>JAQOOI010000073.1:0-1411604 GCA_028554645.1 Omphalotus guepiniiformis
GAACCTAATCTTAAGCCAGAAAGCATGAAGTGGCTGTGCCATCACGGGCCCGGATCTAGATTCAGCTGGTTAGCCGGTTGCACTGCTGGCACTGCACTTGCCTCTCACTTAGGAGGAAGAATGAGTTCTGCAACAACACACAGTGCAAGCTTAGCCAAGCCCTTTCTCTGAGGGGTGCATACAGACTCTATGGGCCCACTATATCACTTTTGGCCACATCTGCACAGGGGATGGGAGGATGTGGCCTGCGCAATAGAGGTGGAGGGCCTCCTCAGACCCGCCTAACTATTTGGCCCACATCCTGGGAGGAGATGCACTTGGAGGGACGAGAATTATATCATCCTCAAGAGAACATGCTAGAGAACATTTCTCGCCACCAGTTTGAGGGGCTCGGAGGAGGTCCTGAGAGGATGTGGATGAAAAGCTGGGAGGCGGCCGTTAGGGCTAACAGCCGCGGGCATAAGAGTAGTGATTGAGCTGAGTGTTTGATATAATGGAGTGTCTTGCACTCAAATGTTACTTAAAATCACTGACTGCCTGCCTGACATAGGAAATGTTACTTAAAATCACTACCTGCTTCACATAGGGAATGTGGCTTAAAATCTAACATAGAATTCTTGAGTACTTAATATAATGACTGAGCCCATGGCTTGATCTAGTGTAATGTGAGATTCAACTCCACATACAATGATTCAATGTTTGATATGGGGATATGTCTGAAATCTCAACTGTAATCACTGCTTGAAACAGTTATTGAGCTAAGTGCTTGATATAATAATGTGAGTCTTTCACTCAAATACTCAAATGTTACTTAGATTTAAGTAGTGCTTTAAAAAGTGATGTGAAATTTAACTCAAATCTGACATAAAATTTGACTATTTATTGGTATGACATGTTGACATGTTGACATGTTTTTGCATGCTGACATGTCGACATGTTTATTATGGCCTATAATGATCAGGATATATTATTAGATACGACCTCCTGGATGATATCTCCAGCTTTGACCTAGTTGTAAAGATTATTATTACGGGCTACAGAAATTTCAAAAGTTTCAGCGCCAGGGAATGGGCGCGGGGAGGCATGGGAAAGTGCAGGATGGCCATCCTGGAGCGTGATCTAGGAGTAGGGCTTGCTGCGCAAGCCTACCCAGCACTCAACTTCTAACTAATTCCTAACTGAACCTAATCTTAAGCCGGAAAGCATAAAGTGGCTGTGCCATCACGGTCCCGGATCTATATCCAGCCGGTTAGCCGGTTGCACTGCTGGCACTGTGCTTGCCTCTCACTTAAGAGAAAGAATGAGTTCTGCAACAACACGCAGTGCAAGCTTGGCCAAGCCCTTTCTCTGAGGGGTGCATGCAGACCCTATGGGCCCACTATATCATTTTTGGCCACATCTGTGCAGGGGATGGGAGGATGTGGCCTGTGCAATAGAGAAGGAGGGCCTGCTCAGACCCGCCTGACTATTTGGCCCACATCCTGGGAGGGGATGCACTTGGAGGGACGAGAAATATATCATCCTCAAGAGGACATGCTAGAGAACATTTCTTGCCACTAGTTTGAGGTGCTCAGAGGAGGTACTGAGAGGATGTGGATGAAAAGCTGGGAGGCGGCCGTTAGCCCTAACAGCCGCGGGCATAAGAGTAGGATTAGCTTGCCAACATGTCTCTCTTCTCCTAAGTTTTCACTTGCAAGAAAAAGTTTACTAGACGGTGACGACGCACCATGTAGATCGTGCAATGGTAAGCATTTTGTGATCTTTGACGAAAGGACTGAATATTCATACTTTCTGTGATAGAACTTCAGACTCTTTACAACTACTCCGTGTTATGGTGTTTCTCAACTTCGCCATCCTTGCTGTATAGAGCGTTTGTAGACCTCAAGCCCGGAACGCGGAAGCAGGCCAGTTGGAGGCATGGGGTCTTTCAGGAGAAAGCAGTACGTATCTATGCTTCATGATCGAATGAGGCGCTGACCAGCACGCACAGTATGCAGTGGAGTCCCTATGGTATGAAGTGTCGTCTTTCGGGCCAGGGAGAAGCTGTACACGCAGCCCTTAGCAGTCCTCGACACTATTCCAGTGTGCGACCTGTTACTCTCAGATGCGCGTGTCTTTCACAAAGAATATAACAGTCCAGACTGCTGTGCTCTGTCGTCTGCCAATCATCAAGACCACGTTGCAACGCCTCGGGTGCGAAAATGAAAGAAAAAATCGATCGTTTCAGAGGTGGTGCATTCGGCCAGACCGCAGGTGAGTACCATGCTTGATACCTCATGTAGGCGGCATGTCGTTCATTCTCTTCCTGACTCTTAGACTCGCACTTCTGCTTCCAGAACCCATTCAACTAGGACTTCTAAGATGTCCCTCACTTCAGCGCGTTCATTAATGGCACGTTCGTTTCCCACTACGACACTTCCAGAGCTGGAGGCTGACTCATTGCACAACAAACGAGAGCTGAGAAGTTTCAAGCAGTACTCTTCAGTCAGCAGTGACAGCACGTACTGTCGACTCTTTCCGATCCCTACGTCCCCTTCTAGGCCACAGAAGGACGTAAGTGAAAAGAATCGCCGTGTTTTGCTGACGAGAGCTGACGAGAGGTCTATGTCGGCGGCTGGCTACTCTTCAGAGATTCCATGCGCGTTCATCTGTTCGATCATCAATGATTTGTTTCTCTCTACATTGATCCCATTATTGAATAGATTAGTGATATATACAAGTTGAATACAAGACTCGTAGAGATATTTATCGTCATGAGAAGAAAGAAAAAACCCGCATACATGCACAGTAATACACGTATATCAACACATTTCCGAAATCTAGGACCATAAAATCGCCAATCGCTTCCAACCCCGCAAAGGTTTCTCAGGAGGCTCCGGATTCTGCCTCGCAATCTCCAAAAACTTGCGAATAGGCATATCCTCATACGACACAATCTTCGTCTTCTTCACAATCTTATACCCAAAATAAAGAACGAAAATCAAAGGAATATTGAAATACGACGAAACGAAAGTTTCGCTATCCCAATGACCATGAATGAACACCGAGTATCCACCTGTGAGGAGGATGATGCCAAAGCCGATTAAACCGACCCATGCAGCGTAAGGTTGGAGTGGTCCTTTCCATGGAAGTTCACTTCGGTCGATACCCTGGTGTTTACAGCCGTAGTAGAAGCGGAGGTATACGAGGCAGATGACCATCCATTGAACGAGTGCGGCGGCTGATACTAGGTCCTGGAACCACCCGAATACAGTCGAAGCTGAATCCTGAAGTGTCATGTACCCAAGAGCCATGAACAATCCCAGCGAACCAACGGCAACGTATGGGATACCGAAACGGTTTACTCGCATGAAGAATTTTGGTGCGTGGCCTTCACGAGCAAGGCCGTACAGAGTACGTGAACCGTTCTACGAAATGATACATAGATCAACAAAATGAAAACCAGTATTAGTTGAGAAGTAGGACTCACCAGCATTCCAGAATTTGCAGCGGACCACGCAGAGGTAAGAACGACAGCATTAATGATATGAGGAACGACTTTGATTCCAGCAAGGTTGGCAGCGATAACGAAAGGTGATTGAGCAGCCGTTCCGGTAGAATGCAAAAGACTTGGGTTATTCGAGGGAACGATCAGAGTCACGATGAAAATGGAGACGACGTAGAAGATGAGGACACGCCAGAAGATACGCTTTGCAGCCTTGGGAATATTCCTACGAGGACATTGAGTTTCCGCGGCTGCGTTGGCGATTCCTTCGACTCCGGAGTACGCATAGGCTGCATTAGAGAATACAGTCCAAAATCCGAGGAAACGTCCTAATGGTCCTGGAATGTCGAGATATTGAACGAACACTCCCTGAATGTCGAGCGCTAGATAAGCATCTGTTCCGTAAATTGAGTATCGATACGCACAGGGTTACGCCAGTACTGAAAGCCAAGCCTATGTTGCCCAGACACTCCGCCAAGGTCGATGACAAGACCCTACCAAGGAAAGAATAAACAAAAAAGGAACAAACATATGTCTAAAAAGAAAGGCGCACCATAATAATCACGCCAAAGATAAGCAGAATCTTCAGCATAGCGAACGAAAACTCGATCTCTCCGTACATACGGACAAAGAAGAGGTTCGTTGCCAAAACGAGAATGGCTAGAACCGTTATCCACACCGCATTATTTACGGTAATCCAAAACTCGATAAGAACAGCCGCAGCGGTAATCTCTGCGGGGAGACTGACGCAGGTAGAGTATATCGTATTCCACCCTTGAGCGAAAGATAGTGCAGGATCAAAAAAGTATTCCGCATGACGAATGATACTCCCTGATAGAGGAACGAGAGCGCTTAACTCGGCAATAGAAATGACGACGCCAGAAACTAGTATCCCAGTGAAGAGATATCCTAGGAATGCTCCTAGAGGACCCCCACGAGCGATTGCATTACCAGAACTTAAGAATAATCCCTGGTGCAAGAATAAGCGGAAGATGCTAGCGCAGCAAGGAAATCACGTACCGTTCCAATAGTTCCTGCGAGGGCAATCATTTGAATATGCCGTTGTTTTAACCCTCGTCTAGGAGAAACGTAAGTTGAAAGTAGTGGCTGGCGAAAAGCTGCTAAGTTACACTCACTTGAGTTCCTTCTCCTCCGCGAACACCTGCTCCTCCATGTACCCCGGCTCAGACTCGACATCACCGGTTCCAACGACAAACTTCTCCTGCTTCTCTTCGAGACTGCCGGCGCGAGAGACATTGAGCATGCACCAGGGAGCGAAACAATCCGGAGTAGAACAGGTACGAGTACACCTCTATCCTTATATATGAACGCCAAAACTTCCATCATTTCTTATCTCTGCACCAACAGAATATAATTGCGTGCTATCGGCTGCTATCGGTGCCTAACGGCTTCTCGGACGCATTCACAAAAGCACGACATGCTTGGCAAATATCAGCACAGAACTGTTAACTCGTGAGTTTGGGACGAACTTATGTACCTAAACTTGTCAGCTGAAAGCGCGTCCGTTTATTGCATTTGAATTGAAGATCAAGACTCTGAGAATGAATAGAATGAGCGCCTTCAAATGAGCGCTTGAGTGGGTCGGTGAATCGAGGAATGTATATCTAGTTCGTACTGGTGGAATGAGAAGGATATAGGTGCGATATAACGCCCGATGCCTAGGCTGTAGAGCTCGCAATACTCTAGGAAGATACGATAGGACGCAAGAAAATGGCAGAAGGGGAAGGGGAATAATATATCAATCCGATCGATCATGAACAAATTGGAAAAAGAAAGTCGGAAACAAATAGCCCTGTCGATCGCGTCAGAAAACGCGTGAATGGGTAGAACGCTGTAGGAAGCCTCGCGGGGTGTAAAAAGATATACAAACGCGCATAGAAGAAGGAAAACCCCGTGAAAAAGTATGGACGACCCACATATATACATCTCTGTCACCTCGTTCGTCCCTGTTCACATTCATCGCGCCCACATCACTGTATCGTTCGTCCTCAGAGTCTCATGCGTCGCGAGGATTGTATTGAAAAAGGCGTAGGAAGTGCCATCGTAGATGCTGGCATCAGCAGGTTACGGGTCAGCTTGAGAGAGAAAGTTAGTAAAGGTACATGTGGATGACAACGAGAATGAAAGGAGGAAGAAACTGAAGATGGAAAGAAAACGAACATGATACAAAGTGTCCAGTCAATATGAGGAACTCACGTCGAATTATCTTCCCAACCATCTCCACAAAAGCCCCGAAGCCTTATTACATCCCAGCGAAGGCCTCCTGTCCCCTTACTAGCGCTTCTCCGAGGTCACGGTTGCAACGTTGAGTGTTAAACGATGAGCGTGAACCATGGGTTGATATCCGTGAATGAGGCCTAGGTTTCGTGCTGTGATAGGATGTGTTTCAACGCTCTTCAAGTTCAAATGCATATGTCTGCATATATCCGCTCGCGCTAGTATTTTTACGCATATTATCGTTCAGAGTCGAGAGGTCGCAGCAACTGCCATGGATGAATGAGGGACAGAAGCAGAGGCGAAGGCAGTGGGAATTAATTGCCATAATCGTGTCCTCCCGGGTAATATGGACCGGAGAGCACCATGCAACTCTCATCTTGAATCGTTCACGTCGTTCAGGAAGGTCGACTCTTTATATCTACCACCTTTTGTCGACGCATACATACACCCTCAGGCCTCAATCTTGAAACAAAATTCGCCCCTACATTTGGCGATGTGTATGCAAATATGTTGCTGTGGTTGTTGGAATTAATTGGTCGGTCAAATGTCATTACGATATGGAAGACTCATTGGCGAGTAGAAATGGGTGAGTCTAGGGCAACAGAACGGTGACATTCTTCTCATTATTCATCTTCCTCAGCTCCTCCCTAGGTTGACCCACCAACACCTCCTATCCACCTCAGGCTAATCCCGCCTTTGGACTTTCCTTGCTAATCAACTCAGGAGCTCACTAGCACTCGCTCTTTTGCTTTCGCCCGATCGTCCAAAAAATTCCGTCGGAACACACCTAGGCGGGCGAACATTTTGGAATGCAACAATAGAAGGGCAGGGAAGGAAATAAATAGGACGCGTCTATTTCAACAGGGCCTCAAGTTGGCGGGCAAGTCGACAATGAAGTCAGTTCTGTCTGTTGGGGACGGGGAAAATTAGGAATGCGGAGGTCTCGAGTGAGATAGAGATATTTCGTGTCGTTATTAAGACCAACGTTTATTCGATTACGTGTCAGTGTTCGTGCGTTGAAACGATCGATGTATGTCGTGTCTCTTCGTATCATGCATCATACAGCTTACCTGACTCGTTTTTCTTAGCATACAAACATCCACAAAACCGTATTTAATCGACGGAATGCCAGGATTACTCGTTATACGCTTGACAATTGATTCATCGTCCGTCAGCGTGAGCGTCTGTTGATAATAAGGTGAGTCATAATGTACACCAAGTTCATGACATTCATTGTCTATTGTCTAATTCTCTTAATTTAGCGCTTCATATTCAACATGGCATCAACGAATTCTCTCGTGTCTACATTTCCACCTCATGTATCCTCACCCACCCCTCCGAGTCTCTACACCTGAAAGACTATCTCAAGCCTTCAACGAGGCCGTATCGCCGTTACTCTACGCAAGAGTGTCCGTCGCAAGTGGATGGGCCGCCAGGAGAGTTTTAGAAAATTTAGTCGGGGGGTGCAAGAGCACATCACGTCCACTGGTGGTGGCACTCTTAGACTCATCTTGACGGCAACACACACAAACTCCTCAGGCGAGCATTACCGTTCATGCACATCCCCAACCGAGCCGCATTTCTGTGTATCGCCGTACAATGGGAGTTGCTAGCACAGGTGTTTTCCTGTCCATCCACGTCTATGGCTCCATTTCCATTTCAATCGTAGGAACTACGACTCTACGGGCCCCACAATCCTCCTCGCTTCTGTGCATAGAGCCTAAAGAGGACGCGATGGAGATAGTTCGGTAAATGTTACCGCTCTTTGGGGATGTAGGCAAAGGTGTATTTGCTGTCGAATGGGCTGCTGGTGCGGGAGTAGGAGCAGCGCACTAGTTCAAGGGTTTCATGGAAAGCATAAGGTGGGGTATCTCTCGAGGAGTTGAAATATATCGGCGTACTGCCTACTTCATGGAAAAACGTGCGTTTCCTCCCTCGCTTTCTCTCTCATCGTATTTACTTCGTTGCTCTTAGCGCTGAATGGTCCCCAACGCTATCGAAATGCGTCATCTACGGAGCTTGGAGTTTGCATCGACGGTTGGAAGCCCTTCCTAATGTGTTCTTGCTATCTACATAAGGTTTGTTGTCCTAGTTCAAGGTGAAGTTTTTGTGGTTTCCTTTCTCTTGTCACGTACGAACTAACTGACTTCGCGCAGGGTTATTCTTCTCAACTTTCGGATGCAACACACCTGTTATGTGGAGTTATGATGCTGGTGAAGGACATTGGAAGATGAGTGAGAGCAGCGGGGGCAGTGGGGGAATGTGGATTGAGGGGACTGTTTGAGTGCGAATGTGTTCAACGGAGGGAGCGGGGACGAGGGTTGTTCTTGGCCATGGTCTTTGACACTTTGGGCACGGACATCGAAGCAACGGGATACAAAGGGAAGCGTGTACATTGACATACGTGCAAATACATCGAATTGCGATAAATATTGCTTGTCTCATCTCGAAAAGCCTAAGACTCCCTTTCATCATCCTCAAAAGCATCACTCCAGGGACAACAGGTCTCTTATCCCACTCTTCCTTCCACTTCTTCTTCTTCTCCTTCGTCTTCTCCTTCTCCTTCTCCTTCTCCTTCTCCTTCGTCTCTGTCTTAACGAATGTAGTTTCAGCTCGATTCTCGTGGAAAGAACTTCAAGGCGAAATATCACCTCAGTATTACGGGGGTAGCGGCAGAGCTGGAGTGCAACGTTGCAACGTCAACTCGGGAGTGCGTACTGCGGACAGAATAAGGCGGAACAGAGCAAGAATAGTTGAACCCAGTGCGCAGCGCGGAGTTTTCACTTCGAGAGCGACATGCAGATTTATCAATGGATTCATTATAGTATAAGTAAAAAGGGGGCTCATAGATAAGTAAAAGCTCGGACTGTCTAAATGTACAAGAGGCTGACATATGTATTGACCTTCTGTAACATGTACACTGCATTATGCGAAGGGTCTCACAAACTCTCAATCCAAATCAACAAATCCGCATTAAGCGCATCAGCAGCTTCAAGCTGTACCCAATGTCCAGCATCATACTCCCTAATAACCGTTGTGCTAACATTCTGGCTGACCTGAAGAATGGAAGAGATCTCTAAGGCGGCTACACAAACGTAGTCACGCAGGGCTGCACCAAAGAATATAGGTTTGGATATGGAGAGGTTGTCTGCGGGGATGCCTAGAGGAAAGGAAAAAACGTGTGTGGATTGTTTCTTGTGGGGTTCAAAGGAAATGCATGTATCCCTTACCTTCATCGTCGGTGCTCTCAATTCCAGAAGTCATGACCGTGTACCAGTTCAGACTTGCCGTCAATCCCTCACTACGCCAGGCACCAATCATAATTGTCCTCTCCTGTAACATAACAAAAGAAACATTACATGTTAGAGTCTTTCAAATTACTTCTCGGAGCTCCAAAAACAACTTACCTCGGCAGTGATATAGCTCCCTGGTGTGGTAGTCTTATTAGCTTCAAGCCAAGCTTGTAGCGCACCAGTAGGCGCGAAATCTGTAATCCATTGGACTTTATCGACTGTAAATTCCAGATCAAACAACGAATCGAGATGATCTTCGAGAATTTTGTCGGATCCGTTCGAGGAGAAGAAGGACCAGTATCCGAATTCTTCGTACCCAAGAACTGATTTCGTCTACAGGAAGAGATTGGAGATTGGGAAGAGAAACTGTCAAAATAAAGAGGTCAAGTACTCACGAGATTGTCGCGTTGACTTTGGCTCAAGGCAACTGCAGACGGATCGAAGTATCCGACAGAAAGAAACCCAAAGGCAGTGAAACGGTCTGGATAGTAGTTTGCAAGACGTGCAGTAGATTTAGCGCCCCTGGTATGCACAAAATATTGTTGAAATTATTGAGAGTCTTCAGTATGACAGAACGAATGATGCTCCTCACCAGTCATGCCCGATAACAACAGCTTGCTCAATGTTTTCAGCATCCAGAATATCGATTATGTCCTTAGAGATCAGGCTAGATCTATACGCGTTGGTATCGAGGGGTTTAGCTGTACCACCATAACCTAGCATGTCAGGTACGATGAGACCGTAGCCTTTTCCTTGGAAGAAACTGATTTGGTGATGCCAATCGTACGACGTGCTAGGGAACCCGTGGAGGAACAGGATCACAGGTTTGTCGGTTGTTTCTGGAGGGGCATAGTAATAGTGATAGACGAGGCCTCTCGTGACGTTCAGGTCTTTGTAGAGCGACGCGTTCAATCCGGACGAAGAGGAAGAGTTGCTGCTGCTATCTATTGCGAATGACGAAGTAGCCAGAACGGAAAAGGCAGCGAGGATAGTGGATAGTCGAAGAAACATTGTTGTGGAACTGAGTTGAGTGAACCGTAGAGTTGCGTCTGTTTTAAACCTTTCGAGTTCTTTGTTGCTGTGTATACTGTGCATACATCCGGGAAATATTCACCGTTAACATGAATCCAGAGATTGGCCACGCAATGAATGAAAAGTATCGGCAGAGCAAAATCCTGAGTTTTTACTAAGGCTAGCATTAATCATCCATCGTCGCGTCCATTGATGAAAACTTACTCGTTCAGTGGTATAGACACTTCAACCGAAGATCCGATGATGTTTATCATAGGTTTGTGCAGTTTGTAATCCAATAATGATGACGAAGGAAAAACAAACTTCGAAGGGGACGGAGGTTGTTAGAGAAGAAGGATTGCGTTACCGCCGGTGATGTACCATGTCAGTGAGATTATTTGAAGAAGACACCGACAATGACGGCGGTATGGAAAACGAAACGCCAACGAACACCAGAGTATCATGTTGGATTTCACCAAGGTGTAGAGAAGGGGATGTCGTTGAGCGATCGAGCACTGGTATTCATCCTGTGAAACGTGAGATGGTACAATTCTTGGAGCATGACACCTCAGTCACATATTCCTCAGGTATCGATATAATCCCACTTCGAATGCAGGAAGATGTATGTCTTTTTCGTCTTTGCGAAAAAAATGAATCATTTTAGTCATGTCTGCTATTATCTACGTAGTTTGAATAAAACTGGTTCTACTTTTGGAATTGAGATGGTGTGCTCACAGAATCAGCGTATGTTTTTCTTTACCACGAATCTCCGAAATCCTCCCTTTGCGCCCTCTGAGATGCAGTCGCAACTTGTACACGAACACATTTGTGTGACTGTAACATCAAGTGTCCTTGTGCTGGAGTCAATCGCTCTTGTTTTGAGCAGAGGTGACAATCAATCATGAGAGAAGGGGAATCGAAAACAACATGTTTCAGCATGCCTGAAAGACAGAAAAAGGACAATTGTAAGCACGTACCCGTCACTGGCGAGTCAACATCCTGCACGTTGCTCCTCAATAAGAATCTCCCTAGCTGTAAAACAAAGCCCTTTTCACTTCTTCCTCTGATATTGTTCACAACGTGCTAACTGGCGCGATCTGTCTTTTACAAGTTTCGGCAGTGAATATGAAAGAGCATGGCATGGTAACTTTGGCAAAGTGGATTTCGCGACCGTAAAGAAAAAGAAGAAACAAACATTATTTACCGGAGTGCTTTTGCTTGACTCGTCTAAATACCTCAATAATGATCCTTTTGTACATCTCAAGTGCTCAATGCACAAAGGGCAGTATTCACCTTCAGTATAAGCCACCGCCGTTCTAAGATGAGTATATATACCCTTCAAAAAGCGGACCTTTAGCCAATATCATACCTCCCCTACCATTCCTCCCGCTTCACCTGCTGAGACGCAGCAGTACCTTCCCAATGTCGGCTCCTCCAGGGGTGAATAACGGGGTAGATATGCAAAGGACGGTGACGTTGCCAAACATGGCGCAGATCCCGATAGCACGCATACCAATGCCACTACGCTCGACTCGCAACTCTAGGAAATCGACACAACCATCGATATCTCGAGATCATCATGGTAGCACACATACTAATGCCACAAATTACGAAGCACGAGCAAGTCAGGCTCCGAGCAACTCTAGGAAGTTTAATGAGGAAGACGAAGAGATTATTCAAGAGCTCTTACGGTGCGAGGCATACCAGTGAGTCGTTTAACTTTCGCTGCATTCAATTTCCGTATTTCCTTGGGAAGAAAGCCGATGAGCCACTTTATGGTCGTCGGATTCAAATGCACCCAGCCTAGTCGTGATATACTAACCAACTCCACTTGATAGGATGCCACAGAATGACGAGCCATATACTGAACTCGACGATATCATCTTAAATATGACGCAGCAAGAAAACTTGAATCAGAATCACAACGACAACGAGAACGTGGATTGGGACCGTTGGGAAAAGATCATCGACGAGGTGATATTACGCGAAAGCAGGAATAAGAAAGAGGTGGCATCAGCTCAGAGGGGTGGTGAAGGTGACATCGACCCTCGAGCACAAGCAACCGCCACTGTGGCTGTCGCTCGTATCGTTGAGCAAAGATCAGCTCCGTCGAAGGTCCCTTCGATTGATACCTTCAAGTTCGCCTATCCTAGGACGAACACGACGAACGCTACACCACTGGCGTTCACTACTTCATTGTCATCCCAAACAGTCCTGCCTCCGGGCGGACAACACCACTATCCGTATGACCCTCAACGACCGGCACAAGAGGGTATTTGGAGCTCGACACTGGAGAGACAGAGGATACCACTGTCTTCCTATTCGTCGTTATCTAACGCCCTGGGCGTTCCGATTGTCACTACCAGGGATGCGACTGGAACGACTGTCATTTCAGCGAAGGAAAATCGTCGAAATGATCATCAGGGTTTTGCCAATAGTGATGGCAACAACCTCGGTATGCCTCCGGCGGGCCGTGCGTATGGTACGAGCCAAGGGAAGGTGATTGTATCTGCGACCGGGATGGGCATGATGGTAGCGGGGTACGTCAGAAACTCTTGTCACCTCCTTAATATCACTGACCTTGCTCGCATATAGTAGAGGTGTCGCACAAGGACAGATGGTACCACCACCAGGAGCAATGGCGTCTGGAGCAACACAAGCGCACGCAGGTGCGATGCCGATGTAAGTCCACGTTAACCCTTTCTCCCCAGCGAACACTAAGCCGTATCTCCTGTATTTAGGAATCAAACCCTCGGCAAGCGAACATTTAGCCAATATGCCACGGCCTCAACTACTAACCCCCCCGCTCCGCCTGTTTTGGGACGTAGCATAACCTACCCAATGTCGGCTCCTCCGAGGGTTGATAACGGGGTAGGTATGCGGAGGACGATGACGTTGCCAAACATGGCACAGAGTTCAAGTACGCTGACGTCCACGAACGCCACACGGCCTGCGTTCACTACTTCGTCGTCGTCCCAAACGTTCATGCCTCCGGCTGGACAATACCACTATCCGTACGACCCTCGACGGATGGCACAAGAGGGTATTTGGGGCTCGACACCGGAGAGACAGAGGATACCACTTTCCTCCTATTCGTCGTTGGCGAACGCTTTGGGCGTTCCGATAGTCAATACCAGGGATGCGGATAGGACTACAACGGCCATTGCCGCTATCAAAAAAAGTCCTCCCGACGAGATTATCACCACTCCGCGGGATCCAATAGCTACTCCTCCGCCTGTCATTCCATCCATCCCAGGACCGTTGGATTATAGTCATCCACGACGCACTTTTACGTCTACGAGAAGAAACTCGATGTAAACGCCAACAACACCTCCTTCCGCTGACAGAACCAACCCAACCTGTCAACAATCCCCAAATAGTGAGATCCACACCTCGGAATCGCGCTAAACGACCTCAACCTCAAAAAACGCGAGAGGTGAAACTTCGCGAGGTCTAACTCGGGCTGCCACCCAAGAAGACAATGACATCGCTACTCCCTCTGGCACGCCAGATCAGAGGCGCATACAGAGGGTCACCACCGCGGATTCCAGTCCCAGGATCACCGACGAATGCGTTGGGCATACTCCAAAGCCCCGAAATCATCCTCCAAGACCAATACCACACTCTTTTCCACCCCTCTTTCCAAGCCCGAGTCGGCTTCCTCAACATCATCATCATCCTTTGCTGCGCTGCTCAAAGCGCAGCATCTTTACCCTTCACTGCAGGTCCTACTGCATGCTGTCCCGCCTCAGTTCCTCCCTTCTCCCTATCAGATAGACACTGTATTATAATCACTGCGTGTATCGTTAGCCATTTTCACGTTTTTTTCTTTGTCTTGGAACTTTATCATTACCTTTTACCTTTAATGAATGCTTGAATGCTTGAATGCTTGAATGAACGAATGAAATCGTTATACAAAATTCCAATTAAAGTTGAATGCGATGAATGAGTGTGTTATGATATTGCGATGCCTTCCTAACGATGTAAGACCTAGGACCTGTTTCTCTTTCAGTTAATTGAACCACCCATCTTCAAAGAGGAAATGTACGCACAAAGACCAGTGGCACTCTGGCTGGAAGACCTAACGGTCGCAAAGCATTGTATACGAGAAAAGAGTGGAAGACGACTTAACCATCTAAAGGGCCAAGAAGCTGCAGGAAGCCTCAAGTTTCGAGCCTGAGATGGTAACGAGTTGTCAAAGAGTGAAAGCCAACAGTTTTCTAGGCGCTTGCTGAATTCCCCACGTGACATTCACTTTGATATCAGAGCGCTTAATCTTTTCATTCCGGGCGATCACCAAACTTGACCAAGTACAGACTCCGTATTGTCGTTGGCTTTGAATTCGAAATTGACACCATCCACTTACCACTGTATTCCTTCCTTCATTGGGGCTACCAGCCGATGCAACAAACCGAAGAGTTGAAACTTGTTAGGCTCGAAGATTGGTATTCACTAGGAGAAATCCGAGTCAACTTATGGGGAGAAAAAGAGAAGCGAGGAGTTCGACCTTATACATAGAAACTTTCGGGTTCATCTGGTGTTCCTGTTTCGGCATCATTGATCTCTTACAGCCACTGTCGAATTCCCAATCCTTGCCTTCGTAAACCGTTCTCACCGTTGACGCGGACGCCTTGCTTTCGTGCGGATGGGTAACATCTTCCTCTTTCATTCGCTGAATATCAGAAGGACTTGAAGAGAGTAGTTTTGGTTCACGTCATTCCGGGACATCCAATGGATCACCCGAGCTAGTCTTTCAGGACTCCGTCGGAAGTTGAGTATAAGTAGGTGGCCTTACCAATATTTGAAGAGGATCTGAATTAGTTTCGGCAGAACTAAATACATATCTCAGCACAGAACGGCATAGGACACATACCTACTTCCAATGTATATAAACACAACACGATACTGCATTTGCTCCCCATCCCATGTCTTCACCATCCTCTCCAAATCGCGTCTGGTTCATAACCGGTACATCTTCAGGATTAGGTAAATCAATCCTCGAAGCCGTCTTATCCAACAACGAGTCCGCAATAGCCACCTGTCGTAACCCCTCCGTCCTCTCTGCATTATCGCACAAATACAATACCGACTTGGACAAACTACTGGTACTCAAGCTCGACGTGACCAAACCAAACGAAATAAAAGCGGCTTTAACCTCCGGTATCTCCAAATTCGGACGAATTGACGTCGTAGTCAATAACGCTGGGTATGGGTTGTTCGGTGAGATTGAGGGTACGGAGGAGGATGAAGCGAGGTATGAATTTGAGGTACAGTTTTGGGGTCCTGTTTATATTCTGAAAGAGGTTCGTGAACTATTATCCCTTTTCTTGTATTGTGATATTCTAATCGTGACTCGCGAATCAAGACTGCGAGGATATTTTGAGAGGTCAATCCGAAGGGATCTGGTGGACTCATATTCAATATATCCGCACCGGGAGGATACATAGCTCACCCAACACTCTCCTACTTCTCCGCTAGTAAATTTGGTACGTTCGCTGCAAAAAACAGGCATGGCATCCCGCCCGCTGACATTACCATACCCAGCTCTCGAAGCATTCACACAATCATTTCTAAAAGAAATGTCTCCTTCATGGAACATCAAAGGATGCATCGTCCAACCCGGTACATTCCCCTCAGATACATGGCGTGCCGGTAACACAACGAGAACTCCTCACCCAGCTTACACCGACCTTTCGAATCCCTGTGCGATGTTCAGCTCCCTGATCAATTCGTTCGATGTTATTGGTGATTTGAACAAAATGGGGAAAGCGATCGTTCGTTTGGCTGATCTGGCGAATGGTGTGAGGTCGGAAGGTCTTTGGGATGAGTTTGATGAGGAAAAGGTGTTGGGGAAGTTGGGGAAGTTGGGGAAGTTGGGGAAGGGGCCGGTAGAGTTGCCGCTGAGGGTGCAGTTGGGATCGGATAGCCAGTTTTTGGTGAGACAACAGGCAGGGGATACGTTTAAGAATGCGGGGGAGTGGGCTTGGTTTGCTCATTCTACTAATGTGGATGATGTTGATGGACAAGAGTATATCCAGATCATGCTGAAGTCGGGTAATTTTAAAGATGTGGAGGTAAAGTAAGGTGCCTGTGTATAGTTTTGCGGTCAAGGTGTTTGGATAATGTAGTCTCAACTTGTATTGTATGAAACATGACCAAGAACTCACGGTTATTCATGAGAGCTTCATCTCAGAACTTCGCAGGCTTTCAAGCTAAGTATGGGCGATATTTTAACGAGGACAAGATGACGAGGAGGAGCGACAAATCTCGGAGCCAGAGTCATCCGGTACCCGGCCCGGTCCTCCTAGCGCGGCAGGCATCTTTTCTCATTTTCTCTCATTTTCTTTTTTTCTTCTTGACTTTCCTCTTCTCCTCATTCCTTGCTTACATCGCAAGACACTACGCTATTTCACGCCTCATGATGTCCTACCGAAGCTGTTACAGGATAATGACTAGTAATTGAGGTTGGTAATAACATATATTTCCATCTCATCACGAACGTTACTCAATTCCGTGCAGGCAGCAACTTGAAGCATCTCACGCTTATATCAGTGCCTAGATAACTCATCTTCAAACGACTTCGAGAATAGAAGAAGACTCCAGAGTAATTTCAATTTAAGCTCAGAATGCGCATATATATGCCCTCGAGATCTCAAGGAGTCGGACACGCCACTCTCTACGATGATTCGACCACTCATCGCTGGACTCGCTACTCTCGCATTCAGCGTCTCATATGCTCATGCCGACGAGACGAGAGCAAAATTCAACCCTCTACATCATTCCGGCGCAGCATCACCCTACTTCGACGCTCCACCTCCACCTGGTCTAAGTCCAGATACACCAGAAAATTGTATCGTAGACCAAGCAGCATATTTCGTTCGACATGGCTCGTGTGTAAGCTCACATTACTCTATGCGGATTATCCCTAAAATATCCTTCGTACACAGACGATACCCAGAACCAAATTCCTTCGTAGGATGGCAAAACTTATATTCTACATTTCAAAACGCAACGTACATCGCTCGTGGCCCATTAACGTTTATACCATCTTGGGTACCGCCTATCGATAACGAACCTCACGAACCACTGTTCCTTTCGTCGACTGGTGCGAGGGAAGCGTTTGATCTTGGTGTTGAGTTGCGTCAGAAGTATGGATTTACTCCTGGTGGAGATAATTTTACTGTTTGGTGCGTCCGTCTTCTTCAAATTTCCTTTAAAGAGCTTTGTGTTCATGGTCATCCATAAGGTCTGCAGGCCAACAACGCGTCATCGACACAGCGACATATTTCATCCGAGGATACCTCTCATCAGGGAACTACCTCTCCACACCTTCTCTCAACCGCGGAACAATCCACATCCTACCAGATTCATCCCCATCAGCACCCTTCGCTGATTCACTCACACCATCTTCCTCATGTCCCGCATACTTAGACCCAAGCAACAAAGGCTCTACAACCTCGAATGCGTTCCGTCAGTCATATCAGGGCAGGATTGCGGAGAGGTTAAATGGGTACCTCGATGGGGGGCTGAAGCTGAATAGCACGGATGTGGGTGTTATGCAGGATTTATGTGGGTTTGGAGTTGAGGTTAGTGGTGATAGGAGGTTTTGTGATGTTTTTACTGGTGTGTACGATACGGAAATATCTATCTGGTTTTCGCGTGTTGACGTCTGTCTAAAATGTATGTACCTACAGAATCTGAATGGATGGACTACGAATACGCTCAAGATCTAAACTACTACTACGGTTCAGGTCCCGGTAATCCACTCTCCGCAACCGTTGGTTATCCATGGATAAAAGCCATCTCGGATTTATTCTCTGTAGGTCCTAATAAGACAGTAGATAACGGTACACTAGTACCTCCACCGCTTATTATGGGGTTTTCTGTACGTTGCACCAACGCGATTCACTGTTTCTGATAACAAACACCTTTAACCAAACCTTGATAGCACGACAACAACATCCCACCCCTAATATCCGCCCTCGGCCTATGGAACTCCTCAACATTCGCTCCTTTATCACCAACAACCCCAAACCCAAACCGAACCTTCCGTTCTTCACATCTCGTCGCTTTCCGGGGGTACGTCGCTCTAGAAAGACTCACATGTACTATCGGTGGTCCTCCGGCATCACAAATCGCTTCGCAAGGAGTACTTCACGTGGCGAATGTTCTCGGCGGGTCAGTGAACGCCACGTTGGGAGGCAAAGAAGAGGTTTTCGTTAGAGTTCGAGCGGATGGTGCACCTATTTCTATTCCGGGGTGTGAGAGTGGACCGGGGAAAACGTGTTCGTTAGAGGAGTTTACGGAGTATGTGAATGGGGAGAGGAGGAGGGCTGCGGGGGATTTTGGTGAGAGGTGTGGGTTGGAGGATGTTGATGGGGTTGTGGGTGAGGTTAAGTTTTTGACGATGAGGGGGGATGGGGAGGAGGTGGTTGTTGGGGTTAATTAGGGATGGGTTATTGTGTTTGTTTGTATGGGTATGGAATGACACGAGTTTTCTTTGAGGTTACGAGGGTTCGTGTTGTGTGAAGTTCGAGTGAAAACGGGGGTCACCCCTACATACGTATTCGGTAATAAAAGCTTGGGATAAGCATGCTGTGAGTCGAAGATATTCGATTTCAATACGCGAATATTGCGCATACAGTCGCATATCTACAAAAAGCTGGTTCAAAATTATCACAATAAGAGAGTTCCACATACAACTCACTTATAACACCTTCCCCCTCCAGTCACCCATCGCATAAATGCAGCCTTGAGCCTTCTTCTCATCAGAGGTCATTTCCGACGGTTATTCGAGAATCGAAAATCTTTCACCGTCTCAGCTCCAACCTATTACGGCGTGACAATAAAGAAAGCTCCAGTGAAGGTTAGTTTTCATCGACAGAATTTTTCGAGTGGGGATGCTTACGGCGGTGATGTTCATAGCGTATGTGTAAGTATAAAAGTTTCAACGTACACTCGCAGTGCGTCATAGAAGCACATACAGAAGAACGAAGGAGACTAAGGAGAATTTGGGTCGCGTGTCGCTTAGTCATACTTCCCTCCAACCGCAGGCGCCTGCCCTAAACAAAGCTTTGGCGCTCTGTCTCACACAGTCACCATCTCATCTCAACTATTCTAAATCTCGCAAACGAAAATGATACTAACGATACAAATTCAATAGTGCTACAGTAGAGTCCTCATATATGCTACAGGGTAAGTCCATTCAAATCAAGTCAGACAAATTCATCAACTCATTCTACCCATCGTCGCAGGTCCATGCTGTCCTTCGACATCCTCCTCGACCTCAACCGTATTTACGTTCGTCCCTCGCGGCGGAGCACCTTTAACTTTGCGACAAACACCCCCATTTACATGATCCCTATACCCCCTACCCACCTGCACGAATCCTCTCCCGCACCATTCGCAATATAACCTGCCATACGGGTGATGATACGCATGGAAGTGGTTCACATAATTCTGAACCCTCACTTCAACTCCGCACCCTTCCCATAAACATCGAATCTTGGCGCTGCCTTTTCCGTGCGCATGTACTTGGGCGTGTGACTGTGCGTCGTTGTAGGAGCGTATTGGGGCGCCGCAGAGGCCTGTACCAGAATCGGATGGCCATTTACAGTCGATTTGAACCGGGAGAGGTGTTGAACTGGAGACTGATCTCCAGAGGTTGATTGGTTTGGGGTAAATGCCGTGTGGTGTGGATGATGTGGGTAGTTGGGATCTGTTCGAAAAAAGGTTAATATGGATTTTGGGTGGGTTGGGCGAGGAAGAACACGTACGAGGAACTAGGAAAAGAACTAGGTCCCGCACTAGCAGAGTATTGGCCAGGCCCCGCCATCCCCATGCCTGACGTGTGGGACGTCTGGGAACTTGAACTCTGCGCCATGTTTGGCAATGTCATCGTCCTTTGCCTACCTACTCCGTTATCAACCCTCGGAGGAGCCGACATTGGGTAGGTGATGCTACGTCCCAAAGCAGGCGGAGCGGGGGGAATAGTATGGGAGGCAATGGCGTATTGGCTAAACGTCCGCTTGCCGAGGGTTTGATTCCTAAATACAGGAGATACGGCTTAGTGTTCGCTGGGGAGAAAGGGTTAACGTGGACTTACATCGGCATCGCACCTGCGTGCGCTTGTGTTGCTCCATACACCATTGCTCTTGGTGGTGGTAACATCTGTCCTTGTGCGACACCTCTGCTATGCGAGCAGAGGTCAGTGATATTAAGGAGGTGACAAGAGTTTCTGACGTACCCCGCTATCCTCATGCCCATCCCGGTCGCAGATACAATCACCTTCCCTTGGCTCGTACCATACGCACGGCCCGCCGGAGGCATACCGAGGTTGTTGCCATCACTATTGGCAAATTCCCGATGATCGTTTGGACGATTTTCCTTCGCAGAAATGGCCGTTGTAGAGCCAGGCACATGCGGGGTAACCTCCATTGGAACGCTTAATGCGTTAGACAACGACGAGTAAGAGGAAAGTGGTATCCTCTGTCTCTCCAGTGTCGAGCTCCAAATATCCTCTTGTGCCGGTCGTTGAGGGCCATACGGATTGTGGTGTTGTCCGCCCGGAGGCAGGACTGTTTGGGATGACAATGAAGTAGTGAACGCCAGTGGTGTAGCGTTCGTGGTATTCGCCCTAGGATAGGCGAAATTGAAGGTATTCATCGAAGGGACCTTCGATGGCGCTGATCTTCGCTCAACGTTGTCACCGACAGCCACAGTAGCGGTTGCTTGAGTACCTCGGGGGTTGATTGCACCTTCACCACCCCTCTGAGTAGATGCCACCTCTTTCTTATTCCTGCTTTCGCGTAATATCACCTCATCGATTATCTTTTCCCAACGGTCCCAATCTACAGTCTCGTTGTCGTTGTCGTTCGTGGTCCCTTGCGAGCTCATATTTGAGATGATATCGTCTAGCTCTGTATAGGGCTCGTCATTCTGTGGCATCCTATCAAGTGGAGTTGGTTAGTATATCACGACTAGGCTTGGTGCATTCAAATTCGATGGACCGTAAAGTGGCTCATTGGCTTTCTTCCCAAGGAAATACGGAAATTGAATGCAGCGAAAGTTAAACGACTCACTGGTATGCCTCACACCGTAAGAGCTCCTCAATAATCTCTTCATCTTCCTTATTAAACTTCCCAGCGTTGCAAGCCTGACTTGCTCGTGTTTCGTGTCTTGTGGCAGTAGTGTGCGTGGTATCACGATGATCCCGAGATGTCGATGCTTGTGTCGATGAGAGAGATACAGAAGCCATCTTGTAATAGGGAGGAATGGTGGATATGTCGGAGAGTCAGAGAACCTCGTAGATGATCATGAAGAGGAAAGCTTTGGGACGACGCGTTTTATATGGGCTTTGGTAATCTTTGGATGGTCCACGCTTTAGCACGTGTCTCACGTGCGGGGAATGGTGACGCGACGCGTGTACGTAAGTTTTTCAGTGAATTTCGACTTTAAGTACTTGGTCTAATAGGGCTAATAGGACTCGGGTTTTATACAGGATGTTAATGATGCCTGTACGCGTACTTCGTCTTTGGGAGTCTACGGTGCACATACTAGTATTTATACTGGTTGAAGTTTATCACCAGTACTCTCTTCTCCTTCTTCACTCACGGCAGACCGAAAGCTACCGAAAGCCGCAACACTCGCTACGCACAAAGACTTCATCGTCTCTTCTCGCGAGTGGGCTAAGGTCTGAGAATCTCTCTTCCTCAACTGGCTATAGCTGGATCTGGCTTAACAGCTGAACATCGTATCACAAACTTACTGGTTTCCTGTTATCCCCGAAGATCTTGAAGATCTTCGGGGATAACAGGATGTCTTGGTATGAAAACAGGAAATCTGGTATGATATTCGTTGTGAGGATTGGGTGGTTCGTCTATGTTCTTCCAGTCGCTGCACCTTCTTTGGAGTGGTGTAGAAGGGAGTTCCAATATACGTGGTGAAATGTCACGTCGGGAAAACCCCTTGCCTGTTCGTGCCTCCAGCGTGGATCTGCGCGCATGATTTTGCGTGCATTAACTCTCTTCGGAGAGTGTTATCATACTCGGTGTTGCTGAGTTTTTCCAGGTAAGCCCTCCGAATTCTCATCATGCTTGCGACGTACTCATTCAGTATCCTCCGTGTTGTTAGGTGTTATGTACTGCATCTGGAGAGGGTATTTCGATAACAGAAGAGCAGCTTCAGACCGGAGCTCAAAATTCACAAATATATGCTCTCGAGATCTCAAAGAGTACTACCCCCAACTTGTCTAAATGAATCTGATGCTCTCGCAACCAGCGCCTCAACTATCCATGCCGACGGGACAAGAACGAACTTGATTTAGTTACATCATTACGGCGTTGCATCTCCCTCTTTCGACGCTCCTTGTTCACCCTGGACTGTTCAGTGCAGATACGCCGGAAAGTTTGCATCGTCGATCAAATGGCGTAATTCGTTCGGCATGGTTTCGTGGGTTCGCATTGCTCTATATCTATGCGGACTATCACTGAAACTCCTCGTGTAGGTTAGGAGAACCTGCTCGCGACGTTTCAAGATGCCATGTAGGTTGCTTCAGGCCCATTGGTGGTCATTTTATCTTGGGTACTGCCTATCGACAACGAGCTTCACAATGTTGTTTAGCTGCGTCAGAGGTGTACATTCACTGCAGTGGGAGATAACTTTACCGTATGGTGCGTTTATCCTCTTGTTTCCCTTAACTGTTTTAATGTTCCATAAAGTCTGCAGGTCAACAACTCCCACGCCACGACTTGTCTCATGCGAGTTCTCTCGCCCCGCCTGCTTCGTCTCCGGCATACGCATACTCAAGCAAAGCCGGCTCGACAAATTCGCATGCGTTCCGCCAAACATAAGATACCAAGGCAAAATTGCGGAGAGGCTAAATGAGTCCCTCGATAGGCTGAAGCTGAATAGCACGCATGTGGGCGTTGTGCAGGTTTTGTGTGGGTTAATGGGCATAGGAGGTTTTGTGATGTTGGGTACGAGATTTTCTATCTTGGTGTTGGGTGTCGTTAATGTTGTTGTTCGAAATCTGCAGAGTCTGAGTGGAGGGATTACCAAAACGCTCAATTCACTGTTGGACCTAATGAGAAGGTATCTATTGTATGCTGATATCTCCACCGCTATGGGCTTTTCTGTCCGTTTAAGTTTCATCCAATGGAATTATCTGATCAATACCTTGGAATGAGATGAATTGATCGCAAGATTGTGTTTCCGAGTCGTGCTCATGCGTTCCATGCTCGGCAGTTGAATGCACCGACGGTAAACTGTGTGTGTAGTTCGTTACATCTACCGTACGGCCCCTGTTGACTGAATGAGCAACACCATCAGTATATGCATATGTAGCAGGAGCTCCCGCGAGCGAGGTTCGGACGGTCATGAAATGTCATTTTCCCAATAACCCCCTCAGCGACGATAATATGATACTAAGTAAGTTATATTCAGGTTGATTAGTGATGTAGATAGAAGATTATAAGAACAAAATAGCAGCGATGGTAGTAATGTTCCTGAAGAGCAGAAATAGGATCTAAAGTGGTATCGAGCTCCCTTCTAGATCTAAAATGTCCAATTTCGAAAACTTTCAATGAGAGTGTGGTGGAGTCCCAAGCATCCTCAACAATCCAATATGTCCCCCTATTGCAGCCCACAGAGTATTTTTCTGTAGACGGCGAACTCAGCTTCGAGGATGAGATCAGATAAACTCGCAGAAATACCGACAATTTCATACTTGACCCCAAACTCTTTCGCCGTCTCCTTTACAATTTTCGCAACAGCTGGAAGATGTTCTTGGGCAATTGATGGGAACAGGTGATGAACCACCTGCATGATGGTAGGCATGAATCCCTTGTGGGCCCACTGATGAAACGGGAGGATGAATCACGTACTTGATAGTTGAGCGAACCAGAGAAGAAGGTAATAAGTGGGTCATCGTGGCCGTAATCTTGTGCCGTCTCTACTTGTGAACGTGCCCAGTCGACGTCCATGTTGCCGGTCTTGGGATTTACACGCGGAAAAACTGCTGTGTCGACGACGTGCGTAGCCTGAAAGATGACGGCGAGTATGATCGACATTGTGAAACTATGTTGAAACGAAAATGACCAACTGATTAGAAAAACACGGGTCAAATTCTCTCTTACTCTGTTACCAGGAACGCTGGAATGACTCGTGAAAGTGGATTTCCCCAAGATAGTGGTAGATAGATGCGGGACCAGAAGAAGAACAGCTAGGCGGCCCAAGAACGGCTGAGTCAATTGAAGAATCACGGAGACGAAAGAAAGAATTCACCTTGCCGCCCCAAAAAATGATGCTCTGTTGAAGAGTGAATGGATTCACTTGGAGTGGGCCTCGGCGCTGACAGAAGAAACGAACGGTAAGTATAGTAAGTCACTTGAATTGATATAATACTTACGCCACTAAAGTAATGAATAAGGTCTTCAACACGAACAGCGCACCCAAGAAGAACATATAGGAACGGAGCATAGAACGACTGAAGTCGGTAGAAGGAGAACCATTTTTGCGATTCTTTGATTCGGCGAAATTCGACTTCAGACGTTTCGATATCAGCATCAAATCCGTCGACGTTGGGAAAGATGTGATGGCTGAACACATGCTGGTAAGTCCTAATAGATAATAGATTTAATTAGGTGAACTCCCGAGATTGAAGAGGTGTACTATACCATAATGTACCAGAACATCCGTTGAAAAGATCGTGTCCAACGACAAGCAACCTCCATAACCATGGACGATGGCCAATTGCACCATGAGAACCATCATGTACCGCTGATAGGGCGTACTGAGATAAAGCAATTCCATGCGCGATAGATATCATATAGAACGTCCACGAGCAGTTTCGAGACAAAGACCACTGTAAGAGGAACAAAGGCCACATCATCGCTACGCTCAAGAGATACCGGACACATGTCACGGGAGAATGCTTTCGGTCGATTCTTGAAGACCGGAAGTAATCCTCTACGCGTTTTTTCAGGGTCAAAGAGAAAGCATCTGGCGGTGGAAACGAGGGCATGTCTTGTCCTACCAGTGAACCGATCTTGTACTTTTGCAGGATTCCGTGTTGCTTTGGTCCATGAAAGGTTTCGAATAGCTGGGTAACCTAGAAAGTTCGACGTGAGTTCCAAAACAAGTCCCAGTGAAAGCCCCGGTGCCAGCACAATGGAGTCGAGCGTACATCTTTCCCGGCTGCCAGTAGTATGTACTCTTGTCCACCAGGATGTTGTTGAATGAAAGGGGTCAAGTCAAATACCTTGTGTAAAAGACACATGTCAATTCGGAAATGAGTTGTAAATGAATGAATGAATGAGAATTTACTCACCGTTCCGTGAACAGACACCCAAGCCTTCTTGCACGTACACGCCGCTCTCAATTGCTCCAGTGAAATCATGTTGAATGTATCATTCTCGTGAGACCTCCATGAGGACATGATAGTAGTGTTTCAAAAAGTTAAGCTTTGTGGGACAATTTGAAGATTTTGGGGATAGGTCGCTTAATCCTCAGTGGGCGTCTTCCTGTGTCGTCTTCCTGTGTCGTCCTTCGCTGGGTCATAAAGCTGTAATCAGGGCTGCATTTTATGCCGCGTCCAGGGACCATACCGTAATACAGTACCTTCTTTCCTTCCACGGTCACGATTGAGCTTCTTGGCAATCATTTGAAGTTGAATTTCTTATCCCAAAGGGCTGATTATCAGCAACGGCGGCTGATCATCTGCATCAGCAGAAGCTGGGTGGCTACGACTTCCACCGCATGCACCTTACACAGGTCAAGACTACAAAAAAGGTTACTGTCAGTCGGTTTCGGCCCTAGCTCTTTTCAATTTATGTACAACTGACATCTCAACTTGACTTGAACAGCTTGACATCCAAGATAGTATCTCATCTGATGACAAGACTGATTCATTTCTTCCAACTCTCATCATGATGTAAAGCCTGCTTCATACAAAAGCACTCCATCAAGCCATGCCTCTACATTTCCCTGCTAACCTTCTCCTCCTTTCTTTTAATTTCTTCCCAACAACACAGCCATTCTTTATTTTTCTCACTGCTGGCAGTCTTATCTCAATGGTCAATCTTAACAAAGCAGCAGTGACTTTCAATGTTATTGAAACAGCTGGACTGATTGGTTCTCTTGTTATCCTTATCACTGCTTTGGCATCTCCTGTCATCCAACGCTTAGCTGCTTGGTATCAGATTCTAGGTTGCAGTGCAATGTATTCTTTGTCAATGCTGCTTCTGGCCATGGCTCATGCACAGTTTGGACCTGAGCCCAACCATGCTCTCTGTCTAATCCAAGCTGCTTTGATCTATTCCTGTCCAATTTGGTGGGTATTCCTTGGCCAATTGGTAGGATTGTGACTGGACACAAGAGGAATCTTATACTCTGACTGCAGGTTGATGGGTTCAGCTTGTGTATATGCAATCCAGGTATGCTCCTTGTTGAGAACCAAATTTCAGTTACCAAGTTTATCTCATTAATGGTCTCTCAGTTCTATTTGCATGTAGTTTTCTATTCACAACATGTCTCTGGGCCTGTAAGCCACAATAGTAAATGGGTGAGTTTAATTCATCTGCCAGCAAGTTTATTTGAAGTATGATGAATCATCCATTCACAGTTTGTTGTGTCAACAGTTTGTTTATTTGTCATAGTCACCATTGTACTGCTTATAGTAAGGTTGTTTTCTTTAATCTGGTGCCTCTGGTTTTGCTAAAGTATTGTAAACTTCAGTTAGGCCTGCTCTATCCAGAAATAGTGAAACGTTCTCCGGAGCACCTTTATTGTCATTTCACAAGTAATATAGGGTATGGAATTTCTTTCATTCACTTTAGCACTGTCTTAAGATCTGTTTTATAATTCAAGGTCTTACGCTGTGACTATATTCAGTGTAGGCTTTGCTATAGCTTCTGTTACTTTTGAATGTGTGTTATCATATTGTCTCTTCTAGTTCACACAATGCTAAAAAGTAGTACAGCAAAGGCAGGGAAGTTGCTTTACAAACACCGAAAGCATAGATTGGAACTTGAGCAGAGATCAAATGGGGTTGTAACTATTGGTGTGATGCTCCGCCTGGCAGGTTACACTCTGATAGCAGTTCGATCAGTGGCGTGAGTTGCCTATATTCTTTAACTGACATCTCTACTTACCAAGTTTTGCACTTACTAGAAGCTGTGCAGTCTATTTAGTCCCTAGCCTCATTGCTAACATTGATAATCTTGAGATTTTTATTGTGTACAATGCAGCTTGTAAGTTTTGTTTCTATGTGTTAAAGCACACCTTTTTTATTAATTTGGCAAAGTGACAAATCTTGCCGTTTTTCTCTTTGGTCTTAACATGGTATGTTTTTGGCCTCTCATAATCATCTTGATGACATATAAACTTTTTGGTCTTTTCAGTCTGTTATACAAACTTGGATGTTTTGGAAGAAATGCCCTAGTCTTGCTAAAGCTTGAAACATATGAGAACAAATGTAGCTTTACTTGGCCCACAGAACTGTTATATACATGATTTAGGTTTCCTGCTTGAAATGGATTGCTCTGTGACTCTAAGGATCTTACAGAGTCTCTCCAAAGAGACAAGATGGAGCTTGATGTGTATGGGGAGGCAACATGGGAGAAGATAAGCATATTCAAACATCAACAGACTGCTCAGTTTCTTCCCTTGACAAAGATTTTGCTCGAGTTATAAACATCATTTATTATCAAGGAAACCAATGTATTCAAGTAGCAAAAAGACAGACATTAGCAAACCACACTCCCATTCTGAAAGTCCGTCATAATAATAACACCTCAAGGCCAGGAATTATTAGGTATGATTTGTCTCCTCATCACGGAACAAATCAGAAGATCAGATACTCATTAATACTCTCGCAGGACCCGATGCTCAGTGGATTCCGGGGAGTTATCTCAATGCAACCAGTAGTGTTTGTGCTGAGGGGGAGGAATGAGGCAGTGATCAACAAAAACACTACCCATCTTTCCCTGTTCATAACAGTCCAAGCAAGCGATCTCGAATAGTTGGTCGCTAGAAGACCGTTTCACATTAGGTATGATGTAGAAAAGTGGATGGTTGAACACTCACACCCAGTTCGAGTTCAGTCCACGAACTCTCAAAGGCGACAGCGAGGTTGTTGTTGTCAACGTATAATCAGTACGAGAATTTCATCCGGATCGGATCCGGAACGTCACAAAAGCTTACAAAGTCGGACAACTCTTCATCACAATCCTATCCTCTCAGGCTGATAAGCCGTTACACGATTTATTTCTCACTACTTATACTGCCCTTTTCCGACTCCTGAAGTCATTGTGAACTGGCTTGTTGGTTGCAGGCACAAGTACTGTATAAAGCATGTGCATGAGGCCTTGAGGCCTGAGGTAGTGTAGAGGACATTCTTCTTTTCTTCCTTCCTTCTTGTAGTCGACTACGGTTTCCATGTGTAAGACTTCGTATGAAACGTCCGGTGGAGCTTGGTTTCGCGACAGGTTCGTCTGGAGGGTTTTGTGAAGTTTATTTTTTGCTTTCAGCTTCGCGTGAAACGTCGGCGTTTATCTAAACGCCTGGAGCGAAAAGGAGCGGAAATTTCGTATCTGGAAGCTACGAGCTGCTACGAGGTTCGTCTTGTGGAGTGTTTTGCTTTGAGGTTCGAGTGAAACGTCGTTGTTTATCTAAGAGCGATGAAGGCTTGGAGCATGAAGGAGTAAGAACTTCGTATCTAACGAGGGTCGCTCCAAAAACTGCTACATACGTATTCCATGTAAACAGTTGTCCTTCGACGGGCTTTGCAGGTGATAAATGCCTTGAACTAAATCGAAGCACATCGTCGTGCGGAGAATGAAGAGACGGATATTCGATATTCAGTATTGATTCATACGCGAATATTGCGCGTGGAGTCGCATGAATCGCATAACTGAAAAAAAAAAAAAAAGTTCAAACTTGTCACAATAAGAGAACTCCGCATACAACTCACTCATAGTTCTTCACCTCTCCAGTCAACCATCTCATAAGTGGAGCCTTCTTCTCGTCAGAGGTCCATTTCCGACGGTTATTCGAGAATCTTTCACCGTCTCAGCTCCAAATCTATTACGGCTACAGAGTTCCAGTGAAGGTCAGTCTTCACCGACAGATTTTGTCAAGTGGGGATGCTTACAGCGGTGAAGTCCATAGCGTATGTGTCCAAAGGTTTCAACGTACACCCGCAGTAAGTATGTACATCATTGAAGTAGCCAGGAAGTCGCGCGTCGCTTAGTCATACAGTACTTCCCTCCAACCGCATGCGCCTGCCCTAAACAAAGCTTCGGCGCTTCCAGATTCAACACTCTCTGTCTCATGTCGCCCTCTCATCTCAACTTTTCTAAATCTTGTGAACAGAAACTATAATGCAATGATACAAAATCAATAGTTCATACAGTAGAGTCCGTATATATACTACAGGGTAAGTCCATTCAAATCAAGTCAGACAAATGCATCAACTCATTCTAGCCATCTTCGCAGGTGCAGGCTGTCCATCGACATCTTCAACGTCCTTGTACCTCAATCGGATTCCCGTTCGTCCCTCGCGGACCACCTCTAACTTTCCTGCAAACACCCCTATCTACATGATCTTTATATCCCCTACCCACCTGCACGAAACTTCTGCCCATTAATCTCGACACACCAACGTCTTCACCATCCTCCCCGGTATTTCTTCAGGATTGGGTATATCCCTCGAAGCTGTCTTATCCAACAACGAGAGAGCGATAGCGACCTGTCGCAACCCCTCCGTCCTCGCATTGACGCAGAAATACGATACTGTAGAAGACACCGACAAACGTTTGGTACCTGGTGCTCAAGCTCGATGTGAACAAGCCAGATGAAGTAGAAGCGGCTTTAAACGCAGGTATAGCCAAGTTCGGACGTTCGGACGAATTGCCAGTGATGTTGTAGTCAATAACGCTGGATATGGGTTATGGGTTATTCGGTGAGATTGAAGGTACGCCGGAGGGTGAAGCGAGGTATGAATTTGAGATGCAGTTTTGGGGTCATTCTGAAAGAGGTTCGTGGGCTATTATCGTTCTTTTGTCAGGGTATTGATATACAACGATTGTGAATCAAGGCTTCCAGTGCGAGAATATTTCGGGAGCTGGTGGTCTCATATTCAGTATATCCGCGCTCTTCTACTTCGTAGAGAGTAAATCCGGTATGTTCGCTAGAAACAGTCATATCCACATCCCACCCCCTCTGTCCCCGCTGACATTCAAGATTTCCATCTTTCAGCTCTCGAAGCAAGCAACTATATTCCTTCATGGAACATCAAAGGATGTTTAGTATCATCCAACCCGATACATTCCCCTCAGATACATGGCGTTCTCCGGGTAACACATCACCCAGCTTACACCGACCCTTCGAATCCCTATGCGATGTTTAGCTCCATAGTAAACTCATTTTCGGTTATCGGTGATTTTGAAAGAGGTGGGGAAGGCACTCGTTGGTACGGTTTGGTTGATTTAGCCTGGTGTGAGGTCTGAGATCTGAAGGTTATTGGGATAAGTTCGAGGAGGAGGAGGAGGAGGAGGAGAGCAATTTGATGGTGTTGGGGGCGGGGCAGCCGGTGGCCAAATCATTCTATTTTATTTTACATACTTTTCCACTATATCATCAGTATCGACGTCGTTACTCTATGTATGTTATCAAGATTAAAGATTGTGGATGTTCACCATTCCGAAGCCCCGGACCCCGGTCAGTTCGGGCTCGGCTCGAACGGTTCGAATCAAATCAAAGAAAAATTTTCGTCCTCCTTGTCCCTAACTAGTTGCCCTAGTAGCTCTCTCCCGATTCGTGGCACTCTACGACATCGTAAAGCATCATCCTTATACGCTATCGAGTTAACGTTACAGCTGTTCAGGGCCACTCCGTCTCAGTCGATGAACCTGTTCCTGCGCAACGATAGTGCACAGGAATGAACTGGACGCTCACAAGCTGGCCTCTGTGCTTCTCGTTCGTCGTTCGTTGCCTCAACTCTTATTCGCGAGCTGTCAATGGCTTAAGAAAGTCGGTGGGTCAGGTCTCAGGATTGTTCGTCTATGGTCGCCCAGGTCGCCCTCATAGCGGCGGCTGCTCGTTGCAAACTCTTTGGACTCCAGTTGGGACTCTCAAAGTCTTGCCTGAAATACCCAACGCTACCTGGTGATACCCGAGATTGCATGAATGTTTTGTGTAATACTGACAACGCGACCTTTAGATTCGCCCCTCCTCGCATTTCACACTCCTTCCTCAGACTTGAAGTATCCTGGTGGATGGCAGTAGTAGCCTCTAGCGTTTACTATTCTCGGAGAAAACCTTTGTCGGGCCGCGACTGGAAGAGGAAGAAGAGAAACTGAATTGCTTAGTGTACGTTCGGTCATCTGATTCTGTTGGAGTGACGAAAAGTCTCACATTACCCCGCACGCACTCTTCCCCCATCGTCATTCTTGCCACCTCACCTCTCAACAAACCAGCATTCCTCGAAAAGAATGTCCCCAGAACGACCTGTCTCCCCTTCGTCCTCCTCCTGCACATCACTACTATCCGTCTCAAGTCGCTGTATGTCCATTGAGCCCTCGTGAGAGCTTCATTGGACTGCAGCACTAATCTGACGTTTCCTTTCCATTCATGTAGTCGACCTTCCGTCCTCTGACTTGACGCTCCAGTCATCAGACAAGGTCCTCTTCAAGATACATCGTATCAACCTCGAAATGCATTCTCAGGTTTTCGCGGATGCTGGTGGGACGACAGTCGGGGCTACGAAAGACGAGATAGTGACGCTTTCGGAATCTTCGGATGTGCTGGAACTTATGTTGCAGTTTATCTATTTACAACGTCAGCCGGATTTGAGGAAGGTGGATTTTGCGGTTATGAAGGAGTTAGCGGAGGCTGTTGAGAAGTATGAGATATATTCTGCGATGGGAGTTTGCTGTCAAAGGATGAGGTAAGTTTGGTTGTTGATGATACGAGGAACTATTATTAAATCTCATGTATAACAGGGAATGTCTTGCGGATTACCCAATAGACGTTCTATTGTATTCAGTGCGTCACAAATACGTCGACCTCATCAATGAAAGCGCAGAAGCCACCCTTGATATGCCTCCATACACCATGCTCAACTGTCTCCCCGCAAATATCTTTGCTGCATGGGTGCGTCATCCACATCCTTCCTTCAAAGTTCAAACCCATTTATCTAATCTCAACGACATACATACATCCCTAGACCGACTTCAATCAAAGCTACCACGCACTCCTCAGGAAAGAATTCACGCGTTTCGGACCAACACGACATCACCGTGGACTCCCAGTACCCTGCGACCTCTGGCACGAACATTACTCACTCATCGCTCTCGAACTCAGTACAGGATACACCTGGGAAGGTCCTGCATCTCGTGCACGCGCCCGAGCCCGAGCCCGAGCGAACAGTACTGGTTTATCTTCTGTCTTAGGCGTTAGCGCGGCGGCGTATTTGGCTACGGGGGCAAATGCTATGGATGTTGCGATGCAGGCTGAGGGTAGGAATGTATTGGCTAGACTTTTGGGGACGCTTGAGAGGAGACTGGCGATTGGTGCGGAGAAGTGTCCTGATTGTAAGAGGGAGTTGGGGCATTGGATGCATCAGACTGAAAGAGATTGGAGGGATGCTAGGAAGTTTGAAGAATATCTATAACAAATTGGATGCGAGGTAATACTAACTCTGTTTGGGATTTCTCTTTTAAAATTCGGATTCGTGTATTTCTGTCTCTCGGGATTTCATCGCATTTTTCGTGTACTAATAAATGTTGTAACTAGCCAAATACATGTTTGCAGTGGCAGAAATAATAGTATTTTTCAGCCCATTCCCTTGCGCCAATGTAGAAGAGACGCCCGCGTTCAGCGCTCAGTGACAAGCGCTAAAGCGCTAAATTGCGACCGCGAGGTTTTGAACAAGAAGGGATTCTTCGCGAACAGGACCGCAGTATGTATGGGCGCTGCCGCACGGACAAGGCTCCTGTGCTGCACCGTGACCTGCTGGTCGGATAATATTCTTCTTACTGTGCCCTCTTTTGATCTTTGGATTCGGCGACGGTTCGCCTTGTTGAAAGACCTCGGAGTAGCTACAGTTCACCAAGTTCACCGTGTCAGAGGTTGCCGCTCATCCTACGCTCACGAAGCTGTCGAGATTTGTGCGAGTCGTCTGGAGACTGCCATGGGCCAGATAAGGTCCGATACCTGTGATAGTGAGCAACATGTGGTGAAAACGAGCACATCGAAGAAATTCCTCGTTCTGGACTCCTAAATGCAAATGATACTTGAATGATACGGCGTTCTTCATCCTCGGATCGACATCATACAGTAACAATCTTCCGATCGCGAAAACAGCTCGCCACAAGCGTCTAGCGTCGTCAAAGATAGCCGGACAACAATTGAAAAATGAGCGCTATCTCTGTATTTAGACGTAACCAAACCACCCAACAGCCCATTACAAAGAATTCCAAAAATGTGCCCATAGTTTAATAGTGTCCGTTGGTACTCTAAAGAATACACGAGGTAGGATCATAAGTACTTATATAATCGAATGTAATAAAATGGGCCTCCAAGAGACGATAACGGAAAACGATGGACAAACAGTGGAACCCGATAGTGTGGTATCCAAGAGGGTAGCGGAGAAAATATTCTTTGCCGTGGTATAATGAATTAGGCTAAGAGACTAGAGACAAATCAAGTTAGACTCGGAGGTAACGGCAAAGCGCAAGGATATGTTGGAGCACGCACTCTTAGAAATAGCTGGACGACCGTCTTCCGTAGTGGTTGCCAGGCGTAGCGGGCGCAGGCTCGGCCTCAGCAGAACGCTTGCTGGTGTGCTTCACGGCAGACTTGGGGCAATCCGTTTCAGCGCTCTTGCAGTCTCCGGTTATCTGGAAAGAAGAAAAAAAACGGAATTAGACTCGGGGAATGGAAGGACGTTCAATTCACTACGTACAGTGTCATAGATGCACTTGTATGTGCCGGTGCCAGTGCCAGTACGGTAACTAAATATAACATAAGAGTCAGCACCGGAAGAAAAAGCCTTTCGAGTCAAATGAGACGCACGTGCAGCCGAACAGGTTGCTAGAGTGAGGAGGAGTGTCGCAAAGCCAGTCCAATTTAGACATGGACTTCAAGTCGATATCGGGGCAGCCCCAGTGGTGACCGGCAGTCGAAGAAGGCTGGCTTTTATAAGTTGCCAGCGCAGGAGCGACAAGTGACAAAGCAGCGACGACAGTTGCAACAGAGAAACGCATTTCGATGGGAGGTTTAAAGAGAGTTTTGTAAAAGAGTGGATAGTTCCTACACTGGAATGTGTGAGGTGGGTGGAGAGGCTGAAGCCTGGGAGGGTAAGGAAGTGGGTGGTGGTGGTGGTGGTGGAGAAAGACTAAGAGTCGATTTGACGAACCGACGCGTGAAATTTGGAAAATTTTATACCAATCAGATAGGCGTCATTATGTACCCTGTGCTTGTGTGACGAGGTCAGATAATTAGCCGATAAATTTGATTCAATTTTGATGTAAACTCAACATCCGGGAATGGACGCCCCCACTACGTCTACGCCCCCTCGTCGCGCGCGCAACCTGCGCAATCGACCAGACGATGGGGGAGGTTTTTCAGGTGGACTGAACGACCATTCTGTCTAGCCCTTGGTCCTGCCTTGGTCCATAGTTTTGCTGATCATCAATGGCAAGGTCTGGCGAGGTGCGTGGAAACAGACTAGCTCAGGGCTAGCTCTGGCGAGCTAAACATAGCAGTGATCCACCGAAGGAGACCGAAGGGCGGCGTTACCATACCGTGTCACCATACTTGCATTTCCGCAGCAAAGAGCACCATTTCAAGATTATTTCCCTCCTTATCTTTCGCTCTTGCTGACATCTTGCAAAAGTTCAAACCAGCACCAACATATTCCGGTCAAATAAATCAAGACTGCGTGAGAAGGCCCGCCGATTCAACGTGCCAATGCTCCCAAACGACGCGGGTTCAACGTGCTCCGCGTGTTTTGCAGATTGTTTGTAATTATGTATCGAATTCGCCAATGTTCGCCAATTCGCAAGATGGGAGTGAGTCACAACAGAAGACCGACAGCCAATCATAGCAGAACAATTCCTGAGGAAGGAGTAGGAGGCTTTGCAGAGGTTTTGCAGACTCTCAAACTTAGTGGCCACCTCAAGAAGGCTTGCTGTGTAGAAATGCCACTGCGCCTCCAAGTCTGTCCAGTCGTTGCTATGACGATTGCTCGTCGTTTTGGGTTATGGAGTCGGGGCATTTTCGTCCGATGGCCGATGTTGTTTGCAATTGCTTGGGACGACGGCGACGACTCGGAATCCTAATGCCGAAGGTACTTGTTCATTCTCCGTCAACGGCTTGCATTCGGCATCTGTAATATCGCGGAACCGCCCGAGCATTCAGCCCTCCAACACTGACGCACTTGAGCTTGAAAGCTTGAGAGCTTGAACTTTCAACAGATACGTACTTAGATGTTCTGATTGAACCATTACGGTCGTTCCTTTACTCAGGAACAGTAGAATGATGCAGCTTGGTCGAGGAAATGGAACGTCTCGGAGGGTGCCTTCCATTTTCCATCATCGAAACGAGCTGAGCATTCCATATGTAAGCGTACGGGATCGGTGAAAGCGCTCGGTGAATCCTATGTACCATTAGCCACGGTAATTTCCTTTGGTCGAGGATGATCCAGTTTGGTATGGGTCCTAATTATGTTTATCAGCGTCTGGGGTGTGAATAGCATGTAGGTACAGAATTCACATTACTTTATTCTGCACCTAAGGCCAAGGCTTCGTAGAGAGGATTCTATGACACGTTCATAGCTTGCGCTTGATTACTCTTTCGATTCCCTTCCGATGATCCACTTCCAGACGTATCCTGCCATGTTTGAAAAACCAGGGTACAATAAGTACCGTGGTATGAACCCATATCCGACCCTAGAACATGTATGTATGCAAATCATCAGCAGACCAGCGGAGTCTAGAGAAATGAATATTAATGCATAATCGATTTGCCTGGATTCTTAGTTGAGAAGACTGATGGACGTCCAAGTCTGTGTTCGTTCAGACTGAAAGCTGTCAAGTATACAAGTCTGTGGTCAAAGCAATCGTTAGCTATCTCAAGAGAAGTTCACCTGTGTCAGAAACCGATAGAAGAATTACGGATGAGCGGGAAAAGTTCAATACCTTGCGGCCGGAAATACGGTCATGGATCATTTCTCGACCATTTACCGCCTGTGCTGTGGGAGATAATTTAGAAGCCGAAGAAAAAGACATATCCCTGAGAGGGGGGAAGAGAGGGGCTTACCTAAACCTCCGCGATGAGCTCGTACCATACTTATGTCGCTCGCATGGTTGGCTCGATACAGACAAGATTACGAGGAAAACTTCGTCAAATCTTGTTCAAATCAAGAGTTTTTGCTCGTGTAACAATCCGATGTGTGCGGTGGTAGGCGCGAGTAGCGGTAATATTTACTTACCAATATCAACTTCCTCTCGATCATAGTGAAGAGGGGAGCAACATCCGGGGAAATAACTCACTGTTTCTCCTTTTAGAATTGTCGCGCAAAAACTCCCTTTATAAGCTGTAGTGCGCGCTGATTTGCATAGTTCGGAATGACATCCATCTTGACTACTTGTTACTATCTTGTTTCAGGTTAGCTAGGTCTCTGGCCTTCTTGCTACATCACTGTCAGTCACTATCGGCATCTGCTTTTCGAAGGAATACCAGTTACCTAGAACAGATCGTTCAAGATGGCGGCAGAACTTCGTCAAGCCGCTTGTCGGTAGTGACTGTCTCGATGCTGGCGGAAGTTGGAAGACTGAGGGCGTTTCAATTATTCTTGGGTCCACTTGTGGTCGTTCTCGATACCACTGAATATATCGCTGTTGTTGGGCGGCTCGGCAGAGGCAGACGGAGAGCTACTTGCAGAATGGGAACGTTTGTTTCGTGAGTCGGCCTAAATATAAAATCGTCAGCATATATTCGAGTTTCTCTCAGCAGATGCAACCTATGAAGGCCATTTCAGTGGACGAGAGAGACTGATCTCCTTACTTTGTGTCAGTATTCAAAAGTCATTTATATACCAGATTCACTCACCCGTCAGCAAGACCGGATGCATACTGTCGTCAACGCCAGCAACACGATCCCATTCTGGCGAAAAAAAGCTCTTCATCGTTGGGTTCCGAAAAAACCGGAGAGAGTATAGAGTCACGATACCTCAAGAACTTGAAATAACCGATCCTTTCTTTTATCTGGCATGGCATCGAAGTTCTTCCTTCGCAGAGATAAAGTCAACACCTGCCTTGCGAGTTACGCTGGGAAAACAGCAAAAGTGAGTACTTCATTTGCATGACCAAGAGCATTCCCAAAGCACTTCAAGCTGTAGCGTATGCGAGATTGTACCATTGCAGAGAGCATCACCAACAGAGTAGAGGGAGCTGGATCATCGATCATCTTTGAGCGGGAAGGGTACAACATAACTCGAAACGTGCGCCACGACGCCGCGGTGGGACTTCGGTCCTATAGCTCATGTGACCGGTCTGAGAAGTCCTTTCCATACGGCCCGACTGCGGCCCGACGAATATCCATAGTACGCATCTTGTTCTTGTTACACCTATTATATATTTGAAGTATACAAACTTATTCAAGAGTAATGTACATATGCATACGCTAATGTGATTAGATTGTCACCTTCAGTATTTATTAACCAATGTTTCTGCACCTGCAAACCTGAGCTTGCTCATACAAGCAAACGGTTCCGGCGTGCTATAATAAACATTCCTTAGTCACGATGTCCACTCGACACTTGAAGAATAAAAGCCAGCTTACTTGACAATGATAGCTCTAAAGTCGTGTACCGGTTCAATTATATCACCATGTTCATCAACAGCTTTTCTAAACTCAAACACCGATAGCAACGAGGCTACTGTAACCCAAAGTAGAGCAAAACCGACGTGCTGCCCTGGACATACCCTGTTATGCAGTAATGTATCTAAAGGCATGTTTACTATAGAAGCTAAAAAGACATACCTGCGTCCGAATCCGAACACAGCAGTGTCGTGTGTAGTCTCAGATTTCAATACTCCGTTTTCGAGGTAGCGGTCAGGATTGAAAGTGAATGGATCTGGATATACATCCTTATAATGAAGTCAGGATCGGTTCGAACTGGTTAGGTAGATGTATACATACCTCGTCGTGCAACATCGCCCTATATCAGGTATATGGCTTTGAGTCAAGCGCAACACATGGCAAATAACACCCACTTACCAATGATTGTACACCACAACTGATCCTGCAGGAATTCTATATCCTCGATAGATATCATCCACTTCCAAGTAATGGGGTACACCTAGTAGGAACATAATCATCAGAATTGGTCTTCATTATTTCAAGAGCTGGAATGCACTTACCGACAGGTGTAATATTGCTTGCTCTCAAGAGCTCTTTCACCACAGCGGTAACATAGGGTAACGAGTCTCGATCTCCAAAGTCAGGAAGTCTTGTACGTTTCAAATGTGAATCCAATTCCGCATGAGCTTTAGCTTGTACTTCGGGGTAATCAAGTAAAAATAGAACCAGATTTCCCAGCGCCGACGCAATCTACATAGAAAAGTGGTTAGGTATCAAGGTTTCTAACGTATACTTGGTGAGCTTACCGGATCAGCTGCGGCTAACAATGTCATAGGTGAATATTAGTTCGGTTGCTTCATTAACGTTTTGAAAAGTAAATACATACCTGTGCTCATTGTCGTACCTATAGACCGTAAGATTTCTTCGTGTGCAGCGACATCTTCTCCGTCCTCTAGCCTTTGAAGAGAAAAAGAAACAAACGACGGTTTGGGATTTGAAGATTGCTAAAACAGGGTTTAGAGCAATTGACTTGAGCCCTCTAAAATCAACACTACGAACCGCATTGCGTTTAGCAGCAGCAAATAATGTCCTTGATGCTGCTTCCCTAATATTCGACCATTCTCGTGCTTGCTTCTTGAACCCCGCACCTAGTAAAAAGCAATGATGATCAGTGGAAAGGTGTCTCGGTGAATCGCCAGGCTAAACCAAACCTGGGAACCACTCGGGAACGTATTTCAGAGCTGGGATGGAATTGACTAGGAAGGCACCGGGAACTGCAGCGGCAGATAAAGTATGGGTAGACTGCATGGAGAGATCGATATATGGATCATCCCACGGACGAGTATCTATCCCGTAAGTTATCGAGAGGATTGCAGCAGGTGCCATGCTAGAAATTATCAAGGTTCAGCGCCACATTAGTCTAGGGGTTAACTAACAGTATAATGAAAAAACGAACTAGTTGAACGCCTCCATGACGTGCGCGGGATCCTCTGCTAGGCGTCGTAGAAGGCCATGAGCGGCATCGAGACATGTTGAGTGAAATCTTGAAGCGGCACCGATATGAAATTCGCGATGAAAAATACGTCGGTGAGTGCGCCTAGAACAAAAGAATTATAGTAAACAATTCATCTCCGATGAATCATTGGTGAACTTCGGAACAGATCTCATACCATTCGTGACCTAGGTCAACGTCAGAGGTTGGTAGTCAGATTACACAGGGACCATCTTACGGTACTTACCATAGCTCATTAAACCAAAATGGTCGCCCCAACCCATCAGGTCATGTACCATAGGTGACTTTGCACTGCAAACGCAATCATGTTAACTCTGTGCCCTCTCTCCATATTGGTGTGTGTCCCCCCCACACTTACCGGCTTGAGTATATAGATGACCTTTTGTCCAAAAGATCTCTCGCTGCCTGCTCAGTATCCAGGATGACGATGGAGGCTGAACCGATGCTAACATGCACAATGTCTGTATCTACAAGGTGTGACCAAGTCAGCGAGTTTTGCAAAGGATAGAACACAACGATGGAGAACGAACTGAGCTGCACAGCCCATTTATGATACGTTTCCCATTCTTGACTCGAAGGCATAGAAAGTAAATTTCCAATGAGAGGTAACTTTGGTGGACCAGGAGGTAACGGTAGTAACGATCTTCTTCGAACAAGCATATAATACCCAAAGGCCAACACGAGAAACAAAACAAGTGCGATTGAGAGCATAGGCATAGTGGATTGAAAGCCAAGTCCTCCTAAGGATCCAAAATCCGTTGGACCCGCTTTTTATGGGACCCTCTACATTTCGATTCGTCCGATATGATCTGGATATACTGCCTCAATCCCGCGCGCGAGCGAGCTCCGTTAGCACTTAGTATGGGTTTAATACTAGGACGCTAGATGGAGTAAGATACATAGCCTGGCGGGATGTATTTTCGTACAGTACTCACTGTGTTTGCAACAATCACGAGAATGAATCACGATTAGTGCGTACTTGAAGGGAGTCTAGTTCCTGCCAAAGCTAGTGTAGGTACCTGTACGAGGTCCTCTGGCGTTATTGAAGGTTTTACAAGGGTGTTACGACGCATATAGATGGCCCGTGTATGGAGTAGTGCCAATTGAGGAAGGGGACTCCGCGGACGGAATTGCGGGACTACAACAATGATGTACTTGAACTTGGGATTCGTGTAGGTCACCGACGCCGTACTTCCTACTTGAGATCTCCATGGAATCACGAATGAACGGTTGGACGTTGGACGGTAATAATATTGAATCCAGTAAGATCATCAATCCGCAACCTATGCATGACGGTATGACCCCCAGATCCTCGTATCAGGAGAGGAATCACTCACACTGAGCCTAGACATAGATCTCCTTGCGTTTAATATTCACCTGTTCTCGTACTGGAATATGAACTATGACAATTGGGTTCAGAGTTAGTATTAGGAAACAGGCGGCAGGAGAAGGCGTTACCGGACATTATATCGACGGCGTTATCGGCATCATTCAATACACCATTCATGCATCACCTCACTGTCAGGATACCTCCAAAAGTGAAAGCACTTCAGCAATTTTTGTCCAACCCGTATATCCACATTTCTTTGTATTGAAGCGCCAGCCACGCATTTGTCATTTCTGCGAGTGACGTCCTCCAACTCGGGGGAACATACAGTAACCTTCCGATAATCATGGCCTTGTCGTTACGCATGTCTTGAAACAAATAACATAAGAACAAGAGTAAGAGTAGACTTCACAGAGTTTAGTCCCCGAGACTACCGCAATTGGTGATGAAATCATAAGTTGTCAAAGTTCTGAGTCCTGACAGTGAAAGAAAAGAGGAAAAACGGCTGGCATTCTCTCACGCTCAGGCGGCTACACATTGACATTTACTCCCACGGCTTCAATCATCCAAGCTTTCACTCCTCTCCATACTCTATCATACTGTATCTGAGTAGGACAATACTCGCACCCCTTAAAGTTCTTGCATCAACAAAAGGCACAGATTCCCTTGAATGTGAGCACCGACTGCGCAGGAAAGTAAGTAACGATGGACCGTTCCGAATATCCGAGTATAGCAGGTCCAAGGAGCGGTGTATACGGTAGCGTTGGCATTTGGTCTAGATGGATGGATCACAAAATGGGACAGTTCATCCTTGGACCTTGTTTGATATATGTAACCTATTTCTCTCGGAGACATAGCTTGGGTCCCCGCCCCGCACCGCAGTACCTATGTGAAGTCTCCCGCACCTGAGGTCACAACATTTACAGGCAAAGATTAAGGATATAAGTAGTAATTTGACTCGACGCTGAAAGTAATAAAATAAAGTTACGTGAACAAAACCAAAAGGTCACCGGTCAAGGTGAATCAGAGTATGCGGTTCCGAGTTTATAATCCATCCTTCAAAACCCGTTACACAAGTCCATCAGTGAATGCAAAATAACACAACTCCCAACCGGACATATTCAATGCGCGTTTCCATAAGCTCGGGTTCAAATCAATATGCATTGCATTGTTACCAGTTCCCCTTCCCTTTCAGCTTTCCGCCTTGATCGTTACTCCCACCATCCCACCATCCCATCCCATGGGCGCATGATAGTTCCAGTCATACGAGGTGAGCGTTGGAAATACTCTGTCGAAGAATACTATCTTTAACTGTGAACCATGCACGCATCGCGCATCATCGTCAATGTCAATGTCAATGGGGGGTTTATCGCAGCTCGGAATCCCTCTTACCTGATCTCAACGTCGTAGCAGTCGCTTTCGTGTCCTACAAATACAAATCCGTATGCATATTGGGATCAGAATTCAGGGTGTCCATGTAGGGGGTAGGGGGTACTGTTAGCTTACCGTCACAGAAGTCGTATACAAATACGTCGTTCTTTTCTGCGGAGAATGCTTAATCGCAATATCTTTAAACCTCTCCTTGATAACTACACCGTGACTAGTCAGAAGATACACAGTATCAACTCCTCGAAAACTCAAAAACTCACATCTAACAACACTCCCCAAATCATTCCCCCCCTCCCCCTCCCCCTCACCCGGCGGAAACCCCCTCACATAATCCCTAAACAAAACCCCACTCTTCAACTTCCTCTTAAGTATATCGCATTTATTAAGGAAACAAATCATAGTCGTCGTTTGAAGAAGCTTTGAAGTGTTTATTGCGCGCCAGAGTGCTAAGGAGTCGTTTAGACGGTTTATTGAGGGATCTTCGAGGAGTTGTTCGTTGAAGCATGAGATGGCTGGTGATGCGGATGCGGATGCGGATGATAAATGATACGGGGGTGTTAGCGAGGGGTTTGTATGGGGGTGAGAGTTAGTGGGAGGGGCTTACGAGCGACTGGGATTGGCGGTATGGAAGCAGAAGAAATCCATCAGTGCCTAACAAGCAATCTAGAATGGATCGCAAAACTTACGAAAGATAATAGCATTCACTCCTTCAAAATAAGGCAACCACGCACGACGCTGCAACGCGTGTTCAGCACTTCCAGAAACCAAACCCCAACAAGGGGGTACACCACATCACATCCATGACGTACCGCAGTTCTCGATCCACCAACATCATAAATAACCCACTCAAGACCTGCTTCATATTTCTGTCCCGGTCCCGTATTAGGATTAAGATTTATACGATATTCCTGTACGCCCAGAGTTCTTAACCTCGACCGGACTACGTCGTCGTCGGAGGGAAGATACGAGTGTGTTGCGATGCGGTCTATGTCGTCGAGGAAACTGCCATGGGATAAGGGAGGGGGTGAAGGAAATTTCAGGAGAGTAGGGAAGGGGGGAAGGGGGGAAGGGGAAACTCACAATCCAGCACCATCCTCAAGATGTACATTCCGTTTCTTAAGCACACGTTGGACTGTTTGATCCGTCCATAACATCTTCATTTCTTCACGACATCCAGCAATAACCTCCGTAGCATCCCCCCCTGCATCTTCACGTTGACCCATTCCAAGTTGTTCTTCACCCCCCTGAACACCACCGTGACCATTACTGTTCCGTACCAAACCCAAACTGTTCCTCCTAGGGGCTAAACCACTCGAAAGTATCTCCTTCCACCGTGACCCCCAAACAAAAGTCTCTTCACCCTGAACCCTAAACCTCATACTCTTCCTATGTCTCACCGACGAAATCGTCCTCATCTCAAATCTTTCCGGCGAGCCCGTACCATTCGTCATCGTCGTCGTCGTCGCCGCACCAGGATTAAACCCATTCTGATCAACCTGAGGTACATCCTCTCCCTCCGACTCCATACTCGTAACCTCCTCCGTTCCCGCACCTAACCTCCGTTTCAATTCCGCCTCCGTTCGACGGAGTGGTGCGAGGCGAAGTTTTATCGTTTGGATCTGACGTTTTTGGGTTTCCGAGAAACCCGTAGAGTGGTGTGTTTCCCCGGTGGATTGCGCTGGCGGCGGCGGAACATCCGAGTTGACAGTTGTCGATAAATCCGTGGACACTCTCCCTTGGACATGTCTCGAGTCGATGACCCTCTCAGCTTCGGTATCGGTATCTGTTAGAGGTTTCAGAGGTTCTCCGTCCATCTCAGCCTGGATGGTGTCCATGATTGTTGTTATTGACCGGATGAGGTTGAGCTGAATCACAGCACGCCAAGATATCTTTTCTGCTTCCCATTCTTTACGTGCGTATGCCAGACGAAAATCTAAAAAAAAAAAAAAGGTATTTCATGAGTTTCAGCGACTTGAGCAACATACGAAGAAAGGCGTACTTTTCAGCGTCGTTGATTTCCCTGTATCATCAAAGTTCACTCCACGATCAATACCCCAACGCCCAAGTATAACGGTATAACTCCCACTCTCAGACTGCCCAAGAAGCAAAACCTTAACCATCTCCTTCTGTTTATTCCACAACACCTTATCCTGTTTAATTTGTTCATCGATCTGATCACTAATACGCTGCGCTTCGGCTTCTCTCTGTAACCTCTTAGCTCTCTCCGTGGGCGCTTCGTCAGGTGGTGGGCGCGCAAATTGCGCCAATGGGTCGGGTTCGCCGCCAAATGCCATGTGACCCTGGCACCAATCCAATCCGAATTAGAGTCTGAGGGGAAGTGCTGTGAAAGTTGATAGAGAACGAGGAATTCGTGAGGTGTGGATGAATGGGGACTGTGGACCTAGGACGGTGTCGCACACCTGAAGCGCAAAGGAAGGAAGGAGGGAGGACGAAACGTTATACAATAGGTGTGGATCTTGTTATTATTTCGTAGGAATGCTCCCGTGTGAGTTATCAATAATCAGGAGACTCAGACAGCTAATACGGCCAATGCCATAGTATTGGTCTGATCTCCTTTGATTCTTGATGCATGATGGTCTGATTGATGAGCGCGGCGGTTTCGCCGTTGAATGAAGTAACGTACGAAACCGTGCGCGCCATTTCAATAGTTCCACATCAGCAAAGGATTCAGCATGACATCGGAGCTCTCTATATCCTCTCGAACCAAGTACGCAGTGGAGGACAACTCGTAGATTCAGCCCCTAGTCAAAGAAAGGTATTATCTCGGTTGGCCGAGATGGACCGAAGAATATCAGGTTTAGAAGGAAGGAGGGGATGATGATGATGGAGTAGTTCGAATAGGAAGGGAAGATCATGATATAATGATCGTATCAGAATAGTACATACCTTTACCTAGCGCAACGTGAGGAAACTCCTTAATAATCCATTCCAGAGAACATTCCAGTAGTAATTTGTGGGAACCAAGGAACGATGGGTGTCCCTCACAAACGCGGCGGGCGTAGTGCTGCGCTGCGGCACACTTTGTCACTGGCACGGCAAGATCAGGCAGCATCTTACCTTCAATTTCTTAGATGTACTGTTGAACATACTAAATTGTGATGACCTGTCAGCGCTCAGCGGTAGCCAAAACATAACAGGTTCCTAGACGTTATATACTATAGCCCGTGACTAACTCGACAACGATCTGATATATATGACTTACAAACATTGACGGAGTTTCATACGTAGATCGGAATCACTGGGGCAGGTGGGTTGTTTTTTGCTTGATTGAGTGTTGAATATGATATTAAAATTCGCCATGAGTGCGTGAAGCGATGCTTTGAAGCTGTATAATCATTGTATGTCTGACAGAACCGTAAACTCCGAGGTAGAGCGATGCTGAAGGAAGGCGATGTTACATATCATCTCAACAAATGACTTGAAGGCTCGCTCACCTAATGGTACGAATCAAGTCAATGTCAGAACAACATGAGCAGTCAGCAACCCGTCCGCGTCAATGTCAAAAGCTTCAGGACATGTACGCATTACGAAGCGGCCCAAAGTGCCGTGGGCCGTGGCGTCACTCGAAGAGGCATTTTAGCTAAATTTAACCTGCGCGAGTACATTAACATAACTGTCCAAAGGCAAGCGAACTGCCTAAAACCTTGCGAGTTGCGACGAAAAGTTAAGCGGGACTGGTGTAGCCATCTCATCATGCGCGCGCCCACAAATAGCAGCGTCCGCCCCGCCCCGCCCCAACGATTCCGGAATCCAAATAGGGGTAAGTACACGCACGCACCGGTCCTTACGTTTGTGTCTTGACTCAGCAGGGAGCCTGAGAAAACCAAAACCCAAAAGAATCGTCAATTGCAATATCAACTATCACAAAACCAAAAAGTACCGAACCTTCGTCGGGCCCGTCCTTACGCTTGGTCATCCAGAACCCCCAAAAAACAGAGTCACAGTGGACAGCCTGATCTTTGAATTGACACTGACAGTGAAAATGAAGACCGCATGTCCTTCTAGGTCCTTGTCCCTTGAACGTGATCACGGATTTAGAAAGTCCGAACGTGTCAGTTCAAACTTCAGAGATCGGCCCTAGGAATCAGGATGACATGGAAACGAGGGGGCTGAACCATGAAGGACATGATGTGAGAACCGGTCGACAGCACTTCGAACCTGCTTCAAGCTTACTCAGAAATACACTGTATGCCCATGGCGCATGAGTCACGTCAGTTAGAGGGGTGGAAGACAAGACTGGAAGTAGTAGAGGAGACTGTTCTGTGTCAGATATCAAGGGGAGGAAAATCTGTATATGCAAGTGGTTATGCTGAAGACGAGAGGTAGAGCTCGAGAGAGAGAGAGAGAGAGAGAGAAACCAAAGAGAAGAAACGAGAAATAGTTATGTAGCTATGTAGCAGTAAGAGGTCGAACAGGGAAAAAAAAGAATCCACTTCAGAATCATAACAAAAACAGCATATATGATATGTACACGCACAAGCTTAAGAATAAAGATCCGAAGTTTGAAGAGACATAAAAAAGACTCACAAAAGAAAGCTATAACGAATGATAAAAAACAAAGAAAAAAAAATTTGGTGAAAAAAAACTGATTCCTGAATTACTATAAATACGGTTTATGTATGTACCAAGGTTACGCGTACGGTACGACCCTGCTTGTCTTGTCATTCCTTGGCCCATCACATTATGGATAAGCGTATCGAAATGTCTCGGGAGATATATGGGTTGCACATCGTCTACTTCCATCCACCTCGACTAACCTAACCCCGACTCCCCCTGCTCTGCTACGTAGACTTCGGCTCGCTAGTCTCTTTCCTAATGCCCTCAGTGAGAAATACACTGAAGCCTATAACAACGAATCCAGCTTCGACAAAACCTCCAACACACCCGCAATCAACTCAAACCCAAGATCTTCCCCTTCCTCCCCTCCACCTCCACCTCCACCCCCACTCCCACCATTCATCATCATCTCCTTCTTAACCTCCTGCAACAACCCCAAAATACTCTCCCTCGACCCATCACCAGAACTCCCAGTAGCAATCCTACTCCCAGTCCCTCCAGCCCTCTTCCTAGACCCAGGCGTAGACCCACCACCAAGCGTCCCAGTAGCAACACCAAAAGGCCAACAACTAAACTCCGCAAGTATATCATCCGCTCTCCCAAACGCTACCTCTCTCTCTTCATACCCCATTCTCCCAAATGCATTATCAAGTACGCTCGCGGTATACGCAGCACACACCAGGCATACCGCACGCATGACGCGGCATTGTGTTCCCTCTTTGTCTAGCGCGGTCGAAGGTACGGTGGTCGTGGTGGCGGTAAGGAGAGAGACGACGCGAGAGATGATGGATTCTTTGACTCGCACGTCGGCGACGGGGTGTGTGGCCATATCAAAGAGTAGGAAATTACGCTTTTCGGTGCGTAGAACACCCTTGTCAACGAGTCCTTTCGCAAGTCGTTCACGAACTTGTTTAAGCTGGAACCCGATTTTGAGAACATTCCACGTTTCACCTAGTTGAAACATAGGTTAGGGTTAGATCGGGAATAGTGAGCAGAAGAAAAAGAATGGCGAGGGTAGTGAATAAAAACGACAGGGTAACACGTTTCACCACTTAGTAGGTCTACCCAATTGTTTATGCAGAGCTTTTCTCCACCACCAGCTATATTCGAAGTGCTACCCGGTGGATCCTGTTGAGCCTTCATCATCCGCAGCGTCTCGTCAAGAATAGTTTCGCCCGTCTGTCGTTCATCAATCACTTCCACAAGTCGTTCACTGAGTGGTACTCGACGACGATTAGGATCTCGTACGAGAGAAATTCGCCGCCGTAGAGCTAATTCCATAAGAATACACCCTCGAAGTGCATACGAGATATTGTCATTCCAAAACGAGAGATATCCCTACAAAACACCTTTTTCTTTAGCAAAAAAAGAGAGGTAAAACCCAAGAAACTAGCTTCGTCCCTGCTTATCCTTAATACCCAATAACAAAATCTCCTCCATAATCGTCAATTTAGGCATCTTCCCTCCAACTTTTCTTTCCTCCGCACCAACATCCTCCAAATCTCGAGGGTCATAAGCAATTTTGCTTCCACCTTCAAAAGCAGACCCAGCGTGTGAGATACCGCCGCCATTTAACCCATTCGAAGATGATCCACTGCCATTCACGCGAGGTGATGTGTCTCCGTCATCTGTACCTCCTGTCGATGTGGAAGATGAACCACCACCACCTCCGCCTCCTCCAACGCGTCGTCTTGAAAGACCTCCTGCAGATGCCATATCGTAAGGTCCTGGCGGTTTGTTTAACGAGGGGTCAAGGAAAAGGGCAAAGATGACACTTCACAAGAGTCTGTTCTTGTCGTCGTCGTCGTCGTCGTCGTACCACCCACGAGCGTTGCCAAGTTTCGAGAGAAATCGAAAGCCAAGGAATTCACGCCCACGTAGCCAGTGATCCTTGTCAACCCCAAAAGAACCCAAGTGTGCGAGCTTTTCTTAAAAACGCGAAGCTCCGTGACACACAGATCACCTCCGAGTGAATACCGCCCAACCAATTTTTTTCTGACCCGTTTGCTGTAATCTGAGAATTCGATGAGAAAGAGAAGAAAAGAGACAAAAGATGGGTGGGGAAGTGAGCACAGCAGCAACGTTAACGATGGAGTGTAAACGCTGTTCTGTTCTGATCTGGCGGCTGGTCGGCGGACGTGCTGCGCTCGCTGTCCACGAAGCCGGTTTCGGCAGGACACGCACGTGATCAGCTTCCATATTCGGGTCTTTGCCACCGGCCGGCCCCGGTGCCTCCCCAAGGTCGAGTTGCTGCGCCGCTGGTTGAACGCCTCCATTCATCATCCTCGCCACCATGACAATAAATCCAACTCGAGTACTCCTTTCTTCACGATAGCATATGGTTTTAACTTCTTTCTTCTCCACAAGTTCGATCTGGACCCCTTGAAGAGCGGAAGTTTGGCTTTTCTTTTTTGGTCTGTCAAGTTCTAGGCCCGCCACTTCACCTATGTATTGAATATTGAGGATGCAGGTTCTGCTGCAGCACACTCGTCAGCGTAATAGAAACATCTTGGTGAAATTACCTCTTGACATTCGAGATACTCCATCAAGTCGAAAAGAGACCAGACTTACGCTTATGATGTCAAAGAGCCTACCTACTCTTGAGACTGGACCTCGACCTCTGGAGGTACGTAGTGACTCTGGCTAGCCTTTTACAGCTTTCATATGTATGTATAATATTTTCATAAACAGTCAACCGAACAGAAGGTTCACTGAAAACTACTTAAATGTTAGTCAGCAGCAAGCAGACAGGCACGAATTCTGGTTGTTCTACAAATTGAGGAATTCCTCGGAGTCATCGTCGAAGTATGTATGTATGGTGCGTGCCTTCGTCAATTGGAAAACCGCTTTCTTATGTACTCTACTCTATTGAAGGAACGAATTCACGCAACGCAATACTCAATCAACTCAAACAAAACAAATTACCCTTTATTTTCTGTTTTCGAAAATGAAAAAACACGTTGTCTATTTCGGTTCACTGTTCGACATACATCACTGCTTGGCTTGAACAAATCAAGGTTTCAATTCCTTTCGTTTTCAAACATTCAACCCGAATGTTCTTTTTCCACGGCAACATTCACCGGTTGCTAGTGGATGCCCGACTAGCGACTATCATAGGAATCGGGTTGGCGTCGGGCATGGCATGGTAGATGCCGTGACGGGCGCTTCCGCTCACCTCAAGAGTCCTAGTCAAGACCGACTGGGCGCAAAATGGAGATATTGGAGATATTGGTATGTACTACGTACGTATATTATGAACTATCGCGCCTCCGCGTACCCTGACTCGGAAATGCACAATCCCGAATGCCCGAATGCGAACGACAGATTTGGCTTTGACTTTCTGGAACTCCAACTTCCCTTCAAGCGTTTCCTATCCTCCGCGTTCTTTTGCTTGCGAGGTTTGTCTCGAACGTCCTGTTCTATCATATTCATGTGTGTGTGGAGGGGTCTAGGCTAACACTCAAGACGTTCTCCGAGTCCAACGCCACGGATATCTTACAAGAAAACTCGCTCGGAATAACAAACCATTTCAATAGCGCCTCTCTGCATGGAAGCGAGGGACAAGAACAAATCAAGTCATGGAGCATCATAACCCCGTTCCGCTCAATTTGGATGGAAGGACCTCCCTTAGGCCTTCGTCAGAATCGTCATTTCCGTGTCTTCATTTGGCCCACAGGTACACTCTCGTAACCCCGCGGAGGATGATGTAGTGTCCTATGTAGAAATCAACCCTCGACTCGGACCACGACATTACGCGTCAACCCTGCAAAAGAAGCTCGCATTAACGTTTGAAAAGGGGGTACGCAACTTCGTCGAGCGAATCGGAAAACATATACATAGGCCCTTTGCTCGGCGCTCGCCACTGCGCGCGTCTTCCCTCCCTGTTCTATCCGATGACGGGCCTGGAGCTTTGTTCTGGCCTACGAAAGCTAGAACTTGTGGCTGCTCAAACTCCACAGGCGAAAGCGTATTATTGGTCCTGAGGCCTGAGTCCTTTTGCTATTCAAACTCTTGCTGTTGACGTTGACGATTTCGTTGGAAGATAGGATCGTAATTGCCTAGGACCATGGTCGAGGGGTGTCTAGCCACCGAATCCGATGGATTCTGTCTTTTGCTACGTATACGCCATAACGCGAAACGCCTGATAATCAACGCTTACTTAAGCGACGCAGCTTTCATCTAATCTATTCTAATGGCAGAAGAGAAGGAAAACAGAAAGCGGGTCTCTTTCACACCGACTTGTTCAGGGTCGTGGGCGCGGGGAGGAGCGTAAAGTGGGTCGATGGAAATCCGAGGGCGCCGTCACCCGCTGTAGGGAACGTGTTCAAGCACTCTGAGGTGCTTGGATAACACTAAATGCGATTTTTCATACAACGACCTACGAAGGAATGGTTCCCGCCCAATGATTACAGCCTCATGTCTATCCTCGTGGGGTGGCAAAATCTATCAATATTCGCGTTATGTCTATGTCGAGCCCTTCGGAGAATTTTACTCTTCATAAATGGCCCCGAACCGACGATAAGTGAAACTTCCTTCCGGGTCCGCGAAATCAATATGGTTGTGGATCTAGACTTTTTTCTCTTTCTCCGAGGGATGTCGATGGAGTTTTTGTTGAATTTGTCCTTAGGGCTTCGAGCAACTTCTTCCTTTCCGGCGTCCGACTGACGAACCGACGGCCCTGGCCACTCGCTATCGTTTTTGATCCTTTAAAATAATATACATTACACTTCTCCGGTTCCTCGCTTCCTGGAAAGGTCACCTTCGGACGCCCAGCTCTTCATCGACATCGGCTATACATACCCTGCGTCATGCTCCAAACTCCCGTCAGAACGATTTGGTCTGTAAACATACATCAAAATTTCCCTTCTTCAATGTTTTTTTCACGTATATGTACTATGACTAAAACCTACTGACTCGATGTTTTTATGTAGATACACTTATGTGCTATTGGGATCTGTGAGTCCGAATTGTTGGGTTTCGAGTCTAGTCCCGTAATAGCTGAACTTTATCGTGTTGTGCCTGGGACTTGCAACTGACTTCTTTCCCTCTTCGTCCTTTGTCCAATCATGTTAGTTTTGTCTCCTCAGGTGAGCCAGCCTCATGGTGTCTTCACAACCATCTCCATCTGATGAACGCGGACGAGCGCGTTCCAGTAGAGACTTGTTAAGGCAAAACTTAATGATCGCGTCTCCATACTTTTTCTCACCGTCAGATCTTTCCGTTTTTGCCTCACGTCATGCGAATCTTGGGAACTTTGTGATGGGGCTCTCACACTCAGGAAACCCCTCACACCTCCCCTCTTGCCTTTCTTTCTTCTTTGGCTTTCATGAACACCTCGCAAAACTAGTCTTTTGGTGATTGTAGAGTTTGTTTCAAGACCCTAGGTTTCTCGTACGCGTCACTTTCTTGTTGATATGGTAATAAAGAATTGACCCCCCATCGTGTTTCCTTTGTCCTTTGTTCCCTTTGTCGTGGCGTGGCGTTTTAGCTCTGTCCTTTCGACGCAACCTTTCGCTCATTATCCGACTCAATCATCAAGATGTCGAGACCTCGTCGTTGTCCTTTCAGTCAATCCGTAGGTTCACCATCCCCTTTGTTCTTTGTCGACTAGATGATTGACTATCAAGTTAGTTGTCTGTGTCTACAAGTGCCACTTCTAGCCGAGCTTACACGACTCCTCCTCCAAGCGCACCACCAAGCGAACGCCGATGGTCCGATGTGATTCCACCGAAGACGGCGCTAACATTTGCTGTCGTCTGGGATCCTGAAGAAGAGATAGTCGCATTCTCTGGCGCTGAACTCCTCGATGACCCTGGGACTGAAGACGCTTTCGTATCCCCATCCGATGCTTGCTCTCAAGTTCTCACAGTCGGGAGATCGACCCTTCCTTTGTCCGAAAACACTGCAACAATGCAGTTCTTTCGTGAAAACTACGATTTTCTTTTCGTGGATGCCGCAAATTCGGACAGAGTACATCTCGGGAGGACACAGACATCGTCTACGATGGGTGAAATCGATGTATACCTACGGGGGTCTTTGATGGGAAAAGCTCATCAGAATAACCGGTATTACTCTTGTTTGGAAAACTTGGATGGAGACTTTCAGTTCGATCCGAGGACATCATTTGCTAAAGTTTGGTTTCACAAACAAGGGGAGGTCGAGGAAGATACAGTAAGCGATGAAGGCTTCTTCGAGGTAGCGGTTGCTCCTCTGCCGGGGCAGCACGTGTCATCAGACCGTTCAGTGCGTTTCTTTACTTCCCGTTCTCATTCATTCATTCAAACTGACATCTTTTTGACTTTCCACCAGCGTGACTCTGTAAGCTCCGCATCTTCAACGGCCACTTCCGACTTCGTTTCTATAGAAAGCGACGATGCTTTCTCGGTCTGGTCTACTCTGGAGGCTCCAGAGTCGGCTACATACACGTATTTCCTATCTAAAGACCAACAAAGGCCACAGAAGAAACGACTTCGGAAAGCCCGACCTGCTGAACTTCCTGCTCCTCCATCTGAAGTTCTTCAGCGGGAAGTCTTCAGCCATCAGGTATCTTTACCTCCGCCTCCCCGTCCACGTAAGAAATCCACCGACTCGCGGACACGTTGTACTTCTTTGACTAGATTCGTTAGAGAGCTTTCCAGGAAAAACAAGCTCGTTACGGGGGAACGCTGGGTATGCATTGAAATCACTCAGGAAGTACGACAGCAGCATATTTAGGACTTTTGCCGTATCGGCACTTGTACATTCCATGCTGGACATGTCTTGATTTCTTGACGTTTCCTTTGCTTTTCCTTAGATTTTTCCACCCCCTACTTACTCTGTATTACCTCGGTGATTGTTTTCTTTTATGTGTATGTACTCGACATTGTAGAACCATCTTTGGTAATTGTAAAATAGCAGTATGTACTTACCAGGCAGCGTAAGTAATGAACGAGAAAACACGTCGTTTAGTAGTATTGCAGACTTGTTGCGGACACGATTTGATAAGTTTGTAAATCACATTACCTATCACTGAACCCAGGTACTTTTAGCTCGCAAATAGAGCTCATGAAGTGCCATAGGCCTGGCGTATGTCGCATGGACTCGTACTTCCAGTAATACCAAGTATAGGAATTCCAGTCAGGAACGCCGTAAAGATTTCCGAAAGGCCGAGAGCCCTACATAGTCTGTCACGGTTCGTGACTCATTTGTGACTACACGTGTTGTTTATCCTTTTGGTTTTCTCCCTTCCCCCTACCTGGACCAATACTTCTCACCGAAGTCTTGATCATTTCTTATAGACGATGGGCCGTTAAAAATTGGCAATTTCGCTTGGAGGACATGCTATCATGAATTTATTGGATCCTTCTTAAGTTCCAGTTGCCGATCATCCTGACCTACGAGATGTGCGTACCACTCTCATGGGACATGACAACCACATATGTCCCTATTTGGCCAGCCCTAGTGATCTCGGAGACAAGCGACGCAACAAGGAGCCGCCTCATGATGAATTCCTTTCTTTGTCTTTCACTTTCTTTCTCTGTGCTCCCTCCGGGTCGAGGGATCGTTTAAAAGGCACGTAGCTGCTCTTCTTATTGCTTTGGAGATACCTTTTTCTTTCATTCAGCTTTCTTTTGGTAAGGAGCTCTTTGTCTTTGACGCCTGGGAGTAGTTTGCTAACGCGGTTGCCCAGTTCTTTGTACTTTCTTAGAGATCGCTTTTTTCTTTTCCCTTTGCAAGTTGCTGCGGCCATTGATTGTACCACTACTTCAAAGCTAGCGTCATGAAAGGATCAGGTCCTGCTCTGAAACTTGACACTACCAGTACTGATGTAAGTGCTCATGGTTGTTCTTCTTTCAGTCATCCTTCGCGTCTCATGCACGTTGATCTTACTTCCAGAATTTCCCTTCTAATTCTTCACCGGGCAGCCTAACGTCCTCGATACCCACTATCAGCTCCCTACCTACGCCTTCAGACACACCTCAGAGCCCATCACTAGGGTTCGCAGCAATATTGGACCCTAACGATGGCGTCGTAATCTTCTCAGACCGACATCTTTCAGGCGTTGCCCAAGACGTTTCGGTCTCGCCTGTGAAATTTAACTATTGGGATTCTGATTCTTCATCTCCAAAGACGCGTAGGAAAGAGGTTGATTCTATTGAAAAAGCAAGAGGTGCGTCTCATTGTTCATATCCCCTCCAATCGTTCCCTTTCAGCTAACGAAGACACGTAGAATCTCCTCAACGCATGCATCTAAGAAACTTTGGATTAGATACTGAGGCATATCTTCCTCCATTATCTGAGGTCTCGGACCAGGTTAGCGCTTTGCGCTTTCATTTGCACCCTTCGGCTGATGCATATCCGTGATATTAGGACTCGGTGTACTCTCAAGACAGCGCTTGTGTTGTCTATACTTCTCCGAAACCTTGCCGTCCGGACGTTACACCAAAGTCTGCACTGACTTTTGCTGCGGTCTGGGATCCCGATCATGGGATGTCAACATATGCTGGCACGCACCTCTTTGATCAAGAATCTCATCCCTTGGACGACATGAACGACGATAACGATACTTTAAAGCCCGAAGATATAGATTATTCGCGGTTTTCACGCGAAACTGTTTCGGGCAATCCATTCCATGATTCTATGCATCCTGACTGCGAACCCCATTTAGTGCGTTGTATGATCTCCGGCTGAACGGACTATGAACTGATTTGTCTTCTATCTTAGCCATCTCGATTCTCATGTACCACTACTTCAACCTCAAACTACGTCGAAGTTGACTTTCAAGAAGAAGTGGACAACAACAACAACGCCTACAGGCCTTATAGATCGCCTGTTGATGATTTACAACCTGGTGATCTCCTCCCGGGATGGATGCCTCAAATATTCACACTCGGTTACACCAGACAATCATCTCAAGAGTCGCAGCGATTACCTATATCGGAACCTTTCCAACTAACAGGTTCTCTGTTGACTCGAAGACCAACAATTGCACCGAAGCGTTCAAAGAGTTGCCCTTCACAGCCAGGCAAACCGGACTATAGGTCCTACCCTCCTCCACTTCCCTTCGAAAGGTCGTATACTGCAAGCTTGCATAAATCAGATGCTCTGAACTCTCCTTCGCGGCGTGGTTTTGGTTTTGGAAGTGGCCGATTTCATAACATGCGTTCTGCTAGTACGGATACAGATGGTGCTAGCATTTCTTCTCGACGTTCTTCTCGACCTTCTACTCCAAGTCAACTCCGACCTCGACTGTCAGCTGTTCTAGGAAGACTAAAGAGCCAAAAGAGGCACTCTCCCGAAGAAGGCTGGGTTATAGTCGATGTGACTTCTGTGATTCATCAGCGTGTTGTACGGATGGACGATTCTTATTGAATATATGGGAAACTTTTGTAGTAAATTGTTTATAACTACGCTGTGCGTTTATGGGTACATACTGGTGAGATTTGGTGGGTAGTGGGGTGGGGGGTGGTAGTATATAGTGAACATTTAGAATTAACGAAACGAAACCTGAGACGAAGTGACGTTCTTGATACCCTGTGACGTTTGTACTGTATATAGACTTATGTACATTTATGATGAAGGAACATTATGAAGAACATGCAGCATGGAGATATGGTTCTATTGCATATCACGCCTTGTGACCTCGGTGTGAATGGGGTGGGTAGATAATAAGATATAGTGTAAGTAAGGTTTCGAGGCGAATTCTTTGCCCGGGGTCAAGGAGTACGTACTTCCTTCCCCCGCTGCGAAGGATACCGGGAATGCCGTTCACTACTAAGTAACGGAGCGCAAAGCTGCAAAGTCAATGTCAGCCCAGAACATGATGAAACGTTCACAGAAGTGAATAGTAGGTAGTTAGAAACGTGCTGCGGAGCGCACCGATATGACCGAAGCAAAATCCTCATCTCTTTTGTCCTTACAATGCCTCGGACACGAGGCCAAGTTCTTGGTCGACTTGAGCAAAAAGTTCCATGACACGAAAGAACGACTTTAACTTATTTTTGAAGTAGAATCGAACATATACATACACGTTTTTACAAATCATCAGTACATGTACAAGTGGGTCGTTTTACTAACAAGTAACTTCATAATCCTTAGACTGTTCGATGGGCCAATGAGGCAGACATCAGGACTTTAGAGTTTGATATCCTTGTATGTCCTTGTATGCATCTTTGTCCACAGTGAGCATTGGGGTGCCATATCTACATATGACGCAAATCGTATCATATCATTGCCACCGGTCGAAATCAAGAATGCACTTACGCGTACACCCTCGCCCCTTGCTCGTACCTCTCACCAGGTACTCGATCCACAGTAGGTGGCCATAATTTTCGTCTAAAAGACGTCGTGAATTGAAAAGTCAAAAAGACATTACATAGAACCACACAAGAAGCACGAACCTGTTTATATAATACTCCTCATGTTTATCGCCTCCGTCCGACAACGCATTATAAGTTGCGTACTAAGGGATCGATTTAGGATCAATAAGACAAGTTCAAGATTCAAGGAGCTCCCCCCAAAAGGGCTTTTTTGGGGGACGGACAGACTCACGATTGCTGCTCTCCCATTGGGTGAGTTATTGGGTCCGGAGCGATGGGCGAGGTAAGAGCCAAAGATCAGAAACTCGCCACTTTTTAGAGGGACGGGGATCTATGTGCAGTGGCAGCGAATGGTTAATGATGAAAAAAGCCCGTGTCAAATGTGATAGGAAGCTATTTACCCATGCTTGTTGCTTGCACCAAGTGGGTTCGATGCAGTTGTCGTCACCGATGGGAATTGCCATTTGATGGGATCCCGCGACAACCTAAGTAATGCATATTAAAAATCATATGGGAGATGATAGTGCAAGAAATACGAAATAACTTTCCTCGAGACAGCCATTTTCAGGTGTTGCAGGCTCTACTGCCATTAGAACTACGAACGGGGGAGTGAGTTTGGTATGTCCGTGCGATATGAATCAAAGAACAGAAGTCGTACTGCTAAGATGTTTGGAGGCTTGTGAGTCATGCCTGTCTACAGTACAGAAGAAGCATGAGAGGGGGGCAGAATTCAGATGGATAACGCTCGGCTTACATGACACTGCGTCAGTCTGAGTTTTAGGCACATTAGAGTAGCTTATGACATGCGTAGAAGATGACATACATGAGCACTGAAGCCGCCCGCCCAAGGTTGCTGCGAGACGTTAAAGACCCATGAGTAAGATTCATTTGATGCTTGACCCGGACCCCTTATCGTCACCTTGTAATTGATCTTCTCCTTGTACAAAACCATCGGCTCTCCACTTAGTTCCTCCAGAATGCTCGTGATAGGCGATTTACGGAAGAGTTCATTGAATCCTTTGTGAAAGTTCGCGAAGTTCTCAGTTCGACTGAGGACACTCTGGCCTGTGGCATCAACTTCGTCGTAGTGCATCCATGCACCAGGCTTGTGGGGTAAGCTCTATATCGAAATAAGATGTACTTCGTTAGTCTGCTAAGTATGGTATATTAAATGATATAGGAATACCTTGACTTCGTTTGTCCAGTTGATGATATTCTGAGATATTTCATCGGAAATTGCAGGTAGGACGAGAAACTGCTCTTCATGTCAGTAACATTGTATATGCCGGAGAGGTCCAAGCAGCCAAACTTACACCATCTCTGTCAAATGAGGATTTCTGCTCGAGTGTCAAGTAGCGTAGTACGGAGGTATCTTCTGTCATTTTCATTTCCTTTCCTTCTGTGAGTGATAAGTGCGGGGTAGGAATGGTATCTGGAACTTCTGCTGGTCCATGAGACCCTTTATCATGTTGACATGGGAGAAAAGAACGTTGAATGATGTTCGAATTGCTGAGCACAGGACACAAGAAGAGAGGGGAGAACTTTTGGAGCTATTCTTACGACGGCGTTCTGGTTGAAGCTTATACAAATAGTCCCCAAGTTTGCCGCCTCCGCTCCGGCAAAAGCTCACATCCACGGTCATGTGACTGACACGCGACGCGCTTGTTTGTACCGCACGCTCCTGACCAACAACGAACAACGACAACTTGTGACGCGTCCAGATGGCTTGCTCCGCTTCCATCATCACGAGAACATTGCCGGAATATCTTCTACTCCAGTACGGAGTGATTTCTGATTTCTGATGGGAAGAAACGATGCTGTATCCGAGTCGGTGTCCAAATCACACCTCAACTCAGTCTCATTCGGTACTCCATCCCCAGGCCCAGATATGGAGTACAACGAGAAAGTACCTCGAAAGATGTTGAATTGGGCTTCATTGGTCGTCATAACCTTGATATCACTTCTTCTCGTCTATTCTTCTTCTTCTTCTTCTCATGTCTTATGCATCTCGTGTCTCACCGATAACACAGTCTCTCAGGTGCATACGCCTGCGTGGCGTCTCTCGGAGCCGGCTCACTCGTCACTCGATAACGCAGCTGGTTCAAAGGATTCTCGGGATCAATTTGAAGGCAATATGGCTGTTAAATTCGACAACTACAGCCTCATTCTGAAGGGTCAGCGAGTTTTCATTCAGTATGTTTTTGTTCTCAATTCGTTCATGCCTTCTCTGACATACATTGAAGCTCGGGAGAGTTCCATACCTTCAGACTACCTGTTCCTTCCTTATGGCCCGACATTCTTCAGAAATTCAAAGCGGCTGGTTTCAATGCAGTCAGCGTCTATACTCATATGGGTTTACTCAACCCATCTAGAGACGTCCTTGATTTCGATGGATTCCGTTCTCTCGCAGCTTTATATGATGCTGCAAGGAAGGCTGGAATATGGATTGTTCTTCGTCCAGGTGTGTTCCTTTTTCTCTCTTATTCTCCCTTGGTGCCTTACTAACTACTCTTATAAGGGCCAGTAAGCGTTCGCACCTATACACTCTTGACTTTTAGCAATACTTTGAATTTAGTATATAAATGCTGAAACTACTGCGGGCGGTATCGCACACTGGGCCACTTCCGAGGTCAAAGGCGAGTTTAAAACCAACGCGAGCGATTGGAGAGATGCTTGGATGGGGTACATCCTAGGTGTTATTCGGGAAACAAAAGAGAACCAGATAACACGAGGCGGTCCAGTTATAGCCATTCAAATTGGTGGGTACCATGATAGATTCTTGATTCACCCCTAAATCCCGCCAACTAAAGACAACGAGTATAACCAAGAACAAGGCGCGGGTTATTTCACAGACCTTGAATCTGTATACCGCGATCCCAGCAATGGTATTTCGGTCCCTTTGACATACAATGATCCTGGTATGGGGAGGAACTTCATAAATGGTACAGTACGTGTCCTATTTAACTCCGCGCGTTTCACTTTTGATCTCGTTGACTGTTGACTGTGTAGGGTGCTGTGGATCTCTACGGGTACATGAATGGCATATATCCTTTTAAGTGGTATAACATATGTTCATCCGTTTTTTCCAGAATGGACGCATACCCTCAAGGCTTCGACTGCTCCAACCCGACAGTTTGGCAGCCAGTTCCTACAAATTACCATCAATATCACCAAGAAGTAAATCCCTCGCAGCCATGGTATCTTCCAGGTCAATTTAGCCTTGCAGGTTGAATCGTGCATTCGCTGACTTAACACGTGGCATCAGAATTCCAAGGAGGTTCATTCGACCCATGGGGGCCGGCATCGCCTGGTGAGCAGATTTCAAGGAGACTCACGATTGAAAGGGTGTTCACAGCAACATGGTAGGCTACGTCAAATGTGCCCAGATGACAGGGCCCGACTTTGAGTCGGTGTTTTATAAGAATCTTTGGGCTAGCAACGCGAAGCTCATCAGTTATTACATGCTCTATGGAGGCACGTCTTGGGGTGGAATACCATTTCAGTAAGTTAATCCTTGTATTATCATATTCACAACGAGATTCAGTCTGACTATGTCCGTAGTGGGGTAAGTAAGCGACATGCGAAAAACGTTCGGGAATTGACACTGGCATAGGGTTATACGTCTTACGACTATGGCGCAGCTGTAAGCTTGATCACTTGAGTTAGCGATCTACGCTCATAGAACACAGATATCAGAATCTCGTATGCTTACGCCCAAATACGCCGAACTCAAGTTCCAGGGTATATTTCTGCGAAGCTCACCCGAGTTCTACAAGACAGACTGGATTGGCGATACTTCTACAAACCTATCGTCGGGTGCTGTGGTACCAATAAGCAAATCCAATTCATCGGCATTTGTGACTTATTTAAAAAATCCAGATTCAGGAGCTGGGTTTTGGATAGTACGCCAAAATGATTCTGTGTCGACGTTGGTATCTTCTTTATTTGATCGCGTGGCAACTGCTAATATACCTAATATCTACTTAGTAAAACCTCCAATTTCAAGCTCAATGTGACCACCTCTTCTGGGATGAAGTACCAGATACCCCAAATTGCTTCTTCCATCACTCTCGATGGGCGACAGTCTAAAGTGGTGGTTACAGACTACGCCTTCGGACAATCTCGGGCGCTATACTCTACAGCGCAGATATTCTTTGCTGGTGTGATCGACGGTAGAGACATACTTTTCCTTTATGGTGACTCGACGCAGGAGCATGAACTTGCCCTCCATCTGACTGGTACACCAAATAAACTGCAAAGCCCTGAATACGTTCGTACTGAGGCCTCCGAGTCCACCGTTGGAACAACTTCTAACACGACGGTGTTCTCAATTCTTACCGGATTCGCGGGATTCATTCCACTCTATGATTCGGACACTCAGCTCGTGTTGTTTGCGGATACAGATACTGCGAAAACGTTCTGGTCCCCATCCATATCTACTACGGATTCTAGTGATCCGTTTGCGAATTACTGGTCTATTGGAACCAATGAATCCATTTTGGTTGGAGGACCATACCTAGTACGTTCGGCTACCCTCAGACCGACTCCAGCTGGGGCGGAGCTGGGGCGGAGCTGGCATTGCAAGGAGATCTCAACTTCACCGAAGGTGCGGGTGGGGTAATGCTCACTGTTATCGCCCCAAAGAGTGTAACCTCGCTTACTTGGAATGGGGAGAGCGTTGCGTTGTCACCATCTGGGAAGTCTGATCCCTCTGGTGTCTTGAGAGTTTCCTTTGCAAGTTCGTACAGCACGAACATGTTCAAGGTTCCAGATCTAGATAAACTGGACTGGAAATTCAACGATAGTCTTCCCGAGATCCATGTAACGTTTGATGATTCAGAATGGGTCCTGGCGAATCATACCACAACAAACATACCGTTCCCCATGTATTACGGAGATGGACGAGTGTTGTATGGGTGTGATTATGGCTTGTGAGTAACTTCGTCGCTTAATGGGCCATGCTGTAGATTGATGCACGCCTACTACAGCTGCGAGAATATCGTTCTGTGGCGTGGTCATTTTACGGGAAGCGGGTCAGAGAAAAGCGTTAATCTCTCGATCAACGGGGGAGTAGGTGAACCTCACTCATTTTCTCTGCATGTAAAGTTTATTGATTTCCGGCCTCTTTCAGCCTTTGTTGCGAGCGTTTGGTTGAATGACGTGTTCCTCAACACAACCTTTGGAAAGTGAGCCTCGTGTACATCGTCTCGGATTGAACGGTGTCTAATACTTCTCGGATTAGTTCATCTAACAACCTAAATAGAATCGAAGAGACGGACGAAGTGTTCAATTTCCCGGTCAATTCGGTCTTAGTGGGCCAAGACAATGTTATCACGGTTGTGCAGGACAATATGCCCAATGTCCTTTGCACCGGTTGTTGCAACTAAATATGACTGTGATATAGGACAATATGGGACTTAACGAAACTGACAGTCAGTGAGGTTCATTTCCGTTCTGTGCGGGGATATGCAGGTAGTTTCATTTCAGATACGAACAACGACCCAAAAAGCCCCCGAGGCGTTCGAGGGTTCCAGCTGAATACGGGTAACTTCACTGAATGGAGAGTGCAAGGCAAGATTGGTGGATACAAACAGTTGGTTTCCTCATGCTCGTATCTACATAGTCACATAGCAAACTGACTTCGATTTTTCAGCTATATCGATAAAACACGAGGTATCTTAAATGAAGGCGGCTTATATGGAGAGCGAAGAGGATGGCATCTCCCTGGATTTGATGTCTCCACTTGGGAGTCAAGAGCGCTGTCTTCCGGCCTTCCTGGTCGGAAGGCTGGTGTAGGCTTCTTCGTTACCACGTTCACCCTGGATATCCCACGAGGGTACGACGTCCCCATGTCATTTGTGTTTACGGAAGGTCTGGGCCATCCATACCGCGCGATTCTGTTTGTGAATGGGTGGATGATGGGAAAGAGAGTGGCTAATCTTGGGTGCGTGATGTGCTCATTTCTGATACCTTGCTGAGTAAAACTGTCTTCCCCCAGCCCTCAAGCAAAGTTCCCAGTCCACGAAGGGATTCTGAATTACAAGGGCAGAAAGTAAGCTGTTCAATGCACGAGGTGTCAATTCTGCAACTAAAACCTGTAATCGACATTTAGTACACTTGCTATTGCCCTCTGGGCAATGGTTCCAGACGTTGAAATCGCACCGCGGTTGCAACTTGTCGTAGATGGCACCTTCGATGGAGGGCTAGATATCACAACAAATAATCCAGTTTGGTCCCCTGAAGGAAGGGAAGGTACTTAGAAGGCGGTAAGATACAAAAATTTTCTCTTGGAACACTTTATTCTATAACATTGCATGTATTCTTGAAGGTGAACACTGGCCATCTCACAAGCTCATCGTAGTCGCGCTACGATACCCTTTCATACACATGGTGTATGCAGACAGTTCATGTATGTTTTCACCAACTAAGGCGGGAGAAATGAACATCCACTCTAGGAGAACAGAACGACCTCGACGTACCCATAATTCTCAGTATGCAAGAAAAGATCACTGCACGCTCCGTACCCATCTGCAATTGCCAACTGGCACTCTCCTACTGCGTTGCGAACATCATACAGGAATGAGTCTGGGCCGCAGGCTATGGGACTCATCAGCTAGCGCCAAGAGTATGATCGTTGGTACATGTTAACGCACCTACGACAGCGATTGTTCCGTTCTTCGTTCGACAAGCCTCATTGACAATATGTGGAAGATTAGGGCGTCCGATAAAGAAAGAAAGTTCCTTCTGTAGATCCGTCTGACTCTCGTCTTCAAGCTTATCATCCTTTAGCGCCGAAGATGTTGTTTGCGTAACGTGAACCTGGATCTTGATACCACACTCTTTAGCTTTTGCGAGAGAAGTTTCGAGCCAGCTAATCGTATCTATATACCAAGTCAGATTATCTGAATCGTAAAACATATCGAAAGAAAAGGATATCCACCGATATTTCTCACAGCGAGAACAAATTCGATGTGCTTGCATCTTATCTTTCCCTCCGCATGGATGTTCTGGACCAATTCCAGGAGTAGAGGAATCGTAAATGAGGCACCTGGCAAATAATCATGAGTATGAGAATGAAATATACACCGTGCTAATGAATACACCCACCACTGCCACCAGCGAACAGATACACATTATCAAACGTCTTCAACGACGCAGGAGCACCACCATACGGTCCATCAATCCACACTCGTCCAACGGAGCACGCAGGTTTACCCTCCACCCTCCTCGCCAGTGCTTTAGTGATACCTCCATGAACATTGAACACCAATTCAATCTCTCCATCACCCGAAAGCGACGCAATCGTGAACGGGTGTGAGCTGAACGTATGAATGCCCAAGTTGAGGAATCGGATGAATACGTGTTGACCTGGTGTCCACTTGAACCTGGGAGAAGCGTGCACGGTGAGTTTGAGCATGTTATGGGAGATTAGCTCGACGGTAGCAGGTAATCCTATGCCGCTGTTGTACAACGTTCGGATGATTCGCGTGAAGTACGCTAGGAAGTATATCGCTGCTGTGGCCCAGAAGTAATCCCTGTGTATCTCGTGAAGATCAACGTATGAGGTTGTACTGACAATGCTCACCATGATGATAAGGTGTAGTTGACATGTATAAACAGGAAAATCATGAAGATACTCGCGGCTCTGTGTTTTGCAACTTATTCGCTAAATCTCAACAACATCATGGGGAAAGGCTTACATGAAATGGAGCCTGAGACAATTCAACATCAGCATCGAGTACAGCGACCAAAGAGTATCAATAGCACTTACTTCTTGAAAAACTCATAATACGGATTGCGAAAATATCCCCATGACATGAGCATTAGATAAGTCTATCACAAAACAATTTGGTCACAACACGACGAAATTCGTTTGGACACACCTGCGGAACCAAAGCTGCAACGCCCGTCCAATAGGGTTGTGTAGTATTCCAGTTCTCCTCCATCTCACCCATCGCTATGCTCTTGACGATGAACGGGAACGTATGGATCAGAGACGTGATATCTACGACGACATAGACTTTCATCACAGTACGTCTCCTTCATAATGGAGATAACTTACACATAAAAACCGCCGACCATCGATGGAAGACTTGCAGTTTCTCATGCGAAGTACCAGTGATCAAGGCAATCCAATTTACTTTCGTCGCAAACGCACTAAGCAAGGCCCCGACATCGTTATCATCTATATGGGCAAACGGTATTGACTCGACGTACATCATAAAAGGCATAATCGCAATCGAAATCCATCCCGTCCGAGTAGCAATCGGTTGACTATCACCCATGGCCATGTTAGGCCAATAATACGGCCGAGCTGCGAACGTCAAACCTTATAAACGATGAATCAGAGTGAGAAAAGTGACAAGGAGCTGGAGATGGGAGTAACAACTGACTCATGAGGAACGTGAACATCCCTGCTACGCCGATAATCGCAGCCAAAGGAGGCGAGTACCAGTTAAAGCGCTGGATGCGGTATTGCACTGCTAGAGTAAACCTTCCAATGGCAACGAACCTGTCGAAGATACTAGGGGAAACTTTGACAGACTCGGGAGCCTTCGAGACATTCCTGCAACAAGTCATTCTATCATCTCTTGGAAGTGTATACGACGGAACTGAATCACCTTCTTCGTAACCAATAAATCGCATTTAAGAGCGTCAAACAGGCGATTCCGGAGCAGAAAAAGATAATCGTAGCCTGTGCGTAATCCCAGTCCGCGGTATACCACTAGAGTCCCGGATGCCTGTTCACGTAACCAATCTCCCCAAGAGTACGAGCGAAACTTACGTTGTGCCACTTTTCGCGAATGAGTTGAAACTGTGCCGAGGTCAACCCAGAATCGGGATCATACTCGGTAGAAAAAGCATGAGATGTGTGCCATACGACAGGCTCCGTCAACCAAATTCGACCCATTATCACAAGTTCACGCGAAAGAGAAGTGGGAACAAAGCTGGTGTCCGCGTTCAGCGAAGACTAAACTACACAGCAATATATAAATGTCCGGTAATCGGGAAGGGACTTTGGAATGGTGACCAAAATAACACATCCAAAGGTACCCCAAACAGCCAAAAGCAAATTCCATGCCACGGAAAAGGCCCCTGGCCAGCACCCCCAACGTTTGTACATTCAACCGTGCCAAAGCTACACCACTCGAGCTGGCTTGTTTCATTGAAAACGGTCACCACACCATGACATCGACATGCCGGAGCAATGCCAGCGGGCATCTCGGAATTTCGTGCCTGCCACCGCATGCAACGAGCGGGGGATATCGGGGAGAAATGCTGCGGAAGAACATTCCAGAACACCCGAAGTAATGGCGACCAATGGGAGTAGCCCACGAAGAGGAATCGAGGGGGGACAAGAGCATCGATCCAGGGTCTTGAGCTGGTCTTGAGTTACTTGTCGGATGGTAACAATCATCGGATATATGAATATGCTTGATGGTCGAGACCAGGGTGAGACAACGGGGGGTAGGTTGATCGAGCTGGTTCTGCAGTTTGCATGATGGACGGCGAGCAAAGACTAAGCTAACAGGTGAGCGAGGGAAAGGGGGTGGATGAATGATGACTCACTTGAGCAGAGATACGTCTTCACAGACCTGGTAGAAGGACCAACAGCGACTTATATCTGAAGTAGAGGATGACAGAAATCCGAAGACAACAACGAGCGTAGCCTTGAGTAGATCTTGAGGGAAGGTTCTTGAATAATTATTCGCTCCGACCAATAAGCAGTGTATTCTTGAACTATTCCAGCTTTTACAAGAGCTTCAGAATGTTGTCAAGCGATAGAGTACGCGTTGAGGAAGGTCGCAAAGAGTAGGAACAAGGAGGAGAGAAGATACGAAGATGGAGGGCAAAAGAAAAGAAAGGTTTCCGCGTTTCTCCTCCTTATATACGAAAGCAATGTTTGGTGGGTTGGGCCGGCTCATGAGCTGTTTATGCCTTGCGCCAAAATGCCATTGGCTACTCACCGTGTGAAACTCACGTTCGGCACGAAAAATCTAGTTTCGGTCATTTCCGGTTCGATTTCTGCCGCTTTGGTTCGCTTGCTGAACCGAACTATCCTCTTTCTTTCGAACTACCATGGCTCGTCTCTCAGATGAAATATAAATGCCCCGTAATCGACTAAGTAAACCCCCAGGAACTGATTACTGTATCAGAACTCCTTCGTTTCCCCTGCTAGACCTCAAAGGCCCTCACCGTAAGGCCTTTCCTTTTGCCCTCACCCTCTCAGCGAGTCGTTTCAAGCCATGGACTCTATGAACATGACGGACAGCGGGTCTAGCACGAACATGACTAGCTCAGCTTCATCTGATTCGATGACTATGACGATGATGATGGTGCCATACCTCCACTTCACCAAGGGAGATACCTTAATTTTCAAGTCAATCGTCCCCTCTTCACCAGGCGCAATCTTCGGAGCATGTCTTATTTTCTTTCTTCTCGGTATTCTAAGCCGCTGGCTTCACGCTTTCCGTCGTGGACTTGAACGTCGGCTTGTACTCCGGTAAGGTTTCTTCCTTCTCTAAACGTAACGTTAAAGGACTAATGATGTACCCCCTCGATGCAGCTCTACTCAACTCAGCAGTCGGTACCCCAGTTCTACTATCCAAGGCGAAGATTCGAGCAGTAGTAAAGATGATCGAGCTTTGAACCACGACCCTTCCCAATGTTGTGCGCCCCCCAAGTCGAGATTTATTCTCTCTCACGAGCTATCTCGCGGGGCAACGACAGGTTGTGCTGAGACGCTGCATTACCTTCTGATGCTCGTCGTCATGTAAGTTCTTTGATACCTCAGGTTTTGCACCTACTCATTCTGATCGTCAACGGGGTTCTATAGGACGTTTAATGCGTCATATATCATCAGCATCATCGTAGGTACCATTATTGGTGAAGTTGCTTTCGGTAGACTCCATCGCCGATGAGCACACTTGAAGACTTTCTTTGTACAACTTTATGGGCTACATCCATCTTTTGAGGCTTGTTGTATATTAAATGAACACCTTCTCGTTCCCTGGGACTTTAAAAATTACTTGCTCCTGATCTGTGAACATATCACCTTTCTCCTTTGTCGACCATCCCTCCTCCTCCTCCTCGTCCTTGCTTCCCAGCGTGGCATTCACAGACCCGCCGAGAATATTCGACTCGTGAAGTATCCCCTAAACCAAACCAAACACCACATCTGACAACAACAACAGGAGGCGGGGCTGTAGTAGACGATGCCACAATCCGACGAGCCTTATACAGATCTGGACGATATCATCTTCGATATGAGATCGCAAGGAAACTTAAACCACGAGGACAGCTCGACCTTGGATTTCGACCGTTGGATAAAGGTCATCGACGAAATGCTTTTACGCCTCGAAAGCAGGGATCATAACACCCAGGTGCATACGCGGAACAGGCAGCGCCAAAATTACGTGTTTATGGGATGGATGCAGAGTTAAAATGAAGGTTCAGAACTATGTGAAACATTTCAATGCCTATCATCACCCGTACGGGAGGCTGTATTGCGAATGGTGCGGCAGAGGTTTCGTGCAAGTGGATAGGGGGTATAAAGATCATGTAAATGGGGGCGTTTGCCGGAAAGTTGGAGGTGGTCCGAGAGGGAGAAACGGGAATCCGATTAAGGTCGACGAGGACGTTGAAGATGTCGATGGACGACAGCCTGCACCTGTGAAGATGGCTAGAATGAGTTGATGACTTGTCTGACTTGATTTGGATGGACTTACCTGTAGTATATATGCGGACTCGACTGTATGGATTATTGATTTTGTATCGTTAGCATTGTAACATTATCGTTTGCAAGATTTAGAAAAGTTGAGATGAGAGGGCGGCTGGCTGTGAGAGTGTGTGTTGAATCTGGAAGCCGAAGCTTGGTTTAGGGCAGGCGCATGCGGTTGGAGGGAAGTATTACTAAGCGACGCGCGACCGGAAATCATTCTCCACCGGCCTTCTTCTGGCCTTCTTCGTTCTTCTGTATGTGATGTACTGCGGGTGTAATTCTGCACACATACGCCATGGACTTCACCGCTGTAACCATCCCCACTTGACAAAATCTGTCGGTGAAATTTGACCTTCACTGGAGCTCTACAGCCGTAATAGATTTGGAGCTGAGACGGTGAAAGATTATCGAATAACCGTCGGAAATGGACCTTTGACGAGAAGAAGGCTCCACTTATGAGGTGGTTGACTGGAGAGGTAAAGGATTTCGATTATGGGTGAGTTGTATGCGGAGTTCTCTTATTGTGACAAGTCTGAACCTTTTTTTTGTTTTGTAGATATGCGATTCATGCGACTATATGCGCAATATTCGCGTATGAATCACCATTGAATATCGAAAATCTTCGACTCATCCTCCGCACGACGGTGTGCTTCGATTTACTTCAAGGCATTTATTACCTGCAAAGGTCGCCGAAAAACAACTGTTTACATGGAATACGTATGTAGCAATCCCTAGGGTGACCCCCGTTGGGCCTCCACATACGAACTTCCCGCTCCTTCCTGCTCCAAGCCTTCATCGCTCTTAGATAAACAACGACGTTTCACTCGAACCTCAAAGCAAAAAACACTCCACAACACCCTCGTAGCCTCCAGATACGACATCTCCGCTCCTTCCCGCTCCAACCCTTCACTGTGTTTAGATAAAAACCGACGTTTCACGCGAAGCTCAAAGCAAAAAATAAACTTCACAAAACCCTCCAGACGAACCTGTCGTGAAACCAAGCTCCGCGGGACGTTTCACGAAGTTTTACACTCATGGAAACTGTAGTCGACTACAAGACGGAAAGAAGAAAAGAAGAGTGTCCTCTACTACACTACCTCATACCTTCATACCTTATATACCTAATAAGCTATATGCACACACGTGATCGTTTACAACACACCACATATAAAACTCACCTATATACCCCACAAACCAAACCTCTCCCCGTTCATTGCCTAGCCGCCTAGCCTACTCCGATATGCCTGGGATCTACAAAACACTCTCTATCATTCCATCGCTATTCGTTATTCTATCCTCTTTCACCGTATATGGGCACCACACTCCGCTATTCCAAAACGCCGACACAAGTGCAAATCTTAACATCCGGAACGAAAATTCGACGGCCTCTGGCAGCTTGACGTTCGTGAAGAATTCAGGCATCTGTGAGACTGTTGAAGGTGTGGGTCAATCCTCTGGATATATCAATCTCGAAGGTAATAACTCTTTTGTGAGTTCATCTTCATCAATGCATTTCCTAGCGTGCGTTCTATTGATACTTGACCCCTTCTAGTGGTTCTGGTTTTTCGAGTCTCGAAATGCGCCTGATACCGACCCGTTCGTGCTTTGGTAGGATTCTAAGATAATCTATGTGATTCTGATTTTGTAACGCTTACGCACCGGTTGAAGGTTGAACGGAGGACCGGGATGTTCGTCGATGATTGGTCTTTTCGCAGGTAACTTCCCATTGGTGGCTTCCCTCCTCGTTTCACGTTGATCGTATTTGCAACAGAGCATGGACCATGTACTGTCAACTCTGACCAAAATTCAACGTCGATCAATCCTCACAGGTTAGTCAAATGTTGATACATGACGAAGTCAGGGTACTAATAATGTTTTCACAGTTGGAACAACTATAGTAACAGTACGTCCCATCACGAATTTCAATGATCTTCCGATTCGATTCAGTTAACGCCGAGTTCTTCGGAGTAGTTCTCTACCTCGATCAACCTTTCGGTGTAGGACTCTCCACCGGCGTTCAAATCGACAATACCACACACGCAGCGACCTACGTCTGGTCAGCATTTCAAGTACTCTTCAAAAGTGAAGAGTTTTCCAAGTACAGTAATCGACCGTAAGTCACAGTGCGCAGCGAGGGAGGGTTGAATTTTCATCTGATTTCTATACCCGAATCAGGTTCGTACTCGCAACAGAAAGCTACGGAGCGCGATTTGGTCCTGTTTTCATCAACTACTTTGATTCTCAAAATCAACTGATTGATGAAGGAAAGTTGGACGGCGTGAAGGTCGTTGCATCTGGTTTGATCATTAACGAGTACGGTATTTTCTTGACAACTTCCAGTCAGTCAGTTATTCATGTTCTCACTTGGCAAAACTTTTTTCTGTTCTATTGCTCTTCTTCTCCCGCACGGTCGTGACGGTCTACAAACAAACGTAGCGGCAAACACGATCCGATGATTGGAATGTCAAGTCTTATCAGTTTCGTCAAGGATGCCCCTGGGTATGGTCAACTGACAAGTGACAAAGTTGTATCTCAAATCACCGCTGCGTTCGAGAATACCTGTCAGGACCTGCTTCAGAACTGTTACGACACTGATCCTTTAGAGGAGGGTGCAGCTCAGTTGTGTTATACCGCGATAACAAATTGTGTGCGTTATCTTCCTTCTTGTTCCTGGTTCTTTTGGCAAAAGTCTTGATTGGGTTCATATCTACAGACTACGACAATATATACTCCAGCCATAGGAAATCGTGACCCAAGTTTCTTGCTAGTCAACGAATCACAAAGATCAATACCTTCCAAGAACTACATCGAATACATTACACAACCAAATATTCAGGATATCATAGGCGTTTCTCTTATTCCAGGGCATGAGTTCAGTGAACAATGCAGTTCCAGTGTCAAAGCAAGGTTCTCGCGGTCTGGAGAGGTGAGTGTATACTAAGCTCGCCGTCGTTTCAAGAGGGTCTAGATTGGGGGCTGACATGTGGATAGACGGGAAGGAGTTTCTTGCCAGACTTGGCTGTACTTGCTGATTCGAAATTTCCTATTCTTATATGGGTATGTCATTTCTTCCTTTCTTTCTTACACTCCGTCAGTCAGTTCTGTACATTTTCTGATCACAAGAGTTCCTTATGTAGGCTGGTGATGCCGACATAAAGTATGTGTTTACCGTTCCGTTCCGAGTCTAGGCTCCAGCGCCAGCTCTCTTTTTCCCTGGCTCCCGCGGCCTCTGACGCAATCATCCTCTGATTCCTCGTTCTTTCTTTCCACTTTCCAGAGCGAACTGGCTAGGCGTCCACCGGTCGATGGTTGAGATGTCGTGGTACGGGAATTCAACGCTCAACAATACATCACTCACGAATATGACAATTGATGGAGAAACCGTTGCTCAGTATAAAGTTGTTGACAACTTTTCTTTTGCGTAAGTTGTTGCCTTGAAGTTTGTTCTCGATTCTTTCTGTATACCATACCATACACCCAATCCTCCCCGCGCCCTTCTCCCGTTCTATTTATTATTGCGGCCGCGACCGAGGGGGACCATACGCTGACTTTCTGGGCTCTTGTGATCCATTCAATTCTCAAAATTTATATTTAGACGCGTTTTTGGGGCAGGTCATAATCTTGTAAGTATATGTATTCGTTCATTGTATCTACGGGTACCTACCCCTCACACCGCGCGCGCCGTAACTGATGATTGAATTGTTGTTGTTGTTGTTGTAGCCCGCATACAAACCACATGTAGCCCAAGTGATATTTTCACGGTTCATTGCGAACGAGACGTTACTAGACTCTGTTGTTACTACAGAGAAAGCAGGACTTTGATTCAGATATATACAGTACCTTACGGGTTGCCAAGTATCTCTTAGCCTAGTCTAGACATAGATGATAGACGGAGACCTTTTTGTTCGTTCAAATGTGTATAAAAAACGAGGGGGAACTTGAAGTGATGTAGGTGATCATGAATGATGGATAGATTCACTGGCAATTACAGTAAATACTACACACGTTGACTACTATAGTAATTTATACCCTTATCCTGACTTGCTTCGAGCAGTTATGAGATTGGAACATTACATGCAACGCCGTCTTTTTCATTCTACGCCACAGAAGTTCAGAACAGAACAGAACAGAAAGGTTGAAGATGACTTGGCAATGGTATGTTTTTAGAGCGTGAGGGAGATATTCCGAATATAGAAGTTATTTCGTGGGATAATTGTTGAATGACGCTGGTGTCAGCGATGCAAGCGTCACCAGCTTCGTAACGTTGTAACGTTAACCCTTTTATTTCTGTTCTCGCCGGTCGCTTCAAAGTAATAATAATACTCCTCAAAGTAGTCCCCGTGTCCGTGATATTTCTAAAGATTCAAATATTCACCTGGGGCTGGAAGTAGACTCGGAAGTCCGTGCTTTGCGCCCTAACGTGATGTTGTATACAGGCTGTAGGTCCTACGGCAACATATCAATTGATATTTGGTATGTACGTTCAACTGTTATGAACACAACACCAAAGACTGAAATAGGCCGTGAGAACGAGGCGAGGGTTTGGAGGAAATAACCTGACTCGGAGTTGATTCGACCGACGACGAAATAGGATTCAGAAATATCAAATGAGAAACTCAGCTCAAATGAAACTGAAATGGTTTTGAAATGTCCGAGAGTTGAGACTACTTGAGGTGAAACAAGTAGGAGTCCCAAATGTCCGTAAGGTCCGATATGAGTCCGACTCATCAGGAGGAGAATCATTATTGACTGTTACATCAATGCACCGAGGTCTTGGCTGTATACATATACTCGCCTGACGGTAGCTGTAGGTGCGTACCGTACTGTCCGCATTGTGGAGCTTGAACTGATGTTTGAAGAGAAGACACCTTGCGTGAAGCGAAATCACTTGTTTCAGCGCTCACTTTTCCTTTCAAAGAGCGTTCGGTTGAGCAGGTGTTTAATTTTCATTCGGAACTGAGATCTTATGGGGTAGGGTACGGTTGAACGATCAATCAATACATGTGGTGCTTCATTCAAAGTTTTAAGCAAAAACCCTGGAGCTTAGTGAGCAATCACAGAGAATCACAGTCGGTCACTAGACTAATACTTATTGCAACTGACCCCTATCGTCACGTCCTCTTCTGGGAGATGGCCGAGGTTGTTTCTTGCGTTCCGAATATGCTTGATGAAAGCCTAACTGAAACGAGGCATCCGAGTCAGTATAAAACCCCCCCCACATGTTTCTTCTGTGTCACTTCAACGAGATGATCCCTCGCACCTCTGCACTAGCTGGAGTCCTTCTGGGAGCCTTGCTCGTCACAGCAACATGCCCATTCAACTCACCTGACGGCGAAAAGGCGCTCCATCGTCGTTCGAGCGGTCTACCTGGCGACGATGGCTTCCTCGACCAATTCGTCGTCGACGACTCCAACTCGACCACTACGACAGATACCGGCACACCCGTTGATGACACGAATTCCTTGAAAGCTGGTGAACGAGGGCCAACACTGTTGGAAGATTTTATTCTTCGTACCAAGATCACTCGATTCGACCATGAACGTATTCCTGAACGAGCGGGTAAGTCAGCCCCGATTCTAAAACGGACATCACTGACAAGACACAATCACAATACATTCATTCCTTCAGTGCATGCTCGTGGTGCCGCTGCTCACGGCTACTTTGAGTCTTACGCGGACTGGTCAAACATTACCGCTGCGTCATTCTTGAGTGAAGCGGGAAAACAGACGCCGATCTTCCTCCGGTTCTCCACTGTGGCGGGTTCTCGGGGTAGTGCCGATACGGCCCGAGACGTACATGGTTTTGCTCTCCGGTTTTACACCGATGAAGGAAACTACGGTGCGTATTTGCCGATTTGTCACTTTCGAAGGAATGGTGCGATGCTGACATGATCATTTACCGTATAGATATCGTCGGAAACAACATTCCGGTGTTCTTCATCCAGGATGCAATACAATTTCCTGATCTCATTCACTCAGTGAAACCTCGTCCCGATAACGAGATTCCTCAAGCACAAACAGCTCATGATTCCGCTTACGACTTCTTCTCCCAAAACCCATCTACGTTGCATACGTTGATGTATGCCCTCTCGGGTTATGGTATCCCCAGGTCTTTCCGACATGTCGACGGTTTCGGGGTACATACTTTCCGTTTCGTTACTGATGATGGTAAATCCAAGCTCGTGAAATACCATTTCAAGACAAAGCAGGGTAAAGCAAGTTTGGTTTGGCCTGAAGCGCTCGCTCTTGCCGGTCAGGATCCTGACTTCCACAGGAAGGATTTGTTCAATGCAATTGCAGCCGGTCGTTTCCCCGAGTGGGAAGTTTCTGTTCAGCTTGTCGATGAAGATGCTGTGTTGGCTTATGGATTTGATTTGCTCGATCCGACCAAGATCATTCCAGAGACTATCATTCCTTTAACGCCCATAGGGAAGTTTGTGTTGAATAGGAATCCGATAAACTACTTTGCAGAGGTTGAACAAGTCATGGTAAGTACACTATCTTCATTGTCGTCCGAATACACGTCGCTGAGCCTCTTTGCAGTTTAGCCCAGGTCATGTCGTTCGAGGAATTGACTTTTCAGACGATCCCCTCCTTCAGGGTCGTCTATTCTCATACGTCGATACCCAACTCAACAGAAACATGGGAAGCCCCAACTTCGAACAAATCCCTATCAACCGTCCCCACGTAACAGTCCACAACAACAATCGCGATGGAGCAGGTCAACAAATGATCCCCTCAAATATCTACCCGTACACCCAAAACAGTCTGAATGGTGGTTTCCCAAAAATCGCTAATCAAACTCAAGGAAACGGTTTCTTCACCGCACCCGCGCGTACTATCGTAGACGCTCACTATGTCCGGGAAAAATCTCCGACTTTCCTTGATTATTGGTCACAACCCCGATTGTTCATCAATTCTATCTTACCGGCGGAACAGCAGATGGTTGTTAATGCTTTCCGTTTTGAACTTGCTCATGTTGAATCTATGGCAGTGAGGCAGAATGTGGTTGCTCAGATCAACAAGGTTCATAATGGGATTGCAACGCGTGTAGCGTCGGCTATTGGTGTCGATGCGCCACAGCCGGATCCGACATACTATCACGACAATGTCACTATCGATATCTCCATCTTCAACAACACCCTTCCGAGCATCGTCGGGCTTAACATCGGTATTCTCGCGACAACGAACGACAGCAGTTCTATCACTCAAGCTACCTCACTTGCTCAATCGTTCAATGCGAAGGGTGCCAACGGCATCATCATCGCAGAGACACTCGTTCCAGGTGTTAACACAACCTACGCAGCGTCGGATGCAGTTCTATTTGATGGTATAATCGTCGTCAACGGAACCGCATCACTCTTTGACCCCGTTGTGTCTTCTACATCCGCGTTTTACCCTCCCCAAAGACCGCTCAGTATCGTTCGTGATGCGTTTTATTATGGAAAGCCGATTGCTGGTATGGGATCAGGAATGGTCGGTTTGAGTTCTGCGTCGATTGAGACGAGCAGGGATGGAGTATATGCGGTCAATTCGTCGACAGTGTCTTTGGAGGATTTTGCGGATACGTTTGAGGAAGGGTTGAAGCAGTTTAAATTTTTAGATCGGTTCCCGATGGATTCGTAGAAGTCGGGAGGATCTTTGTTAGTTATTTGATATTTTATCTTGCAACTGCTAAATGGTAGAAATCGTCGTAATGATGAAGTAATCAGATTTTGTGATGGTTGAGTGATGCGGTAGGATGAGTTCTTGTATTCATTCATTCGAAAGATAAGAAACAACGTATTTGAGTATCGAGTTTCTCGATGTTATGCGTAATACGAACTTATCAGAATCTGGGCGACGCCTGAATGCACTGATAGGGATTAGAAACTAGACATACAAACATGATTGAGCAACTTACATGTCTACAGAGAGTTCGAACTTGCACTTGCGCCATCACTCGCAGAAGTCCAACTATCATAATCAGAAGCAGAAGCATGCGCGGACGAAAAGTCCAACCCATAAAAGCCAACTATGTAAACGTTCAAAAAGTCATGAATACATGGCCATCCAGAACTCATGTTGATGAAAACACTTACAATCGGTATGTTCTTCGAAATCGGTATTTATATCCGTAGGGTCATCTGCAGATCAGTAATAGTAACATCAGTATATCGAACAAGAAACAATGACTCGGAGATACGTGACTGAGTCAGACTGACTAACCTACGGGAGCACTTGAAAAAGCCCAAGCAGGCGCACCGGATGAACTGGTATCGAAACTGCCTCCGTCCCATACTATGTATAACGTGCGGCTTCAGCTTCGGATTGTAGGACATAGGTAAGATTGCTTCACCTGTGCAGTTTTGGCACCTGTAAACCCATTTCCAGTGTGTAGAGTTAATAGTCGTAGAGGCAAGACTCGTTATCACAGGTCCGTCATACGGTCTTGAAACAACATTGTCAATGGTTCGATGAAAAGCATGGGAAAGTGAGCAGATTCAACTCACAGAGGTTGAACGTAGTCCTTAGTCAAGCGTTAGTATCATCCCCAGAAAGTCAAACCTATCGTGTACATACGTCGCATAACGATTCGTCCCCATAACCGTCTCACCATCAAGCCAAGTCAACAAAAGCAAATTATTCACCATCGCGCCTCCAGGGGACACCCCAACCCATCCCGTCGCTATAGGCGCGACAATCTCTCCAATAAACTCGGTGGAGTTTTCGTCAGTGGGTGGAAAGATGTATCCGTATGTGACACCATGAACAGGGTCGGTGAGCCCGTAAAACGTGATGTTGTTGTCTGGATCGACGTATGGTGCGGCGCTCTGTGCGAGTGCTGTTACGTCAAGAGAGGCGTTAGTCTATGAGAGATGCAAGTTCAAGTTGTAGCTAATGCTCACCGTTAGTGATGAGAGGTAGGATAGCCAATGCGGCGCGTAGAAACATGGTTTGGTAAATGGATTGTAAAGAGAGGTCGTGATGAACCTCGAAATCCCAGCAACAATCTGGTTTTAAACCCACGTCTGACGTAGCAACCTGAAACAACACCGTTTCTGAGCATTGCGAGGTACTTCCGGGTGGTACTGTACTTCGGCTTCCACATTCATGTTAATGGCGTAGGTGTCCGAGCCTAAGCGTATCCTGGACAAAAACAAAAACATAAATAACAAAAGTTATTTTAACAACACGAGTGCGTAAGACGTACATTCAATTGGCGAACACGGACAAGGATCGGAATTCACGTTCGTGATGCTTTGTGGGGACCATAGTAATAGCACGATATGAGATATTCGAAGGAGATAGCGGTAGTGCGGCCGTGGAGCCCATAGGTTACCTACTTCTCCGATGTTTTTTCACTCCCCGCGTATGGGTGAAAGTACGCCGAGCTTACTTTAAGAAGCTTTCGAGATCTAAATCAAGTCAGTCAACGAGTGAGCTCTAAGGGACATGGGTCTTTGCTCATGACGCGCTGAACTTCTGGTTACGTTGAAGCTAGAAAAGCGATTTAGTAGAGACTCTGTAGTGGTCGAGTAGCGCATGTACTGAAGCACTGAATGATGGTTCATGGTGCGTATATTGTATATGTCCTATGTCCTATCAGCGAAAACTGAGTGTCTTTTTTTAGAGCGGCAGCGGCAGTCTTGTGGAGTATGTGGAGCACCACTGGAATACACACGCAAAGTGCGCTTGGAGCATTTATCGACGTGGTTAGTTGATTGAGCTTTATGCACGCCGACGAACATCCGAACAAGATCCTAGCAGGTATAATTTGAGGACTCGGAGGACTGGCTGGGGATACGTTTTCCGTTTGGATCTCAATAAAGAACAAGTTGAGGCTTTCGAGGAATGTGTTTGTCGCAGTGACACCTAACGCGTCTTGAGGATTCGCTTGCATCGACAAAGTAAGGAGTTTTTGAAGGAGAAATATGATTTGAAGCATTCGTTGTGTGTATGTAGGAAGCCTGGAGATTCGTTACTGTAAAAAACATGCAAATTTGATTTGGGCGTTATGTACTCACCCTCCGAGTCGTCAACCTGCGACTCAAAAGGTTCAACCACAAAATCCATAGCAAAGAGTCTCTCTCTTTTCCTTCGACAATCCCTAAGGATGTGACGTTCCTACTAGTTCACGCAGGAGCGGTGTATTCACGAGGATTTCATCAAGTTGAATCAAGACGAGCAAGAGACGAGGAGTACTAGTCAGGACGGACGAGGGCAGGATAAGGGGAGCGAAGTCGGGGCTACTCGGAGCGCAAAATTCAATGGATGGAGATGACTAAGCAATATCACGTATCCGGTCCGGCTGACCGGAGCGGCAGGCATCCTTTTTCAAATATTTTCGCTTGGCTCTGACTCAGGATTACAGTTACAGTCTCGTCTACCTTGGCCAAGTCAACCCTCTGTTGCGAGCTTGTAAGAAAGGGCATGTTTAAAACTGATCGAGATTATGTCCGAAAGTATGTTTGCTTGCTCGTTTCAGCGTCTATTCCTTTCTTCACAGCGACTTGTCTAGGTTCTTCAGCTACGAAATGCAGATGAGAAAACCCGAGGCCTTCAATCAAAAGACGTCAAACACCTCAATAAAACTCGACCAAACGCGTCAACTGTGCATTCTCGTCCTCTTCCTGCAACAAAGCTTTCTCCAAAGTCTGTAAAGCATCGAGGGAAACATCAATCATCAAACCTCTTTGTGCGAGAAAGCGGAACTCTTACCCTATTAACAGATAAATACTTCTCAACAAACTCTTCTCCCAAAATCCGCATCATAACTTCATCCTGCGAGAGGTACGTTCTCGCTTCCTCAATACCCAACGGCATCCTCTTCTTAATACCAAAACCCAACCTCTCATTCTCCGTCATCTCCCAAGCACATTTCGGTCCCGGACAATCCCTCATCGTCAACTGCGCCTTTGCCTTCAATCCCGTCAACCCAGCACCAATAATAGCACCAAGAGCCAAATGAGGATTAGCAGTCGCATCGACATATCGCATTTCAAAGTTTCTCGACTCTGGAGATGTCGCATTCGTCAATCTAACAGGAGCCTCACGGTTCTCAGTACCATAATGAACAAAAGTTCCTCCACTCCAAACACCATCCGCCATCCTTTTATACGAAGCAGGAGTGGGTAACGTAATCGCAGGTATAGCTTGAAGATGATCCAATACACCAGCCAAGAACGATTCCTCGTCTCTCGACATCCCTTCAATCGGTTTTGGGGGGGCATCGCTAGAGACCGAATGGACTGAGATATGAACATGTGCAGCAGATCCAGCACTAGTCATGAATGGTCTAGGAGCAAACGTCGCATGGAGACTATGTTTAGCAGCGATATTCACGATGAGCTCGCGTGTGAAGACGACCTGATCGGCTGCATCGAGTGGGGAGAGGGGTCCAGAGACGACTTCGTATTGACCTGGAGCGGCTTCGGAGTGAATCATTTGAAGTGATAATCCGGATTTTTGCATTGATTCTCCGATTTCTTCGAGTATGATGGATTCCTTGGATCCGGTGAGGAATCCACCTGAACCAGACCATTGATGGATGTTGGAGGGTGTGACTGGATTTGTCGAGTTGAGGAGTACGAACTCCGTTTCGAAACCGACGAGAAATTCGATGTTGCAATTCTTTTGGGCGTCTCTGGATAGTTTTGTCAACCAAGGGCGGTTAAAAAGAATGCCAACACAACACTCACTCGACGATCCTTTTCAATAACGTCCTCGGACAGATATTCACCTCTACAGACTTTTCACCAGCCGTACTAGACACGATAGGCGTTTTCTCTTCCGCATATCCAAGTACTCCAAGATGACCCGGAGCAAAGCTCAACGGTCGTAAAGTCGAAAGGTCGAGCGCGTAGAGGTACTCTCCAACAGACGAGAAGCCGGGTGGAGTGATGAGACAGATAAGGGCTAGCCCGACTTTGGCGATGTTCACTCCGGGACGGTTCGATTCCACAAGTTGCTTGAAGTATTTGATTGGAACCAATCTGCAGCGCCGCACGTTAACTAGATCAACCCAGTATATGCGGACATAGTCTCAATTCGAGAGTCAAGGTTGGTTCATTGTCATAAGACGAAGGGTGTCACAGCTCACTATAACCACTAAGCTCGTCCAGTTTGTAGACTTTTTCAGGTCTTGAAGGCTTGAAGACGACACCGTGGCTGAAATCCATCTTTTGTGAAACTTGGTTCGACGATGGGAGAAGCAAGGAGGGGGATAATAAGTACGCGAATATTGCCAGTGATTCAAGAGAATATCATCGGAGTTTGCCTTCGAGGGGGTCTAGAAGCGCAATCAATGCCGAAGACAATTTTCAAGCGCGCTCGAAGATTAATTGGGCTGCTTCCTCCCCTTGATCCTTGATCTCAGGCTTTCATACTTTTATACGTTCTTTGAGATGATCACTGTTGCATTCTTCAAGTCTTTATTGATATTATAGTCGAATAGTCCAAGTCTTCGACGTTGCATCTATCTCCGTGAACAGAAATCAGGTTCATCTAGCCTAGTATGCAACTTCCGGGAACCCCGGACACATTCGGAGATTCACAAATGGATATAGTATGTACTTCCTTACTTCCACGTCTTGCCAGGTCTTGCCCCATTGACTCCGAGTCCTATAAGTAAGGTAGTACATAGCACAGTTCCGATTCGCAGAACGTCAGCGTCAATGCCACTCACCCTACATGTCTGCACGACGTGATCAAGCTTACATCGACGCAACTTCGACAGTGGCATCTTGCAGATGTACTCCATCATCTTTCACTTATCTGAGGCTGTCTGACTCGGCTGCCAGTGGTCGTTCTTACTGTCCCATTCCCGTCCAGCGCTCTTTATCTTTCCTCCGCCGAATGGCCACACCGCATGCGCGGCAGCCCAAGTTTCGAATTCTCTCATATCATTCTTAATCAAGGAACGCCCAAACGCCCATGGGATCATTCATATTTTGTACTTACATACATGAACCGTTGCCTTGGACAATTAGCACTCCGAAATCTAGTCAGATGTACTAAACGCTCGTTCTGTTTCTGCGTTGGCTCCGGCAATCCCTACACCTCGGTCATATTCCCTAACGTGCACAGTGCTACCGTGTAATACATGAACGTTGCGATACCTCGCTGACCACTCGACAATCATAGTGTCCGTGTAGCCTAAGTACTCCCAGTCTCGCGGAATCTTCCCTGTAAAGAGGCAGTGCCTACCCGATACAAATTGGGTTAGTGGGTCAGTGGGTGCAGTCGTACCACGCCGCCACTTCAGTAGGGCGCCAAGTTTCACATCAAAGTTCTTCAGAACCTGATGCCATTCAATAACTTACCCATCTAGCTAGTACTCTATCCCGCAAACCCAAACTTCGACGAACCTAACGGAATCTAGTGAAATGAATGAAACACCCTGCGTGCACCCTGCACTGAGGGAGTTCCCGGAAGTATAAGATCCGAGTTCTTCGATAACTCAAAGGTTCTCTCTGGACTCTAGCAACCCGGGATAATGAGCGATCACCTTCCAGCGCAATACCGACCTAATGAATCTTCTCAAATCATTCTTTCCGAACATACCTGGCTTCAAGGTGCATTCCTAGCAGCAATAGCCTACGGCATTCAATTCGTACTCTACATCATGTCATCCTACCTCCTCTATGTCCATCGTACCGGAATCCACAGAAAGAAGAATCTATTCCTCATCTTTTACATATCCATCATCTTCATCCTATCAACACTTTACATGGCAGGTCTCCTAGAATTCACGCAAGAATCTTTCATCGATGGGCGTAATATTCAAGGGGGACCAAATGCATTTGAACAAGTCATGTTTTCTCTTCCTATTGACATGCTTGCAAATGTTATTATGGTATTGAATAGCTGGTTTTGTGATGTTATCAATGTAAGTTCATCCACTTTGTAAATTCTAATTTACTCTGCTTACACTTAATGGTATTTAACTATATGTAATAGGTATGGCGTTGTTTAGTTATCTACCAAGGTGGTAGAGTCCCAGCATTGGCCGTCAGTGCTGTACCTATGCTTCTCTATTTAGCCTCTGTGGGTGAGCACCTTATTGAAGTCAGTATGTATCATCAAAGTTATTAAACTTCTGCAACAGTCTTTGGCATACTGTTCCTCAAACAAGTTGGAACAGTCAGTCAATCACCTTGGGACTCCTCAGGGATCAACTTCACAATTCCCTACTACACAATGTCTCTAGCTTTAAACATCATAGTCACTCTTCTCATTGTTCTACGTCTTTTGGTCTGCAGACACCGTGTTACACAGGCCTTGGGACCAGGACATGGTAGTCATTACACCTCACTAGTGGCTATGATTGTTGAATCAGCTGCTATTTACTCAACATTTGCTTTAATGTTCCTAGTTCCATTTGCAGTGAACAGCCCTATTGCTCAGCTCTTTCTTCAAGCTTTGTCTCCAATTCAAGTAAGTCATTTTCATTATTTGACTATCGTGATATTATTCTTTTGCTCATGTGCTATGCTTATGATTTAGGGAGTCACCACATTCCTTATCATCTTCCGCATTGCTCAAGGCAAAGGCTGGTCAAGTGATGCATACACTACTGCTCTCACTTCGGTCTCTCCAGCTGTTCATACAATTGGTGGGACCACAAGAATTCCGTTCAGATCTGTCAAGACTTCTACTGCACAGAGCAGCCTGAGTCAGGCTCATCAGGATGAAATTGTGTTGAAAGAAATGGGGCAATCTTCAGGAAGTGTGAATACTGAAAGGATTGCAATTTCAAAGACTGTTTTTGTGGAGGAGAGTGTTTAAAGGTGAGCTGATCAATGCTTTTGTATAATTGGATCTTATTAAGTAAAGTGCTGATATTCTAGGAGTAATGTTCACTCTTGCTCAATTTTGTTTATGTTGTCTGTAAAGATTGTACCTTATGTATTGCACCTCATGTATAAACCTTATGTATTCAATTCTCCATAAGATCTTATTCTGCAATAAAGTACCTTAATGTTTGACATAAACTTATTTCAACTTTCTAGTCTATGCTCATATATTAATTAGGCTATATAGCACATAGTACTCTATTGTTGCTTGGGTGCAATGCACTGGCAGTAACTGCTAAGCATCCAATATATCATCAAAGATAGAATAACTAAACTAACTGCAAGATGTACAAGAATGAAGTGTTTTCAAACTTTCTCTGAATCCACCATTGATCTCCTCTTTTCAGAGTCTGTCCTACTACCTGCATCTTCATCCTTGATCGTATGAACTGGACCTTTAAACCAATATCTTCCTCCATACTTAGGGAAAAAATAATATCCCAACGACAGACTAACTGTACCCCCAACTACAACTACCGTATAGTTCATGCTTTGTGAAGTTGGATCTGGTGAGGCCGGGAACAGGAACACTACAATCATGAAAATCATATATGCAGACGCAACGCATGCAACCGGCCCACTCTGTCATACAACACAATACAATGTTATCAGTAGGTTCAAATCACGGATAAACAAACGACATACCATGAAACCCAAGTTAAACGGTCCAGGAACAAACCGGGTACCACCCAAGAAGCGTAGTATAATCGGTGTCACAAACCCAATATACTGACACACAACCGACATCGTGAAAACCGCCGTTATCGCAACAGGCCCCGCAAACGAGATTAAACCTAGTAAAAGGGATAGAAAGGCAGCGAAAAAGACAGCGTGTATCGGTGTGCGTGTGTGGGGATTAATTCGATATAAGAAATTCGAAAGAGGAAGACCATGGTCTCGTGAAAAGGCGAAGATTTGACGGGAGCCAGCAATGAGCTATTAACGAACGAACGAAAGATTCAGTGGATGATTTATAGGACTTTTGGAGTAGATATAATGACATACATAATCCATGCCTGTCATGAATAAGGTGATTACCATGAATGCCCAAATGACCACTGTCCCCGTCGATCCTACACTATTCGCGAATATCTGTGGCGGAAATCGTTTGGAATGTACATCCAGGTATAGAAAGGCAGACGTACAGTAGCCATCGGTTGTCCGATTGGATTGGTGATCACGGAATCTAAATCGTTTCCAATATGAAGCGCCAACACGATGTTAACAACTGGAAGACCATATATCAGGAAAGAAGTATGCATATATGCGCCCTAAACGATTTACTCACTCCATCCCAAAAGCGAACTCAAGACGGTAGCACACATAATAGCGAAAGGAACCGCCCTCGGAGCATTCTTTGCTTCTTCACTAATATGCACACTCGTATCAAAGCCAGCTGGATAAACAATCATATGTGAACGACATTTCTCAAAGGCGATAGGATTTGGGATCTTACCTACTGTCCAAGCCGGAGCGAGAAAGCTCAATATAAAAGCGTAGCCATTGTTCCAGCCAGATACTAAACACAGCTTAGAAAAACCGAACATGTTACAGAGAGATGACTCAGGTATAGTACTCACCATTCTCAAAATGACCGAACGCGTAGGAGGCTTTGTTGACAAACTCACGAGGAGTTGACACTGGAAGAGCAATTATCACTGTCAGGAATAACCTATTCAACAATCAATCATGAATGCATGATACCTCAGTGCGCAATCAAAAATTAGAATGAAATCCTTACGCTATGTTAAGAAAAACGTAAAAGTACTGCAGCCTCGCGATGATCTTGGTAGCTAAACTAGCCAGGATAGCATGTAACGTCAGAAGTGCACAATAAATGCCGCTTTTTGGGGTTTGGTAAGGAAAAGAGATAATGTATACAAGGACAACGACGTACAAGACTTGTCCATTGGTTGCCACAAAACTGCCACCGGTGCCAATATTGACTGCTGCCATGATTTGAGTCGCGCAGCCCCAATCGACGCTTGCCATTCCGGCAATATATGCAGCCGTATTAATGTCTATATGAACATATAAAAACAGTGATCTCGAGCACGAAATCAGGATCATCAACTTACATCCTATTAACCACGACAGGAGCTTGCGGTAACGTACAGAGCTGAACTTGAAAGTCCAGTAATACAATCCTCCAGATGTAGGCGCAGCTGATCCCAGTTCGGCCATGGCCAGAGCCACGAATATCAGGAAAACACAACAAGTGAACCACTGCGACGACAAGAGAAGATGGAAGGTTTGATATCATCGAACCGTAAAGCCTAGACGAATAGATACACGCACCCCCCACACCATACCCACCGGACCGCCATAAGGTATCGAATACAGAAGGACAGCACTAAATATCTTGAAATCAGTGTTCCATAGACAGGATAAGGAAAAGGGCCTCTTACGCGATAGACTGTACGACGCCAACAATGCTAAAAGAAAGTCCAAAGAGCTCTATTCGACTAAAATCCCTTTTGAATTCTTGCTTGTAACCTAGTTGAGCTAGAACGTCCTGGTCATTGAGAGATTGATGCTCGTCGTTTGCAGATCCTTTCTCGTCGGTAGACATGATGGGGGACAAGCACGCGCCACGGGGAAATATTTCGAGAGCAAGAACTTTATATAGGCAACCCCCCACCCAGTGTGACCCGCGGTTCTTTTTTTGATCTCCGTCTTACCGTCTCATTTAGGCGCCAGTTTTCAAATTGTACCCGACAAGGTCAAGGCCAGGTACATATTAAAAGTTTTCTGGTAGATAGTACATAAGTAAGTAAGTTACGAAGTCGACGTGCACTAAGTGTGGCCGCACAAGTGAAAGACTTGAGAACGCTCCTGGACGACGATACTCCCAAGGTAGATCAACTTAGCTGATGCATTTGGCCCCACATCGGAGTTTGTACCTACGATAGACGCATGGTTGTGTGAATCTGCCCTCAGGCTGTGGGGAGAGAGTTGTTTGCGCAGAACGGCCTGGCTATTCAGATACAGACCTGATTTCAAACAGGCAATTTCGTACGTTTTGAACCCAATGCAATACTGCAATTGATCCTGATCCGTTCACCATCATGTCATCCGTATATGCGGAAAACAAACTGTGTCAAGCTCAAGCTCGATGTGACCAGGCCAGACGAATCAAAGTGGGCGCTCAAAGCAGGTAATGCCAAGTTCGGCAGAATCGATGTCGTAGTTAATAACGCCGAACATGGACTATTCGATGAGATCGAGGGTACACCGGAGGATGAAGCGAGGTATGAATTTGAGGGCGCTGATTTGGTGAGTAAACTGATGTCTTTGAGTTATGTCTGAAAGACAACTGAAGATCTGACCCGGAGTCGTTGAATGAAGATTGCGAAAACGTTAATCCCAAGGTATGGCGATATCGTAACACTGCATAATCAGTTTGAGGATAGACCGAGGTACGTAGCCGAGCCGCACTTGGCCGTTCGTTTGTTTACTGGGAGAAGCGGACCTGAGAAATGCACTCAGAAACAATACTCGCATAACAAACATGCGAGCCCAGACAATACCGCATCTTCGAGCAGCGGAGGTGGTGGCAGTTTAAAAGAGTACGACCGAAGACGAAGATCATACCGTCAATTCAGCACGATATCAAGCATAGGGTCGTGCACACCTTGAACATCACAGCTACCATCTCCTCCCCAGTAAGGCCACTGACCAGTCCATATCCCACCAAGAGACACCCTAAACTCCAAATATCCACCCGACATCGTACCCCTTGCTTCGAGAATCCACCAAAACACCGTGCCATGCAAACGAATAGAACTACTCGCGCTTGCTAGTCTCTATGAGGAACCTGCCCATCTTGTTGTGATGATCCGAAGCCTGAAGTCTTCCGGATTCTAGACTCAACGAGTATGTTATCTCGTTTGAGATCCTACAGAGACGAAACTCGATGAAGTAAACTGGTAGTAGAGAGCAATCTTAAGAGATATTCTTACCCATCCAGTAGTATTTGACTTGCGAGTAACTTTTCTATGTTCTCGTCCGCCCTCCCACAAGGAATTTTAGTCATTGGACTCAGCGCATATTCCAGGAAGCTATAATGGTCTTTAGTCCTAAAACTAAAGACGCATACGCGGAGATAATAAAAGACCAACGACTCACACGCCTTTTTATATGAGCTTCATATGTCATCTCATAACCCCGCAGGCTTTCAAGTATGGACGATTGGGGATGAGGAGGAGCGACAAAATCTCGGAGCCGAAGTATGCGTAGTCTCCTGTAAGCAGACGATGAAATATGGGAAGATAAGTCGTTCCAATATATCCAAGTATGCGCCTGCCCTAAACAAAGTGTCCTTTGCTTCTTCTGTTCGTCTGATTCTCACAGTCACCCAGAATCTCATTTCATTTTGTCCGAATCTATTGCACAATGCAAACAAAAACGTTATGGCGCTGGACCCGATTTTTCAGATTCCATTCTTCTCTTGCAGAAAGTACGGTCCTATGGTGAACCAAGATAAAGATACGCTATACAGTGTATTCCGCATGTATACTACAGGGAAATTTGCATCGTCGACCAAACGGCGTAATTCGTTTGGCATGGCTTGTGAGTTTACATTACTCTATATCTATGCGGACGAATCCTGAAGTCCTCGTACGCAGAAAATACCCGGAACCAGGCTCTTTTTGTAGGTTGGGAGAACCTCCTCGCGACGTTTAAAAATGCCATGTACGTGGCTCCAGGCCCATTGGCGGTCATTTCATCTTGGGTACTGCCTTTCGACAACGAGCCTCACGAGGGGATGTTCCGAGTCTGGTGCAAGGGAAGCGTTTGGCCTTGTCGTTCAGAGCTGCGTCAGAGGTGTACATGCACTGCAGGGGTAGCTAACTTTACCGTATGGTGCGTTCATCCTCTCCTATCCCTTAACTGTTTGATGTTTATCTATAAGGTCTGCAGGTCAACAACGTGTCGTCGACACCGCGACTTGTCTCATACGAGGGTACACTGCAGTCGTTGGGATCGTCTAGTCCACGTGCCAAGAATGAGACATTTAGCTGTATGTCTCGCGGATAACGGTCACGGATGGATTGTATTGGCAAAGCTCAGCACAGCAAGTTATGAAGGCGCAAGGCGCAAGTATCTTCCGCATACCTCTCCCGACAAGTCCGTGAACTTCGAGCAGTGTGGGAAGTACAGCGTCCTTGTCTAGCGACACTGGTTCTGTGCAGGGAGCGATGAAAATTACTGAATATATTCCGGTAATCGATGGAGTATAAAGGTCAGGGCATCTCTCCCAGTAAGTCATCATCACCAACACATCTCATTCAATTCACACTATCGTCTCTCAGATACATCCTCGACTTATCATGATGTTCACATCCACTACAGTCTTCATCGCCGCTCTGCTCGCAAGCTCTACCATCGTCACCGCATCTTCCACTAGCGCTCGTTCCCCTCAACAAGCCCGACGAGCACTCAGCGCTCGCACGTCAGAGGAGTACAACAATGCTTGTTACCCTAATTTCTTCGGCGAAGGCGTATCTATCACCAATTACGATGATACTAAGCCTCTTGAATGGGGCGTCACTCCCGCTGCGACGAAGGGTGCTGTTCTCGGGAGCTCGAGCTTCCGAGGATTCGGAAAACCTGATTGGCATGTTCAGCAGGATGGGAAATATCCAACGCACTATATCATCAAGTGAGTTTTTCCCATTGCCGCGAGGAGATTCTTGTACTGATCATACTTGCAGAGATGTTGACAACAACAACCTTGCCGTCGAATTCGAGAATTCATGGACCGAACTTGAGCTTGGTACATCTTCCGACAGTGGGAACGATATGTGAGTGTTTCCTTCGGCCTCTATATACACCGACACTAATGTACCAACGATCCTTTTAGCGATCAACTATTCGAAATCGCCTGTTTGGATTGTTACGAGCAGGGAAAGACGGGTAGTGTCATCGCTGATTACTGCCTCATATCTCCGCTCAGTACAAACGCTACTGGTTGCGTCGAGATGACTCCTGGGAATCCGTTGAGCGTTGGGTCTTGTGAGAGTATCAATGAGTATCAGATCTTCAGGTTCGTTTCGTGAAAACTTGGAGATTTATATGTTACTGCACGGTCGCATCGACGGCTTGGGATGATCATGGACTATTTAGATTTATACATCTGTACGGAGGCTGTAATTCCAAACGATACTCTTTACCTAGAAATGGATTTGCAGATGACCTCGCTGTCGACGTTGAACTCGAGCTGGGTGCCTCGTCCGACATTGGGAACGGTGTGTGAGCGTTCAATCATCCACCTTTCTACATCATACCTAGTGCGAAATGATCTTCTAGCGACCAACTATTCCAGATCGCTTGCTTGGACTGTCACGAACAGGGAAGACGGGTAGTGTCTTCGCTGATTACTGCCTCATTCCTCCCCCTCAGCACAAACACTACTGGCTGCGTTGAGATAACTTCCGGGAATCCACTGAGCATCAGGTCTTGTGAGAGTATTAATGTGTATCTGATCTTCTTATTTGTTTCGTGATGAGGAGACAAGTTATACCTTATAATTCCTGGCCTTGAGGTGTTATTATTATGACTGACTTTCGGAATGGGAGTGTGGTTTGCTAATGTGTGTCTTCATGCTACTTGAATAGATTTGGTTTCCTTAATATAAATAATGTTTATAACTTGAGCAAAGTCGTTGTCAAGGGGGGAAACTGAGCAGCCTGTTAATGTTTGGGTATATGCTATAGGAGCTTATCTTCTCTAGGCTCCTACTCATGTTGCCTTCACATGCACACTATGAGCTCTATCTTGTCTCTTTGGAGAGGCTCCATAAGATCCTTACAGTCACAGAGCAATCCATTTCAAGCAGGAAACCTAAATTAAGTATAACACAGTTCCATGGGACCGCCTAGTTTAGAAAGTAAAGCTACATTTGTTTCCTATGTTTCAAGCTTTAGCAAGACTAGCATTTCTTCCAAAACATCCAAGCTTTTATAACAGACTAAAAAGACCACAAAGTTGATGAGTATATGTCATCAAGATGATTATGAGAGGCCAAAAACATACCATGTTAAGACCAAAGAGAAAAACAGCAAGATTTGACACTTTGCCAAATCAATCAAAAATGTGTACAAACACATAGAAACAAAACTTACAAACTGCATTGTACACAATAAAAATCCCAAGATTATCAATGTTAGGAACTAAATAGACTGCACAGCTTCTAGTGAGTGCAAAACATAGTAAGTACAGATGACAGTTGAAGAATATAGGCAACTCACGCCACTGATAGAACTGTGAGTAGACTGTAACCTGCCAGACGGACCATCACACCAATAGTTACAACCCCATTTGATCTCTGCTCAAGTTCCCATCTTTGCTTTCGGTGTTTGTAAAGCAACTTTCCTGTCTTTGCTATATCACTTCTTAGCATCACATGTGAACTGGAAGAGACAGTATGATAACACACATTCAAAAGTGATAGCAGCTATAGCAAAGCCTACACTGAATATAGTCACAACATAAGACCTTGTATCATAAAACAGATCTAAGACAGTGCTGGAGTGAATGAAAGAAATTCCATACCCTATATCACTTGTGAAATGGCAATAAAGGTGCTTTGGAGAACGTTCCACTATTTCTGGATAGAGCAGACCGAACTGAAGTTACAATACTTTAGCAAAACCAGAAGCATTTCAAAGAAGACAATCTTACAATAAGCATTATAATGGTGACTATAATAAACAAACAGACTGTTGATGCAACAAACTGTGAATGAATGATTAATCATGCTTCAAATAACCTTGCTAGCAGATAAATTAAACTCACCCATTTACTATTGTGGCTTACAGTGCCAGAGACATGTTGTGTATAGAATACTACATGCAAATGGAACTGAAAGGTCATCAATAAGATGAACTCAGCAACTGAGATTTGGTTTCAACAAGGAGCATACCTGGAGTGCATATACACCAGCTGAACCCATCAACCTGCAGTGAGAATATAAGATTCCTCTTGTGTCCAGTCACAATTCTACCAATTGGCCAAGAGATACTCACCAAATTGGACTGGAATAGATCAAAGCAGCTTGGATCAGACAGAGAGCATGGTTGGGCTCAGGTCCAAATTGTTCATGAGCCATGGCCAGAAGCAGCATTGACAAAGAATACATTGCACTGCTACCTAGAACCTGATACCAAGCAGCTAAGCGTTGAATGGCAGGAGATGCCAAAGCAGTGACAATGATAACAAGAGAACCAATCAGTCCAGCTGTTTCAATAACATTGAAATTCAATAACATTGAAAGTCACTGCTGCTTTGCTAAGAATGACCATTGAGATCAGACTGCCAGTGAGAAAAATTAAAGAATGGATGTGTTGTTGGGGAGAAATCAAAAGAAAGGAGGAGAAGGTTAGCAGGGAAATGCAGAGGCATTGCTTGATGGAGTGCTTTTGTATGAAGCAGGCTTTACATCATGATGAGAGTTGGAAGAAATGAATCAGTCCTGTCATCAGGTGAGATACTATCTTGGATGTCAAGCTGTTCAGGTTGAGTGGAGATGTCAGTTGTAAATGAACAAGGCCGTGTTGTTAGGGGAAAAAGAAGGGAAACGTAAAGGCATGGCTTGATGGAGTGCTTTTGTATGAAGCAGGCTTTACATCATGATGAAAGTTGGAAGAAATGAATCAGTCTTGTCATCAGGTGAGATACTATATTGGGTGTCAAGCTGTTCAAGTAGAGTTGAGATGTCAGTTGTAAATAAGTTGAGAAGAGCAAGGAACCTTTTTTGTAGTCTTGACCTGTGTAAGGTCTTGTAAGGTGCGTGCTGTGGAAGGTAGCCGCCCAGCTTCTGTTGATGCAGATGATCAGCCGCCGTTGCTGATTTAAATCAGCCCTTTGGGATAAGAAATCTTCTAGTGATTGCTAAGAAGCTCAACCGTGACCGTGGAAGGAAAGAAGGTAGGTGTATTACGGTATGGTCCCTGGACGCGGCATAAACTGCAGCCCTGATTACAGCTTCCATGACCCAGCGAAGACCGTGACGACGCAGCCTGAAGACGCCCACGCGCACTGAGGATTAAGCGACCTATTTCCAAAATCTTCAAATCGTCCCATAACGCTTGACTTCTTGACACACTACTATCATGTCCTCATGGAGGTCTCACGAGGATGATACATTCGACATGATTTCACTGGAGCAATTGAGAACGGCGTGTACGTACGAGAAGGCATGGGTGTCTGTTCATGGAACGGTGAGTAAATTCTCATCCATTCATTCATTTACAATTCACTCGAATTGACATGTGTCTTCTACACAAGGTATTTGACTTGACCCCTTTCCTTCAACAACATCCTGGTGGACAAGAATACATACTACTGGCAGCCGGGAAAGATGTACGCTCGATTCCATTGTGCTGGCACCGACCGGGCTTTCACTGGGACTTGATTTGGAACTCACGTCGAACTTTCTAGGTTACCCAACTATTCGAAACCTTTCATGGACCAAAGCAACACGGAATCTTGCAAAAGTACAAGATCGGTTCACTGTTAGGACAAGACATGCCCTCGTTTCCACCGCCAGATGCTTTCTCTTTGACCCTGAAAAAACGTGTAGAGCATCACTTCCGGTCTTCAAGAATCGACCGAAAGCATTCTCCCGCGACATGTGTCCGGTATCTCTTGAGCGTAGCGATGATGTGGTCTTTGTTCCTCTTACAGTGGTCTTTGTCTCGATACTGCTCGTGGACGCTCTATATGATATCTATCGCGCACGGAATTGCTTTATCTCAGTACGCCCTATCAGCGGTACATGATGGTTCTCATGGTGCAATTGGCCATCGTCCATGGTTATGGAGGTTGCTTGTCGTTGGACACGATCTTTTCAACGGATGTTCTGGTACATTATGGTATAGTAAACCTCTTCAATCTCGGGAGTTGACCTAACTAAATTAGTATCTGTAGGACTTACCAGCATGTGTTTAGCCATCACATCTTTCCCAACGTCGACGGATTTGATGCTGATATCGAAACGTCCGAAGTCGAATTTCGGCGAATCAAAGAATCGCAAAAATGGTTCTCCTTCTACCGACTTCAGTCGTTCTATGCTCCGTTCCTATATGTTCTTCTTGGGTGCGCTGTTCGTGTTGAAGACCTTATTCATTACTTTAGTGGCGTAAGTATTATATCAATTCAAGTGGTTTACTCTACTTACCATTCGTTCCTTCTGTCAGCGCCGAGGCCCGCTCCAAGTGAATCCATTCACTCTTCAACAGAGCATCATTTTCTGGGGCGGCAAGGTGAATTCTTTCTTTCGTCTCTGTGAATCTTCAACTGATTCAGCCGTTCTTGGGCCGCCTAGCTGTTCTTCTTCTGGTCCCGCATCTATCTACCACTATCTTGGGGAAACCCACTTTCACGAGTCATCCCAGCGTTCCTGTTAACAGAGTAAGAGAGAATTTGACCCGTGTTTTTCTAATCAGTTGATCATCTTCGTTTCAACATAGCTTCACAATGTCGATCATACTCGCCGTCATCTTTCAAGCTACGCACGTCGTCGACACAGCAATATTTCCGCGCGTAAATCCCAAAACCGGAAACATGGACGTCGATTGGGCACGTTTACAAGTAGAGACGGCACAAGATTACGGCCACGATGACCCAGTTATTACCTTCTTCTCTGGTTCGCTCAACTATCAAGTACGTGATTCATCCACCCGTTTCATCAGTGGGCCCACGAGGGATTCACGCCTACCATCATACAGGTAGTTCATCACCTGTTCCCATCAATTGCTCAAGAACATCTTCCAGCTGTGGCGAAAATTGTAAAGGAGACGGCGAAAGAGTTTGGGGTCAAGTATGAAATTGTCGGTATTTCTGCGAGTTAATGTTATCTCCTCCTTGAAGCTGAGTTCGCCGTCTACAGAAAAACACTTTGTGGGCTGCAATAGGGGGACATATTGGATTGTTGAGGATGCTTGGGACTCCACCACACTCTCATTGAAAGTTTTCGAAATTGGGACAATTTAGATCTAGAAGGGAGCTCGATACCACACTTTAGATCCTATACCTGCTTTTCAGGACATTACTTCTCGCTGCTATATCGTTCTTATAATTTTCTATTTACATCACTAGTCAACACCTGAATATAACTTACTTAGTATCACATCTCCGTCACTGAGCGGGTTATTGAGAAGATATTGCAATGACCGTCCAGGACGTCCAACCCTCGCTCGCCCGAGCTCCTGCTACATATGCATATACTGTGGCGCGTTGCTCATTCAGCCAACAGGGCTGTACGATAGATGTAAAGAACTAAACACATAGTGTACCGTCGGTGCATTCAGCTGCCGAGCATGGAACGCACGAGTACAACTTAGAAACACAATCCTGCGATCAATTCATCTCATCCCAACATGCCAAGGTTTTATCAGATAATACCATTGGGTGAAGCATGAACGGACAGAAAAACCCAATGGCGGAGGTATCAGCGTACATTAAAATTCTCATTAAGTCCAACAGTGAATTGAGCGATTTTGTAATCCCTCCACTCAGACTCTGCAGATTTCGAACAAAAACATTAACGACAACCCAACACCAAGATAGGAAATCTCTTACCCAACATCATAAAACCTCCTATGCCCACTAACCCACACAAATCCTGCACAACGCTCCGCGAATGCCTTGGTATGTTTGGCGGAACGCATACGAATTTGTCGAGCCCGCTTTACTTGAGTCTGCGTATGCCGGAGACGAAGCAGGCGGGGCGAGAGAACTCGGATGAGACAAGTCGCGGCGTCGACGACGCGTTGTTGACCTGCAGACCTTATAGATAAACATTTAAACAATTAAGGTAAACAAGAGGATGAACGCACCATACGATAAAGTTATCTCCAACTGCAGTGAATGTACACCTCTGACGCAGCTAAACAACATCGTGAAGCTCGTTGTCGATAGGCAGTACCCAAGATAAAATGACCGCCAATGGGACTGGAGCAACCTACATGGCATCTTTAGACGTCGCGAGCAGGTTCTCCTAACCTACAAAAGAGCCTGGGTCCGGGTATCGTCTGCGTACGAAGAGTTTCAGGGACAGTCCGCATAGATATAGAGCAATGCGAACTCACGAACCATGCCGAACGAATTTACGCCGTTTGGTCGACGATGAAAATGTCTGGCGTGTATGCACTGAACAGTCCAGGTGGACAAGGAGCGTCGAAAGAGGGAGATGCAGCGCCGGAATGATGTAACTGAATGAAGTTCGTTCTTGTCTCGTCGGCATGAATAGTTAAAGCGCTGAATGCGAGAGCATCAGATTCATAGACAAGGGGCAGTACTCTTTGAGATCTCGAGAGCATATATTTGTGAATTCTGAGCTCCAGTCTGAAGCTGCTCTGTTCTCGAAATACCCTCTCCGGACGCAGTACATAAGGTGTCACCTAACAACACGGAGGTAACTGAATGAGTACGTCAGAAGCATGATGAAAACTCGGAGGTGTCACCTGAAAAAACGCCGCAATACCGAGCATGATAACACGCTCCGAAGAGAATCAATAGAGCAAAAAATTGGTGAGACACAGCAGAACCAACAGTAATCTGAATCGAGCTACATGGTGCCAACCTTTTTGCGACGCAGATTGACCAGCCACGCACCGCGAAGTTCACTAAAGGGCAGTTCCACATGTTCCTACACAGCTCCTCCTCGTGCGTCTGGTCAACATCGAGATCTCGCGATGACATGCCATAGAGCAAGACATCGAGATCTTCCGATAGCATGCCCTTAGGGGCATGCCATCGGTCCGCCTATAGTGAGCTTTGCTCACAACAGGGACAGAGCAAATTACACCTTAGGGTGAAGCTTGCAGGGCTAGCAAACCGTACGACGTAAGTACGGTGCTTGACCCATGACGAATCGTCATCTTCAGGCAGAATACGCCTGTCGATGATTGTGAATCGTCAACGATGTTGACATTGCGCGCAGGTCCATGCTGAAGGCACGAACAGGCAAAGGGTTTCCCAACGTGACATTTCACCACGTATATTGGGGCTCCCCTCCTACACCACTCCAAAGAAGGTGCCTTGACACACGAAAGAGCCACTGGAGGAACATAGACGAACCACCCAACCCTCACAACGAATCTCAAACCAAATTTCCTTGCCCCTCACTTCATATCAAGACAAAAGATCTTCGGGGATAACAGGAAACCAGTGAGTTTCTGATACGTTGTTCAGCTGTTAAGCCAGACCCAGCTATAGCCAATTGAGGAAGTGAAATTCTCAGACGTTACCTCACTCGCGAAGAGAGACGATGAAGTCTTTTTGCGTAGCGAGTGTTGCGGGTTTCGGTCTACTGTGAGTGAAGAAAGAGAGAGACGAAGCTGCGAGGCCCTTCTAGCAGGATTAGCTAAGCGGTCGCGTGGCGCAATCGCGCACGGACCACATTAGCGCACGGACCTGGCAGTAATCTCTCCGCATACACTCACCCTTGATTCGAATTCTACAGGCTAAGAGAACGGTCCCTCACAAATTCATGGATGGTATGGTTTCATTCAATATGCATAGAAAATCCATGACATTCGTTGGCAACTCCATTGCTCACTCACATACACATAGAACGCTCAAAGAAAGCTCATCTATTCAGTCAACGTCTAACTTCATGTTCTAAAGTCCCCATTTCTAGGTACAGTTTACTGCCTCTAGTTACATCCTCCGTCTAAGAGCGATATACAACCTAACGAGGGTACAAGTCCGTGATCATTCCAAGCCGTCGACCACCGCCGATGGTACTACTATATACATTTCTCCTGCAAATCACGAAACGAACCTAAAGATCTGATACTCATTGATAGTATCACAAGACCCGGTGCTCAATAAATTCCCGGGAGTCATCTCGACGCAACCAGTAGCGTTGGTGCTGAGCGGGGAGATGAGGCAGTAATCAGCGATGACACTACCCGTGGGTCCCTGTTCGTAACAATCCAAACAGGCTATCTCAAATAGTTGGTCGCTAGAAGGATCGTTGGTGCATTAGTGTTGGTGTATACAGAGGCAGAGGAAACACTCACATCTCGTTCCCACTGTCGGAAGATGTACCAAGTTCGAGTTCCGTCCATGAACTCTCGAATTCGACAGCAAGATTGTTATTGTCAACATCTCTACGAATATCGGTCGTATGATCAGTACACGAACCTCCTCACGGCAATGGGAGAAACTCACTTGATAATATAGTGCGTCGGATACTTCCCATCTTGTTGTACATGCCAATCAGGTTTTCCAAATCCACGGAAGCTTGAGCTACCGAGAATAGCACCCTTCGTCGCAGCGGGGGTAACACCCCATTCAAGTGGATTATCATCGTAATTGGTGATAGAAACACCTTCACCGAAGAAGTTGGGGTAACAAGCACTGTTGTATTCCTCTGATGTGCGGGCGCTGAGTGCTCGTCGGCCTTGTTGTGGAGCGCGAGCGCCGGTGGGAGATGCGGTGACGATGGGGGAGCTGGCGAGCAGAGCTGCGATGACGACTGCAGTGGATGTGAACATCATGATAGTCGAAGATGTATAGAGACGATGGTGTAAATGCAAAGAAGCTGAGTGAGATATGTTGAAGGCTTACCAGGAAATATACCGTGACTTTTATCCTCGCCAGCTTCACGAAAGTATTCAGTTTTCATTCGAACTCTTCATCGCCCACAGGGATAGAACCAGTGTTGTCAGACAAAGACGCTGTACGTCGGGCTTGCTGCTTTGCGGATGCAGAGGTATTCAAAGAGTGACCGGGCTTTATGAAATTGGATATGCAGTGCTGAGCTTGGCCAATATAATCAACGAAATGAGTACAGAACGGCAGGCATCGTGACCTTATCCGCGAGACATGATATACAGCCAAAAAAATCTTTCCGCGCAGTACATTATCCTAGAAAGGCGGGCGGAGACATAGCAGAGATACAAATTCGAGGCGGTATGAGTCAAACCCAACGGAATATTGAGTAACGGTTTGAGCATTGTGTATATCCCGATGGGGCAGTGGTTTTCATACTGTAACAGTCAGTAAGACCCGTTTTAAAGCAAGGAATTTACTAAGGCGCAATATGAAACATCTTTGACATGTATGCTTTGCTTATCCGTAAAATCGAATGGCAAGCGCATTCCAGTCACAAATTCCTGAAAAGGGCATTTTTGGAGCAAAGAAAGAGACGTTATGCGGGTCCGTGTCATTTATCTGCAGTATATATAACACGGAGGATATTAAGTGAATGGGTATGTAGCAAATATGATGAGCACTCGAAGGGCTTACCTGAAAAAACTCAGCAACACCGAGCATACCAACACTCTCCGAAAAAAGTTAATAGAGCGAAAGCTTGGTGATACACAGCAGACCGAGAGTAGTCTGAATCGATTTACATGGCGTCAACCTGTTCGCGACGCAGATTGACGAACCACGCGTCGCGAAGTTCACTAAAGGGCAGGTCCACTCTCGTTCCTACCCAGCTCCTCCTCGTGCGTCTGGTCAACATCGAGATCTTATGCTGGTATGCCATATAGCCTACCATCGGGTGTCCCAAATGCGCAAAGCTCACAACAGGGACACAACAAGTTACACCTGCACAGGTGAAACTTGTGAAACTAGTAAACCGTACAACATATGTACGGTGCAATATGCATGACGATTCTCGTCATCTTCAGGCAACCGCCTGTCGATTCATTGAATCGTCTCATTAACGATGTTGACATTGCACGCAAAACCATGCACGCAGGTCCATGCCAGAGGCACGAACAAGAGAGGCTGCCCCGACAATATGAGGTATGTAAGAGCTAAATCTCCCTGCACCGCTCAAGAGGGCGCCTTGACGCACGAAAGAGCAACTGCAGCAACATAGACGGACTACCGGATCTTCACAACGATTCACAAGCCAGGGATCCTGGCCCCTCACTTCATACGAAGACGAAGATCTTTGGGAGGTAAGTAGAACAAGAGCCTTGCGGATTTCTGATACGATGTTCAGCTGTTAAAGCCAGACCCAGCTAGAGCCAATCAAATAAGAGATAGTCTCAGACCTTAGCTCACTCGCTAAGAGAGACGGCGGAGTCTTGTGCGTAGCGAGCAGTGTCGCGGCTTTCGGTCTGCTGTGATTGAAGAAAGAGATAAAAGTGCGAGTTTTGTACTCGCCAAGTTTGCTTAGCTAATGTCGGAATTCCCGGTCCGACAATATATGACTATATATGCATATATCAGGCCGTCAGGCTCGGCCGGGAATATATGACCATATCAGAATAACGAAGCAGCAAAAATGGTCCCATATTTAGATGTATATATGAATTCCGCACAGCTTATATAATCAGGCGCTTTACGGTTGGCGGCAAATATGGGGCATATTTTCTTTATTTTCTTTATCTAATCAAATGGCCGGAAATTATCAGGTGCCGGACCATATATGGGGGATCGGGGATTTCCGACATAAGCTCTCAAAATTGTGCACGGACCACCACCAGCATGTAGCAGAGGTACAAGTTCGAGGCAGTAATGAATAAACAGCGATCTCTGAGTACTGTACTTAGAAACACCGAAATCTACAGAACTCTCCGAAGAGAGGAAACATAACGAAAAATTGCCAAGACACAGCAGACCAAGAATAGTCTGAATCGAGTTACACGGCGTCAACCTGTTCGCGACGGACGCAGATTGACGAGCCATGTGCCACGAAGTACACTAAAGGGCGGCTCCATCCTCGTTCCTACACAGCTCCTCCTCGTGCACCTGATCAACATCGAAATCGACGAACATTTGCGGTATCTCTAGCCTAGCATCGGGTCTCCCAGCCTAAAGAATGACATGCACAGCTCCGTATATACAGGCCAAGCTAGTCAGCCTGTTACGCAGCGTTATGCATGCTGATTGATTATTTTGAGAGAACCATGGCTGAACTCCATACAAGTTCCATCTCAGAGCGATGTTGACATTGCCCACAAAGGTATGCGTGCAGTTCCATGTCAGAGACACGAATGGGTGAGGCCTGCTAAGCCTCCCTGCGCAGCTCCGAAGAGTGCCACCTTGACGCACGAAAGAGCGACTGGAGGAACGAAGACAAAACCACCCAACCTCCGCAACGAATTCTAAACCAGACATTCCTTGCCCCTCACTTCATACGAGACAAAGATCTTCGGGGAGAGCAGGAGACCCAGTGAATTTCTGATACGTTGCTCAGCTGTTAAAGCCAGACCCGGCTAGAGCCAATCGAGGAAGGATATTCTCAGACCTTAGCCCACTCGCGAAGAAAGACGATGAAGGTCTTGTACGTAGCGAGTGTCGCGGCTTTCGGTCTGCTGTGGTTGAAAGAAAGATCGGGCGAGCCTAATTTTTGTGAATTCAGGAAGCTTAGCTAAGCGGTCGCGTGGTGTAAATCGTGCGCACGGACCAAATATACCTGCATGAGGCTCGGCCGCTTGCTCGAATTGTGAATCTTCTTCTATACTAGAGGTTGACGGAGTCAACAACAACCTTGCCGCGTAATTTTCTGCAAAGTATATGACGACAACAAATTGTAGTTCTTCAGACGTTAGCATGATCAAAAATTGCATGGACAACATCGGCCGAAAAGCTATCAGCATATTCCGAAGTTTGACAAAAGTCTAGCGAGGTCACGGTTGTAAGAGTGTCTGTTTGTACGTGTGTATTTGGTTGGTACATTATGGGTTTGGAGAACCTCGCTTGGCAGCAAGGTGACTCCTACTCCTCCTGCTTTTCGAGTTTAGACAGACGAGTAAAACATACTGTAGATTAAGTTCCCTGCACAAATTTCGCCGGCCTTCATAGATGGTATGGTTACCTCCGGTGCTCGCTCACATAAAAACCCTCATCTATAGGTAAAAATTGAATATTAATGTTTGGAGTTACAACCCTCCGTATAAATGTATACATCTAAATAGTCCGTGATCATCCCAATCCATCAATCAACACACGACCGTACAATGCATATCTCCTCATCACGAAATGAACCTGAAAATCTGATACTCATTGATAGTATCGCAAGACCCAATGCTCAACGGATTCCCAGGTGTCATTTCGACGCAACCAGCAGCGTCCGTGTTGAGCGGAGAGATGAGGCAGTAATCAGCGATGATACTCCCGGTGGGTCCTTGCTCGTAACAATCCAAACAGGCGATTTCGAATAGTTGGTCGCTAGATGGATCGTTTGTGCATTAGTGTTATACAGAGGCAGAGGAAACACTCACATCTCGTTCCCACTGTCGGAAGATGTACCAAGTTCGAGTTCCGTCCATGAACTCTCGAATTCGACAGCAAGATTGTTATTGTCAACATCTCTACGAATATCGGTCGTATGATCAGTACACGAACCTCCTCACGGCAATGGGACAAACTGACTTGATAATATAGTGCGTCGGATACTTCCCATCTTGTTGTACATGCCAATCAGGCTTTCCAAATCCACGGAAGCTTGAGCTACCGAGAATAGCACCCTTCGTCGCAGCGGGGGTAACACCCCATTCCAGAGGCTTACTATCATCGTAATTGGTGATAGATACGCCTTCGCCAAAGAAGTTGGGATAGCAAACACTGTTGTATTCCTCCGATGTGCGAGCGCTGAGTGCTCGTCGGGCTTGTTGCGGGGAGCGAGTTTTTGTGGGAGATGCGGTGACAATGGGAGAGTAAGTTGTGAGTAGAGCTGCGATGAAGAATGCAGTGGATGCGAAGATCATGGTAAGTCGAGGATGTATCTGAGAGACGATGGTGTGAATAAAAAGATGAATGAGGTGTTGGTGATGATAACTTACCGATTTCCTGGCCTTTATACCTCGCCAGATGCACAAGTCTATTCAGTATGTGTTGTACACTCCATCGCTCTCAGCTGCATAGAACCAGTGTCATAAGACAGAGACGCTGTACGTCGGGACCGCTTGCTGCTTCACGGTGTACGGCAGTTCGAAGAAATGGGCCGGAAATGGTAATGCTGTTCAATTGAACTCGCGCCTTCGGATGAACTTGGCGAATACTAGACTCGCGACCAGTTACCTCCACGTGAGCATATTTGGAGACATCCAAATCTGGTTTGTTTGCGCAACAAACACAGATGCTCATTGTGGAGGGACTGGTCCAAACGGTCGTCACATTGGCGGGGTCACGGTTTGTGACTTTGGACTTCAAAAAATTCTGGCTTTTAACTTGTAAAAAAAAGTTCCTGAGTGACCTATATCATTCGCCGTTTCTCGTCGAGCTGAACACAAAAGTCTATATCATAAAAATATGAATGTTTTGACCCCGCAAAGTGATACTGTCAGCCCATCAAACACACTAAATACACTTGACCTAAGCGTGGGAGCCACACCAGGCTCCCTCGTTCTTTCAAGTCGGGCACGAAAATACCTTGAAAAAAAATTTTTTTTGACACCTATCTCATTTGAATCAGTGTTCTTCAAAACGCATAAATCTCGTGCTCTCAAGAATACAAAAAATTCGAAGTTCTGAGCCTAAGTCCAATGTCACAAAGCCGCGCCTGCCAAAATGGCTACCGTTTAGACTTGGACTGTCAGCCTGCATCACGGGATGCAGGCGGGAACGAATTCAGTTTTGGCAGCACATCTGTGCATGCAATACAGACAAAACTGTCACTGGACACAATTTAACATAAAATCTGAGAAAATGCTAAACATATATTGAATCAATACCAAAATTTTTCATCATTTTTTTTGCTACTAATACTAAAATTATGTTCAAATTATAGTAAATTGTATCAACACAATACCTTCATTTCTCCAACATCAAACACAGTTATTTACAGTGAACAGATCTTGAACAAATATCAAAAATCATTTATCATAAATTCCATAAAATCTTATCATTATTTTTGGGAAAAGTGTTTAAAATAAATATTGAATTTTGGATGCAATTATGTTAATCAAGATCATGATTGTTTCATCATAAAATACAGAGACAAATGGAAAAGGTGTGTGGAAACTATGCTAAAGCAATTCAAAATCAATTCAGAATAATAGACAGGATATTACTGTGAACTTATGCCCAACAAATGTGAAACTAATGTTAAATGTTTCTAAAGTAACATTCATGTTTTGCTTGTGCAAATATACTGAAGATATGCTGAACAAATAAGATATATTCAGAGTTAAATACAGAGAGAAATAGAATAGATGTGTGAAAAATATGCTAAACCAATTTAAAATTGATTCAGAATAACAGACAGAAAATTACTGTGAACTTATGCTAAACATATGTGAAAGTAATGTTAGATTTCTGATGGTAAAATTTATGTTTTGGTTATTCATATATACTAGCTATATGTTGAACAAATAAGAAAACTATGATAAACAGGATCATTTATGTATATAGTCTGTGTATATGGATACAGTTGTACATTAGGTGAATTCATCTTGCATATCCCATGTGTATACATCCAGGATGCATCTGCATGGACCTAGTAGATGGACACTGATATCTCTGTATACAGAACAGAGGGGTTAATATATACAAACTTGTGTACAGAAGGTGTTTCCAAGGTGAGGTATATACAGACAAGGTATACACCCATATAAACTCTGTATACACCCTGTATACATGTCACCCTGTATACCTGTATACACTCTGTATACACCTGTGTACACCCTGTATACACTCTGTATACACTCTGTATACACCCTGTATACACCCTGTATACACCCTGTATGCACTCTGTATGCACTCTGTATGCACTCTGTATGCACTCTGTATGCACTCTGTATGCACTCTGTATGCACCCTGTATGCACTCTGTATGCACTCTGTATACACCCTGTATGCACTCTGTATGCACCCTGTATACATCCTGTATACACTCTGTATACACTCTGTATGCACTCTGTATGCACCCTGTATGCACCCTGTATGCACCCTGTATGCATCCTGTATACACCCTGTATCCACCCTGTATCCACCCTGTATACACCCTGTATGCACTCTGTATGCATCCTGTATACACCCTGTATCCACCCTGTATCCACCCTGTATGCACTCTGTATACACTCTGTATGCACCCTGTATCCACTCTGTATGCACCCTGTATACATCCTGTATACACTCTGTATACACTCTGTATGCACTCTGTATGCACTCTGTATGCACCCTGTATACATCTCACCCTGTATACACCCTGTATACACCCTGTAAGGTAGAGTGCATACAAACTCCACCAACGTCACGTGGCTCAAGCGTGACGGCCTTAAATGGGCCAATATTGTAAAGAAAACCGTGTATAAAATTAATTAGGACGCGTGTCGGAATTTTGTGCCATGAAGTTGTTCTAAATGTAGATTCGAGTGTGCTGACGCAACATCTTCTCATAACCATCAGATACGGAAGTGCAGTTCCAGAAAAACCCTTCGTGCATGTTAATCTCAGTAAGTATTTTCATTGCACTACATCCGGTCATGCCCCCAGCAAGAAATGGCACCAGAGACGAGTGGAGAATCTCACAGAAAAAGAATAGAGGGAAGTTCTCACCAAAGTAGCCACATAAGGCGAGCACATATGCGCCACGCTCATTCTTTGATGTAACACTGATTTACTATAGTTTTTTGATAACTGTACATACAAATCCTAATTCCCTACCTCAATTTTTTGTCAAACAGGAATACATAATTATTTGGACATATTCATGGCACAGATAAGATAGAGCTTTACTAGTTGAATATCTACAAGCATTTCTTGAATGTTTTCGACATACTGGGATGTGTGACGCAAATGTGACTTGTCTCACGTGAGGTTGGTGGAGTTTGTATGCACTCTACCTTATGCACCCTGTATGCACCCTGTATGCACTCTGTATGCACCCTGTATACATCCTGTATACACTCTGTATCCAGCCTGACCCTGTATACACCCTGTATACACCCTGTATACACCCTGTATGCACCCTGTATGCACCCTGTATGCACCCTGTATACACCCTGTATGCATCCTGTATCCACCCTGTATCCACCCTGTATCCACCCTGTATGCACTCTGTATACACTCTGTATGCACCCTGTATACACCCTGTATGCACTCTGTATACACTCTGTATCCACCCTGTATCCACCCTGTATCCACCCTGTATCCACCCTGTATACACTCTGTATACATCCTGTATACATGTCATCCTGTATACCTGTATACACCCTGTACATCTGTCACCCTGTATACAGACAGTGTGTATACAGGTGTACAGGGTGTATATGGGTGTATACAGGTGTATACAGGTGTACAGAGTGTATAATTAAAGTTTTATGATAAATGATTTTTGATATTTGTTCAACATCTGTTCACTGTAAATCACTGTGTTTGATGTTGGAGAAATGAAGGTATTGTGTTGATACAATTTACTATAATTTCAACATAATTTTAGTATTAGTAGCAAAAAAATGATGAAAAATTTCCATATTAATTCAACATATGTTTAGCATTTTCTCACAGATTTTATGTTAAATTTCATCCAGTGTATAAAAAATTACATGTTTCTTACAAAAAATGTGTTTTTTTTTACTTGTATTTAACATCTTGTTTTAATACATTTATAAGTTGGACCTCCTAGAATATTTTATGTTTATAACAACCTCAAAATAATATCTAACCCAGTCCTGCCAGTGGCATGGAGCACAAAAATGAGGGGGCAGATGAGGGGCAGAACGAGCCTCGGGCAAGGACGGACCGATTGAACCGGAGGCCAGCCTTAAGTGACCACGGAGCGCAAGAGAAACGCTGACTAATCAGGCCTCCGGCAATGACAACCGACTTAACCGGAGGCCAGCTTAACTGACCATAAGTGCGCAAAAACGAGGGCCGAAAATGCTGACTAATATACAATTATTACATATACAATTTAAGGTCCGCTCCGATCAAAGCGGAGGCCCGCTTAACCGTCAAATTTTTGGCTGGACGGTGCCGCCATAAGAACGAATCCTTCGTTACACTCCGAATTCGTAACCAGCCGTTTCTTCGAAACGCTTCTCGGACTGTCGGTCCGAGTATGCCATGTGGCATAGTTACGAATTCGGAGTGTAACGAAGGATTCGTTCTTATGGCGGCACCGTCCAGCCAAAAATTTGACGGTTAAGCGGGCCTCCGCTTTGATCGGAGCGACCTTAAATTGTATATGTAATAATTGTATACTAGTCAGCATTTTTGGCCCTCGTTTTTGCGCACTTATGGTCAGTTAAGCTGGCCTCCGGTTAAGTCGGTTGTCATTGCCGGAGGCCTGATTAGTCAGCGTTTCTCTTGCGCTCCGTGGTCAGTTAAGGCTGGCCTCCGGTTCAATCGGTCCGTCCTTGCCCGAGGCTCGTTCTGCCTCTCATCTGCCCCCTCATTTTTGTGCTCCATGCCACTGGCAGGACTGGGTTAGATATTATTTTGAGGTTGTTATAAACATAAAATATTCTAGGAGGTCCAAGTTATAAATGTATTAAAACAAGATGTTAAATACAAGTAAAAAAAAACACATTTTTTGTAAGAAACATGTAAATTTTTATACACTGGATGAAATTTAACATAAAATCTGTGAGAAAATGCTAAACATATGTTGAATTAATACGGAAATTTTTCATCATTTTTTTGCTACTAATACTAAAATTATGTTGAAATTATAGTAAATTGTATCAACACAATACCTTCATTTCTCCAACATCAAACACAGTGATTTACAGTGAACAGATGTTGAACAAATATCAAAAATCATTTATCATAAAACTTTAATTATACACTCTGTACACCTGTATACACCATGTATACACCCTGTCACATGTGTATACACCTGTATACACCTGTATACACCCATATACACCCTGTACACCTGTATACACACTGTCTGTATACAGGGTGACAGATGTACAGGGTGTATACAGGTATACAGGATGACATGTATACAGGATGTATACAGAGTGTATACAGGGTGGATACAGGGTGGGTACAGGGTGTATACAGGGTGTATACAGGGTGTATACAGGTGGGAGTGTATACAGTGTGTATACAGAGTGTATATGGGTGTATACTTTGTCTGTATATACCTCACCTTGGAAACATCTTCTGTACGCAAGTTTGTATATATTAACCCCATGTTCTGTATACAGAGATATCAGTGTCCATCTACTAGGTCCATGCAGATGCATCCTGGATGTATACACATGAGATATGCAAGATGAATTCACCTAATGTACAACTGTATCCATATACACAGACTATATACATAAATGATCCTGTTTACCATAGTTTTGTTATTTGTTTAACATATAGCCAGTATATATGAACAACCAAAACATAAATTTTACCATCAGATATTTAACATTACTTTCACATATGTTTAGCATAAGTTCACAGTAATTTTCTGTCTGTTATTCTGGATCAATTTTAAATTGGTTTAGCATATTTTTCACACATCTACACCACCAAGAATTCAACATAAATCCCACGGAAAAATATTACAAATATGGTGAAATAACATGAAAAATTAAACTTTTGATGTAATTTCACCATATTTTTAACATTTTCCCATGGAATTTATGTTGAATTGTTTGCAGTGCTATTCTATTTCTCTCTGTATTTAACTCTGAATATATCTTATTTGTTCAGCATATCTTCAGTATATTTGCACAAGCAAAACATGAATGTTATTTTAGAAACATTTAACATTAGTTTCACATTTGTTTAGCATAAGTTCACAGTAATATCCTGTCTGTTATTCTGAATTGATTTTGAATTGCTTTAGCATAGTTTCCACACACCTTTTCCATTTGTCTCTGTATTTTATGATGAAACAATCATGATCTTGATTAACATAATTGCATCCAAAATTCAATATTTATTTTAAACAATTTTCTCAAAAATAATGTATAGAGTGTATATAGGGTGTATACAGGTCTACAGGGTGTACTACAGGGTGTATACAGGGTGAGATGTATACAGGGTGCATACAGAGTGCATACAGAGTGCATACAGGGTGTATACAGGGTGTATACAGGGTGCATACAGAGTGCATACAGAGTGCATACAGAGTGCATACAGGGTGTATACAGGGTGTATACAGGGTGCATACAGGGTGCATACAGGGTGTATACAGGGTCAGGCTGGATACAGAGTGTATACAGAGTGTATACAGGATGTATACAGGGTGCATACAGAGTGGATACAGGGTGCATACAGAGTGTATACAGAGTGCATACAGGGTGGATACAGGGTGGATACAGGGTGGATATAGAGTGCATACAGGGTGTATACAGGGTCAGGCTGGATACAGAGTGTATACAGGATGTATACAGGGTGCATACAGAGTGGATACAGGGTGCATACAGAGTGTATACAGAGTGCATACAGGGTGCATACAGGGTGCATACAGGGTGCATACAGGGTGCATACAGAGTGTATACAGAGTGCATACAGGCTGGATACAGAGTGTATACAGAGTGCATACAGGGTGGATACAGGGTGGATACAGGGTGGATACAGAGTGCATACAGGGTGGATACAGAGTGCATACAGAGTGCATACAGAGTGCATACAGAGTGCATACAGAGTGCATACAGGGTGTATACAGAGTGTATATAGGGTGTATACAGGGTGTATACAGGGTGTATAATCCTGTATACAGAGTGTATACAGGGTGTATACAGGGTCAGGCTGGATACAGAGTGTATACAGAGTGCATACAGGGTGTATACAGGGTGTATACAGGGTGCATACAGGGTGCATACAGGGTGTATACAGGGTGTATACAGGGTCAGGCTGGATACAGAGTGTATACAGGATGTATACAGGGTGCATACAGGGTGGATACAGAGTGCATACAGGGTGGATACAGAGTGCATACAGAGTGCATACAGAGTGCATACAGAGTGCATACAGGGTGTATACAGAGTGTATACAGGGTGTATACAGGGTGTATACAGGGTGTATACAGGGTGTACACAGGTGTATACAGAGTGTATACAGGTATACAGGGTGACATGTATACAGGGTGTATACAGAGTTTATATGGGTGTATACCTTGTCTGTATATACCTCACCTTGGAAACACCTTCTGTACACAAGTTTGTATATATTAACCCCTCTGTTCTGTATACAGAGATATCAGTGTCCATCTACTAGGTCCATGCAGATGCATCCTGGATGTATACACATGGGATATGCAAGATGAATTCACCTAATGTACAACTGTATCCATATACACAGACTATATACATAAATGATCCTGTTTATCATAGTTTTCTTATTTGTTCAACATATAGCTAGTATATATGAATAACCAAAACATAAATTTTACCATCAGAAATTTAACATTACTTTCACATATGTTTAGCATAAGTTCACAGTAATTTTCTGTCTGTTATTCTGAATCAATTTTAAATTGGTTTAGCATATTTTTCACACATCTATTCTATTTCTCTCTGTATTTAACTCTGAATATATCTTATTTGTTCAGCATATCTTCAGTATATTTGCACAAGCAAAACATGAATGTTACTTTAGAAACATTTAACATTAGTTTCACATTTGTTGGGCATAAGTTCACAGTAATATCCTGTCTATTATTCTGAATTGATTTTGAATTGCTTTAGCATAGTTTCCACACACCTTTTCCATTTGTCTCTGTATTTTATGATGAAACAATCATGATCTTGATTAACATAATTGCATCCAAAATTCAATATTTATTTTAAACACTTTTCCCAAAAATAATGATAAGATTTTATGGAATTTATGATAAATGATTTTTGATATTTGTTCAAGATCTGTTCACTGTAAATAACTGTGTTTGATGTTGGAGAAATGAAGGTATTGTGTTGATACAATTTACTATAATTTGAACATAATTTTAGTATTAGTAGCAAAAAAAATGATGAAAAATTTTGGTATTGATTCAATATATGTTTAGCATTTTCTCAGATTTTATGTTAAATTGTGTCCAGTGACAGTTTTGTCTGTATTGCATGCACAGATGTGCTGCCAAAACTGAATTCGTTCCCGCCTGCATCCCGTGATGCAGGCTGACAGTCCAAGTTTCTAAGACACGTGCTGGTCGCGAGCCTAGGCGAATACAAATGGCGGAACAGATTCACAGCGGCAGGCACTATGACCATTATCCGCGAGAGATCCCATCCCTCCTTCCCATGTCTCACCCTCTGCTCAATGCTATGGCGATGTAAACCAGCAGTGCATTATCCTGGGCGGGCACACCAAAGGGAGAGTGTCCGAAGTCGAAGTTGAGCTGGGCAAAGATGGATAATGTGTTCCGATAGGGCAGTCGAAAAAGTGAAAACACCATAGGACTGAGTTTAGAAGCAAACATCGGGTTTTAATACAGTATGAAAGTGAAAACCTCACAACGTCAGACTGTGAACAGAGAGGTTTCACTTTGAGAATAACAAAACTCTGTATTTCAGCCTTAATTACAATACAATAACTCATTAAAATCTAAGTATGGTAGTTCGTGTGAGTAATGAATGCGGGGCAAGCATGACACATAACAACTTACCTGCAACCCTAGCGACGTCGAGCACAATAACACTCTCCGAAGAGAGTAAATAGAGTGAAAAATTAGAACACAGCAGACCAACAGTAGTCTGAATCAAGTTACATGGCGTCAACCTGTTCGCGACGCAGATTGACGAGCCACGCGCCACGAAGTTCACTAAAGGGCAGGTCCACTCTCATCCCTACACACAGCTCCTCCTCGTGCGTCTGATCAACATCGGGATTTCTGGTCCTGAAGCCTACCATTGAACCTCAAAACGAGCATCCAATGTTGTTGCGATATACACCACAACTGTAGAACAACAAGGGGAAATTCAGGGGGCTGACGAATAACGCCATTGAAAGGTCTCCCAAGACGGGGATTGCAAGTCACAGACGACTCAATGAGGGCTGAGACTAGATAAGGCATCGATGCGAGGACGGTTGCATGACGATCTTCAGGCGTAGGCCTGGTGGTTCCAATTCGTTTTGAATCGGATCATTAGCGATGTTGATGTCGCACGCAAGCTTATGCTACGCATGCAGGTCCATGCCAGAGGCACGGACAGGAAAGGGCCCCCGACGCAACTCAGTACGGCAGTGAGACACCCCCTCCTGCGCCCGCTCCGAAGAAGGGCACCTTGACGCACGAAAGAGAAACTGGAGGAACGAAGACGAAACCACCCAACCTCCGCAACGAATTTCAAACCAGACATCCTTGCCCCTCACTTCATACGAGACGAAGATCTTCGGGGAGAACAGACACCCAGTGAATCTCTGATACGTTGCTCAGCTGTTGTAGCCAGGCCCGGCTGGAGCGAATCGAGGAAGCGTGTTCTCAGACCTTAACCCACTCGCACAGAGAGACGATGAAGTCTTGTACATAGCGAGTATCGCGGCTTTTGGTCTGCTGTGGTTGAAGGAAAGAGGTGATTGGGTGAGCGCAGCGAAGCCAATATAAGAGGTGACCCAAAATCCGTTGCACAGCCACCGTGCGCGTCGACATATGGGGAAAGGGCTGCAGCTCGGTCTGGACCGGTCTTACTAATACATACGGGTTTCAAGCTTTCAAGGCTTTCTTCAGTTCTACATCAACCTTCCGACGCTTTTACACTTCAAATTACAATCAGACATAGTGTACCTCCATATGTGTATGATCCTCAAAGATGTTATTGGGTAAAATACACACAAAGTTACCTGATATCATGATATATGGTAGCCTCAGTGCCAGTGTAAACTTTTTGAATTCGGACACTTTCTACAGAGTAAGTATCAAAGTAGGTGTATAGAGTAAAGGTGTCTATGTTCCAATTTATGCAGCCATGGATGCCCCCAGGTGGATCTGTTCCAGTGAACAAGATATCAGTGACCTTCAGGATTGATCCGTCTTCTTAGCAGCAACAAAGACATCAAAACTAGATACTGTTTTTCTCTATGTCTAAGCCAAGGTACAGACTCTAACAGGAAGGGTCTGTCCAAAACTTTACAGTGGTATCAAGATTCAAAACCTTACGGCACTGAGTAGTCACTACCAGGAACTCTTGGTATACACTGCTGTATGGGCACTGTACTGCGATTACCCATCATGCAGTGGGAGACCTGGCTCCTAATGCAAATTAATCCTGGTTATTCAATTAGGAGGCTTAGTTAAGCTGTCCCGTACTGTGCGCACGGACCAAATATCACTGGACCTGGAACTTGAAGCTTGAAGTTCATTAGAAGCATGTGCATGAAGCCTAGCATGCTCGGCCGCTTGTTCGAATTGTGAATCTTCTTCAAGTTTAGACAGACGAATGAAGGATACTGGAAATTGAGCTCCTTAAACACATTCCGCTGGCCTTCATAGATGGTATGGTACCTCCGTGTCAGCTGCAAATTCATTTCTAGGTAAAGAGTATCGTATGGATTTACAAACCTCCGTACAAAAGTATACATCTAAATAGTCCATGATCATCCCAAGCCATCGACCGCCACCAATGATACTATATCTCCTAATCACGAAACGAACTTGAAGATCTGATACTCATTGATATCCTCACAAGACCCAACACTCAATGGATTCCCAGGAGTCATCTCGACGCAGCCAGTAGCATTCGTACTGAGCGGAGAGATAAGGCAGTAATCAGCGATGATACTCCCGGTGGGTCCCTGCTCGTAACAATCCAAGCAGGCGATTTCGAATAGTTGGTCGCTAGATGGATCGTTGGTGCATTAGTGTTGGTGCATACAGAGGCCGAGGAAACACTTACATATCGTTTCCGCTGTCGGAAGACGTACCAAGTTCGAGTTCGGTCCATGAACTCTCGAATTCGACAGCGAGGTTGTTATTATCGACGTCTCTACGAATATCGGTCGTATGATCAGTACACGAACCTCCTCACGGAAATGGCACAAACTCACTTGATAATATAATGCGTCGGATACTTCCCATCCTGCTGAACATGCCAATCAGGTTTTCCGAATCCGCGGAAGCTCGAGCTCCCGAGAATAGCACCCTTCGTCGCAGCGGGAGTGACACCCCATTCAAGAGGCTTGTTATCATCGTAATTGGTGATAGAAACACCTTCACCGAAGAAATTCGGATAACAAGCATTGTTGTATTCCTCTGATGTGCGGGCACTGAGTGCTCGTCGGGCTTGTTGTGGGGAGCGAGCGCTAGTGGGAGATGCAGTGACGAAGGGAGAGCTGGCGAGCAGAGCTGCGAGGAAGAATGTAGTAGAGGTGAACATTGTGGTAAGTCGGGGATGTAGTATCAGAGTGACGATGATGTGAATGCAAAGACGAATGAGGTGCTGGTGATAACTTACCAGAGGAGATGTCCTGACCTTTATACCCCACCGATTACTGCAGTATTTTTCATCGCTCCTTGCACAGAACCAGTGTCGCTAGACAAGGACGCTGTACTTCCACACTGCTCGAAGTTCACGTACTTGGCGGGCGAAATATCCGAAAGTACTTGCGCCTTGCGCCTTCGTGGAATTGTATAACTTGCTGTGCTGAGCTTTGCCAATACAATCCATCCGTGACCGTTATCCGCGAGACATACAGCCAAATGTCTCATTCTTGGCACGTGTACTAGATGATCCCAATGACCATAGTTCGCAGGGTACAAGCCGGTGCATAATTCTAGGCGGAGCCATAGCAGAGGTATGTAGTCTGCGGGCATGAAACAACCGCTACAGATTCTTGGAGTCATCGTTCCCGGTCAAAGCTGAGCATTGTCTACTTCCGATGGGGCAGTGACCTATTTCGCAAGGGAAATACATTCAATGTGATATGGTACAACGGAATCCACCTTTACTCACCGTGACATTTTGCCAGTGCTCTGCTGCGTTCATGATTCACAAGAAAGACGCAACGTGCTCATGTTGCAGTCTCCTGGTCGGACAAAAGAGCGTTAGTAGATCACTCCATCAACTCAATGACCACGAACGTCACGAGAATTAAATAGCTTCACTGAAAGTTAAAACTATCGCCGTTTGAATCTTAGGGTGCCCTTTGATCCCATTTGACAATTGCGGGATATTCTCTTAGTCAATTAGTCAAGAAGATACGTCGAAGACGATAAACCAGCACATAAGAATGAGAAACAAGAAATGTTCAGGTTGAACGCGACTGGAGGGTTCTTGGGTGCATGGTTGGGTAGATGAAGAAGAAAACCTTCGCTGACAAGCGCCCACATCGGAGTTTGAATAGTTGAATGTTAAATGTAAGCGCTGAACGTAATTGGCGCCATCCACGAAACTACATGTAGACGGGGAAAGAGTACTGTAATCCCCGACGAATTAAAGCTCCCCCAGTACAGTAGTAATAGATGGGATCGTATTGAGGATCGTATTGATACGCCTAATTAGCAGTTCCGGTGCTCACTCACATAAAAAGCACATTTATCTTGTCTACTACGTTACAGCATGCATTTCATCCATTTCTAGGTCCAGGTAAAACGTACAATTTTTAATTATAAGGTCCGTATAAATCTAAAGAGTCAGAGTCCGTGAAGTCCTCATCACCCCAAGCCGTCGACGCGACCGTACAATACATATCTCCTAATCACGAAACGAACCTGAAAATCTGATACTCATTGATATCCTCACAAGATCCGATGCTCAATGGATTCCCAGGAGTCATCTCGATGCATCCAGTAGCGTTCGTACTGAGCGGAGAGATGAGACAGTAATCAGCAACGACACTACCCGTCTTTCCCTGCTCGTAACAATCCAAACATGCGATTTCGAATAGTTGGTGGCTAGAATGATCGTTGGTGCATCAGTATTTGGGTATACAGAGGCAGAAGAAACACTTACATATCGTTCCCACTGTCGGAAGATGTACCAAGCTCGAGTTCAGCCCATGAAGTCTCGAATTCGACGGCAAGGTTATTGTTTTCAACATCTCTGCGAGTATGGATCAGTACAAGAACCTCGTCCGGTAAAAGAATGATCCCACTTAATGATATAATGCGTCGGATACTTCCCATCTTGCTGTACATGCCAATCCGGTGTCCCAAACCCACGGAAGCTTGAGCTACCGAGAACAGCACCCTTCGTCGCAGCGGGAGTGACACCCCACTCAAGTGGCTTATCATCGTAATTGGTAATAGATACACCTTCGCCGAAGAAGTTGGGATAGCAAGCATTGTTGTATTCCTCTGACGTGCGAGCGCTGAGAGCTCGTCGGGCTTGTTGTGGGGAGCGAGCGGTAGTGGGGGATGCGGTGACGATGGACGAGCTTGCGAGCAGAGCGGCGATGAAGAATGTAGTTGATGCGAAGATCATGGTAAGTCGAGGTTGTATCTGAGAGAAGATGGTGTGAATGCAAAGATGAATGTGGTGTTGGTGATGATGACTTACTAGGAGAGATATCCTGGCCTTTATACCCCACCGATTACTGCAATAATCTTCATCGCTCCCTGCACAGAACCAGTGCCGCTAGACAAAGACGCTGTACTTCCACACTGCTCGAAATTCATGGACTTTGCGGGCGAGGTATTCGAAAAGTACTGGCGCCTTGCGCCTTTGTGAAATTGTATAACTTGCTGTGCTGAGCTTTGCCAATACAATCCGTCCGTGACCGTTATCCGCGAGACATACAGCGAAATGTCTCATACTTGGCACCTGGACTAAATGAACGGCGCCATAGGTACCAGCCGGTGCATAATTCTAAAATAGCAGAGGTAAGGCATGAAACAACCGCTACGGATTCTTGGAGTCATCGGTCAAAGCTGAGCATTGTTTACTTCCGATGGGGCAATGAAGTTCTTGAATTCATCCAGGCGGACCTATTTCAAAGAAAAGTTTCAATGCAAGACATTCTCTCTAATCAAAGATATGTCGAAGCGGATATAAGAAATGAAAAATGGAAAGTTTCGAGCTGGGCCTTTGGGGGCGAGAAAAGCTGACAAGCGCCGATATCGGAGTATAAAATCTTTTTAGGCGCTGAAGCACTGACCCTGCGCTGGGGCTTTCCGAACCGACCACGACCATGACAAAAAACTAAGAGAAACTGCGTATTGAGGCTAAAGATACAACATAGATAGTTTTACATATAATGTAAAATGAAGGTATATATCCAGGGAATATTCGAAACGATATAAGTTACTGCACTAAAAGAGTGTAGGCGAAGTCGGTGAGTAGTGCAGAGCACCGCCAACGTAAAAATGTTTAGAGATGAGAGAGGGAAGGTAGAGGAGCGCCCGAGTCAACAGTGAAAATGGAGGGAATGAATGAGTATAGGTTTTCTGATTGGGGATGAGGAATGTGGCGCTGGGATATCGGTGGTGGGATTTTTGGGAGGCGAAGAAGAATGGGATAGGGTCGATAGTGAGGATGGCGACATCGCACACCCAAAGCTGTCTAGGGAGAGAGGGAGGGATGGATGGATGGATGGATGGATGGATGGAAGCGCAAGTCGACACGCGGAAAGCCAGGCAGTAAGACTGCTTAGATGCAGTCATACATGCAAATGGGGACCCGCTCCTCAAGGTCTGCCTCGGCTACACGTTCTTCCACTGCGTGCTCGCGCGCAAGGGACTCGAACCTTGGCAGTCTCTGTAGATCAAGAATGGTGCGATTAGCTCCCTACGTAGGCAGTAGACGATGAAGACAAACGTACAAAGCGGCGTCCTGCTTCAGCTTCAGGTGCTGGTGTAGCAACAGGTACCGGCGATGCCGAGGTGACAGCGGCCACTACGAAGAATATATCATGTCAGAAAGACAAATTTCGAAGTAAATGAAAATAGAACATACAGCAAGCCAAAGCAAGGGCAACGAAGAATTTAGACTGCATGATGAGATGTAGATATTCCGAAGATCGCAAAATAGTAGAAGCGGCGAAAGCAGGGGATAATGTCGCAGTGCACTCGTCAAAAGACAATAACCTGGGAGAGCTAATGAGCGAAACAATAAGAGCAGCATTTTATATGATAATACCTGGGAGAGATTCAGAGAAAACGAAGGGTCGAGTTGAAAGGGAACTCCCAAAGGAGAAACATATCGTAACAAATGAGCTTCCAGTTTTGGAAGGTCGTTTGAAGAGATTTTGTGTGGCGGTGGTGTAGGCTAGGATAGAAGTGATGAAGATACCATAACGACGAAGCGAGCAAGATATGTTTTGAATGCTTGGACGAAAGTGGACAGGATTACCTTTTTCGGAACAAGGCGACTGTAAGGTGGGCACACAACGGTTGCACCTCTGACATCGGCAGGATCGTCAACGAGCTTGACGTGAAGAAATGCGCAAGTGAACAGAATAAAACATGCGCCCACAGGGAAAGCAGAACGAGAAGAACAAGCGTGCTCCTGTTTTCAGTATGGCCGTAGAACTCAGTGAGAGATGTGGAGTTTGAAGTTGAGAAGCTTGAGAATTAAACTAGGAAACGCGAACATCAATTAGCCCAACAAACACCTGCAAGACGCAAGAAACATACCTCGTCGCACCATCCGGTATATGTACATGAGTTCCCGTGAGTCAAGTTCCGCCTGCATCGTTCATCTTTTCGTTACGTTGAAGTGTGTGTCCCACTCAGCCTGCTTGACTCTTCTAGTATTGCCTTCCAACACGATGCCATTGAGCAAGGGAATGTCGAGTATTACAAGACGATGAACACGAAGTATGAATTCAGTTGTGGAGGTAAAGCAGAGACCAACAAGGGCGCGCCCGTCACTCCGCTTTCGCGCTTACTAATTCCCCTAAGCACTCGAACATGAAGCTAAAAGAATGTATTAACAGCAATTATATACGTTCACGAGTCAAACGCTGCGTATGTACTCCATATTATTAACCCCATTCCGAATCCTGACTTTGCGCACAAATCAAAGCCGGTAAAATAACCTTCCTTCCACACCTCAAATCCTCCTCTACTCCTTCCCGAATCAACCGACTCCTCTCCAAGTCAATATTTGGCTCCACAGTAGGATCAACCCCGTCTGGTATCGTGGGGTTCGCCTTCTCGAATTCATCCATCATGCGCCGCTGGTAATTCAATTTGCCGACATAGTATTCCTTCCTCGTAGTCTCTCGCAACAACGCCTTATCCCGACGTGCCTCCATTTTGGCGCGGCTCTCGAGGAAGGAAGGCGCAACTTGCTCAGGTAAAGCGCTGGCGAGCTGGTCTACAAGGTCAAGCCGTAAAGACAACCACTCGGATTTACTTCGTGTAGGTTTGAAACGGGGCCGCTTTTCTGTATTTGGTGGCATCCGTAACGAAGATGGCGTCTGCAGCGGACCAGAAGGTGCAACAGGAGAAGCAGGGGCGCACGTCGCCGTACACTTAACAACTTGAGCCGGGGACAAGGAACTTGGTTTCACAGACAAGATAGATGCGGACCGAGAGTGAGAGGCGCGAGTGCCTTTCGGAGAATGACTCGTGGTACTATTTTGCTCCTGACTTCGAAGTTGGCTCTGCTGCTCCTGACTGGCGAGGAAGTTCTTCACCTCCATAAGAAGTCCAGCCGACCCGCGTTGGCTTCCAGTTTCAACGGTCGCATTTCCAACAACACGCCTTGCATCGTGCGCTGAAGGTCCTCGTCCTTTCGCCTGCCGAACTGATCTCGAAACAGTGGATTCCGCACGAGGACGCTTTGCTGGCCTCTGTTCCTTGCTTCCCTCAGCAAGCACTACAATCGGCGAAACCTGCGCCAACGAAACATCCGCTACGCTGTCCTGTCGAGCACGTTTATGTCCTTGCAAAGCCTTTGACAATCGAGGACTCAAAGGCGCTGAGGCCACAGACGAAGACGACCTGAGGTGAATAGGCGACTCAAGGTCGACAATTTGTTCTACGCGAGCTTTCGAGGTCTTTTGCCTCTGTACAGAAGGCGTGCGCGGACTGTGAGGATTCCGACTTTTAAGGGGTGAGTTTGGAGAAAAATGAAGAGGTCGGCCTCTGGCTTTTATGGGGGAGCGAGAAAAGGGAAAACGACTGAGCCACGTTTTGGTTGCGGTACCGGATGCTGGGCGGCGCGGGGTATATGTCAGATACTCTTCATCCTTCTGACCTGAGGCAGCTCCAACATTCGAAGAAAGATTTTCTGAGCGCATCCGCACTGCGCCTCGTAACGGGCTGTGTGGCGGAGAGGTGAGTGTAGCTTTTCGTTTTCTGGCCGGTGTCATTTGGCCAAGGTGTTTGCCATGAACAATTCCAGCTGGAAGGACACCTCGGGAAGATCCAGAGAGCGCAGCGCGCACAGGCGACGAGTCAGGTGTCAGCCTCCCTATACCGACACCGAATCTTGCCTTGGCTGCATCACGAATATTTTGACCAACGTCCTCCAACGCCAATCCCTGCGCACCCTTCACTTCCCGAGCGTCAACCTCGTCCTCCGCCTCTATCTCAGAACCATCAAGATCAAACGAAATTGAAGACCTCTCCCACAGCATAGCCTGCTCAGAGTTCCCTCCGTCCCCTTCTCCCTGACCCTGGACCTTGGCCAGAGACGCGAACAACTTGTGCGCCGTTCGTCCACGCTCGTCATTGTCGTCGTCAGAAGAGTCGGGGTCGAAATCACTGCTGCTCTTCATGAGCCGGCGTTTCAAAGTCACATGTTGTTTCTGCTCCTGTTTTCCCTTTGGTGGCCCTGCCCCCTCATATTGATCCTCATGATGACCAACGGGCAAGGGCGAAGAGTCCAACACCTTCGAGAACGTGGAACCCTTGAAGGATCCCCTGCCCGTAGGCTTTTCGACATTTTCCTCAACCTCACTCAACCCAAGCCAGCCTATCAACACCTCCACGCGACGTCCCAACCGCCCCAAACCGCTTTTCGAAGGAGCACCAGCAGAAACAGCAGCCCATTTTCTTGCCGTTTTCCCTGCTTCACCACCGCTTCCTACACCAGCATCCGAGACGAGGTTCTTAATCGCCACGTCTTCATCCTCGTCTTCGTCCTCTGTCACTCGAGCTCCACGATGCTTCCTGGCATCTCGGACTAGCTTAGACAGTAACTTCTTGTCGACTTTGGGAGCGGGTGGGATCCTGGAGGAGCTAGGTCTAGCAGGTTGGCGACAACAGCTCTCGAACGCCCTCGTTATACCGGCCCAGTCAAGACCATTCATTGCGGGATCAAGAGTGTTTGGGACGACGCGTTTGGGGCGAAAGAGGGAGACAAAGGATTGGAGTTCGGGAAGGGGGGAATGACGAGACAGTGGGACGAGCTATTCAAGCAAGAAAAAGAGCGCGTTAGTTGCTTGAAGGACAGTGTATCGCATAGACCACCCACCAGAGATCTAACAACCTCTCCTTTCTTCAATTTCCTTTTGGTCTCTTCTTGATAGGCCTCCCATCCTTCCGGAGTCATAGAACTCACAGGGTTGATATACACAACCACATGCTCGCTCTTCCCCTTTCCATGCTGCTCTCCCTCACGAGAAGTTTCGTCCCGATTGACGTTTCCATCCCGGTCAACATCTACGACATGGCATCTCGCGAAGCGCTCACAGGCGTGAAACCTCGTTTCAGATGGATCTAAGGTACCTAGAGAGCGGAGAATTGGATCGTTATGAAGGCGTGTGTAGATGTTGTATTTATAACGGTCGAGGTGGATCTATGCGCGCATATAAGCAGAGTATGATATTCAATTCGCCTGAGGACATACCTTGCAGCGAAACGCTCGTGCAATAGCCTTCAGGATATCTTCATAACCCCATGTCCAGGAGTTGATGAAAAAGTACGTAGTTGGCGGGTATAGTTTCAGAAGGGATATAAGGCCGGAAACAGCTTGCTCCTGTGAGGGTTTCGAATCAATTACAATAATAATTATAGATGCGACCTAGTTGACGTGCCTTGGTAGGCACTTCGTGCGTCTGAAAAACACACGCAGTATCAAGATATATCGCTTCTAGTTGCTTAACGAACCCATTGTCGGCCTTGTCCTCAACATCATCATCCGAGACAGAGAGATAAGGTTGTAGAAACGGGTTGTGCTTGATCGACTCTAAGAACCAGGGCTCTGCACGAAAATCACCCGTATGGAGAATTGCACCTTCTGAGCCTTCAACGAGGAACCTGTAATGCATAATTAATCTTTATTAATTTAGGAAAACCAGCCAGACGCACATGACAGCTCCGGGACAGTGATTTGCTTCAAAGAGCGTAATCGTCACCTCCTGATTGTCCTCCATTTCGTACCTCGTAGGCGTGTTCACGGGGAAAGGTTTCAAAAGGTCCCTTGAACCCTGGTAATAGACCGTCCCATCCGGTCCCATCCAAGGGTCGATTTTCAGATGCTTATACGTGCGGTTTCGCTCCGCGCGTATCTCCTGCTCGAGGAGTGCACGTTCCTTGTATACCTCGTGCCGCAAAAGCATCTCTTTTGCGTCCGCGGAACATATGACGGTAGAGCCAAAGGACTGATTTTGCAGACCAACGATGTGGTCTGAGTGGGTATGCGTGAGGAGGTAGACTTTCGGTTCGATGAACGGTGGTGGAACGTCGATGGAGGATGTTGGAGTAGGGGTTATATTGCTGAAGGCATCGACGCGGATGGGGTAGGGTAAAGCAAAGGAATGGAATGGAGCACCTGGTGGCATTGGAAAAGTCGAGAATGAAAGCAATTAGAAAGTTCCTAACATGAAGTCAATCCCAATTGAGTGCAATGACTTGATATGATTTGAATTTCGCCATACCTGTGCGCTCCCTCATGAAACACGAGAAACCCAGACTATTATTGGTTGCAGAGGCAAAGCAGTATCTTGCTGACGTATTAAGCTGACCGTAGCAGCAAATTATATATTCCGAATTTTGATGTTTTGGCCACAAGAGGTACGAGAACCCTAAACAAACTGGACGACCTAACCGTCAAATCCAGATCTTCCTTCAGAGCGACAGATACCTAAGCATATCGCAAGATTAGTTCACCTCTAGCGTCAAGAAAGCAAGCATACCAATGCAGCCAGTCGACGAGGGTAATAAGTTAAATAAAAAAGGAGAGGCAGAGGTCGGAAGCGAAGTTTTGAACCGTGGACAAACTTGGGGAGCCGTTTGTGGCCCCAGGCCCGGACGATCATGATGACTCATGCAGATGATCATGTACATGTGATCACCACGCGTCGCGTCAGTCTGTGAGTCAGACAACTTTTGTCAACGTCAACCACTAGAATGCTCCTCTAGATCTCTCGCGTCTCTTCAGCGCAAAGCTCAGTCTTACATTATACATAACACTTGACCGTAATTATACAAGAGCTTTACAGAGCGTCGTACAGAGAATAACAGTAAGTAGAGTCACAAGTGACAGAACTGGTCTGACGAGTACCACACAGGAGCCCGATTTCAGCTAATCTTCACCACCCTCTGATCACGGATGCAGCAAAACTTTCGTATAACCATCAATCCTCTTGTCAAACTTATCGTATGCATCGGCAGCGTCATTAAGCGGAAGGTTATGCGAAACCACGAAGGATGGTTTAGCTCGTCCAGAGATAATGAGGTCCCGCAAATACCGGTTATAGCTCTAGCGACGCTCGCAGTCAGCGTTGCGCCTTCTACAGAGTCGAAGCTCAGAGGAAGATGAGTATACGCTTCATACCTTGACGTTACACTGTCCAGTCCCGATACTCAGACCTTTCTCGAACAGTTTCCCTTGAAATTTCAGTAGGAGTTAGCACTCGATTAAGATTAACATGAAGGTGAACAAGAAACGACTACCCACCGAAGGGGAAAGAGATGTATCCTCTGGAATATCACGGAATCAGGATAATATACCTCCAAACAAGTGAGCGAAAACTTACTTAGCAGCAGCCGAATCCGGAGCACCTGGATCACTAGGGACGTATAAACCGGGAATTCCAAGCCCGCCTGTTGGTCGTACGACACGAATAAGTGCTTCAAGAACAGCATTTGGCTGTTCAGTCTTTCCATCTCCCGTAACAGCCTGATAGCCAACCGCTGCACCAGGGCGGCAAGTCAAATGGATGTACCATATCGAAGCCGAGAGTAACTCACCATCGACACCGCGGTCAACTTCATTTCTATATAAACCCTTTCCAGGTCAGTTTTCAAATACTGAATATGGAAACAACTAACCCTCCTCGTAACTTCTTGATCTGTTCCACAGGATCACTGTCACCAAAGTTGATCGGGATAGCGCCTATATCCTTCGCCTTGCTCAAACGCTCGGGAACGCGATCCACAACATACACATCCGATGCACCTCGAATAATCGCCGAGTAGGCGGCCATAAGACCCACTGGTCCAGCGCCGAACACTACGACAGATTCACCAGGTCGGAAGCCCTGCATCGTACGATCCGGATACGTGAACCACAATACCCTGGTGGCACTGAGACGGACATACAGATAATTCAACCCCATGCCACCCCTGATGTTAAGTTGATGTCAAAGCTTTGCTATGGGTTGTAAAGGGATACGCACTGTCGGAAAGATATCTGCCAAAAGAGCGAAGTCATCTTCGTGATCTGTTCCTGGCGGAAGCTTCAACGCATTGAAGTCGGCGAAAGGCACCCGGACGTATTCCTTTGCGGTATTTGTTTAGATGATTGATCGAATAGAATAAGTAACGAAGAAGAACGTACCGCTTGGCCGCCAGGGTATGGCCCCATCGCGACATATCTAATACATAGTTGAGGAACATAAGAGGCTACAAGGCTCGGCAGCATCTTACCCGTACGCTCTAAATGGAGGTTGAAGACAAATATCAACTTGTGTCTTTCGAGCCGTTCACATATGCAGGACTACTTACCCTCCTGCCTATACGACAAAGGTTCTCGGTGAGCTGACCTAGGTTATAGGACGCTTTAAAAGGTCACATACGAATCCGGGATTGACGTGAGTACAAAATGCTGATCTTCCTTCCTCGCAATTAAGACATCGACCGCAAGCGACGTTGAAAGGCATGACGACACGATCTCCCTTTTTCAAGAGCTTTGATAACACGTAGAATCAGCATCAAAACAAGAAGGGATAATCAAGCACCCGCGAACCGTTACACCATCACCAACTTCCTGAGCAACGGAAACAGCAACATATCAATACGAATATGTAGAGTGAAAACGAGGCTTGAACGAACGTCGACAATTCCCATACTGCCAGTAAGGAGTTGAATCAGTCGGTCACGGATGAGAAGCATTAATAACGTACTTTTCGTGCCCGAATACGATTCCTGGCTCGGCTGCAGTACGACCTTCATACATATGCAAGTCACTGAGTGCAAAGTGAGCTGATAACAAGGATCACAATCGTTAATCCGGACATACCTGCCGCAAATGCATGTTGTCGTGACTAACAATTACAGTTCAATAGCATTGAGCCAACATTCCGAAGTCAAACGATGCAGCCAACCTTTGACAATAACATCATCTGGATGTAAAATGGTCGGTTTCGGTACTTCTTGAATAGACACAGTGAAAGGTTTCTCGTATACTACTGCACGCATTGTCGATTATCGCTCGCTGCTGGGTTGAAGGTCACAGTGGGTAGGAAACAATGATTGATGAAACGACTTTCAAGACGAGATTGTTATACCAAGGGTCATATGGCGCAATCCAATGACTTCATTTCTAAGTTTTCCGCCCGGAAGGTATCAGCTGCCTAGACGTGGGAGGAACAACTACATCACGGGTGTCTGAAACGTCGCCTGAGATACACTAAGCCTAAGATAAGCACTACCGGTCTAAATTTCAGCTGAGCTCGAAAGAACAAAAACGTTGGTGTTCACAGACCTTCAAGTTAGTATCCTTCGCCAGCACGACAATCAAACGACTCCCAGCTTCTTTGGGGCGCGCTGACGTTCTTATGTTACCCAATATTGCACAGTGGCCTTCTCCTCACCTGCTTACGGATCGCACCCTAAGGAAATGGTCGGAGCGCCAACGAGGCAAGAACTCATAAATGGAGGTCGGAAGCAAAGGGGTTTTTCGGTCGAAATGACTCATACAGACGATCATGTGATCACCCCATATGCTCCCGTCGCGCAACATTCTTTCTGAATGAGTCTTCATTCGCAGACCGCAGCAGCTTCTCAGGTTGTGATGCCTTTCTTCCCCAGGTAGATCCAACCAAATAATTAGTAAGAGGATAAGATAGTGGAAATCTAATCTTTTAACCTTGCAGAGGAAAAGTCTTCTATGCTCTTACACTGAGTATACAGCAGTTCACATAGCAGAAATGATCTTAGTATCAATCAATCACAGAATACAAGTACACAGATGCCACTATAACTCTCTTTCGACATCAATCAAAGGCTGAACAATATCCTACTACATGTCACTGACCCATCCACCTTGACCTCTCCCAGTGTTAACCTGGTGATAAACTGTGCCTAAGAACAAAATAAGCCACTTTTGTTAGTATTTAATATTTGTTTATAGACTTACTGATATACTAAGGAAATAGGCAGTGAGTTTGAGTTAGAAAGATAGAAGGTAATTTAGATAGAGTGCAACATACCTCAGCATAAAATGATGTTCCCGGTTTATATATGACAATGCGTGGATAAATGCCATATAACATGTCCACCTTGTAATTGCAGATCCCCTTGGGCTCTCCATATATAACATAGGAACCCTCAAGAGTATCAACTATAAAGACAAATTAAAGTAAGTGGCCTGAAGGCCACAAATCACATGAGTACTTACCACCTGGAAAGGTATCGAAGGAAACTATGAAGTTCTTCCACATATATGGAAAGTTGACTGTCATAAGATCACCATTTCCATTTGTGAAGGAAGCGGTGGACTGGGTGGTGCCGGTGACACCCCAGTCATATGATCCCAGATAGAAGCCAAATGTAGAAAGTTGCAGAGCCTTCAACCCATCCGAGTCAAAGTAACTCTTTATGAAGGCATCATCAAGCTTAGCTGGTTTACCAGCAGCATCATAAAGCTCTTCGAATTTCGCAGCTGCCTTTTCATGATAGCTGGTAAGAAGTTCTTCAGAGTAAGCAACAGAAGTCTGAGAAGCCTGAGAAGTCATAGCGAGATACAGAGAACCAGTGTTAGAGGACAAGTCTGCTGGAGATGTGCTATTAGGATTTGAGATGCTGGGCTTTTATACACAAAACAGCCTCTAAAGAGAATGTGCAAACAGTGCCCAAATATCCATTTTTGATATAATACCCAATCTTTTTCAGAGCCAACAGCTGCAGAGAGGCAGCTCCTTTCAGTAGATGTAGCATAGATAGTAGCATTATCACGACCATTGACCCCAGCATAGTAATGGCACATTTCGGATCCCAAACCATGATCCTGATCTACGGATCCTTGAACTTGGAAGAGATATCTCGGATTAGCTTAGTATGAGAACAGCATATGGTTCATTTTACAGCTCGTACAACTCTCTGTGGATAGGAGTTCTGAGATAGGACCGGGTCACCCAGGTGTAAACTAAGCCTGTTGAAGCTTTGCTACAGACCCCGATGTATGAATTCCACTTCCAACTGTAGTTTTACTAGCCGATTATGATACAGTAGCAAAATGGACATAGTAGCGGTCCTCCGATTCCAAAACGCAGGCCCGAGGCCTATCTATCTCGACTCTGATCCATCGTACACTTCCTAGCCTTCACATGGTCTCACAGCCGAACCCTCCTTCGTTTTTTCTAATCCTGTGACTTCGATCCGTCAACGCCATGCCCACACCCATATCCATACCGCCGCGACAGTGACAGGCCTCCCACCCCCATATTCCTCATTAGAGGGTGCAAAAACGGGCTTTGTGACCTAACATGACAATTCATTGATGCTTCATCAACAGACCACACATTATCAATTCAACATCAGTGAATGCTTCAATCGCTCTTCCGGATCCAAGCAGATTCATCATCATTCCTCCCCAACGCAAGAGCCAAAAAAGAAACCTTCCCTGCTTCTCATGCATTCCCAAAATCATCCATCCGTCGACTCAAGGTCCGTATCTGAACCCACCAAAGTCCGCTTAAGGAACCCTAACACCTCCCCTCTCCCTCTGAGTTCCAAATTCCATCCAAGATCTCCCAACCTCCTAACATTGTTACATTCCTCGCGAAAGACGTATGAACATCAAAAGTGATTCCAACCGACGGTAAGAGGTTTAGTGAATCCTTTCTTCGAATGTACAATGTACACGAGCCACTATAACATCAAGAATCGAATCCCCATGAAGAACGTTCAATTGAAGGCAGGTATGTCAGGAAGGGATTCCTGACTCCCTAAACGGAGGTCTTGTGGCGATTGGCGGAGGTGCACGTTGTAGACGAAAGGAGTTAGCGTTTGAAGAGGTTAGTGGGCTCCATTTTCACTTTCAACGCAGCCATCGTATACATGAAAGTAGCAAGAAAGTTCAAGTTTTGGTTTCTGCCAGGTACACGTATCGCGCGCGGCGGTACAGCTGGTACCTGTCACGTCGGTGGGTTCTCAGTACATGGGCAATCGACAGAACCACTGCAGAATTGTCAAGAATACCTCATCGCGTCGCTGCGTTCTAGCAGCTAGCAGCTCTAGCTATCCCTAGCTGGCAGCACGGAGATTTAGATGAGAGGGACTCGGTGGAAAGGGAGGTTAGAGTGAGTCCGAAATGGGGAATTTCAGGTTCTGATACGGACGGACCTTGAATCGACGGATGATGAATTTGGGGATGCACGTCTAACTTGCAATTCCGACAGTTGGTATTATCATGATGAATAGGGAGTAGCATGAACATCATGTCGTCCTTTCCGAGTATCCAAAGCACGCGGTATCCAAAGTCCAGGAATACTCACCCAACCCAACCCAACCCCATCATGGCCATCCATCCTTCCCTCACTGCTTAACATTAACATTAACCCTCCTAACCTCCCACCTAACTCTATCCTTCTCCCCCGAATCCTTCACAAGCACAACAACCTTCCCTCCACCCTCCGCCCCAGGTTCCCAATGATCCAACCTCCTCAATTTAGGACACTTCCACGCCAACACACTAGCAATCTCATCGTTTTTCCTAATCCTACTTCGATCCGTCATCGTCATTGTCGTAGCCATAGTACCCATAGTACCAAAGCCTACGCCCATACCGCCCTTTGCCTTTGCCTTTCCTTTTCCTTTTCCTTTTCCACCCTGCGAGCCGCCCAGGTTCAGGTTCGAACCCAAACCCAAACTCGAGGTCCCAGCAGAAGCAGCCGATGCAGCCGAAGCAGCTGCAGAAACTTCATAAAAGAACTTGATCCCATGAAAAGTCGTCAACTCCGGTGCGGTAGATAAAAGTGTTGCCCATTCGACTACATTCGTGTTTATACCACTAGCAGACTGCGAATGCGAATGACAGTGTCCTTGATTCACCCCCGCAGCCGCAGCAGCCGAACGTGTTGTGGTGGTGTTCAAGCCCCCTTTCTTTCCTAAATCCAACCAAACGAGTTTCGGAACACACTCCACGAGTTTCTTGACATCCTCCATCTCACCCCAACTATCCAACTCAACCCTCTTAACACCCAATCCAAATTCCCGAAGTGCCATAAAAAACATATCATTCGCCAATTGACTCCCCCCTGCCCCCGCTCCCGCCGTTGACCCAGAAGACCCAAAAAGACGTACACCCTTGATAGTTTCAATCGGTCTACACCGCAACTCCGAATCACAAGGACACCTCAAAATCGCACAAACAATTTCCCTCGAAGCTCTAACCTCACGAAGCTTCGGAAGTGCATTTGGTGGAAAAACAAGTTTGTTGCTGGTACCGCCGCCGCCCATATCTAGATGAAGTACCTCGATGTTGAGGTTTGAGGAGAAGAATGTTGTTGCGGCGTCGAGACCGGTGGTTGGTGAGCACCGGAGGTTGGTTAGTGTTAAAGAAGTTAGGTTTGGCCAACGACCGAAGAGGAATAGGTCGTCGGCGGAGAGGTGGGCGGTTGGGTAGGTACGGGGTTGGGTGTATGTGATATTGAGAGACTGTGAGGAGCGAGGGAGGGTTGTTGTTAGTGTTCTTTGGGTTGGATGGTAGTAATGTATGTCACCCCGTACCTGTAAGTTGGGGCAACTATTGAGCATCCCTTTAACGCGAGAAAGATCTGGGTGTTTGGTTGAACCATAAGTGTGTCTCGTTGACTTTAAAGAAACCGTCTTTAGCTCTGGCATCTGGGGGCATCCACCGTAGTTCCCGAGTCAGCCAAGTGCATTAAAACCGAAGGCTCGGAAGGAAGGAGTAAACTTACCACCAAAAGCCGTACACTCCTACTCCCACTCCCAGATTCCTCCTCCGGTGCGGCAAAAACGAGATTATCACCAACCTCGACCTCACGCAACAAACGACACTTCATCATCAACGTAGGCCAAACACTATCAATCGACATCAGCGAATGATTACTCTTCCACGCAAACGAAGTAAGATTCGTCATCTTCCCCAACGCAGAAACTAAAAACCTCTCTTGCTTCTCATGCATCCCAAGTTCATCATCAGTCGACTCAAGGTCCGTATCAGAACATAACATCCCCCCTGCCCATTTCGGACTAACATCCGACCCAAGTTCCCCCGAGGAGAAGTCCCTCTCATCCAAAATCTCCAACCTCCTAACATTCCTTGCCAGGGACGCATGAACACTAAAATGATTCCAAATGCCAATCGCGCTGATTTTACACTTGACAACACGATAATCGAAATGTCTAGGAAAGACAATATCGTACATCCTTTGACAAGATAACCCAAGGTTGAGTAAATCCTTCTTGGAATGTACATTCGAAACAATAACATCCAAAATCTCCGTCGGCTGACGCGTGATTGATGTTCGACGAGAAGGTAAAGAACCAATGAAGGGCTCGATGATGGTTAGGAGATGGACTGAGATCTTGTATTCGTCTGGTGTTAATTTGAATTGACAACCGCCGCCGATACGAGAGGGTAGGGAACTGAAGAGTTTTAAGAGAACGTTGAAGGCGTGGAAAGGATCTTTTGGGTCGTATGAACTGGGGTTTGTGTCGATTGGGGGAAGTGCTAGACGTCGTGGAGGACGAGTGGTTGATTTGGAATTGGAATTGGAATTGGTTGAGATGGTGGGTTTGGGTTTGGTTGAGGTACTGCCGCCGCTGGTGCGGAAGCGGGGAGAGGTGGATGTGGGTGTGGGTTTGGAAGAAGACATTTATTGGGATGGGAGCTGCTAGGACGCAGCTATGGGATGAAGGAGAGAGGAAAGCAAAGCTAGGTACTTATTCTTATCAGTTTGTAGTTGTTCTGTTGATTGCCGACGTATTGATTTGGGACCGACCGTGATAGGTATGTCGACCACGAGTACCTGACAGAAACCATCATGGACACAGAACACTTGGTTCGAGTCATTACATACGCGGTTTCCATAAATTCCAACGAAGCCGACAGCTTGACATAGAATCAGATAAGATATGATGCATGATGCGAGACCTCGGAGAAAAACTACTCACGAGTTCTGAATATTGAATCATGATGGTCACCAAGAAAGAAAGATTCACAGGCTGGCGCGCTGAGAGGCTGAGAGATTTCCGGTTCCGCGTCACCACCCCACCCAGACTGCATAAGACTCGAAAATCCCCCACTACATTTTGCAGTTACACATAAAACGAGAGCCAAATCCATCTTGTGGGAATTGCATCACTGCGAAGACTCGGACGCCACCTTGCGAAGTAGAAGTGGATGTACAATAGGGGCCAACAAATTCGTAATTGGCAGGTGGGAATATTTCTTCAGAGACCTTCGTTCCAGGCCATTCTGGATCCTCTTTGGATTCCCTGGAATCCCTGGGGCTGCATTATCGCAGTCACTGGTGTTGCCATTGGGGGGCTGCAACGACTTGTCTTTTACTCCAATAACTCGAAACTCGAGTCTCGAATACTTTGTTAATCGAGGAATTCGCAGTTTTTCTTCGAGTTTGGTTGGGACTGGGACTGGGATTTCCGCGCACAGACGACACGACGACGAGTACCTCACCCTACTCCTGCGAAAAAAACCCTCGAACTCTCCTACCAGCTCCATTCCACGAAAAAAAGATCGTATTACCCACACACACACACACACACACACACGCTACGCACACCAAACCCACCCCCCTCATCTCACTCAAATGTCCGAACTACAACCAATACAACCTATAATCGCCACGCAAGAAGATGGTTCACGTTTGGAACAACCACCTGAAGAACAACCGGAGCCAGCGCCGATTACTGAACAGGAAGTTGGGGAGTATCGTGAGCAGGATAGATATTTACCTGTGAGTATCCCTCCCCCCGACTGGTCTTTGTGTCTTTCGTGGATGTTTATTCTCATGCATGAATGAATTTCTTTCACTCCCACTCTATCAATCATCCCCATCCCCATCCTCGCCCTTCTCCCTACCTCGCCTCGCCTCGCCTCGCAACATCACATCAACACGGGCGGGGGTGACACAGATAGCCAACGTCTCCCGAATAATGAAATCCTCCGTCCCCTCAACCGCCAAAATCGCCAAAGACGCCAAAGAATGCGTCCAAGAATGCGTCTCAGAATTCATCTCATTCATCACATCCGAAGCAGCAGAAAAATGTCAATTAGAAAAACGTAAAACGATAGGTGGAGAGGATATTCTTTATGCTATGGCTACGCTTGGGTTTGAGAATTATGCGGAGACTTTGAAGATTCATTTGGCGAAGTTGAGGGCTGTGAGTTTTTTTATTCCCTCTTTGTTTGTTTTTGGTTTTGGTGGGGTTGTTACTCACGAATGATCCTGTTTGGTAGCATCAGAATAACGCCTCTGCGAGTGTTAGATCGAATGACAGATTAGACGAGGAATGAATAGAAGGAGGGTTTATTGTCGTCGTTGTTTGGGGCCGCCTGCGAGTCGAGTGAGCATCACATCATCTATTCCTTCTTCCAACCCACGGCGTGGCTGATTCATTTCATCGTTTGTCACAGTTCTGTACTTATTAGGACCTATATTTATTGGTTATACTGTATTCATAAATCCAAAAGTTGTTTCGCTGGCCCTTTTGCTATATTATTATACGCCCAATTATCGATTATTTCGTTCCCCAAGCGCATATACACACTCAAAACCCCATTCACCAAGCAACCCAATAAGCCTCCCTCCACAACAAAACTCACCACTCACATCTCAATACCCTCGCAAATTCCTCCGATGCCCTATTCCTCCCTCAAACGAGTCATACTTCCTCCTCCCCTCCCCTTCGTGCCTCCTCCTCTTCCTCCTCCCCTCCCTCTTCCTCCTCCTCCTCCTTTTCCTCCCAGGCGTAGACTAGGTCCTTCTGTCCACCGCGCCAAAGCAACAGGTTCAGCGCTTAAAATTCAAACTCCGTCGTCGGCGCTTGTCAACAAAAAGTTTTCTCGACTCTCTTTCTTTTCCTTTTTCTTCGAGCCAGGAAAGCCCTACTCGAAACCTTCCAGTCGTGTTCGACCTAAACATTTAAATATTTATTTCTTATTTCTTATGTTGTGCTGGTTCATCCACCTTCGACATACTCTTCTTGACTCCCGCGCGATTGTCCCAACGGGTTTGAAACCCACGTCAAGAAATGGCGATGGTATAGTGAAGCGATTCGATTCTTGAGAATGTTTGGGATCATTGAATATGTGGAGTTATTTAGAGCTCTTTTGTCCGATCAGGACTGCCATACGAGAACGTTGCGTCGTTCTTGTAAATTATGAACGCCGCAGAGCACTGGCAAAAGCGATGTCACGGTGAGTGAAGGTCTCATTGCGTTCCACCATATTACATTGAATTGAAACTTTCGTTTCAAATAGATCCGCCTGGGTGAACTCAAGGACTTCACTGCCCCATCGGAAGTAATTAGTGTAAACAATGCTCAGCTTTGACCGGGACCGGTGACTCCAAGATTCTGTAACGGTTGATTCACGCCCGCAGACTACGTATCTCTGCTATGTCTTCGCCTAGGATTATGCACCGGCTGGTACCCCGCGAACTATGGCCGCTAGTCATTGGGGTTCGTCTAGTCCACGTGCCATGAATAAGACATTTGCATTGGGCTGTATGTCTCGCGAATAACGTTCACGATTGGCAAAGCTCAGCATAGCAATTTCACGAAGGCGCAAGGCGCAAGTACTTTTCGAATACCTCGCCCACCAAGTCCGTGAACTTCGAGCGAGCAGTGTGGAAGTACAGCGTTCTTGTCTAGCGACACTGGTTCTGTGCAGGGAGCGATGAAGATTACTGCAGTCATCGGTGGGGTATAAAGGCCAGGACATCTCCTCTGGTAAGTCATCATCACCAACACATCTCATTCGTCTTTGCATTCACACCATCGTCTCTCAGATACATCCTCGACCTACCATGATGTTCACATCCACTACATTCTTCATCGCCGCTCTGCTCACAACTTACTCTCCCATCGTCACCGCATCTCCCACTACCGCTCGATCCCCACAGAAAGCCCGACGAGAACTCAGCGCTCGCGCGTCAGAGGAATACAATAGCGCTTGTTACCCCAACTTCTTCGGTGAAGGTGTATCTATCACCAATTACGCGTACGATGATAAGCCTCTTGAATGGGGTGTTATCCCCGCTGCGACGAAGGGTGCTGTTCTTGGAAGCGAGAGTTTTAGGGGGTTTGGGACACCGGATTGGCATGTTCAGCAGGATGGGAAGTATCCGACGCGTTATATTATCAAGTGAGTTCCTTCTTTTACCGGATGAGATTCTTATACTGATCATACTTGAAGAGATGTTGATAATAACAATCTTGCCGTCGAATTCGAGAGTTCGTGGGCTGAACTCGAGCTTGGTACATCTTCCGACAGCGGGAACGATATGTGAGTGTTTCCTCAGCCTCCGTAAACACCCACACTAATACCCCAACGATCCTTCTAGCACCCAACTATTCGAAATCGCCTGCTTGGATTGTTACGAGCAAGGACCCACGGGTAGTATCATCGCTGACTACTGCCTTATCTCCCCGCTCAGTACCAACGCTACTGGATGTGTTGAAATGACCCCTGGGAATCCGTTGAGTGTTGGGTCTTGTGAGAGTGTTAATGAGTATCAGATCTTTAGGTTCACTTCGTGATGCAAAGGAGATACGGAGATTTGTATGTATGTGGCATTGATGGCGGCGGGGAATTGATTATGGACTTGTACCCCTCGTCCGTCGGTAGGTTGGCTTTCGCTCTTAGACGGACTTGGAGGTTGTAACTCCTGTAGACACAGAATCTGTAGTATGTACCTAGAAATTGACATAGAATTCAAGGGAAGAGGCACTGACTGGATAGATGAGTGAGTAATGGAGTTGCCAATGAGTCTCATGAATTCGTGCATATCGAATGAAACCATACCATCCATGAGTTTGTGAGGGACCGTTCTCTTAGCCTGTAGAATTCGATTAAGCACGCGGTGTATGCGGAGAGATCACTGCCAGGTCCGTGCGCACATGCGGTCCGTGCACTTGCGCTACGCGAAAGCTTAGCTAATCCTGCTAGAAGGGCCTCGCAAGCCCTCGTCTCTTCTCTTTCTTTCTTCAACCACAACCACAGCAGACTGAAAACCGCGACACTCGCTACGCACAAGACTTTCAACGGTCTCTCTTCGCGAGTGGGCTAAGGTCTGAGAATATCTCTTCCTCGATTGGCTCTAGCTGGGTCCTGGCTTTAATTCCCGCCAAGCAACGTATCAGAAATTCACTGGGTCCTCTCTTGTTTTTCCCCGAAGATCTTTGTTTCGTATGAAGTGAGGGGGGCATGGAGATCCTGGTTTGGAAGTCGTTGTGAAGACTTGGGTGGTTGCATTGCGTGCACGTTCCCGTTCCCTCAGTCCTTACTCTTTCGTGCGTCAAGGTGCCCGTCCTCCTTTGGAGTGGGTGCAGGGAAGCTGCTCTCACTATGTGTTTGAAAAAAAACACATTGAGTCGAGTTATCAGCATCCCTTGTTCGTTTTGTCTTTTTGACATTGAACCCTGCAAAAGTTCCTGCGGGGTCAGGGGGTTCACCTGTGGAGGTTCGCTGAAAAGGGACCTTCCCTCGTGAAATACCCCTCGACGTCACTGACCCCTGCATGGGGCTTTATATGCGATGTCAATCGTTTCAATGTGAACGTGAATCCAGATGGGATGAGTGTCTCGTCTCGTATGGGTAGTTCGTTGTTGTTTTCGATGATCAGGCGCACGAGGAGGAGATTGTATTGTGTGGTGGGGCGAGCATGGAATTATCTTTGAGTGCACTTCGCGGTGCATGGCTTGGTTGATCTGTGTCGCGAACAGGTTGACGCTGTGTAACTCGATTCAGACTACTCTCGGTCTGCTGTGTCTTGACCAATTTTTTGTTATGTTTTCTCTCTTCGGAGTGTTTTGATTACTTGGTATTCTTCAGGTGTTTGGGTACGCTGCGTCTGTATTTACTCATTCAGTTGGAGTGCTTCGTGTCGTTTGATGTAGACGAGCTATATAATGTAAACACGGCTATTGGGACAAATGGTCCGTGCACTACAGATTTGTTACACGTGGCTACTTAGCTAAGCAAATGAATGCCTAGAATGCCTCGCCCTCGCCTCGCCTACTTTTTCTCTCCTTCAATCACAGCAGACCAAAAGCCGCGACACTCGCTATACACAAGACTTTCAACGGTCTCTCTTCGCGAGTGGGCTAAGGTCTGAGAAAATCTCTTCCTCGATTGGCTCCAGCTGGGCCCTGGCTTTAACAGCTGAACAACGTATCAGATACTCACCTGGTTTTCCTGTTCTCCCCCCGAAGATCTTTGTCTTGGAATGAAGTGAGGGGCCGGGCAAGGATGGATATCCTGGTTTGGAATTTGTTGTGGGGATCGGGTGGTTCGTCTATGTTCGTCTAGGTTCTCTTTCGTGCGCCAAGGTACCCTCTTTGGAGTGGTGTAGGAGGGTCGTAACTTCCGCGGCGGCGTCGCATCGGGAGCCCCTTGCCTGTTCGTGTCTCCCGGCATGGATCTGCACGCAATGATTTTGTGGGCAATGTCAGCGTTGCTTTGAGACGTTGGGGATGTTATAGAGACCTACCGTACCCCCCGCACATCTCCGCAAGGTGAATGATGAGGTCCAGGGCATGCATACGCTGCGTATTACTATTGTATATGACGATTGGCGAATCTGCGTCTTGTCGATATACGGGAGTATACGTCGCTGTGTCTGGTCAGACTTCATCAAGGAGGACCATGGTAGGCCCCAAGGCATGCCATTGTCGATTTCGATGTTGATCAGGCGCATGAGGAGGAGCTTTGGGAACGAGGCTGGAATTGCCTTTTAGTGTACTTCGCGGCGCATGGCTCGTTGATGCTATGTAACTCGATTCAGACTATTCTTGGTCTGCTGTGTTTTTACCAATTTTTCGCTTTGTTTACTCTCTTTGGAGAGTGCTTGTATGCTTGGTGTTGCTGGGGTGTCAGGTAAGCTACTTCGAGTGTTCATTATGCTTGCTATTTACTCATTCAGTATTCTCTGTGTCGTCAGGTGTATATCAGTTATTTAATGTAAATAAGGATACGATACGGACGCGCATACATATCGTCTCTTTGCTCCAAAAATGCACTTTTCAGAAAGTTTGGGGCTGGGCGGGAAGCGCTAACTGGGATCCACGCTTGCCACTTATTTCACGGATCCTGAGCAATGCATACATGTTGCGCTGAAGTGAAGTGTTTGAGCCTTACATTTAGAATTTGCATATACTCACTGCCCCATCGGAATACAAACAATGTCCAGCTTTGACCGAACCGTCCGTTATTCAAACTTAAATTCATTGCAAATTTGACTCATAACGCGTCGAATCTGTACTCTCCGCTAGGATTATGCACTGCGCGGACCTCGAAAGGAGTTTTTGGGCTGTATGTCTCGCGGATAAAAAGGTCACGATGCCTGCCGCTCTGTACTCATTTTAGGTCGATTGTATTGGCACTGCATATCCAATTTCATGAAGAGACTTTGTCGTTCTTGCAATACTTTTGCCAAGTCCATGAAGCAGTTACCTGTCCCGACGTCCGACGTACAGCGTCGGTGTCTTACGACACTGGTTGGTATCGCAGTGAGCGATGAAGAGTTTATTGTGTATTGAATGCATGATTTGTGCATATGCATCTGGAGAGGGTATAAAGACCACGACGTCTTTCCTGGTAGAACCATCCTCGAGCTCACCAGCACATCTCATTTCAACTTCTTCGACTTCTTTGACCATCGTCTCTATACATCCTCCTCCTCTATCACGATGTTCACATCCACCACTATCATCTCAGGCTTCATCCTAGCTCTACTCACAAGCTCCTCCATCGTCACCGCATCTCCCACTAACACTCTCTCCCCAAACCAAGTCCGACGAGCACTCCGTGGCAGCGCTCGGCGCAACTCCAGTGCCCGGCGGGGAGATCCAAGTACCAACAGCGGCGAATGTCCGGGAAAGCCCGGAGAGCAACCGAACCCCAACCCCGGAGAGCAACCCAACGGGAACGCTTGTTACCCCAATTTCTTCGGTGAAGGTGTTTCTATCACTAATTATGCCAGTGGACCTGGTAAACAACAACTCGCTGAGTGGGGTGTTACGCCTGCTGCGACGAATGGTGTTATCCTTGGGAGTGAGAGTTTTAGGGGGGTTGGAGTACCGGATTGGCATGTTCAGCAGGATGGGAAGTATCCGACGCATTATATTATCAAGTGAGTTTGTTCCCGTTGCCGCGACTCGGAGGAGATTGTGGGACTGATTGTACGTCGGATGTTTGTAGAGATGTTGATAATAACAACCTTGCTGTCGAATTCGAAAATTCATGGACTAACCTCGATCTTGGTACCGCTTCCGACAGCGGGAACGATATGTAAGTGCTTCCTCTACCTCCGTATACACCGACACTAATGCACCAACGATCCTTCTACTTAGCGACCAACTATTCGAGATCGCCTGCCTAAACTGTTACCCACAAGGACCCACCGGGAGTGTCCTCGCTGACTACTGCCTCATCTCTCCGCTCAACACGAATGGCGCTGGATGCGTTGAGATGATCCCTGGGAATCCGTTGACTGTTGGGTCTTGTGATAATATTAATGAGTTTCAGATATTTAGGTTTGTTTCGTGATGAGGAGAGGGATGTACTGTATATACATACCGTGTGATTCTCTGCTTGGGGGGGTATTGTGATATTGTTATATTGTTACGGACTTGTAAGGACTTGGATGGGAGTGGGATTTGCTATAGGGCCCGTGTATTCCTTGTTACGCTACAGACTTGGTACGAATGGACTTGAATGTATTGTTTTTCGATGTATGTCCAGCTTATGATGAGGCTGTCGGGTTTTTTATAAATCGAGCGAAATCACTGCCAAGGGGAGAAACTGAGCAGTCTGTTAACGGTTGGGATCTCTCTTTCATTTTATGAAACCTCACCTCTCTTGGCTCGTCCCCGGGGCCACGTTCAACCTTCCATACACACCGAACCATTCGAGTTTCGTCTTGTTTCTTCGGAGATCGGACTCCCTAGATGGTTCCCGTGCCCGTTGGATGACATATCTCGTGCAGGTGCTGTTGGAAAGCCAACGGCGTTGAAAGGAAGGGTCGTGCTAGATGTGTCGTTGTGTGTCGTTGGTCATACACTTGAGCAAGTGTAACAAAGAGAGGGATGGACAGACGTGCAGCATGGAAGAAATGGATTCTGGGGGCAAGCTGATACGATATAGCTATATGTTTATATGCGTGACATTCCAAGGTTAATGAACTCTTCAATTCTTCCCGTGCGTCGACATTTATTCGGAGATCCTTTGGTGCCGAAATGAAAGGTAATTGGTAGAGATATACAAATGGCCCAGACGTTCAAGGCATTAAAGTGGGAAGCGAAACTTGAGGACCGAGGTACATAGTACGACTCCTCATTGATGTTCTGCTGAATACAAAGATTAATACTGATACTGTGAACGACACCTTCTCATGAGTAACAAGATGCGAATAGCTCACCAGAACAATAATCAATCAATCAATCTCTGCTATGTACATTATAGCTGTCGAAAGATTCCTATCTCCTTCCATTACTACTGCCAGCCTCCAGGCTGTCCAACCTTCACCGACATTCTTTCGAAGTGATCGTTTGTGTTATTCTCTCTTGTCAGATTTGTCCTTTCTGAGTTGACGCTTGCGTGAGCCTCAAAAGTCGCCGCCAGTGAACAGGCTCATGACGGGCGAAATGAAATTGAAAAGAAGAAAGTCGCAAAAATCAGCGCTCAGCGCTAAAGCCTACGAGCGCTTACCGAACTCTTCTTTTCCCGTCCAACAGCCTCCAAATCCGAAATCCAACTGCGCCCACACCGCGTTCGACCCCATCATGAAAGGCAGTACACATCTTTCATATATATAATACATACCTATTGGCCAATCTACGTCCGCCACTGAGGTTCGACATATATCTCTTTATCTTACTTTGACTTTAACTCCAAACGACCCACAGTATGAACAACACGAACACAGAAACCCCCGGAATGACTTTCAAATGGATTCGTGGCGAGCTCCTTCGTAGGACAAGCTATGGTGCTCCGATTTACGCTGGACTTAATTCTGTTACTGGAGAGATGCTGGTTGTTATTCAAGCTGAAATGCAGCAGCAAAGTGGTGGTGGTGGTGGTGGTGGTGAAGAGAATTCGAGGGAGGCGAATGTGTTGGAGGCGATTGATCAGGAAGTGGAGATTTTGAAAGAGTTGGATCATCCGAATATTGTTCAATATCTTGGTTTTGAGATGACGCCTAGATATAAAGCTGTGTGAGTCCTTCAATACCTTGTATTCTTGTATTCTTTTCGGCATGTGCGACTGACTGAACAGTTGGCGTTGGCTGTTCCAATGTAAATGTAGCTTCTTGGAATATGCGACTCCGATGACTGATATCCTTGGATATGGGAGGTTAGAAGAGGACAAAGTAGTAAAGGCGTTCACGAGTCAAATACTAGGCGGGTTAGAATACCTTCATTCCAAAGGCATAGTACACCGCGTATGTCCCACTCTACACTACCCTCAGGTTTTGCTTCAACGACCGACGAGTTCTAACTTCTCCCCTTTTTGCAGGACCTCAAAGGAGACAACATACTCGTCGACAAGTCCGGAATCTGTAAGATTTCCGGCTTCGGATTATCACGACATAGTGGGCAGGATGATACTCAAAAAGACCCAAGCACGGGTACTACTCCTACTCGTATGCACGGCACGGTATTTTGGATGGCACCGGAGGTGGTTGATCCTCGAAGTAAGGGGTACGATGTTAAAGTGGATATCTGGAGTTTGGGATGTGTTTTGGTGGAGATGTGGACTGGAAAACGACCTTGGATTGGGGAGGAGATGGTTGCTGTGATGTTCAAGGTGTGTATCTGTACCAAGTTATGCTTATGCTTGGCTTGGCTTGGCTTGATGGATCATGAGGCTGAATTGACGACTGTTTTGGTTTGAAAGTTATACGCCTCGAAACTCCCACCTCCGATTCCTGAAGATATAGTCTTGTCTGAGCTCGCGGAAGATTTTAGGAAACAGTGTTTTGTTATGTGAGTGTTGAATTACCCCCTCGGGTTTTCTTCTGAGTGTATTGCCATTCTCGAGTCCGCCTGCGGCTGATATATACTATACTAAACAGTAACCCAAATGAACGACCAAGTGCGGCTCAGCTACGTACTCACGGGTACCTCGAGATATCCCCATCCTCCGAGTCAGAGTCAGACTGAGCATGCATGCAGTCGAATCGAATTTCGCGTGTTTACGTTGTCAGTGTTGTATGAACGTCAGAGAGTTCGAAGTTCTCCGTCTCTTCCTCGCGTGCAAGATATCTAAAGTTCAAATTGTATGTATGTATGTATATTGATATTGATTATTTTGTTGTGTCTGCGTAGGCTGTCTCCGTTTTCAGGAGGGGTGCTCCTAGCTAGTGACTAGTGACACCCTTAATGCATTCATGCATTCGTGTTTTCACGCCGCGGGGTTCTCCAAGTTCAACGTTCAGAATCTGAATATTTGAATGGTTGACAGTGGACACCGCAATAGACTGCGCATCAGGCTAGCCGCTATGTACCTACACGGGTCAGAATCCGCAGCACTATGCATGTATAGACGGTGTGCCTGATGGGTTGCAGATACATGTACGAGCGCTTGCTGAGCGCTTCTCTAAGCGCTCAAGAATTCATTTGCTCAAACACTTGAAGCTGGCAACTCGCGAGGGCAAAATTTGCCTGCCATCAGGACTCAAGCTCAAGCTGGACTCTATTGCAATAGAAAGTCTTCGGTATGTTCGTTGTTCTGACCCGCCGTGTAACCGCTCTCACTCACTCTTCGCGTATCTGTTTGTTGTTCTGACCCGTGTACCCGCTCGACTGTCCCTCACTCACCTCTTCGCGTATGAAATTTTGCAGTGAAAGCAGGAAATTTGTACTACTATCGCTCATGATCATTAGATGATTTCCATTCAAGTCTTTCTCAAGGCGAGATACATGGCATACGCATATACACCTCTTTCCAAGAAACACCCCCCCCCTCTCTCTTCTTCCGGAAACCCGTGTACTTTAACGACTCAATTAAGACTCGGACTTTCAAGTTACACCTCATGCTTCAGAAATCGAACGAACGGGAAATACACACCGTTCAAGAGAAAATATAGTATCTCGAGCCACCGGAAATCAACCACAAGTAGTATCTCCTCAATTCTCGATAAACAACCGACTTCGGAATCACAGGTTCAATAGATATTAGAGTCACATGCGGACTTTCCTTTCCAAGGCGCCTGGCAAAGGCTTAACCGCTGATATTGGTTCGTTGTTTGACATGGCGTCTAGGCTGAGGGAAGGTATATAAGTTCGGTATGAAAACTTCCATCCTATAATTACCCCTCGTTCGCTCGTTCTCTCGTTTCATTTCTTCGTGAGTCCTTACTCCTCCTCTCAAATCACTCAATCACTGAAAAACCTTCCAGTTTAGTACTCGTGACTTTAACTTTCAGACCGTCACTCAACACATAATGCGTGGCTCAATTACCCCTGCTTTTATCGCTCTCGCTCTTGTTGCCACTAATACCTATAGTAGCCATGGAATGGTCATTGCTGTATGTTTTCCACCTCATTGTTGTTTCAGTCCAGCTGACTCCTGAGATACTTTCTTAGCTCCCACAAGCTATCACTATTACTTCGCCTGGCATCGGAGGCGGCGTTACTACCACTGCAGGTGGACCTGTCGTCACCTCTGTTGTCGGTGAAACCACTGCTCCTGACGGACCTGTCGTCACATCTGTTTTTGTTGGCGGTAACAGCACTACTACTCCTGGCGGACCTGTTGTGACTTCTATCGTCAGCGGTAATAGCACTACTACTCCTGGCGGACCTGTTGTGACTTCTATCGTCGGTGGAACCACTACTGCGGGTGGACCGGTCGCCACATCTGTTTGTGTTGGCGGTAACAGCACTACTACTCCTGGCGGACCTGTTGTGACTTCTATCGTCGGTGGGACCACAACCGCCGGTGCACCGGTTGCCACATCTGTTGTTGTTGGCGGTAACAGCACCACAGCTGGTGGACCAATCGTAACTTCTACAATCAACAAAAGTCCCGCTGCTGACTTTATCGTTACATCTATCGTCGGCGACAATGGTACCACAACCGCCGGTGGACCCGTCGTCACATCTGTTTTTGTTGGCGGTAACAGCACTACTACTCCTGGCGGACCTGTCGTCACGTCCATTATCGACGGAACTACTACTACACCTGGCGGACCTGTCGTCACCTCTGTCGTCGGTGGGACCACAACCGCCGGTGGACCGGTCGCCACATCTGTTTTTGTTGGCGGTAACAGCACTACTACTCCTGGCGGACCTGTTGTGACTTCTATCGTCGGTGGAACCACAACCGCCGGTGGACCTGTCGTCACATCCATCATCGGCGGAACCACTACTACTCCTGGCGGACCCATCGTCACATCTATCTTTGTTAGCAGCAACAGCACTACAACTGCAGTTGGACCTGTCGTCACATCCATTATCAGCGGGACTACTACTACCACTGCCGGTGGACCCATCGTAACCCGGTCTACAATCAACAACTGAACTTTGAAAGTCCAGAACTTGCTCATTATGTGGTCACTGACTACATATATTATCGGGAGGAATGTGTATTGTTTAATGCGTATACTACTATACGGCTGGTGGCGGTGGATCTTTTGTTACTTCCAGTGTGGTTGTTTAGTGGTACTGGGTACTGAGTACTGAGTGACTCGGAGAATCTGAATTGTTACATACTTATATGGTAGGAAGAGAATAAACTTAACTTTGATCAACTAATGACATTAACCACTGGCATATGCGCATGCATTGAATATGTAGTACTGAACTGTGACTGATGAGCACTTGAGCACTGAGCCTCCCTAGAGACTACTTACTATGTATATGATTATCAGATTGGAAGCAATCTACACTGCTGGGGCCCATAAATTTTTGTTGGCAAAAATAGGTGTGGCAAAAAGGAAGACAAAATTTTTGGCTTATTTTTGATAGCACAAATATTTCATTTTTGGAAGAAAAGATGTGACAAAGATGCAGCATCTTTGCCATATTTTTTCAGATAATATATTTGCATATATATACCATGAGAAGTGACAATTTTGCAGGCAAAAACTGAGAATAAGTATGCAAGCTATTACAAGGACAAAGGGAATCATTTTTGCCTCTGAAGATGAGAATAAGTATATAAACTATTTCAGGGATAAAAGAAATCATTTTTTCAAGAAAGGATGTGGATTTTTGCTACAATAAAGCAACATTTTTGCTCTTTAAGATTACCAAGAACAAAAATATTTTGTTTGTATCTTGAAGAGCAAGAATCACTGCTGGGGCCCATAAATCTTTGGTGGCGAAAATAGGTGTGGCAAAAAGGAAGACAAAATTTTCAGCTTATTTTTGATAGCACAAATATTTCATTTTTGGAAGAAAAGATGCGACAAAGATGCAGCATCTTTGCCGTATTTTTTCAGATAATATGTTTGCATATATATACCATGAGAAGTGACAATTTTGCAGGCAAAAATTGAGGATAAGTATGCAAGCTATTGCAAGGACTAAGGGAATCATTTTTGCCTCTGAAGATGAGGGTAAGTATATAAACTATTTCAGGGATAAAAGAAATCATTTTTTCAAGAAAGGATGTGGATTTTTGCTACAATAAAGCAACATTTTTGCTCTTTAAGATTACCAACAGCAAAAATGTTTTATTTGTATCTTGAAGAGCAAGAATGTTGCTGTTTACTGTAGCACATATCCACATCCTTTCTTGCAAAAATGATTCCTTTAATTTCTGTAATAAATTATCTTTATCCCTCAATCTTTGTGCCCAAAAATGATTACTTTTATTCCTGAAATATTTTATATACTTATTCTCATCTTTGCAGGCAAAAATGATTTCCTTAGTCCTTGCAATAGCTTACATACTTATCTGAAAAGACTTGGCAAAGATGCCGCATCTTTGCTGTATCTTTTGCCCCAAAAATGTAATATCTGTGTTTTCAAAAATAAGCTAACAAATTTGTCTTCCTTTTTGCCACACCCATTTTTGCCAGCAAAGATTTATGGGCCCCAGCAGTGCTATCTGTCTGTCTATCCATCTATCCTTATACCTTATGCCTTATTGAAAATCCATACATCCTGTACCATACCAAACCGAACCCAACTACACACCACAAACCAACTACCATTCTCAAATCACATACAAATTCATACTAACAACTACAGTTATGTACTCCCCAACCCCCCCCCCCCCCCCCCCCACTCAAATCCCCTCATCATCAACCAAATCCCACCCATCCTCATCAAGAGCCTCAACAATCTTCTCCCTCCTCAAATCCCTCATCATATCCTTTCCCAACGAAACACTCGATCGCCGATTCAATAGGCCTCTCTTTTGAGTGTGTGTCTGAGGCTGAGGCTGAGGGTGGGGGTGGGGTGAGGCCGCCGTTGACGTGGATGCAGTAGGTGTGGTGGAGGTGGAGGTTGTGGATGTGGTGCTGGGTGTTGTGGTGGAAGTGGTGGTGGAAGTGGTACGAGGTCTGAGTCTCGAAGCAGGTGTAGCAGAAGTAGCTTGTAAAAGCTGAGCATAGTCTAATTGGAATGTAGGTGGTGTTGGTGCCGGAAGAAGTGGGTGTGTTTCATGGGATCGTCTACCCAAACGTCCAGACGTACACATCGAAGAGAAGAGAAAACGAATCTCCGTGAGCCAGTGTACAACCAACCCACAAAACCAAAACTCGCACTCACTTTCCAAGTTCAGAACTACAACAAACACTCCAAAGATTACTCAACACATCCCCCGCTTGATTAAGCGGTACATCCACATTCTGAGTATACGCAAGATAACATACGTTATACAATAGCATCGCGAAAGCTGTCGTGAATGATTGTTGGGGTTGAGGATCCGCGGTTTCTATTATCGAGTCGGAGAGTAAGGCGGGTGCGGGTGCGGGGGCGGGTTTCGTGGTTTTTCCTTTTCCTTGAGATGATGATGGAGATGGAGATGGAGATGAAGGGGTTGGTGGGACTGGGTTTGATGTAAGATGAAGGGGTTGTTTCGTATGCCATCTACAAAAGCCGCATCGAAAAAGAGATGAGATGAGAACCATATCCGTGAAAGACGTTGCGTACCTTGCCCAACCCCCCGATTCCCCGCCTTTAATCGCCCCAATAAAAGGTTGCCCAACACCAAGTTTCTTCCCACTCCAAGTTATCTCAAAAGGTAATTTGATACCGAGGTAAAACGTAAGCAGAGAAAGAAAATGAATCGTGTGTGTTATCACGGCGTTAATATGATCTGGAGGATATCCTGAATGGAAAGGGAATAGTCATTCAGTTGAGGGCGACGACTTCGAAAGTCCGAAACGCGGGCTCTCACTTCGTATATCACCCGGTACAGGAAGAATCAAACCACCAATCGTCCATTCCCCCTTAGTTCCTGCTTTACCCCCAACCGGTGGTCTACCACCTACTTCCACAACATTAAACACCTCTACAAGCTCTTGAACTAATCCAGAACGAGCTCTTGATATCGCGCTTGATAAAGCGTTTAGTTCTTGTGTTTCGCGAGTGACTTGATTGTTTGTTGAAGTTGAAGAACTAGGAAGTAGTTTTGCTGCGGACAGTGTTCTTCGACGAGTGGCTAGGGTTTCACGGAGAGATTGGAGTCTTGCACGTTCTGGAAGGAAGGTTATGTTGGGAATTTTTTTCAGTGATGTGATGAAGAAGCCAATGGCAATGCGTACTCTTGTCATTATCTTTCCTCAACCTCGTCAAGCCACTCATCAATTCATCCACTCTACTCTGAACACAAGATACATCCGCTCTTCTTATCCTCCCTTCCTTAGTAGCTTCAAGGGCCTTAACAGACCTCGAAACTTGTTCATCTCTATCAGTCGCAAAATGTTGTGTCTGCAGACGATAATCGCGAAGGCTATATCGAGCGGGGATCTCACTGAGAATTGGGTTGAGCGTATTGGAGGATGACTTACTGTACTCGTAAGCAGTTTGAGCAGAGAAATTGACGCTGTCGAAGCTCGCAGTTCTTGCATTCCATACAAAGTGGAGGAGAAAAGGAAGGAAGAGGAATGTTGCATGGGGCACGCGTACCCCCCGGCGCTAAAGTCTGGGCAGGTGACTCACACGTGAAGTTTAGCGCTCGGCGCTTGGCGGCATGGAGCTCGTCGTGACGGACGGTGAGGCTGCCAGCAGACTCAGAGCGTTAGCGTCGTTTGAGTCCTCGAATGCAGATTCTTTAAGCCTGTACAGAAATTGAAGGCACCGGTCGGTCATCGATTCATCTCTCGATTATCTGGTACTGTGCTACTCGAAACATAAGCCTCGATATTTCAATTTTGCGACATATTGATTACTTGGTGAATCAATTCCGTCAACACATTATCAAAAGTTGAATCAAGCGTCAAGAGCAATGCGCAGTAGTTCATGAACTCGTCAGTGGTCTGCCGACGCAACGCGGCGCGGCGCACACCTTTCGGCCTGATTTGTCACGAGCACAGCACCTCTGACAACCATCTCTCCTTTCTTTCTTTTATACTCTCACCTCCTCCAACTAACAAACCCTCCACAAACAAACCCTTCCATCATGCGATTATTTTCATACTTTCGTCACATCGCAACTCTCTACCTAGTCCTCCTCGAAATCACCTACTTCTCAATCCCCATCTCCGACAACCTCAAAGACATCGTTGCCTCACAAGCCAGTTCCCTAGCATACTACCTATCCATATTCTCCAACGTCGTCATCTTATTCTGCATCACCCTCTTCAGTATCTTCTTCACTATCCGCGCTATCTATTCGGTTCTCGTATGGTTTAAACCTTCCCTTCGTCAGAAGTTGGAAGAACGCCGTGCGGCTAGGGCGCTTAAGAAGCAACAAATGCTCGAGAGTCTAGGTCACACTAGTGCTGAGATTCAGAAACCTAAAATCTCCAAATGTGCAGCTATAGCTCGTCTATTCTCTCTCCTCATGGCATCCGTCATGCTCATCATAAACGATGCCATTCTGAACGGCGTAGTTCTCAACGACTCCTCCGCCGAAGACTCCTCGATCTCTGATAACGAACGCACAATGATGTACGAACGATTCATTGAAGTCTTCAACGAATCCTACAATGCGTATATCCTCCAATTGGCTATTACCTCTATCGTCATTGGTATTCTTATCCTCATCAAGACAGTCGTTATGGCTTGGAGAGGTCGTCGTCAGGCTATCGCATTGGACGAGGAGAGTGGTCCTTCTGAGTCGCAGCAGGTGTCGGAAGCTTCACGTGGTTTCGATGAGAAACTTATTGATTTCTCGGAGAGTGTGGATGTGATTAATGAGAAAGTGGAGGAAGTTGTTTCTGGGAAGAAAGGTCGGGCTCAGGAGAAGGAGGAGGTGTTGGTTCATTTGTGAGATGGTACCAGGTCGTGGCCTTTCATTAAGTCGTAACTCGGTATCTTGTCTTTCGGACGTTCCCCCTCTCCTTCCATACACCCATGTTTCCTTTTTCGTGTTATCTATTCAACGTTTTTTAACCGTTCCAGCGGCTCTTCCAATCCTTACCTCTGTTGCTTGCTTTGATATCTTTCACCCTTGGTTTTTTGTTGTCTGCCATTCGTCGTACGATTCTTCCTGTTTGAAGGGGCACCGGATTTTCGTTTACCATTACTTACAGGTCTTCACTTATGGTGACACAATCTTGAGTGCTTCATTGTATCGGTCTACTTACTTTGCACCATAAACGAAACTGTTTATTTATTAATTAAGGGTCATAAACATACTCAGTCGTGCCAAGTAATCAGAGCTAAAGAATGTATGTATGAGTGTATGTATGTATGTATTTAACAATCAAGTTCATTCTCTTCTTTTCCTTTACATGTACTAACATACATACTGTACCTAGGGTAATGATATCTAAAGTTTGACCTTGGCCTATGTAAACTCAAGTGTATGGATCACAAGTTAGTTCTAAGAATGTAAAGAAAACGAAAGAAAAGAATGTAGGTACAATTGATCAGAAACACATGTATTGCAATATGTGAAAAGTCAGCTCTAGCTCCATCATGATTCTGATTCTGATTCTGATTCTGCTATCCACTATACTGATACTGATACTGTAGGGTAAGTAATGTTTTGAAGTATTCTGAGCAGTAGTGTTGTAAATGGCCGAATTCGAAGACCGAGTCTTGCCTACCAATCATATTCAAGGTTCTAATGATTATGCAGCAATACATATATGGGTGCATCACTTATGTTTTTCCGTACTTTATCTACGACTCTCATTGCCCCCGACGCCGACGGTCTGAGAATTCCGAGTCAAACCCCCGTTGGACGACGGACACTCGCGATCGGGCTTCATGGTGAACGGACCTTGACCCTTCAAGAACACACGAAGGTCACCGTCTTTTCGAAGATTGAGAATGTATACCCGTGGTACTGGTAGGCTAGATATCCATCCGAGTGACTGACAGTGAGTCATACATAACCGAGTCATGACTCATACGAGGGTCTAGCCCCCAGCACAGTTAAGTAAACCATAAAACGAATCAACGATACGGTGAACGATAATTGGAACTGAGTTATGTACTACCTATTACTACTCCTAAGCCCTGAGTATACAGTGGGCCAGAAAGTTGAAACAGTGATTGATACTAATCATGACTCGGAAACATGTGTTTCGATTTCATAGCAAACTTGAATGTTGAAGGATATTTGAGAAAACTTGCTTCTTCAGTTCCGTGAATCAGGATAAGTACAGGACTTACTCGTCCGAGTGAGTCTCACACCCACGGATATATGACCCTAGGCTTATATCGTGTCGTGTGCGCAAGGAATTCTGACTAGGGTCCTGAGTTAGGATTCCTGACTCCTTAAGGGCCTTCCTTACTTATAGGCTATGTACTGTGGGGCGCGCGCGGGGGGCGGCAGTGTCGGCCTATGTAAGTGTATGGACCTACCAGCCTCCAGTGTTCATTGGATCCGAACGAGCGCCAAGTCGACGAGTCGGGCGAGTAGTTACTTACCGGGGTGACCTAACTTGAAGGTCTGTTGTTCAATTGGACTCGGAGTATGTAGTAAGTGAGTAAGTTACTAAGTAAGTAAGTATGGTAACATGTTTCAAAGATCTACTTCTATTCAAACCCCATGTCGATCATCATACACGCGAGCTCTCTGACCGTCTTCTATATGTATTATTGATTTTCAATTACATTGGAGAATCTAGGAAGGAAGGAGATACACACATTCTATACTAGGTTTTGATCAGGATCTTTCGGGAAATCCTTCGTTTCATCGCAGCTTCCTTGACTCATCCATCGCATGTCTAAATTCACCTCAACTACGAGTACTATTACCGTGCATATTGAAGTCCCAAGGAGTACAGCGTTTGGCTATACTCTCTATTACATCCTAGCATCACTACATCGGTATTATACGGGTTGTAAGTAAATATTATACGGTAATGGTTAGAGAGCGAGCGAAGCGGCGGAGCCGCGAGCGAGCGTATTGAAGATAAGTCTAGGGTTACTAGTGAGGTACCAAGAGTGGGTGAGGACCGCGACGTTCGGACCAACGTTTCGTCTGTGGAAGACTCTTCAGGCGGTGTTGTTTCCCGAAATACCATGGACGAATTGTTTGGCATTGGGGCTTTCGCCAAATAACGCCAGCATTCTCGCAGGGATAACTCGCGGAATGCTCTTTTGAGTACTCAACGCGATGATCTATTCCTGTCCAACCTCTTTGTAAGTTCAGACTTTTAACTAGTATTTGAAGTCTTTTGTGGAACTAACAAACTGCCATTGTAGGTCATTCCCATCTTATTCTCAGGCTAGCTCAGGTGGTTCCCGGTCAAGGGAGGTATAATAACTGAGAGCTTAGTGGTGAGTTTAAGACTCCATTATCCTGGAGGCGACAAATGACACCATCTACAGGGGGTAGGAAGACTTATATGACATTAGGTGTAGACGGCAACTGTGTACATGAACCAATCAATATTTTTGAACCCATCTGAATGGTGGAGCCGCCGGAGCAACGCCCCGCGAGGGGCGGTCGCGACAAGGCTTCGACAGAGGATGGGGAAAAAACGGGATCAAACAGTTGTCACGTATTCGTCATGGAAGGCTTTCAGCGTATCCCGATTGTTTTTGTTCAATCGGTCACCCAGCGTGGCTGGCTTTCGGAAGCATGCGAGGAATCGTAGGTTTGGTATGCCATCACCATACCTGTCCCATGCCTCTTCCAGGTCACGCCACATAGGTCCGAATTCTACATCGTCCCATAGTGGATTGTGAGTGAGTTTGAGTACTTGTACTGGGTTATCCTCTGAGTTAGATTCTCGAGGTTTGAGTGCCTTAGGGCGCTCTTCCAGATATGATACTTCGTCAAAGATGCGTTGAAGCCATCTCCCAGGGTATCCACGAGCGTGTAGGCGGATTGCAAAATCTCTCCGTACGTTCGCGAAATCCACTTGTCGTGAGCATATCCTGATATATCGGATAAGTTCTCCTTTGACCCAAGCACGTTTGGAGTCATCAGAGTGACAAGAGTTCCAGGGGATGTAGAGGTAGGCATTAAGCGCTTTTTGATAGACTTTCGTTACAATCTGACGTTCAGATATAAACGCTGGTGCTCCTGGTGCAACTTCCAGGGAGACATCCACATCTAAGAAAGGTACGCGGTATAAGGACTGTGTCCATTCCATCCTCATTGAGGGGTGTAGGGCCCCAAATCTCCGTTGAAATGCAAGTACATCCTCCATGGTTCCAGTGATTATCGCGAAGACATCATCAATGAACCGACGGTAGAAGACTATGATGTTTTTCATCTCTTTCAGAGGGGCGACTTCATATCCAGCAAGAAATAGGTTTGCATATGTAGGGGCACAAGGTGTACCCATTGCAGTTCCTATCACTTGTCGGTAAGTCTCATCTGCGAAGTTGACATAGTTGTATTTTAGTACTAATCGGAGGAGTAGTACAACCAGTTCCTTTCGGGACCTGATCTTCAACTTTTCGGCTTCTTCGAGGGAATTAAATTCCATAGCAGATGTGTTGAGAAGGTTCGCAATTTGTTGTATGCCATCATCCACGGGAATGTTGGGATACATTGCGACGACATCTCCGGTGACTAGCCATATCTTTTGATCTCGTGGAAGTTTGACCTTCAGGAGCTCTCGACAAAATGTCTTTGAGTCTGGGAGGATCCATGGAAATCTTGCGAGGAGTGGCTTTATTTGGTAGTCAACCCATGCCGACGCGTTCACCAGTAATGTATCAAATGCTGGGACAATCGGGCGAGCAGATAACGGCAATTTGTGTATCTTGGGTATGACTTTGAGAGTAGGAGTTTTCACTCGGCTCTCAGTGTAAGGTTGAATTAACCAGTTGTACTGCTGCTTCGTTATGTAACGATGAGCATTTATGACAATCTCTTGATATGCCTTATGCAGTAGGTTGTGGTCTGGTTCTTCCTTGACATATGATGTGTTTCGTAACAGCTTAAGTCCCGCATTGTGGTACCATTCAGATGTCACTAAACATAGTCCTAAGTTCTTGTCAGCAGGGACGGCCATTATCTGGTTGTCCCTCAAGAGTCGAAGGAGTTGTTTCAGATCATTTCCATGGATATTGGGTCTAACGTGAAGAGTTTGTCTGCTCAGCACCTCGATCTCAAGTTGGCCACGGGTTCTCTGTAGTGCACTCTCAATCTCATCTATTAGGCAGGGTCCTTCAGCATCGGGTTCCGGTATATGGAATGCGGGAACATATTTTGGTTGTCCTTTTTCCAATTCCGGAATGCCAAGATATCTGCATATAGTTCGTTGTTCATTTGCTTCCTCCTTCTCATTGTTAGCACGTAACCGAAGACGTCGAGTAAAATCAACGAATTCATCTTGTACTGATGACAATGAGGTCAATGGGGGTCGCGGAGTGAACTTTGAATTGAGTGCTAGTATCTTTAAATGTTCGTGTGTCAGCTTAACGTCGGTCATATTGTGAACAGCGCGATTGGTCAATCGAGTGTCAAAATATAACTCTGTCATGTTGAGTAAAACATATTGTATACGTAGCGAGTGCGATGCTGTAAAGAGGAGGCTAGGGTATGTATTCGGACGTGAATAGTGTAATCGAGTGTCCGGTGGGTTTACCCAGGTCGTAACTAAGTGGGAGTAGGCGGATGGGGCATCTAGCTTTTGCCCTTGGGCGCTGGCTGTTTCGACGCTCCGTCCTTCTGCTTCTTCCCCTTCTGACCTTTCTTGCCGCCTTCTTCGGTAGCGTTTGCGCTTGCGCTTCCCTCGTTCGTCTTTTCCTTGCTCGTTCCCTTGCTCTTCTGCTTCTTGTCCTTTGGTTCCACAGATGTGGTTCCAGGAGCTTTCGCATTGGATTTGGGGTTCGGCTTGGGGTTCGACTTCTTGGTGGTGTTCGAGCTCTCCTTGGATTCCTGCAGTTTTTGGACTAGGAAAGGTGAGCTCGTTGGTTCCACTAAGATGAGGGAGATGAAGATGCTCACCAATTGCTTCAACTGTCGCTTTAAGATCTGCTCCATTGAGCTTCTCTTCGATGAGTTTGGCAATAGGTTTCGTCGCATCTAACATTTCAGCATCTGCTTTCGCCGCTGCCACTGCGTCAGATTTAGCTTGCTTAGCAGCGGCATCATTAGCGAGAGCGGCAGTGAACTCGAAACTAAGTGTCTCGAGATCCTTGACGAAAGCAGTAGCTACTAACTTGGTATACGCTTCCCAGATATTTGGGTTGCCGCGGCCAGCTCTTTCGATAATAGTGGCAGCATATGCCGTCATTTTCTCTAGGAACATTTGGCCGCATACATCAACATTTGTCTTTGCCTTGCAAAGAGCAACCGTAGTTTTGTGGCAAGCACTAAAATACGTAATTGCTTGTTGAGCGACAGTAGCGGTGACCTTGTCGAGTTCTTGTCGGGCTTCCGTCAGCGAAGCTTCAGCTTCATCCAATATCCCTTTCGGGAACTGGAAGACGGGGCCTTTCAAGTGGTTTGCAATCCAAGGTGGAGTACCGTTGGACGCAGCCTGCTCAAATTTAATTTGAGAGGCGGAGACCCTCTGTAGTACGTCTAGGGAGCGCTTAAAGTCATCTTGACCTTGAGCGTACATCTCCAAGAACGCCTTGATAACAGAGGGAGGGGGAGTTCGAGCATCCTGCGGAAGCAACCTGACTTCATGTATCCATGTAGGAGGGACAGTAGTCGTATTCTTGGTGCCCGCTGGGTTGCCAGATTCAGACGTGTTGTATGTTGTGGTGGTAGTAGCATCCTCGCCAGAGGTGGTTGTCCGTTTTCGTTTAAGCGATTGGCTGGAAGACATCGTGCAGTTGGCTAGGGTACAAGCGAGATTCAGAAAGTTGCAGTGTTGAATTTGGGTTGATCTTGAGCCAGGGCAGTCAAAAGAAGAAAACAGTAAGGGCGAGTTGCAAAAGGTCGTCGAGAAAGCTTTTTAGAGCAGTGTAGTCGGGAAGACAAACGTGTTGACCAGGCGATTTCTATCGGATGGCCAGAGAACTCGGTAGATTCGCGTTTAAACAGTAAAATTTCGAGGCGAGAGAGCGAGCGAAGCGGCGGAGCCGCGAGCGAGCGTATTGAAGATAAGTCTAGGGTTACTAGTGAGGTACCAAGAGTGGGTGAGGACCGCGACGTTCGGACCAACGTTTCGTCTGTGGAAGACTCTTCAGGCGGTGTTGTTTCCCGAAATACCATGGACGAATTGTTTGGCATTGGGGCTTTCGCCAAATAACGCCAGCATTCTCGCAGGGATAACTCGCGGAATGCTCTTTTGAGTACTCAACGCGATGATCTATTCCTGTCCAACCTCTTTGTAAGTTCAGACTTTTAACTAGTATTTGAAGTCTTTTGTGGAACTAACAAACTGCCATTGTAGGTCATTCCCATCTTATTCTCAGGCTAGCTCAGGTGGTTCCCGGTCAAGGGAGGTATAATAACTGAGAGCTTAGTGGTGAGTTTAAGACTCCATTATCCTGGAGGCGACAAATGACACCATCTACAGGGGGTAGGAAGACTTATATGACATTAGGTGTAGACGGCAACTGTGTACATGAACCAATCAATATTTTTGAACCCATCCTCTGTCGAAGCCTTGTCGCGACCGCCCCGCGAGGTACTGGTAGGCTAGATATCCATCCGAGTGACTGACAGTGAGTCATACATAACCGAGTCATGACTCATACGAGGGTCTAGCCCCCAGCACAGTTAAGTAAACCATAAAACGAATCAACGATACGGTGAACGATAATTGGAACTGAGTTATGTACTACCTATTACTACTCCTAAGCCCTGAGTATACAGTGGGCCAGAAAGTTGAAACAGTGATTGATACTAATCATGACTCGGAAACATGTGTTTCGATTTCATAGCAAACTTGAATGTTGAAGGATATTTGAGAAAACTTGCTTCTTCAGTTCCGTGAATCAGGATAAGTACAGGACTTACTCGTCCGAGTGAGTCTCACACCCACGGATATATGACCCTAGGCTTATATCGTGTCGTGTGCGCAAGGAATTCTGACTAGGGTCCTGAGTTAGGATTCCTGACTCCTTAAGGGCCTTCCTTACTTATAGGCTATGTACTGTGGGGCGCGCGCGGGGGGCGGCAGTGTCGGCCTATGTAAGTGTATGGACCTACCAGCCTCCAGTGTTCATTGGATCCGAACGAGCGCCAAGTCGACGAGTCGGGCGAGTAGTTACTTACCGGGGTGACCTAACTTGAAGGTCTGTTGTTCAATTGGACTCGGAGTATGTAGTAAGTGAGTAAGTTACTAAGTAAGTAAGTATGGTAACATGTTTCAAAGATCTACTTCTATTCAAACCCCATGTCGATCATCATACACGCGAGCTCTCTGACCGTCTTCTATATGTATTATTGATTTTCAATTACATTGGAGAATCTAGGAAGGAAGGAGATACACACATTCTATACTAGGTTTTGATCAGGATCTTTCGGGAAATCCTTCGTTTCATCGCAGCTTCCTTGACTCATCCATCGCATGTCTAAATTCACCTCAACTACGAGTACTATTACCGTGCATATTGAAGTCCCAAGGAGTACAGCGTTTGGCTATACTCTCTATTACATCCTAGCATCACTACATCAGTATTATACGGGTTGTAAGTAAATATTATACGGTAATGGTTATTCGTATGCTGTTCAGGGCACCCCGTGCTCAAAAGTTCCTTCGGGAGTTTCGGAAACACTCTGCGATATTTCCGGACATACCCTTAAGAAAAGTTCCATGACTCAGTATCAATCGCGGCGTCTAATGATGATGTCAAAAGGCTTGATATGGCTGAAAGATTTCATATCATTAGTTATTCATGCATCGTGAACACCCAAAGGGACTGTACATACCTGGTTATTCCTTCGGTGAATTCGACTACAGGCGCTTGCACACCCTCCGGTAATGTAATGTCGAATTTAGCCAGAATACGTGACATACAAAGCAAGAGTGAGGTTTCAGCGAATTGCATACCTGGTTCAATTAAAGGATCAATAAGGTACTCGTTCATCATTACCCACTGCCTCACTTACCAGGGCAAGTCCGACGTCCGAAACCAAAGGCAAAGCTCCGCGGGTCGAGACCGTTCCAGTGTACAGCGTCTGATGACTTCAGACTGTCCTCCGTTGGATTGCCAAGGAAACGGGAGGGATTGAACTGAAAAGGGTTCGGGAATAAATCTGGGTCGTGCATGATAGCCCTGATCCATGACAGTATGAGAGAATTGCACCGCAATACGAGAATAGTTCTCCGCAACGTACCAAACATTCGGAATGACGGCGCTATCTTTAGGTATTTTATATGAGAGATAAACGTCATCTTCAATGACTTTGTGGGGGAGAGCTGGGGCAGAAACGGCGGTGAGATTCTTGTTTGAATACCGAAAATTCCCGAAAGTTCGAGTCCTACATACCTAGGTTTGACACCGGAGCATATCGCAAGACCTCCTTCATCACAGCATTTAGATAGCTGAGGTTTCCTAGAATTGGTATCGCGGCCGCCTCATGACAGCCTGCGTATTCATCTATTTCGGCTTGTGCCCGCTTTTGCACGTCGGGATGTAGCGCCATAAGCAGTACAAACGACATCATTGCAGAAACGGTCTGATTCGATCTGTCAATGTCTGCGGTAAAGCGCATGTATGCTGATACGATGGCGTACCGTATCTGTAGCCCCAGCGTAAAGTCCGCCGGCAGTCCATTTTATTATATCTTCCTCCTCAGTCGTAAGAGTTTTCGAACTATTGTCTGGCTTTAAAAGCCGGGACGTAAAAGATTCAACGTGTTTGCCTGTAGCCTGCGCAGATTCGGTCAGATACAACACTTTCGAATAACATATAACCAACCATTTGCGACTTTACCCATTCATGCGGCACGCCGGAAAGATAATCAAGTCGATCTTTCCATACCTCAGCTTGACGCTTGAAACCAGCAAAGGGGAACCAAGATGGAATGAAACGCACTGTTATTTTCTGCTTTAATTTGACGAATTCAAAATTGGAGAATGGAGACTAGGCCTCACCAATAGGGTAGTAATCTACGAGCCAACGTCCGGGAGTCAAGGCCCAGCCCGAGATTTTTGTCGTTTCCTCAGCGAGATTGATGAAAGGGTCGTCTTCCTTGACAGTATAACCAAACGCCACTTTCATCATGACTGCGGCTGAATTTCTTTCGAATCCCGCCATATATCATGTTTCAGTTATTGCTTCCAAGAACAAAAGAGGATCAAAGTATTCACCTTCGCAAATGTTGCTCGAACTCTTGTGGTTTGATAGTCAAACCATCCACAAGGACATCGGCTTCATCTTCCAGGAGAGGCCAATATTCTTTAATTGCTTGACCTGCCAGTCCTTGCGATATTAGTTTGCGATATTGAGAGTGCTTGCTATTTGTAGCTGAGATATTGAAAACTGAATTGCCTCGGCCACAAAGATCATGATACATCCATGACCTTGGGCGATCGGAATATGTGCCCGCGCGTTTAATCAAGAGGCTTCGAACCGAGTCGAGGTCATTGAGCACAACAATTCTTCGATTATATACACGAAATGATATTATTGGACCTGGATCAGTTTTGAGCATGAACCTCGTCTGAGAATATGGATTGGACTTACTGTCATACTCTCGAGCCCATTCGGCATACCTCTTCCATGGCGCAGTAGATGAAAGTAGATTCCTTGCGCCCCAGAAAAAGCTACCTTTCGGTCCGGGTGGAAGTCCAAGGCTGCTTGGTGCATAGTAATGTCGACATATTAAATATAAGATAGATAATGAGCCAGCAAGAAGAAGAGCTATAGAAGAGTCCATGAATGACAAGGATAAAACTAATGATTTTTGGCGAGATTCCTTCACCTTAATATATGCGCGGGCAATTGACCGAATCTGGATTCCTCACTGGAGTTATGAACCTGGAGTCATACCGTGCAGTACCCTTGTACTCTCTCCTGTCGCGTGTCACCTTGACGGATTCGTCGTTAATCCATAAAGCATTAGACAAGGAGACACGTATGTCAGGTTGCCGAGATAATCCAAGCGTTATTGAAAACCATAGTCGGATCAGGACATATGTACTTGAATATAGATTTCAGAACCCTATACCTCTATTCAGTGATGGTAATTTATATCACTGAGCTCCGAATACCTAAGACTCATACCTCTTATTTACCTGCAAATCTCGCCTTTCCATCTTCCAGCCATTCGGTGAGCTCATTGAGTAGTATTTATTGCTCAAAATTGAAGAGCGAAAGCGAAATGGAGAGTTCAATGTATCGGAGAGCTTGTACATGTATAGCCAGATAAGAGGGATAAATGGATATGTCAGAGTCTGTGGGGCCTCCACTGGTTTCCCCAACCCTTCAGCGTGAGAAAAATGTGATTTGTCCACAAGCTCGGGCTTATGATGGCGGCCCGGCTCAGTGTCCGTCGGATACCGAAGGATCAAGTATGCAGTATTTAGCAGTGCCATCGATTCTGTTTCTTCGTCAGTTAAATGTTTCGGATTCCTCTAGCTATGCTATTTCTTCCTACATTTCACATCTCTTTACCCAATTCTTATTACATGGTGATGACAAAAGTAATCTTTTGACTCCGATACCGAGACCGAGTCATGATGACCATACTCCATCAACGCGCCTTCCCAAACCACCAGTGTCTATATTTTGAGTTGAGAAGAAATTCTTGCCAGTGTACATTTTTGCATTAATACTCACAGGCGGTCAGGGACTTTGCAGTCGCGGCCTTTCAAGGATCAAGTGTAAATACCCTCACGCGATTACCAGTGCTCGACACCTGTAACTCGGACGATCATCTCATTCGTAAGCTTTGTAGGTCTAATGGGACGATCAATGACTGACGTCTACTGAATGACTAGCTTCCCGGGATCCTTCGTCGAGTCACTTATGCTCCTGCGATTCCAGGCGTATTGGCAGTACAGTGTAAGTCGCCCCTGCTGGTCCGTGTGCAGTGTCGGGCCCCTTGTTGGGCCCCTTATGCTCCTCACGGGCTAGTACGTTGGTCATCCTTCTTGCTTTAGAGTGAAGTATCTGATCCGGTGTGGGACCTCAAGGTTCAGCCGTATGGTCACGAACATCATGAAATTAACTACACTTATCGAAAAGATTTCTTCTCTGCACGGAAGTTCATTCCCGTATTGTGCTCCTGCCACACCATCGGATCTGTTACAAAGTGTGAGAATACATCATCAAAGGAAAGTAACCATTCGACATACCACATGCTAGCTAAGATCCCGCGAAAGGTGTATACGTTTCGGCGTCCGAACTGCGCCTAGATTCTCTACACGGCAAAGTTCAAGTGAGCTCGAAACTAACCCAAGCGAATGCGTTTGAGAGATGCGCTTGAGGTTTGAACAAGTACCCTTGAGGCAGCTGAGAAACCCGGCTCTTCCTAGCTACCGAATTCTGATTCTTTCGCCGTTTTTGGCGGACCATCATGAGCTTCGAAAGGTCCTGACAGTGTTGTTCGCAAATTGAGAATGTGCGGAACCTGGAATCTCTGTGTGTCGTTCTTTCATATCCGAGTCTACACGCAGTGAGTGGCAACTGGCAAAAAAAAATGCGTCCAGTGCGGACACTTCACCCCGAGCTGAATCAACGCTCGGAGACCTGTTGAACTGAAAGCTGCCTTGTAACGAAATTATGTGTCAGTCATTGGCATCCAAAAGAAAGCCGTACATACCTAGCGTCATTCCGGCAACCGCACTGTGCCAGATGTTTTGTTTTGCAATATATTCAGTTCAATTGTGATGTTCGATGCGAAAAAAATTTCCTGATATTTTGGTTCGATCAGGCTTGACATCCATCATAGTATTTATCACCTCACAGTCTCCGTATACAGTTATCATACCAATAGACGTTGGGCGCGTTCCTTTCAAAATAGACCGGGTATTGCAAGACCCTTGAGCCGTTGAATTTCAAGACGGCGGATATAACGATCGGAAGGCTTACCAGATAGGGCTCCTCGTCGCTGAATCCAAATATAAATCTTTCCGAATTTTGCGCACTTCTAGTTTATATATGATGAAACTCTGTAGAACGTTGGTTGCCAGTGTATGACTCGTGACAACGTACTGGATATCGTACCTTGGGCCACACAATCGCAGTAGACGCTAGGACATCCACACAAAAACAACTGAAAAGGATATTCTAATGTGGTACGATAGCTGGTTGCAATCGTTGATATGTCCTGTGCTGTGCGGTCCTGCTGCGCCTGACTCCAGCTTGTCACCCGCCAAGCACACCCGCCAAGCACGGATAGAATGAAAAGACGAACGAGAGGAGCTAGAAGCAAGAGTGAAATTTATCCAGGAGATTGGTACCGTAGACCAATCATCCCAAGATTCATCGACGTCCGACGCCAGTCGGTCAGAACGGCGCCCCACTCCACACCGATATATCCCGCAATAGCCACCGAACACAATAAGACCAGTGATACCTCCGAGCTCATGTTTTTCGTCGTTGAGATTTTGAGCTACAGCACTGGCGGAGGAAACAGAAGAGTAAAGTCCCTCGTCGGCATTCGGACCGTGCGGACATCGGCGCGTAGTTTCATATCTCGAAGATCTGTTGATGGAGATATGTTCGATTCATTAGTGTTCAACCATATGTGGGACACCCACACGTTAAGACTCGTAGACCTAGACCCCCAACGCTATGTATGTCCCGCGCGCACCTCAAGGTGTATAGGAATATGGGTCCCCACAATTCGAAATGCGGTACAAACGTTGCCCTGAGAGGACAAATCCATTGTCAAATGTCGAACGATTCGCGTTGTGGTGAGTCACTCACCCATCACAGTCCGAGTCATTCACATACATCCAAATTTCTTCACTGAAGACAAGCCGAATATTGCGGACATGTATAACCAGGTCCCGAGTCAAGGGTGACATTGCCCTGTAAGGAGATCACAAACAAATGTCCATCTTGTGATGAGCCACTTTTCGATTCAGCGTCTACTGGGTGTGAGCGCTAAACGTAAATGTCAATCGCCGTACTGAGCGCTAAAGTCGACTCTTGAGCTTAGTGGCTGACTGAGACCGTCACGACGCAAATCGAGCATCAGCGCTGAAATCGATACACGACACGGAGATCGTCTCACCTCAGTTCGAGACTTCGAGCGGCATGTACAACCGCCAGCGCCAAGAAGGAAATTCCAGTGAAGCAAAAAGGTTTTATCAATCTTCACTACGCGGTGCAATCATCGCGCATCAATCAGTCTCCCTCGTGGTCGCGGAAAGACGAAAATGTAGCGCTTACTGCGTTACAGTAGTTTTCGTTATTTGCATCCTCCTCCCCTTTGAATGAACCAGTACGGAAGAAAATTTCGGTTTTCATCTGAAGTCTCGAACCGTGTTTTGAAGCATGTAGTTTGAGATGGTAGGAGCCTGAGCAGATTGGACTGCCGACAATATGTTTTTGTTCCGGACAATGAAGGTTATTAGAATGATCAGATTCATAAAGAGTCGGAGGGAAGTTACATAGATGATTAGAAACGACTCCGAAGCCTTAGAAAGGTCGTCGGCTAAACGACTGAAGTTCCCACGCAATGATTCGCTGCAGCAACGATGCGGCCCCTTCAATTAACCTGAAGATAACCTCGACGATAGGTGTCCAACGTCCACTGTTTGTGTATTTTGCGACTCTGCTTGCACGCGATGTTCACGAAACCCCACAGATTGAATTGAAGAAGCATATTTCGAGGTTGAATGGATTCGAAAGTTGGATGACGATGGACACTCAGTGAAACGCGCAAAGTGGACGTCGTGTGTGCTTCTTCTTATTTCTTCTTCGCAATATCTTCATATATGCTAACAAAATGACCTTCAGAACCGATTTCTCACGCGACTGGTCGAGGGACGTGATCTCAGGCAAATTTCTCTCGATTCCAGCCTGCAAGAGTCAAGGCTCGATAATTTCGTGGCCAGCACTAGTACTGCAAGCTTGGACTATACCCAGGAGGAACCCCTTATTTCAAAGGTTATCGCCTAGTACGTTCCCCGATGACACTTGCCACGGTTTGTCTAATCTATTATAGGATGTACTGGCGTTCTACCGGATTCTCTGCTAGCAATGCCACTACATTTCTCTCAATCTCTTCCCCCTTGGCCCTCATACAAGTCCCCTCTCATGTTGGTGGTACCCGTGCCGTCTGCAAGCTTGAGAGATAGGCCACTATAATGGCCGGTGAAGTGTACTGGACATGGAGGAGGCGCGCGCTGGAAGGAGCTGTGCCTTTGGTTGTTTGATGACCATGCTGAAGCAGGAGGTGATGGGACACCGTATGGACGTGGTTCCAGGCGTACGGATGTCCTGGAACTCTATACCATGTCCGCTATGGTTTACGTGCGGTCCTTCACTCGTTGAACTCTCATAATATATGCTGCAAAGGGGTCATATTCTGGCGGTCAAAAGGTACGTATTCTTGCTTTATTGAGTTACGATCAGTTCCTGACAGCTTCCATACAGGAGCAATATCATGACTTTGTCCCTTTGGGCGCTTTCCAAAAGTGAGTTTTTATCCATGTAACCGCGAGCAAGTTTGACATACCTTTCTCGCCAGGGGCGGTGTGGTTTCAATCAGTTCGGTCGAATTGAACTGGGTCTTGGACTCATAAAGCCGGCTTCCACTTCCCCAACCTGCGAAGTTTTTGCAGTGTTTTTCTCTGGGAAAGAGGGTTTCCAGTACATCAATGACCGCTCACTCGGCAACTATTCGATATACATCGAATACAGTTGTTGTTGGACCGCGTTGCCGAGAACTTGTGACAAGATCGTTAACAACATTGTTGGATCCAATGAAACAGGTCGATAAGGCACGGAAAGGTCAGTCAAGAATCATGATGTTTCCAAGATGTCACCGATTGCATCGTTTTCGACCCGGCATTCAAATAATTACTGATTGATATATTCCACAGAAAAGATGTTCACCGCGGAGAGCCGCGGTGGCGACGGGCAGGTGATCTGCCTTTGATGTGCTGGCTTTCAGGCTGTCACGGAGGCACACTGAATAACCAAATGCTGTTCGAAGCCGTTCCGTGTCGTACTCCGGACTGCAGTTCCCGGTGGTTTAGCTGTTTTGAGCAATCCCTCGATTGCTTGGATGCATGTCATCCGAATTCGGAGAGCATTCCTTTCCTTTCGGCTTTCGGTGGGACCTAGGCTGGCAGGGGCTGGCCTGATTAGTTTCTTGCTTCCAAGGTCCATACATGCCATCGAGTTGGCACCTGATTGTTCAAGAGGAACAGTGAAAGAAATCTTGACCTGAGTCATGGCTGGGCAATGTCAAGGTACGGAGCTTCCTCTTGGCTTTGAGATGGCTCAATAATTCAATGTCGACCTCGACCCGCCTATACGTTAGGTCTGTGATCGGTATTCAACAAACGTCGTTGGGCCTAGGCATATTTCGGTGTTTCGTATTGTTTCCTCCTGCAGAAGGTTTCGACGGATTCGACCAGAGGGTGGATGTTAGGACAAAGATTTGCTGCGACGAAACAAAAGGAGAGACATGCTGATGTAAGGGGATGTTCTTAGAAGTTGTAACGGGTGACTCACTCCACACTTCCTTCACCACGACCACTCCTCTAGCTCCTACCATGGCATTACGCTACATCACATCTTCTTTTGTTTCGAAGGAAAACACCCTCAGGAGCAGCGTCCGCACCGACGAAAAACTCCGCGACGTCGTGATTGAGACCAGGGGTCACCTTCGGGATCATCTTCATCTTGAGGATAGCGACTTGGAACAGAATATAGAGGCCGTCAAAGTGATTCGTGAGTCCTCTTACACTGTAATTAAAAAAACCAAGAATCTTTCTCATAAAAGCCTGACCAGTGTCAAACCCGTCTCCTATCAACGAGATTCGCCTGGATGCACTCATTGAAGAAGTTTGCCCTTGGCCTCAAGACACTCTTCAACTCATATATTCCGCCCCGATACCGACTGAGTCGGTGCCAGCCTCTGTATCTTCCCTATCCTCACTGAAACCTGACCCCCGAGTACGAGGGGTTTCAGGTCCATGTTTCGATTGGCCGGAGGAGTCAAGACTGAGTGTAGAGGATCGTCGCAAGGCTGAGGAAGGTCGTGAAGCATGGTATCGCCAGGTTGCAGAGGAGCGTCGCAAGGATGAGGAGAATCGTGAAGCATGGGCTCGCCAGGATGCAGAGGAGCTTCGCCAGGCTGCAGAGGAGCGTCGCAAGGATGAGGAGAATCGCGAAGCATTGGCTCGCCAGGTTGCAGAGGAACGTCGCAAGGCTGCAAAGGAGCGGCTCAAGGCTGCAAAGGAGTGGCGCAAGGCTGCAGAGGAGAGGCGCAAGGCTGCAGAGGAGCGTCTGGCTGAGGAGCGTCGCCAGGCTGAGGAACTTCTGAGAGAGGAGCACCGCAAGAATTCGAAGAATTTTTACAAGGCTATGGATGAAGATATCAACAGGCTTAAGGAGGTGATTAAAGCATCCCACGACAAACTGCATTCTCTCGTCACCATTGTAAGCCAACGTGTCAGTATTCCATCAGTTCTGGTGTACTCTTTCTACCCACTCACTGTACGAAATAGGATCCCGAGATTGCCGATGATATCATGCACCACAATCTCGTCTGCCATGCAGAAGCGAAGGTAGCTCGGGCTCTCAAACCTGATCTACCTGAAGGCCAGGACAAAGAAGCTCGTTCATGGTTCCGTTCCATGATCCAAGGCGAGTCAATTCAAGAACGTACACAGTTCCTTCGAAGACTCCTTGAGGAACGGGAGGACGTGCAGTTTTCTATACTCCTGGAATCAGAAGAAGCACTAGCTCTGCTGGCCACAGCCAGGAAGGGTAACATTCTTGGCCATCACTACTCTGATTGTGAATTGGACGTAGACTTCCTGACGGAGGATCTACGAGACTTGCATCATTATATTTCCTTACCTCCATCATAGGTAGATTGCCCCTCTACTTGACACGCCTCTTTTAAATCTTTTCTACTACGTCTATATTTTCAGTAATACAAACAGCCCCTCCTCTCCCCCAACGCTGATTCTTGCACCAGCCCTTCCGGGACCAGCCGCAGTCCCGGCGAAAATGATGTACTTTTGTACCTGCCGAACCGTACATCGGAATAAAGCCGGTGTCGCAGCACGTGGTCCCAAACGGACTCCTAACTTACTTTTACTTCTCTTTACAAAACATTCGTATCGTCCTCATTTCTCAACAACATGCAAATCGAATACGATGCTCAAGTTAAAAAGTTCAACGCTCTTCCCCGAAAACCCATGACACCCTCTGGTAGAGTGCCCAACCATTGGCACTTTGACCTACGCTACATTTCTCTGGAGCCGCCATCTCATATCCTGTTCATCTTTCAAGTCGAAAGTGAATATGCTCACGTAGAAAGGCTACCACTTAACCTCTCTTTTTCTGCGTCTGGAATCTCCTTTTTTCCTGAAACGGGGAAGGAGGCCGCACCGGAGGTAGCCAGAGCTCTTATTCACTCCTTTTTGAACGGTCTTGGTGGTGGAGCAGCTGCGCCTCTCTATGCACCATGGAAATTGACTACCGAAGATCCTTCACTTGCTACTGCTGTTGGAGCAGAGTTCAAAAGGATTGGCGTACGCCCCGAGCTGTGTACGATACACAAAGTATCTGGGCGTACTCCTGCTGCAGCGCAGTCTGCCTTCAAACGACTTTACGATGCCATAAAAGCACAAGCCGGAATTGTTCCGCCTGCTAGTCTCGCATTCGAAACCCCGTCCGCCATCATCTTTCGCCCTAAATCGGAATATCGTGAAATTCGAGAAGGAAAAAAAGAGGAATTCGAGGCGACCTTGGAATACTCCAGTCGGCTGGATTCTGGCCGTCCAGGTACAGCGGAACGTGATCACGATGTACAGAGTCATATTCGAGGGCAGATTCAAATGGTCACTCGATTGATGAATGAAAAGCCCACGGATGATGTACGAAAGGAAGCTGATTCCGGAAATGGGATGCTTGCGATTGATTATGCTCTCAGGTGAAAAACGTCGATTTCTTGATACAATTCCCTCGCTCTGAATCTTCGTCTGTTCTTTCTTTAGATTACAGTATGGTATCAAATGCTCCGACGTTCCAGATCGTGCGGTGATCCGGGAGTATCTCATAAAGGCCATCACAAGTCCCACTTCCAACGCTGCTACTAAATCCATTGCTCATTCCCTTCTCCTTGAATGGTACCTTAATGCTTTCAAACCTGGGTTCGGATGCCCTACTCGCTATGTGTTCGCTGCAGCCCATCATGCTAATCAAGCTGTCGAGTTGGCGTCGGGTAAAGCCTCACCTGCGGTCCTCATGTTCGGGTTCAGGGATCTGGAACATACGGCCAAGAAGGTGATGCAGCTGTATGCCCAATTTCCGAGTCTCTGGAAGGCCCTTGAGAAGAGGAAGAAGGAGGTTGAGCAAGAGAGGCTCAGAGCGCAGCATAAGAAGATGAAGGCCCCTAATCGCTATCGTTGTGCCAATGTTGGTTGTCCAGTTCAAAGTGATAAGGGTAACATGCTTTCTCGATGTGAGTAACGCTATCTCTTTTTTCTCCTTGGCCCTGCCCTGACCACATCCTGGTAACAGGTGCCGGAAGATGTGATCCTGATGTAAAGCCCAGTTATTGTAGTAAAGCGTAAGTCCTACTTGATCACATTCCTTTGAAGGTGCACTCATTCCTTCGTCGTTTTCAGATGTCGTAAGTCTACAATCCCTTCACCACGTCCCACTGATACATATATCTCAACCTCCGCTTCTCTGTAGAGAAAGAAGTGAGAATTCACAGTTCCCCTAATACTCACGATCATTACTCATTTTCATTCTCTGATGTGATAGGACTGGCCCAACCACAAACCTTTCTGCAAACCCGGAATGCCTTGCTCGGTTATTGACCCGACTCCTGACTATGGAATGTCCTCCAGCAAGGATGGTGCTATCAGTATACCTATTGTCGGGAAAGATGGAAGCACGACGTTCATCTCCTCTTCAACCCTCGATGCAGAGAGTCTCAAGGAAGCGAAGGAGTACATCGAGCAGAATGGTTTGAGCGACTTGAGTTACATGCCGCCGCACACAATCAATATCAGTAAGGTGGAGTAAGATATGAGACACAAGGAGAAGTAGCTTGGGTCAAATATTAATAATTTATCAGCGCTGTAGGCAAACACGACGTGTACTTCGTACAATTTACGTTTTTTTAGGTTCATCGAACTGTTCTGACCGTGGCTGTGCATTTTAGAAGCCTCTTTGGCTCTTTCCTCTTCACCGTCAACATCTTCATATCTGGCATTATATCTCTTTAACATGGTCGAAAACAATGCTCAAATCAAAAAGTTCAACGCCCTCCCACGAAATCCAATGGTACCCTCCGGAACAGTGCCCAATCAATGGCACTTTGACCTCCGCTACATCTCTATAGACCCACCATCTCATATCCTATTCATCTTCCAATTCGAAAGTCAATACACTCACTTAGTGAGGCTACCTCTTAACGTCGCACCTGGTGCTTCCGGAATATCCTTTTTTCCTGAAACAGGGGAAGAGGATGCACCAGAGATAGCTAAAGTTCTTATTCACACCTTCGTGAATGGTCTTGGTGGACAGTTGCCTCCTTTTGCTCCGTGGAAGTTGACTACGGATGATCCTACACTTGCTACTGCCCTCGGAGTAGAGTTTAAAAGATTAGGCGTGCGTTCAGAGCTGTGTATTGTCCACCATATGCCATTGGGGGACACTGTTGCCATGGCTCAAATCGTCTTCGAGGATGTTTATAGGATTATGAAGGCTACACTTGGGATGGTTCCACCTGCTAGCGATGCATTGGTTCCTCCGCTTGCAATCATCTTTCTACCAAAGTCGGAATATCGTGAAATACGAGAAAAAGAAGAAGAAGAAGGCGAGGAGGACTCGGAAGGAGAAAATTCGCATAACGACTTCAAGGCTGCTTTGAAGCACACTAATCGACTTGTTTGTTGCCGTCCAGAAGTGTTCGAGCGTCCCTACGATGCTAAAAAATACTGTGGAAAGTTGCAACAGTTGGTGACTCAATTGATGGACTCTGCGAAATCTACAGAAGATGTACGAAATGAAGCGGATTCGGGCGCTGGTAATGATAGTGGGATGTCTGCGATTGACTATGCTCTCAGGTAAGAAAAACCGATTTAGTTTTCTGCTGGTACAGTTTACTCATTTGTGAAATACGGTCGCTTTGCCCAGATTGCAATATGGATTTAGATGTTCCGACGTTCCAGACCGTGCGGTGATCCGGGAGTACTTCATCAAAGCTATCATGAATCCCAATTCCAATCCAACTACCAAATCCATCGCTCACTCCCTTCTCGTTGAATGGCACGCGTACCCTTTTAAACCCGGATTTGCACTCCCTGCTCGATACATGTTCGCTGCATCCCATCACGCCAATCAAGCCGTCGAACTGGGATCGGGTATAGCCTCGCCTCAAGTCCTTAACTTTGCTTTCAAGGTTCTGGAAAATCTGGCACCGACGGTATCACAGTTGTATATCCAATATCCGAGTTTATGGAAAGCTCTTGAGAATAGGAAGAAGGAGATTGAGAAGGAGAGGTTTAGTGTGCAGATTAAGAGAATGAAAGCTCCGAATCGATATCGATGTGCTAATGTGGAATGTCCGGTACAAAGCGATAAAGGGAGTATGCTTTCGAGATGTATGTTGTGTCGTTATTTTTTTGAAACCCCTTTGCTATGTATTAACTTATTATTACCCCTTGTAATATTAGGTGCGGGAAAATGTGATCCTGATGTGAAGCCGAGTTATTGTGGTAAAGAGTAAGTCCCGCTTAATTATGGTCAATCGCTGTGCGCTTATCGCTTCGGTTTTTTTTTAGCTGTCGTAAGTTCATGTTCTCGGGACTTCTCTACCACGTCTGACTGATCATTGACTCCAATGCTCTATATAGAAAAATCCGTAAGATCTCAGGTCTTCCTAGTAATTCATCCACCATCACTCACTCATATTTCCTCCCGCCCCGCAGGACTGGCGGAACCACAAACCATTCTGCAAACCCGGCATGCCTTGTTCCGTCATCGACATGTCCCCAGATTACGGAATCTCGTCTACCAAGAATGGCGCTATTAGTGTTCCTATCGTTGGAGCAGATGGACAGACTAGGATTTTATCGTCTTCGACACTTAGTGCGGAGGATCTTAAAGAAGCAAAAGAGCGAATTGAGAAGAGGGGAAGAGGGGTGTGAGGAGTTGAGTTATATGTCGCCGCATTCTATCAATGTCGTTAAGATTGAGGAGTAGGCTTGCCGCTTAAGTGGTCTGATGAAGGGATGTAGAGAATTTTTTGTCCATCTGTTGGCGTTCGAATGTTCGTGTACTTTCCGAGTAAAATCAATGATATGACCTGCTTTGATTTTTTTTTTTTTTTTTTTTTTCATAAATGAAAAACCCAAACAATCATCGCCAATTCCTACTTTGCCCTTTGTCCACTACCAGCACTCGCCTAAACCAGCCGCAGCACCCTTCCGCATCTCAAGCCCCCGCATCCAGCCGAAAATTTCTCCACCTCCTGCGATACCAGTTCGTAGTCACCTGCGTCCAAGCCATAAGTTAAAGAGTGCGATGGCCTGGGATTCCTTTCGGAATACTAGGTAGACGAACCATATCTCCCCTCCACCAACGCAAATCCCTCCAGCCGAAGCCCCCTCTTGCGCGTTGTTCGCTGGTTGTATGCGCCTCCTGAGACCAGTATTCGCCTATCGAGGAATTTCGTCAATCCTCAGTGGTGTTGGGCAAATACTAAGCCTGGAGGGTGAGACGTACGTGAACGAACGAGCGTAAAACTTTGCCCAGGGTCTCTCCTGGTAGCGCCGGTAGCGGTGTACTGATGATATCTTCAGGAGACCGAGTCGGAGTAGTGTCTTTCGATATTCCTAGAAACGCGAGTAGCTTGCGTAAACTGACCTATCGTTGAATGATATACATGAGCTTCCCATCGTTGACAAAAAGTCAATTCCTCGTACCTCGGTAACTATCTTCTTCAACAGTTCCTCCTCCTCCTCCTCCTCGTCGATTATACCTCATCATCTTCATCGAGATATTTACCCTGTCTTCGCTATCCCAAAGACGATCCCGCTCTCCACGAGAAATGACCAGCCGCAGTCCTTTTTTGTGTAGTTAAATGGCGGAATGGCGTATAAATCATCGAGGGTGTATATATATTCGCGCGAGCCGCGCGAATATCCCGCCGTATCTGTTTTGAGGGTGTCAGTAACCTGATCCTGATCCTGGTGTAGTAGTAGGAAGGAAGGGATAGTATGGGGGTATAACGCACATATAGGGTATGTTTCGGAGTAAGACTGACGGCCAGCATGGCGTTATACTGAGGGAGAGGTGTCGTCGAGACTGGGTCATCGGGGTTATGTTTCGTGTCTGGATCCTGAAAAAAAAAAGTGTTCGAGCTCGTTTCGACTGCCCGTAGTCAAGGAATCCTTACAGCAATGAAGTCCTCCCCATCCCCTTCCCCATCCCCTTCCCCATCACTATCATCTCTCCTAACAGCCGCCGCCGTCGCCAACCTTCGTCCCAAACCTCCAGCCTTCTTCTTCGGCTTCTTCAACGGTAAAGGAAACCCAGTTCCCCTTCACCCACTGATATATGATACCCAATCAATCCTACATCAAAAAAGGAGTCAGCTAAAACATATCACAAAAGAAACAATTAAACGCACACAAAGTTTCCAATAAACTCTCCATAGTTCCCTACTCGTATCCTCATCCGTCACACCAGAAATCTTTCGTGCTCCCGCTCTTGTGAAGAACCTTGAACAGGAATAGAACCGTAACGCAGTGGGATTCAACCCTGACCGATCTGAGAGTCCTGAGTCTGAGAACTTGAGCGTTGAATTTGGCAGGCAAACAGCTAGTAGGGTAGCTTACCTAAAGCCGCTACACCGTAACCCCGACCACGAACCTCAGGCCGCTCCTCCTCATCATCTCTATCATCGAAAAATACAAAGCAGGTGATATCATTGATTTTTTACTCGGAAATTACATGAACATTCAAACACCAACAGATTAAGATAAATTTTTTTGGATAATGGTTATCTGCATACAACCCTTCAAGCTTCAAGCTTCATCGTCTGAGACCACTTACTCCTCAATCTCAACGATATTGATAGAGTGCGGCGGCATATAATTCAAATTCCTCAAACCCCTCTTCTCGATTTTCTCTTTTGCTTCTTTGAGATCCTCCGCACTGAGTGTTGAAGATGATAAGATCGTAGTCTGTCCATCTGCTCCGACGATAGGAACACTGATAGCGCCATTCTTGGTTGACGTAATTTCGTGTTCTGGGGATGTTTCGATGACTGAGCAAGGCATGCCGGGTTTGCAGAATGGTTTGTGGTTCCGCCAGTCCTGTGGGGGAGAGGAAACATGAGTAATGGTGAAGGAATTACTAGGAAGACCTGAGATCTTACGGCTTTTTCTATAGAGAGCATTGGGGTTAATGAGTTGAACGTATCAGTAAGACGTGGTAGAGAACTCCCGAGTGCATGAACTTACGACAGCTAAAAAAACAAACGAAGCGGTAAGCGCACGTCGATTGACCATAATTAAGCGGGACTTACTCTTTACCACAATAACTCGGCTTCACATCAGGATCACATTTTCCCGCACCTATTACAAGGGCAATAATAAGTTAATATCAAAGGGGTTTTTTTTTAAGAAAAACGACGCAACATACATCTAGAAAGCATACTCCCTTTATCGCTTTGTACTGGACAGCCCGCATTAGCACATCGATATCGATTAGGGGCTTTCATTCTCTTAATCTGAACACTAAGCTTCTCCTTCTCAATCTCCTTCTTCCTTTTCTCAAGAGCTTTCCATAAACTTGGATACTGGACATACAACTGTGGTATCGTCGGTGCCAGATTCTCCAGATCCTTGAATGCAAACCTGAGGACTTGAGGCGAAGCTATACCCGATCCCAGTTCGACGGCTTGATTGGCGTGATGGGCTGCAGCGAACATGTATCGAGAAGGGAGTGCGTATTCGGGTTTGAAAGCGCCCGCATGCCATTCAACGAGAAGGGAGTGAGCGATGGATTTAGTAGTTGCATTGGAATTGGAATTCATAATAGCTTTCACGAAATATTTTCGAATTACTGCACGATCTGGAACATCGGAGCATCTAAATCCATATTGCAACCTATGAAAAGGCGACATTTTGCATTAATGATGGAGGAATCCGTATCAAAAGGAATCGATTTATCTCACCTGAGAGCATAGTCAATCGCATGCATCCCACTGTCTTTACCGTCCGCATCTGCTTCTTTTCGTACATCTTCTGTGGATTTCGTAGAGTTCAACAATTCATTCACCAATTCATTCAGCTTTCGAAGGTCACTGTTGGCATCGTAGTGATGATCGAATACCGCTAGACGAGAAGCGTAAAGGCGATTAGTGTGCTTCAAAGCGGCGTTTATGTTGATATCTTCTTCTCCGTCCTTGTCATCATGATCTTCCTCCTCCTCTCGTACATCACGATATTCCGACTTTGGAAGAAACATAATTGAAAACGGAGCAACCAATGCATCGCTAGCAGGTGGAACTACCCCAAGTTTAGCCTTCATAATCCTATAAACATCCTCGAAGACGACTTGAGCCATGCCTACGGTGTCCCCAAATGGCATATGGTGAACAGGACACAGCTCTGAACGAACACCTAATCTTTTGAACTCTACTCCGAGTGCAGTAGCAAGTGTAGGATCATCCGTAGTCAACTTCCATGGAGCAAAAGGAGGTAACTGTCCACCAAGACCATTCACGAAGGTGTGAATAAGAACTTTGGCTACCTCTGGTGCAGCCTCTTCCCCTGTTTCAGGAAAAAAGGATATTCCGGAAGCACCAGAAGCAATGTTAAGAGGCAACCTTTCCAAGTGAGTTAATTGACTTTCGAATTGGAAGATGAATAGGATATGAGATGGCGGCTCTATTGAGATGTAGCGTAGGTCAAAGTGCCATTGATTGGGCATTTCACCAGAGGGTGCTGTTGGATTTCGTGGGAGGGCGTTGAACTTTTTGACTTGAGCATTGTTTTCGATCATGTTATAGAGATATAATGGATATGAAGATGTTGACGGTGAAGAGGAAAGAGCCAAAGAGGCAAGTTCTAAAATGCACAGCCACGGTCAGGATGGTTCGATGAACCTAAAAAAAACATAAATTGTACGAAATACAGTACAGTGTCGTCGTGTTTGCTTGCAGCGCTGATTTAACTGGTTACTGCAGTGATAAATTTTTAATATTTGACCCAGGCTAATCCTCGTTTTGTCTCATAGACGCTCTTACTCCACCTTACTGATATTGATTGTGTGCGGCGGCATGTAACTCAAGTCGCTCAAACCATTCTGCTCGATGTACTCCTTCGCTTCCTTGAGACTCTCTGCGTCAAGGGTTGAAGAGGAGATGAACGTCGTGCTTCCATCTTTCCCGACAATAGGTATACTGATGGCACCATCCTTGCTGGAGGACATTCCATAGTCAGGAGTCGGGTCAATGACCGAGCAAGGCATTCCGGGTTCACAGAAAGGTTTGTGGTTGGGCCAGTCCTATCACATCAGAGAATGAAAATGAGTAATGCTCGTGAGTATTAGGAAAGACTTTGAATTCTCACATCTTTCTCTACAGAAAACGGAGGTTGAGATGTATGTATCAGTGGGACGTGGTGAAGGGATTCTAGACTTACGACATCTGAAAACGACGAAGGAATGAGTGATCTTCAAATATGATCGATTAGGACTTACGTGTTACTACAATAACTAGGCTTCACATCAGGATCGCATTTTCCGGCACCTGTAACGAGAATGTGTCAGGTGTAAGAAAGAAAGAAAAGAGAAATAGCATTAATCACATGGAGAAAGCATCTTACCCTTATCACTTCGTACTGGACAACTGACGTTGGCGCAACGAGAACAACTAGGGGCCTTCATCTTTGCACTCTGAGCCTCTCTTGCTCAATCTCCTTTTTCCTCTTCTCAAGAGCCTTCCAGGTTCTCGGAAATTGGGCATACAGCTGCATCACCTTCCTGGCCGTATGTTCCAGATCCCTAAACCCGAACATGAGGACCGCAGGTGAGGCTTTACCCGACGCCAACTCGACAGCTTGATTGGCATGATGGGCTGCAGCGAACACATAGCAGAGTAGGGCATCCGAACCCGGGTTTGAAAGCATTAAGGTACCGTTCAAGGAGAAGGGAATGAGCAATGGAATTAGTAGCAGCGTTGGAAGTGGAATTTGCGATGGCCTTTATGAGATACTCCCGGATCACTGCATGATCTGGAACGTCGGAGCATTTGATGCCATGCTGTAATCTAAGTAAGGAAAGAAGGAAGGAGAGATTCAGAGCGAGGGAGTTGCATCAAGACATCGATGTTTTTTTCACCTGAGAGCATATCGCAGGCATCCCATTTCCAGAATCAGCTTCTCCCTCCCCAAACCTCCAGCCTTCTTCTTTGGCTTCTTCAACGGTAAAGGAAACCCACTTCCCCTTCACCCATTGATACCCGATCCTACACCAAAAAAGGAGTCAGTAAATCATATCACAAAAGAAACATGTAAACGTACAATCATTCCAAATTTCCTCACTTGTATCCTCATCTGTCACACCAGGAATCGTAAGCGTTGAATCGCTCCCGCTCTTGTGAAGAACTTTGAACAGGAATAGAACCGTAACGCAGTGGGATTCAACCCTGACCCATCTGAGAGTTCTGAGTCTGAGAACTTGAGCGTTAAATTTGGCAATCAGAATTGCTGAAGAAAGCTTCAAACACCGCAGCAACCCGAGCTCAACGATTCAATATTCAATTTCCAGACCATGTCGCCTCCGAGTTCAAAACCTTCGCTGTGGCTTGTTGATGATCCCAACCATTCACGCGCACGTTTAACCTCAGGCCGCTCAGCGGCCTGAGATGATGGGGAGGAGCGGCCGCCGCTCCTCCCCATCATCTCTATCATCTCTCCTAACATCCGCCACCGCCACCGACGCCTTCTTCCTCCCTGAGGCCTGAACCTCCACCCTTTCTTCTTCCTCTTCCTCTGAGTCTGACAATAAGAGCGTTAGATTTAGACTTGGACTAAGACATGTTATGCAGTTATGCAGTATAATGTGATGGTCGGATGGACGCATAAATAATACTAATAGATTACACAGCTCCGCGTTGACGCCTGTTGACGCTGAACCCACCTTCCAAGTTCCTTCGCTGAATTTATTTTCAGCCTTTACATAATCCCGTCCTCATCAAATTGCAACGCTGCAGAAAGTTTCAGTGAGTAACTTGCTGCGTCCATGGCCGCAGACAAATTGAAAAGCTTAGAGCCTCGCGCCATTCATACATCTGCAAGAATGGGTGACCTCGTTGCCCATCGTCATGATGACTATGATGAGAAATGGTACCAACCCTCTCTCGACAAGTGATCTTATAGATAGATATACATAGGGTTTGTATTCACTTAATTCTACCATTGGTCTACTAGTTCACCTCTTCTCATTTACCCCTTCACTCGACATGTCTTTCTTTAATTATTTTTCTGTCTTACCTTCACTCCTTCACTCCTTCACTCCGCCACCCAGTAGTAGAAACAGAATTGTATCATTTTATCATTAATCATCGCCGATTCCTACTCTGCCCACTACCACCTCCACCTGGACCATGACCAGCCGCAGCAGCACTCTTCCTCATTTCATCTTCGTCAAGCCCAGCTTCAGCCAAGATTTTTTCCACCTCTTGTAATATCGGTTTATAGTCACCTGCGTGCAATCCAAAAAAAAAAAAAAAACACACACACACAACAACAATGATTCATGCATGAGTAAAAAATGCGATTAAGGATGCTAGTAGAAGTAGAGTAGAACGAACCATATCTCTCCTCCGCCAACGCAAATCCATCCCTACGAAGCTCTTTTCCTCTCCGTTCGCTGGTAGTATGCGCTTTCTGTGACCAGTATTCGCCTATCGAATCGAGGAATTTCGTAATTTCGTCAGCGAATATTTAGGGGGGTTAAGGGAGTGAGGACATACGTGAACGAGAGTAAAACATAGCTAGGGTCTCTCCTGGTAGTGGTGTACTGATAACATCTTCAGGAGACCGAGTAACGTCTTTAGATACACCCATAAATGTCGTAGCTTGAGTTCGTAAATCGACCTGTTGTTTAATGGACCATTGACCATACATACATGAGCCTTCCCATAGGTTGATGATACATTCAGTTCCTCGTACCTTGGCAACTTCCTGCTCCCGCTCCTCCTCCTCCTCGACCTCCTCGACCTCCTCGATAATAACCTCATCATCTTCGTCGTCGAAATATTTAACATATTCATCTTTCGTCCTAACCTCCACATCACCAACAACAGTTTCCTCATCATCGCCATCACCATCGCTATCCTCGTCCTCGTCGTCCTCGTCGTCATCTTCATCACTACTACTCTCATCTTCCCCATCCCCAATAACGATCCCGCTCTCCTTGAGACAAACATAACGATCCATTTTGTCTAATTGAAGAGCGTAGAAATCATCAAGGGTGTATTCACGCGAGCCGCGTTCGAATATCCCTCCGTATCTGTTGTTGGGGTTGGGGTGTCAGTGATCTGAAGGAAGGAAGGAAGGAAGGGGTAGTATGAGGAATATAACGCACATATAGAGTGTGTTTCGGAGTACGGCCAACATGGCGTTATACCGAGGTAGAGGTGTAGTCATAATTGGATCGTCTGGGTCAACGTCATCACTACTGGCACCGACACCGACACCGTGTGGGGTTGTATCCGCAGCGCTGGGTTTTTCTCGTTCTTTCCGCTCTGGATCCTGAACGAAAAAAAAGAGGGTCAAGATAGTCTGAATTGGGGTAGTCAAGGAAACCCTTACCTCTCCATCCCCATCCTCACCCTCATCATCACTATCATCTCTCCTACCAGCCGCCGGAGTCGTCGCCACCGCCGCTGCCGACACCTTCTTCCTCCCCGAACCTCCACCCTTCTTCGATATCTTCGGCTTCCTCAACGTCAAAGAAACCCACTTGCCCTTCCCACCCCACTGGTACCCATTCCTACACCACCCCCAAAAAACGTTCAGTCAGTCATCATCCCAACCCCCCAGCGAACCCCAACCCCAACCCAACAAATTAAACCAACTGAAACAACTCACAAATCATTCCAAAAAACACTCTCCATACTCTCCTCACCCGTATCCTCATCAGTAACACCACCAAACAGAACACCCATACTACGCGCAGCCCATACCGTCATCGTACATCCTGAGCGCAAGGCAGGTGCGTAGGCCGTTGAGGATTTTTTTCTTCGTTCCCATTTTAGGTTGAGTCCGGAAGCGAGGGATTTTTTACTTGAGGATGCTGTTGGGGGTTGTGAACCTGAGCCGGAGCCGGAGCCTGAGGGGGGTTGGTCGAGGGACATTCTGGGTTGGGTGGGGCGCGTAAGTGATTGCGGGATAATGTGGGGTGGCGGGTGGTGGGGAGAGGTGGGGAGGGGAGAGGTGGGGAGGGGAAACGACGTACTTTAGGAACCAGGTATCTTCGAGCATGACCCCTACGGGTCGTTTGCCTTTGACGTATTCTTTACAGTATCCACCTGTATTAAAAATTCGGGTTGGTTAATATTAATATACACGAAGAAAGAAAGAAAGGATGGATGGGTGGGTGGCTTACCATGTAGAATGATACCCTCAGGCGTAGGAAGGAACGAAAAACCACTCCGAGGCCTTTTCCGAATCGCATATCAGTTTCACTTCAATGCAGTATCGCCGAGTGCAGAATAAAAACCAGACTCGTCTCGTACTCACGAAGGACGTATTTGATTATCTTTAAATTCAATTAACCGCCAATTATATTCCTGCGTGTCGAAGACCCAAAGATCATTCAAATATCGTGCTACATAAAACCACCCCTCGTTCAAAAACTGCCAGGCGACGCCGAAAAAAAAAAGAAACAACAACAACAACACTCAACTTGTTACCCCAGGATCATAAAACCCTCCAAAAAGAACAATGTAATGTTTCCATACAGCCATCCTATCCGCAAAGCACGCAAAGGCACGCAAAGGCACGCAAAGCATGCAAAGTAAGACATAAATATAAATAATAATTATGATTATGAAAAGGGACATGCGCGTGAGGGTATCTCACTCACCGATGCCCAGACCTCGCCGTTGGTCTGATTTTCGTATCTATCCTGTCCCATGAATGAGTGGGTATATCGAAACACCAGAAATCTCTGTAGTGGTGGAAGGTGTTTTGATGGAGTGAGGAGAATTCGCCGCCTATAATGAGGGAGGGAGGGGTATGAGTCTGACTGATGCTGATGGATAGGATAACACGGAGGAAACGAGGAACGGGGAATGTGGGCGAACGGTGAAGGTGAGGGGAAGGATATAAAACTCGAGCTCGATCTCGCAAGACGCACCAAATAAAAAAATCTTCCCTCCTCCAGTTGACATCGCAGCAACTGCATGTGCAGATCTCGGACCAGGACACGTAGGCGAGACGAATTTACGCCATTCATCCTGACAAAGTATCAGCGGTCAGCCAAGGTTTTTTTTTTTTTCAATTGCGGAATTGCCCCACATACTTTTTCGGGTGAATAACGGAATACGTCGTTGTACTGCATAATGTTTGGGTGAGCTATGTGCTGCGAGCCCACAGGCGGAGACTCGGAGGGAGGGAGAGAGGCCACGGTCAAGGTAGTGGTTGAGGACACTGAGGGCCTGAGGCTGAGCGCTAGCTGGACCACGAAAAGGTGCCCGAAGAACAAACTTCCGAAAGTTTATTCAATGATTAAGTTTTTCCTTGGTCGGGACGGACGATCAAAAGTTCCAGCGCTTCCGCTCTAACCTCTCAGCGCTACAGCCCCAGGATCCCCCAAACCCTCAACGACTAATCTGACCGCTTCAAGAAAACTCCTCCAAAGGAAATACCGGAAGATTTGAACATACGAAATACTGCGTGGTATATAGTTCTCTCGTCATCACTGAGCGGAACAAGGGAGGTAACCTCAGTTACTCACAGCTTTCCCATCTTCACTGAAAAATTCTCCACCGATGCACCATAGATGATTCCCATTCGGACACGCAGTCAACGTCGCGTTTGCTCTTCGACTTGGTGGACCTTCGACGAGTTCTTCAGTTACAGTGTGTGCTGCTTCCCATTCTTTGCGAATCTGTATGTTGTAAAAGACATATATCATTAGAGTTACTTGATAATGATAATTGAAGAGTAGCCAGGGTAGCCAGGGTAGCCCTTACTTACCTTTTCCAAAACACTCTCAAGATCTTCATCCTCATCATTCTCATCTTTCTTCCCCTTTTCCTTTTTCTTCTCCTTTCGATCGGTCTTCTGAGCGGCTTTGGCTTTTTTGGCAGCTTTTGCTGTGACTTTTGATGATGATGATGATGAACTCGATTTTTTCTTCGCCATTTATGTGGTTGAATATTTCATGTACGCGGAAGGTATGTAGGAGAAGCAGTTAGCGATTCAGCATAGAAAGGGTGATAGTGGTGGATGGAAGCAAGGATAGAAGGTCGGTTGTCGAAAAATTCGTTTAGCGCGCCGGTTTAGCGCGCGCGTCTAATATTCTGAAACTGTTTCAAAATTCTTCCACCTCGCTGCCCTTCATAAACATGTCGTCGCGCTACATCTCTTCCATCTTTGTCTCCGAGGACAACATCTTCAGGAGAGATGTCAGCATTAACCAGACCCTACACGACGTAGTGGTCGACACCAGACACCGCCTTCGAGACCATCTAAATCTGAACGATAGTGATTCGGAACAGAACCTAGATGCTGTTAAAATCATTCGTACGTTACTTTCATACCCTATCGCAACGAAAGTCAGGACTTGTCTCATCATCAAACAGCTTCAAACCCTGAGGTTACGAAAGTGCAAGTCCGTCTGGATGCGCGAGTCCAAGATGTTTGTCCCAGGCTGCACGATACTCTCCAAATAATATATCCGGCACCAATGGTGAACACTGCGGTACCAGCATCTGTCTCACCCATGCTCACGCTAAAACCTGACCCCCGACTACAAAATCTACGGTCGGAGGTGAGACTGGCCGAGGAACGCCTTGTTACACGTCCAGATGAAGCATTACGAAAGGATGCCGACGAGGCTGAGGAGCATCGTGAAGTCCGGGATCGCAAGTTTGAAGAAAGACTTCGAAAGGTTGAGGATCGCATAGACTGTGATGCTGCAGAACTTGAAAGACTTCGAAAGTTTGAGGAAGATGTTTCAGAGGAGTTTTCTAAGCTTAAGGAGAGTCTACAAGAACTTCGAAAACATGTTTCAGAGGAGTTTTCTAAGCTTAAGGAGAGTCTACAAGAACTTCGAAAGGCCCAGGAACATGTTTCAGAGGAGTGTCCTGACTTAAGGAGATTCTACAAAAACATAAAGAAGAACTCAATAAAATCAAGTCTGTCGTTGAGATACGGAGCAAAAGCGTCAGTATTCACCCCTCTAGAGTCCAGTTTTTCCGCCACTCACTGTACAAAACAGGATCCTACAGTCGCTAAGGCCATCGAGCTACAAAAGCTTCTCTCGAAGGCGGAGGTAAAAGTAGCCCGGGCTCTCAACCCTGACATACCTGAAGGCCAAGACTACGAAGCTCCTTTATGGTTGTTGCGTTCGGCGATAAAAGGCCAGTCAATTCAAGAACGTAAACAGTCATTGCGAAAACTCCTTGAAGAAGGGAATGATGTGGGGTGTTCTATACTCCTGGAATCAGACGACGCGTTATCAATTTTGGCCGAACATTCATCTGGCCGCAACTTAGGCGACATCGCTGCCCATGATATTGATGAGTTTGGTGACATGGAACTCCCCGCACGAGATTTCCAGGATTTACACCGATATCATCATCGGATATGTTTTCTCATCGCCATGATAGCTAGTCTTGGTTTACTTCTTCCTCTCCCGATCCATCAACAAATTCTCCCTACTCTATGATTTTCCATTAATACAAAAAGCCATTGTACTCACTCTCATCTTCACGCGTCAAGAAAATTTGGTTTGGCGCTGGTTGAGCGCGCCTAATACGTATGGTGTGAATGGACGAGGACTACTGTGGGTGTTGAATTGAGAGAATTGAATTGAGAGTTTACTAGATATACATATGCAGTTGGGGTGTGTTAGTTATTGCGCGTTACGCTTGAAACGATGGTATGTATGTACCTTATCAGCAAAGCAACGGATTCGATTTATGCTACAAAATGAAAGTGAAACGACCCCAAATCTCTCTCAGATCCTTCCACCCTTGCAACTAATTCACCAACCCTTTAACCCTCCCAACAACCACAACACCTTCAACCTTGGCAGATTTCACACCTTCCCTCTCTCCATCCCTCCACCTCTCAACCAACCCCTTCGCCTCAACAGGCTTCACCTTATAATTCCTCGTCCCAACAGTAATATGCAACCGCTCCCTAACCTCCTCCGGTAACTTACTAACAAACTCCGCACCCAACTGATCCTTATCCTTATCCTCATGGTCCACCTCAGACCCAGACCCAGACCCACTAACAACTCCCACCAACTCAACACAAATAGCCATAACCCTCTCATCCCACAACACCTCCCCCAACCTCATCTCGAAAATCGGCGGGTTCGTAGACGCATGTAACCCTTCACATCGTTCCCATAACTCACTCTCCTCTTCCCTAGATTTACGATGCACAATCGTCACATGCGGTTTCTTCGTCACCCTATTATTCAACTTGAGGTATTTCCAAAACGCTCCCAACTCCGCATCGCCATCGCCATCGCCACCCAACACCGGCGTCAACACAGACTCGAAATCAACCTCAGCGAGTATCCCAAAATACCTCGTCGGAGCTTGTTCTTTCGTCCTATCCTTCTCTTTCATCTTCTCCTTAACAACAACTCTATACTCTTTCGCCTTCTCAACCCCTTCCTTAATCTTTTCCTCTTCAGGTCTCTCAACACCAAGAACCCTACAAACACCCTTAACAGCCCTCTCAACAGCATCTTCCAGACCCTCCTCAAGTTCCATCTCAATACACTCATCAACCTCGCCCTCTCTCAGCTCTTCCATCCCATTAATAAACATCCACACGACATCTTCATGCGCACGCGCAGGGGAGGTATCAGCGAGGAGACTCTGGTGATTCGTTCCACGGGATAAGACGCGGTCCGTACAGATTCTGTGTGCGGTCGAAGGGGGGTTGAGAGTGATACTTCGGGACCAGTCTAGAGCAAGTAGACGGACACGTGGGGGTTTGGGGAGTTCGTGGAGTCTGGCAAGGTCAAGGTCGCGAAGAGCTCGACGGTGTTGACGGAGGTGGTTGTTTCTGGAAACGAAAATCAGAGGCGGGAGTGGTGGGTGGTACCGAGTAATTTACTCACTTGTCAGCGATAACCACGTCGTTCGATTTTAGAAGATGAGCAACCTTTCTGAGAAACACAGGCGCTGCTTTTTTAATTTTGACATCGTCACTCTGGGTGTGTCCAAAGCCGAAGATATGTTGAAGCGCAACAGCCACCGATGTTTTTCCTGCAATACTCCGAGTTAAGATCTGAAATAAAAAACTAACGAAAAAAAAAAAAAAAAAACTCACCACATCCAGGTATAGCCACCGGAACAATAATAGTCTTATCAAACTCCTTCCCCTTCACCTCCTTCGCCTCCTTCTTCCCTTCTTTCCCTTCTGCTGCATCACCAGCCTCCACCGCCTCCACCTCCCTCTCCTTCTGTCCCTCAGTTCCCTCCAACCACCTCAAAAACCTCTCCCTAGTAGCAATAATACCTTTCCCCTTCGAATACCCCTCAAACGCCTTCGGATTCTCCTGGATCTCACGTATAACCCAACGAACATAAACCCTCGTCTCCGGGCGCTTAAGCTTCGATTTCGGTACGCTCTTCTCCGAAAGAGACCCTCCTTTAGAACGTGAAGAAAGGAGAGTCTTTGTTACTTCTCTCCAATCGCGGTACATCATGTATGGTTCGTCGAATTTGATTTTGAAGAAGAATGTCGAACCGGGGGGGTAGGGTGTTAAAGACGACGACGAAGACGACGATGAAGAGGATTTCTTGGTGGGTCCCTCCTCATCCGTCGAAGTCGATTTTGGAGGAGAGCACACTGTCGTACGGACGACGAACCCTTCTACTGCTTGACCTTCCCAAACTTGTTCTTTGCCAATACGTTCAGCGAATTCTTTAACTTCCTCAATTGAATTAAGCGTCTTCGATTTCGTTTTAATGAACCCCCACTCATCCGCGAAGGCATCGATTACTTCGTGTGGGAGTGTGTGGAAGGCTTTTGTGCATGTGTTTAGACCGTGTAGATGAAGACCTGTTAGGGAGGGTGGGTAGGCTAAGACGTGTTCTTCGAAAGAGTCGTCGCAGAGCTGTATAGTTCGAGTTCGAATTTTAGAATTATAAATGGGAAAAAAAGGAGGGACTAAACAGTACCTCGGCAACAGCAGTCCAGTTATTATCCCAAAGCGTCTTCGCAAGGTCTTTCTCCGTTTTGCCTTTCTCCTCAAGATACTTCCTCATCCACTCCTCTCCCGCTTGCGCATGACTCTTCGGCGCGTTCCCAACAGGTCCAAGAGAATGTTTTGAGGTGAAAAGTAGTTTTTCAGGTGTGAGCGCTCCAATGAAAATGATACATCCATTAGACTTGAGCGAAAGTGTATACGGTGCTGACGTGTTTCTCGAAAGCGAAGTCCACTGAAAAAAATCATTCAGAACCACTCCAGAAAATTATAGCCAACAGGGCAAAAAAAAAAACACACCGTAGTCCAAGGAACCTCTCCAATATTAAAAAACTTGTCATAACCTCTAACAACAATCCTCTGCGCATTCACCTCCTTGCCTTCCTCAGTTCCAACCTCGACAGTAAACAGCCCTCTCGCAAGCGTCGGAAACGGACTGGGTACATCATAATACTTGAACTCGTTCATCTTCCAACTCCGCACTTTCACCCCACTAACAGCAGGCGCATCGTATTCGCTAGCTTTAACAAGTTTGGGTGACTTTGCCGATAAAGCAAGCAAAGACTTTATCAGCGCAGAATCCTCCTTCGTCGTTGCTGGATGTACTGGAGCTAGAGCTAGAGTTGTTGTTGTACGGTCACTCATCATCGTTGTTTTAGATGCCTTTGTCGTTGACGAAAATGAGGTCCTCGTGGTTACGAAGCTTGATATGCGACTGCGATTGCAGGCAAAAGCCAAAGAACGAGAACGAATTAGTTGGAGTATGTTGGAAATAGTCGTAGGTTATATCTTGAGGGTATACAAAGGTAGAGTCAAAGAGAGTCATGTCGACTCGGGCCCAGACCGTCAACTGCTGTTTATGGCCCCTCTTCGGCTTACCTAAGAGAGCGTCTATCTCCCCAACTTGCCCCAACGTGCAAATCGTACAAGATCTACTACGATATCGAGATAAAGGTCAAAGGCACGAGTGACTATCGTCGATAATATGCAATCAAGACAATCTGATCATAATGCTTTGTATCAACCTTTGAATAATCAAGGTAAAGTATACCTTTGCGCCACATTTGAAGATTAAAAAAATGAAATCATAATTACCTTGGTTAGACTCGGATTTCGGGGAACGTGCTCCAATGAATTATTGCACTACAAATTTCGGATGGAACGATAGTATGAAGGACTGTCTAAAGAGGACTTTTCGTGTGAATGAGTTTCGGCCTTATCAACAAGGGTGAGTTGAAGAGTTATTACACCATTTCAAAAGATCTTCACTTCTCAGCCCTTACTTTGACGTATTTACATAAATCTCATAGCGTGTGTAATGCGAATCTCGAGGGACGGGATACGATATGTATCATGCCTACGGGTTTGTATCTGTATTTTCCTGTAGGCCCCTTAGATATTGACTTAATTCAATATTTTCCTTTAGGTGCCGGCAAATCCATCACATATCAACTTCCGGCGTTACTAGCGCCTGGGTTGACGATTGTGATAGCACCTTTACTATCGCTAATCATTGACCAGGTGACCAGCTTGAGGAAAATCGGAGGTGAGAAGTTTTCTTAAAGGTCATTAATCCGTACCCTTCGCTGACAATGAAATGTACTCCTGCTATCTTAGTTTCAGCAGAAAGATTAAGTACCGGGATGACAAATCCGGACTATACAGAGATTTTCCACCGTCTGAGAAGGTACGCTTGGTCCGATACCATCGAGGATGATATAAAGCTCCTCTATGTGACCGTAAGTCCATTTTACGGTATATCAGCTGGTTGAATCTAAGTTTTGTGGTGTAGCCGGAACGATTCTCGAACCCTTATTTCATCGACCTCTTACATGAACTCACTGCAAAATTCAAGATAGGTAAGTCAGCCATATCGAGCTCAAGCAGGCCGTGCCGTACTTGTTATAGTTGACCTTTTTTTCGTTGTATAGAACGAATTGTGATTGATGAAGCACATTGTATATCAGAATCAAAGCATCGGTGAGTTTTTCTCGGAATTATCTACGGATTACATCCACGCTTTTACCTCCTAGGCCCGATTATCAGAAACTCTATGTGATACGGAACCTTTTTCCACAAGTACCGATCTCAGTGCTCACGGCGACTTGTTGCCCGCTAGTACTTAAGGATATTCTGAATGTTGTAGGTTTGAAGGACATCAGTAGCGGGTTAAGTACGTTACTTACTCTGTCTACCTTTCCGGGGGAGTTTGAGGGTATACTAACCCTTCTGGGTGCGGATTGATAGATGCTAGCGCAAACGGCGCGGTCTTCTTTATAACCAACCCCTATCGCTCAAATCTACATTACAGAGTACGGTACAAGAACGTTAAAGGAGATCGCCTTATGGATGATATCGCATCATTCATCAGAACATACCATGCCCGTCATAGCGGAATCATTTATTGTTTCAGTAAGAAGGTCAGTTAAATCCAATCTCAAACTCGTACAACTTGTTGCTAATTTTGGTCCTCTGGTACACTGGATTCACAGGATGCGGAAAAGATGGCTGAGGGACTTAAGAAGAGAGGTAGGATCGAGACTGGAGTTTATCATGCCGACCGGACAGAGGAGGAGAAGAAGACGTTACATCAACAATGGAAAGAAGGTCAGATCAAGATTATTTGTGCTACCACAGGTAAGTTTTCAGTTTCGTCGGGTCCTATAACCACTTACCGGTAATTGACCCCTCTTTGTATAGCCTTCGGCCTAGGTATTGACAAAGCAGATGTTAGATTTGTGATTCATCATACGGTAAGTAAATCTAATTTTCATTCTGAATGCTGTTGGGATATCTATCTATCCATCTAAACGGGTGTTGCATATACAGCTACCGGTCAGTAATCTCCTTCTAATACCTACGCACTCACTAATACTATCACCAGAAATCTCTGAACGGGCTCTGTCAAGAATCCGGACGAGCTGGAAGAGACGGGAAAGATGCGGACTGCATTGTTTACTACAATGCAGGCGATGTATCAAGATTGATTTCCATGGTACACTCTGGAGGAGAAGATTGGGATCCTGGACGTACGTTGTCTTTTTAGTACTTTCTTCTCAGATGTGAGGTTACTAAACCGCATATTGAATTCCAGTTCACGCAATATTCAGATTTGCACAAAATCAGAAAGAGTGTCGGAAAGTACAATTCATGAAGTGAGTCTTTCTTTCAATCCGCCTAAACAGATCCTACCGACCACCTCCGGTCCAAACAGATACTTCTACGACCCCTTCGTAGCACCCGGCGAAGCTTCCGAAACAACAGATATTGAAGCATGTGGGCACTGCGACATCTGTACCGGATCCGTAGGAACCGTCAAGCATCGAGACGTCACCTTCGAATCTTGGCAAATCCTTCAAATTCTACGCCACATCACTTCGTGCAAAAAGCAAATCACACTTAGTATGCTACCTACGTTAGCCAGGGGGGGATGTACAGAGGAATTCGTGGCATTTAGTACGTCGATTCGTACTGGTGGAACTCGTAAGGAAAAGGGTCTGGCGTATCAACGGGGAAAGATAAATCTGGATGTTGTTTGCGAGGGACCTGTTCGGCTGGATGTAAAGGTAAGTGTGTTTATACTTATACCGAGCCCCAGAACGGCGCTAGATTGAGGAGTGTTTTCGTATCTATGTAGGACATTGAAGTCATTCTGGTCGAACTTCTACTTCAAGGGTATTTGAAACCTCTGATCAAGCGTACGAATCCGGGACGCAAGGACATTGCATACATAGCTTTAGGACCAAAGGCTGGTCAATTACTCGAACAACCCAAAGAAGTGTTTTCAGCCGTCAACAAACCATTTCCATCTGTCCAATGTTCATTTCGAATCTCCCTCCCATCACTCACTCCCAACGTATTTCATCGGTACGAATCTGATAGCGACGACGACGACGACGACGATGCGACACTCTTATCATTTTCTTCACCTCGGAAAAGAGCGCGCCGGATGTGTATTGATTCAGAAGGCGACTCAGACTCGAATAGCGATTACTTTTCTGACAACGATACGAGTACGCTCGTCAATACAACACCTGCCGCTTCATCTTCGAGACTCTCAGCCTCCAGTCCTTTGGAGTCCCGGACGGATACCCGAAGTCGTGCGCAACCCAGTTCTAGCGCACTAGGACTACTACTCAAGAAGGAGGAGGATAATTATGATGAGAGCTCGGACGACGAGCTCTTATTGACCCCATCGAAACCGGCGTCTTCGTCTTGGAGAGAGAAGCGGAGTACTCATTTATCGAGGTCGAAACCGAATACACCGCGTTTGTACAAGAGAGAGCCAAGTTCACCATGTCGAAAGAAGCCCAAACTCTCGGAAGATTTTTCTATGAACACTCCTAACACCCCTTCTTCTAGCTTTTCGACGACGAATCGTGATTTGGGGAAGGATACGATGAGGAGTAAACCGGAAGGGAATGTGGTGGCGATGCGTACCTTAACTTATTACACCGCTCCTCATCACGGGAAGAAGAAGAGTGGATAGGTTTGTTGTATGTTTCATTAGGTAGACGTTCATTTACTTATTTATCACTTGTTTTGATTATGTCGGTATACCTCCTGTAACTTATTACGCTCCTATACTCGTTGTCTGTTCATTCGTTTACTTATAACCTTTTTTTGTATATGTTGTTCATCCCTGCTTTATCGTAACACACAGGTTACAGGTTCACCCTTGGTTTCACTCAGTTCTTATGAGGACACGAAGGATACGACGGTAATGTGACCCTTGGTATAGAAGTACTCCGCCTCCTACTTATATGCACAGAAGAAATGCCGAACTTCAAGGTCACCACCTGGTGACACTTGCCCACGGTTTTTGTCTACGTAATCTAAAGTGTGGGCTTCAAGGCTGTGAACACTGACGGAATATCAAGATGTTCTGGGTTAAGCTTCACACATACTGAAGACACTACTGCCCTGTTCCCAAAAGAACAAAAATCTCAGAGAGGACACCATTTCACAACGCCAGGGCATTGAGTGGACAGACATATCTCGCTCACAGTATCTCAAACTCATCCTCAGCGTGCTTACAATTTCACACTCAAATGACTTACCACTGTAACATAAGGGGTGCAACACGCTCCTGAGGTCAGGTTCGTGTCTGATAGCTCCTTCACCGTACAGTGTATCAACTTCGAAGCCTTGACGCGTGCTCCAAGGGTCTGGTTCACAGCCGCCATCGCAACATCCCAGTTAACACCGTCGGTCTCTACACAAGCTCTCCAGCACAGGAATGATGCTCCAGAGGTCCGGTTCATCATCCTGAATGTCCCTCGCCGTCAGATCCTGCTCCTGGGGTCAGGTTCACGAGTCTGATATCAAGAGAATCCCTCGATGCACAATCAACATACAGTTCCAGGGGTCTGGTCCTAAAATGCGGATATATACGTGCACGAAACAGCCTACCAGCACTCTAGCAGCGACTACCTCGGGCCCCGATGCTCAACTGCGTATTGGTGCGGACCGGCGACGAGAGATGATGGATGGAAGAGAGAAGGAGACCGCGCTAGCGAATTCAACAGAACGGTGAACAAATAGATACAAAATCTGTGTCACGAGGTCGCGTTTGCCTGCCTGCCGGACGGAGTGGGCCGTTTGATTTCAGTCGGAGATGTAACTTGGCTGTGCGTGACTCGCGACGCGTCGCGTCTTTCAAGTTTCTTGCATGATCATTCACCTTTCCTACCTTGACTAAACACCTCTCGGAGACGCCCTTCCCTACAACTTACACTATCACTCACAAATACGACCTCATGAACGGTTATACGCTGGATTATCCTGACGATAACTCTGATCCCGAGGTGAGAAGAAAATTTTCATATCTATTCCCACGAAATCCTTACCACGGCGTGACGTACCAAACATTCTAGCTGGTGGAAGCAATTGAGACCTCGAGACGTGAATACGAGGCTCAACAGCATCGGAATAGCACGATGATAGGAGAATCCTCTCGCATACACGTGAACAACTTCCAGCAGCAACTATCACAGCTCGACGCCGAAATCAGCAAATGCGACGAGGAAATAGCCAAACAAAAGGCTTGCCGTAAAGCTTTAGTAGAAGAGCGGGAACGAATTCAGACGGAATTTGATAGTGTCCGTCTAGCTTCGTACCCTACTAGGAAAGGTAAAGGCAAAGAAACCGGGATCGATTACTCTTCAGATGGCTTTGATTGGATTGGGGGTCTGAAAGCTCGTATGAAGGAGGTTTTCGGGATTGAATCATTTCGACTGTGTCAGCAGGGGTAAGTTGTGATTCTTTCGTTGCTGAATTTAAGGGCGATTCATCGACGGGCTTCAACAGGGTGTGTAATGCGAGCATGGATGGTAGAGATATCGTTTGTGTTATGCCTACAGGTTTGTTTTCACTATGCCTGGATTCGCTTTGTTCTGCTTACGTGGAAGAGCAAAGGTGGTGGTAAATCGTTGACGTACCAACTACCTGCACTCCTATCAAGCGGGGTCACACTTGTGATTTCACCGTTGATATCCCTGATTTCGGACCAGATTATGCATCTTAAGGATGCAGGAGGTGAGAACTGCTCTTCCACTGATGGTTTGATATCATCCTCAAGGAATATTCTCTCTGTGCAGTCGAAGCGGTCAAACTCACTGGGTCGACGAGCAAAGCCGACAGCAATGAAATCAACCGACGACTAAACCTCATGGCTTCTGGCCGTGCTGAATCGGTAGACAAAGAGATCAAACTTTTATACGTCACCGTGAGTTTGTTTCTCCTCAAGGCCTCATTTCTGAGATGAACTCTCTTCATCTCCCAGCCTGAAAAGATAGCCAGGAACAAATCGTTCACTTCGTTGTTACAAAGACTTGCGAATGCCTCTAAACTAGGTTAGTTAACCTGTTGACTAGACAGACATTCGTATCCTTGATCTCTTGCGCCAGCGCGAATCGTTATAGATGAGGCACATTGTGTGTCACAGCTAGGACACGACTTCAGGTGAGTTTACTGTTTCCTTGCTTCTTGGCCGAGGTACATGTATGGTACTATCACACTTGACGCATATATCTATTTGAATATTTAGGCCCGACTACCAAAAACTTCATATCCTCCGTCAGTTGTTTCCGCAAGTTCCCATTATGGCGCTGTCGGCTACGTGTCCACCGCTAGTGTTACAAGATCTGCTGAATATACTGCGACTCAAGGGTGTTGTTGATGGAAGAAGTGCGTTTTGTAATCGTTCAATGTGGTCAACTGTTCATCTGTCGCACTCGTTCAATTGAACTAAACAGATGCAAGTACACAGGGAACGGTCTACTTCTCTGCTCCCCTATACCGCAAGAATCTACACTACAAAGTATTACCCAAAGCTGGCGAGGGCAATCGAGTTCTAGATGATATTACGGACTATATCTTAAAGAATCATAAAAATGACACAGGGATCATTTACTGTTTGAGTAAAAAGGTACAGTGCACATTCGGCTTCTTTACTGGTAGGTTTCCGTGCATTGACATCGAATTGACGTGCATAGGACACAGAGAAGGTAGCACAGGAGCTACAAACGCGAGGCGGTATCAGAACGGGGGTCTACCACGCTGATAGAACAGATACGGAGAAGGAAGGCCTTCACAGGTTATGGAGGAACGGGCAGGTCAAGGTTGTTTGCGCTACGATTGGCAAGTTGATTTCACATTCTTTTGGGTCACCTCTTTCCGTTGTATTGAAATCTAACCTTGACATTTGTAGCGTTTGGGTTGGGGATAGATAAAGGGGATGTGAGATTTGTAATACACCATTCGGTAAGTCGGCGCTTGGACCCCGTCAGCTCATCCTGGGTTCGGGTTACATGAGATGGGTTTTCAACTCTTCATGATAGATGAACTGACACGTCTCATAATTAGATATCGGTTCGTCTGTCTCGCTACGAAAGTGCTGCAATCATAGGCGCTTAACCTTAACCCTAAATGTATAGAAATCTTTGGATGGGTTTTACCAAGAATCTGGACGCGCGGGACGAGATGGAAAAGACTCTGATTGTGTGTTATTCTATCGGGCGCAGGATGCTACTACGCTCAGCTCGATGGCTTATTCGGAAAAGGACGGGAATGCAAAGTGTACGTCTTGCTCGACCTCAAACAGGATTCTCGGGATTTGACGGAGAATTTTCGGGCTAGTATACGCAATGTTGAACTTTGCACAGGACCTTGGAGAGTGCCGAAAACTGTTGTTCGCAAAGTATGTTGAGCGGGTGTATATCTACGTTTTGTTCGAGGACTCACTCGCTTATTGCGGGCTAGATATTTTTCTCACTCATCACAACTATCAATGTCCTCTTGGTCGACCGACGAGGCGGGCGCACTGGATAAATGCGGGCATTGCGATAATTGCACCCGAGAACCGGGGACCGTGGAGAGGAAGGACGTCACAATTGAGGCGTGGAAGGTGATCAAGGTGGTGGAGGAAGTAGTAAGGGTGGGTGGGGCTGTCACACTGCCAATGCTTGGGGCACTGGCGAGAGGTGGAGGAGCAGGTGGTTTCAATGTAAATGCGAGTGGAGGAAGCGGGGTAGGTAAAGGAAGTAAGGGAAAGGGGAAAGGAAAGGAAAAGATGAATATTGATCTTGATGAAGTTTGCGGTGGGAAGGTTGAATTGAAGAGAGATGTAAGCGTCCACTCTGCTTCCCCATTTCTATTGAACTTGGGGATTGTATTGTGATTCATAACTCATTGCTTTTCACATTCTTTGGCAGGATATCGAAACTTTGATTGTCCACCTCCTTCTACAAAAATACCTCAAAGAGAAGTATCACCACACTTCGTACTCGACTGTCGTGTACCTCATCCCTGGACCGCTCGCTCCTAGACTGTCATCACATTCTCACGAAGCAGTGAGCAGTGGGCTTACACGTGTTCCGAGAATCGAGTGTGAGTTCAGGGTTGCAAGTAAGAAGAGTACGGGAACTCGAACGACTGGGAAGGAAGGAGATAGGAACGTGCAGAAGGAAACAAATGACATTGGGAGTAGGAGCGCGAGTAGAGAAGCCCCGACTTTGTCGACGTCGAAGCAGAGGAAGAGAGCGAGAGCGAGGGAACCGAAGCAGCCTCATCAGGCTATCCACGATGAGGAGGAAGGAGAATCATTCGACTTTGATGACATTATGGAGTTTCAATCAGATATAGACGAGCAGCAGGATGAGGATGATGGATTATTACGATCGTCACCCCCACCTCGAACTCAACCCCGACCCCGACCCCCGCCGGCAGCTCAAGCTCCGACGGTCACTACACATAAAATCACCAATAGCGGGAGGAGAAAGTCAACCGGACCTTCAGTAGTCGATGCAGATGAGTGGGATGAGGAAGATGAGTGGTCATTTGGATTTAGGCCCGGTACATCATCTATGAATGCACCACCGAGTGCTCCTCCGACGAAGAAGAGGAAGATTGAAACTGGGACAAAGAGTACGATAATAGGAGATGTCGATGTAGTCGAGTTGACGTCAGATTCGGACTAGAAATATCATTTCTTTCATGTTTCGTTTGGTGCGTGATACTCTTGATTTACTTATTCCGATGGACCGAGGGGAGACAATGTCAACCGGTGAGTGTACGGCAGTGAAGCATGATGATTATTGGCATGAATTGAGAAAGTTTCATATCCATCAGTCCATGAACAACGCGTGAATGATTCTCTTACAGCTGATGCATTGATGGTTAACAAATAATGGCGACTACTCACCGTATACAGCGGAGAAGTCACAGCGGAACGGCAATAGAACCTGAGAAACCGGTAATCATCGATCATCCCGGAAGCCGGCGTTCAACGTTCAACAAACCTTCTTCCTTCCTTCCCGGTGTTTGCTTGACATTAGATGGGTCAAAGCGCAGTGGATAACTTATTCTCACAAATCAAGGCAAAGCAGTGGTGCTGAGATATTCACTGACGCGAAGGTAGAAGTGGTGGAATCGAGGTGGAATCAGGAAGTCTGCGGGGGTGATTCGACGTACATAAAACGCTAATTGATCCTTTCAGAGTGAAACGGAGACTGAGTTAGTCCCCGAACAGCTCGTAAGTTGACCTGAGCTCTGACAGGTACTGAATCAATCATTCTTGTTACAGAACTTATTACCGCAAGAGTATTGTTTTTTTGCACCGCTAGGTATCAGTTCTATATATGCCGGTTAGCATATAAAAGAAGTGAAGTATGTACCCAATCTTCAGCGGATTGAGCTCACTCACCTCTCACTTTTCATCTCTCTGTGCACGGGCTGGTCCCTTTGCAACGCCTCACTACACTCCTTATAGCTGACGCTGTGCGTTAGTGGATAATATTGTGAGTGTTGTACTAACTACTTACCTGCACTCTGCTGAAATCATCCAACTCCCATAGATTCTCATCGTTGAACTTTTACCCTCAACTCAAGATGTTTGCACGCCGTCACCTCATCCTTCTCGTAGCTCTCTGTCTCTCTGTGGCGGTCATATCTGCACCGACCCCTGAGATAAATGACCCGGCCATGATCAGAAGAGTGAGTGATCTTCGCTTTTCATGATGCTTGATATGATCTGATTATCTCGCAGTTGGATAACGTTGATTTCAGCGACTTTGAACGACGCTCGCCCGGAACGACCAAAGATAGTAGCAGTACCACACCCAAGAGTGGTGTTACCAAGAGTGGTGTTACCAGTGGTGGTGTTACCAAGAGTGGTGGTACCAGCGGTGGTGGTACCAAGAGTGGCGGTACCAAGAGTGGCGGTACCAGTGGTGGTGTCACCAAGCCTGGTAACAGTGCGCCTAAAAGTGGTGATACCAAAGGCGGTAAAAAGAAACTCCCACCTTCGACTTTGACACACACCAGTTCATCTGAACTGAAGGCAACTCCGAAACCAACAACGGACAAAAAAAGCCTTACCGCAAGTTATCATATATATAGTGTCCTTGCAGATTCTGATACACTCCTGAACATAGGACATTTGCCTCGAACAGAGAAAGTCGAAGAAGGACAGCCCGAACACGAAGCAACCTCAAAGGAAGGAGGGAGAGAGTATGTTCGATCTGTCTTTACATGCTATTAACTGAATGTCCTGACTTCATGATTCCTAGAAATCACGATCAACGGAAACACATTCACGCTCGGTACTCGATACTCCGGCGGTTCTAAAGGATCCGGTGACACTGCTGTAAGTAACCTCCATGTTCACGGATAGCACTCACTTACAAAGCGGTTCATCTTCAGACATTCGATGTAACCTACAAGGGGCATTCTGGTATCGCAAAGCAACAGACTTCTATTACAGACGCGAAGTTCTCAACGGAAATCCAGAACACAAAAGCAGTGAGTATCATACCTTGGAATTCACATTCATCCTTTTGAACGCCTTACTCTTTCACAGGCGGGCGACGCGCAAGGCAATGATCTGTACTTGGATGAAGGTTGCTTCGACGGCTCGATGTGGATGATCATGAAGAAGGTTTCTGGGAAAGACATTTACAATCAACTGATGGCTTTGAAACCTGCCACCAAAGCGCAATGTGAAGCATACCTCAACACTGCTGCCGAGACGGCTGCTAAAGCGCAAGCCAATTTGGCTACTCATGCGCACTTTGTCCAGGGCGACGACAATTACGAGAACGTGAGTTATTCTACATCTCCCGGAATCCCATTTATCAATTGGCTGACCCTTTCGAATCGCAGTATCTGTTCAGCGCTGACTTCAAGTCAGTCAACGTTATCGACTTTGGTCTGGTGACTCCTGTTGGAGACAACGCGCAAGCGAGCACGATAGTGAGTTTCACACATGTATTCTGTTTGATTAAGCACTCGCTGACTTACTATAATCGCAGGAGGCTAGCCAGTTGAAGTCGATGCGCGCAGAAGGTGGCACCTTTGGGGATCATTGGATCGAAGGCTTTCAGCACGCAGGCTACTGCAAATAATCTCCGTGACCTCGAGATTGGGCATGATGGTCCAGGAAAAACGTACCATACGAGATGGGGGCAGGGCTGCCAAATGTATCCTAAACAGACGAATAAACTAGGGCTATCTTCCTGCTTAAAGTAATATACGAGATGAATTAAAAAAAGAATAATTTTGCTAAAACCAAACCTTGGTAACGAGCGAGCGAGATTCTTCGGATGCACGTAGTTCCAAAGTTAATGCAAATGGTTCATACGTTTCAAGCTGCAGAGAAGGTTCGTTCAAAGTTGCTTGAAACGTTTGTGAAAGGCTCAAAATGCAGGACTCTTACCTTAAATCTCCGGCTAAATATTCGGACTCCGCTCTGCTCATATCCCGCCAGCCGCCGGTTGGCTCAAACTTTCACCATCATCATCTTGAGTGAATCCATGTTCTTATGCCTTTAGGTAAAGCATTCTGCGGAGCACCATGGAAATCGACACACTGCTACGGAAAACATTGTTCTTTCCTTCGCACCCAATCGACCCATAGCATATCGTGAACCTTGATCCAGCAAACGAACAGCACCCATCTGGTTGAATACAGGCTATACAGCTCCCGAAAGGTGAAATGATCTTACTGCATCGTCACCTGGAATACTTGGAGTCGATATTAACTTACGAGTGGTCCGAAGAATGTCTGAGGAATTCAAGAGGAGAACCATGGTGGAATTGAGCTCAGCCCACCAAATGTGAAGCATATACATAGTGAATTGCTGATAGGGTGAGTTCTATTCTCGACGTAGATCATATGTCTGTTGATGCAAATTTTCATATGGTGTTCAGCTAGCAGCCGTGGATCTATAGTGCATCTATGCGATTCTATGGGCATTGCGAATCTGCGATGCTCACTACCCGCCCTATATGCGATGCCCATTAGCGCCCACTACGTTCTCATCAACGCTTCCCAGCAGCAACTAACGCAGCTCGGGGTGGAAACGAATTTCGACGAGAAGATAGCGAAATTGAATGCTTGCCGTAAAGCTTTGGAGGGGCAATATTCGTATAAACTCTTCCTCCTCCTCCTTCAACCGTTACGCCAAGCTTCGGACATGTTCACAGTCCGCACCGTCGGACCGGGACCCAAAGCAACATATGTTGAAGCGGTGACTTGCTCGGGTGTTCGCCTGTGTTCGCTAGCCCTTTCACAGCGCATCTTGGTATTGATAATTTGATATTGTCGTTGCGTCGTGCCGTTTGTTGCGACCACAATCTACCACGATGTGCCGGAGTATCAGTCCCTGCCTGCACCGCTACGTATCATCTGTGTTTGCTCTGTTGTTGTCAGTCAGCGTATAAAAGAGGTGAAGTATGTACCCAATCTTCAGCAGATCGAGTTCTCTCGTCTCTCACCTATCAATCCTCTTTGTGCGCGGGCTGGTCCCTTTGCACCTCCTCTATATCTCTCGGATCCTACGCTGCGCGTTGGAACGTTGAACCTACATCCTCCCATCCTCGCCTGATATCTGCACGAGAACTCTCACTTCAAGATGTTCGCCCGTCGTCAACTCATCCTTCTCGTCGCTCTCTGTCTCTCCGTCGCGGTGATATCTGCACCGACCCCCGACCCAAATGACCCGGTCATGATCAGAGACGTGAGTGACTTTGACTGTTCATGAGACTTGATATGTTACTGACTATCTCGCAGCTGGATGCCGTTGAATTTAACGACGTCGAGCGACGTGAGCCTTCTTTCGGAAAGACCAAAGGCAGTAGCAGTAGCACGCCCAAGGGTGGTAATTCCAGTGGTGGTGTTACCAAGCCTGGTAGCAGTACGCCTAAGAATAATGACAGCAAGGGCGACAAGAAGAAAACCCCACCATCTACACACACTTCTACACACACCACTTCGTCTAAAGGGAAGGCGACAGCAACACCAAGCAAAAGCCATAGTTCATCTGCTTCCGCTACCCCTACCGCTGGCGTGAGTCTTCACATATATAGTGCCCTTGCAGATTCTGACAAGTTCCTGGACGTAGGCGACTTGCTCTATCAGTAACTCGAAGACCAGCCCGAAGACCAACAAGAAACCTTCTACGACCAAGAAGGTTACCCGCGCTATTGGCTGGCTCCTTGGTCGTACCTACGACGACGACGACGACGTCCATTCACTTGTCGCTCGCGGGGCGCAAAAGAAGACGGGAGACGGTATGTTCACCTTTTCTTCAAATAACCACCATGATAAACTTTCCTGACTTCACTATTCCTAGAAATCACAATCAAAGGAAAAAAGTTAAAGCTCGGTACTCGACACTCTGGTGGTTCTCGCGGATCTGGTGACACTGCTGTAAGTAACCTTCTTGATCAGGCATAGCACTCACTTATAAGCCCTGTCATCTTTAGACATTCGATGTGAACTACGGGGGAGTGGCTGCTATCGCAAAGCAACAGACTACTATTTCAACCGAGAAGTTTACAACGGAAATGGAGTACACAAAGAAGGTGAGTATCGTACCTTGAGTTCCACACTCAGTTTTCTACGCCCTACATACTCTTACACTCCTCACAGGCGGGCGATGCGCAACACAATGGACTTTTCTTGGATTCTGATTGCTTCGATGGCTCAATGTGGATGATCATGAAGAAGGTTTCTGGGCAAGACATTCTCCATCAACTCATGACTTTGAAACCTGCTACCAAAGCGAAATGTGAAGAAATCCTTGATGCCGCTGCTCACACGGCTGCTACTGCGCAAGGAAATCTGGCTGTACATGCGGGATTCGTCCAGGGCGACGACAATTACGAGAACGTGAGTTTTTCAATGCCGCGAGTCCCGTTGGTACACTGGCTGACCCTTTAATCCTTTCGAATCATAGTATCTGTTTGACAAAGACTTCAAGACAGTCAACGTGATCGACTTTGGTGTTGTGCGTCCCGTTGGAGGCAGTCCGCAAGCAAGCAAGATAGTGAGTTACACATTCGTTTTTGGAAAAGCAAAGGCTTACTCATTATCATCGCAGGCAGAAAGTCAGTTCAAGTCGATGCGTTCGGAATCCGGCCCCTTTGGGAATCATTGGATTACACTTGTTCAGGACGGTCAGGATGGCTTCTGCAAGTAATCTCCGTGACTTTGTGACTTTGAGATTGGGACGATGTCGTGTACAATATGAGATGGGGAAAATGTATCCTGAAATGAATACACGAACTGTTACAGGATCTCAAAATATGTCGTTCCGGGAATCAGAACAACAAATTTCACTTGGAATGAGCAGCACTAGCGTATTATTCGTCAATAGTTCAAGTATACATGTAAGGGGCTCAGCTGGGGAATTCGTACCAACCTCTTAGCCCAAAGGGTACGCCGGACGACGTATCATTTATAAGTCCAAGGAAAAGCCATGAGAGAGTACTGAAGACAGAGTATGAAGGAGAAAGCTTGCTGGCGTCGACGAGCGCTAACTGGTCCGGGCCGACGAGTTGGCGCCCGCGAAGACACGCGGTTCTGTTCAACTCTTCCTTTTCTTCCAATGGCAGTTGGGATACGATTTCCGAGGTTCCCTCTCGTCGACGTTGACACAACTGGCCATGGAAATCTTTTGATACACATAATGATTCCGGAGGATATCACACATCGTCAAAAACGAACGGGGACTAGTCACTGTATGGATAGCCGTGCCCTGGAGGCTTTGTCGATCTTTAACCGACGCTCATAACGCTCTTTATGGGCTTATATTGAACACAGGCTCAAAACTTCACTCAAGTCTTCGACAGAGCTGCAAAAACATATTGTACATCGACGTTGATCCTCGAAATGAGAAAAACACTGGTAGGCGGTTCGTATCCATATGCCCGCGTATAAAGGAGGACAGTGCAGACGGGAATGGCGGGGTTCTCAGGTATGTTGCTTTTTCGTTCAATTTTCAATAGAAGCTCACAAAATCTTTTGGTCCGTAGATGAAAGCCCGTAAACGCGATCCTGACATCCCTTTCAGGGCCATTCTTCAATATTAACAAAAGGTATATGAAGACGCAAAGGAATATGCCATGTGAAAATCGTATTCGCATTCATGGTTTCTACGATTCAGAAGGTCATACAACGTTCCTGTCAGCGGATATTCATACCTCCAAATCATACGAAGATACGACGTTCACCCCCTCAATAAAACAAACCACCGCAACGGTTCGAGAAAGCATATTACGGGCGAAGTATACGAGTATACGATGTCACCGGTACGTTTTCTCGGCCTTCCATATTTCAAAAACGTCGAGTGTGTGACACCCGACATTCCTGACGCGAATTGAATCACAGATCCTCTGAGAAGACTTTGACGGATCATATCCAAGCCTTTTGGCAAATTAATAGTCTTCGGAGCACGGGGAAGTGGATAGACATCCTGCTATGGAAAACTTCTCTCGGTCCTGAATCGACCCTTATTAATGCAACAAACGAACCAACGCCATATCCTAACGCAATCGATGTATCTTTTTCAGAACGCTGAAGGATATCATGGATGAGTATGGCCTGGATCCGAACGGTGATATGCTTCGTTGCATGGAATCAAGTTGCGATTGGCTTGGAAGACGTCTGAGGGGAATTAGGCTAGTATGTGTTTTTTGAATTTCTCCCTGTGAAGCATTTAGTAGTGGAACATCTTGTCAAGAGTGGAGAAAGGGTGCGTTGTTCTGTTTCATTAGATGGAGATGCCTAGAGTTAGGACCCTCCTGGTCAGCTAGTGTAGCATAAGACTCGAATAGCCTCAAGGAGTCACTAGTCAAAGTCAAATTGTAGACGGTTAGACAGTGGCTATGTACAAGCTCGTTCGCGAGTCGTGACATGATGAGGCCTGATGTACCCATCCTCCTTTTTAGGGTGAAACTTAGGCCCATCACGATCCTTATTAGATCCTTACCATCTCAGCCTGATGAACGATTTTACCGCTAACGTGCAGATGTGTATACGGTACCTTCCCCCGTCCACTGTCTACTATACTCTACATATTCAGGAGGAATTTGAAGAACAAAACTAAAGCGGATGTATATTTTGAAAGAAGCCTGAGGCCGTTTCGTATTGAAGTACATACCGTATGTACAGTCCCAGACTCCCAGGAAGGCCTGGGACCGGACCGAAGTCATCAGATCAAGGCAGTGCTTTCATGCACTGGAAATTGATGAGATTTAATTACAGATTCGACCATCAATGGATCTCTGTTGACTTAGTATAAACTTAGCAATTGATCTGCGAAAGAAATTAACAAGAGGCCTACATACATCTCAGCATATGCCAGGAAAACATGTTATGGTGCCGGAATGATCAGTCGTTGTACTCTGGGTGCCAAGAGGGAGAGCACAAGAATTTGCGACCTCGCTACATAGCAAGTATGAAACGAATGAGTTTCTTCGTTGGGGTGTACGAGGGTGTACGCTTGTAATGTGGTAAGATGTAATTACGCCAACAAAGAAGAATTTGACGGATCTGATGATGAGTGTACCTGTAAGTATATGTCGTGATTATTCTGTAATTTGCGGTTTGATTGAGCCTCGAGTATTAGACAGTCCATGGACGATAGTCTACTAGTAACGTGAACTGACAAAGGCCTTTAGCGTAACCGCTCTACCGTGTTGTAAGACCCGTGTAAGACTCTGTTAGACTCCATGACGCAAAGTGCAACTCGTCACTTCGTGAAGCAGCACCCAAAGCCCTGCCCATGTATCCACCAGTCCACATGAAAAAACCTATGACAGCTGATGCAAGATGGTTAACAGACGGCAACTGCTCACCGGATACGGCGGAGGAGACCACAGTGCCAAGTGGAACGGTGAAATGTCGATACAGAACGTTATAGAGCCTGCCAATTGAGCAGTTCGCTATCCCTGTACCTAACGAGCCGGCACCAAAGCTAAGCGCTAAGCGCTGATTATGAATTTGATATCGTCGTTGCGACCCACAATATTGAATATGGTCAGAGTACGCACAGAGTATCAGTGTGCCTGCCTGCACAGCTACCTTTCTTCTGTGTTTGCTCTATGGATTCTAGTCAGAGTCCATTCAGCGTATAAAAGACGTGAAGTATGTGCCCAATCTTCAGCAGATTGAGTTCTCTCGTCTCTCACCTATCAATCCTCTCTGTGCGCGGGCTGGTCCCTTTGCACCTCTACACCTCTCGTATCCGACGCTGCGCGTTAGATCATTGAAACTACATCCCCCCATCTCACCTGATATCTGCACGAGCACTCACGTTTCAAGATGTTCGCCCGCCGTCACCTCATCCTTCTCGTCGCTCTGTGTCTCTCCGTGGCGGTAATATCTGCACCAACCCCCGAGACAAATGACCCGGTCATGGTCAGAGAAGTGAGTGATCTTCGCTCCTTGTGATGCTTGATATGATATTGACTATCTCCCAGTTGCAAGACATTGAATTTAACGACTTTGAACGACGCGAGCCTTTGTTCGGAAAGAAAGGCAGTAGCTTTACCACGCCGAAAAGTGGGAGTTCCAGTGGTCACAAAAGTGGTAGCTCCAGTGGTGGTGTTACCAAGCCTGGTAGTAGCAAGCCTAAGAGTGATGACAGCAAGGGAGATAAAAAGAAAACCCCGCCTTCTACACACACTTCTACACACACCACTTCGACTAAAGGGAAGACGCATGCGACACCAACAACGAGCAAAGGTCATAGTAGCGCACATGCTTCCGCTACCCCTACCGCTGGCGTGAGTTTTCACATATAGTGTCGTCCTTGCAGATTCTGACAATTTCTTGAACGCAGGCGACTTGCTCTATTAATAACTCGAAGACCAATTCAAAGACCAGCCCGAAGACCACCAAGAAACCTTCTACAACCAAGAAGGTTGCCCGTGCAATCAGCTGGATCTTTGGTCGTGCATACGACGATGACGACGATGTCCACTCCCTTGTCGCTCGTGGGACCGAAAAGAAGAAGGGAGACAGTATGTTCACCTTCCTTTCACATAGGCGTTTCTTGACTTCACAATTCCTAGAAATCGTGATCAACGGACACACAATCACGCTCGGTACCCAACGCTCCGGTCGTTCTCGCGGATCTGGTGACACTGCTGTAAGTAACCTTTTTTAATCAGGGATAGCACTCACTTACAAATATGTCATCTTCAGACTTTCGATGTAACTTACAATGGCCGTTCTGCCATCGCGAAGCAACAGACCACTATTTCAAGCGCAAGGTTCTCAACGGAAATCCAGAACACATATGCAGTGAGTATCGTACCTTGAAAGTCGTTAACGCCCTTCTTACTCTTACACTCATAGGCGGGCCACGCGCAAGGCAATGGGCTTTACTTGGATCAAGATTGCTACGACGGCTCGATGTGGATGATCATGAAGAAGGTTTCTGGGAAGGACATTTACAATCGATTGTTGTCTTTGAGACCCGCCACCAGAGAGGAATGTGAAGCACACCTACAGACTGCTGCTCATACAGCTGCTACTGCGCAAGCCAATTTGGCTACTCATGCGCACTTTGTCCAAGGCGACGACAATTACGAGAACGTGAGTTATTCTATATCCCCGAGCCCCATTTAGCATCTAACTGGTCCTTTCGAATCACAGTATCTGTTCAGCTCTGACTTGAGGTCAGTCAACATCATCGACTTTGGTGTGGTGACTCCAGTTGGAGCCAATGCGCAAGCGAACGCGATAGTGAGTTCACACATCTATTCTGTGGATTAAGCAAGGTTTGACTTACCATATTCGTAATCGCAGGCGAATAGCCAGTATAGGGCGATGCTCGCAGAAGGTGGCACTTTTGGAGATCATTGGATTGAGTACCTTCAGCACGCAGGCTACTGCCTGTAATCTCCGTGACCTTGAGATTGGGATGATGTTCCAGGCAAAACGTACCATACGAGATGGGCAAATGTATCCTAAAAAGAATAAAATAATTATTGAATTTCAACATTTCGGAAATCAGAACAAAAAATTGCACTTACGTTGAAAAGCGTTTCAAGTTGTCCTGTCCTGGTTTGCTTCATGACTTAATGCTGTTACTGCAGCAGCTGATTACTCTGAACTTTAAAGTGGGCCGTCGACTTGCAGCTAAATAATCCATACTTTGACAGCATACAGGCGTCCTTAGATGTAGAGAGGTTGAGTAAAGTGTATGGCAGGACTGGACGAGTTTCGCATTGGATCATTTCAATCTCCGGCTGAATGTTTGGACTCCGTCTTTCAATTCTAATTTCTCGAATCCAGCCTTTGACAAATTTGACCACTTGCCTTTCAGCGATCCATTCTAATTTCTCGAATCCAGGTCTATCTTTGACCACTTCTCTCATAACACTGAAGGATGTCATGGCCTGGGACCGAAGGGTGAACATATGCCTTGTTGCATGGAATCAAACTCGTCCACGTTCTAACGGATGCACGGAAATTACATCTCTGTGTTCAGCTCGCATCATATATCGGTAACTACCAGGAACCTCGACGTCTTGTCTACGTATATCTCCATTTTTCACTACGGAGAACACACGAAGCTCTTATTCACGTAAATGCTTTCGAGCAACTAACGGAGCTCGACGTGGAAATGAATACTTGCAACGAGAAAATCTTTGGAGGGAAGGTATGTATATCCGACAGTTACGCCTGAAAATGTTCCTGCTGATCGTTCGCCGCTTAGTGCGGCGTGTAAGCTGCAGCGAATTTGAATTTCGGAATACGATATGTGGTGACTGCTGTACACAGTAGAAAATCGTAAGTATGTGTGTTCATCGACTTTGCGGTCGTAACGAATGAGCGTCCCCATCGGCCTCCATCGGCTCGAAAAGAGTCGAAAGATAGTCTATACTATCACTTCCAAAACCACTTCTATACATCAGGTTTGTTTTGTAGCACCGTCGTTAGGTGGTATAGGGTGGTATATATGCACATCACAACCTGGGATCAATACACATGTATGATGGGGGACAGATCACAGCTTTTATGTAGGAATTGTCCGTACCACCCCGTGCGCTGTAGCGCTGTCATACTCTGGGGATAGCTGGCGTCGACATGAGCTTGGTCAGTGCCTTCGGTGATCATGGTCTATATTAATATTGATGAACTGAACAATTATGCCAGAGTATCACTATGCCCGCCAGCACGGCTACGTATCATCGATCATCTGTGATGCCATTCAGCGTATAAAAGAGGTGAAGTACACAATCTTCAGCAGATAGAGCTCTCTCATCTCTCAACTATCAATCTCTCTGTGCGCGGGCTGGTCCCTTTGCACCTCTACACCTCTCATATCCGACGCTGCGCGTTAGATTGTTGAACCTAAACATCCTCCCATCTCGCCTGATTTCTGTCCAAGCACTCTCATTTCAAGATGTTCTCCCGCCGTCAACTCATCCTTCTCGTCGCTCTCTGTCTCTCCGTGGCGGTGATCTCTGCACCGACCCCGGAGACAAATGACCCGGTTATGATCAGAGAGGTGGGTGACCTTGGCTCTTTATGATACTTGACATGATATTGACTATCTCGCAGGTGGATACCGATAACTTTGAGCGACGCGAGCCTGCATTCAAGATCAAAGGCATCAAGCCCAAAACTGGTGGTAGCAGTGGTGGAGTTGATACCAAGTCTGGTAGCAGTACTCCTAAAGATGGCGATACAAAGAAACCCCCGCCTTCTACCCACACCACTTTGTCTAAAGTCAAGGCTAATCCGACATCAAGCAAAATCCCGAGCGCCTCTGCTTCTGCTTCTGCTACCGCAACACCAAGCAAAAGCCATAGTGCATCTGCTTCCGCTACCCCTACCGCTGGCGTGGGTTTCCTATATATAGTGTCCTTGCAAATTCTGATAATCTCCTGATCGCAGGGGACTTGCCTTGCTAGCAACTCGAAGACCATCCCGAAGTCTTCTTCAACCAAGAAGATTTATACCCGTGCAATCGACTGGTTCTTTGGTCGTGCATACGACAACGATGTCCATTCACTTGTCGCCCGTGCGGCGCAAAGGAAGACGGGAGATAGTATGTTCACCTTCTCTTCACTTAACCACCGTGATGGACTGTCCTGACTTCATGATTTTCAGAAATCACGCTCAACGGAAACACATTCACGCTTGGAACTCAACACTCCGGTGCTTCTCGCGGATCTGGTGACACTGCCGTAAGTAACCTCCTTGATCAGGTATAACACTCACTTACAAATCTGTCATGTTCAGACATTCGAAGTTACTTACAACGACCAAAAAGCTATCGCGAAGCAACAGACTACTATTAAGCCTGCCACGTTTTCCACAGAAATCCAGAACACGAAAGCGGTGAGTACCATACCTTGGAATTCACATTCATCCTTTGAACGCCTCACTCTTTCACAGGCGGGCGACGCGCAAGGCAACGGGCTTTACTTGGATGCCGGTTGCGACTCCACCGGGACTATGTGGATGATCATGAAGAAGGTTGATGGGCTAGATATTATCAATCAACTGATAGCTCTGAAAACTGCCACCAAACCCGAATGCGAAAATTTCTTTAAGATGGCTGCTAAGACGGCTGCTAAGGCGCAAGGAAATCTGGCTGCAAAGGCGCACTTCACCCAGGGCGACGAGAATTACGAGAACGTGAGTTCCCTATATCATCTGCCCGAGTCCATCCATTCTACCCTGTCGTACTTTGAATCACAGTACCTGTTCACTCCTGACTTCGAGACAGTCAACATCATCGACTTTGGTGTTGTGAGTCCAGTTGGAGTCAATGCGAAAGCGGACCAAATTGTATGTTAACACATCTATTCTGTGGGTTAAGCAAGGTTTGACTTACCATAATCGTAATCGCAGGAGGCTAGTCAGGAGAAGGCGATGCGCGCCCAAGGAGGCACGTTCTCGAATGAATGGATTGGATACTTTCTTCAACCTCAAGGCCTCTGCAAGGAAGTTGAGGAACCTTGAGATTGGGATGATCCAGTCAGAACGTACCATGAAACGAGATGTGACAGATGTATCCTAGAAAGAATAATGAAGCCTTACAAGCGTGTTGAAGAAGAAACAAAGGAGAAAGCTCGTTGAGTACGAACGCTCATTGCGGTTCGGGCCGAAGCCATACAGTATCTGTCGGCGCCAGCGAGCCGCCCGGCGCCTGTTCAACAAGCGCCGTGACCGGCCGTGACTTCCTCTTCTTCCTCTTCCTGTCCTCTTCTAAGTTTCTCGTCCTCTTCTTTTCTTACACTGGCAGTTGGCATACGATTCGAGGCCTTGATGCGACAAGGGTCTTATTCTGAAGGACACAACACGAAGATTCACTATAACGGGGACTGCATACATAGTTACTGGCCCTGGATGTTTTCTCGATATTCAATCAACGCTCCCAAAGTTCGTTATAGGTTGATATTGAACATAGGTTCAATATTTCTCTCAAGCCTTCATCAAGACTGTTTTCCTGTGACATCGAGATCGATCCTCCAAACATGAGAAGAACAGTGGGCCTACTGACACGGTAAGGAAGACAGGCCCAAGCAAATGCTATGCAGTAAATTCTAGTAAATCGTATTCGCGATTATTGATTATCCCAGATTGTATGTAGAGCATGATAAACACCGGCTTGATTTCGCAGTACGAAGGACACACACAGAGTTGAATGCTTTCCAGCAACTAACAGGGCGACGTTAAAACGAGCAATTCGCGAATAGAATTGTTTTTGAGAGAAAATTTTCCAACCCGTTATGCCTGACAGTGACAAGGATCATTAATCAAGACCTGGGCCCTGCGCAGGCCGCCGGCGCCGGATTCAGCCTGGGAGGTACATACCCACATACGGCAAGTACTGAGGATCTCAATCATCTCATAGGCCGCTGGCCGCGAATCGTGAGATTGTGATTTATGACTGTATATGATCGCCGATGAAGGTGCTGTGCCAGGGCCCAGGAGATATGTCATGATGCCGGAATGATTTTGTACTTGATAATCAGATGTGCCAAGGTCCAAGCGGGAAGGGAGAGCCTTGGAGAGCCTGGGAGAGCACAAGATTCCTTGAAGTTCGTATTTTCTGAAACGAATGAGTCACTTTTGAGTTTGTTGGGAGCACACTTGAAGTAATTGCCACCGCTTCACGAGATTAAACGCTACGTTTGAAGCCGGTGGAAACGTCGAAACAACTCGGCTGCTCCAACTACCATACGCTCTCCGTACACACGCTCTCCGTACACTTCGAGACTGAAAGAGATTTTTATGTAAGTATGTCTGTACAGCAAGCCAAAAAAAACAAAAAAAAAAAAATTGACGCATCTTCCGATGTCGGATGAGTTTCCCTGCACAGTGATCATGAATCTGTGAAGGCAATTTTCTTCAGCCTCGAGCCGGCCTCAAGTAGATCCATAGGCGACACCGTACCGCTCTAGGATCGACTCCTGATAGACTCCAAGACGCACGTCGCAGAGTGTAACTTGTCACTTGTGCGGCAGTGAAGCAGCATCATTGTTTTGTTGGCATAAGACGCAAGAGATTCATATCCATCATTCCAGTGTCCATGGACAACGCGTCAAAGAATACATGAAGCTGATGGTTAACAAATGGCAACCCATGACAACTATGACTCTCACCGTATATGGCGGAGAAGTCACAGTGGAACGGACCGAACAGTAAGATGTAGAGCCTGATTAAGCGGTGGCTGTCCGGGTTTTCTCATTAGCCCTCGCTAGCCCTAGTACCTAGCGAGTTGACATAGTCAGCATTCACAGCTGATTTTGAAAATGATCTTGTCGTTACGACCACAGACCACAAAGTTACGCCAGAGTATCACTATGCCTGCCTGCACAGGTACGTATCATCGGTGTTTGCACCGTAATGCCAGTCAGCGTGGCGTATAAAAGAGGTGAAGTATGAACCCAATCTCCAGCAGATTGAGCTCTCTCATCTCTCACCTATCAATTCCTCTGTGCGCGGGCTGGTCCCTTTGCATCTCTACACCTCTCGTATCCGACGCTGCGCGTTAGATCGTTGAACCTACACCCTCCCATCTCACCTGAACTCACTCCAAGCACTCTCATCCCAAGATGTTTGCCCGCCGTCACCTTATCCTTCTCGTCGCTCTCTGTCTCTCCGTGGCAGTCATCTCTGCACCGACTCCCGACAGAAATGACCCCGCCATGATCAGAGAAGTGAGTGACTTTGGCTGTTCATGATACTTGATATAATATTGACTATCTCGCAGCTGGATACCGTTGAATTTAACGACGTCGAGCGACGTGAGCCTTTGCTCGGAAAGGCCAAAGGCGGTAGCAGTAGCACGCCCAAGAGTGGTAGTTCCAGTGGTGGTGTTACTAAGCCTGGTAGCAGTACGCCTAAGAATAATGACAGCAAGGGCGACAAGAAGAAAACCCCACCATCTACACACACTTCTACACACACCACTTCGCCTAAAGGGAAGGCGACAGCAACACCAACCAAAAGCCATAGTTCATCTGCTTCCGCTACCCCTACCGCTGGCGTGAGTCTTCACATAGATAGTGCCCTTGCAGATTCTGACGTCCCTGGACGTAGGCGACTTGCTCTATTAGTAATTCGAAGACCAGCCCGAAGACCAACAAGAAACCTTCCACGACCAAGAAGGTTGCCCGTGCAATCAGCTGGCTCTTTGGTCGTGCATATGACGATGACGACAATGTCCACTCACTTGTCGCTCGTGGGACCGAAAAGAAGAAGGGAGACAGTATGTTCAACTTCTCTTCACAAACCACAGTGATGGACTTTCCTGACTTCACGATCCCTAGAAATCACGATCAACGGAAACACATTCACGCTCGGTACTCAACGCTCTGGTTCTTCTCGCGGATCTGGTGATACTGCTGTAAGTAACCAACCTAAGCCTTGTTCAGGAATGGCACTCACTTACAAAGCTGTTCATCTTCAGACATTCGATGTGACCTACAAGGGCCATTCTGCTATCGCGAAGCAACAGACTACCATCGCAAACGCGAAGTTCTCAACGGAAATCCAGAACACAAAAGCAGTGAGTATTGTACCTTGAAATCCACACTCAGTCCTTTGCGCCCGACTTACTCTTACTCTCTTCACAGGCGGGCACCGCGCAAGGCAATGATCTGTACTTGGATGAAGGTTGCTTCGACGGCTCGATGTGGATGATCATGAAGAAGGTTTCTGGACAAGACGTTTACAATCAGCTGACGGCTTTAAAACCCGCCACCAAAGCGCAATGTGAAGCATACCTTAACACTGCTGCTGAGACGGCTGCCAAAGCGCAAGCCAATTTGGCTACTCATGCGCACTTTGTCCAGGGCGACGACAATTATGAGAACGTGAGTTATACTACATCTCCCTGAGTCCCATTTATCGGTTGGCTGACCCTTTCGAATCGCAGTATCTGTTCAACGCTGATTTCAAGTCAGTAAACGTTATCGACTTTGGTGTTGTGACTCCTGTTGGAGCCACTGCACAAGCGAGCACGATAGTGAGTTTCACACATCTACTCTGTTTGATCAAGCAATCGCTGACCTACTATAATCGCAGGAGGCTAGCCAGTTGAAGTCGATGCGCGCAGAAGGTGGCACCTTTGGGGATCATTGGATTGAAGCTCTCCAGCACGCAGGCTTCTGCAAGTAATCTCCATGACCTTGAGATTGGGATGATGTTCCAGGCAAAACGTACGGTACGAGATGGGAAAATGTAGCACAAAAAAAATAAAACAAATTTTTGAATCTCAAAGATGTCTTGACCCGAGAATGAGGAACACACTCTTACACTGAGCAGCGCTACAGTGTTATTTGCCGTTACACTAGACTTAAAGCTTGAATTTTTGAATGCCGTCAAAGTTGTAGCAGCTGAATTTGCACTTTGAAGGTGGACTGTCAACTATAGTGTTAGTGGAGAGCCAGGACAATTCCTTGGGCCCGTACTTCTATCAGGCATTCCTGGTCGCAGAGGGATGGTTGAGTAGACTGTGAACAAGGCAGGAGTGATCATGGACAGGTTCGCTGAGGAAGACGATCCTTGGATCATTTTGTTCTCCGGCTAAATATTTTGTACTCCGCTCCAGCAGCCATCCAGTGCAGACTGCTTGGTGGATCTAGCTTTGACCATCGTATCCATTCATGCCTTTTGGTGAAGTAGTCTGCGGAGCACCAGGAAGTGGAAAATCGACATACTGCTATGGAAAACACCAACTATTCTCAGCACTCAACCGACCCATATCTATCGTGAATCTTGACCCAGCAAACGAAATGATACCGTATCCTTGCGCAATCGATATATCTTCTCTCATAACGCTGAAGGATGTCATGGATGAATATGGCTTGGGTCCCAATGGTGGAATGCTTTACTGTATGGAATACTTGGAAGCGAATTTCGACTGGCTTGAGGAGCGTTTGAAGGAACTAGGACCCGATGCCTATGTTTTGTTTGACCTTCCCGGGCAGGTGGAGCTAAGCACAAACCACGAAAGTGTGAAGAATATAGTGGATCGTCTGGTGAAGAGTGGCTATAGGGTGCGTTGTTCTATTTCACTCGACGTAGACGTCTGTTAATGCAAATCTTCAAACCCTCTTGGTCAGCTAGCAGCCGTGCATTTATGCGACGCCCACTACGTAACGGATGCAACAAAGTACATCTCTGTACTCTTGCTATCTCTCCGAACCATGTTGCATTTAGAATTACCGCATGTCAATGTCTTGTCTAAAATCGACTTGATTTCGCAGTACGGAGAACTCGGTGAGCTATTCTTTGAGTTGCTTCTACGCTCTCTGACCGATACAGCATTTCAGATTTCAATCTTGACTTTTATACAGAAGTGCAAGATTTGTCCTATCTGGAAAATGCTCTCTCGAATTCGTCGCCACGTTATACAGCTCTGAACATGGCCATGATATCACTGATAGAAGACTACAATCTAGTAGGCTTCGAAACCCTTGCTGTTGAGGTACGCATGTCGATATGTGCTCGTTATCAATATTCAAGCACATTTCCTTGACACAGAATAAGGATTCGATGATTCATTTAACTCGAGCAATTGACCGCGCTACTGGTTACGTCTTCGTCCCACCTTCAGGATCCAAAGCTCCTCCGGGTACGATAAATGAGATGGATGCACCATCTGCTGCTCGGGCCAATTCGTATGCCCTCTTTTCCAGTGCTGCAGGCCCGATGCATGGACCTGGCAGTGACGTGCACGATGTTCAAGAAAGATGGATTGACGCGAAGGAAGAATGGGATGCGTACGAGAAAAAACAGTGGAGGCGTGAGGGTGAATTAGTCAGAGATGAAGCTGCTCGGGTGAATGCCAGTAATCTGAAGATTCGAGAACGACAATCTACATCTTGACGTCCATCCGCACTATACTCTGTCTCATGCTTAAATTACAGACTCCGGTCCATAATACATAATCATTTTAGCAGTAGCTGAGAGAAACATTATCAGACTAGTAATTGGCTGTAGAAGCCATTGCTACATAATCTACTTTACAGCCTCATGATGAGCTGCTTAATTCCCGACATCCACAGTCCAATGTCATCCGTTTGCGAACCGCGTGTCAGAAGATCAACGTGAATAGCCAGCGCTGCTGGACGATCGCGGGACTCGATAGCTAGAAGAGCCAGAAGGGGTTAAAACTACAAGTCAATCGCCGAAAGCTTTGAGATTTAGCTCGAGTGAGAGTGAGGAGTTGATCCACAACAGGGTTTGACAGCGTTTCACAATTCAGTGCGTCAAATAAGGGATTGATTCTGCGCTCAAGATCATCCACTAAGCGCTTTTGAGTGGGCTGAATGAGAAAGTCATTGAGTCGGAATTGACCGTGAAAGAAAGGGACAAACACGTACAGGAGCAGTTTGCTTCAATCGCTCCAGCTCCTGAGTCAGTACGTTGAACGCCGGTCGTGCATGGTCTGGAATGTGACTTCGATCACCGGGCGCTAGAAAAGGCTACAATCAAATGATGCACGCGAAGTCAATGAAAGAAACGTACGGTACTTAGGTGGAGGTGGTCCAGCCTTCAATGCACGAGATGGAGGTGCCGACGGTGCTGAAGGAGGTGGTGCTCCACCAACGTTGCCTGGTGGATGTCCACCTGGTCCTGGAGGTGGTTGCGGACCGGATCTTGCACCTGGGGGAGGGCCATATGGACCGGGCTGTGCTTGCGACTGTGTGCTTGGGGGAGGAGCATAAGGACCAGTTTGTGCGTGTGGTGGAGATTGCATGGGAGGGGGGGTAGCACGAGCATAAGGGCCGGGTTGCTGCATAGGTGGAGGCGTAGCACGAGCAAATTGACCGCCAACAGGTTGCATGGGAGGCTGTCCAGCTTGTGGTGGAGGTCGCATGTAGGTCCCCGGAGGTGTTTGTCCAGGAACAGGACCACGTGTTGGCGGAGGTCCATACTGAGTTGGTGGTACATGTGGGGGAGACATCATTCGAGTGGGAGGTGCCATGTTCTGAGGTCCAGGGGCCCCAGAAGGAGGCCTTGCTGGAGGTGGATACATACCGGCACCAGCCGGCGGTCCCATCCGCCCTTGAGATGGTAGAAGGGGTCGTCCTGACACACTTCCAGGGCGAGGTGGGGGTGGTATGTTAGACGACTGACCACCTGACTGGTAAGGTGTAGGAGTCCCGGAAGAAGGAGAAGAATTAGGGAAAGGTGAGGTAATTGCCGCTAGTTTGTTCGCATTTACGCTGGGGCTACGAACAGGCTGTACAAGTGGAGCGTCATTCCAACCCCCGTTTTCCCTAGCTTTAGGGGGTGGTGGAGGCCCTGAAGGATGAGTTCCAGGAGTAGCTCGAGGGGGCCCCGGGGGAATGACTGGCTGAGCCATCGCAGGTTGTTGATGACCATATTGCGATGGTTGAACGATTGAATTGGGCGCACTGTACGGATTATAGGGTGCAGCAGCGGCAGGCGCATATGAAGACGGTGCGGCCGAAGGAGCACCCGGAGCGTAAGTCGAGTGAGTCGCAGGACCATATGCAGAGTAAGGGCCAGGAACAGAAGATGGGGCGGGAGCGGGAGGTACGGCAGCCGGCACTGTTGTCTGAGGTACCGAAGGTTGGTAATAACCTGGCTGTGTAACGCGAGAAGTGGAAGCGATATTGCTGCTTGCGACAGCTACACTAGGACGAGCACTAGTAGCAACAACAAGTCGGCTTCTCTCAACGCTCAAATCGGATGTGCCGGAGCCTTTATAATCAGAGGGCGTCAGCTTCATATACGCAACGGCCTCCTTGACAAGACCTTGCGACGCAAGCAGATCGGCATACTCGAAGTAACGGTCATACAGAGCGGCCAACTTGTATGTCTTGACATCTGCTTCGACACTAGAGGCAGAGGCTAGTGAGAGGTCTGCGTCTGTATAATGAGTAGCAGATCGGAACACAGTGACCTTCTCAACAAACGTCTGCAGCGCATGAGCGTGGGCAGAATATTGAGAACCAATCGCCTGACTATCGTTTGCTACAAATGCAGCTTCATCCTCAGCCATTTCCTCCGCCCAAATGTTGACAAGCCGCTCGAGCCGAGCAGCAGCAAGGTACGTGAGCATTGCATATTTTCGGAATTCGTTAACCTTCCCTGCAACGTCCTGATCTACGGAAGACTTCGAAATCGTGTACTGAAACTCCAACCGACGTCCGAGCTGCTCAGTAAGACCCGGAAATTCCTCCTTATTTGCAAAGGTACAGAGCACAACGAAGATTTCCTGCCACTCCTGGAGATCGGCATTCTGGACAATATCAGCTAGATCATTGGTGACAATAGACTGGAATAGACGCAAGTATGGCGCGGAGATTGTCTGCCGTGCAAAATAGGCTTGCTGAGTCTTCTGTAAAAGTTGAGGGCCACCCCTGACGGCGAGCAGAAGAGCATCGGCGAATCTGTCTGAAGACAAACACAGCTCCACCGCAGACTCGAAATCTCCGAGTACCAATGCTTTCGTCACTAGCCTTTCTATCTCAGATTCGTCTGTAGGGTAGATCCTGAAGGTGTTGCTCTTCATTACCTCCGAAGCGGCGGAAGAAGGTCTGGAGCCTACGGTAGCTGCAACGGAAGAGTCGGCAGCATAGTTGGTGTGTGGCACAACCTGTTCCGAGAGGTTGCTCCCCGCAACGCCAATGGTGCTGAAGAAGTCCGCTGCACCATCCGCAGGAGCATTATCGTCACCGAAAAGGGATGGAGCAGTGGTGGTAGACTCGGTGTCGGCAAGGCGGGTGGCAGCACTCGTAGCATCAGATGTAGCACTTCCGCTGACTTCAGAAGGTGTCTTTTCCAGACCGGCACTGTCAGGAGTAGGTTCATCAGCCTCGTTGACTTCGACAGGCGTAGGCTCGCGCTCAGGCTCGGCGAATGAAACGACTGGAGGCTTCATGTCAGTGAGATCCTCCTCGGAGGGTGCTTTGAATGTCGCGCTGTCTGCGCTGTTCGCTTTAATCTTGTCGATTGCTTCAGCGACACGAGATGCAACCTCCGTCTTGGAAAAGCCCAATAACGTCACCAATTCATCCCTGCTGTCTGCCTGGTACAAACTTAACAATGCTTTCCATGTTTCACCCGCATGGTCAGCTTTTCCCTCAGAAAACGCCTTCATAGACCCTTCCTCGATGGCAGCCTGCAACTTCTTCGCCCGCTCAACCAGATCCTCCTCAGTCACAATATTCCGAACATGGACAACACTGCTCTGATTCTTGCCTTGAGCGGAAGGAAGGTTGGACACCGTTATCAACCTCCCACCAAAACCAAAAGATGACGAAGCTGGGCGACGAAGCCATTTCGGAGGTTGCTTGAGAGAGAGAGTACCTCCTTGCGATGAGCGGGAGAATCCGGGAACATTGAAAATGTCGGCACCATCCACAGCAGGTGTGGCAACGGCAGCGGCAGCGGCAGCAGACTCATTCGTAGACTGGATCGAGTGAATGCCTACTGTCCCGTCAAAGAATGCAGTAGCCAGTAGATCGGGGTTTCGAGGACACCATTCGACTTGGAATGCCCAATTATCTGCAGAAGGAAGCTGCGAAAACTGTCAGAGTCAATAATGGGAGCAACAAGACAACAACACACCTCGCCGATGATCTCGGAGGTCTGAGGGTTCCAGCATAAAGCACGGTTGTCCTTCCCGCAAGACAGGAGAAGGTCGGCGTCCTGTTTACACCAAGAGAGCGACAAGACACCTTTTTCATGGCCGGTGAGGATCTGGAAGAGCAATTAGACAAGTCTCTTTGGTGACCAATAGACGCATACTTTCTCAGGTGCACGAGCATTGCGAAGATCCCAGACCATGATAATAGGTGAAGAATCATCCTCGGAAGCCGTGACGAGCCTCGTAGCCTAGGAAAAAGTCAATTGTGTTTCTTCTTACAGAATATATGACGTACATTATCTGGGTGCCATGCAATGGCGCTCATACCTCTCCTACCACCCACAGCAAGACCATTTCCGACATTAGTTTGCCCGGCCAAGGTCCCCGCACCACCACCATACGCCAAAGCCACCACCTCACGTTTACCCCTCAAGTCCCAGACCACAGTATATCCAGTACTGCTGGCACCTGCGAGCACGTATTGCACTTGCTGATTCCAGGCAACCGAGGTGATTTCATCCAGTTTACTACTTCGGCTTCCCGGTGTAGGAGTATATGGTTTACTAGGATCCTTCAAATCCCAGATATAGACCTAAGAGAGTTATCAGCAGTGCTCGGAGTACAGCAAGACGTATCTCATACCTCTCCATTGACTCCACCAGATGAAAGCAAGTTTGTTTGTATTGGGTTGAAGTCCAAAGCTCTAACAGGACCCGTATGTTGTGTATTCCGTAAAATAAGAGACTCAGGGGAGCTAGGATGCAAGCCGTAAGATTTTTGAGGTATGAGCGAATCGGAGCCATTCTCACCTTGCACCCGCTAAAATCTTGGAAGGATCCCAGAGAGCGAGTTCACCATTTTCCATACCAGCAGCAATCACTCCATGTGGACGAGCAGCATCAACGTGTCCCCAAGTCAAACGATTGAATCTGCCCCAGTGGTTAGGTCGACAATTTAAAAATGACAATAGCATAAGTACCTTGATGTATCTTTTACAAAACCCTTCGGTCCATGCTGACCCTCACTTCCCAGGTCGAATTCATGTTTGTCAAGAAAGTCGGGTGCCCATATCTCCAGCTGACTCTCGTTACTGAATGACTCGTCTAAAGCGCCTGCAACTGTCCCGGTGGCCAGCAAAGGAAGAGAAGCAGAAGGCGACCACGCAAATGTAGACGTCCGATGTATCTCCTTGAGTTTCATAGCGGTATCAAAGGAGACTTAACGAGAAAAAATATATGCAAGAGACGTACGAGTTCGATGACACGTCGAAGAGATTGGGGAACTTACGACCTGCCCTAAAGATATCACGTGGTCTTGGGCGCGTCCGCTCATGGGCGCTGCAGCCAGGGCTGCAGCTCAGTGCTCAATTGCTCAGGGCTCAGCCTCAAAACGCGTACGCCGATACATTTCTTTTTCCAGCCCTGATCGTCGGTGCAGATGCGCAAGACTTTCTCACAAACTGCATGCAAAGTATACCAGACATCTCAGTATCTAAATGTTCGCAAGTGAAACCATAATATTACTCAGTCTTCAACTACCCATACAGTATAGCCATGCGTAAGTAATAAATATGTGAACTTGACATGAGTTGCGGGCATAAGTTATGTCACTAATAGTACGTTAGACATGTTCCCCCCAAAAAAACCTGTGTAAAATGAGAAATACATAACTATGAATTGCATAAATAGAAATCAGATGCATTGTGAAAAACTGTCCTTGTTGCGCGATTACAATAACTCAGGCTTTTATGTTTAGCAGTGTGATAAACAACTACGCTTCAGCGCCGAGCGAAGCGGGGGTTTAGGAATTAATCGGTGATCCATATCAATACGCACGCCTTGCTCGTTCATCCAACCTTGTCCATAATCGGGGTATTCATCGAGGTCAATAGGGTATTCATGTCCGAGTGCAGGTGATTTGAAGTATCCACTATTAGTCCACAGTTGGTCGCTGATAGACGGCGTTAGTACGCTAAACAAGGCATAGGTAAGCAGAACACTAACCCTCGACGATTGAACCAACCCTTTCTTCGCTGCTCAGGAAAGATAGGCGATGGACAGATGAGGTTATCATTCCAGCGGACATTTCGAGTTGCATTTGCGGTAGCAGTCGTAGGCAAATTTATATTCACTCTAGCATCGGCCTGATCACCATCCGAGCTAGACCTATGTGGCTCCGGGCGTCTCCCATAATTACCGTTACTGCCCGATATGGTTGGTACGAACTCAGTTCGGAAGGGAGTAGCGCTCCTGTATGTTGCATCAACAAGGCTGGGATTATCATCATCGGAGTGTCTCCGTTTTGGTTCGCCGAACGGGGTGTGCGAGCGGGGAGGTGGAGGTGGGGGCTGCGGTACTGCACCTTGGCTGACCGGACCTGTCGCCCTGGATGGAATAGGCGGAGGAGCTACACGAGCTTGATTTGCAGCCACTGGAGCGCGAGCTTGGGGCGGGGAAGACCTCTCAGAAAAGTTGGTTGGCACAGTGTTGGTGGGAGGCTGTTAAGAGCGCAGAAGGTCAGAAGTTTTCAGATGCACAGAATATTTCAAAGAACTACGTACCAGAGCCATGCTATCCCTGAATCCCGCAGTTCCATGAGGCCTACTGGTCGTCATCGAAGCGGTACTAAAAGTACGCGCACGAGCCTCTTGTGCCGCTGCGGCCTGGGCAGCCACTGTCGCGTAGTCCGCGTCTCGAGGTGCAATTATGGCGGTAGGCTGGAAGTGTGTAGGTGGAGAATTGCTCGAGCTCCTGTTGGACATAGAAGGTCTGCGGGCCATAGAATTGGTAGCTCGAGGCATTCCTTCAAGCACTCGTGCATCCTCGACATGCATCGAGATCCCGGTAGCATTTAATCTTCCATGAGAGGTTTGCTCCTGCGGTGAGCGGGGAAGAGTGTCTGCGCGTGGAGCAGCAGGTAGTGATGGAACCGTCGATGTGGTTCTCACACGCGAATTGTCTGACGTTGAACCATTGCCTGAAACATGACTTTGTGAGGAAGAAGAGAGTTCATTTGCAACGTTCCTTCTTGATTCAGGAAAAGCGATGCCATTCCTCTCGACCGATCCGAGCTGTGCCTGTGCGTGAATCCGAGAATTTGAAGGTACCTGTGTGGTGGTCTGGATCTGAGGTTTGACGGAATTTGAGATTGGGGCTGTCTGGGCTGTTGAACCTGATGCATAGATATGAAACTGCGAAGACTCTGCATTACCATTTCTGTCAGAAGGGTAGTTCGTGGATGTGGCGGCCTCGTGTTCATAGCGTGGTTGATTTTGGGGCGGTATGACAGAGCTACGATGCTGCGCCGAACCTGATCCATCATGCGCGGCACTGGTGGTGTTTAATGATGATCGTGGGGGAGAAGGAATTGATGCAGTCTCTATTCTAGCTTCAGTCGGAGAAGACGATATCACAACTGAGGCATATGTTCGTCTTCCTTCTGAGTTTGAATTGGGCTGCGGTTGTGACAAGGGAGGCTGAAGAATGGAGAAAGCATCGGAAGACTCATGACTAGCAGTGGGAGATATACGCTGTGCGGTAGCTGTATGATTACTTTCCGACATGTAAGTTGTCGTGAAGATAGACGCTTGATCGACCGACTGGCTGGGGACCTGGCCCGGTACCGTTGGCGCACGATTATTCGTCATAGGCTCAAATTGCTCGGGACTACTTCGCAGCGCTGAACCGTCATCGAACAATCTGTCTGGCTGAGAGGGTACAGGGCGACCGGTAGAGTCGAGTGAAGCAAGACCAGCGTTCGCAGCTTGCGAGTGGTGCATGGGAGCAGATAAAGAGTCTCTTTTATTCCTAAGACCATTCCGATTATATGAAGTGCTGGCATTGATCTCCGTATTACGTCGCGATACGGGGTCAAGTTCAACGTCAAAGTCCGGAAAGCGACCCTCAACAGGGTCAGAATGAGGCTGTCCGTACTGGTCAGTCCAAGCCTCACGAGAAGGAAACTGAGCACGCTCCGACGCTGGTACACCAAGACCCTCTCGCTGACTAGTGCCGTTGTTGTTGGCGAAAAGTCCTCGCAAGGCGGACTGGGCCTGCGCCAGCGCAGGAATATGAAGAGGAAATGAGGAATGGGGAGCAGGTGTAGAGGATCGCGAAGGTGGTCGACGAGGATCAACGGATGTCGGGGCAGCTAATGGATTTTGAAGTGTCAAGCTGTCAGTAGACAACTGAGGCGAACAAACAGATTCTGAAGGGGCGAGTGTAGTCGTAGATGATGAAAACTCCGAGTTGGAGTAGATATCGGATGCCTCGTATATATACGTGTCTTTGCCGACACTGGGATAAATAGAGAAATTGGATGAGCGTTGTTTTGCGTGATGTGGCTCGGGCCCTCGAGAATTAGACGTCGCGACGTTGTCAGAGTTACTGTATTGGGTGGTCTGATAACTCCGAGGTAACGAGTACATTTTAGGTGCGGGAGGAGCGGGAGTTGGCGAACGAGTCGTATACCAATCTGCACGAGGCTTGCGCTGGGACATGTCGGCTGCAGGATAATATCCAACATCAAAGTGAGCTGTGGCAGTGTACGGTTGCGACGATACAGTAGGCCCCTTGAAGAGATGAAAAGAAAGTCCTTTAGGAGCCTGTATCCCGTAGTTCTGAGAAAGAGAAGTGTTAATCGATGACAGTGAGACAAAGCCGATTCTTCGACCAACACGAATTTTTTCTTACCTTCAGTGTCCCTGTTTGGGCACCCCTTAAATTGGGACCAGTGGGAGGGAACATTGCAGAACAATCAGTTGTACAGATGCAACGGTCTGCTGCATAAATACGAGGAGGGTACAGCAGTGGTCAAGGGCGGAAACGTCATATTCACACAATTTTCACAGCACGAGTTGGGCTTGCAGTCCACCATGCGGCCAAGAGTCCATCGATCAACATAATCCAGAAATGGACCGTTTGTCACGGATGGCCACGGAATGAGCTCACACAGTATGTAAAGCTGAGACGAGTCTTGGAAGCAACCGAGCTAAGTAAGAATCACCGATAACCCGGGCGAGTAACTCACGAATATGGTTTGAATGCTGCGTCTAAAGGCCCCGCTGATCCCTGTGATCTTAATAGACCGATTGAGGAACACAGTGGCAGAGTTACGTCTTAGATTCCCAGATTACTACGGGCACCATATCACAAAGCCGCTCGTCATTCAACAAACCAAGGATCAGGACATCGAGAAGGGATTGAAGGAACAACAGATCGGCGGCTTCTTTCATTCTGAGTTAATTCTATGAGGAGAGTTGGCTGGAATTGCTGTCTGGTAGCTGATCATAGAGCTTCATGGTGACGTTCCCAATTTTCTGCGGGGGCATAGTCAAAGCGAAGTCTACAAGTTTTCATGAGCGAATCCTACGCGAATTGTGCCTAGTAAGGTAACCTTGTTTATTACTCGTGTTCGTTATAAGGTAGCCTAAATACTTACCTGCTGCCCGTTTCTATCAAGTCTAAAAGCCTGCAGTGTAAGGGCTTGTGCTTAAAGCTGGCTTAAAGTAGAAAGAAGGATAACCTCAGCGTGACCGTGCACTGGTTGTATTGCAAGTCCGACAAGCACTTTTTGATCTCCGATCGAATTCACATACAAACTACATCCACGCGAGATTGGCTGCATTCTATGTACATCTGAGGTTGACCAAAACCTTTTATGAAAGTACAGAATAATCGTGCTGATTGTATTGGTCCTGCATGCACGCCTTGCATCAAGAAATACTACCCCCTAGTGGTGTCGAGTTTGCTACCAGTCTCAAATTAACACCATCGACCCTTGATTTACCCTCGGACATCTCTGCTCGCCATGAAATTGCCGCGAGGGTCCTCTGCAATGTGGTTGTCGCGCGGTCAAACCTTCTTCGTATATTTGAAGTGCGCGAGGAACCGGCCCCGATTGCTGTGCTAAGCGACGATGAACGAGAGAAGAAGGGGAAGGTCAGAAGAGGTACAGAGGCTGTTGAAGGTGAAGTTGCAATGGACAAGCAGGGCGAAGGTTTCGTAAACATTGCTAAGGTGTGTTGAGGGAGTAGCGCCTGTATTCCTGCCTGTAATAAAACAAACTATTTTTGCTAAGCCTGTAGCCCAAAAAGCAGTCATGAACACTGTCACAAAATTCTACCATGTGCGAGAACACCGAGTACATGGAATCATCACCGGAGTGGAGGGCGTTAAAGTCGTGGCCTCTATTGAGGACAGACTTGATCGTTTGCTTGTGTCCTTCAAGGATGCCAAGGTCAGGTGGACCTCAGTCTGAATTACGGTTGAAAGCTAACACCTTTGGTTACAGATCGCCCTCCTCGAGTGGTCGGACGTAGTACATGATCTCGTCACAGTCTCAATACACACGTACGAAAGGGCACCGCAAGTGGTAAGCGGCAACTTCTCAATACTACTCGATATTTTATGCTTAATTTTGAATGAAAGATGTCTTTGGATTCCTCGCTGTTTCGAGCGGAACTTCGGGTCGACCCGCTGTCTCGATGCGCAGCACTTCTACTTCCGAAAGATGCTATAGCAGTCTTGCCGTTCTATCAATCTCAAGCTGAGCTAGATGTTGTTGATCAGGATCAAAACCTGGCCAGGTGTGTCTCCAAGCCTAAGCCTCGATATCTTCATCCCTGGACTCATTTACTTCGATGCAGGGACATACCTTACTCCCCCAGTTTCATTTTGGACCTGCCACTTTCCGTGGAGAAGAGCATACACAATATCATCGACTTTGTCTTCCTTCCGGGGTTCAATAACCCAACTGTTGCTATCCTGTACCAGCCGCAGCAGACATGGACGGGGTGAACAAGATTTCTCATATTCCATTAGAGCGAGCTCACACGTTTCACTTTCCCCAACTGCAGCCGCCTTAACGAATACAAAGATACTGTGAAACTTACGGTTTTCACGTTGGATATCGTTCCGCAAAAATTCCCTATCATTACTTCGGTTGAGGGACTCCCACATGATTGCTTCGCTCTCCTGCCCTGTTCGACTGCAGTGGGTGGCGTTGTCATCATCTCAGCCAATGCCCTAATATATGTCGATCAAGCGGCCAAGCGCATTGTTCTGCCTGTCAATGGCTGGTTGGAACGAATAAGTGATATTCCAGTTCCTTCGAACCTATCTCCTGCAGACCGCGAGCGAAATATCTTACTAGATGGATCTCGCTCCGTCTTTGTCGACGAGAAGACCATTTTTGTCATACTCAAGGATGGAACAATTTACCCTGTGGAACTGATTGTGGACGGCAAAAACGTCTCAAAACTATCTATGGCCCCTGCCCTAGCGCAAAGCACTATACCGTCTCTTGCGAGGAGGGTCACTGATGAACGTCTCTTTGTTGGAAGTACAGTTGGTCCCTCAGTTTTGTTGAGGACTACAAGGGTGGAAGAAGAAATAGAGGAAGATCAGGAAATGACGGACGTCGGTCCTGCAGTTGTGGAAACCGTCGAAGGTGACGTTGAAATGGACGACGATGACGGTCAGTTTATGTTGAATCTCACCACTTCACCCCAGTTCAAACGTAGAATTTGACGATATCTACGGACCTTCGAAAAACTCCGAACCTACTGTAGCTTCGGATGGAGTTACGAAGAAAAAGACGCGCGGGGTGATACATCTGTCCTTGTCAGACTTTCTACCATCCTATAGTCCAATAGCCGATATGACCTTCTCGCTTGCTCGGAATGGTGTGCGTGGATAATCATTGGCTTTACCTCTACTCACTAATGCCAACATTAGGATCGACCTGTCTCGGAACTCGTCGCAGCCACAGGATCTGGCTCGCTAGGTGGCTTCACGTTGTTTCAAGTGTGTAATGCTACCCATTTACTTGCTTATGCACCTGATCTCGTCCTATATGCGGCTATTTCTAGCGTGACCTGCCGATTCGTACCAAACGCAAACTGCATGCTATCGGCGGTGCAAGGGGGATGTGGTCCTTGCCTATTCGGCAACCAGTCAGAGCTGGTGGGATCTCCTTTGAAGCAGCTATCAATCCGTACCAAGCTGAAAATGACACGCTTGTCATCAGCACCGATGCCACCCCTTCTCCGGGGCTCTCGAGGGTGAGAGACTCGTTTTAGAGAATAAGGCATTTCACCTGACTATCCATTGAATTAGATCGCCTTAAGGTCCCTGAAAGGCGATATTAATATCACCACGCGAATTCCCGGCGCGACAATTGGTGCTGCAACGTTTTTCCAGAGAACGGCCATTCTACATGTCATGACAAATGCTATTCGTGTGCTAGAGCCTGGTTCGTTAATCTGCTTGTACCGCCCGAGCTGCTGATACCCAAACCGAATTCTCCTTGTCAGATGGTATCGAGCGTCAGATCATCAAAGACATGGATGGAAACACTCCACGAGCTAAAATTCGGGCTTGCAGTATTTCTGACCCTTTCGTGCTCATTTTCCGAGAGGATGACTCAATTGGGCTATTCATCGGAGAGACAGAGCGAGGAAAGATTAGGAGGAAAGATATGTCCCCCATGGGTGACAAGGTGGTTAATGCGAGCTGGTTCATTGTATACACAGGAATACTGACACCGACTCCAGAGCTCCCGTTATCTTACTGGATGCTTCTTCACAGACCACAATGGCCTTTTCGACTATAGCTTGGAGAACAATCTCGTCCCAGCCAGCGCAGTCAGTGAGAGGAATCAGACGGCGACTCTTCAGGCTGTTGTTACGGATAACCGAAGCCAATGGCTCATGCTGGTCCGACCCCAAGGTGTCATGGAAGTAGGTTATTCTTTCAAGGAGAGAAGAATTTCACGATTCTGACTCCCCGAACAGATATGGACCCTACCGAAGCTCGCTCTGGTTTTTTCGACTTCCATGATTGCAAACTTGGATAATGTCTTGATAGACTCGCATGACCCTCCAGCTGTATCCCTTCCACAAGAGACTCCCAGAAGACCGCAAGATTCCGATGTCGAGCAAATCCTGTTGGCACCCCTGGGAGAGTCATCACCGCAGCCGCATTTGTTTGTGTGTCTTTTATCGATGTGCACTGTGCACTGTGCACTATGCTGTCCGGCTGACGTTCGAGACTTTGTGACAGGTCCTTCTACGATCCGGTAAATTGGCTGTATACCAAGCTCTACGAGCAGCATCCGGCTCGGCCATCGAAGCGCCTGCGACACCGAGGGCTTCTCACATTCGAATCAAGTTTGTCAAAGTCGTTGCCAAAACATTTGAAATCCAGCGGCCTGAGGAAGGCATGCAAGGTATCATCGCTGAGCAAAAACGCATCCTGCGAATGTTTAATCCGTTCACGACCACTACGCCTTCCGGTAAAACATTCTCTGGCGTCTTTTTCACAGGAGAGAATTCTCGTTGGATTCTTGGGACGGATAAAGGCGGTGTGCACTTGTATTCTTCGGGACATAATGTCGTTCATGCGTTCACGCCTTGTTCGCTTTGGGAGTCTAAAGGTGACTTCTTGGTATATTCTGATGAAGTGAGCCTTTTCCTTGTCTTCATCGTTGACTGTATACTGAGGAAAACAATTTCCAGGGTCCAAGTCTTCTAGAATGGATACCTGATTTCCAGTACGACGCACCATTGCCGATGAAGAGCGTACCCCGTGGACGGCCATATTCGAATGTTGTGTTCGACCCCTCGACATCGCTAATAGTGGCGGCGTCTTCACTGGAAGCGAGGTTCGCATCCTTCGACGAAGATGGAAATAGGCTTTGGGAACCAGATGGTGAGTATTTGGCGTGTAATTTCCTCGGTATTCTGAATCAATTCATCGACTCCTTTTCAGCACCAAATATCTCAGATCCTGTAACGAACTGTTCGACTCTCGAACTCATCTCTCCGGATGTCTGGGTTACTATGGATGGGTGAGTTCTCAGCCTCAAGCTTGGTGCCGTACAAACCTCACTCTTGTGTCGCCTAGGTTCGAGTTTGCGACGAATGAAATTGTTAACGCAACTGCATGCATTACCCTGGAAACATCCAGCACGGAGACTGGAAGCAAGGAGTTCATCGCAGTCGGAACCACCATCAATCGGGGCGAGGACCTAGCGGCTAAAGGAGCTGTACGTTGAACTTTTACCATTCTGCTCTCAAAATTCATTCCTGGTTCCAGACCTACATCTTCGAGATCGTAGAGGTTGTCCCCGATCCATCATTAGCTCCTAAACGGTGGCACAAGCTTCGACTTCGGACCCGAGACGATGCAAAAGGACCAGTTACAGCGGTTTGTGGGTTCAACGGGTACCTCGTTTCATCCATGGGTCAAAAAGTTCGTCAGTTACCCTTCCACATGTCATCGTCATGTATCAAACAGCCACCTTCTTTTGCTCCGTAGATATTTGTGCGCGCATTCGATTCAGATGAGCGCCTCGTGGGCGTAGCGTTCATGGATGTCGGCATCTACGTCACTTCTCTGCGTACCGTGAAAAACTTGCTTCTGATCGGGGACGCTGTTAAGAGCGTGACGTTCGTCGCGTTCCAGGAGGATCCATACAAGCTCGTGCTCCTCGCGAAGGATGTTCAGCATGTCTGTGTTGCCAACGCAGATTTCTTTTTCACCGATGAAGATCTGTCTATCTTCACACATGACGAGGAGGGTGTTATGAGGATATATGAGTATAACCCGCATGGTGAGTGACTCATCTTCGTCCTTCGGCATTCGAGCCTGATGTAATTATCTTATTCTTTCATAGACCCCGACTCAAAAGACGGCCGCTTTTTAATCCTTCGGACCGAGTTTCAGAGTCAAGCAGAGTATCGCACTACAGTGATGATCGCTCGCCGAGCAAAAACAGAGTCGGAAATACCCCAAGCCCGACTAATCTGCGGTATGCCCTTCTTTTGCAGTTCTAAACATCAGGACTTACTGACTATGTGTGTACAGGCGCGACGAATGGTTCGCTGGCGTGTATCACCCCAGTCGATGAGAACGTCTCAAAACGCCTTCAGCTACTCCAGGGACAACTGACAAGGAACATACAACATATTGCTGGGCTAAACCCGAGAGCTTTCCGGTGAGTTCGTTTCTCAGAGCAAATGACCAAGACTGACGATATTTTTCTCTGTGTTGTCGTGTAGCATCGTCCGGAACGATTTCGTCTCGAGGCCACTTTCAAAAGGGATCCTAGATGGTAATTTGCTGATGCATTTTGAGGGACTGTCGACTACGCGGCAGGCGGAGATGACAAGGCAGATTGGGACAGAGGTTGGTGTCGTTTTGAGAGACTGGATCGCGTTGGGCGGGCCTTGGTAGTTTAATTACCCTTGATAATCTGTGTTTGAATTTCCTTCTTTGCGGGTTACATGCTGTTAGCAAATGTTGATATTTATACGAGAACATTTTTCGACCTCCGCACGTGCTCATGCACGCGAAACCCTTGTCAGAGTTTGTGAAGACGGAGGAGAAAGGAGTTCATAGCGGAATCGACAGGGCGTCGCTTGAATGCGCGTGCTTGAATCGACGATGTTTCCATCGTTGGGAAAAGGGCCCATTGATCAATGTCACAATTCTAATTTCTATGTAGGTAAAATATGTGTTGTCCGAGTTCCAGACCGTTTGGTTTGGTTGATCCTACTGTACAAGGTATATACACTTTCCTCAATGTTACACGAAAAAGAACTTATCCAAAAGCCTTATAGTCCGACGGCTTGGTGCTCAGCGCTGAGCCTCAGAATTAACATCTCCCAGTTTCTAACTCACATACTCCCCGCCGGGCCCAGCTAGGCCTCCATCGTCAACCCAAGTTTCTCCCACTTCCTCTTCGACGATAAAGCCATCAAACTACTCCTATCTTGTGACTTCAACCTCCAAAACTCCCTCACATACCTCTGCGTCCTCTCCAAAAACGCACTCTCGATCCATCCCTGACAATCCCTTACCCGCACATAAACTTCATCAGACCCCAGCCCTCCTCCACTAGCTTGAATTTCCTCATTAGCAATCCCCAACATCTCATTTATATCCACAGCATACATCCCTACTTTATCCCGCTTATACTGTTGCGTAGCAACGCGGTAATCGTGCCATCCTTGAACTTTGAGTAGGATAAGTGGTAGGAGAGGCATAACTGGGTATTGGAATGTGTTTGCCAATTGGGATGCCGCCGATGATCCTTGTGTTGAAGTACCTGACCCTGACACTGACACTGAAGCTTGAGGTTTAGTACGCCAAACGACTTTATCGCTTGGTATACGAGGTAAACGCATCGTTGATCCCGTTCCTGGGATCAGAATATCGACTTTACAGCTGAGTCGGTCGGAGATGCGGTACCATAGGACTTTATACGTCGCGCGCCAGTTCTTTGAAGCGACGAGGTAAAAGTTTGAGTCAGTAGCGACTATGAGACGTTTGATTTCTTCTGCGTCGTGAGAGTGGGTATCGGAAATTAGTATATCGATGTCGTGTGGTTTTGAGAGGAGAGGAGAGTAGGAACGCCGCAAGTCAGTATCGGGTTTGTGAAATAGAGACTCGGAAAGACGGAAACCGAACACTGGCACTGTGAAAGCGACTAGGAGGTAACGTACGTGTGGAGTTCGATTACTCATCCCATAGAAATAACACGCCATGCTCCCAAAGAGACAACAGTTTTTCATCCCATTACGTGCGAGAGCGCGTACGGTGGCTCTTGTAATTTTCAAGAGATCTTTCTCGGGGACATCGTCGTTGATCGACCAACGGTTTAAACGTTGCGTCAGCTTCAGTTAATAGATCCATAGCATAGCAGAGCGCAGAACGTAGAACGCAGATGAGGGAGACAGCGAGTCAATAACACGAGCCACATCGATTAGCTTGAACATGTACGAACCGTGAACATGGTACTTGCTTGTAGACCCAAGACCAAAACCGAGATCGAACGACGTGTTCAACGACCGTGTTAATCCAAGCGGGTGACGTTGGCACAACGAGAAACCGGGGCTGCGATTGTCCGACGATGACGATGGGGGGCAGCAGTGGCAAGCAAGCCTGAGAGGAAGGGAATGGGCAAGGATCCCACTAAGATTACCTATCACTGTGGTACTATAAGTATATGAAAGGAATAGAGTTTGATACCTCGTTGCAATACAACCTTAAATTTAACAAAGAGAGAACGTTTGTACGTTCTTCGACATCTCTGAGGCTGCGTCTTTGAACTTCTCAGTCATTTCATGCGTAACCTGATAGATATCGAACGAGATTTTCATAGCTTGAAAAGGAGATTCCTTCGAGGTTTTTTTGAACAGAATTCAATGGATTTGAAGTGCCCTGGGTTTTCGTTATCAAGGCAGTGGCTGGACTCCTGAAGAAGGACCGGCTTGACGCCCATAGATATTCTTATTGGGAAGACGATTACGCATGCACCGCCAGCTGACCCAGTGCAGTAATGAGCTTCTGCTCAATAGCTGTACGATTAGTACGTAGATAATTAATGAGTACATTGGATTCTTACCCATGGCCAAGACACCAATTTATGAAGGTTGCGTAGAGGTTTCGTGGAGGTATAGTAAAGCTGAAATACGTAAAATCTTACAAGGGACTCGGAGTCCACAACAGTCCACAACTCGTCCACGAGCAGGACGCGCGTCGCGTGGGGTTTGAAGCTTGCCACTACTACCTTGTTTCTACCTTGTCTACGGCCACAGAGGGGTTTATCGATATCTTCTATATTCGCAATATAAATACCCCAGACCTTATACTCAGAAGTCAGCAACCATCCTTGAACTAGTACTTTTGCAGGACTCTTGTATTTTCATCTGCATATATAGTGCGTATTTTTCAGTGGTGACTCTCAGTCTCAGTCTCTTACTATTCACGATACAGCTATAGATCATTGAAACTATACGCCTTCAACTAGACCATGGAACAAACCACGGCCCAACAAACCAACACTTCACGGCGAACGAAGAAAGTGCCCCGCACATCGACACGGAGATCAAACGCTCAGCTCAATGCTAAACAAATAGAAAAAGCCGCTCGTGCTGCCTTTCGCGCTCTCGAGAAAAACGACCTGACGAATTGTTGTCTGTTCGGGAGCATGGCGTGTTACTTGTACGGAATGAAAAATCGTGTACCACACGTACGTCTCATCAGTCACTCTAATTCACCTATCGTTCATCTCACCTACGCATATATGCTACATAGGACATCGACATCCTAATATCCGACACAAACTCCCTCAACCCCGAAGAAATCAAACAACTCCTAGTCTCAACAGACCCAGACTTTTTCCTCGTCGCATCAACAAACCCAGAAGCGACATATAAAGTCCTCTGGTATCGTATCTCCGAAAAGCAAAAATGCAAAGTCGATATCTTGGTCCCGGGAACAGCGACAACGTTGGAGTTACCTTGGGTACCTCATGATCGTATCGTGCATGTTGTTCCTGGGTCTTTACCCCCGCCGGAGGTGGTTAAAACTACGAGCTCAACCACAGACGAAGATACCCTCGAATTCGACTCGGAACCACAAGACAATAACAAACGATCTCAATTCCCAACGCACCCAACACCCTCCACCCTCCCCGCTCTTCCACTCATCGCTCTCCTCCTCCTCAAACTCCAGGGGTGGCACGACCACCGACACTCCCGCGAGACGCGTAAGCAAGGCAAAGTCCGTGAGGATAAAAAGGATGTTGAGGAGATGCTTGATCTTGTGGTTTTTGAGTATGATGTGCATTTGCTTGATTATGAGGAGGGGTGGATCCCCAGGAGCTTCTTGGAGAGGACGGAGGGGTATGTTAGGGAGTATGTGAAGAAGTGGGGTGCGTCGAGGGAAGGGTGGGAGTATCTTGGGTTGTTGTAGGGTGATTGGAAGGGGAGGGTTTAGATCTTAGAGATATTTACCGCGATTTTGAGGCTGAGAGTGTAATTGTATGCTGTGTTGCTGACGCGACGCTTTAAAACGATAATATTCTTGAAACATTCTCGTACTGACTACGTATGTACAAACACCTATTCAACACCACAAACGCAACACGCACAACCAGTAGTAGTATACCCCGCAAAAACCCAAAGTTGTTGTAAATTTCCAAACTCGAATCTTGAGAGGAACACCTACACGCAGCGCAATGAGTATCTCGCCTTGGTCTCACGTCTCACCACAAAGTGAAACAGTACAGTTCAGACTCACCTGTTGTTGACTAACTCCAGCTCCTGTAAGAACTAGGGAAGTATCGCTGGCACTTGCGATTCTATACCAGGGGGGTGGGGTCAGTCAAAGCGGCCGCGTTGAGGAGTATGCGATCAATGGTAGGACATACACAAATCCTCCGTTAAACGATTGTAAAACCCAATTGGTGTTGCTGTTTGGTGCAGGGACTGCTGAACAGATTGCTCCCTACAAGTTCAACAGGTTCAAAATTCAGTGGTAAGTGAAATTAAACACTACAGATAAAGGACGCGCGCGGGGGTCGCGACTCTGACTCTAACTTACCACACTCGGACTACACTCCAACCACAAAGGAGGAAACACCTGTCCTTGATTATTCCCATTCCCTCCAACGAGTGAACCAGATGAAGTTTGGTTAATTTGACTAAACGTCCACTATAAACGAAACGAAACAACACCGAGTTTCGAGTTTCGGGGATAAGTAGGTTTGAGCTTAGAACCAAGTAGAACTTGTAACATAGACTATAGACTCGTACTCACCCTCTGTTGAACGAACGAATGATACGGAACGTTAAATTGGAATTCTCGTGCGTTGTATGACGAATCGGCGTTGGGTCCGTCGAGGTTTAGGACGAGACCGCTGTTGGCATTGGATATTACGTAGGGACCGGGGTTGGGTGGGAGGTCAGCTAGTGAGGAAGTCACCGTACAATAGAGATGAACGGAGCCCAGATGGACGGGGAGGTCAGTCGTAATACCCCTTAGGAGGTCGGGATCGTACTCAGCCTTTACATTGAGGAAAAGTACGCTGCTGCACAGTGTTAGCAGTGTAAGAACCGAACGAAGGGAGAACATCGTCTATCGATGATTTGAGGTGGATAATTTCCTAGCCTATGAGCAGTGAGAGAAGTCTGAGGTACTAGGAGGGACTGTAAGAAAAAAACATACAACCCAAGGGTTCTTTTATATGTTTTTCGTTTCGAGTGCGCTGAAAAGAAGAACCATAACAAGTAATCTGTGAGCATTAGAGCTTTCAACATCTTGGCGAGTGAGATTGACAGCTTGAACGATGGATCATCAGGAATACTATTGAAAGAGAAGGAAAGAAATTTAAGAGATCTTACTGGCCCGGGCCCGCGCCAAGTTTAAGACCAATTTGTATACTAGTCATTGAAGTAAGTTACAACATTGACATTGACATTTTGAATGTACTATACCGGGACCCGGGGTATTGTATGTGGAATCTTCCAGCCTTAATGTATGTATACGAATTCAATTGAGTCGAAGCCCGTCGTAGAAGTATGTGGTCAAAGTTAGTACGCGCAGGGCCAGATGACTGGCGGGCCGGGCCGTGGGTAAATTCAAACTTTAGCATTGCAATTGTGGGCGTCCGAAACTTAGCAGGTGCCTTCACTACCTCGATAACGATAAGTTAGGACTTGCGAATCCACTGAATTCTAGCCAAACAAGAATTCGAGTATCTACCTCAAGCTGGACTATACCTCAGAATCTATCGTTCATGTTATGGGTGGAATGACTGACCGATTTCAAGAGGCATCGATGGACGTTCAAACGTTCACTAGCACTTTAAACTCTTGGTGATTTTAGGGTTGTATGCAACGAGGTAAGTTATCAAATATCAAACTCTATCCTTCATGTACTTATAGCACCACAATGATAGGTAATCTTGTGAGAGAGTCCTCTTTCTTTCTTTCCCTCCTACGCACATCGACAGTCGTAGCCCTCTTTCTCCTTGTGACATCCACTCACATCATCATGGCTGCGCAACGACCTTCGGTCTCGGTCTCGCCACAATGTTTACATACATTTGAGCTCCTCGATATTGTTGATAAAATTTACGTGGTTCGTACATGCTCAAGCTCATCTTAATGCGCTCGTGTCCTGACTCCCTCTATCCCTCATCTGTGATCATACGTTCTGTGTTCTGTGTTCTGTGTTCTGCTATTGAAGTCGGGGCGATATCCCGGGTTACCTGAGAACCATCTCTTGGATGTTACAACGGCCACCGTAAACGCCCTCGCAAAAAATGGGTTGAATAACTTTTGTCTCTTTGGAAGCATGGCGTGTTACTTCTATGGGATGAACAGTCGAAAACCCCGTGTACGTTACTTATCCCTATGTGTACCGTATCCGTCTTTCTCTATTTGAACTGACACTGTGTTCCTACCATAGGACATTGATATTTTAGTATCCGACACAAACTCTCTCGACGCTGAAGAAATCAAACGTCTCGTAGTCGCTACTGACTCGAACTTTTACCTCACTGCACCAAGCAACTCGCGCGCGACATATAAAATCCTGTGGTACCGCATCTCTGAGCGACTCAGCTGTAAAGTCGACATTCTCATCCCAGGCGCAGGATCATCGATGCGCTTACCTCATATACCAAGCGATAAAGTAGTGTGGCATGCTGGGTCAGGTCGTTCAACATCGTCGTCCCAATCGAACAGATTTAAATATCCCGTTATGCCCCTCCTCCCACTCATTCTCCTCAAAGTTCAGGGGTGGCACGACTATCGCGAGGCTACGCAACGGTACAAGCGGGATAAATTCGGGATGTACGCTTTGGATGTTGAAGAGATACTTGCAATTGCGGTTAAAAGAGGGTCTAAGATATGTGTGCATGTAAGGGATTGTCAAGGGTGGATTGAGAGTTCGTTTTTGGAGAGGACACAGACATATGTGAGGAAGTTTCACCTTTCAAGAGGCGGGAGCTTCAATCCATTGTCAAAGAGCCGGTGGGAGAAACTTGGGTTGACGGTGTAGGTTTGGGTAGTGTACTGATGCTGAGCGCTGAGCGTGTCGTTGGACTGCAACTCAAAGGCTTTTGTAGCCTGGATAGGTTTCCTTGTGACAGTGATTTGAGCAAAGAAGGAAAAGTGTATATACCATGCTATAAGTGTACAGTAGCTTCAATTGAACAGTCGTTGGTCTTGAATAAGTTCAATGACATTTATTTCCTGCTTTCTAGCAATGGCCATTATGTATGAAACAAATAACATATATCTCCTGTTTTCTAGATTATGTTATCATTTTATGAGTTTCCTCTCATTTTGGCCTTGTGACCCTGCTAGTTATACATGTTAAACATGATGTTATCTATTCTATGTATCACAATGAAGTGTTGTAATTGAAATTTTCTTTTAGGGTGAAATTTATGACAGCTACAACTGCTTTCTGAATACTGGGCATATTCTTCAAATTCAGTATCTTATCCTGTGAAGAAAAAGCCTCAGTAGGATCATCTTCTCTTCCTTATAATCCTTCTTCAATAGCATCACTATCACCCTGTTAAGTATTGGGTTTTTTCTTTTTACATTGAGAATCATCAACCAAGTTCCTCTTTTTTCACTTACATCAAGCTATAGTTCAAATTCAGAGAAACATTGTTCAAGGCAAAAATGAGATATAAAGAGATAGTTGACTGTGAATCAGATGCAATTTCTCTCTGTTCCTTTTGAACTTCTAGATGGCTAATTCAGTTACTTTTTCTGTCTCAGCTCTTAAAATTCTTGGTTATTTGAGATATGATGCTGAGCTGCTAGTTGTGACAAGTGAATCAAAGTAGATGCTTCCTTCCCCATTGTGATAGCTTCTAGCTAGATATCAATGACACTAAGTGAGCAACAGAACAATGTTTAACAAAGAATAAATCCAGAAAGTTCTTGACACATGTAAACACTATATATCTTGAGAATGTAGACCTATCTTTGTATGCTGTCTGTATTATGCAATATTACGGTTGATACATTAGTCTAGATGAATTGTATGCATAGTTTGTATATGTGCCTTTATAGAGTTGAGATAACTGGGCAACTGATATTTGATGCAATGGCACATAAAATCATTTCATTGCCTTGACAAAATCTAGAAGATCTCTGATACTGCCACAGCATCTCCCATATCATGCTGATTTAACAATAATAGAATCATTTCCATGAACATAGCCTGCTACACTGTTTTGTACATGAGAGGTTTTCTCATCTCATATGTCAACTATACTGAGATACTATGTGGGATTTTTTGACCTTTGTATTTGAACTATTTTTATTTGCATATTTCATATATCTTCTATTTGTGCATTCTATTGAGCAGAGTTGTAGATCCATTTTTTGTCTATATGATAATTTATACAAATAGATTCATAGATACAGTCAGTAATAGAGAATTATGTACTACAAATATACACAGTATCATAGAGTTTGGCATGTACTACTGCAATAGCACCTCATGTCTCAAGCTAATGATACATTTTCTCCATTGAGGCAATAGACTCCTGGGTCATGATGAAATATCTCCTGAACATAGCTTCTGTTTTATAATTGATGCTACTAAACTTTGTTTTCACATGATTGTTCTATTGCTATAAAACTGACACATAGACAGATGATAGGTGATCAACAGCTTTCCTTTTCACCACATATTGAAGCTCAAGATGACACCAGAGGAAGATGCTATACTTTCAAGTATTGGCATTGCAATACTTGGTGACATCTTACCATTCTGTATATATGTAGTTTTATTTTGTATGTGGTTTGAAATCTTGCACCACATATACCTGACCATATTTTGATAGTTCCATTTATCATCTTTGCTTGCCTCACTGCAAGAACTCTTTGGCAAGTGGCAATTGATTATGCACAGAAATGTTACTGACTCTTTTCTTTGAGACATTTAGGTGTCAAACACTAAAGAGTACACCACATAAAATACTCTTTTTTCTCACATGTCTTTTGTGTCTTCTATTTTTTATGGGATGATTGAGTTGTAAGAGTAGATATCCTGATGCAGCCACTGGAAACATTTGGTAATTTTACAACCACAATTAATGTAAGCCAATTTTACTCAACTGTATGCTCAATACTCTAATTATACATCTGTCAAGATTCTTCTTGGTGATATGACTATTGCCTGGAGAGCCTGGGCAGTGTGGCCAAGGAATCTGTATATCAAGTTGGGCCTTATTCTTACTATGCTGGCTAATATTGGTATGATTTATTATCTCAGATGATAAAGTCTCACAAAGGATGCATAGGGCTAAATATTGCTAGTGCTAGTATTCTCAACAGTGTCACTGAAAGTGAAACATATAATGGGCTTAACATAGCCAGTTATGGCATCAGCTTTGCAGTAAATATACTAGGAACAGTAATGATTTATATAAAGGCTTGGTAAGTTTTCTTCCTTTAGTGTTACAGCAGAATCTTATATGTTGACTTAGGAAGCATAATAAATCCCTCTCTGAGATGGGGAAAAAAAAGAAGTCAGATATTCAGAGAATTTTTGCACTTATAGTGGAATCAGGACTTGCCTATGGTTTTATACAGGTGAAGTGTTTTAATTCACAAATATTATAATCTGCTCATAGCTCACTTAGATGGCTTATATACTGTTTCTATTGATATTGAATCAATTATCAGAGTCTGTATCTGAAAGTATTACTGCTTTCTATCTCACAATTTTTCTGGGTGTGCTTTATGACTGCTCTTTAGTATGAATCTGTCAAATTTATTATAATAAGCCTCACTAATTATATCTTCTACAGATTATATATCCCATTGCAGTTATTGCCTTGGTGAAATTCACAAGATCTCCTATTGATGATACTGTGGCAGAGATGTCCTCTCTCTCCTTTGATAACAACAGAAGGCTAGCTGGAAATTCTACACTCACAACATTGAAGTTTGCAGAGGATACCACACCAGTGTCTTCACATGTCCATGAAGGGTCTTTGATCAGAAAAGCGACTCATCCTGGTGATGATAATGATGGTATTGAGCTGCAGGGCCTAGGCAATTTTGCAGAAAGTAGTGGACAAAGATTTATGGAGATGGAGAATTTGAATACAGAAGTGTAAGAGATGGAAGAAGTCTTGGAGGTGTACCTGGTGATAAGGTAAATGGATGCAACCACTTTCAATCATATTGTAGATCTACTACTGATACCAGGGTTTGAAGTCTTGTTGTTATAGTTGTCATATTTATAGTCTTACTTCCATATTTCTTGTGTTACCTATTACATATATCTGCACTGAGTGTAGTCAGTACTTAGCTTGCTTGAAGTCTTCTCATTTATCAGTTCAGCAAAGGATAATTGTTCAGGATTGAGGAGTTGCATATCTCACAATGCTTATTGCTCAAAAACCAGGACATTCAGAGAAAGATCACTATTTTAAAGCTGTAAAGGCAACCATCATCTTTTGAGGAATTCAAGATTTCCAGAATGTACCAGAACCAAAAGACAGGAGCTGGCAGCCTCTGCAGTTTGTTTTTCGAAGGTTGGTCACCAAAATGTCTGGGTACGAGACTACTTCGAAGACATAATGAGCCAAAGGACAGCCGGTCCGGGACTCCGGCCTCAGGTCCGTGCGCAAATGTTATTGGCGGTGGGCGTCAAGTTGGGCGCCTCTATGAGTTGACAACCACGATCTTTGGGATCTTGCAGCTTTCAATTCCATTGTATTCTCCAAAGAATAACCGACCTCAAATGCTTGGAAGCACTTCATGTGCCCTTAGATTCGATGGATCTTAGTAATTTTAGGGATGTAATCCGCTATGCAAAGGGTAGGGTATCATAAACACTATTCATGCTTATTGTTTTTCACCACAGCAGTCTTCCTTCCTTGGTCTCTATCACTTTCTTTGCTCTCTTTAGACGTTACAACCATCGGAAGCCTGATGATCGATCTACTTGTTTCGACTCGGGCTGATTTGGTATTGCGTGGTGCGTGCTCTGTAACTGTAAGGAGTTGTCAAGGGGTGGACTGTCTGGATTTTTTTTCTCTACTTATATAGTATAAGTGCAAGGATGGTCGACAAGTGCTTCCGGGTACCATCTTTGTGTCTTCTCTCGGAGGCTGCGACACCGATCAGGTGCTAGTACACCCTCTCTTGCCTCATTCTTAGTAGTAAGGGCGATATCTGTCGATTGCGCAGGGTCGGGGAGGCAAGGCTTCAACAAAAGATGATTTTCAAACGGATCAGGAATGCTCGCAGCTAGGGGTTCCGGTGCAGTGCTTAAAGCCCAGGGTAGCCGTAGGACGGGATGTATGTTATTCAAAGTTCCGCACTTACTAACACAGGGATGATTGCCATCTGTACCTGTAACCTCGTGAAGAACGTGTACCTCGCGCCGCTGGCTGCCGCTGGTCAGTGGTTCAAACGTTCAAGCTCAAGGTCTCCAAAACGACGTTCAAGCGTCATATGTATTTCGCTCTGGCAGCGGCAGGTGGGGTCAGGTACAGCGAAATACATATGTTTTCTTCATCGGCTCAGTCTTTTCTCCGTGAGTTCTAAGTATATCTGATTCTGAAGTATGTATAAAAAAACCCATCATGATGAAGGCCACATCAATACTTCCTTCTCACTCAAGACTCGAAGTAAAACTTGTCGTTCAATTTACCCATGGATTACGAACCCAGCTCCAAATCTGCTCCTAACCTCATTCATCGTCTCAAAGATCGAGCCCGCTATGATCAAGAAACAGTTTTTTCTGTGCTCGACCAAGGAAGCGTCGCTCATGTAACGTTCAGACTTCCAAAGTCTGACGGTGATGATGAACTTGAAGAAGACCCAGACGATTGGCCTGTTGTCATCCCTATGATATATGCTAGAACTGAAGAAACGATCTATCTTCATGGGCACATCGGTTCACGTCTCTTGTACGTTCCCAAAACATCTTTTTTTTTTTCTTTTTTGGATAGTGATGGTTTCGGGGTGATCCTTTTGTAGGAAAACCTTATCCCAGACGGACGTCAAATCATGCATAGCCGTCACAATAGTCAACGGACTCGTAGTCAGTCTAACACCATTCCACAATTCAAACAACTACTCCTCCTGTATTCTCTTCGGTCATTCACATCTCGTTTCCGATGAGAACGAAAAGATAGAAGCTCTAAAGCTCATCACCAATGCGTCTTTCCACGGAGGAGACCGATGGAGTGACTCGCGCGCGCCAAGCGATGTAGATATCAAGAGTACTAGGGTCATTGCGTTTCAGATTGAAATGGCTAGTGCGAAGGTTAGGCAGGGTGGACCTAAAGACGAAAAGAAGGATATTCAGGATCAGGAAGTTGGAGGAAAGTTTTGGAGTGGACACTTGGTTAAGGAAGATAGGTTTGTAGATGCGATTCCATCTGAATATTGTAAAGTGGAGATGCCAGAGTACATTCGGCGGATGATCAAAAATTAATTTGTCCGGCTATGGTGATATTTAATGTTGGTCATGTTGGTGAGGGTTTGACGGGGGTGGTGGCTAGCCAACCAAATCGACGCATATATTTGAGTACAAATCTAATTAATTTCTTCGCGAACCGTATCGCATAAGTAGGCAGTCTTGATACCCCCCTTAGAAAAGCATTCCCGCACATCAGTTGACGTCAAAACAAGATAAGAACAAGAAACCGAACACACCTCATCCCTAAACCACACACTCCGACTCATAATACTTCCAAGGACTTCTCATACTCTTTTCACGCTTGAGCGTCTCATAAAACTTTAAGCTTCCTCCCTTCACCTTCTACTCCAAACCCCAAAGATCATTACCCAACGCAACCTAAGGCCTCAGCATTGAGGCCTTACGGGGGAAGGGGTAACACAGGCAGCATCAGCAAATTGTGGGATTCGTTCCCTAAAGCGAGCTATCACAACTTTCAAATCCTGCATGACCCTCTACGCGTTGTTTCCAAGCGTATCAGGTGATTTGCCATGCATGAGGAAACCCAACAGTACCCAGGACCCAGGTTGAAACTTGTTCGCGAATGCGTCGATGAAGAACTGGACTCCGGTACAGGATACGAGGGGATGTGGGAGGAGGAAGGAGAGGGGAGAGAAAGGAGGAGCATCTAGACGTGGGGTGTTCTTATTTTGCTTTTTTCCCCACGGCAGCGACAGTGGATGTTTCCTCGTTAACCCTGGCTACTTTCTCCAATGTGAACAGTTGTTCGCCTTCGGTCGCAGTACTGTTGCTATTATCGTTAGAAGGCGTATGCGGTACTCTTGGGCGGAGAAATAGACAAAAGGAGGATTAATAGCCGTGAATCCAAAGAAGCAACAGATAACGAAGCATTAATCGTCGTGCGACGAATATATGCGGCTAAACGTGGTCGAGTAGCCGCAGCTATAGTCGTCGTCGTCGTTGTATTCGACTGTGACGTTGAGGAGGAAAGATGCCGTCGGGGATGCTATTGATGATTACACGGACAGCTAGCCGGTATGGAAATGGTAGACGCGAGCCACCCGCCGCCGCCCTGGGGTTGTGTGTATCGCTGGATGGTTGAGCGATTATCGCCGTCGTCGACGACGAGCAGTCCCAAATTCGCAATAGATATCGCCTAGAATAACCACTTCCTCGCATATTCCCTCGCATACTCGCTCGGTTCTTTCCAAAAGGCTTCTGGGATCCGGCCTCCTCATCAAGTAGATGCACAACATACTCGAACAAGGTCAAGCATCTCCTCGACGTACTTTTCATCCTCACGGACTTTGGCCAGTTTGCGGGCCTTGCGGGAGTGTCGATGGTCGTACCACCCCTGGTTTTTTTAGCAGGAGAAGTGCGATGAGTGGGAGAGGACTTGTTCGGGGTCGAGGGTTTTGGGTCGAGTCGATGTCCTTTATAGCATATATGCATAGGTAAGATGACCGATAGATAGATATATGCGCGTTAGGGAGACGTACGTGTGGTACCCGATTCCTCATCCCGTACAAGTAACACGCCATACTCCCGAACAGACCACAAGTCGTCAGCTCGTTTATCGAGAGTGCGGGAATTTGCACGAGCAGCTTTTTCCACTTGTTCAACGTTGAGCTGGTTAGATCTCTGCATCGATGGGTGTCATTGGGCGGGGTACTTCCTTCGCGGGTCGTGAAGTGTTCGTTCATTCCTTTACTGAACATTTATTGAACATGATTGAGAGCGTATGACGACTGTTATAGTTGGGTATAGTTGTATTAATCCTGCTTTGTCAATAATCAGAAACGAGAGATCAAGAGAGCAGTTTGCAATATATACGCACTATATGCAGATAAAATCAATACAAGCATGATGTATAGTCCATTGCAAGGAATTTGCTGAGTATACAACGAATACGAGAGAGTTATGAAGGAGTTAATGAGCTCCTCTGTGGGCCGTCGCCGTAGGAGCAAGGTTTAGTGGCGGTGGCGGGCGAAGGGCTTCGAACCGCGCGTTCTGGACTTCTTTTTCACGCAACCTCATCTGTACAGTATCGTGCAGGGTACAAATCTACTGTATTCAAAGAAAACCATACAGCTATGGAGCAGAAGCAGGCAGAAGCTTGGGTCAGCTGGTCTGCGTGTAATCATCAGCCCAAGAAGAGCATTTGTGGGCGTCTTCACTGCCTCGATGACGAAAACTTGGAACTTCAAGTCCTTTGAATTCTGTCCATACAAGACATACAAGACTCGAATTTCCACCTCAAGTTGAACGTGCATGAACATGTATCGTTCAAGTAATGGATGTCGATGAATTTTTGTGGCAAATGACCGGTTTTCAAGACGGCTCAGAGACATCGATGAACGTCCAATCGTTCACTACACTTTTAGCTCTCGATAACGATAGGGTTTAAACGAGGTATTACTATATCAAACTCTATTCCTTTCAGATACTTATAGCATTTGCAGTGATAGGCAATCTTGTGGGAGAGTCCGCTTTCTTTCCCTGCTGCCCCCTACATTGCAGTCGTAGCAATATTTCTCCTTGTGACGTTTACTTGGATCATCATGGCTGCGCAACGACCTTCGGTCTCGGTCTCGCCCCAATTAGCTCTGTGGCTGCGAAATTCCACCATTGAGAGAGCCGAAAGTCTCCAACAAACACTCATAGTTCGTACATGCTCAAGCTGATCTTGTTGCGCTCGTGTCCTGACTACCTCCATCCCTCATCTATGATTATACGTTCTGCGTTCTGCGTTGCGCTCTTTCACCCTATTGAAGTTGGCCCGACGTATAGGTTTAGACCGTTCGCCCGATGGTCTCCCTGAGAAACATCTCTTGGATGTTACAACAGCCACCGTGAATGCCCTCGCAAAGAATGGGTTGAAGAACTGTTGTCTGTTTGGAAGCATGGCGTGTTACCTCTATGGGATGGACAGTCGAAAACCACGTGTGCGTTACTCATCCCTATGTGCACCGTATCTGTCGTTCTCTATTTAAACTGACACTGCGTTCCTACCACGTGACATTGATATGCTCGTATCCGACACGAACTCTCTCGGTGCTGAAGAAATCAAACGCCGCATAGTCGCTTCCAACTCAAACTTTTACCTCGTCGCACCAAAGAATTCACGCGCAACGTATAAAGTCCTCTGGTACCGCATCTCTGAGCGACTCAGCTGTAAAGTCGACATTCTCATCCCAGGCGCAGGATCATCGATGCGCTTACCTCATATACCAAGCGATAAAGTAGTGTGGCATGCTGGGTCAGGTCGTTCAACATCGTCGTCCCAATCGAACAGATTTAAATATCCAGTTATGCCCCTCCTCCCACTCATTCTCCTCAAAGTTCAGGGGTGGCACGACTATCGCGAGGCTACGCAACAATACAAGCGGCCCGGGGATAAAGTCGGGATGTACGCTTTGGATGTTGAAGAGATACTTGCAATTGCGGTTAAAAGAGGGTCTAAGATATGTGTGCATGTAAGGGATTGTCAAGGGTGGATTGAGAGTTCGTTTTTGGAGAGGACACAGACATATGTGAGGAAGTTTCATCTTTCAAGAGGCGGGAGCTTCAATCCATTGTCAAAGAGCCGGTGGGAGAAACTTGGGTTGACGGTGTAGGTTTGGGTAGTGTACTGATGCTGGTTTGTGGAGTGGAAGAATGTGATGAGTTGGCATGCTGGTAGATGGGCATGATTGGTTGAGAATGTCAAGGAATATAGTACTATCCAGTGATACTTAGATAGATTATAGTAAGGTTTTGCTGCATTCGGGATGCAAGTGGGTCCACAGGGTCGGTACGCGATCCGAGGCGCTATACAGGGGTATACAGGGCACTGGCAAATAACCAAGAAGTAAGCAGCTGAAAGTCGACGAATCTATTGTGAAAAGATGGGTGCTTGCCGGATGTATACATGTACGATTCCAGTCAACCTCCTTCAAGTTCTCCTGCAGAAGGGCGTCGAGTCGATAAGCCCCGTTTTTTCTTGTTTCTGTGAGACTGTAGAGAGATGATGCCGTCGATTCCTTCAGATACGCTGCGGGTCACTGGCAAAGAGGAAGTAAGCGACCGCAATATTGAATCGGGCGTCTATCATTTACTAGCGGTTGACTTCGTCAATTTCAAGATATCCGCATAGTGGCATATCCCATTGTAAATCTGAATCACACGGATATTGACACTCATGCGCCAGAATATCATACCGTATTGACCGACAAAGTGGCTAGTAACAGTACGAAGTAAATACAGCGCTGGCGCGTGGCGGGTACGAGTGCAGCACTCTATACACCCACTACTTATTTCCAGCAGGCAGCAAACGCCTACATCCGACTCTTTGCCCAAATACCGCTTTGTCCTCTGAGATAACTCATGCTCAATTCATACTTGACACACCCTTCAATACTTGCTCACTGAAGACTGATCACATACAATATCAACCTCAAATATAACTCCTGTATGCAGAGTTTTCGGAGCAAGTTGTGGCATCTGTTGCTTTTGTAATAAGATTCAAAATACTAAATTGTGCTGACCAAGTACGCCTTCAAAAATTACATACAGATCGGTCGTTCCCCACTTTGTTCACGGTATTATAATTTGCCATCTTGTTTTCCTAGTCAAGCATTCTTCTTCTGCGCCTTGAGATCCGCGAACCTCTTTGTGAACGCTGCCTTGACATAGTCCTATATCCACATCCCGCCGTCAGCCAACTTGAAAAACAAACCCACGCCAGCAACATAGTCCGCATCGAAAGTCTCCTTAAAGCTCTCTCTCCCCTTCAAACCCTGATAATACTTCCAAAACTTCTCATACTTCTTATCACCCGTAATCGTGTCATAGACTTTCCTCCCCTCACCCTCATCCCAAAGCCCAAGTTCATTAACCAACGCAATCTCCATCCTCGCAATAAAAGGTAGCACAGCAGCATCAGCAATTGTGAATTCATTCCCTACAGCGAACTTCCCATCATCAGGAAGTAGATCTTGCAAAGCTTCAACGCCTTTGTAGAGCGCATCGGGGGATTCACCACGCATGAGGAAAGCGAAGTAGCCGGGTTGGAATTTGTTTGCGAATGTGTCGATGAAGAAGCGGACGCGGGCGCGTGATACGGGGGATGTGGGAGGTGGGAGGAGTGTGGAGGTGGGGAAGAGATCGGCGATGAATTCGAGCAGGATTAGGGATTCGGCGAGTTTTTGGGCAGAGGGGGCTGGGGATGAGGGGGAACTGTTGGGGGGTCCGCCGTAGACTATCGCTGGGACCTGTGAGTGAGAAGAGATGGGGTTAGTTGGGGGAGGAGACGGAAGGAAGTGAGGAGGGCGTACCTTGGAAGCTGGGTTGACCTTTGGTTGATACCACTCGGGTTTATTCTGCAAGTCGATTTCAACTCGTGTAAAGTCCTTAGCGCCGACTTCTGCTAGAGCTAGTTCGACCTATGATATGCGTTAGAATCTTCGGTCATCCTCACTGGATTGGTACACACCCTGTGAGCGTAAGGGCATATCTACCGAATACGCATGTCAACACATAGAGAAGCAGGCGAGCCAAAGGATAGCATATCTTTGCAGTATACAAAGTCAAAGGTTCAGCTAACGCCATTTGAGTCAAGTTCTTTTTTGCGTATGAGCGTAAATCACTATATAAAAGACGTCGAATAGACCGGGTGAGAAATGTTCGCATGGAAATGCACCTTCAGACCTCTTATATATAAGAACCATCCCAGGTCTGAGCTTTGCGCAACTATTCATTCCGATGTTGTCATTGGCGTAGTAAGCTGAGCTCTGTTAGTAATCCCCGATTACAAACCACCCCATGTCCAATCGACTAGGCCATAATTAGATGGGAATGAGAAGCTTATTGGCGTTGGAGAAGCGTTAGATTGGGCGTGTAAGGTGGTCTGGTGTGTGGGCGTAGGAAGATATTCGAAAGCCTGACCAAGGAAACTTTGCTTGTCCCGCCGACTCTCGCAGCCTCTCGCAGAAACGACTATTGATGTAGTGGAACTATAACCAGGGCAGACCAGTCATCATTCGTAAGAATAGGAGGGCACAGTTATCCTGCTTGTAAAGTGTGAGCTATGACTTTGAGAACGACTGGATGCCAAACCATCAAGTCTACAAGCTTGTCGACAGTCACGTATTGAATTATAGAGCTCTTCACGAACATAAATGAGCTGCGATCAACTGCAGCCCGCAGCTGCTCTACGCAGTCTGCCAGTGACTGACTGACTGTGATAGCGCATATATGTTGCTTGGTCACGGTCTGGACTCTGCAGCATTTGCTGCGTCGCTGCGGAGTTCACGGAGTACAGGCGGAGATCAAAAACAGGCAGAGGCCGGCGAACCGAATCCTTCAGTCACCACTTTCAGATTCAGTCACCGCCGACTCCAGTGGTCCCCAACGTTAACACTCATCGCACTTTCGCATCTTCACCTTCACTTCCAAGCGTTCCTAGAAGGTTTCAACGCAGTCAATCATTCTGACAACCTAGTGACCCATCTTCGTCACGCGCAACGCGTCAGGCGTCCTTCAAGGTTGGTAACCGACCAGACACAGGTTTACCCATCCATCATCCATCACTGCATTGACTCCAGGTTCATTGTTTCGAGTTGCAAGTATGTATCGTATCAACCTTTTTTCATTCGGGGGCAATGCCAGGACTGCGACCAGCGGACGCAGTAAACTGTGATCTTGGTGCCCAGTCGATTTTCGGATTTACGTCGTACAACGTAAGTCCTTATATGCTACTGGACTGGCTTCGGGCGATGCGATTTGAATTGATTTTAATCTGATCACCGTGACTACATAGGATTTCTTGACATCGCCCTCGCCTCGTTGTGTGTATATAAAGGAATGGGTTGAATAACTATCTAATACTTCGAACGCGCTAGGAACGAACACGAACACGAACACGAACAAGACCAAGACCAAGACCAAGAACGTAGAGAATTCATTACTCGATATCAAACAAAATATGCAAGCTACAGTAGTAAATGCCATCCTTATCCCTATATCACAACTCACATGAACCTTCCCCGCAGATCATCGACACAGGATCATACAACTGTAAAGCAGGATGTGAGTCTTCTTCTCCCATCCCACCTCATCTTCTCTTCGAACGACACACTGATCCTCGGATCTTTTCATTACTTAGTCTCAGGTGAGATACCTTCGAAGATCATAGAAAATCAAGAATCAAATATTGTGGAACCTTTTGTTAGATGATGTGAAGCCTCGTGCGGTTGTTCAGTAAGTCACATTCCTCGCGCGAATGCGATCGGAAGGAAAGGAAACTGACTGGTTCGATAGATCTTTAACTGCTCATCCGAGTGCACAAACTTCCGAGCTGATGCCGGACCTGAAAGACGTTCGATACGTCGGGTACGTGCTTCTCCCCCCTCATCCCATCCACTCTTCCTTACACCTCGCTCCCCCTTTCTTCGCTCAGCGCCGAAGCATTCTCAAAACGCGCCATCTTCAAACTCCGGTACCCCGTCGAAAATGGTCTTGTCAAGGACTGGAACAGCGTCTCCCTACTCTGGAATCACATCTACAACACAGAATTACACTCCTCCCCAACCTCCCGTCGGGTATTATACACCGACGCAACAGATAACACCACCACGAAGCGAATCCAGATGATCAAAACCCAATTCGAAGAATTCGGTGTACCGGCTTTATTACTCGTTGATAATTCGTTACTTGGGTTATACGCCACAGGACGCTCGAGTGGTATTGTTTTGGAAGTAGGACACGAATCAACGACTTGCGTGGCTATTTCCTCGGGCGCTGTTCTCCCGGGGTCGTTCCGACGTACATCGAAAGGTGGTAAATTCCTCACGGAATACTTTGTGAGAAAAATGTCCGAAGGGGGGAAAGCACAGTGGACTTCGACAGCTGAGATTGTTAGAGCTGGGGAGATTAAAGAGGAAGTATGCTATGTGGCGGTGGATTTGAAAGAAGAAATTTCGAAGGATGGAGCATCGACGAGGAAAGTTGTTAAGGATACGTATGGGGAGGATGTTGACGTTGGGGAGGAGAGGTTTTTAGTTGGGGAGGGGTTGTTTGAGGATGGCGGGGAGGAGGGGAGTTCGCTTGATAGATTGGTGTAAGTTGGTCTGGGTTTTTGATGTCTCTTTCCTACTGACCAATTATGTTCTTGTTCGGTTATAGCTTCGATACTATATTAAAAGCTGAAGAAAGTACGTTCAAGTCCTCCTTCATTCTGATCAACCCCATGCTAACCCCTTCCCTCAAACACAGATCTACGCCCTTCCCTGTAAGCCCCCTTCCCCTCCCCCTTTCCCCTTCCACCACCACCCCGCTCACGCTCCTTTTCGTTTCCCCAGACTCCAAAACATAATCCTAACAGGCGGAACATCCCATCTCCCAGGTCTCGCCTCCCGCTTAAAACATAGCCTACAAGCTCTCCTACCCGAGGCTCAAGGTAAACTCGTGACGGTCGTAGAGAGCGATGAACCGCAGTTTTCTGCTTGGATTGGTGGTGCGAAGATAGGTAAGTCTACAGTATATCTGATTTCCGAGGGCGATTTGTGGTGCTGAGTTGGTTTGGTTAGCTTCGTCAGAGGAGTTTAAAGACCGATGGGTTACGAAAGAAGAGTATAGGGAGTTGGGAGCGGAGGGGTCGTTGCGTAGTGAGTTGTCATTGATTATGTCCCTGGTTTTCCTTTTTTCTGACTCGGGATGTGTTTTCATTGTAAAATGGGTATCGCGGTTTAAAATGAAGGCGTAATGTGTACTATATAAGGTGTACTGCATTCTATTGTACATGAATAATCCATCTCGCGCAATCTCGAGTACATAGGCTCAGGCTGAGCACTCAGTCTTGACGAGCAAAAACCCTCCATAAATGTATCTTCTAAATCAACCCATAAAGACATAAATAATTGTGGGTAGATTCTACTACATACAAGTAAAGCCATGCCTGATGGATGAATACAATGGACTATCGATAAGCTCAACGTATTACGAAACAGTATGGGGCAAAAAACGCTATGAACTATGTAGCAGAAGCAGAAAGACCGAACGACCAAACTATGTACTTGGTACGACCCATCATAAACTAGAACGGGTGGAACAAAATGCATATGCATATGCTATACATTAGTAAACCTAACAACAACCGCCAGTAACACACACAAGAAAGAACGAAACGAAACGATAAGAAAATTTCCTCCGTACAACGTACACCCAGCGCTATTTCTTTTAGCCCCTCCTCGCACTCCTCCAGGTATTCCCACCACCTCCTTGAGCCCCACCAATTCCAATCCCAAAGCTTCCAAACGCTCCACCACCAGCACCAGCACTCATCGGCGGAGGCTGATCAACAGGCGAAAACCCCCCATTAGTCCCTCCGACCCCAATCCCTCCAATCGACCGTGTATGCGCATGCCCCCCACCTCCTCCTCCACCCTGCGCCTGCGCACCACCCTGCGGCCCAGCAAACGACGACCGATAAGAAGTAACAGGCAACGCCTGAATCGACAAAAACTTATTCGGCAACGGCCTATCATCAGTATTATACTGAAACTCCAACCCAATCCCATCAGCTTCACCAACATCAAGTAGCTTTACCAGTTTTTTCCCTATCCCATTCAACTTTTCAACCTCATCCTTCTTTCGTGTCCATACTTGTATCCTATCAACTTTGCTTCTCAAACTGACAACCGCTCCGCAAATTTCATCTCCTCCTTCTTCGAGTTCTTCACCAACGAGAGCCATCGTAAGCCATTTCCAACACCTATCGAGCAGTTCGGGGTTATTCTTCATCGTTAAAACCCATTTACCACCGTTGGCGTTGGAAGGGTCTTCCCACATTGGTTTGATACCGGCTTTAAAGAGGTGGTAGTTGGAGTTACGTTCGAGTTTAGAGGGTGGTTTTAACCAGTTGAAATAACGACAGAATTGCTCGACAGTGGTGAAAGTTCCGATGACTGTTAATCCAGCTTCGTAGTCTGTAGACTCGGGGGGTTGAGTGGGGAAGGGGAATGTGCCATCTGGGGATGTCGCAGAGGATGGTTGCGAAGCCGAAGCCGGGGCCGCTGAGGCCAAAGCAGCAGCAGAACCCAAAGAAGCAGAAGCGGGGTTATTGGTAGCGGGGGTAAAAGGGAATTTAGATTTCGTATCATGATAGATAGTCCAAGGAAACTGTAAAGGATGTTCAGGTGCTTTCATCGGTACACCAGGTGTCTTTGGATCCTCAATCATCTCCGCTTCAGGTGGTTTAGCACTCCCATCGATACTCAACGCTCGTGCTTTCTCCCTTTGCACACGAGCAGTTATAGCATCAAGACTTGGAATGTTTTTATACCCCACTTTCACTTTTCTCTCCACTGCAGCGACACCGGATGTTTCTTCGTTGAATTTGGCTAGTTTCTCCGATGTTAGCTGTTCGCCTTCGTTGGTAGAACCGTTTTCGTTTGAAGGCGTTGTACTGTTGGGAGGAGAAACGGAAACGGACATCGCAGAAGGCGAAGCAGTTCGAGTAAAAGGTGGATTAACAGCTGTCGAATCCTGAGAAGAAGCGACGGTGGATAACGAGGCATTGCTCGTCGTGCGAAGGATCGATGCGGCTAGACGTGGTCGAGGAGCCGCTGTAGCGGTAGTCGTCGTCGTCGTATTTGACGACGATGAGGAAGAGGAAGAGACGCCGTTGGGGACGCCATTGATATTTATACGGGCAGCTAGTTGGTTTAAGGATGGAAGACGTCCGCCGCCTCCGACGGTAGAGGCGGGTTTGTGTGTATCGCTGGCTGTTGAGCTCATTTATCGTCGTCGTCGTCGATTACAAGCGCAAGCTTTTAACCGAGGCTGGATCTTCCCGCTTGATCATGTGGATTGATACTTGTTTGGCTATGGCTATACCTTGATTTGAAAGTGCGATGTTGCCGCAGCTCGGCACGATTACAAGTCACTGGAGTAGAATGAATCAATTCATTTTTTCCTCGATGACCATTGTTCATCCATGTACATAGATTATAAGTTTCCCGTTTAGCTTATCCTGTACAAGGAGTCCAGGTGTACCGTTGAAAGTTTTACATATCCGGCTTACAGCGGCAAATGTCGGAGCTTGAAAATCTGAGGAAATGTTTTTGGAGGCAAGCGCCGAGATACCGCAACAACCGTTGGAACCCCTCCGAGTCCGACGATGGATATTGGTCCTTGTTCAGCAACCTGTTGTTACCTGAGGCCAAGGCAGTCCAGAGATACCACCTAACACGTTCCGGATACACGGGCTCAGCGAGTTGAAACTAAGAATCTTCGTGATGTATGATGATATTGCCGTAGGCTGTACCGGTACGTCGAAGTCGGAGGAAACATCAGAGAAAAATTCCGAGGTTCCGTGTGTGACTGAGTCCAGTGGGATTCGGGATGTATCATGTATCATTGTATGACGCATATATACGCTTCGCGCGGTGAGAGGTTATTGAATTTATTTCATCTATTCCGAGTATATTAGGAGTTCCAACGAAGACGGTGTAAACTGTAAGAATAAATCTTTACAGTACGGAGTGCGAGAAGGAATGAATCTAGAGCGAGCGCGTGTCATGCCCACCCCTCGTAAACGCGTGAGGTAGAACGAACACAGAACTAGCGACTAGAAAGAAGTCGAGTCAGACAAGACGTCCGAATCCAAACAGCACAATGCACACACCTCCAAAGGACCAGACCGAGTCAGAGCGTAACTCGCTCACTCGCTCGTTATCCCTTCTTTGACTTTTTACTCTCGACGAATAACACCCTTCTCTTCACTAAATACACGAGAAACACAAGAACACAAAGACGCCATGTCAGAGGAGTTTAGTGAGCATGAAAACGACGTGGGGTTAACGGTTGACATACCCTTTGGATCATATTTCACAGCTGACAGTGGTAAACCTTGACGAACGCGTTGGGTAGTGTAGAAGAAGCCTGTTCGGGCTGTTGATATGAGACGGACGATTATTGTTCTGTAAAGTGAGAACAGATATTAATGCTTAATGCAAGATCTCGAGAGAAGGAAACTTTTACCTTGCTTTAGCCTTAGCCATTCCATCGACTGGCGGTGAAGATGACGACGGGAGCCTCGAGGAGAAGAGGAAAATCGTGAGAAAGTTAGGCTTGGGGACAGAATTGGGCGGGGCGGGCGCTTCCTTGCGCTTCCTCTGGCGCTTACCTAGGTTGACAACAACCCTCAAGATCTCACAATGGACGACGAAACCGCAGAAATCGAATTAGTGAGCTTGAGTGTTCCCTGTATGTCTCTCAACTAACTCTTCATTTCGATGAGCTCGAGCAAAACCTCGCAAAGACACGACAAATCTCCCAAAGAATGACATGTAAGTGTCCACCCCATACTCTACTGTTAACGCCCTCAAGCTTATGTGACAAACTAGCTATCTTGAATAGTTTCGATACGCGTTTGGCGAAATTGGAGAAATCTATTTTGCCGTTGTATACTTCGACGCAGATATTGAATAGAAGGGCGAGTAGTACGTGTTATTAATTCGGCGTTTTGGGGTTGGGCTAACTGAGATGTTTTGATAGATATCGAGAAAGCGTTGTTAAAGATTGATGAAGTTGCTAGTAATCATGAAGGAATAGCAGCTGAAGAAGCACTTATTCTACGAGGGTGAGTCTTCCTCCTCACATTCATGAACGCTATTAAATGAATCTGATCATTATCCAGCCCTCAACCAGGCCAGTTAGAATCCTACAAAGACGCCCTAGAACGTCTAAACGCCTCAATAGCCTTCAAATCCTCCGACCCTTCCTCAATCGATACAGCAAGACTAGTCGAAACCGGAGCAAAAAAACTAGCTCAACTATACACCAAACTAGTCGCAGAAGGTTCTTCCGGTCCTTCACCCCAAGCAGATCAACCATCACCTTCAACCCCGCCTTTCCCATCCCAACTTCTCGTAACACTCCGTCCACTCGTATCGTTCCTACGTACACTCCCAGTCCCAACAACACACCCCTCTCATCCAGCTGCTGCGTCGATTCTTTCAACGCTGAAAGAAGCTCAGAGGGGGTACGCTGATATGCGTGGGACGTGGTCATGTAAATGTCTCGATCCTCATGCTAAATGGATTTTGGAACATGCATCAGAAACGGACCCTATACGATCAGGCTGTGATTTTGGCGAATGGACTAAAACGCTTCTTAGCGTTGCCAATGAGGAATACGCTCTCCTAACGGATTTACAAGTCCTTACAACCCCCGCACACACAGCGGCAGCATACAATACATTGCTTAACCCGATCCTTGTGTTGTTCGGTACGACAGTGACGAGTTTCGTTGCGTTCACGAAGAGGAGTTTACATAAATATGGGTTTATGGCTCTTGCTGCGTATGAGGGGTTGGTTAGGCTTCAAGGGTCTTGGGAGGAGGTTAGTAGGGTTCGAGGTGGTGGTGGCGGAGAAGGGGGTAGGAAGGAAGGTACGGAGTTTAAGGACGCTTTACAGAGCGTTAAGAGTGTTTGTATGAGGATGTTTCCGGAGAGTTTGGCGGATATCAAACTTTCCGCTGCTGCGGGTGCTGGGAAGGGTGGTGAGTTGAATGTGGGACTTTTGGATACTACCGTTCAGGTACGTTTTTGGATTTGGTGTTTGAATGATTGCTGATGGTTGTGTGTGTAGACGGTGCAGTTTTTGAATCGGATACCTGATGTTTTGGTCGCGACTGGGGAAATTTTGTTAACGCTGGGCGATGGGAAGTGGAAGATGGGTGAAGGGATGCAAGTTGCTAAGCCGACTACAACTGGGGAGGTTGATCAACAGAGGGTTTTAGAGCATTACGTTTGTGTGTATCTTCCTTTCACCTTCGTTACACGCCAAACAAACTAATCTCACTCTCGCTTTTCTAGACGACATGGTCCTAACTATCGTAAACAGCCTAAACACTATATCCCGAACCCAACGTCGACCACCCTTCGACTCAACCTTCCTCCTAAACAATATCTCCTACCTCCACCGAAACCTTTACACAACCCCCACCTCTCCAACTCTCCTCACATACCTATCAAAACCTACACGCGATATCCTAAACTCAAACCTCCGTACCGCCAAGTCCGGCTACTTTGATGCCAACTTCTCACCGCTCATGCAAGCGCTGACAGACGATCCGAATAGTAAATCAGGTAGTGGGAGTAGTCGAGCTGCTACGAAAGAGAAATTTACGAGGTTTTATGATTTATTGGAGGAAGTTATTGAGAGGCATAAGGTTGCGAAGGTTCTTGATGATGATGAGGGTATGAGGAAGGAGATTGGGGGTGATGTGGTGAAGTTTTTGATTCCTAGTTTGAAGGCGTTCACGCAGAAGCAGAAGGAGAAGGAGTTTAGTAAGAGTATGTGTTTGGGGTTTTTTTTTTCACGAGTGAAATTTGTATTGACGATTTGTCTCTTCGTTCGTTCTCTTCAAATCTTTGTGATAGATCCGCAGAAATGTACGTTTTATTGGTTCGTTGTGACTCTATATTGTACTGATCGTATTCGCTGCTCGCTGCTCTTTTCAGATATCAAGCTCTCAGCAGAAGCAGTTGAGAATCAGCTGAGGGCGATCTATCGATGATTCCGCTCCAGCTGCTCCTCTACGAAAACTCGCGTGGATTCACTCCTGAATTCTCTGAGCTGCATATATGCAGTGTGCACTGCAATCTGGTACTGATGAGCAAATGTGGGATAGAGTGTATTGTATGATATGTAGTGATAGTAACATTATAATAGGTTTTCGATGCTGGGCTGGGCTCGGGATTCAATTCGGAGGAATTTGCGCATTGCGAAACGGCACTGCTTTGATTTTTGGACGTACGAGTTCCAAACTTTGAGCTTCGTCTCGGGTCTTCAATTGCCCATCGTCTTCATCAATTACCCAATAACACGACTTCCTCCTCTTCGTCCTCCCCCTCAAGTCTCTCTTTAAACTCCCTCTCATACACTTCATTTCCCTCGACAAGTTTTTCCAACGCGCACGTCAATTTCAACCTCGGACACCCTCTTAACAGTTTCTCCACTGCTGCACTGGGTACCCTATACGCAGTCGGCGACTCGAACGATATGGCGATCACCTCGAGATTCCCGCACTCTCCTAATGCAGAGATGAGCTCTTCCGAAGGACACAACCGCACTGACGAAATCTCAAAAGAGACATCGATATCTCTCAATGTATCCTTCTTCGACCTGACAAGCTTCGCAAGCGTCTCATTACACTCCTCTCCTTCTATCCCTTCCTCTAACTGCAACTCCACCACCTCAATCGGAAACTTGAGCTCCGTGAGCATTCCCACTTCCGCAACCCCAACTGAGACACCACTAAGAACCAACTCAGTGAGACCAGAGAGGTGCTGTGCCACGATCCCAACGGCCTGTTTCCCGAAATTAGAACCGTGCTCGTTGTACTGCCTGATAGTCAAACGAGTGAGGCCACGGCACGAAGCAGCGAATTCGCGGAGAGGCTCAGCCTCGACGTGACATGAAAGGGAAAGTGAGGTGAGGGAAGGAGTATGCTTTGCTAGTGTGATAAGTTGTTCGCTGGTGAGGCAAGGTAGCGATCCAATTTCGAGGGAACGAAGAGAGCTACCGAGACCCTTTGAGATGGCCGGCCAGTACCACCCAAAGTCGTATACCCGTAGAGACGTAAGTTTCGTAAAAGGAATATGAGCATCGTCTGCGAGAATTGGGGTCGTACATAGCGCGGGTGTATAGGAGAATTTGGTAAGGGAGAGATCTTTCAGGTTAGGGAGGGATGAAAGCACAGCGTGAACTGTTCCGAGGAATGAGGGAGTTATAGGGTCTTCTTCGCCGGCGTCTCCACAGTGAAGAAGGAGACTCTCGATGTTCGGGCAAAGCTGTGCAATCTTGACAATAACCCGCTCATTCCACCCTCCAGACATCCTTCGGATCCTTAGACCTTTGACTTGAGAACCAAGGGAGTTACTCAAGGCGCCAGAGATAGAAGCACCAAAAGCTAAACGAACTTGCTGCTTGACGGTATCGAGATCGCGGGGTAGATGCCACAGGGTACGATCAGCGACATTGTGGAAGGAACGAGAGACAGAGGCGACGGCATGGAGAGTGTTGCGTCCTTCTTGTGTTAATGGAGATATGTGTGAAAGTATTTCACTGAGAGTATCTGGTAAGGTGAGGACACTCTTTGCTGGAGTAAGAGATAAGTCCGTTGAGGCTGGCTCTATGACTTTTGAAGCGGTGGAAAGAGACTCGGAGGGGAGGGAGTAGGCAACTTGCGAAGCGATTTTTTCATCTGAAATGGAAATATCATCAGACCCAATGACAATCGTTCGAAACTGTGACAATGGGGATACATACCATCTAAAGCGCTGAGATACTTGTCAAACGTCTCTTTTTGTGCTCTTTCCCTGTCAACTGCAGGATCAAGAATTGATATCCAAAATTCGAGGGCAAGGCGTGCTCTTTCCCGTGAGATTTCAGCGCTAAGATTCCCGCTGTTGCTCAAGGCATTCTGTGTCGCCTCAACGGTATAAGCTATAAGAGACTGGTCTAAGAGATGGGGTGTAAGTTGGGAATCGGCCATGGTGTCGTATGGATAGGATCTACCTGAGATGTAGGCCTATTTTAAAAGCTGTTGACCGCCAACAACGGCCGCGATGGCAGTGACGCCCTGGTGACGCCCCCTTGATATCTTTCACAATGCTACTGGAAGGAGATCAATATGAGCGCATATTTCGGCGAATATTCCAGGTGCGAGTGATCCAGTTGTAATGCTGGTGATCCAAGGCGATCCAGTACTCGAGGAGCACTTAGCCGCTTAGCCGACATGGCCGCCCAAAAAGCGGAAAATATCACATCACGCACGCGTCGCTTCAACGCGACTTGAAAATAGCAGGCCAGAATTAGTTGGTGGAGCATCATATCATCTGCCCAGCACCTGCAGAGCATCTAAGTTTTACTTGTATGTCTGTCCAAAAATGTTGTGTAATAATATTCCTGTGTACTCTTTTGTTTCTTACATCTCTGACATCTCAATCCATGATGAGGTTATTACATGTCATTAAGACTGATTTATCATTTTCTTGAAGAACTCAATTCAACCTCTTTTGATTACTGTGGAAAGAATGACTATGGCAGATCAGTGCTGAATCAATCACACTCCCGGGCCTTCAATAACCAGCAATAAACATGATGAAGCAACCTGTACACAGAACCAGACATTATGAGGGATCAGAAATTCAGAATCTGCAAAGTCAGAAGACAAAGCAACTCTTACAAGTGGCAGAGCATTGAAGGGGGCATGGATGGAAGCTATAGCCTAGCACTTGTGGGATCTTTGTTGAGAATAATAATTTATGAAGTGAGTCAAGATGGGACCAAAACTAAATGGGTTCAAGGCAGGGAAAAATCAATACTAAAACACTCTTGTGTTCTGTTGCAGATTCACATGCTGTGTATAGTGCACACAAAATCTTGAGATTGAAGATGCTGTGCTGAGATGCATCCTCAAAGTTAAACCACATCAACTTGTAGGTCCGAAACAAAGAAGGACTGGTACTAATTTTTGGGTATGGGCACTAATAATTGATACAACCCCATATAAATAAGTTTAGATGTATCAGATTCAAGAGGTGTACTTATATAGAACCAGAGTTCTGGCTTGTCAAGGTGCACAGGGATCAATCAAAGAAGTTGAGTGTCAGCTGTACGATATTACCCCTTGTATGTTATGATCTATTCTTCACACTACAAGGCAATATGTCACGTAAGCGAAATTACTTGCCTTTTGCTTCGAAATACTATTTATTTAGATTTATACATTTTCAAAGAAATTTAAAAAGTTTTTCGCACGTAAAAGTTGTGGCCTTTTGAGATAATTTTCAGTGACAATTTGAGGAGTATTCCACGTGACAAAGTGGGTGCAAAATACATGGCAACTTTGCCAATTTCTCCTGTGACATTTATTAAAAATGTCGGCCGGGAAACTAAATGGGTAATCAACGGGCAATCAACGGTAGTCTGGGTTGCCCGTTGATTGCCCAATGACTGCCCGGTAGTTGCCCGGTGACTGCCCGGTGATTGCCCATTTAGTTTCCCGGCCGACATTTTTAATAAATGTCACAGGAAAGAAATGATGGTTTGCCGCCGGCAAACCTCAAGTAAGGCGACTGGAATTGATCACACAAAACCCTTTATTTCACATGCAACAAAGCTTTATTTGTACAAGTCATATGTAAAGATCCAAACAATTATTATTTCCAAGCAAATAGCGGCAAGTTTCCCATGCGGGAAACATTGCCCTGTTTGTAGTGTCAGAGAGATATCACCTATACCAATTATGTGGAGTGGAAAAAAGTTAGAAATGCATGTAGTATAATCAATTCAATAAGCAGTACAGATCACTGTTGCATGCAGTCATCATATATAAGTCGAGATAAATGTGACTGAGATTAAGCAAATTACAGAAATCATGACATTGCCTCTCCCAAGATCTAGAAGGTCTTAGCACTGCCATGGCTCATATATCATTCTGATTCTCTGATGCTAGAGCTGTTTTGATGAGCATAGCCTACTGAATTGTTATGTATTCCATTGTTTTGGCATGATCTAGAGAATCTATGTAATGCTATGGCACATCTTATACTATACTGATTTCCCAAACACAGAGCTCTTTCTATGGGCATAGCATACTAAAATATAAACTATACTAAAATATAAACTATACTAAGACACTATTCCGTCAGTTCTTGTACTCTTAATCATTCTGCACATTTCCATATATTTTCTATATGCTAATGTCATCTAGTACAAGCAGAGAATTGCACAAACAGTTTTATAAATAGAGTTATATGTGAGATAATTGTGCTACAAATATAGATGTTCAGCCTAGACAGTTGACACAGCTTCTCACATCACAGACTAATTTATCAATGACAAAACTTCCAAAGTAGAGTAGTAGTCAGATGCTAGTGAAACATGATGTACAAAAGAAATTATCTACTACTCTTAGATATCTTCTATGACATGCTGTACTGATCTTTATTTGAAAATAGTTCAAATTGATATCTGATTTCTATAAGACTGACACAGAGAAAAATGATAGGTGACATTGACAGTACTCTACTTTACAACAGTTCAAAGCTCCAAGATGACATCAGAAGAAGATGCTGCTCTTCTAGATATTGGCACTAGTATCATTGCTGACATCTGGGAGTTGTGTATACATGCACTTTTATTATGTGTGTATTTTCTGAATCATGCTTTATACATATCTGACCATATTTTGATAGTTCCATTGATTTTCTTTGGGTGTGTGATTGCATGGTCTTTTTGGCAAGCGACACTGGAATATGTGGGGAAATGTTTCTAATTATTTCTTTTTGAGGCATTCAGGCATCAAGGGCTGAAGAGAACACCACAGAAGATACTCTCTGCCCTTATATGTGTTCTCTGTCTTCTTTTTATCATGGATATTGCTTTGGAACTTGGTGGAGTATTTCTTGGATATGACGAGTGGTTCATTCGAAACCCCTCACTTTCTCTGGACAAACGAGTTGCAAGAGCAGATGTCTTGCTACAACCACTGGCAGTATTTGCTAACTTAGTAGGCACATTCAACGTAAGCCAATTTTACTCATCTATTTGTTCAAAAATTTGAATATATACCTGACAAGCTTCTTTTTGGTGATATGACTATTGCCTGGAGAGCCTGGGTAGTGTGGCCTGGAAATCTGTATATCAAGTTGGGCCTTCTTTTTACCATGCTAGCTAACATTGGTAAGATCTATTTCTTCTCAAACAATAAAATCTCACAAAGAATGCATAGGGCTAAACATTGCCAGTGCTATAGTTCTTGATCATCCAGATAGCAGTGAAAATTATAATGGACTCAATATAGCCAGCTTTGTTATCAGCTTTGCAGTGAATGTACTGGGAACAGGATTGATTTATATAAAGGCTTGGTTTAGTTTTTTCTCTTCAAAATTGTAAAAGTACTTATATTTTGGCTTAGGCAGCATCAAAAATATCTCTCTGGGCTTGGAAGAAAGAAGAAGACAGACATTCAGAGAATTTTTGCACTCATTGTGGAATCAGGACTTGCCTATGGCTTTATACAGGTGAAGGGTCTCATTCATAGATGTTGTAGTGTGCTCATAGCCTGCACCTTAGATGGTTTATATAGTGTTTCTATTGATATTGAATCAATTGCCAGATTTTGTGTCTAAAAGCAACACTGCTGTCTATCTTACACTTATTTTGAGTGCAATTTTTGACTGTTCCTCAGTATGGATCCTGTACTGATTGTGATACAAACTTTCACTAATTATATACTCTACAGATAATATATCCCATTGCAGTTATTGCCTTGGTGAAATTCAGAAGATCTCCTATTGATGATACTGTGACAGAAATGTCCTCTCTCTCATTTAATAATAATAGAGGGCTAGCTGCAAACTCTACACTCACAACATTGGAGTTTGCAGAGGGTTCCACACCAGTGTCTTCACATGTCCATGAGGGGTCATTGGGTGGAAGGAGCACTGTTTCAGGTGATGATAATTGTGATCACCTTGGTGAAGTTGCAGAAGACAGTGGACAAAGATTCATGGAGTGAATATGAATGCAAAACTGCAGAAGATAAAATTGTGCTTGCTGATAAGATAGATAGATGTAGATTCTAGTTTTATTGATTTTAAAGAGTTTGTGTGCAAGTATAGCCACTTAAGTCAGGATTTGAAGTCTTTTTGTAACACTGGGCACTTATATATCTATGCTTTTCTTTTTTCAGCATCAGCACACCAGTTTTTCTTGTAATACTCACAATCTAAAACTAAATTGGAATAAACTAGAGGAATAGTGTGTGCAGTCTCTATATAGGCCTTTATTAGTTGAGTCAATTATGCAACTGAAGACCTTGACAAGATCTAGAAAATCTCTGCTCCTGCCATGGCATCTCTCATGTCATACTGAATCTCCAATTCTCCAATAATAGAGCTATTTCCATAGACATAGCATACTAGACTGTAATGTATTTGAGAGATCTTCTCATCCCATATATCAACTCTATTGAATACTATTTGGAATCATGTCAATCTTTGTATTCAAAACATTTTATTTTGCACAATTTTATACATTATTTCTTTGTGCCACCATCCAGTACAAGCAAGGAGTTGCATATACTATTATAATGCTATGTGAAATCTTTGATTCTCTATATACTGATTTGCACCAATAGTGTTATAGTATAAGGTATATAAGATGATTGTAATACAAAGATAGATCACCAGTTGCCTGAAGTGTTGGCGTGACATCTTACATCCCATGTGTAACAGACTGATCTCATAGTCACACTAACTGTTAAAGGCCGGCAATGCTAGATTCATTCTAGCATTGTGAGATCTACTATATAAGCAGTATTTGGATCTTACTCACATTGCTGTGAGTTGGGCACATGCCATTTTATGATGTGTCACTTTTTTGTGACACCATGCTGATTTATTAATGATGTAGCCTCCCAAGTTAAGCAGTAGTTAGTACTTGAGAGCTCACCTGGTCTTAGATATCATCTCATCTCAACTAAGATATTTTCTGGCACACACTATTCTAATCTCCGTTTTCACATAATTCAATTTAATCTCTTATCCTATAAGACTGATATACAGACAGATAATAGGTGATATTGACAATCCTCTTTCTCCCAATAATTCAAAGTAAGATGACACCAGAAGAAGATGTTATACTCCTACATATTGGTGTTACCATAATTGGTGACATCACAGCATTCTGTATATATGCACTTTTATTCTGTATGTATCTTTGAATCTTGCTTTATACATAGCTGACTACATTCTGATAGTTCCATTTATTATCTTTGCTTGCCTTATTGCAAGGACTCTTTGGCAAGTGATACTGGAGTATGTGAAGAAATATAATATCACTAACCCTTGTTTTTGACATTCAGGCATCAAGGGCTAAAGAGTACACCACAAAAAATGCTCTTTGCCCTCACATGTTTTTTAGGTGTTATATTTCCCTTGGATTTTGTCTTGCAAGTTGGTGGAGAAATATTTGGATATGGAATCTGGTTGATTGGAAACCCCTCAATTTCTCTGGATGATCGAGTCTCAAGAGCAGATATCCTGCTACAACCACTTCAATTATTGGTTAATCTGATAATCACATTCAATGTGGGCCAATTTTACTCAAACATATCCATTAATCTAAATCTTCACCTGACAAGGTTCTTCTTGGTGATATGGCTATTGCATGGAGAGCCTGGGTAGTGTGGCCTGGGAGTCTGTATATCAAGTTGGGCCTTACTTTTACCATGCTAGCTAATATTGGTCAGATCAATCTTTCTTACACAACAAAGTCTCACAAAAAATCCATAGGGCTAAACTTGGCTTCTGCTATAGTTCTTAATAATCTAGCTAACAGTGAGAGTTATGATAGACTCAACATAGCCAGTTATGCTATCACCTTTGCAGTGAACATACTGGGAACAGGTTTAATTTATATAAAGGCTTGGTTAGTTCTCTTTCTTCAGAATTGCAGAAGTACTTATATGTGAACTCAGGCAGCATCACAGATTTCTCTCTGGAATTGGAAGAAAGAAGAAGACAGAGGTTCAGAAGATTCTTGCACTCATTGTGGAATCAGGACTTGCTTATGGCTTTATCCAGGTAAAGTGCTCCAATCAATAGATATTATAATTTGCTTATAGCCTGGCTAGATGGCTTCTATACTGTTGCTATTGATATTGAATCAATTGCCAGAGTCTGTATCTGGAAGCAATACTGCTTTCTATCTTACAAATATTCTAAATGCCATCAGTGACTGTTCCTCGGTATGGATCCTGCACTGATTGTGATACAGACTCTCACTGATCACATACTCTACAGATAATATATCCCATTGCAGTCATTGCCTTGATAAAATTCAGGAGATCTCTAATTGATGATACTGTGACAGAGATGTTCTCTCTCTCCTTTGATAACAATAGAAGGCCAGCTGAGAACTCTACACTCACAACATTGCAGTTTGCAGAGGGTACCATATCAGTGTCTTCACATATCCATGAGGGGTCTTTGGTCAGAAGAGGCACTCATTCAGATGATGATGATGATGGTATTGAACTGCAGGACCTTGGGGAAGTTGCAGAGAGTAGTGGACAAATGTCCGTGGAGACAGAGGACAATGCAGAAGTGTAAGGGAAGAAGTCATGCTTGGTGATGGGACAAGAACCAGTTTCTAGTATTATTGCTTTTGAAGTCTTGCTGTTACAGTCTTTATAATCACCATGTTACTTCTATATATATCTACACTGTGTGTAGTCAGTACTTCTCATTTTTCTAAGCCCTCTATCTATTTATCAGTTCACATTTTGAGAGAATTGCTCAGGATCAAGAGCTGCATATATTATCAAAGATATGTACTCCCACACCTCATCAAAAGTCATGCCCTCCTCCTCAAACAATCATAATATGCCTTGTTACCCTTCAAGTTTTCCATAAACCTTCCTTTGCTCACCCGAAGCACAAAACTCAAGATCATTAATCAATGCAACCTCCATTCTCATGAGGAAATGTAAAACAGCAGCATTAGCAATCATGATGTTGCAATATAAACATAAGCCTCCACAGGATGAGAAGGTAGAAAGGATGGGGAGGGCAAGAGATGGTGTGGAGTGGAGTAGGGTAGGCATTGATGATGATAACAGAGATAATTACAGAGACGAAGACAATTGTGAGGATGATAATTCCCAAAATGATTGTGTAATATGTTTTGTTTTGCACATTTCCGAGAACGTACCTACCGATCGTATGTAGACTGACAAAACATGGGAAAGGAAGGTAGCGCGCTGCTCATTAATTCCCACAGTAAGCTAAAATCTCGCCAACCTCCGAATTCCCCGAATGTCCCTCTTAGCCTTCTTTCAGCATGCGCAGAACTGACCAAGCATACAGGATTGAATGGTTGAATATGCGGGTATACCAAGCCTAGGCAAGCTATCATCCCATCCAGCTGCTGAAAAGCGGTACATACCATTCGAGCGTCTCGACACGACCAAGCCTCTTGAGTATGTCCGCAGTCGCCTGGCCCGGGGCAGCCCCATACCAAAGTACTCCAAGAGTTTCGCACAGAAGTGCTCTGAACTCTTTGTTTCTTGGCAAATTGCGGTGTTACGAGAGATAACGATGGTTTTCATATCTTCTCCTGCTTCTCATATATATACACCGGCCAGTTCCGATAAGCTAATCAAAGTCAAAGTCAACGTCAATACAATATATTATCAGCATACATACGAGGTATGCCATTCCATCCTGAAATCCCCCCAAACCAAGGCCAAACCATGATCTCACTGAAAACCCTCTACAGCCCTCCCATCCTCAACCCAACGAACAAAAAAAGCCAAACACTCCCAATTCTAAATCTCCGTTCACAGCACATAATAAACTTCCATCTAAGCTGGATAGGATTCTTCTCCGCATTCCTCGCATGGTTCGCCTTCCCACCTCTCTTAACTCTCTCGATCCGAAATTCCCTCAACCTAACTCAAACGCAAGTATCAAACTCCAATATCCTCGCACTACTCTCTACGCTCCTCACACGTCTTATCACTGGTCCACTCGTCGATGCGTACGGTCCGCGTATAACGATGGCGGCACTGCTGTTGGTTGGGGTGATACCGTCTGGTTTGGCGGGAACAGCGAGTTCCGCTGGAGGTCTTTATGCCGTAAGATTTTTTGTAGGAATTCTTGGTGCGACATTCGTACCTTGTCAAGCATGGACGGCAGAGTTTTTTGATGACCGTGTTGTTGGGCTGGCTAATGCCATTGTTGCGGGGTGGGGAAATGCGGGTGGGGGTGTCACATATGCTGTTATGGTTGCGTTGTTTGATAGGGTGAGTGAGTGCTTTGGGTTGGGTTGGGAGAGTACTCACCGGCACGCACTGTTGTACAGCTCCAACGACATATGTCAGAGAATAAAGCGTGGAGAGTCGCGTTTGTAGCGGTTCCTGTACCTGTGTTGCTGTTCGTAGGAGCCGTGACTTTACTCTTTGGGACCGATCATCCTATGGGTAAATGGAGGGAGTAAGTGACTTCGTTGCCATGTTTGCGTGGACGAAAATTCTCACCAGATATATGCATAGAGTTCGCCATCGAAACACTCACGCTGACGCCGACCCAACCGACGACTCCATCCCCAACATCCCGGAGGTACCACCCCAACAGGCCGAACCACCCACCGATGAAGCCTCAGAAAAAGAAAAACCCTCCCCAATCAGCCCTTCCTCTCCCTCTCCCCCTCCCTCTCGCGTCCCCATCACCCTCCCCTCCCTCTCCTCCCTCCCAACACAAATCCTAACCCCCTCCCTATCCTATCTAACAACCTTCGGCTTCGAACTATCCGTCGACTCAACACTCGCTTCCATCCTCCTCGGTGCGCACCCCGAGCTCGGACAGCTCCGCGCTGGGTACCTCGCAGTTGTTTTTGGGATTCTGAATGTTTTTACGAGGCCTGTCGGGGGTGCGCTTGGGGATTTTGTCTGGACGGGTGGGCGGCGAGGGGAGAGGAGGCAGAAGGATGTGTTTTTGGGTCTTGTGAGTTAGAAGTTTCGAGTTTTTTTAAGTTGGACCCTAACTGATTGTCGGTGGGATGAGACAGGCTATTGGACAAGGCGTATTCAGTATTATATTCGGGAAATACATCCAGAGCTCCGCCAATCCCTCGCTTGGGGCTCTAATGGTGTTGGTCGTTATGATGTCTCTGTTTAATGGGGTGCGTTTCTCGTCTCTCTCCCCTTCTTCCTCGTCACTCCCTTCCTCGTTCCTCCTCCCTTCCTCCCTTCCTTCTTACACCCACTCACGAGTTATCGTATACAGATGGCAAACGGGGCAAACTTCGCCTACGTCCCACACTGCTGTCCAAATCACCCTCGGAGAACTGGAACGATGATAGGAATAGTAGGTGCGTTCGGGAATCTAGGCGGGGTTGTTTTTAGTTTGATGTTTCGGTGAGTTTTCGAGTTTTCGAAGGGGGTCGCGGCCGAGATCGACTATATGCGCTTGGAATTCCTTCTTTATCCAAGTGTATGCGTTCTTGCATACGAATCGCGAATCTTCTCCTTTCCTTTCCTTCGTTTACGCCCCATACTGATCACTCCCCGCATCCCCGCATCCCCGCATCTAATAGCTTCCAACCGAAAATCGGAGTAGCTTGGGTTATATCCGGTATTTTCACTATTTGTGTGAATGGGGTTTTAGTTGGTTTGGGACGAGCAATGTACCTTGGGCGAGCGCGTACTTGAAAAGGTTTGCTCTTGTATACTTGTATAGTATGCGTGTATGAGTTCGGAAACGAGAGAATCGAGTGAATGTGTCGGATTATATTCGACAGATGATCTCGAATTCAAGTTGAATTTCCTCTATTCATTATAACACTGGAACTGAAAATACGACGAATAAATCCCCAATACTTGAAAAGATCCACAATTCACATACCCACATTTTATTCTGACGAAAAACAAATCCGTTGCATTTCATCCCGTCCAAAAGTCAAGTCGAGAACATCAGGAACTAAACCCACCTTCGGAACCGTAAGCGTCGTCGCTGAACCGTGACTTTGCGTTCCGAATCCAACCTCCCGAGTCCTCACACCCCGCAATCCAGGGATAGAAAACCCTCGAGCTCTATCAATATCGATACCGGGGGAGTGCGAGAGGGGGTTACCTGATTCTTTCTCTTTTCGTGTCGTTAAGGATGTCGGCGTCGGTGGTGCGGTTGAAGGCGTGAGCGTTAGTGAGCATGAGTGGGTATGAGAATGATGTGGGCGTGAACTGGAATGTTTTTATATCGGATGGTGTGAGACGAGACCTGAGGTGGGTTTACGACCCGCATAGAAAATACCGTCTAGATCTGCTTCGTCGTCGTTTGCTCGTCGTCTTCGGGTGTGTGCTAGGACCAGCTTAGCTAGCTGAAGCTGACACCGAACCAGCATCAACGCGATGATAACTCGAATTCGAAAACCCAACGCCACTCCCTTGAAATGTGTCTAGTGTTGCCGCGGTTCAGGTCGGTCCGGGTCAATGCTAAAATTTCTGACCCCCGACCTGACCTTGAGGGTCGGGTCAAATATTTTCTGAACCTTGAACCTGAACCTCGTTGACCCTGGTCAGAGGGGTCAGTTCAAGGTTCGAACAGGGTCGAACAGGGTCACAATACAAATGAAAACAAAAAAAGTGAAATTCGCAAGACTACAACTTTCTACTATGCACCCACTAGTAACTAACAGTTTTCAGACATTGTCACTATCTTCGTCTGTGTTCTGAGACTCAAGTTCATCCAATGCAACCTTAATCCGACCCGCTGCTTGCTCCGATGCCTTAATATGCCCGTTACGGTACCCACTCTTGAGAATCTGCAGCGCTTCAAAGATTGTAGGGAGAAGGCGGTTTCGACGTTTAGTGTCAGTAAGGCCTCCACCTGAGAATGCACGTTCCGAGGCCACTGCAGATGCCTGTATTGGAAGATAGTCGCGTGCAATCTTTGCGAGAACTGGATATGTATCCATGTGTTTCTAAGATATACACTTCAGTGAGCAGCTAGACAGCTAATTAATAAAAATATACTCACGCCCCACCAAGAAACTACATCTGTAATGCCGTGTGTGAGATCGTCATCCAGATATCGTTGCAGTTCTGCACGAGGCTCGGCATTGGCCTTCTTCTTCTTCTTCTGCGCTTTCTGTATCTTTTCGAGCATGCAAGCTTGACCATATGTACCTGTCTGGGCCGCTATTGTGCTGGAAGTGAGCGGGGACTCGGAGATGATACTGTAGTGGTAATGAACTCACGCATGATATCACTGTGTACTATAGAGGGGGTATTGTTCAACGTTGAGGAGTACTGATCAAACTATATTTACGTCAAAACAAAATAAAACTCTCGACTCGGAAATCCTACCACATCTTCAAAGCGAGTCATGGCTTTCTCGGAATCTTCAACATCCCATGCGGCTTCTGCATATGATGTCTTATAGTTAGGATCAAGAGCTAATACAAAGGATCAGTGTTATGGATAAGTGACAGAAGATTTGCGCATACCAAGACATATGAAATACGCATCAGAATCATCAATCTTATGGTACCATTTTGTGAGGTTCTCTAAGCCAGCTACAAGAGCTTCATACATATCGGAAAAGCGTGAAGTAGCTGTCATACTTGACCATCTCGTCAGGAGAAATTCGAGGGTTGGTATTGCCTGAAACAGGGTTGGATACTTCGCAGATGAGAAGGTCTGTGTTGCTGTAGCAGGTTCCTAAGCCACGATATTAATCAATAAACACAACCAGCAAGCGAGCTGCCAAACCTTCAAAATTGCATGAATCTTTTCAAGATATCCCCACTCTACCTTCGATAGTCGGAAATCAGAATATTGTTTATCTTTGAGTACCGGCACTTCAAAGCTTTCATCAGCGAGGAGAACAAATCGATTGATTGCCTAAGTATCAATGTTTGGTTAGCCATAACATAACATGGAACATGATGTACGAGTGACTTACAAGCTGTAGCTCAAACACACGATCGAGGCAATGATAAAGAGATGCCCAGCGTGTTCGTACCCATGTCAAAAGCTGACGAACAGGGATTTGAGCTTCCTGCGCCTGCTTCTTGAAGAATGCTTGTGCTTGTGGGGATTTGCGAATCTAGAAAGAAATTATAAACACGGGTGAACTCGAAAGATGAGGAGTATAATTGTCTTACTTGTGTAATGAGTGCGAGCACTTTGCCAAGAGCGTCACCAGGACTGAAATCATTGTCACCGTCGATGTTGTTTCCATAGTCCAGACAGGCCTCAAGAGCACTGTCAAGCTCATTGAGATCCACATTGTCTTCTATATCAACACCGGTCCTTTGCATGACGTCGCGAACTTTTTTCAAAACCTTAACACTGGAGGTTGGAGAGATCTCATCAACAAAGTGCTTTGCACCAAGATGAACTGCGTGTTCCATACAGCTGGATGCAAGAGTTGTTCGTTAACAAAGTAGACTAAAGACACAATACAGACGTACTGAATGCACCGTTCAATAGGATTCCATCGTTCCTGTTCGGGGTCAATAATGTTGCCGAACTCCATCATCGCAGTATCGTTAGAGGTGACATTGTCAGAGGTTATCCATCCGGCCTGAAACTTCCTCAGTTAAAGAATATAATCACAGAAAACTGCATACCTTTTCTCGTATCCCATAGCGGTCAGTTACGCCAGCAAGAATTTTCGCCTGATTTGCTCCAGAATGGTTGCCCTCGATTTTCGTAAAGGCAAGCTGCTCACTACGAAGTGTCCAATCTTGAGGTGCATCAACGGGAGCGTAAATGTAATGAGCTGTTACACTCATGTACGGTGTTCCACTGCTTGATGTCCAGGTGTCGATTGTTAATGATATTTCCCCCGGAGTGTTCTGCAATGCCAAATCATGAATGACGGAGCAATATATAAACACAAACTAACATACCTTGAGAATATTTGCAACAATCGCTTCTACTTCTGCAGAACGCTTCATGATCTCCTTGCGAAGCTTTGTGCGGTGGGGAATGTCCTTCTCGCTAACATCAGGGCGAAGAAATATCAATAACCGGCGGAATGCTGGTTTATCAACTAGACGTAATGCCTGTGGTATGACAACTGTGTCAGTCATCTAGGTATTTAATCGAAACTAGACCAATACAAACACTATCATCCGTAACAATGAGCTCAATGATGTGGTCCATAAGACCGTCGCGTGAGTACTGCACACGCTTTGTGCAAGTGACTAGATCGTCAAGAGAAGATTGTTTTGGTCTATTCACCAGAATTAATTAGATATAATAATAAACGGATAAAAATCAATACACACCCATCAAGACTAGCAACACCTCCCTTGGGTACCGCACGAGGATGAATAGGAATCGCAGCTTCTTCGCAATGTTTTTTGTAAATCTCGAAGTGCCCCCTTTTTCTAATTTATAACGTTAAGATTGGTTTCACACTTTCAGAGATACTCATACCTTGCAATATGATTTCTGCAAGTTGTGGTATTGCCCGTGAAAAAGGCTCTCCAGCCAAGCTGATTCTTTCTGAAAATAATGTCAATGATGAGACGAGTGTCAAGATACCTGGGAGTATGAACTCACTTGCAAATAGTGCACCATTGACCTTTTTCGACTTTCCCAGTGTGAGGATTTGTAGCCTCATCCGCAGTAAAGACTGTACGGATATCGGCAGTCCGGTCATCCTTCGAACGCATCTGCATAGTCTAGAAATAAATTAGTCAAAAGTTTCCAAGAAGAGACAATATTTACTTCACGGTCACGATCACCAAGCGCTTTCGTTCTCTGATATTCTGCTTCAGCATCTTCATCGTCACTCTGAGTCATCTCTGCATCTTCATTTTTCTCGTCCAGTGAACACTCAGGAACCTCCTCATCTTCCTCCACCGATTTCTTCTTATCGTTAACAGCAGCTTCATGACAAACTTTCTTCGAATTCTTTGAGGCCTTCGCAACTGAAGTGTCGTTGCCTTCAGTCTCTCGCACACGCTTTCGAGCATTCCCAGTTTCAGGTACGGCAATATTGTTTGGATCCTTGAGTTTGTGCGAGGGGTTTTTCCGGCGCTCGGAATGTCGTGACCCAGCTACAATGCATGCTGGCTCAGAGGTGAACAATGGATGAATGGGTTGAGAAGCAGTAACAGATGGAAAAGGAGAAATGGGGATCTCGTCGTCAACATCATTGTACCAAGAGATTTTGCTCGGAGAAAGAAGTGCACCATCACTACCTACAGCACAACCAGCTGTATTTTTGTCCATTGTGAGTGGAGGGAGCAAAGACGAAGTTTGCAATGACTTACAGAAACCATAAACCTTAGTCTCTGCACGTTTGAGAGTTGAAAACGCCGACTGCGTGAAGTGTTCTGAGAATCGCTCCTAGAAGCAAATTGACACTTTCAGCGCTAAGACTCATTGGAAGAGATGAAAAGAGACGTACCTGGTGACAGATGTTGATGAACTGCAAAGTATTGAAACGAGTTCTTATTGAGGTTAGATGTTTGACAATTAACTCCCAACAGTCTCTCAACAGAGTGAACAAGCAGCTTGATATCATTCTCGTCCTTTTCTAAGAGTTTAATGGCATAGTAATTGAACAGTTATATAGAGGTATAAAGGAAATATGTCTGTTGGCTGTGAACGTAGTAAGGTTTGATTTGATAGTAATACTGTACAGTTTCTATCACGCGGCTTCTCGGCAAACGCAATTGGTAACTGTTGTCAGTTGCTACAATGTCAGTGTGCGGCCACTTCTTTCTTTCGTTAGTGGTAATGAGGGTCAACCCGGTTCGACCAGGTTCGACCAGGTTCACGGCATCCACCAAGACTTGACCCTTGAACCGGACCCGAGGTTCAGGTTCAAGAAAATTTGACCTTTGGCCTGAACTTCGGGTCAGGTCAAGGAGGTTCGGGGTCGACCCGAGGGTCAGAACCGGACCGCGGCAACACTAAATGTGTCAAGAACGAGTACTAATGAGTAACGAGTTCAGAGTACTCAGGCGATACACAGTGAATAGGAATCGACTGAGATTAGATTCTACAGTACCTGTCAAGAACGAGTACTAATGAGTAACGAGTTCAGAGTACTGTAAAACAAAGTAAATAACTGGATAAGAAATGAGAATATAAAGAATACACACCTCAGGCGATACACAGTGAATAGGAATCGACTGAGGGTGTCAGGAAAGCGAAAGGATAGGTATATGTAGTCGGTTATATGACTATAAGCGGTAAGTAACGATGGAACGGGCGTGTAGAAACTATCGTGTAGGAAACAGACAAATGATTAAACAGGAAACCGTGTATCTATAAAAGGAAACAATGAATAAGTAGAGGCTCGTGTATAGTCATGAAAGGTCATAGAGGAAAGAAATACCACAAGCCCGAAGGCTTCACATCTAATAATCCAACACTCCCCCTGAAGCCTGAGAGGCTTCACTTCAATTCCGTAATCCTAGGTTCTTCGTCAATTTCTCCACAGCCGGACGTGGCAACGACTTCGTGAGGATATCCGCAAGATTCTCGGAAGAGGGAACATAAGTAAAACTCATTTCATGCTCGCGTACCACATCTCGGATCCAAGCCCAGTTTGTATCAAAATGTTTGGTTCGAGCATGGTGAGTAGTCGTTTTCGTCAACACCAAGGAGCTTTGGTTATCGACCTTGATTTCCGGTGTACCCAGGACTCGACGTCTTACACCCTTTAAGAAATTCCCCATCCATACGGCCTGTTTACCAGAGTGTACAAGAGCAATATATTCGGCTTCGGTTGTAGAAAGAGCGACGACGGCTTGCTTCTTGGAGCTCCAGGAGACGGCTGCTCCTCCGATCAAGAACACATACCCCATTGTAGATTTGCGTGTAGCCTCGCCGTTTTCATCTCGCACATCAGCATGAGACGCGTCACTGTATCCCATGATTCTAACCCCATCACCCTCTTCTCCAATATTCTCTCGACGACGATAGGTGAGTTTATATTCGGCAGTGGCACTGAGATAGGCAAGAATATGTTTACCAGCTGACCAGTGAACAGGACACGGATCGGAAGCGAAGCGTTGTAGGAGGGAGACGGCGTAGGCGATATCGGGTCTAGTACCCTGAGCGATGTGATTCAAACACCCTACAAGGCCCATGTAGTCCTTATCTCGCATAAAGTCTCCGTCCTCGGTGGGGATAGGGAGTGGTTGGCTTCCAGACAGGTCGAGTCCCGGAGACAATGGCGTGTATTTGGGTGAGCAACCTATCATCTCAAATCGCTCCAGCGTGGTGTTAATGAGCGGCCGTTGGTGTATGGAAATGTCGCCGTTGTCGTGATATTCCATGACAATCCCGAGACAAACTCCCGGTTTTCCATCCCTTCGAAATTCAAACTTCCCTCCTAACTCGTCTTGTACTTTCTCAGCATCCTCGTCTGTCGTCGAAGCCCCCATGACATCGTCTGTGTACGTGGTTGTTATGGTTTCTCCCTTTTCTGTAGCGCGGTATCGGACACATGGGTCAGCGGGAATAGAAGAATGGTTAAGTGCTCGAAAAGTCTCGTCTAGGAGACGATACCAGTTATTTCCCGCATCTTTCGTCCCATACAGATTGATATTTTGTTGCAATACTGTTTCGCGTCCATCTCGTAACCCGTAGTGTCGTTGGTAACCATCAGGAATGCGAAGGTAGTTGATAGTTTGAGGTTTGGCATTCAGGTACGCAGCTGCAAAATCTCCAGCCCAAATCTTGAGATTGAAGTATGCGGCTAAGGCGATAACAAATCTAACAGATTCGTAGCGGACGGTCAATGAATATGAGTCGTAGTAATGGATGCCTTGTTTCTGCGTATGTCCTTGAGCCACCAGTCGCACCCTTCGTTTAACCACCTTCCCATCTTCGTTTGTCACTACATCAAATACGAACCGGGTTCCTATGAGCTTCATTCCATCTTCTCTCGGTACAGGCGTGAACGCTTTCTTCTCGTCTAGTCGTCCAATTTCTTTGTCCAATGCTGGTCCCCACAAATCCATACGAGTTGAAGCTTCCTCATAAGTCCTAGGTACCCACTTATTATCCGGCTCCTTCGCTAACGGTTCATCCTGGGCTATCAACGCGGTTGACTGGTCGCTTTCGTCGAATTCTGGCAATAGAGGTTGGTCTCCGGCATCCCAATTCCCAGCCCAATCCTCTCCTTGATTCTCCGCTCGTCGTTCATCTTCGAGGAATGTTTGTGAATCTTTCATTGCCTGCGTAAGGTTACGTATACGCGTGGATCTACGGATAGGTTCATTTGTAGTTCGGACGCGGTTATGGTGAGGTGCTGCTGGAGGGTTAAATCGAGAAGTTGTCGATTGTGGAGTGTGTGGCGTCGGTGAGTTGGCCGAATTTGTCATCCCGGCGTTTTCCTCGACTCGGACCGGTTCGAGGTCGACCCACGTGGTTTGTTGATTGATGTGGGCGTCGTTGGCTGACTCTGAATTGAAAAAGTTCGCGTCCACCTCGTCTGTCTCCCCCTCTGAGTCAGACATCCAGTGTCCGTGTCCTTCGTCGAATACAACATCGCGAGATCTAAGAATCTCTTTGGAATCCCAAACCTTGCACCGGTAAATGCCAGCTCCATCATACCCGACCAATTGGCACTTTATGGACCTCGGTGCCAACTTACTCTCCCCCTTTTCCTTTGGAATATGGACGTAGCAAGTGCATCCCCATACGCGGAAGTGAGAAACGTCTTGTCTTTTCTTCGTCCAACTAACTTCTGGTATTCGTTTAGGATTCCTCGAGGAAGGTAGAAAGTTTCCGACGTAAATTCCCGCCGCACATGCTTCAGCCCACCATTCCGCACCAAGCTTTGCCTCTACCAGCATGACCCGTACGTGTCCAATCAACACTCCAATGGCTCGTTCGGCAACTCCATTGGACGAGGATGAATACGCCGCAGTGAATTCGTGAATAATCCCATGTTTTTGGAAGTACTCTGTCCAGATTTGAGATCGAAATTCGGGGGCATTGTCAGTGCGTACGACTTTCAACACATAACCAGTTTGTTTTTCTGATCTTGCTCGGTAGTCGTCTAGTCTTTCGAGAGTTGTTTCAGCTGTACGATCGGGTATGAAGTATCCATCCTTTCTCGCTGTCCCTCCATCCACTAATACCATAGCATAGTTAGCACCACCGACAGACTTGACCCGAGTCGGACTGAAAATATCTAGGTAGACTCTCTCAAGAGGATTTGTCTCTGTTCCGCGCTCTCCGTCAAACGGCCGACGACGATGATTTGCTAGGATACAATCTTCGCAAGTGTCATGCGCATTAGCGGTGATTTCGAGTCCGCTGACGAGTTTAGCTGCTTCAGAGATGCGTCTCATACCGGCGTGAGCAAATCGTCGATGCCAAAATTTACTATCACCTGGATCGTTCAACGATTTCGCAGCTAGGGCTGATGGGATAGAGGCTGTGAAGGATCCTTCCACGAGGTATAAACCTGTCGTCAACTTGCCAATGAAGACTTCGGACCCTCGCGGCTCATGGAAGATCATGCGTCCTCCCCCAACAGTTATCGTCCACTTCAGCTCATCTAGAACTCCAATGGAAATTAAATTCGATGCAATCTCCGGGGCATGAAGAGCGTTACGAAAAGTGAGAAGGTGAGAATGATTATTATGAACAACTCGGAATTCGACGTCGCCTGATCCGAGTATCTCAAAGTTAACTCCTTCCTTTGACGAACTCCCAACGGATCCGTGTTTGGTGATATAGGTTTTGAACATACTTCGGTCTCGGAAGAAATGAGCCGATGCACCTGTATCCGCAAAGGTTCGAGTGTGACCGTTCGACGAAGAACTTACCGCAGTGTATGCTACGGCAGTGAGAGCGTAATGCGGTCCAGTTACGATGTTGGTTGACGTAGAAGTCTGGTTGGCAACCAGTTGAAGGAGAGGAACATCTCGTTTCCCCTTCCACCATTTCGGATATTGTCCTTGCTTCCCTCCTCCGAGTTTCCAACAGTTATCAATCGTATGTCCACGTCCTTTACAGTTTTCGTTGGAACATACTAAATCCGGGTTGTTAGGTCCTCGGTTATAACCTCGTGTAGAGGCCAAAGCAGCTCTTAGTTCGGCGACTTCTGCCTGTAAAGCCGTGACACGATCTCCTGAACCGATAGTTGCATCTCCTCCAAGATGCATATAATATTCGTCCAGGCGTGATACAATGGCGTTGAAATTTCCTACACCCATCAAGGAGCCTGTAATAACAACCCACGTTGGGGTGCGAGGGAACGAATCAAGGAATATAGTGGTGAATTGCTCTTTAGATATTGCTGCTCCGCAGTCGTTCGCGTCTTTCAGCAAGAGCCTCATTTTCTCGGCGTACCCACCCTCCCCTCCAATTCTCATTCCTTCCGTATATCTGCAAGCTCGTAAATTGTCCTCCTTTCGTTGACGGGCAATGGTCGTCGCTTGAATGAATTCTGTTTCAAGGTACACCCACAGGCCACGAGACGTTAGATTCCGGGGGATACCTAGGCCATCAGGATTCTTGATGTTCTGCCATAGGGTTAGATACGCAACAGACTCTCGAAGATCGTACTCGAGTTGACTCGGATGAGGATCATTTATAGCTGTTGGCCCGGAAGGTGGAGACGGATGCGAAGTAGCTGTCGACGAAGGAGCTGTCGAAGCCTGTGGTGTATCCGTTGACGAAGGAGCTGCACTGCCAGCAGTGGCTGCAGGATAAGGAACAGGAGTATTGCTGGGGTTGGTTACTCGTCCTTCCCAATACAGGTTGAGACCTTTGAGTTTTCCGATGGGCAAAATACTCTCCTTGAATGGTACAAGATTCTCGCCAGTGAATCTCTGCTCTTCAGGGAGTTGTTGGATAGCGGTATAATTACTCGGAGTATGCGAGGCCATTGATGTGAACGGTCCAGTCGTCGTATCTATGGAAATTTGTCCACTCTTCTGTTGAGTCGATGTTTCTGAAATATATCTGTGAAATCGCGATGCAGTGTCTAAGGCGCGGGGCCCATAACCTGTTAAGAACGAGTACTAATGAGTAACGAGTTCAGAGTACTCAGGCGATACACAGTGAATAGGAATCGACTGAGATTAGATTCTACAGTACCTGTCAAGAACGAGTACTAATGAGTAACGAGTTCAGAGTACTGTAAAACAAAGTAAATAACTGGATAAGAAATGAGAATATAAAGAATACACACCTCAGGCGATACACAGTGAATAGAAATCGACTGAGGGTGTCAGGAAAGCGAAAGGATAGGTATATGTAGTCGGTTATATGACTATAAGCGGTAAGTAACGATGGAACGGGCGTGTAGAAACTATCGTGTAGGAAACAGACAAATGATTAAACAGGAAACCGTGTATCTATAAAAGGAAACAATGAATAAGTAGAGGCTCGTGTATAGTCATGAAAGGTCATAGAGGAAAGAAATACCACAAGCCCGAAGGCTTCACATCTAATAATCCAACAAAATGCCTCTCCACTCCGACTAAGACTACGAAGAACTTTGGCAATCCTCTTCATCTCTTTCCTCTCCCTCCTCCTCTCCCTCCTCTCCCTCCTCTCTTCCTTCGCTCGAATTCCTCTTTTCGAGGAGATCTCGTCTCTCTCTCGCACGTTCCTCGAGATGCGCAGGTGTTAGTTGTGATGGATCGAGTGGTGCAACAACTGAGTCGAATGTGAGTGAAGACGATGCTGCCCACTCGTCCTCGTCCTCGTCCTCCTCGTCTTTGTCTTCAGGCGATGACGTTGTTCGCCCACCAAGTCCTTTGCCAAAAAGATCATACCCGAACGTGATTGTAAAAATCCTGGGGAAGTCTGACCGAATCTCAGCCTAAATGCACAACATAGCAAGCCATAACTATGAGATTATTGTACGAGGGTGACGGTAAAGACAAAGAGTAGTTTCGTACGCATTACATGATGTACCTAAATAGATAATGTTACGCGCTCAGACTTTCTCTTTCCCTCTCCATTTCTTCTTCGCCTTTCGTCGACCGTTATGTACCGCGTTCCTAATAGTAATGATACATTCCATCCCCCACCTCAATCTTCAATAAGTACCATATCTACTGTCATTTGGGACTGCCATAGCAGGAGAGGGTGAGCGCTTTGGCTGATAGGACTCAATAAGAGATCCAAGATTAAGGGTATACTTGCTCCTGGGGCAAGCCTTCGCATCCTTCTTCTGGGGCTGCGGCCAAACATCACCACTCCTGTCAACTATAAAGTCTGGGTTGGTGCCACACTTCGAAGCAAAACTTGTGTCATGAAGCTTGAATTGCCGGATGATAGCAGGTTTGAGAGAGCGGTGATAGGTGTCGTCATCAACCACGAATTTTCCTGTGAAGTAAAATGAAAGTCAGCTTGTGTTAGAGAACACCCAAGTTAAGTGAATTTACCCAATCCCCAGCGAGCCTCGATTTTATGAGTACAAGTACTGCCATCTTCCATATTAGACGAGTCCTGGAGCCACGAGATTGTGCATTAACTTATGGAGATCTGATAGTAGTAAGAAAACGACTTACACAGGCAGGGGCAGCCTGAGTGAGTGAAGAGATCATCGCAATGACAGCAAAAGAAGCAAGAGTATTGAAACGCATAATGGTCGATAATAAGGCTGAAATAGATGATGGGCTTGTTGTAGGCTACCAGAGGAACGACTGAACCTATAGCAGAATAGACATGTGAGTGACCACGGCTTCGAGTTAGTGAAGAAAAACTCACCAGCAGTTGTTGGGGAAGTTTCTTGAGCAGACATACATTTTATAGGAAAACAGATATTTTCGATTTGACGTCTGTTGGATTTAGGCATCTCCGAGTCTTGGAGTGTTTACGAATTCGGAGTTGTAAACGAGAATTCGTTTTTATGGCACCTCAACATCACATGGTTCCCATCAAATAGGCCTGACGCGCGCCCCCGGTTATGCCAAGGCTACAGCCCTTGATCCGGGTGGCTCCTCCACCTGCCAGTAATTCCGTCAATAATTAGCTTTATTTCTAAATAAGAAAGAGTCCAGAACTCACCTAGAGGCCATCAAGTAGTGAGCTCATCGTTCTCAGGCATCACCACGGCAAGTCCCGTGCACCGGTAAGTCCGCACAAATCCGTCCCGTGCTCCCACACGCTCGCCATCGCCATCAACGCCTCATCAGCCCTCCTCATCGTCTCCCCGCCATCATGCCTCCGCCCTCGCTTAATCCCTCCCCTCTTTCGGCCCTTTCGCGCCCACGTGATTAGTAACGAGCTTTACGCACGCCACGCCGTTCAATCACTTACTAATCAGCCCACAAACGTCGCCACACTGCTCGCTGTCTTTCGTCGCTGTCTTTCGCCTCTGTTGTTCGCCTCTGTTGTTCGTCTCTGTCTTTCATCGCCGTCTTTCATCGCCGTCTTTCATCGCTGTCTTTCGTCTCTGTCTTGCATCTCTGTCTTTCGTCGTCTCTGTCTCTCATCGTCTCTGTCTTTCATCGCCGTCGCCTTGTCGCTCAAGCATTGGGTTATTGCAGCCATCGTCTCGTCTGTGGATCGTCCTCCGTGCCTCTCTCTGCTGTCACTCGTCGCTGGATTGTCGTCGTCGTGTGGTCCCTAAATTTTCCTCCATCTCTCTTTCTGTCGTCGCCTCGTTGCTGCATTGTCGCCGTCACCTGCTGCCGTCGCCGTCGTCGCTGTCGCAAGTTCACTTGAAGGCCATTCTCGTTGCCGCCGCCTTATCTGACATTGTGACGCGCCAACAATGGGCAAGCATCCACGGCGCAGCGGCGTCTCACATTCGGTGAAGCTCACTGTGGGTGGCGGCCGGTTCAACTTACGGGGCTCCTCGTCTCAGATGCTGGGTCCCAAACGATTGAAGGAGAAAGAAAAATTGGACTTGGAACGATATAACACCGCAGTACAAGGTAAGCCCTACTCTAATTTAGCCCCTGTATTCTCATTCACTGATACATTCAGGTCTTGGTATGAACAGCGTCAACACTCTTGAAGATATATCTGGGTCATTGGGAACTTCATCGCAGTATGGCACGGTCGACGACGGCGATGAATACGGGCTGTTAATGGGAGATGTTGAGATGGGCGGGAGTGACAACGAGGATGCAGGAATGGAGAAGGGCGTGGATACCGACGTCGAGAGTATCATAATCGACATGCGGGATGTACTTGGGTTAAACAGGTGTGTTCCGCCAGTTCATTCTCCGTCCAGTATTCTTAGCTATTGCCCACAGATGGCATGGGGTGCGCCGATACAAGGACACAAGGACATGGAAGCGGCGAATTCGTCGCGTACATGAATGATGGGCGCCTTTACTTGATAGCATGACCTCTGCATACATACACTGGTGTTATAGCACACGTCCTGATATAATAACTTCACATGACACAGATTTCGCCCCCCCTACCAATGGCCATGACTTCGTCCTCAACATAGCTGACATCTACACGCTATCCCGAGCCGCCGTCATTCCTCGCACCGGCGATGAAGATACGGTGGTCGCCATTGCTCATGCTGGCTTCCTTGCGACCTCACCAGACATACCCTCCTTTGCAGTATCCTTTCGAACTCTCGAGCTCTTTCGCACTATTCGATTATTCAAAGCTTCGTTCAGTGTTGAAGCCTTCGCAAAGGTACTATGCCACCAGTACTCTGTGAGTGCCAGATTCTCATCATCAGACCATCGTTATCTCAACAACTCTCACTAGATACCTTATCGCAGGGGCTATCGCACAGCCATCTCGGATACTTTCGACATCTATCTAGCAATCCACCGCCGTATGGATGATCGCGTCGCACAGGAATTGGGGCGTGACACCCCAAACTATCGTGTACTCAACAGCTGCCCTCCATGCACCTACAAGGTATGTTTCTATGTAATAATGACTCTGGAAAACCACTCAGATGTATACTTTATAGCTGTGCGATGAACCACATCTTCGCTTCTCACGCATGTGGGTTGTGGACGGGAACAATTCGCTTAAACGAATGAAAGGAGTTGCCGGGCGTCAGGTTGCCGACACTCGCGTGTTTGGAGAAAGCAGCTATTATCTATCTGCGGACTACGTCAACGCGTTTGCAAATGAGGTGAAGCATCGGTCGACTGGCCCCGCCATTGATTCAGATGATGACGAGGATGACAAGCCATCAGGAGGTGATCCAACCGATGGGGCACCTACAGACGACCACTGCACGACGAACTGGAAAGCTGCGGCGGCCGATGACAAGAAGCGCATGTGGGCAGCATTTGATGAGTCTGGCATATTCGCGAGCGTTTGTCGCCACGGTGATGAGAATGAATCGGGGAAATGAACTGCTAAAGGGCTAATGAACAAAAACCCAAAAACAACCAAAACAACCAAGTCACTCGAAAGGTGTGAGTCTGAGGGGGCGTTGTCGAAGGTTCCGCACGACCAAACTTATGGCTTCTTTATTAGAACTTTATATCTTTATCACAAGAACTTTATAGCTGAGCTTTTAAAATGCACTAAGGCAAAAAGTAGCACAAGACGGTTTTGAACAAGACAGGTGTTCACTGCACAATCACAACCAATTGACCACAAGATCAAACAACCAATTCCAATAACACAACCAGTTCAATTCAACCAACAATGATCTTTATACAATATCACAATAAACACCGGACTATAAACAGACCAGGGCAACTTTATGTTTTTGGTAGGATTTCCCTTCACAGGCACGATTCACGTTATAAAGACGATCCCCAGTGACCCTGTGACTCTATGGTACTCTCCTGGATTTTCTCTCTCCAGGTTACTGCCCTTTTATACATACTGCCAGTCCAAAATTAATAAAAACGGAAATTATAGCTAAACTGTCCTGTTTTATATATATACCTATATCCGTGTATGTAGGTTGTAAGTATCTGTGTCAAGTATGTCCATTATTACTTGTATAGATCTATTTTATGAGGCAAAACCTCAAAAATGCGTTTTAATTCCATTATTTTTATTATAGTCAATATTCAGCCCCTTTATTTCATTTTTTACGGATTTCCTTGACATTTCTCGGGCATCCGGGTTCCATAGGATTAATCACCTGATAGAAATTATACCCCTCAAAGTATCACATTGTTTCGTTAAAGGAACTCCTTCAATTCAGTAGTATTCCGAGAAATTTTACTGATCGAGTTTTTACACCTCCTAACCGGTTTCTTGTCAAGCAATTTTCACCGGACAATTAATCAAAGCAAATTTCCTCGATCAACTTTTGTTCCTGGCGATTAATTAAGGAGTAAATACCCCAAAACTATTCTAGATCCATTATTTCGACTCTATCTCGCGTCCCATCCATTTTTAGTTTCCGCCGGGTTTTTATTCTTTATTGACCGGAGGAAGATGTTCCCCTAATAGTTATATGATGCAATTGACGTTGTGATGTCAGAGTTCTCGTTACGAGATTGGGTGAGTCTCATTCAACAGTGGATGGCTATTGAACAATTCTCTACATCACAACTGTACTGACTAGCCTAGAACCTTGATACACATGTTGTACCGTAGGTAATAGAACATGCTTTATTACTCAAATCACAACACATTTTGATTGACAAGGCGGGCACCTTTCAACCCTCTAATACCTCACTGCAAATGCCTAAAATGATTAATCACCTGGCTTTTAATGCAGATGCCGAAAATCGGCGCATCATCTCCCCCAAACTAAAATCTTGACCGTCCCCGGTCAATTCTTCAGCCAATCTACTGACTTTTATTTTATAGTACAGCAGTTGTTAAGAGTTCAATAAAATTTTCCTCCAACATTATTCATCCGGTCAATATTCCATTATTCAAACACCGGATCGAAAGCCGCTATGGCACGATCACGTGACTTTTTGCCGAACTGCCGGAACTGAATACAAACAGCTTTGGCCTCACGAACTCAGAAGTGTGTTTTCCTAACTCGTTCATTTTAAAGTTTTTCTGGAATATCGGCCCTCAACACGAGCTGTTTCCCATCATAGGTGAGTCATTATTACCTTATACGTTGTCATGTCTTTTATTCACATCTTTTTGCTTTTCACGCCCGTCACTTCATTATATATGGGCTCAACTTCGCTTTTTCTTTCTTCCTATGATTCCTCTCCCTCCGACTCTCAAAATTTACAGAGCGAGCCGGAACTTCGTTCTTTCTCTTCTGACTAGTATTCTACTTCTTTTAATCGTTCTATTCTTCTTTTGTGTTGGCTTCATTCTCTCCCTTCTTCGTTTGCTCCAATGGCGCCCAAACTACCAACAGACGACAAACGCGGTAGCAAAAAGACGGCCCCAACCGTCGAAGTAACAAGCTCTCGAAAACGCGTCGCTAAATCAAAGAATCCTGTCCCTTCTTTCGAGCTAGTCTCTCTCCCCCTTGTTCGACACCATATGTTACAAAAGTCGTTAACAAAAATTCAGTCCCAACTTTCCGAAATTTATATCGCCAACTTCGAATCTCCGGACTACGAGAACGATTATCCCAGTGCCCGTGTCCTGGAGGCTCTAACATACGCATACCTCGACTGGGTAAGACATTTTCTTTATTTTCTTTGTTCCTTATATTAATATTTTTATCTCTACCTTCTAGTCTCATTTCTTCGACGACTGGGCTAACGAGACGGATCTGCCTTATTACGCCCGTTGCTTCTGGTGGTCTATTTCTCGTCTTGCTTGGTTACTTCGCGACAAGGAGTGTAAGGAGTACAAAGACTTCGAACCTCTCGTTATCCCAAAAGCGACTACGAAACGACTTCGCCAGCTGAAACTTTCGGTAGCTCCCTCATTATATTTCCCTTTTCTTTACTAATTCTCTTTATAGCCTTTTCCTCTTTCTCGACAATTACCGGACGTGGACTCTTACGACTTCAAGAACGAAGCCTCCTTCCAATTCGATTCCTTGCCTGAGTTTTCCGCTCCTCTCGATACCGAAACATCTTCAGTTGCGCCTCCTGTGAAGGTTCTTACTGAAAATCCGCCGGTCGAGGATGAATACTCGCCTTCTTCCACCGACTCCGACGATTCCGAGCAGCTAGACGAGCTCGCTTCCCCTCCTAAAAAGAAGGCGAAACGCGACCCTTCTCCTTCTACTTCCAAGATCGTCACGCGTTCTGCAACTAGGAAACCCGAGTTGGTTGCTCCTGCTCGCGGTCGTGGTAGACCCAAGAAGATTAAACCCGAGGTCCGTATTCTTTTTACTGCTCTTATTTTCCTTTTATTTATTTCATCTTTGTCTAGGCTACGGAAGCAAGTGCCGGTGAAGACGATGAAGTTGTCAACACTGTTACCGCCAATCCGTTCGAGATTACTTACGCTACTAACGCAGTAAGTATCGTTTCTTTCATCTTTCTTCCTTTTATTAACCTTTTAAAACAGCCTACTGGAAGCCGAAAATCGCTCACACGAGATTCACGTTTCGCCTCTGCCGCTGCCACTATCCCTTTCCAATTCGTCGATCCCACCGGCTTGCGGCATAAATTCAAGGACCTCGTCTCTGTCAATCGGTCTCTCCAGGGTTACAGTCTCAACCCGATCTGCGCTGGCTGTTTAACCGGCAATTTGAGTCAACCGTGCGTCTGGCGCGGAGAGGATAATAAGTGCAGTGTCTGCGAGAAGTGGAAACGCCCATGTTCGTTCCAGTATTCCCTTGACAGCATGGCGAAGGTTCGGGACCTAGCATACCAAGAAGGGCGTCAACACCCTGCAGGTAAGTCCTCATCCTTTTCCTTTCATTATATCTTTCTAATAACTTTCTAGTTATCAACTCGCACGTTTCCAATCTTCTACAGCTTCATACCGAGTTCGATAGTCTGGTTCGACAGTCGAATCAAGCACGCGAGTCTGCCAAACGGCTTAGTTCGTTAATCCACACCGAGCAGCAGCGTCTTCGCGATGCTTGCATCGATGCTCGTAGCGTCCTTTGTTCTCTCGAACCTGATGCCGACTTCCTTGCGAACAAGACTCAGATGGAGCTATTGGCTGCCGCGCTCGGTTGGAAGGTTGACGACTTCCGTCTTCGCAGCGCCGTCGACGTCAACGACCAAGGAGAACCGATCGCAGTGGATCAAGCGTACCTTGATAAGGCCAAAGAAAACGCTAATCAAAGTGCAGGCGTTGGGGAATCTGAGGAGGTAAGTCCAGAAGCTTAGGCACTGGACTTTCTTCCTTCATTCATTATTTCGTGCCCCAGCGTCTTCTTTTGAATTACTTTCTTTACGCTTATCTCGACGGTCTCGTTTCTTTGTAGGTCGTGCTGCGTCGCATCGAACATTTATTTTACACCTTGTCATTACCTTATCGCTGCCTGTACCTAAGTTTAAGCTCTACCCATTGCTTGTAGACACTTAGTGTACAAAATTTATCATTTTTATTGTGTGCCTCTTCTTAATTATGAAGGATTTTACACCTTAAGACTCTAAGAAATCGAAGTCACAGCTGACTTTCTAAAGTCCGGCTGAAATTCAAAATCGAAGGATTGTTACTCAGCGCTTAAATTCCATTTTAAGAAATGCCCACAACTTCGTTATTACATTCTTTTAGCTTTATTATTCTTTTTATTCTTTATGTTTCTTTTAATTTGAAGGATGAATATACACCGGATAATAAATATATTGATAAGTTTTCCGGAACTTGTCACCCTCTCCCCCAAACCAAAAATTTCAGCGCCCCCGCTGAACATTATACCCCTAAGAGAATTTGAAGACGATTTTTCGACCTCAAAAATTTTCCGCCAGGTACAATACATTTTTCAGCTATAAAAGAACAAATGTAAGGATCGTAAATTGCATCGAACCAACATTCATTCGTTCTATAACTCGTTATCACAAGCTCTTACTTTCTCAATGGCCCCTACTCCCTCTTTCATCAAAGAAGACTGGCTTGCTTTGCTGGAACTTCGTCGCGGCACCTTTGATCGTGCCCGTGCTCGTAACGTTCCTGATGGAGAGATGTTCCAATTCGCTAAGACACTTTGTGACTTCTTGGTACGTTATTTCATTTTTAATAATCGTCCGGCGTTTAATAACAATTCGAGTTTAAGGTTAAACCCCTCGATATGGCTACTACAGCTGCCGACGACGAACTCTTCAAGAAGTTTGAAGACAACGTCACTGCCCTGCAGGCGGTTATGGCGGCTCGTCCTCAAATGTCGCCTCTTCGTTCTGTAGCCGGACTTCAGAAACACCTTGACCGTATGGTTCAAGAACGTCTCAAGAATGCCGCTGCTGCTGCTGAAGCAGTTGCTAAGGCTAAGGAAGAAGGTAACAATCGGAAACGCAAGGTACGATTATCTACCGGACTTATATTCATTATCAAACTTTATTCCAGGGGAAGGAAACTCCCAAGTCAAAGGCTGTTTGTGACAACGACGACAATGTTGAAGTCATTATTACCCCTCCTCTCGACAAAACTGTCGCTGAAGCACTTGTAAGTAATTTCCACCCGGTAATTAATACTTTGTACTAACATTTTGGACACATTGTTCTTACAGATGACTGACGGTACCAAGGACTCTAGCAGTGCTAAAGAAGCTAGTGCCATCAAGAATCTTACTGTAAGTCACTCATTATTTTCAACCGGACCTATATTAAATCGTTACTAGTTCCGTAAAGCAGAACTTATCGCGAATCAACACGCCGTTGTAAGCATGCCATACTCAGCAGTTCCTGGATTGGATCAATCCTCTGGCGCGTACAGGAAGGCTAACCACTACATTTCGAAGGGCTTTGCGACATCCGGCCAAAAACGACTTAAGTTGGAAACAGCTGTTTCAAACCTTAGTGAAGAAACTGACTGTAAGTACACACTTAATAGTATTCAACATACATTCTGACATTATTCTTTATAGTTGAGAAGGCCCTACGTGATATGGCTCACACCAGTGTTCTTAAGACACTCGCGTTCGTTCCATACTACGATTACGACCAGCTCACGCTCGAATCTCTTAAGGCTATACACAATTGCCTTCGTACGGAGTGTTCTACCCTCGCACACATCGTTCAAACCAACGGTGCTCGTTATCGTGACATGCAGAAGCTAGCAGACAATCTTTCCTTAATTATTAAGAAGAAGTCCATTAAAGGTAGTTCCGATGTGGATGGAGATGACTCCATGGACTCAGTAGACTCTACCTCTACCACCGACATGACCACTGACGAGTAGTTCCTTGGTACCACTTTATTTACAACGTTCTTTTTAAATGTCCGGCATATATTATATCTACCTAAACACTGTCCTTACTATACCTTATGTCCATACTCAGAGTCGTGTAGTGACTAGATGACTTTGTAATGAAGGATACTAGTTGCAACTTCGAGTTCACGTCTGTCTTTTTGACCTGGTTTTGACTCTTTCGTCCCAATCTGGTTCCTCATTGTCTTCTAAGTTGTCCCCAAGATCTGAATCACTGTCGTCTTCATCAGAATCGTCCCCTTCAAGCCTAAGATTGGGTATGGCATCAAAAATATAATCTGTATTTTTGACCAAGTCTTTATCTTCATCCTCAATCATAGCTTCCAATTGCTTACTATCCAAGTCTATTAGTTCATGAATATTGTCTGGCAATTGTATAGGTTCGTATCTGGCTGCATGTGGTAGGACTCTAAATGCTGCAACTTTTTCTTTGAGCACTGACCCATCCATTTCCGCAATAACATATGATCCACCCTTTGTCCTTCTGATTACAATCATGGGACCCTTATATCTTGGATACATCTTTCTGTCTAAACTCTTTTCAATCTGAGTATTCCTGACTTGAACCAGAGTTCCTGGTTTAAAGTCATAGTCCTTTATAGTATTTCCATATTCTTGTTCAAACTTTATTAAAGCTTTTCTTTTATTTTCATCTACTCTTTCTCTCATTTCATTCACATGAGTTCTATGCTTAGCTAGAGCTTGTGCTCTGAATCCAAGTAATTCTTCACGAGTCAGAATTCTGTCTGGAGGTTTAACCAACCAAGTTGATTCCACAATATCCAAAGGTAGTATTGGCTCTGCCCCAGTAACTATGAAGTATGGAGAACATCCAAGACCTCTTCTAACAGTCACTCTATCTGCCCAAAAGACATGTTTCAGAAACCAGTACCATCTCTTCAAATCTCCACCAGTTGCTTTTGCCAAAGCAGTTCTGATATCAAAATGAGCTCTTTCTATCTTCCCATTGGCTTGAGAATTGTATGGAGATATAGTAATACCTTTTATACCATATTTCTCTTCCAACCATCTCAACATTGCTCTCATAGCTGGGGCATTATCAGTGATAACCTCATCAGAGCAACCCCATCTACAGATAATGTCTTCAAAGAACCATTCACCCATTAACCTTGCTGTCTCTGATTTCAATGCTCTACCTTCTGACGAAGAAGACAATGCACATCTACCATGAACAACATTTGAACAGCCATTACTAGGTGGTGACACTTTAAACACATCTACATGAACCTTTTGAAACAAAGAAGGTGTATAAGTAAGAGTGGGTGGTATTTTCAGAAGTTCCAACTTTCTATTCTGACAAGCCTGACATGATTGGACAAACCAATTAATATCTTTCTCCATATCTGGCCACCAAAATCTCTTGTCTATGACAGCTTTAGTTGCAAACATCCCTTTATGACCCAAGTTGTCATGTGCAGCATGCATCATGTACATTCTCTTTGCCTTAGATACAACCAACTTGTGTTGACCATCTAGTTCTTCATTCCTTCTATACATTTTACCATCTTTATCAACAAAGAACTTAACAGCTTGTCTTAGAAAAGATCTCTTTTCAGTTTTATTCAAACTTTTAATAACAGCTGAGTTCTTGTCTAGATGCCAATCCTTTATTAAAGGTAGAAGATCGTCCATCTTCTTTCCTTCATCCCTTCTATGTACCTCACTATAAGGATGAGAATTACTCCACTCTGGATCTCCTGGTGGAATTACTAAAGTTTGAGCAAAAGCACCCTTCACCATTCCATGAGCTTCTAAAACTCTAATCCTATAACATTCTACAATTCTTTCTTCTTCTATGCATTCTTGCAAATCATCTTCAAAATCATTTTCAGAGTTTGCCATTTCAAAAAGATAACCACCTCTATTGTCTATTTTATCTCTGAAAGACTCAAAGTCTAGTGGTATATCATCTTCTTCATTTTGCATTCTAAACTGTAATGGTTCTCCATTATCTTCATCTACATAGTCTTCCTCATTTACAGGTGGTCTTTCAGTTGTTATACCTCCAGGACCCCTTCTAGATAGACCATCTGGTCCATGTAAAGTTCCCTTAACATGTACCAATGTAAACTGATATTTCCTTATATCCTCTATCCACCTGTTTATAGTTGCATTAGGACCTGAACTGGGATGATCCAACATGCCCTTTATATAGCTAGCATCTGTTTCCACAGTCAAATTCCTACACCCATAAATCAAGTAATAAGAAGCTTCTAAAGCTAATTTCAGACCATACAGCTCTCTCTTTGGTTGAGAAAACCTTGCTTCCCTTTCATTCAATGTAATTGAACCAAAGTAGTTAAAGTACTTCTTCTTAGGATCTTCTGGGTCAGTTTGGTATATATAATATCCAACTGCCATCCAAGAGGTATCTACAGCAAGTGTAATCCCATTTTCTGACATATAGTCTATAGGTCTCAAACAAGGTGCAACTCTGATAGCTTCCTTAAGAGCTACTACAGAATCCCATTGTTCAGCCTTCATCTCAAATGGAACATTTCTGGTCAAATATTGCAAAGGTGCAGCAATTTTAGCATAGTCCTTTATAAATTGTCTAAGTTGGCCAGCAGTACCCAAGAAAGCCCTGACATCTGTTTTAGAGTCAAATCTTTGCCATGTAGTAACCACTTCTGCTATCTTATTAGAAGGTGCTTGACCCTCATATAAACAACGGTGACCAACAACCATGCCTTCTTTTACACAAATGAATGCCTTTGTACCAGAAAATGTACCACCAACATATTTCATTCTTTGTATCACTCTATTCATATTTTGCATATGTTCCCATACAAATCTCCTTATACCATTGTTTTGAGGAATAGTTTCATATCTGCCATCTGGTAACTCATATCTTGTTGCTGGACCCCTTACAGGTACATCATCAACATAAGGTATAGTCACATGTGGAATTTCATCTCTTAGAATGAAAGTAACATCATCATGAAAGATAGGTACTGAGTTAGTCCAACCCATAGGCAGTTTTACTAGTCTATGTGGGCCAAATGGTGTTTGGAAGGTGGTTAAGTCTCTAGAATCATCATCTATCAACCTTTCATCATATCCAACAAAGATGTCCAGTGTTCCTAGACATGCTCTTCCTGCAAAGTTTCTAGCAACATCTGCAGTAGCTGGTGGAATTCCTGAATGTTGTATAGTAACTTTATTCAATGGTTCCAGACTATGCACCAATCTCAAACTTTTTCCATCTTTCTTTAAAACACAAAACCATTTTGATCTATAAGAAGAACTTGAAGGTTCATAAACTCCAGAATCAATTTTTGCCTTTATAATTTTACACACATCATCAAATATACCAGGTGGTATTGGAATGTTTCTTTCAACCCAAGGTACATGTGGTAAGACTGGAAATCTCACAGGTGGAAAGAAATCTGTTCTAAAGTTTCCTCCTTCTGCAGGTTCCCAAGCAAAAGCTTTTTCCTGTTGTTTCATCAAATGATGAACTAACTTCATTTCTTCTGGCCATAAAAAGCCTTCATCATGATTTTTATCTATGATATTCTTTCTTTCTTCATTGTATCTCTCACCCGGTGTGAACTCAGGTGGATTTGGAGATAATTCCGGCATTTCTGCTAACGGATCACCAAAAATATTCCTTTCTACACGGAACTCAGCCGGTAAAGTAGCTTTAACCGGTCTAACTTTATCCTTTACAGATTTGTACTTTCCATACACATCTACAAACTCTTTATCAGTCTTCTCTTTCTCTATATTACAAGAATTTTCCTCTTGAAACATAGTATCCTTCTTTTCTTTCAACTCTTCTCTCCAACTACAGAACACTTGCTTATCCTTTCCCCTACTCTTTATAGCAGTAGAGTTCATATAAGCTTCTAGCACTTCTGCCGCTTCTTTATCTTTTTCTACATACTCTTTAGCAGCAAATACAAAAGTTTCTGCCAATTCTTCTTTCTTAAAGGTTCCATTTTCATCAGGTAGTTTATACCCATCCACAAACAATTCACCATTTTCTTTCAGGCCAACTCTTAGAGCTACCTCTCCCTGAGGGCCAATCAGATCATAGAGGTCTGAAAATTTACAACCCCTTCTTGTACATCTTTAGGTACCACAGGTGGAGGTCTACAAATCTCTTTAAGAGTAGATCCTTCTTTCTTCTGTTCAATTCTAACACCTCTTCCTCTCAGATAGGTTCCAATAGTACACTTGTAGCCAGAATTTAGATCAGTTATGGTTATCTCTTGACCTCCATCCTCAAAGTTCTTTATTATACTTTGGGTGTTTACATCAAAAGGTCTACCAAGTAAAACTTGATATGGAGCCTCTTCCACAATATGAACTTGCAAGTAGACTGTTAAGTCCCCAAATACAAAAGGTACATTTCTAGCCATACCCTTAGTAGGCTTTAAACTCCCATTTGCACTTTGCATGTGAATCACTACATCAGGATCCCATGACATTCCAAGTCCCATTGCTACCATTTGATCCATTGATATGATCTGAGAACCACTATCTAGAACAGCTTCCACAGTTTCATCAGAGTTATTGATTTTTGGGAATACTACTCTAAGTCCTTCTGATTCTCTAGCCACCAGTATAACTTTATCTTTCTTGTTAGGACCTAGATCTCTAAGGAATTGCTCAACTACATCTTGGTGAACAATAGTACCAGCTTTCAAATCACCAGTATCTTTTGTCAATGTAATGAAAGTCTCCTTTAAAGACCAAATATCCTCAACATTTACTTTCTTTATTGGTTCCACCTCAGAGTCCATTTGAATAGGATTCAAATCATTCTGATTAGGTTCTATCTGCAAGAAAGCCTTCTCTGCTCTCTCAACAACCCTTCTATTTCTAGCTTTTCTCAATATGACAGCTCTAATGCCTGGAGATACAGCCATAAGGTCTCCAACTGGAACAGTAATATCCATATTGAAAATCTTTTCTGCCATTTCCTCTTCTAAACCTGGTTTAGATAAAGTAGAGGCATGTCTAAAATCTCCAATCCTTCTAGCTGTTTCTTTATAGACTATAGCATTCTCTTTATTACTTTCTTTCTGAACATTTCTAGCTTTTTCCACCACTTCATTTCTAACTTTGTTCAAAGCTTGGTTACTAGGAATAGGATCTCTTTGTAATGGTTCCACTCTATCAAATGGCCTTTCTTTAGCAGGTTCAACATTAATCTCTTTTTGACCTGGTTGAATTACCATATCCTTTATAGAAGGATCCATTATATCCTCTTGATCTCTTAGTAAAGCCTCTTCATTATCCTTGGTTTCTTTCTCTAACTCCTCCATTCTCAAGGGTGGAGGTACATACAACCTTTTATCAAATCCTTTAGGCCTTATAATTTCTACTTCCATTCTCTTTTTAATACCAACTCTTTGTTTATCCTCAGGGACCTTCTTTGCAGTACTGTACATATTTCTAGTACTAGATCCCATCATCGGAACACTTAGTTTCCCGACTGGCTCAAGTAAGAAGCCTGACCATTTGAAGTCTGGCTTTTATCCTGATTTTCAATTCTGTCCAATCTTTCTGAAATCTTCAACAAGGTGTTGGTAAAGACTGACATATCAAAACTATTATGTTGAGATTCAGAAGGTCCACTAGGCATATTATATCCCATGTCACTTTCTTCTGCAAAGATGAAGGCATTTTTGCCAACTTCCTTATCCCAACCTTTTTGTTTAGCAATAGCTTCAATTTTGTCCTTTCTAGAAGAATTCATATCACCAGATGGAGCAACTTGTCCATCTTTCATGACTATCATTCCTCTTGCATTCCTAACTAAATATCCCTTCTCAAACTGTGATTTCTGGTGAGGACAATTTGTAGCAATATGCCCTTTCTCACCACAGAAATAACAAGAATATTCTGTAGGTCCTTGTGGGTTTGCATATCTATTACCACGGTTCTGACCCATAGCAATAGATTGCATGTGTGGTATATTCATACCATTGTTACCACCTAATGTTTCTGCAAGAACTTTTTGAACTTGAGAGATCAAGGTAGCTTGATTCTCTTCAAATCTAGATTGCACCTGTTTCAAGGCAACTTCATGCCTATCCATTGTATCAGCAATCTTTCTTTCAAATTCATTCTTCTCAACATTCTCCCTCTTAATATTAAAAGGTGTGTAACTTCTTTCTCTTTCTGTTTCAGAAGCTAGAGACATGCCGACTATTGCAAAACCATCATCCATGTTATTCTCACAGATGTGGGCAGCAGCAGCTATCACATCCTCAATAGGATACTTGTCTTCCCTTCTTCTAGGATTATCTGGATTAGCTATATAAGTCTTTTCCAGTCTATCCTTTACTTTATCCCAGAAAGCAGGTTCTAAGGATCTGCCAAACAGAGTTACTGCCTCTAAGTTAGAGATAACAGCCGGTGGCTTTGCAGCTTTCTTATACTCATATTCAAACAGCCTTTTGAACTTGAAGAACTTATCAAAGTTCTTCAATGGAATATATGCATACTCTGAATTTAACTTTCTCAACTTGGTCAGAGAACCTCCTTCTTCTAAAGAAGACTCTGGAAAGTTTTGTTTCAAAGCATCTTTGAATGTTCCCCACTTTCTACTTTTTGTTTCAGGGTAAGCTTCAACCCTTTTCTTTGTATCATGAGTCATCCAGTCTGTAGCTAAGTAAATCTTTGCTGCATCATCTTTAATTCCCATTTTCAGGAATATTTCTTCCACTTGTTCCAACCAGCTTATCAAACTGCCAGGATCTACATGGTCAAAGATTGGTGCCATTTTTGATTTCTTAGGAAGCTTATCATTCTGGATTTCCTTTAATGCTTCTGGGGAAAGTTCATGAACTCCCACAAAAGTTGTCCTTGTATTATCATTGTTTCTGGGTATATCATCATCTCCTCTACTTTGTCCACTTGGACCAGCACCAGTAGTACTAGTAGCAGGCATAGTAGTAACTTCTCTGAAACTCTTTTTAGATTTTTGTGCTGAAGCAGGTAGTCTATAAGACTTTCCAAATCCAACAGTAGATTTAGGCGGACGTAAACGATCAAATTCACCGGGTATGAACTCCCGATTATTGTCAGATGACAGAACAAAAGAACCAGGTAATACTGGATCAACACTTTCAGGCTCTGGTACTGATTTCCCTTTGCCCTTAGATGCGGAACTAGTAACACTTCTTTCTCTTGTAGAAGATCTGGATTGAAAGTTTAAAACTTCTTCACCAGCTCTTTGGGAATTCTTTGTCTGACGTTTTGGTTTAGGTTTGCTAGGTCCACTAATTTTGACCAGTGAACTTCACAATCCAAAATTAAAGCAAAAGCTCTATGTAGCACTGTATAGAACAAAACAGTACTTTATTGCACAACACAAATCTCCTTGTAATTCAAACGGTAAAATTCCGTTAGAAAGCCACGAATTCGTCCCTCACGAAGTCAATTTGTACTTTTGACCCTCGCGGTGGGCTCCAGATGATGAGAATGAATCGGGGAAATGAACTGCTAAAGGGCTAATGAACAAAAACCCAAAAACAACCAAAACAACCAAGTCACTCAAAAGGTGCGAGTCTGAGGGGGCGTTGTCGAAGGTTCCGCACGACCAAACTTATGGCTTCTTTATTAGAACTTTATATCTTTATCACAAGAACTTTATAGCTGAGCTTTTAAAATGCACTAAGGCAAAAAGTAGCACAAGACGGTTTTGAACAAGACAGGTGTTCACTGCACAATCACAACCAATTGACCACAAGATCAAACAACCAATTCCAATAACACAACCAGTTCAATTCAACCAACAATGATCTTTATACAATATCGCAATAAACACCGGACTATAAACAGACCAGGGCAACTTTATGTTTTTGGTAGGATTTCCCTTCACAGGCACGATTCACGTTATAAAGACGATCCCCAGTGACCCTGTGACTCTATGGTACTCTCCTGGATTTTCTCTCTCCAGGTTACTGCCCTTTTATACATACTGCCAGTCCAAAATTAATAAAAACGGAAATTATAGCTAAACTGTCCTGTTTTATATATATACCTATATCCGTGTATGTAGGTTGTAAGTATCTGTGTCAAGTATGTCCATTATTACTTGTATAGATCTATTTTATGAGGCAAAACCTCAAAAATGCGTTTTAATTCCATTATTTTTATTATAGTCAATATTCAGCCCCTTTATTTCATTTTTTACGGATTTCCTTGACATTTCTCGGGCATCCGGGTTCCATAGGATTAATCACCTGATAGAAATTATACCCCTCAAAGTATCACATTGTTTCGTTAAAGGAACTCCTTCAATTCAGTAGTATTCCGAGAAATTTTACTGATCGAGTTTTTACACCTCCTAACCGGTTTCTTGTCAAGCAATTTTCACCGGACAATTAATCAAAGCAAATTTCCTCGATCAACTTTTGTTCCTGGCGATTAATTAAGGAGTAAATACCCCAAAACTATTCTAGATCCATTATTTCGACTCTATCTCGCGTCCCATCCATTTTTAGTTTCCGCCGGGTTTTTATTCTTTATTGACCGGAGGAAGATGTTCCCCTAATAGTTATATGATGCAATTGACGTTGTGATGTCAGAGTTCTCGTTACGAGATTGGGTGAGTCTCATTCAACAGTGGATGGCTATTGAACAATTCTCTACATCACAACTGTACTGACTAGCCTAGAACCTTGATACACATGTTGTACTGTAGGTAATAGAACATGCTTTATTACTCAAATCACAACACATTTTGATTGACAAGGCGGGCACCTTTCAACCCTCTAATACCTCACTGCAAATGCCTAAAATGATTAATCACCTGGCTTTTAATGCAGATGCCGAAAATCGGCGCATCAACGAGCTCGTATTGTGGCTGGCAGACATGGTACGAAGTGGTGAACTGTGAGTGTCAGAGTGCTTTGATTGTGAGTGCGTGACTTATTCATGCATTGCACAGGGCCAAATACCCGCTCGCCATGGTGGCTAAAGCATTGGATGTTCTTCCTGGCAACTGGCTCATGGGTTACGATATCGGCTGCTCATTCGGAACGACGATTGCCAAGAGTTCTCTAGGTCCGCAGTTCCAAGCCAAGGGGTGTCGATCTTGTGTCAACGCGTTCCATGGTTATACACATAGCGCAGATTGTCAACGTAAACACCATCCACTCAACATCGAGGGCATGGGATTGGAGGACCTGGAAACTCTGGAGCGAGTTTTTTCAATATCAAATTCACTTGCTGGCGTGACTCGCTTCATGTCTGCCTATCGTCGACGCGTCTTCATTGACGCGTTCTTTCAGCAGTGGGACGCAGACAAATATCAGAACCTGTCTACCATGCTTCACAACAACTACATTCAAGCTCTCGATATCATCAACGATGAGGGCCGCGCATTCCAAGAGGATATGAAGACATTCAACCTCACAGAAGACATGCTCGAAAATTATTTTGCCGATGAAGCACGACACATGGAGGTGCTAGGGACCGAAACATCACAGGATCTTCACGCAATCGCCTATGTGGAGCTGTTACAAAAACTCTCGGAATGCACGTACGTTGATGTGCTTGGTATGGGGTATGAATGAGAAGAAGTGCTAACTAACTCGAATGAATCTATCAAGCACTCAAAACACACACACAACACACAAAGACTTTTAAGTTCGTGGGGTTTGGGGGACTAACAAACTCTGTGAAGCGAATAAGGTTGTTGTAAGAGGAACGCGGAGACACAGTCAAAACCGACGCGGCACAGATAACTCTATGCTACACACCACTCAAACGAACTAACGCGTAACTTTAACAAATCACCGCGACCAGTGACTACAAACGATACAACAACCAGACGATTGTTGGGAGATGCCAGACGACTTCTCACTTAGTGGAGTTGGGTATAGGAGGATTTCAGAACTGCCAGACGACGAGTTCAACGAGTGACCAGACGATCCACTCTTATTCGCACTACACACACAGGCTCCGCGGTACCAGACGATCCCGCTTGTAAACACTTAGGCACACTGACTTATGAACTAACGCGACGGTTAACACTTTAAAACTTCTAATCACTCAGAGGGACTTAAGCTTTTCCACACACAAATGCTATTAGCTCTATGGGGGGCTCGGGAACCTGTCCTTCCTTGCCCAGGTTCTATTTCTTATATACAGTATCTCTATTTACATAGTACAAACAAATGTCGCGATACTTGACAGTTATGAGATATATGGTGCATATGGTGCACCGCGTAAGGTAGGGATGAAGTATAGTACGCGGTAACAGGGTATCCTATATCGGGTTATAATCTTGCCGCTTTTAGAAAGTATCGCGGTAGTTCGCTAACGCTGTGTCTCCTTACGGGTTCTACTTCCGCGTCGTCGGAAGTACTTCGTGTTACATCGTACGTCTAGACCCTTCTGTGGCTCAACAGTGGTCATTAGATATGACTAGTGCACGGAGCTACTGCTACCTGGTTTCTAAGTCTGGCCTTCTGAGTAGTGCCGCGGTACCTCGTTACCTACGCGTTGGTTTATACAGTATTGGGGCCATCAAGTTATACACGTCGGACCTTAGAACAAGTGCCGCGACGCTTTACTTGAGTGCATACTTAGGTAATACCTACACTGAGAAGACCCATTTAGTGCCGTTCTACAGTCTTGTACACCTTTGTACACATATACTAGTGGTTGAATGTGCGTAATACGCCGCGGAACTTAGGACTATACAGTGTACTTAGTAGGTTTGTACTGGAGTGATCAATCCCGCGAGGCCGAAAATGGTAGTGGTATTCCCGCGGTCGTATCATCTCCCCCTGACTAAAATATCGACTGTCCCAGTCGCTGGGGTCCTACTCAGGGTCTATCCCGGAAAGGCGCATCAACCTCCCTTTTCTGGATATCACAAACTTCTTTCTGACTCATGTAGCGCTCTCCCTCCTTCTTGTCACATCACATGCCATCACGTTACCTTATTGGTAAATCGCCGCGTCTCTTCATTCCTCATCGTCCGGTTACGTTAGTTCCCGGACATACCGGTTATTCAGTTAATGGATTGCCATCGCTTCTTTGTCAAAGCTGTATGTCGTACCCTGAATAAGTGTGTAATACATCAAACTTTTGCTCTCGCGTCTTCTAGGAATGGAACTTGATACTGGCACCATTCTGAGGACCCCATCGCCGCGAGGTGTATATAACCTTCAGCGCCCGGGTGTCGAACTTCAACTTTTTGCTCCCTCTTTCATCACTGGTTTATGCCTATCAAGGCTGAACCCCTTGACTATAACTCTTTAATAGTAAGTGACGCGGTACTTTTTGCGTGTCTTCTTTGCTTAGCTCCGTTTGATAGGCTTTTTCTCCTACTGCTTCTGAGGCCGCCTTTATTATGCCTTCTTCTCAACCCTCGACTTCACGCGTACACAAACAAAGACGACGCGACGCTTCGCCTCGACCCTCTTCTACTTTGCCTTCCGTCCCGGACAGCTCACAGCGGTCTATATCCGCCGCGGAGCTTATCTTGCTTGAACAGATCCGTACCGGGCAACTTTCCGTTCAACCTTCCGCGGTACTTCCCATTCCTTCGAACATTCCCGAGGCTTTAGCACCCGTACGCCGTCGTCGAGAGCGCCGTGATAAGGCTTTGTCTGTTCTCAAGAAACGTCGTGCTCGTCATCCTAGTCAATCTGCTCTGGTTAGTTCCGCGTTCGTTTTATCTGTTGTATTTAACTAACTTGCGGTAGCTTACTCCCGTTACCGCTGAGGATCAGGCGAAATTCGCCGATGACTTTTTGGCGTTCCGTGACGAGACCTATTCGCTCCCTCCCGCGACTCCTGTGCCTACTGCCGTTACAACTCGTCCGCGGCCTCCTCGTACTTTGTCTGACTTGGAGCGCCAACCCTGGCCCACACGTCTAGTAAGTACTCCTTTGTTCCTTGTCTACTAACTCTTCTTCTCATTCTTATCCTTAGTTTGACGACGAGGCGGTCGAGTCTTCCAACGAGGGCTCTCCTCCTGCTGCCAAGCGTCGCCGTGGCCCTTTGCGCAAACGAGTAGAGAGTGATTCTGAGGCTTCCGCGGAGCCTGATAACTCCGTTGGTATTGTGGCTGCTGTATCCTCAGTGACGCGAGACTTGCCTCCCACAGCGCCAACTCCTTGCTTTGTGAGTAATTCCTGTTATTCCAACTAGTTTTACTCACTCTACTTCCCAGTCTTTTTCTCGTTCTCCCCCTCCTGTGGACTTATCGCAAGGGTTCACTGTTACTGCCGCGGAACCTTCGGTTCCTACGAACCTTATTCCTGTCACTCCTACACGGTCCCCACTGGTGGAATCTGGTCCCGCGCCTCTCACTCCTTCTGGTGTCCCAGCCGCATTTTCTCCTCTGACTAGTACCGTACCCGTTCCTCCTGCTGTACCTGTGCTACCTTCAACTTCCGCGGTTCCTTCTTCTGTGGCAGGACCCTCGACTTTCGTGGAGCCTCCTGCTACTACTCAGGTTGGAACCAAGGTGAGTTCCTTCCCTGTTTAAGCTGCTTCGTTGCTTATTTCTTTTTCAGGGCAAAAGAAAAGCTTCGCGGAAGTCTAAACTAGCGACAAAAACTACCGCGTCAACTATTCAAGAGGCCGACCGCTTTCGTACTCCCTCTCCTCGCCCAGGCGACCTCGAAACTAGACGTCGGTTCCTTCGTGAAGTCGAGGGTTACCCCCAATATTGGTACGAGAAAGTTTTCCCCGCCGCGGAGCACTTTGGTGCCTTTATTCCTCACAACCTTCATCCCATCGAGAAGGGGGACAAAGCCACCGCGGTGCCTACTACCGTAGGTGGCTCTTACGAAGGAGGGGTCCGCTGGTATACGGCTAACAACATCCCCGCAAATGGTTTCATTAACTATGACCTACCGGGTATGGTACCTCCGCTGATGACAAGTCACATTCGCCTTCGCCAGATTGTGGCTTCTTCCGTGAACCTGGTAAGTTCTTCGATACTTTTTCTTCTTACTTCTCTGATTACTTCTTAGCCCTCCATTCGCTGTGGGTCGTGCATTATTCACGGCAAGCCTTGCGTCTTCGTCAAGGCCGGGGAGTCATGTAACGAGTGTCTTAGCAAGAAGGACTCCGCGTGCACCTTTCGTTATGGGATTCGCAAGATCGCGTTGGAGGATGAAGCTTTTCACAACCGCGGACTCTTTTCTGCGCGCCGTATGTCTTCTCCCTTACTACTTTCCCTTTTCTCTGATCTTTCCTTTAGATGCTATGTCTCTGCAACTTGAAGCGTCAATGCTTACTGACCGCTTGAATGAACAAGTTGCCGCGATGCACGGTATTCAGAAAATGGCTCAAGCCAAGATCGACGAACTCGCGGATGTTTTAGTACAGGGTTACTATAACTTCGGTCGCGACTATTTGACGCAGGTCCGCCTTAGTGGTGACCTTGCTCAAATGATTGTGGATGAGAAGATCCTGCCCGCCATCGAGGCTGGGCAGCTCAAATCAATCAACGCGGCATCCGAACATCAGGCATATCAGAAATAGTGGTCCCTGCCTTCTCTGTTCATTTTCTTGCTCTGGTTCCGCGGAAGTAAAAGCTCTTAGTCTCGTAGTGTTTGTAGTATCGCGGAGCTTGTTTTTTCTTTATTTTATTACTTGGAAATGTTATTAGCTTTGTCTCGAGTGATTTTAAACTGTGTGACATTTTCCTTGTTCTATAAAATCGAAAATATTCAAGAAATTCTACGCGGCACTTTTCCCAAATTCACGCGATTCTACGCGGTACTAAACTGTACGCGGTGCTTTCTATTCCTACGACCCTTCCCCATCTTTGAAATCACAACTGTCCCCAGTTGTTCAGAACACTCGCGACGCTTGGTAAAGTACCATATGTTCCACCGCGTCAACTTTGAAGGACGGTGCACGGAATTAGAATTCTACGCGGACAAGTTTCCTTCTGGTCCAGACTGCCCTGGCCAGTTATAAAAGGACCTCCAAACACTAAGTTCTTCCTATCTGAATCACTTATGTCTACTGATACTTCTTCTGTTGACGTCCAGTTTCTCGTGGAAGAGGTAGCACCTCTTTACAAGTCGTTTAGCGAGCGTCGAGTCAAACGTGGTGCCGACGATGCTAATCGCGTCGCGATGTCGTGTGCACAAAAACTCGCAAGTTTTCTAATGTTCTGCCTTCTGTTCCTGCGCCTTACTTCACTCTTTTTAGCTCGAGCTCTGGAAAGCTCACCCTGATGCCGCGTTGGCTAACGCTGACATTCGTACTTTCACTCTGTTCTTCTTTGAACAACTGCCGCGGGACCCAGTTACCGCGAAGTATACACCAACTCATCATTTACTTGGTCCGTACCGCGGTAAATGTGTTCAGTTTGGTAAACCCAAGGAGGTTCCCAAAGTCGCCGCGGCTGCTCCTGTTCCAACTGCTGTGACCCCAGTGCCCGTCAAAGGCAAAGGTCGCGTTCGTACTAGCCGCCGCGTAAGTAATCAGTTCTTTTTCTTGAATAACCACTGGTACTAAAACTTTTTCCTAGATTCGCAAGCGTATTGCATCCCAAGCTCGTATTGATAGTAGTGACGAGGAGGTTGACGACGACGCGGCGGGTAGCGATATTGCTATGGGTGACGATGAATCCCCCTCTATTGCAGATTCCACTACTAATACCACGGTAGGTCGCCACCCTACCCCGAGCCAGCTTGCTCTGTTGCTAAAACTATGTACCTCGCTTCAGACTCTCGACCTCGCAGCAGTTGAAGAAGTTACCCGCGTTGCCCCCTTTACTCCAAAGGTTGAGCCTAGCGTCGCGGCAGTTAAAAGGGTACGATCACCATTCCTTCTCCCAATGTTATTCTGACTTAACGCTCCTTTCATAGCCTCACGCGTCGACTAATCACCCCGTAAGATATCTCCACTTTTCTGAGATACCACGCATGCTTATTACTTCACGGCAATACCTTAAGGCAGTTGCCGCGGTGGATAAGAGTACCATCAATCCTCCTGCCAAGAAAGCTAAGATGGAGGTGGTTAGTGTCGCGGCAGCTCCTCCTACTTGGGCGCACAACTTCTCTATGCTCGATCCACCTCTGGCACCCCCTAGTACGTGTCACGTTTTCATACTGCCGCTAGCGACTTTTCAACTAACCTATCTTTTGGTAGACCCTGTCTCCACTTTCTCTAACTCGGTTGTGCAGTCACTCGTTGATCGTGCCAATCTCGCGGTGCTCGAACCCGTTAGTGGGCCTACTGATCGTAGCCTCACCATGCTGGAGTTCGAGACTCGCTCTAAACTTATCGCGGTCAACCATCAGATCAGTCTCCAGCTCCAAATGCGGGATTTGCTGATGAAGAGCTACCAGAGCATCGCGTCGCAGCAGAAGGAGCTGGTTAATAAAACTAACGTTCCCCTTATCGATATGACTGGCGACGAAGATATGCCCTCCGTGACTGATACTTGAACTGCTTCTGGAACTTTTCTTGTGCTTCCGCGACACTTTTTAATCTTCTTGTCGTGAATAGAGGTACCGCGTAACTTTCCGTTTCCCTTCCGCACTTGTATTCAACTCTCGCGTAAACTTATTTATTTCCAATTTGTCGCGTATATTTCAACATAACACGTACAGATCATACACTCGTTTTTATAATAAAACTGCCATGTGGCCCTATCTTTTGAGTGATTTACTGAAAGATCTTCGGCTTCGATATCCAGTGCTTCGCGTCGTATACTGAAACGTCCGCGTGAATTTCACCATCTAGGTCTGCTTGATCGTGTTCTACGGATAAATCTTCTTCTTCTTCTTCTAGACCTTGTTCAATTCTCAACAAGCCATCTTCTGACAAACCAATCAACTCACTTAGGTTCTCAGGGAGTTCAATGTGCGACCTTGGCCAATATGGAATTACGCGGAAGGCTCCGATTTTATTCTGGAACACCGCACCATTTAGGTCTGCCACAATGTAACTGCCACCTGTGGTACGCCTGAGTACTACCATAGGTCCTAAATAGCGCGGCTTCGTTTTAGAGTTCAAAGATTTTTCAATCTGAGTATTCCTAACTAATACCAAACTACCTGGCTTAAACGCGTAGTCTTTAATAACATACTTATACTCTTTTTCGAACTTCAACAACCGTGACCTTTTCTCGCGTGTTACGCGTTCCCGCAATTCAACTACGTGCTTCGCGTGCTTAGCCAATGCTTTCGCCCGTAGTCCAATTAGTTCCGCGTCACTTATGAAATGATCAGGATATTCTACAAGCCATGTTGCCTCAACGATATCAAAAGGTAGCGAGGGGTGCGCCCCAGTTACTGCGAAGAATGGGGAGCACCCAAATCTCTTTCTTATGGTACACCTATCAGCCCACATTACTAAGTAGAAATAGTAAAACCATTTTGAATCGTCACCTCCCGCGGCCTTTATGAGACTGTGTCGCACATCATAATGCGCGTGTTCCACGATACCGTTGGCTTGGGAGTTATAAGGTGATATGCGAATACCGCGCACGCCATATTTCTTCTCTAACCATTCCAACGCCTTTAGAAAAGGTCCGCCATTATCTGTTACTATCTCTATAAGACAGCCCCAGCGGCATATAATTTCTTCCCACAACCACTGCCCAATCGCTCTTGCGGACTCTGCTTTCAACGGTCTTCCTTCCATCCAGCCGGTTAACGCGCACCTACCATGTACAATCAGCTTGTAGCCATTTGACGCCGGCATATACATGGTGTCAGCGTGAATTTTCTGAAAGATTGACGGTGTCTTCGTCTCGGTAGGAGGAATCCTGATCTTTGTCTTTTGTCTTATTTGGCACGTATGACAGGTCTTCACATACTCATAGATGTCTTTCTCCATTTCAGGCCACCAAAAGCGTTCCATAAGTAAGGATTTAGTAGCGAAGAAGCCGCGGTGCCCTAGATTATCATGACAAGCATGGATCATGGCGATGCGACGCGACTTTTCAACTACCAGCTTATGTTTTGCCTCGATTCCACGTCGATAGAGTTTTCCGTCTTGTATAAAGAAGTTCCGCGCTAATCTTAAAAAGTTCTTGAAGCGTTTGTTATTCTCATAGCCTACAGGCCTCTTAGAAGTGTCTGTTAGCCATTTGAAAACCCCCGCGACTGTTTTATCTTGGTTTATCGCTCCCTTCGATCGTTTAGACTCATCATACTCTGTTTCGTCAATATGCTCTGGTGGCTCCTCGAGTTCTGGTACTTCACTAGCCAAGTTCGCGGCTACAAACTGTTTTACTTCTGGTATGTCGCGGAACTCTCGTTCTTGCTTATAAGCACGCGTCAATTCTTCCTTAAAGTCGTCTACTGACGCGGCTAAACCAGTCATATAATTACTTTTCCATTCTTCTTTCTCATCAACTAATATGTGTGCGTAACCATGCTTAGAGTCGATCTTATCTACAAACTCCTCTAATTTGTAGGGTTCTTGAACTTCACCATCTTCAGGATTGTCATACTCATCATCACCTACTTGCTTATCCCGCCGTGATAGTCCATCAGGTCCGTGAACCTTGCCTGGTACGTGCTTCAGTTTAAAATGAAACATCATGATCGACTCTATCCACCTATTTATCGCGGCGTTTGGCATTTGATCAGGATGCTCTAACATGCCTTTAATGTACTTCGCGTCAGTTTCGATTATAAGGTTGCGAATACCAAACAACCAATACTGGCACGCTCGTAACGCGCGATACAAACCAAACAACTCCCGTTTCGGCTGTGAAAACCTAGCTTCGCGATCACTTAGTGTAATCGAACCGAATCTGGAGTAGAACCTTCGTCGCGGATTCTCTGGATCCACTTGACAAATATAGAACCCAACCGCTTTCCACGACGTATCTACTGCCAATATAACAGGGTCTTCCACATCATACTTTAGTGGTCGTAATGCCTTGCTATTCTTTACTGCCTCTTTCAACTTTGCCAACGCGTCACTTTGCTCTTGTCGCCATTCGAACGGAATATCTTTACGCGTAAATCGGGTTAAAGGCTCCGCGATCTTTGCATAGTCTTTGACGAACATTCTTACTAGTCCCGCGGTGCCTAAGAATGGTCTTATATCCTTCTCTTCTAGGATATTCTCAGGTCCACCCCAGTTGGTAATAGTTTTCGCTCGTTCCGGGTCGATCTCTCTTCCTTCTCGTGTACACCTATGTCCGACCACGGTAATCTCGCTTTTACACAATACAGCTTTGGGGCCTGAGAAAGTCCCACCACAGTACTTCATTCTTTGAATGACCCTATTCATATTGGTGAAATGTTCCCAAATAAACCTCCGTATCCCACCATTACCAGGAATGGTCTCGTACGTACCATCTTCACTTTGATAAGTCGTTTCAGGACCGCGTACAGGAACATCATCGATGTATGGTTGCGTAAACTCCGGGATCTCTTCTTGTAATATGTGTGTTACATCATCGTGGAAGATTGGTACTGAATTTGTCCATCCCATCGGTAGTGTTACTAACCTCAGGGCTCCAAAGGGAGTCTGGAATGTAGTTAAGTCTCGCGATGCTATTGCCAACTCTCTTTCATCATAGCCAACATATAAATCTAGAATTCCTCCACAAGCTCTACCACAGAATTTCTCCGCGAGCTCTTCAGTAGCAGGCGGTATACCAGAATGTGCTATTGTTACCGCGTTCAACGGTTCCAGACTATGTACTAGTCGAATACTCTTTCCGTCTTTCTTTAACACCGCGAACCACTTCGATCGGTAAGACGAGTTCGATGGTTCGTAAACTCCCGCGTCAATCTTTCGTCTAACTGCCGCGCATACTTCATTAAAAATACCAGGGGGAATAGGAATGTTCCTCTCAACCCAAGGTGTATGAGGTATCACTGGCATCTCTACAGAAGGAAAGAAATCGGTTCTGAATCTTCCGCGTTCACTGTCGTCCCACGCGAATCCTTTCTCTTGCTGCATCATCATATGATGCATCAACTTCCGTTCTTCTGGCCAAAGGAACTCTTCCTTATGTATCTCGTCTATTATCTCTTTACGTTCCTGAGTATACCTACCAGTCGGCGTGAATTCTGGAGGATTAGGCGAAAGCTGCGGCATATCAGCCAATGGATCTCCTTTAATCTCTCTTATGATTCTAAACTTCGATGGTAAATCTCCTAGAACAGGGCGTGTTTTCAACGCGACAGGTTTGTATTTCTTCCCTGCCAAGATACTAACTGGTTCGTAATGTTCCTTCCACAGCCGCGACGCGTGCCTCCTCACTTGATCTTTCATATCAGGGGATACATCAAGCATCGCGATGCTCCTTACATCAAACAGGGGAATTTGTTGTAACTCTTCTACGCCGTCTTCTAGCTCTACTTCTTGCACCGTGAAATTTGCTTGAGAGTACGCGGCAGGATTTTGCGCTCCATACACCGAACTCAAATAGGATCTCAATACGGGTTTCGTCGTTTCTTTATCACTTTTTAGATCAATATACTTCTCCGCGGCAGATAAGTATAGATCGCGTAACTCTCGCTTCTCAAACTTTGATTTTTGCTCTTCGTTTATATCTGCAAATACTACATCACTTATGCCAATGGGAATACCTTCGTCATTTAATTCAAAAACCACCGCGGCTTCTCCTTGATCTGGGATCAATTCCTCGAAGCTGCTGAAAAACCCTGAGTCTGTTCCTTGTCTTTACTTATAGGTACAGAACCTTTCCCTCGCTCATAGGTAGGTACAACAGCTCGCTTCTTAGTGTTAGGGTCCTGAATAACGAGGTCCTGCGTTCCATCTGCATGATTATCCACTAAACTCTCCGTGATCGTGTCAAAAGGCCGTCCCAGTAGCAATTCATACGCGGGGTCTCGAATTACGTGTACTTGTAAGTACACGGTGATTCCGCCTAGTAAGAATGGTACATTACGCGCCAATCCCAAAGACTTCTCAACACCCTTGTTAGCCGATTGCATAAAGATTACTATGTCCGGGTCCCACGATAAACCTGCTTCGCGAGCTCTTTTCTCCGATGTAGAGATAATCTGTGAACCCGAGTCTAGTAGACTTTCGATCTTCGCGGTACCATTTACCAAAGGATACACGCATCGAAGCGACTCTGAATCTCTTGCCACGTAGATCTGAATTGGGTTATCTTTGCTTCCCAGGCTTTCCACGTACTGTTCAACTGGATCACTAATCACAACCGCTCCTGCTGGAAGGTCTCCTTCCGCCTGTTTCAGAACAAAAACTTCCGCGGTGACATTAAGGTCAGCTAACGCGACTGTATTTGCTGTTACGTGAACCTCTCCTACATTTTCCTCACTAAAAGGTAATAGGGGGCTTTTGGCTAGGATCTCTCTCAAACCTCCCGCGGTCTCTTCAGGCTTCAATTTGACTCTTGACTTGATTGTTCCTCTGAGTGAAATTTCTGATTCCACTACTGTTTCTTCCGCGTTAGGATGTTTAGTTAAAGGAATAACAGGAGACTCCGCGGCCTTCTCATTCCTTGTCTTCCAAATTATCCCCCTCGGGTTCTCTAACCGCTCTTTCTGAGCTTTCAGTTTCTCTTGCACAGTTGGCGAATACGACACATCAGGTACGTTTGCGTAAGGAACCTCTGGTACGCGGCTCTTCTTCACTACGGTAGGTAGTGGAGGCATCTCGACACCATCGAATCTCAAACGTTTTTCTTTCCTGACTAACTCCTTATACTTATCTTTCTCTAGGCTCGCGTCCTTTTCAGGTTCCGCGTCCTTTTCTTTCCACAACCGTCGTTCATTACCCTTGTTTTCAGTATCATTCTCAGGTGCCGCGGTCCTAACAGGATTTTTCTCTTTTGTAGGGGCCTGGCTTTCCATCCTCGAACTTACCGAAAACCCTCCTCGAACCTTCCTTTCTCATTGTTACTAACTGCCACGTTACTTATTGAATCTCTTGCCGACCCTCGAATATAGGCCGCGCTGAGATTGGATTCTAACACCCTTTCTTGAGCACGCTTCGCCTCTTCATATTCTTGCCAAACTCTAGTGTACTGTTTATTGTACGACTCGACCTCCTCTAGTTGCATCTGTAGTACCTCAACCTGAGAAGCTTGTACTTTCTTTTCAGACAGTCTTCGATCCACAAAGTCTTTCTGAGGAGGCCCATTTGGAGCTTTCTGTGCTACTGGCTCTCCATCTGGCATACAAGTGATCCCTTCTTTCAAAATGATCTTTCCATCATCTACGTACTGCTTGCGTACCATACATTGCCCTGCCATATGTCCGTTTAAGCCACAGAACCAACACGTCGCAGCTCGAAAGTAGTCGGGACGGTTGTCATTCAACGCGGTTCTCCCGTAGTCCCGCGGCGCCATATAGGGTATACGTTCTGGATGCCTGGTACCGCTACTCGTTCCAGGTGCCGCGAGCTTTAATTGCTCTAGCAGTTTACCCATCATTTCTTCCTCTCTCGCGGCTCTCTGGGTAAGGTTCTTTGTTTGAATCGTGATTAGATCTTTCAATTCCGCCACCCATCCTTCCGTTTGCTCATGCTTCACTTTTTCTACTTTCTTTCCTCTATCTTCCTTCGCGGACCTTACGTTCCCAAGACTAATTACTTCCTCAACCTGAGATCTCGCGTTAAATTCTGCCTCGTCCAGAATCTCTTCTGCTGTATAGGCATCATCTCGCGGTCTAGCTTCTGCAGGTGGGTTCGCACGCTTTTGTAACTTCAAAGTCAACGTGATGGATCTCCAAAATTCATCTTCAAACATTCCGCGGAGGACTCTGACAATTTCTCTGTTAGTATACAACGCGGTCGTAGTGTAGTGCTTAAGGAACGGCCGTAGGGTATTCCTCATTCTTAATACATCTTCGAGATCTTCCATCGTTATATTCTTATACTTCTTCGCGGCTCTTTCAAATTTTGCGAAGGAGAAAGTTCCCTCGTCCGATCCTCCATCATAACTCTTCAAAATCTCGTCGCGGAACTCGATAAACGTCCCTTCCTCTTTCTCGTACGTAGGCAACGCCTTCCATTGTTCTCTTATAGTTGCGGGTAGGTAACGCAACGCGACTGATTTCTTATCCGCTTCTTCCTCTATTTTGAAATCTTGGATAATATCCTCAATCTCCCCCAGATAGTCTCTGACGTCGTCTACATCATGATCGCGACGCAAATCTGGTGCTCCACGTTCTCTTCTCCTCGGAATCTTATCCATAGCCGGCATTTTTATGATATTTTCTTGAATTATAGGTAAATTAGGTGCAGAGTTCGGTGAAATATGTAAATCAAATAGAAGTGTGTGGACTTCGGATAGTTCCTCGTCCGAATGAGAATGTCTATCAATAGTTGGTGGGACTACTGAGTTTCGACGCGACGGTGGGTCTGGCCTAGGAAATTGAATTGAAGTACCTTCTCCGTAATCAGATAGTTCTTCGTCAAAGTTCCGCGACTGTCTAATACTCGAATCTTCCGCGTCAACTACGTTAATCGATTCTCGGGGTTGAGCAACAACTTCAGGATGTGACTTCCTGTAGCTACTAACTCTTTTGATTGCCTTTGCACGTGCTAACGACTCTCTGGTATTCTCTACCGTTGAAGGCCGTGAACTTCGCCTAGACGTTTTGTCTGATTGTTGGTTAGACAACCGCGACTATAACTCTTCGGTCTCGTACGAAACCTAAAACACTTCACTTAGTTTATTAATCAGAAACCCCTCGCGGTGGGCTCCAGATGATGTGCTTGGTATGGGGTATGAATGAGAAGAAGTGCTAACTAACTCGAATGAATCTATCAAGCACTCAAAACACACACACAACACACAAAGACTTTTAAGTTCGTGGGGTTTGGGGGACTAACAAACTCTGTGAAGCGAATAAGGTTGTTGTAAGAGGAACGCGGAGACACAGTCAAAACCGACGCGGCACAGATAACTCTATGCTACACACCACTCAAACGAACTAACGCGTAACTTTAACAAATCACCGCGACCAGTGACTACAAACGATACAACAACCAGACGATTGTTGGGAGATGCCAGACGACTTCTCACTTAGTGGAGTTGGGTATAGGAGGATTTCAGAACTGCCAGACGACGAGTTCAACGAGTGACCAGACGATCCACTCTTATTCGCACTACACACACAGGCTCCGCGGTACCAGACGATCCCGCTTGTAAACACTTAGGCACACTGACTTATGAACTAACGCGACGGTTAACACTTTAAAACTTCTAATCACTCAGAGGGACTTAAGCTTTTCCACACACAAATGCTATTAGCTCTATGGGGGGCTCGGGAACCTGTCCTTCCTTGCCCAGGTTCTATTTCTTATATACAGTATCTCTATTTACATAGTACAAACAAATGTCGCGATACTTGACAGTTATGAGATATATGGTGCATATGGTGCACCGCGTAAGGTAGGGATGAAGTATAGTACGCGGTAACAGGGTATCCTATATCGGGTTATAATCTTGCCGCTTTTAGAAAGTATCGCGGTAGTTCGCTAACGCTGTGTCTCCTTACGGGTTCTACTTCCGCGTCGTCGGAAGTACTTCGTGTTACATCGTACGTCTAGACCCTTCTGTGGCTCAACAGTGGTCATTAGATATGACTAGTGCACGGAGCTACTGCTACCTGGTTTCTAAGTCTGGCCTTCTGAGTAGTGCCGCGGTACCTCGTTACCTACGCGTTGGTTTATACAGTATTGGGGCCATCAAGTTATACACGTCGGACCTTAGAACAAGTGCCGCGACGCTTTACTTGAGTGCATACTTAGGTAATACCTACACTGAGAAGACCCATTTAGTGCCGTTCTACAGTCTTGTACACCTTTGTACACATATACTAGTGGTTGAATGTGCGTAATACGCCGCGGAACTTAGGACTATACAGTGTACTTAGTAGGTTTGTACTGGAGTGATCAATCCCGCGAGGCCGAAAATGGTAGTGGTATTCCCGCGGTCGTATCAACGTGTTGTCGTCTATGTTGAGACCCATTATTCTTTCCAACGTCCTTCGTTCAATGCAGCGCAGCCTATGAAAATGTGACGGGGGCATTCCACCTACACATACCTGCGGACTACCAGTTTCTAGCATCCGATGCAGCATACACTCAAGGTACTTCAGAGACGCGCAAGATTGAGACAAGAAGAAAATACCTTGCGGCACAGCTTGATAACACCCTTTTCGAAGTCATGAAGATGGAGGTTGCCATGGGTATCGAACGTCGGTGGGAGCCTACATCGCCGGAGTACAAGGAAGCCCTGAAGTACATGAGACATCGTGAATATCAGCGAGCATTGGAGAATTTACACAAGCTGGTGGTTTTCCGCCTTTTTGAACTTCATAAAATGAATCTATCACAAACCGGTGTGCACTATTTTTTATTTCCTCCCCATTATTTATCACTAATGTCAGCAAGGAAAGGCTACAAGCTTCGTACGCATCTCTCACACGCACTTCAACGGCGTTCGAAGACTATACAAAAAGCCGTCAAATTGTACAACAAGGCCGCAGTGGCCATTGGCCGGGACACTCTCGACTGGTCAAAAGTCTCACACTACTCATTTCTCGATCAGTTCAACATTCTCCGCGATACTCGTCACGATGTAACCCAAAAGCCCTGGGCAGACCCCGTAAAGCGATCACTCATGAAAACTTATCGACGCGTTGCACGAGCCCAGGAAGAAATTGAACGCCTCAACGTTGAGCTTCGAAGGTAAAGGAACAACTTCTTATGCCACGATTGGCAGACGACTTGACTAAATATTTATTTAGACTACACACATCCATCGTTGACGAGGATAGGCAGTTCGACGCCGTTCTCGAACGTCTTCAGAACAGTCCAATTCATGGCCCGGTCTCTGATTATATTGAAAGGCGTCGCGCCGTCAACGTACTACATTTGCAACGCATGCGGCAAACATATTCACTGGCCGGCTTCACTGGAGTGCCTGGACCAGGTGTCAGAAAAGTGCCAGCCTCTCCGACTTCACCCACCTCTTTGCGGCATCAGCTTTCTTCGATCGAGATTTCAAACCTTGTCAATAACTTCAACACATCCACGCCCTCGACACTCGACATTTCTGCCTCTTTACCACGACGATCTTCGGGAGACAGACCATCAGACCACCCTTCCGAAACTGATGGAACAACTGACTCGCCAGTAATCTTAGCCGCTCCAACTCTGGCCCCCCTAGCGCAACCACCCGCTCATCCCGTATTCACTGAACCGCCGGCACCTTACATAGCAGCAACAGACTCCAGTTTCACACCACTTTCAACCGTCGTTGCCCATCTGCTCAATCCCCCTACCTCCTCCGCCTCAACACTTTCATCGCCGTCGTCATTGTCGGCTATTACCACCCATAGCACCCGGTCATGCGGTACAGATCTTAGCCTCCAGACCCATAGCTCACCCCGGGTCCCATCACCAATTACGCGGGTCCAACAGACGCCACCTGCACCACGCACATTCTTGGCTAACGACGAAGACAGATCAGATACCGACGACGATGATGCGAATGATGATGAATTCACGCACGGTGCAGGTCGTATGGTTGATTTCATGACAAACTTAGCACTATAGAATATAGGCCACATTGACTAGCATTCTCATACACTTACGTTCTTACGAAATCACAATCTACATTGATATCCTGTTGAATAGAGCAAATGGAAGCGTTGAAAACAATACAGTTTGATTACTGGCACTTAGTATGAAACTGAAGTCGCTTCATTTGATATACTTTCCGAAAGTCATCCACACCTTCGTATAGAAAATATGTGCAATCCTCCAACCACCGGCCAATGTCTCGCATTTCTTCCTGTATTGACATCACCTCAGCCCATTCAGACGGTTCTCGTGAAGAAGTAAGCTTTGACGCGGCACGCGACACTTTCTCCTCTAACTCAGCAACTGTGGAATACGGATCATGAATGTGTGCCTTTGATAGATCATCCAAGCTCTCCGGATGCAAAGATACCTGAGCAAAAAAAGCTTGAAGATTCTGCTCAAACCAAAGAGCAGGATTCGGCATGAGCAGTGAGTCCCAATGAGCCTTCACAGCTTTGATATACTTCAACTGCTTCTGCTGTGCGTCAAGCTCCTCTTGGTGAGCCCGTCTGACAATAATGAGTCTAGCTGAGTGGTGAAATAACATTAATACATGTACGCACTTGGGATCATTTCGGTATGCTTGACGACGTTTCAAACGCTTCTCAGCGGCTTTCCTACCAATAATATATCACTGTCAATGATAGCAAGATAGCAATTGAATAAACGTACTGCTGATTCGCAAGGATCTGCGCTTTTTGAGATGCTGCAGCGCGCCTTTGACGCCTCCGAGTATTTACATGTTCTTTGTTCCTAAATATGTGATGAGTTTGGATTGTGAATTCATTGAATATGTCGGCACTCACCGATTATAGTGAGTTTGTGAGTACAGTCGTTGTGCCTCGCGCTTTTGGGAGGCTGTTTGATATAACTTTCGTCGAGGCATGAATACACTTTGATGTAGTGTGAGGATATGGTGGTAAGAAGGAAACAGTACATAATGCAGACCACATCACGATGCTTTTGCAGACACAATTGGTCTGAGTTTTTCGTTGAGCACTCTGGGAGACGCTTTTGACACAGAATTACATCTGTGGAATGCCACCTATGTAACATATTCACTTGAATTTTCTCCAGGGTTTACAACAGAAGGAAAAGTTTTTAGAGAATTTTTAGAGAATTTTTATTCTAATCTCTAAGGCTGTTAAGTAGACGTGCCGGTGAATGCGGCAATTTCGCAGCCATTTCTCAATTCCTCCTCCTCAAAGATGTTAAGATGTTCGGGCACAAATTCATTGCAAGTACTACTTTACAAGGCTACAGAGCTCGCTAACTTTAGGGAGAAGATCTAGACCCATTTTCCATCGTCTACGCTTTCTATCCGCATCTTCTGCCAACTGAGCCTTGGTACGCCCTGCCACATAATCTGCCAAGGACCGAAACCCATTATCTACCCAACGAAACAGTCCGCCAGCAGAATACTGAGTGAAGGAATAACGACGTTCATGCGCGGCAATGCGGGTATTCGAATGTGTACAGACTCCCGAGAGTATCACAACCAAGATTCCCAGAGGAAATTCAATGACTTTCTTCAGCTCCCACAGTACTATATGCCCGCCTTTCTTCCAGTCGTAGCTGCCCAATGCCCAGATAAAGCATAGGCCGAACGGAAGATTGGCGAAGTCGATGTGCGGATAAGTTACAGTTTGTGGGCCGAAGTTGAATGCTGCGGCAGAGAGTACGCTATTCTCAAAGGCGGGGTAAAGCGAAGGGTCACTCTCCAGGAGCTCACGCTGATATTGAGCATAATAATCGTAAAGTCGAGGCGCCCACGATTTGAATACCCCTAGACTAAGATCAGGATGGGCTTTGTATCACATCGGCGGAAGAAACATACCGGTCGCGAAGCCTGAGAGGCGACGAAAGGCCCAATGCCTACACAGCTTCTGTAAGACGTGTGTGTTATGTTTATTATGAACCAGGTTCCCGGGGCTCTGTGCTCATGAGCATGTTGAATGGAATGCTTTGGGGGCGGTACTCACAGTCTGACCCCCACCATAAGATATGCCAACATTCATTGCGGGAAATGCGCCGCGGCGATGGGTGTTCTGCTTGCTTGAAAACCGACACTGGCTGCGATAACGCTCCAGAGCATCGCCCGCAGCTTTCACGCAGCGATCCCAGCCTGCATCGGCCGGACGATTGATCACCAAGGCTACCAGTTGGCCCTGGGAATCGATAAAGGGGGTTGAGTGTCTGGGAGTCCAGTCAGTAGTGGTAGATGAACGTGGGGGCATGAGGGCGTACTCAGGGTCATAGCGTACCAGGTCGAATTTAAATTTTGATTGGGGCCCAACAACTTCATGAAGCCAGTATTCCTCGCCTGTATGATCTTCGCGGTCGCGTTTTGCAATATAGGCCGAGGAGGACACGGGGGCGTCATGTTGAGTTGAAAACGATGTGGGCAGGGGGGTCGACGGCGCGATGTGCTTGGATTTGGTCGATTCGCGGGCGGGGATGTCTGACGCGACTTTCGGAGGTGCGCACTGCCTTTGTCTTTTGCGATTGAGTTTACTGGCCTTCTTATTGCGATCGTTCTGCCTCCGCCTTTTTTTAGACACAGGCCCGCCGACCACTTCTACTGCACGGAGCACTGGGCTGGGAGGGGCAGAGGATGGCGGCGTCGAGAGTGGAGAGGAGTTTGCAGAGGATGGCGGCGAAGAAAGAGGTGAGGAAAAGGGGGAGGCCTGTAAATCCGGAAAGTCGAGGTAGTCGTGCAGGCCCTCCTGCTCAATCGAATGGAAAAGAGCTGAGGAGAGGTCAAAGTCACTTTGCACAATTTCTGTGGATAATATGAGTTGGAGATTCGAGTTCTGTGAGGCGACTGAAAAGACTTCGCGTTGTGCAGCAGACCTCGTTCCCAAACAAGGTTGCAGAGCTGGATGACATCTCGTTCCTCGTATTCCCGTTGCGCGAGTATTCAAGGAACTCGAGATCACCTCGCCGCCACAGATCCTTGTCCAGCTCGAGGCCTGTGCAAACGCGTTGTCAAAATGAGAGGTGTGCTCACCGGACATCTGGGTGCTTGAGGGTCGACATGGGGTTTGATGTTGAAGGGTGAAAAAACATGCGGTACACAAAATCACGCGTAGACGCTGACACGTGACCGCCGTCACGCTTCAAAGTTAAAGGTGCTAGTCCTCACTTACTACCGCGTAGCTGTGGGGCGTCAACTTTGTCCTTCAGACCCTACGTCGTTACTATACAGTTACGTTCTCGATGGCCAACGCTCAACGTCGCTATGTACATATCACCACTGGAACCAACGGCGGCACGTACGGCCAAATGTAAGTACTTCTTCACCCGCTCAGCTTACTTTTCTTACATCGATATGGTGTTTCAGGCAATGGCGAAAAGGTGGCTTCAGGACTAGCCCCTTACCGATCACGATTCAGTGTATGACTCAAGCAGAGGCGACATTCATCTGGAAACACTTGAATCCCTGGGCACAGGCGCACAGACACTTGGAGGGCCCGGCGTTCGCCAACAACTTAGCGGACTCACAGGTGATGAGGAGGATCAGCAACCTCATTGAGGTACACATTCTGGGATGTCAAGTACGGGAACTCGTCTGGCCTATATTTCAATCGGTACGTACTTGATGAACAGTGAGCGTTGCTCACGCTGTTGACGAATATGTTTAGTGACGAAGCTCTTGAGACCATGGACGCCTGCCCTAAGCCGTTTTATCGCTGAGCCTTTGTCTTTGTGACGATTAAAGACGCGCTTCTCGCCCATGTCCATTCCACTGAGACCCCGAGCAATGCTTTGTCTGAGTACAACCCCTACGCACGACCGGAGGCTGCACAGGCAATAAGGGATGGCAATACGACCCTCGTGAGCCCCCCAAGTCCAGAGCCATCACTTCCACCTGCACCACAGACTCCAACTCGGGCGGTAGGATCTCACACATCTCGTGCTCAAACACCTGGTCGTACCCCCCGTCGTAGCCCTGAGGTTTACACTTTGAGCCCACCTCCGTATGCCTCCGGGTCTCGGTCGCCATTGCAGCATCAACGCACCGATGAATATGTTTTTTCTATGACTTCGGGAGATGTAAACGTTTCCATGCATATCAGTAAGCACTTTACATTTGTCAAACAGTTTGAAATTCATCGCCGGAAATCTCTTATCGATAGATTCATCCCCGAAAAAAGGGAAATCCAGAGGCGAGCATGCTCCTCACATGGTGGCGGAGTTTCTCGCTATTCGTGGAGTCCCGGCTCGAGTTGGTGCTGGCATCATGACCGTGTATGCAGACCTTGATGCCGATGAGCCTGAAGAAGAGAGACGCGCAACGTTCATTGCAAACAATCTGTATTTGTGGGAGGACGCTGAGCCTGAAGGTGTTACACAGAGAGACCTCGAGTTCCTCTGGGATCTCATCAAGTTGTTGTGAACCATGTGCTAACCCAGTGCCAAATAGTTTCTTTTTGATGTTGATATCACGTAGTTATCTTGGATTGCAAATTGAAGGCCGCCTGCACGGTGTTGTTTTGAACTCCGGGTCCCAAGTCCCGAAAGACGTTGTCCGACTGGCGTCCGACTGTTGAGCGAAGGTTGTATTCACAGACTACAATGGCGCGCCACAACACCCCTCAGTTCCAGCGCATGTTAAGTGCAGCTCGAGAAAGGGGAAGTTCAGCAAGGCGCCCTTGGAGATATCGGCAAAAGCGTGCGCCGATACGCCTCTCAAACGCGGACAAAGCTCGAAAGAAAGCTCAGAGACGTGAGGAAAAGGACACGTACCAGAATGCAATCATTGAGTTGCGACAGCTTATCATCGACAAGGCGACTGAACTCCACGAACAGATTGGCAAACGCAGTGTTCAACAAATTGTCGACGACGTTTACCAGACTCACCGCCTTCGCGTCAGTAGAAAATCGGCGAGTAAATTCAACACGTTTGTGAAGATGGAGTTGGAACGAATCAATTCCGGTACGTATACATGGCTGTAATTTGATTGAGTTACACTCACACAAACTCCTAGCCTTACCAGAGGGCGAGCCTCGAAAGAAGGCAAACGAGTGTATGAAGGAGATCTCCGCGACGTGGAAGGAGATGTCAGAGGAGGAGAAGAGGGCCTGCACTGAGGCAACCATGAAGCAACTCAACGACAACCGAGAAAATCGTGAGGTCGGTACTCACAACGTCGCACTAAGCGCGTTTCATGATACACGAATCACGCTGGAGGATATCAAGGAGTCGGTAAGGCGATGAACTTTATGGAAATGACTAGAGACTAACCCGATGATGTTGCAGCTCTCTCGTTTGAACGCTCGTACGGGCGACGAGGCAGTCTTGCTGACTGTCCGATCTGCAAGGGACCACTTCAACAAGCCGGACGTATATGCGACTAGTGAGCGCGTGGGCGACTTCTTCACCATCGTGTTCAAGTGTCCGCTTCAAACCATTGCAACCCGTATGGAGGGATATATCATCTCCGGCGTTGAGGGAGTCGTGCAGAATCACGCCCAGGAGACACTGAAAATGAAGAGTGAGCTGCGAGAATTGATATACCAGAAACTTCGTGCGTGGTCGATTGTGTATTCTTGATTGTATTTGCTCATGAATGGAACAGAAGACGCTGTTGGGAAAGCCAAGGTGTCACGAATGTACTACAAAAACTTCAATGAGCATATCGTGTTGAAGTACGGGGTAGTCATCAAGAACTGGCCCCTTCCAAAGCTTTGCTCACCTAGCGAAGTGTCGACGCGGACCGAACTCACGTTACTTGACAACACTTGGAGGTCTGGCACCACACACTTCTACAAGATGACCGAGGGTGAGTTGGAGGAGTGGATGATGAAATATAATAGCGACACCCAGGACGGTTCCATCATCACAGCGGATACACCCAGCGAGCCCGCCCCTATGTCGACGACCGCCATACCTGCGGCTCCAACGGCGATTGTTCGGACTCAGACTCAGGTGGGGCACGAAAGTCCAACGACGGTGAGCGCAGCTCCTCCTGCGCCAGAACCTCTCGGTGCTCTCAACTTCGTCAATGCAGGCGCCATGACGGATGTCAACGGGAATGCGGTGATAGTGGTCTCAAAGAAAAGAAAGCCCCGCAAGGATAAAGGCACTCAGCGTGGCCCGCGCAAGAAGAGAGCGACTGGTGAGTGTATATTGTTTTTCAGAGTCGGTTCGCGTTCTTATACTGAATCCCTAGGTGATGAAAACATGCCCAAAGCAGCGCCGTCAGCGTCGACGTAGAGATATCATTCTTACCTGTAGATACTTTCTACCAGGCTATGAATTTTGTTGTGCGGCAGGAATATCATTTATTATGTCCCTACTATAAGAAGGCTGAGTATTGAGGCCAAGAAATTGAGTTTACATTGAGGGACGGAGACTTAGAGCACGTAGAGACATCGGTGACTAAGCATGAGATCCGGGACAGCGGAAAGAGCCGAAAGAGGGGAGGGATTAAGCGAGGGCGGAGGCATGATGGGGGGGAGACGATGAGGAGGGCCGATAGGGCGTTGATGGCGATGGCGAGCGTGTGGGAGCACGGGACGGATTTGTGCGGACTTACCGGTGCACGGGACTTGCCGTGGTGATGCCTGAGAACGATGAGCTCACTACTTGATGGCCTCTAGGTGAGTTCTGGACTCTTTCTTATTTAGAAATAAAGCTAATTATTGACGGAATTACTGGCAGGTGGAGGAGCCACCCGGATCAAGGGCTGTAGCCTTGGCATAACCGGGGGCGCGCGTCAGGCCTATTTGATGGGAACCATGTGATGTTGAGGTGTTTTATGGCAGCACCATTCCGCCGTTTTTTGGCCAGTTAAGCGGGCCTCCGCTTTCTTCCGATTTCCTCAATGCTTAGTCACCTTTTCTTTTCCTCTTTTCTCCGCCAGCCCATGTGACACTGCTAGTCATGACTCATTGTCACATTTATTTGGTGCGTGTCAGTATTGGCCCGCTTCGGTAAGATTTTTCTGTCTTTAAATGTACCTACACACATTGTACTATTATTCCGCAGTCCTAAACCCCAATGTTCTCTACAATGCTCGTCTCACGGAAAGCTCCAGTGCCCTTTTCCATGTTAACATCCTCTTCCTCAGTGTCCTCCTCAGAGTTCTCCTCCGCCCTGTCCCCCCCCATGTTGATGTCGTTGCTGCTACTGTGGTCAGCTGGGTTGGTCCTGTTGGTTCCGCTGGGTTGCGTGCTGCCCTCCTCCGTGCTGCCTTGGGTTAGTGGTGCCTGGTATATTGGTGCACTAGTCACATTGTGCTGTTGGTCAAGCCGCGTCTGTTTAGCTCTGGCCTGAGCCTCCATTTCCAAGTGATGGCCGGTCCTGCATTTGAGTTTCGTGCTGTGCGTGTCCTGTCTCTTCAGTTTGCTGGCCTCCTATGACATTATTTGCTCAGTCCTTTTCCTGTGCTCGTTGCATGTGAAACTACTCACCTCAGTGACACTGCTGTCCAGCAATGTTACACATCGCAATACTCCTACAGTTCGGTACCTGTCTTTTCCTGTCTGCACAGCGATTAGTGATGCCTGTGCTTCGACTATATCCCCGACTTGAATAACAGTGGGTGCTACATCTTCGAATCTGCGTTGGCATGAACCAGATGTTTTTATTTATTTTAAATGAAGGTTCTCAGTTACTAGGCCGTTGTGATTGTGCCAGTGGACATTGCTCACCGTGTTTCTCCCTGCTCGTCTGTCTTACGCTCCTTATACTCCACCACGTTCTCCTCCAAATGCACGTAACCGTTGCCAGCGATACTTGCAAGAATACCCTTGGGGTCCACCCGGTGGTTAAAGGGCACAGATTCTTCGTTTTTTGCTACGCCTCTTGAGGTGAAGTACCTGTTAGCTAGTTCCAGTGCAGGAGATCCTCGATGGGTTGATATGGCGGTCATGGTCTCCATTCGTCGTTCATCAATGTGGCATTGAAACAGTGAGTCAACAATGTCAATGCCAGACAGTGCTTGCTCAAATGCCTCTAGCCCTAGGCCCAAAAGTGTGATTCCTTGTCTGAGGTGCCCTATCTTTGCATGTCTTGTCCTTGACATAAGTGTTGTTGGTTTACTCTTTGACTTCGTCACTCACCTGCCTGGCGTTTTGTAGATTGGGGGGAGGTCTTTCACGACTACGACCCCTTGAATCCGAAAGACAATCTCCTCAAGCCCGTCTTGATCCTCGACTACAAGTCTCCAAGCCAACGGTACACCCGTTTCTTGCACTTTCACCTCATCAGGCCACTTCTGCAGCTGTGGTCTCTTGTTAGGTGGGATTTTGATGGTACTTAGCACAAATAACTCACCGATGCCATGTCGGCTAGCTGAGGCACTGCCTCTGGCGCATCTTTCCTCAGGTGGATATATTTTTCGAGTACCTCAGCTGATGTTCTACCAGTGAGTGTGTCATTTCAGATGTAGTCCATTGCCCGACTCACAGGCTTTCTGTACATCATAGAATTGATTCATTTTTTCGAAGGTGGGACCAAGGTTAGAAGGAGAAGTGCTCTCTTGTCAGAGGAGGAATGAATTGACTCCAAGTCTTGGTGTACTTATTTCCGAGGACCGTCAACACCTTTTATCACAGCAGATTTAATATTGCCTCTGTATCTTAACCGGGACCGCCTTATCGTCTTTCTTTTCATTTCCATACCATGGTTACGCTTATCATTTGTGCTTTACACTTCGACTGGTCGACACTTTTTTCTTGGTAGATTAAATATCACCTTAACCGGGAACATATCATCTTTTTTTTTTTTTGTGTGTGGTGGTTACGCTCATCATTCACGCTTTGACTGCTTCATCTCCTTTCACATTGGGTTGAAAATATTTACATGCTTCTGGGCCGATCTGTCTCTGCTTCCAGTCATGGCTGAAGTTGTAATGACAAATTAGACATTTTAGATGTCTTCAGATACACTATACACTGAATCTGTTGATGAGGTTAGAGCGTCGTAACCGCAGGGTCTTCAAGTATTTTGTTCCACCACTATTACATTCCATATAGCTGCTGAGTTGAACAAACTGTGTACAGTTCCTCTCTGTTGTCTCTGACCACGTAAGTTCGCTCTTTATCTAAGTCGATATTTGCAGCTGCCACTGATCAACGTGACCTGCTCATGGCCTGAGATAACGAGCTTGCCTTCCTTCTTTCAAAATTGCACCAGTGTCAGTGAGTAATTGCTGCACCTTTCTGTTCGGGTCCTACTCCCTTGCATGCTAGTTTCTTGGCTTGATCCACAGTGTTTTCGATGGTTTCTAGCACTCTGCTATCTCCTGTGCGTGTGTTCTGCCTCTTTCGTGCCCATGACCTTCTCAATATATCCAAAATTGATGTTCTGTAGGTCTTCCTTGCGTCGTCTCTGGTGGAGTGGTCTCCTGTTGCTGTCATCTTGGTTTTATGTGAACCTAGCAGCTACCGACTTTTTACGTTCCCATATCTGGATCATCGCTGGCTTGTTCTGGACACTCTATGTCACAGGGGGCTTTAAAGGTGAGGATTTTTTGTCTTTTGTTCACTTTCATTGCTCAATTTTGTACCCGCTCGCACTGCGTCTTCTGAACTGAACTTGTCTCTTCCCGAAATTGTCCTCTGGTCACTATGAGTCCTTCGTCAACTTCCACCCCGTTGTCTTCTCCGTAGGTTCCCTGCCTTCCTGCACCTGCACTTGTCTTACTTTGCTGGTTTTTTGACAGTAAAAAGCGACAGGCATCTTCCGCTGTAGGGTAGGTCTCGTCTTTGCTAGTGGCTTTGTGACACCTGGCTGATTTTGTTTCTTACACAGAACTCCTTCACCCAAAAAGTGTGCTGCTGTCTCCTCTACACAGCTGGATGCTGTACTCCGGAAAGAGCCAGAGGAGGGGGCCTTACGTCGCTCCACTCGCACGTTGGTGTTATGATGCTTGCCCTGTTGTCTCGTGCACTTACTTGTTCTTCTCCCCACTAGCAGCATCCCAACTGCCAGGAAGCTTTTCGGAGCAGATAATGGCAATTTTAAGTAGGTTGCATTTGTGTTTGCCTGCTGCGTATGCCTTCTTATGTCATGTTTTAGAACCGTGTCGGCTCAGCCAGCTGCTGAAGCTAGTGAACCTATCAAGTAAGTCCAGCATGTTAGTATTGGATGTCGTGGCTGACAGTTCTATGTTCTATCTTACAGGCTGTCCTCTGACTCCGAAGATGGTCGTCCTGTCACCCCCGTGCCTCAGACACCTTCACCCAAAAAAAGGCTGACCTTGTCATGCTCCAAAGCCACAGTTGATAGTGGCAAAAAAAAGGCTTCTTCCTTGCCAAGGTTTGGCTTCATGTTTATTCTGTTGTTGCTTTGTCTCATTTCATGTTTCCCTGTACCCGTCCAGTCCCACTACAGTCAATAATTCAGAACCTGTTAAGCCCGTCTCCAGTGCCAGGCCACCTATGACCCCCCGTCCCAAGGCTTCTGTTGCTGGACTCTCTTCTCCCTTGGCTGACATTGTGGTTTCACCGACTGGTTCAGAGAAAGTCAGAGCTGCGCTTGGCTCTTTACAAGTTGATGGCGAGTCAGAATCCGATGAGCTGCCCGAAGTTCACGAACTTCGTGGAAGAAGGTGACTTTCCCGTTCTCTTAACTGCAGTTACTTCTTTTGACTCGCTATCCCACAGACGTGCTGTCAGGGCTTCAGCCACTTCTCGTGCTGCCTGTTCACCTGTCAAGTTCCAAGTTGCGACACAACTGTTTGATTCATTCCTCGCTGATGAGGCAGCCTCTGACAAAGAGCTGACTTTGGAAGATAATGCCAGTTTAAGCGAGGAGGGTTCTTTGGGTGGATCTTTCATCAATGACGTTGTTGATGATACTGGAGAGCCGGTTGAGTTAGTTTTGATAATGCGCCCCGTTGTTGTGTCTCTTTGGGTCTTCGCGTTGATTTGATGTTTTGCAGGGATGAAGAAGTCGTTGGTGACTTGGTATCTGGTGATGAATTGGCAGAGGCCAATGAGGTAGATGATGCAGAGCAGGAGTGAGTGGTCTACTTCTATGCTACACGCTGCCTTCTCATGCTTAAAGTAAAGGCCTGTTGAAAACGACATGGTTGTTGATGCTGTAGACACTGACAGCAACACTCAACCTCTCGAGGCCAATGACGAGGGGTTCAATGATGTTCCATCTGTTCTTGAGCTTGATTTGCAGGACCAGTTGTTGCGCTTGCTTTATGCTGGCTTGCCTAAGTCGACTATTCCCCCGTGAGTCTCCCAATCCACAGCCTCTAATTTGTTCTTCCTCATATTTCATTGTTCCAGTGCTGCCACTATGGTACCTTATAATTCAGGCAGAGGCAACTCGGAGGCTGCTTACACCTACGTTCAGAAGGTTGAGTATGCTCGTTTGCGTAATGGGCTCTCCAGCAAAAATGACCGTGCGTGAGTATCTTCACTTAGTGATGTCATACAATGTTTCTAACAAACTGATCTTATTTGAAGCCGTCTCCGAGCCAGTCTGGAGTTTGTTTCTTACAATCATTTCTACAACATTACCAGAGGGCCCAAGAACATCTTCTTCAAGGGTTACGACTGCTATAAACCCACTTCCGACCCGGGATCCGTTGCTGTCTTCGTTGTCACAGGTGTTCTTACATGGAGTGATCTTGGTACTGCCTCTGGAATGGCTGGTGCAGAGTCTTACAAGGTAGGTTTGATGCTCTTGCAACAGGAGTACAAACTTCTCCAGTCATCTGTTGGTGCTATTGCTGGGCTATCTGCCTACCATGCCCCTGTCCGAGGTGGGATTGTCACGTTCTCCACAAAAAAACGTGAGAAGAGTGATGGAGATGGTCAGTGTTGCTGCTTATCTTTCAACGTCTCGTTTTTGACTCTTGTGCTAGCGTGTTCTGAGTCAGCACCGAGTGTCAATCCATTGGCCGTTGTGACCCGGGTGGTTTTACCCAACGCCGGTTCTGTGTTTCCTAGTCCTGGTGGTAGTCAGTCTGTTCAATATCCTCCTTTCCTCAAATTTGTCGATAACAGTACGTGAATTAACCTACCTATTTTTGCCTTCAATTTTGTTGATCCTGCATGCTGTAGTACCCGTGTACGATGGGCGGTCAAACACAGCCAAAGGTCGCAATGGATTTGCCTTCAGGCCATCCGATTGGGACCGCATCTCCTCTCTTCCTCGATACAACAAAAGCGACATTGACTTCAACTCTCTGGTCACAGTTGGATTCACGCTGTCCAGCTGGGATAAACTGCCCAACGCGCAGTTGAAATCTTGCCACTTCAATGCACTCTTTGTCATTGTTTTAGCTGACATTGTAGCCTGAGCAGTCATTTGGCGGAAAAGCCAATCTTTGTACCCCTTATCTTTCTATCTGTTATCATTCTTTTCTATTATCACTTTTTTGGTCCCTCACTAAGCTTCATTGTCTGACCTTAGCCTGTCCTTACCTTTGACTCCGTTGCCTGACCTTATCCTGTCGTTGCCACCATTTGTGTAGCTGTCTCTTGCTGTCCTTCCTGTTGTTGAGCCTGTATCCTGTACCCTATATACAAGTTCTGCTCGTTGAACTGAGACACTTGAAATGTTCGCTGGCCATGTATAACTAAAATAAAACCTATTGTATTCTATTTATAAGCTCCTGCACGTAACATAAGTACATGTTCTACAAATATTGTCAAAACTACGCGTTGGCCCTCAGCAGGCTCACTGAAATGGGCCAGTTGTTTGGTGTTGGCGGCCAGCAGCTGTGTCGCTGTGGGCGCTGCAGTTACCTCAACTTGAGGGAACACCATTCATCCTCCCTTGAAATCACCAAACATGTAAACAAATGTCCGCATGTGAAGTGCGTCGTTCACGTCGATGTGGGGTATCTCACTTCCGCCTTCTTTGACTGCAATTGTAGAGGCAATGCCTTCGAAGTCTGTGGCTGGTCGAGCAGCGTAAGACTGTTGTAGCGCCCTGGGCATGGCTCTGTATGCTCTGTCAGACCGAGGTTGCCTTCTCAGCTGCTGACTTAGATGTTCAATTGGAGGACTCACCTCTGCCGTCGCTCCCAGTCTTCAGAAAAGTGTTCTACGAGAATCCGCTTGATAGGTACCAGAATGTAGTGTTTGATGCCGTCTAGGAGGGCGTCAATGGCATTAACACATTCATCGGTCTGCTCGCATGTGTCTCTAGTAAGCATAGGCGTCCTGCTGTAGATTGACCACGTTCCAAAATGAAATGCTTGAGTCGTGGACCAATTCTGATCTCCCTTGCCTGAGTGAACAGGTTTGGTGGCTTTGAGGTTGTTCCACAACTTCATCAACACGAATGACGCCCTAGGTGAGACGACATTGGCAAACAATCCCACTGCAAACTCGGTATCCAGCACTCCTGGACCTTTCACCAATATATTTGTTGACGTCCGCAACGTTGTGAAAGTGTGATACTGGGTGGTGTACTTCGTCTCGGTTATATCACGCACTTTGCTCTGATCTCGACCTGTCTTGACAAAGTCAGACGGGAACTCCTCGAGGATCAATGTTTCTACTAGCTAAGTCAGTTAACTTCTAGCACAAGTGCATGACCACTACGCACTTTGCTCACTCAAACCCTGTTTGGCCCGTGCCACAGCCCGGTCGAAACCCCCACACTGCTTCCAATGTTCAAAGTTCTTGGCCCTTTTTTGGACACTCGGTCGGCCTCTGCGGTTCTTTTGTTTGTTTGTGCCCTTCATAAAGAGAGAAGAAAAGGGTGTTACACGCAGTATGGAGATGAAAGTGATGGTTCAGTGATAGGGGGTCCGTTAAGTCGAGATTACGCGAGGTGTTGTTTCTGAAACCAGATCAGTCAATTGTCCGTTCCGGGTCCAGTGTCAGCATGTGCTTGTGGCTCCTCATCCACTTGGCACTGCTTATCAACCTGTGGACCGTTATCTTATGTTAAAAATTCAGGGCCCCTTCAACAATTCTTCCTCCTCCCTCGCACCTCCCTTCCATCTGTTTCCTCCTGTGGGCTCAGAAACGAGCAGCTGCTGTTGAGCAGGCATGCAATGCCTGATCCAGGGATCACTCTTCGTGATTTTGCTGATTGGTTGATGACACAGGGCGCATGGCTAGCCTCCTTTGCAACGCTGGCTGCTGTTGAGCAGACACCATTGTCCGCTCCAGACTGACACGCTTCGTCACGCCGCTGCCCTGGTTGTTACCGACCCTCGTTTGCTGGATCTGCTAGAGGTTGGAGTGAGAGGTGCTGGCCTGAACATTCAGTGTGTTGTAGCCACGACTAGAGTCAGTTGACGACTGTGGACAGCACACAGTGAAAGAGACAAGTCAGGTACGTATCCTGTTGCACAGATTTCTCAGTTCTTGACCACAAGCTCTGGTTATGTTTGTCTCGACGACGCGCATTTATAGGTGGGAACACTATCATGTCTGATCAATTGCTTGCCCTTACCACTGTTCCTGCTAGGTTGTCAAAGACAAGGACATCATTGACTTAAACGCTGCATGCACTTCCATAGGTGGATATATGTTTGTGTCTTATCAATAGAGTGTCCGTACTCCTATTGCTGCCATGTTGTCAGACCCAGGGACATCTATGAAGCATATGCGGCACAGCACATTGCTGTCGATGGTCGGGGTAATGACCTGTTCATTCACGTTGGAGTTTCTGGTGTAGATCCTTCAGTAGCGTTCTTAGACACCGTAAGTACCACCTAAATATAAACACATGTCTCTGATTACTTAACCAAAGTTCGGACTCTAATTTTTTTTTCTTTTTCGGCCGTTTTTTCTCTTCCTTTCAGTGACCTTTTCTCTGATCAGTGCCCTGCCTCAAATCTTTGCTGCACTTGGTTCAAAAACATGTTATTGCATGCACTGCTTTGGAATACCTCTTTGTTGCTGTCCTCGAGTCACTTTGATGCAGGCGTATTGTCTGATACACTGTGTAAGTCTTCTCTTAACTTCCTCACATCGCTCAAAGCCCTGATTTTTTGCTTCCATCCTCTTTCACCCACCTGCATGTGATGCTCGCTAAAACAATTTGTCGTTCACAGCAACACAACATGGCACCCACCTCTCCATTCTTGACGATTCTGCCTGTACAACCACAGAATATCAGGCTAATTCAAACTCCACACTCTGTTACCGTAACTTCCCATGTACGCTTTTCCTTCCTTCTATGTTTAGGCCCCTGGACTGATTCCATGTCCAGCTTCCGTAGTCAACTGGTCAGGTCTGGATTTAGAACCACCAGTACACAGTGAGTACCTAGTTCTTGCAGGTCACCACACATCTGATGAGTGTGGCTCAGCGTGCCCAATCAACAATTGCTCCACGTCAGATGTGCTGCCCTTGGGGTCTTTGTGCAGTTTTGACTCCTGGCCGCTAGCATTGTCATCATCACTTACACCTCGAGGCTCAAAATTCAATGCTGGTCAACAACAACATGCGAGCACATCACTACATGCGACAACTGCGGTTGTTGGGCTAACCGGTTTTCTGGACCTGGTTTTAGCTTATACCCTTCCAGAGGGTGGCCTCATTCCGAGGATGACCTTTAGCAGGTTTTCTATCACATTCCTGCCCTCCCCACGGTCTCTCCGCCGTATGCCATATTCATTTCTTGCCCGATACGCTGCCTCGATGAGCAGAATTTCACAAGCTCAACTGTCTTTGTCTTGTTCATCCAGACTCCCTGCGACTCTGTTTTATACTTTTGTCTCTTTTGCTTGGTGGTTAGAGCCGTACCTCTCATATTATGTCACCATTTACTTCCAATACACTTGGCATGTGTGGAATATGCACATGCAATATTTGTGCAACTTTGCTCGACAACTTCTGACTTTATACACGTCCTGTCAACACTGCAGTCTACGCTGGGCATATGTCCCTTAGGTATCTGTTAGAACACGTGTCTGCCTTATTTCATACCTGGTCCACCGAGGATTCATGCGCAAAACAGACTTCTTTGTAGGCTTGAAAAACATTGCTCCGAGTCGATTTGACGCCGCTGTGAGGGCTGCAGACATGCTGGCTCTTATGAGACGCCAAAAACTATTCCGCCAACCTCTTTCTTATTTGGACTATGTAGCTTTGCTTGACTGCTGCAACTTTCCATCCCACACGTCGTCGTCTCTGTTGTACCAACACCATGCCCGCAGTTTTCGGTTGCTCCAGTCAGCTTTGTCTTGGCGGTGGCTCAGATATTTTTGTCAAGGCTCCACCATCCGTACGACTCTTGTACCTAAGCATATGCCATCCTGCAATATTCATGTCCTTCTAAAGGGACCTTACTTCAACCGAAATCCTTGTTACAAAACCTGGTTACAGCATGCTTTGCGAAGGTGTAATTTGGCGTCATCTGCTCTAAACAACCTATTCCATTGTCCTTCTACCGATAGCTATTTAAAATCAGGCAGGAAGCACAAGAGTACATCCCCTACTTTGTGTGCCCGTCTCCGTGGTGGCCATGCTAAATTAGTCATCCCCTTCAAACTCTTCAAAGACCGTGTTGTAGGAGGTGCAGTCGAGGCTTGCTCTAACTTCAAGGACTACAGTTTTACGTTCGCTGCACATGTACTGCCTGACGACCTAGACAAATATTCCCCTCAGTCTCATTTATACATTGACATCCCAGTTTTGGATTTGATATCGTGTCTGTCAGTGACAGATGCAAGAAAGGTTGCAGCAATGCATTCCTTGAAGCAACGAAGGGCGTCTCGCGATGAGATCACAGAGCACTTCACATCCCATTCTTGCTCAGATCACTGTTTGTCTACCGTCACAGTTCTAAGCCTCAAGACATCGCCTAACGCAGCTAGACGTAACAAACGGAGCAAAAAGGTCCACTCTGACTTGTTTGATGCTAGTGCTTTCCCTTTTCCGCCAGAGCCTCTCAGTGATATTCTTACAGAATCTGTCCTCATCAGTGCCTGCTCGAAAATGGAAGCTGGTAAAATTCAGGAGGCTGGCTGTGCCGTTTGCGGGCAGTTAAAACCCCAGTCTGATTTGTCCAGGTTAAAGGCCGTTAAAGGACATCTGGACATACTGCAGGCGTCAGGTGTTACACGTCTTCCTCGCAAGTCAGTGACCGACCCCATTAGAGAAATAACCTCGCCCGTGATTGACCGCACTTGCACTGAAGTGTGTTCGCCCTGTCGTGCCAGTCTCCGCAACAACGAGGTGCCTGAACTGGCTTTGGCGAAGGGCCTTTGGCTTGGAGAGGTGCCACCTGAACTTTCTGGACTTAGGTACATGGAAAGGCTGTTGATTTCAAAAGTGCGTTCCTCCTGCTGCTTTGTCAAGCTTTCGACAGGTCGACGCAAGATGAAAGCCAATATCATAGCCTTCGAGTCTCCTGTTCCAAAAATATACAATGAACTGCCCCCCCCACGTGCAGATTTGGATGACGTGCTTGCTATTCTCTTCACTGGCCCTGCCAAACCTACAGAGGCTGATTTCAAACGAACCCCTTTCCTGGTGAGACGTTAATAGCAGCGTAATGAGCACTCTAAGACGTAGGAACTCGTCTAAACTCAAAGGTTGCCTTGTAAAAGCGAGTGTAGTCTGGCGTTGGCAAAGATTCCGCACACAGAAAACTGACTAAAGTTGAGCTAGACTGTTGGAAAGACTAACTGAACTGAAAGATCACCGTCTAGACCCTTCGACAAGTACCAGAAACAGCAAAACAGACAGACACAGACAGACAGACACAGACAGACAGACACAGACAGACAGACAGACAGACAGACAGACAGACAGACAGTTCAAACACAACAGATATTCAGATATTTAGCACTCTATTAAAGCACTGCAATTCCTAATAGTCTGCCTCTACCAGCTCGAAGAACCGGGGCCTGACGTTCACAATCAAGAGGCCTTCTGCGATTTAACGCTCTAGAAGATACGTAAAGTTCTCCAATTTGGCGGGCAGTCGTAACCTGGGGCGCTTGACCCTATACATGACAGTATATGTACTCTACTGCTTGTAAGTATTTCATAAATAGATAGAAAACTGAGTGGAGTAATTAAAAGGAACAGAGGGATAACATCGAGTATAAAATGGATATAAACAGAAACAATATGACTGAGTTGGGTAAGTAGGCACGTCTAGAGGGTAATTATGTGCAGTTCTTGGGTATATATGTGTAAGTATTATGTTTTAGTGATGTTTTTGGTACATCTAGACCCTTCTTATCATGCGCTCGAGCCATTCTAAACAAACTACTCCTATGCATTTCGTTATTATTCATCTTCGTAACTGTTTTACAGTGTACTTATAGGGGCGCCGAGGGCAGTTTCTAGTCATTTGTCCCGTTGGGCTTCCGTATTTTCTCCTATTTCGACATCTAGACCCCATAGCACCTCGTAGATATACCAATATCCAGTGCTCAAAGGCCAATTCTGTCATTACTTTACTAACGAGTTATTATACAGTCATCGAGACCGATCATTTTCATAGCTTTGGCCATCTAGTATCTCGGAACGGAATCGTTGATCATATATTTCCGATCATAAAGTGTTATCTCCAGTATATCATCAATCTGCAGGTTCTAGGAGGTCAGCTAAGTTCGAACAAACCATTTTGATGGCTCGGCGATACCTCTAGCTTTGTCCTTTCGACGTTATTTAGGCTCATGAGGCTATTATGCCTGTGTGTGTGTAGTTTCTTCCTTCCTAAGTCCCATGGATTACACAGATACTTGAATAGCGACTTCCAGACGAAGGGCTCTTTGCCAGGCAGGATGGGTCTGACCATACTGTACAGTCTCGCAGCAGGTAGTTACTTCGCCGAAGGTCTAGAGGCATATCAGCCATAAGGTCTTGATGCATACTCGTACATCGTAGTCCTTTCACTTCAAGCCTTTAACTATTCGTGTTCTATGTTTTAGCTAGCACTATGGGACATAGTCTAGCCCTTTATTCCCATCATATTCACAGTAGAAATCGTTTAATTTCAGGTATTTCAGGTGTGTATGCATTTTCAGCGCAACAACGTAACAACGTTAAGCGTGCTTTGAATTGGTTGATACTCAATCATCCTGATTATTCAGATGTCACCATATCGGAATCAAACTTGGCTCAGTACAATGAAAATGTCCCTCCTTGCTCTGTTGAGTGGAAGCATGCAGATACAAACAAGACTCCGGAGGGAACAAGTGTCCATGACATGGAGGAGGAAGATGGGGTTGAGGCCGGTGAATGCTCTTTTGCTGTTCATGGTCTTACAGGCGAGGAAATGAATGGACGGGGTTACACTGTTGCCCAGCTTAAAGCCAAAGCATTTCAGCATTTTGACAATGGCGGCAAAGTCCTTGCCGTAGGCCATGCTCAGCAGCCTCTTTCTCTCTGGAGTAATCCCCGATTGTACCCAAAAATGTTCCCCTGGTTGTTTCCTTATGGTCTCGGAAGTTTAGGTACAGCTGGTCTCTCTATGCAGGCCCATGTAAAATATCTTCTCATGTATCATGATAAACACTTTCAAACAGATATACACTTTCCTTTCGTTGTCTTCAGTCATTTGCAGATGAAGAAGTCCAGTGATGGTGGTTGGTTACTTGCAAATAAGTCGTCTTTTAACAGCATTGCTGAACGCCTGCTCAATCTCAATCCCTCTGTGTTGACCTCACTTGCCAAATGTTTAGCTGACAGTGAGGCTGTCAAGGACCGTACTTCAGATGAGGAGGCCTGCTACAAAGTGCTGACAGACCTTGATCATGTTGCTAAGGAGGTCGATGGATCCACCACGTCAAAGAAATACATGTGACAAGAAATATGGTCCCTTATAGCCCATAAAGGTGCACCTTCATGGTACATCACACTCTCACCTGCTGATGAGCGCCATCCAATCAGTTTGTATTGGGCTGGGTCCGATATACCCTTTTGTCCTGAACTGTCCCTGGATAACGATGAATGTTTGCGGCGTATCTGCAGGAATCCTGTGGCTGCTACTCGATTTTTTCATTTCATGGTGGAGACTTTTATCACTGATGTCCTGGGCTTGAACAGTGGTCAACGTGGAATCTACGGTGATCATGATGCCCACTATGGCACAGTGGAACAGCAGGGTAGACTTACGCCTCACTTGCATCTGTTACTCTGGCCAAAAAATTCTGTTAACCCACAGGTAATGCGGGATCGCATTCTCGAGCCTGGTTCAGAATGGCAGACAAAAATTGTGCAGTGGCTAGAGAGCGTTTATTGTGGTGAGTATCTTAACGGCACTCATGCAGAGGTTGTTGAAAGAGTAGCTAGGTCCGAAGCTACTAATGAATATCGTAACCCAGTCGAAACCTTACCAGTGCCACCACCTCCTCGCTGTCAGGTACATGATCCTTCGCATCCACGGTTGGAGTGTGCTGTTTGTGCCAGTCACACTGGATGGTCAAAAACCTATCGTAACACAGTCGATGATCTGGTCAGTAGATCCAATGTTCACAACTGTCAGCGAAATCTCCGTAAAGATGGATCCACCAAACTCAATCATCTCTACAAGGGTTGCAAAGACAACAAATGGGGTAAGTGTAAGGCGCATTTCCCTCGTTTATTGTATGATAAGACATTGGTTGATCCCAATACAGGTGCAATCTACATGAAGAAAGGCGAGCCATGGCTCAACATGTTCACGCCTGCAATGACTTATCTCTTCCGTTGCAATACAGATGTTACCAATCTCACCTCAGGTACAGCAATCAAAGCAGTGGTGCTATATGTTTCCGATTATATAACAAAGGCTTCACTTAAAACGCATGTGGTGTTCGATTGTATACGGTCTGTCTTCTCTAAAAATCTAGAATTGGTTTCAGGAGGTCTGTCTAGCCACGAGAAAGCAAGGCGTTTAATGACGAAAATGGTCAACTTACTGACTACAAAGATGGAATTGGGTGCCCCGATGGTGTGCTTGTATCTTCTAGGTAATCCTGATCATTACACGGACCACATTTTTAAACCTTTTTTCTGGCAGAGCTATGTTACTGAAGCGAGACAGTTTTGGCATGCAACAGAGATTACTGAACCTTCACAAAAAGTGGCATTACTCAAGCGAGAGGGCCAGTTTATTCCCTTCTCACCTGTTGATGATTACGTTCACAGACCTGATGAATTGGAAGAAATGCCTCTATATGACTATGCACGCCGGTGTACAAGGGTGACTTTGTCTAGAGCTAAGGTCAAGGGTAAATCAGTCAGAGTGTCACGAGCTGATGCAGATTCCGGGACAGACCAAACTGACACAGAGGTGGTAGCCGATTGCCGTGAACCCTCCAAGGTGGTGTTGCGTAAAACCTGTCACCGTTTCAGGCACACACATCCTTTGTATGAGACCCACGCTGTAGAGGTGCACCAAGAAAATCATAAAGTTGTGGTCAATTTTCTGGGTGCTACCTTACCTCGCCGTGACAAAGGTGACCGAGAATATTACTGTTCGGCCATGCTCACCCTTTTCAGACCTTGGCGATCAGGCGAACACTTAAAGTCGGCAGCTTCAAACTGGAACAAGGCTTTCCACGATTACATTTTCACCAAACGTGCTCTATCGTTGATGGACAACTTTAACGTTCGTTACAAGTGTTTGGATGCCTGAGACGATTACCGTGCGCAACTCAAGTCAGGTACGGAATTAACTTCTTCATGGGGTATTGATGAAGATTGGTTGGATGCTAACGAGAACGACAATTCAGCTAATCCTTTTCTTCATCCTGTGTCACAACTGACAGAGCAAGCTGACTTAGACATGACTGATCTGCCTCCGGCCTTTAATTCCCCAAGCGGTGATGACACCAGTCTGGTATTGGGCAAGGTATTTAGCTCTTAAGTCAAACAAAAAGAAAATGTCCGTCAACTACTGACTACACTTGGTTGGACCACTCCTGCTTCTGTTGTCTCCAGTCCTTCAGTTCACGATCGGCCATCAGCTTTGCGCACTGGTAGTGAATGGAAGAAAGTGGTTCTCAATACCCGTGACGAAGTCTTAAGAGAGAGATGTGGTCCAGATGTTACACCTGTGGCTGTATCACCTGATTACAATCTGTCATCTTCATGCCTTGCAGATCAAGTGAAGGTGATTGACAAGTCTTATTTGGAGCGCAGGTTTCACGCCGGTGATTCTCAACCGTTGATTGATGTTACTTCTGATTTATTTAGCTTGAACAAAGAGCAAGACAGGGCCTTTTGAGTGGTGGCAAACCATGCTTCGAGTCCATATTCCGGTCAACTCAAAATGTACATTGGCGGCATGGGAGGCACAGGCAAGTCTCAAGTACTAAAGGCGCTTTCTCACTACTTTGCTCTAAGGAAGGAAACGCATAGATTCATTGTAGTTGCGCCTACCGGGAGTGCAGTGTCACTGTTGGGAGGATCTATGTATCATTCTGTGCTGAGTATTTCAGATTATACCTCTAAAAACACATTACCTCAGGTTCGTGAACGGCTTCGAGGTGTGAATTACATTTTCATTGACGAAGTTTCTATGGTGTCCGCCTTAGAATTGTATCAAATTAGTAAACGCCTGGCTCAAGCACTATGCAATGAAGGTGCGGCCTTTGGGGGCATGAATATGATAGCGGCGGGTGACTTTGCGCAGCTTCCGCCTGTAATGGGTGGTGAAGCTGGAGCTTTATACAGTGACATGATTGGTCGAAGTGGCAGTACTCTCAAGAGACAGGAGGAGGCTATTGGAAAGGCATTATGGCAGGAATTTAACACAGTTGTAATTCTGCGCAAGAACATATGATGTACAGGTCTCACACCCGATGATCAAAGGTTTTGTATGGCGTTGGAGAATATGAGGTATAAAAGATGTACTACTGCAGATATAAGCTTTCTCAATTCCAGAGTTTCGCATAGCTTCAGTTTAGGGAATTGCCCCTCACTTGTATCTGATGAGTTCCGCAATGTACCTATTATCACAGCTCGTAATGCACACAAGGATGAAATCAATCGTTTGGGTACACTGAGATTTGCTACAGAAAGTGGTCAGAAGCTTACTGACTTCTATTCTGAGGATGTTATCAAACCAGTGAAGGATGTTGGCAGCGCTGCTTCAAGAGCTGGAAACAAATGCCAGAGACATCCTAAAGTAATGACAGATGGGCTGCAACAGCTTCTATGGTGCCAGCCCGATAGCGCAGCAGACGACAACCTTCCAGCTAAGCTGTCTCTGTGTTTAGACATGCCAGTCATGATTAGAACCAATTTAGCAACAGAGCTCTGCATAACCAAAGGTCAAGAAGGAACAGTTTACGGATGGCAGGCTGGAAAGGGTACTGTTAGCGACCCGAGTTATTACTCAAGTAACTTCACACAGAATCTAACTTCTTACAAAGAAGATGAGAGGACGAAGCAAGAGATATAGAATTGAGAAGAGAGAGTAGCTAAGTACAGGTTTTAACTCAAGGAGATTAAACTAGATCGAAGCTAAAGAAGTATTCTACAAAAGAAGTGTTCTTATATACGTAAATAATACCCTAAACCCTGGGTTTTAACCCTTGACTAATTAACGTGTGTATACCATGATTTATCCATGAGTTACGATTGCCTCAGGATGTACATGTTGTGATCTCAATCGCCTGATGTTCTGTGTGTGTCTAAGATCATCGTGCTGTCTACATGCGTAATTAATATAACCCTAGATCTGAGTAATACGATACTATCTACTGATAATAAAAGTGTCTACATGTACAAACAGTTGATAAGATAAGATGAAAAAGAAAAAGAATACATTGTTCGTAACATTACCCCCTCCTTAGGCACGATGTCCCCATCGTCCTAACTTCACTGCTAAGGCCTCAGTTGGCATTTTCTTTTGATCTACTACTTTGGTATAGGTATCGTGTTTAGGCATTGGTCGAAATAATGATGTCGGGAATGAGGAAATAGGTATTTCGAGTTTACGAAGTCGAGGTTTATTGGGGAATTTTTTGTGGAAATCCTCGATCGCTTCCTTCGCATTTGTTAGATTCGCTAACGGCTCCCATGTCTGCTCGTGTCGCGAATATCCTTTCCAGTGTACTTTGTATCCAAATTTTCCTCCCCTGTATTTTCCTGAATCTACGATCTCTTCTACTTCAAACTCCGGCTCTTTTCCTTCTATCACAGGCAGGGGTCGATCGTTCTTGGGTTGTTCCGGAAATTGCGGCTCGTGATATGGAGTAAGCAGTACTTCGTTAAACACAGGATGGATCCGTTTCCAGGTCTTTGGTATCTTAAGACGATAGGATGTGGCGTCTACTTTTTCTACGACTTCGAATGGACCAAATCTTTTATCATCCAGTTTTTTCATTGGACGATCGGACGTTAGATTTGTTGCTTCAAGCCAAACTTTGTCTTTCGGCTTGTATTCTATTGACGCTGTCCGCTTCTTGTCGTAATGTCGTGCCATGTCCGCTTTTGCCTTCGTCAATGCCGATCCTACTTCTTCTCTAATCTTCTTCATTGATTCTGCAAATTCCTGTGCCGTTGGGTTTGATGACTTCTTAACCGGAGCTGTTCCTTTATACGGATGTCTTCCCATATCCGCAAAGAATGGAGACACTTTTGTAGCCGAGTGTACTCTATCATTCAATACAAATTCCGCTGTTGGCAACCACTCATGCCAGTCATTCTGATGCTGATTAATGAAAATCCTGAGATAATGTTCTATCTCTTGGTTTATCCGTTCAGTTTGACCGTTACTCTGTGGATGGTACACCGTTGTGAAGCTACCCTGAATTCCCAATAGTCGGTAAAGTTCCTTCATGAATTTAGAGTGATATTGTGGACCTCTATCATGAATGATTTTTCGTGGTAATCCGTGTATTGGGAAGATCCTGTCTCTATAGATCCGGGCCATTCCTTCTGACGTTAATGACATATGCGTGGGAACTAAGCGTGTCCGCTTTGTGAAATGATCTACGGTTACGCTTATTGCATTAAATCTGCCAGCTTCCAGTAGTTCGCCAATTAAGTCCATTCCGATTGTCTGCCATGGTCCATCCGGAATCTCATTCGGTACCAGAGTTCCGGTTGGTTTAGTTCGATGACTTTTTGTAGCCTGACATTTTTCGCAACCCTTAACGTACTTCCGTACATCTTGAGTGATTCCTGGCCACCAATAGTTCCTTGTTACCAACTCCATGGTTTTAAATTGTCCCGGATGTCCCGCAAGAACCGAGTCATGATGAATACCAATGATCTTTCCTCGTAACCTATTGTCAATAGGTACGTAGATTCGATCTTGCCATGTGACTATTCCTTCTGATGACTCGACCCAACCCTGATCTTTTCCTTCTAAAGCCTTATTGACTAGATTATCCCGTACTTTTGACTTCTTTTTGATAAGATCTAAGATCTCATCTTCGGGCATTTCTAGTTTATTGATCGAAAAAAGTTCCGGTTTCAGAAGTACTACGTTCGCGTTGTCATTTTCCCCCGTCTCATGATTGGCCATCCTGGACAATGCATCAGGCTTCCCCATTGACTTTCCAGGTTTATGGATCAAGGTAAAATTGTATTCTGATAATTCCGTTATCCATCGGGCTTGTCAGCGGTTCAACTTCTGGGGCTTCTTGAAATACTGCAGATTTTGATGATCTATGTAAATCTCAAAGGATTCTGCTGCTCCCATTAGGTATTGTCGCCAATCTGCAAGGGAATCCATGATAGCCATCATTTCCTTATCATAGATCTCATAATTACGTTCTGTTTCATTAAGAGATCTCGACCTAAAGGCGATTGGCCACCATTTACCGTCTATTTTTTGTGATAGCACGGCTCCATTTGCATAGTCCGATGAATCCGCTTCTACACGGAATTGTCCCTGATCCCTGGGTATGGTCAAAACTACTTCCTCGGCAATTCTACTCTTGAGTTCTTCGAATGCCTGCAGTTGTAGCTCTGTCCATTCCCATTTTGTGTTCCCGGTAAGTGAAGACAATGGTTTGGCTATTTGACTAAACCCTCGAATGAATCGTCGGTAAAAGTTGCAGAAACCCAAGAAAGATTGTACTTCTTTCTTGTTTCCCGGCACTTTCCAATCTTTTACTGCCTTAACTTTCTTCGGGTCCATGCGTACTTGTCCGTTTCCCACAAAAACTCCCAGATACTCAACGACGTCTGTTTCGAATTCACATTTCTCGGGTCTCAGATATAGTTTATGTTCTCGTAATATATCTAATACCCTTTTTACAATTGATCGATGTTCTTCGATTGTATCCGTGAATACTAAAATGTCGTCTAAGTATACCATGACATGACCTTCGTTAATCAAGTCTCTCAATATGTGATTCATGAAAGCTTGAAAGGTCGCGGGAGAATTTGTGAGTCCAAAGAACATAACCGTTGGCTCAAAGAGTCCCCGATTAGTTCTAAAGGCCGCCTTCCATTCATCACCGTCCTTGATCTGGATATTGTTATATCCCCATCGGACATCCATTTTAGAAAAGACCTTGGAATCTTTTAGTTTATCGATGAGTTCCTGAATGAGCGGCAACGGATATTTGTTCTTTATCGTTGCTTCATTCAGTTTCCGATAATCCTGGACTGGTCGAAGTTTCCCGTCCTTCTTTTTAACAAAGAAGAATGGTGACGCCATAGGTGACTTCGACGTTCTGATTCGTCCGGATTTCAGGTTTTCCTTGATGAACTCATCCAATACTATTTGTTCCGCAGGGTTTAATGGATATACTTTGCAATCAACTGGTGTGAAGTCCGGCTTTAATTTGATCGCATGGTCCCAGGGTCTACGTTCTGGTAGATTTTGGAAATCGGCTTCGTCAAAGACATCTTTGTATTCATTGACATACTTGTCTGCCTTTGACTCCGTCTTTTTTCCTTTTCCAAAAGTCATACTCCGGAGATATCCGTCCCAATTCAGGTAAAACAACCTGTCGCCTTCTTCGAGTTCTTGGATCTCAGCCTCAGATTCGGGTTTTAGGTAAAACGGAATATAGCCGCACTTCTTTGGACACCGGTCAAAGTTCAAGATTGAGTCATTCCAATCTATGTTTGGATTATGACGTCTTAACCAGTCTAGTCCTAAGAAAATGTCTGTTTTTCCTAAATTGGTAACAGCAAGTTCAATGCGTTCCGCATGATCTCCTATTGCCAATCTGACTTCCACAAATCCTTCGATTGAACCGTCTTCGTTTAAGGTACCATCTGCATTATATACCGGCATCCTGATTGGTAGTTTCTTGACAGTTAAGCCGTGCTTCTCTACGAATTCTTTGTTTACGCAAGAACCCGTGGCTCCACTATCAAGTAATGCCGACATCTCAATTTGTTTGCCACTTTCTATGTCTTCGATTGTGACCGACAATTTGAGATCTCGTCCCTTAGTACCTTTCACGAAGCGTAAAGACTTTTTGAGCGTCTTTACGGCTGATACGGCTTCGCTAATATCCAATGACCTGATTTGGGCAACCGTTGCTTCTGATGCTTCCCTGGCCCGACAGGTTGGCATCCACGTTCTCAGAATTCCCACCGCTCGTTCTGACTCATCCTCTCTTACTCTCTGCGCTATCCATTCTGGTGAATTCGGTGGATATTTTTCTCTTACAGGCTTTGAATCAGTCTTTGTAGATACTGATGCAAATTTATTCTCAGGGTGCGTAAATACAAAATGAAATTCGCTATCTAAGTGATCTACACTTGATTGTTCCGATTCTGACTCAGAAGGACCTGCAATCACTTCTGAGTCTTGACAAAACCCGTATCCGATTTCAACCAGTTTAGGAACCAGCTCGGTGGCTGTTCCTCTTTCTTCTCTTCCTGCACGTTCACCTGTCGCACTCTCTGCTCCTTCTTCAACGGACAATCTCGGGACATGTGTCCCTTGACTCCGCAATTGAAACATAACCCGGTCTTTCGGGCTACGTCCAGATCCATGGGTTTACCTATGCCCCCAAAGGTTGTTCCTGTGGCGTCTTTACGATCGCCACTGCGTGCCGCGTTCTGCGGGCTTGTTTCTCTTGGCACGAATGCCGTTCGGTTCTGTCCGAGATGCTTTCGCATCTCCTGACGCCTGCGCCATAAGTGATCAATCTTGATCACTTTATCTTTCGACGTTGCATAGTCTACCGGCAACGCATCTTGTGAGTAGATTGCATCAATAATCTTGTCATTGACGCCCTTCTCGATAATTCTGACTACATAAGGATCGTCCTTCTTGTAGTCGGCCTCGGTCAACAGTATTTCCAACTGCTGGAAATACTCCTCGGCCGTTTCAGTGCCCTGTCTGAGCACTTCGATCTTTTCCTGGGCTGCTCACTGCAAACCCGAATCCAAGAACGCGGTGTTCAAATCTTGTTTGAACTCAGCCCACGTCTTTTTCCATTTCTCTTCTTCTTCGTTGTAATGGGTCTCGTAATAATTTTGAACCCATCCGTCTGTGTTCTTGCCATTCATGTAAGAAATAGCAACATCTATTCTCTCGTCATCAGAGTTGATGTTGTTTTTCTTATCACGAATGAACATGAACAACCTTCTTCGCCATATCTTGAATTCACCTTTAGCTCCAGTGAAATTCTCAGGCTTGTTCAAAAGGGATCTTCCTTTTTGCGATTCGTCGGACATTCTGATCGGTGATGGAGGTCGGGTGGAATATGGGGATGATGTAAGGGATCTGTTTGGAGGTGTGGTAGGTGATGCGGGATTCGAATTGAAAAGGTCGTCAAGGTTGTTCGAGAACCAAGACGTGGTGATTTGTTCAAAGTCGTACCGTCAGTAACCTCACGAAGAGATTTTGGGTACTCGTTCGAATAGGAATGATGAATCCGGGTCCGCGGGTCCACAGACTTCTTGATGGTTAAACTGGGCCCTCCATTCTAGGATTGGAGCGACGTCCCCAGCACAAAGACCCGTCTCCGAAGATCAGGAATCAATGTCTTATGTCTGCCAGTACACAGTCGGACTCAACGTTACTGTTTTGTACTATAGGCGACGTTAACCGTACTGTCTGTAGAACTTCTAACCGAAAGGAAACTCGGTGAAAGGCAAATGCCCAAGGAAAAAGGTGTTTAGCGTATGAAGGTCGGAAATCACTTACAAGTCGTAAAACGACGTGCAAGGGCAAGCTTGATGAAAATGGTATGTGAAGTCGGGTGAGTTTGTTTAAAGCTTTGATCTTATGTTAGCGACCCGAGTTATTACTCAAGTAACTTCACACAGAATCTAACTTCTTACAAAGAAGATGAGAGGACGAAGCAAGAGATATAGAATTGAGAAGAGAGAGTAGCTAAGTACAGGTTTTAACTCAAGGAGATTAAACTAGATCGAAGCTAAAGAAGTATTCTACAAAAGAAGTGTTCTTATATACGTAAATAATACCCTAAACCCTGGGTTGTAACCCTTGACTAATTAACGTGTGTATACCATGATTTATCCATGAGTTACAATCGCCTCAGGATGTACATGTTGTGATCTCGATCGCCTGGTGTTCTGTGTGTGTCTAAGATCATCGTGCTGTCTACATGCGTAATTAATATAACCCTAGATCTGAGTAATACGATACTATCTACTGATAATAAAAGTGTCTACATGTACAAATAGTTGATAAGATAAGATGAAAAAGAAAAAGAATACATTGTTCGTAACAGGTACAAGAGGACAGAATATTCTAGACACCCTATTTATCAAACTTACCAACCCACCGAAAGAAATCAAGATTGATGGTTTACCACCCAATGTCGTGCCTTTATCACCAACCTCCAGTTCCATGTGGATTTCACTGCCGGATGACTCCACAGTTCACGTAGGAAGGACTCAAGTTGAAGTACTGCCTTGTTTTGCAATGACAGATTACGCTTCACAAGGCAAGACAAGATTGTTCAATCCTGTTGATCTGCTGTATTGCAAAAACTTTCATGGTTATTATACGGCACTTTCACGCAGTGCCACTGCAGCAGGTACATTGATTCTACAAAGTTTCCATCCAGATAAGCTTGTAGGAGGCGCTTCAAGAGCCCTTCGCAGAGAGTATAGAGAACTTGAGCTGTTAGATGATATAACTAAATTGAGATTCGAGGGCAAACTTCACAAAAGTGTTGTAGCTGAACGCCGCAATGCCCTAATAAAGGCGTTTCGGCATTGGAAGGGACTGAGCTATGTCCTGCAAGGCATACACAGGGCACTGAAATGGTCAGCGAAAGATCCTTTAACAGAGGTAGACATAGAGGAGCTTCAATGGCAAGTGGTCAGACCTGAGGTGCCCTCAAAGACTGCTGATTCGAAGTCAACAAATCCTCTGGTGCTCGCATCAAAACTAAAAGCTGCAGACGGTAGCATTCCTTTGCAGAGGCCACGCCGCTATTTGTCCCGGGCCCTTTCTGACACTCTAAAAGACAATCTAGGCTCAACACAGACAACGCTCGTAGCATGCTCGCCTGTATCAAGTGATGTCACTGACCTTGCCATCAATTCACCGTCTCAGACAGCTGTGCAGCCTGTCTCAATCGACAGTAATTCAGAGGACACTTCAAAGTCAGTTGTCAGTCCTACCCGTACTCGGGGTTTTTCCAACAAACGCGGACCTACTTGGAGTAACAACAGTTGTGCTTATGATGTGGCTATTGTGCTCCTATATTCTTTGTGGGCCTCTGACCCTGATAGATGGGATATGAGCTTTCAATCTTCTCAGAACGAACTTCTACTTGATTTACCCCCAGTGTTTGAACAGTGTAGATTAGGCCAGTCAAGTCTTGAGGAAGCTAGAGATCAGATGCACTGGAAGCTTCATGAAAGCAACAGACAAGACTTTCAGTTCGGTGCGGAGGCTGTTTTACCTTTAATAATGGACAGGATACTCACTAGTTCAGATAGTCACACTGTATTGATCGAGACTGTATGTGTGAATGGTCATCAACGTGGTATGCCTTTCTACCAGGACTGTGCCGTGTTTGAAAGAAACCGCAACCCGGCAAGATCAGTGACTGACTGGCTCAACAACTTGGAGCATGAAACAGCAAGCCAGTGTGGGCTATGCCGAAGTGCAGTTGTGTACAAGCAAACACTACAAAGTGCACCTGCCTTAATCTCGTGTCATTTTGAGCCCACCAACACAGCTAACAGTGCTTTCTACATTGACCAGAACGTCGTTGTTGGTATTGACGGTAGGCCATACATCTATGAGCTTCGAGGTGTTATTCACCTAGGTGATCGTCATTATATTTGTCGAGTTGTTGATTCAAATGGTTCTGTCTGGAATCATGATGGTGTTGGCTCAAACGGTCAAAAACTCTTGTATGCTGGTAGTTTGAACAGCAATCGCAACCTCAACCTAAGAACCTGTAAAAATAAATTGGCTTACGGAGCACTGTATGCCCTTGTGCAACCAGTTGACCCTGAAGTGATACTCCCGATTGCTTGACTGCCGCAAAGACCGAATTCGTACTTGCCTGCATCCAATGACGCAGGCTGACAATCCAAGTTTCGGGCTCCAGCAGCGCTTTCGGTCATCAAGCTTCAAGGTTGAAGCTTTCGCGCTTTAGCGCCTTGACTTCTGTTGGACTTATGTAGGCAACTCCGAGTCTTGGAGGTGATTTCGGTCTTCGGTCTTCAGCAGCGCTCTCGGTCATCAAGCTTCAGAAGTTTTCGCGCTTTAGCGCCTTTCAGCGCTTCAGCGCTCAAAAGTTATGTAAGGGCCGAAGCAACTAATGACACATGGTTTTGCTTACGGTATACGCAGACCGTATCTCTTCTCCGGCTCTTCTCCCTCGAGGACTCTGATTCTTTCTTCCATATACTCTGCTAGCTGCACCTAGCTGCACGCGCACAATCAAGCACGTGAACAACTTACACTAATTTTATAACTTGCTTTCCCTTGATATCCGTCAGAAACAGAAGGTCGAAAGAAAAACGAAGCTCTGCACTGATCTGCATCAGAGTCCGGACTCGGAATTGTATCGGAGAATCGCAGAGTCGCGCCCAAGGAAGAGAAGAAGGAAGTATATCACCGTCGTGGGCGCGGAAAATGCTTGGAGGTGTGCTTGGCATATTTGAACGCGCGTGTGCTTCTGTGTGCTTTCCACCGGACGATGGGATTATCATGACTCGCCGGATGATGTCTGGTTCTGGATGGGTAGCCTTTATTGCGATATTGTGGCGTTATGTTGTGGGTTGCGCCTGAAGGATTCCTGAAGGAGGTATGTGTAGCTGGGTTCAATGGTAGTGATCTTGTGTGTTGCAACTTGCGACTCGCGGGGAGTTACCAAGGGTACTGCATATATCGCGCGTTGATGATTCGGGAGTTGATGATTCGGGATTGCAATATTCCGATTCATTCATGACCTCTGGGCCCGTACAGAATCCCGCCTTTGGATATTCACTTTCGCAGGTGAATCTGAACTTGGTGAGTTCAAGAATCACATACGTACATGTCCTTCTAAGATCCAGAGTCTTACTTATCACGCTTGCCGTAGTGATTCAAAATAACGACTCAGTACTCGTGATAAGTACTCGGCGTGATACGAGGCTTCTTGCCAAGAACTTTCTTTCCAACCGTGCATCTTGTGAGGGTTGATACCACTCACATATATTTCAAGCCTTATCGTCGTACATGCGGTAACTTCTAGCAGCTCACATGGATCGTTGTATCATTTCGGCGCCGTACCCATAGGTCCTACACGACGAGAATAGCCTGAGGATGTTTATAAAGGATACGTCTCGTCGTTGATTAAGACCCAGGATAAGCCTCCTACCTTCCTCCGAGTCCGAGTCTGCCCCCTGTCTTCATCATGGTTCGCATCACAAGATTCTTCACTTCAGTCTTGCTAGCCATCATCTACGCGACCACCATCACCGCCGCACCATGGCCTCTCACATCCAAACACGCCACTCATCGTGTCAGGGAACTCAGCAGCGGGCTCAAGATCGAAGTCTTCCATCCCGATTCCAAGTTTGAGACCTTCGGTCAAGGTATCGATCATCCCTTGTCAAAGAGGGATGATGCTACTTTGGAGGATACAGCGATTGCTTTTACGGCGGATCATTTGGGTGTATCGACCGACGCGGTGGTGTTCAAGTCTGGATTTGATGGAGATATGACGAGTCATGCGTATGTTAAGCAGAGTCATGTATGTTGTGAAGTATCTCTTTTTGGTGTCGGTGGAAAGTGCTGATGGATGGGTTTGTGATTTGCGTTGATAGGATGGCGTTCCGTTTGCTAATGCTGTTGCGAATGTGGCATTGAATTCGGAAAAGAAGGTTGGTATGGACTCGTCGCCGAGGTGTATAAGTTCTTAATATGTTCACTGCTATATCTAGGTCGTCGCTTTCGGATCATCTTTCGTATCCACCAGTACGTATCACACCACAACAAATAGAATTCAACAATATATCTGAACTGACATTCAATCTCATCCGTTCCAGATTCCATCGCTTCATCAACCCCTTCCGTACCCCTCGAAGATGCAATCTCAACCGCCGAACAAGCCCTTTCCGGCGCATACAACAACCACCCCGCAACAATCGAGTTCCTAGCTAAAGACGATGGATCTGTCGTCCTAACTCACGTTGTTCAAATTCAAAACGAAGACACGGGATCTTGGTTTGAAGCGTTCGTTGATGCGCATTCTGGTGAACTTGTTTCGGTTACGGATTTTGTGACTAAGGCTTCGGTGGGTATTCCTGTTTCCTGTTCAAGTGGTTTGTGGTGTTATCAGCATGAGAACTCATGGTTTCTTTGATGGATTTAGTACCTCGTTCTTCCTATTCAGAAAGAAACTCTTCTTGATGGGTTCGAAACTGTCACCGACCCTCAGAACTTGGCTTCGTCTCCTGATGGGTGGCATAATGATGGTACAACTAGCACTACGTAAGTCCTAACATCACATTCATCGCTTGCTTGCATATATGCTTATCATACACCTCGGGTTGTAGTACTACTGCGTAAGTGAACCTTTACCCCATCCAATTTAAATCTTCCGGGCCTTTATTCAACTCGCTCAAATGTCGTATAAACAGCGGAAACAACGTCGTTACATTCAAAGGTTCACAAAGCAGCACAACCACAGAATCGTCCAGCGGCCTCAACTTCATATTTGCACAGAATGCTTCTGCAGCACCGACTACGACTGGAAATATCGACGCTGCTAGAGTGAATACGTTTTACTTGGTGAACACGCTGCATGATATTTGGTATCAGTAAGTAGTTCCACATATATATTAAACACGACCGCAAAGTATTCATGACCGGGGTTTTCAATTAGGTATGGGTTCACAGAGGTATGATCCCTTCCCTTACCCGGTCTTCGGAGAATTGCTTTTGAACTGATGCATTCCTTCCCGACGCGTTCGCGTTAGGCTTCGTTCAATTTCCAAACGAACAACTTTGGAAAGGGCGGAAGTGGTAATGACAGAGTGACTGTATCCGTACAGGATTCCGCCGGGACTGATAATGCAGATTTTTCTACTCCCCCCGAGTAAGTATCGCTTTTTCCGTCCGCTTTTTCCGTCTTTTCTCATCAACAATATTGATTCTGACTCTGATGCACGGTTTTCACAGCGGTCAATCCGGACGTATGAGGATGTTCTTATGGGACTTGACTAGCGTGAGTATTGAGCAGAAATCAGCTCGGAGGGAATCCAACCGATTATTGATCATTAATACAGCCCGAACGCGATGGTGCTTTGGAGAACGATATCCCAACACACGAGAATACACATGGTCTTTCGAACAGATTGACAGGAGGAGGAACTGGTCGATGCTTGCAGACTAATGAAGCTGGTGGAATGGGCGAAGGTGAGGCTTGATCAGTAATTGATTTGATAAGTAGCACCTTGCTTAAAATCTGTGGGCTTGAAAGGTTGGTCGGATGCTATGGCCGAGTACGTTTCTCCCTCTCCAGACCGGCGCCGGCTGTTTCTGATACGTTGTTTGATTGGTATCCCAGCTGGATGGAAAAGACCTCTTCTGACGTCCCGGACTTTGTCATGGGACAGTATGTTATCGATGATCCTGCCGGTGAGTGAGGTTCAAGGCTTGTTCAAGATTCGGGACGACTGAATATTATACGATTTGTGATATAGGTATTAGATCTCACCCGTATTCCACTTCCGCGTAAGCAACCCTGTTATTCTTTTGCTCTGACTAAAAGCTTAATGATGATTCGATCTTTCTCCAGTACCGTCAACCCATTGCGTTACTCGAGTTTGAAGACTCTTACTGAAGTTCACGGTAAGTCTTGATTATTGGCATCTGTGTATACGATTACTGATTGGTCACCGCTGGGTTAGATATCGGCGAGGTATGTGTCTGAACATCTTCTAATTCCAAAGCTACCGGCAATTAAAGAATTCACTTGACCTTTATTTGCTATATCATAGGTTTGGTGAGTCCGAGTCTATTTCCCAATCAATAAACTGGTAACTTACTTTCTTCTTATACCAGGGCCAACATCTTACACAACGTATACGCTGCTCTCGTCGGAGAACACGGTTGGTCCGCCACCGCCAAGACCGACCCTACCACTTCGGAAGGAAACGTTGTGTTCCTCCATCTCTTCCTCGATTCACTTGCTACTCAACCCTGTAATCCAACTTGTACGCTGCCTGCCTGCCTTTCACTTTCAACCTGTATCTCTCGAAAGAGAAGCTGATCTGCCTTGTTTTACAGTCTTGACTGCTCGTGACGCATGGATTCAAGCTGACGTTAGCCGATTCGATGGTGCTAACAAATGTCTTCTATGGAACGCCTTTGCTAGTCGTGGTCTCGGGGTTAATGCTGCGAGCCACAATGATGATTCTACTGTGCCTTCTGGTTGCTGAAAAGATGCGATTTCAGCAGCCAGTAGTTAGGTGGAAAAGAATAATGTGTTGTTGTTACCTACTTACTATGTATGGGTCTGGGAACTGTTCAGACAGTTGTGTGGAATTAACGATCTATTCAACGTTTTCCTCATGTAATGATGCCTTACGACGGACACTCTGATGCCCTTGACCAGGACAAAGGAGTTTTGTCGCCCAACTGCCATCTCGGAGTCGACATGCCACAGGAGATCTCGACCTAGAGCGCTCCTCCACGGGCCAGCTAAACATTCATCTCGAATTCTTGAGGCAGATGCTCGGAAAACACAGTAACCAGAACCGCGAGGGCTGGAAGCCTGTCTGACTCGTATGAATATCTTCGTATCCCTGTTTGGCTGAGGGCTCGCTTGAAACAAACCCTCTGGAAGCTCACACTTTTTCTTTGACATTAGGTGCGCCTTGACTGAAAGCCATGCTTTTTAAGTCCACTGTTCAACGGTTGACCCCAAAGCTAGTTCAGGTTCAGTCAACATCCATCGCGCAGCCTCGTCTGTCGGTCGTCAGCTAGTTCACGAAAGATCAGACCAAAATGGAGGAACATAAGATCGACGTACATAGCATATATGGACATCATAGCACGCACTGTACATTGCCTAGAAGTTCAACAACGGTCCTGCATCGTACACCACTCGCCCTTCTCGCGCATTGTAAATTCGACATTAACCATTTAAACAGCATTGCTCCTCATGAGCTTCGTGCACCAAGCAAAAAGCGCGTCGCGGATCTTGAGGAACCTTGGTAGTGATATGGAAAGATTTGTAGCATCGAATGACCCAAGAACTCAAGGTCGATCCGCCCAGTGGAAGAAGTTGGCGCGCGATCTCCTTGTCTCGTCGAGGAAGACCTGACTATCCAAATCAGCAGTACTAATGAAGACAAGAAAAAGTTAGCGCCAAGATTGTACCGTGGTGCTGGGCCTGCTTTAGCGAGCTGCTGATATAAGCAGTGTTCCCTCCAAAGACTCCTTTTCAGCCACTTCGTACCCGAGCCCATTGAGCCACTGGCCAACATCTTATATATTGCGCAATGTGTAAGGAGTATTCTCTACAAAAACTACTCTCCACGCACAGCAACCCTTTTTCCAAATAAGCCTAAAGCTGAAGAATCGTCCTCGCCCTCTAGATATATGCACGCACCAGTACCTAACACGCACAACAATGCATGTAACATTCAATGTCTTCTTTGATCTCAAGGAGATTGAATCGCATCAGCGAGTTCTAACTCTCGTCAACATAGAGTTCCCACCGCATCTCGACGGGAAACCGATCCTTGACACACTCATCCTGAATGAAATTAGGCGTTTTAGTAATCTGACAGTGTGGCCTACCCTCGATCTAGTTCAGGTTGAGATTATCTTACTGGTAAGGTCATTTTCAATCCGTAGTTTGTGATCCTGACACCGTCTCAATGTAGCCAGAACCTGTCCCTGTTGACCCAAAAGAAACTCTGGGGAGACGGCTAGGTATGGTTCAACCACAGTCAGAGTTGATTCACGAGGATGTTACCGAATACATCAAGGATATGCAAAACAAACAGCCGTCCGAGACCGCGGTACTGTTTGTCGTGCGCATAAAGGAGGGCTATGAACTTGAAGTAGTGGTAAATTTGGCCAACTCTGGTCCCGGACCTGTTCAGCGTATGTTCAGTATACCTATTGACCATCTCTAGTACTGATATCCCGCAGGCTATAAGAACGCGCTCGAGGCTGTCGAGCAGTACCAAGCCTCAACATCAACCATCGAGTCGACCGAGAGCAACCCATTGAAAGCCATTCTTGATGAGTTTCAGGACCCTCAAACAGGCTTCTCCATCGTTGCCCCGCCCATCCACATTTTTCATCCAGTCTTCCAGGAGTTTCTACGTCTTATTGATGAACCCTCGGAACCCCTCGCCGTTACAACAGGAACTCTTAGCACCACTGCCGCATTTATGAGGACCGCTTGCTGTGAAAATGAGAGCGTGAAAGAGACAGCTTTAGTTGATTATTTAACTTACTTGCTAGAACCTTGCCGTCACCTTTCTGCAGCCAGGAACTCCAGAATCAAGAGTTCAGTCGATCTCGTGAGCCTTCAGCTGGAACGAGGTGTCAAAGTTCCACTTCTTCCTTGGGAGTTGAACTGCAAAAGTATCGGTGAAAAAGATTGCAACCCTACGGCACAAGTCGTATTGTCCGCTATCACCAAGTGGGCAACAAAATCTGTGTGTATTGATTTCGCTTTTTGGCCTGCTATGTTCTCACTGTACATTATTAGATGGCTCCAATTCGTTCGATTTGTTGCTGCCCATGTTTCCTTCTTGCTGTAAACGGCCCTTATATCTGTGTACTTGGCATGGTCTTCACGGATAGAATTATTGTGCAACCTCTAACAGACCTCATCAGGGTTGGAGAAGCATGTTCTCATGAAGACCAACGTCGCTACCGTGTGGCTACGATATTTGCTGCCCTCCAACGCTGCCTAACCAGACTTGAAGACTATTATCAGCAATTACTCGATCAGCCGCGATATCATCCACTCACTGACTCCCATCCTCGATTCTTCCCGTACCCAACCCGTTTCCTTGACAAAAGCACCAAGAAATTGATGACCTTCAAGTATTTGCACTCGCTAGAAAATCACCCGGCTTGCGTAACGTTTCTTGCGAAACCTTTGGAAGAATCAGAGGGGAATATCAAGTATTATGTGGTCAAGTTTGTTGAGAGATATGGGATGGAGGCCCACTCGTACATGGCGCGCGAGGGTTATGCCCCAAACCTTTTGTACTGTGGTTCATTGAGTGGTGACCATGAAGAGGAAACTCCGACAAGCACCGGCCAAGGGATCCATTTGGGTGGGTTACGGATGGTTATCATGGAATACATAGAACAATCGCAAGTCCCGCAGAAACCGTATCATTCGGTTTTGACTGCCTTAAGGGTGCTTCATGATGGAGGATTCGTTCATGGTGACTTGCGACCCCCGAATGTCGTCTATCGAGGGGATAAAGCATTGTTGATTGATTTTGATTGGTCAGGCAAGGACAGTGAAGTGCAGTACCCATTCTGGGTATTAGAAAGGACCAAGAACATTGCGCGTATCACTGATTTGGACCGCATCATGCAGGAGGATGATCTGGCCATGCTCCGGTACCAATTTGCTAAGTAACGTAGTACGAACGTTCGAAGGCCTACCGTCCAATACATTTCCTTGTATTACCATCCGTCGATAGCGAAAATATGTACACCTAATTATATGATCAATACGCAATCCCTCTCACACATTCCCTTACGCATTCATGGTTCTGATTCGTTCCAAAAGATGGAATGATGCAATTCCCTTGCGTGCCCATGTCTCAATAACTTGAACTCTGGTAGAACACTTTAGCATCGGAACGGTCAAGTTTCAGAAGTTCCCGCTCACCATCTCCATTAACACGGCACATGAAACCAGTACTCCCTCCCGCCCTTACACAATCGTCACAGTAACCGTAGCAGCCTTCTTCAAAAACACTGACTTTCCCGACGTCCAAAACTCAATATGCTGATCCCACGACCCAATCCTCTCCGCTGCACCAGCCACCGCCGCAGACGGCTTGAGCATCAAACCCTTAAGTTCCGGATGCGTATTCTTCGTATCGTGGTCAAAGTGGCTAAAGAACGTCCCGATGAAGAGGCAGAAAATCAAACCATGGACAAGATTCTCAGAGCTCGTGACCCAATCCTTGTCTTTCGGGTCGTCATAGTTGAGATGGAGAGAGTTGAAGCAGTCTTTGGATACAATAGGAATTTGGTCTGTCCAGCCGCGAGGAAATGGAGCTGTGTCGCGGACGATGGCGATGGCGCACATTGCTCCGGTGACGGTGATGCTGCCTCCTGAGACGTTACCGAACACAGAAGTGCTAGTGAGGCTGCACGAGGCTCTGACGACTGAGAATCGCGGGTCCTGTTTATATGTGGATGTCTCGGCCCAGGAAGCAAGCTTCGGCTTCGTTTCGTACTCCCACCTGATGGTAGGTCTGCCTTCACCATAAACCAAAGATGCCCATGACCAGGACGGAGGAGTTTTGTCACCCAACTGCCATCTCTGGGGGACCTTTGATTCGCCGTCGACCTGCCACAGGAGATCTCGACCCAGCGTGCTCTTCCACAGGCCAGCCAAATATTCGTCTTGGGGAAGGTGCTCGGAAAACCTAGTAGCCAGACCAGCGAGAGCTGGAAGCCTGTCCGACTCGTATGTGAGATCCAACAGACAGTAATCTTCCATCATTGTTCTCCAAAGCCCATGCAGCTGCGACTGGTCGAGGGATCCGAGGGTCGATATACGGCTCTTGGAAGCACTCCAGCCGTCACCGCCAATTTCCAAGCTATCAAGGGTTGAGCACTCGCACCGTTGCTGATCAGCACAGTCCCACATCATCTCATTAGAGTGAAAGTGGATAGTTCGTGGTGCGAGATTTCTCTCCTGGTATACCCAGCCTCGCTGAATCAGAGGTGCCGTGTCCTTGTGCATGGATATCCAGCGAAAGGTCTGCATCGATTCGTGCGACGAATTCAACGTTAACCGGACTTTGAGATTGTCGCTATAACGATCCGGGTCGTCTTCGCTCGAAACCGTGTAAGATTCGACGTCGCACTTCCGGATTTTTGACACTGGCTTCGACTCCCTTCCTCTGGATATCGCAGCAGTGAAATGTCTAGCCCATTCCCAGGTATTTCGTGACGTCCAACGAGGGGTGATAAAGCCTTCATTACCGCTCGAAGACCTGGTAGTCGCAATATTAAGATAACATCCCGCATAGATGTCCGCCATTACAGCTGATTGGTCTTCCCAGTCCTTTGTATCTTTATGCAGAGAGAATCTATCCAGAGATATCGCAGGCCGAGAGCTCTTGTAATTTGGACAGTATCTTGGAAAGTCTGCGGCAGTTTATTGAAAGGAATGTCCTTCATATGATCGGCCATGGTCTCCTTTGTCGCGACAAGAATTTGCTCTTTGCCCCAAGAATGACTAAGGGCCACGTAGACGTCCTTTTTGTAACCTGTCTCGATGAGGACGATCTTGTCGTTTGAGAGGTCTAAGACTCGTTTCGGTAGTGGCTTCGGTTTATCGATGGTAGCACACCCTTGACAGGTGGAATGGTGACCAAGACATTCCTGCAACCATTCCTTGATTATGGTGGCATAACCATGAGGATCAAGAGCAGTAGGAACTTCTCCGGCCTTGCCAACAATGCTCAAACTCGGCGAAATATCTAAGCAGAAGTTAGAGTTATAGTAAGAACCCGGTGGACTATAACTCACCTCCATCTGGAGTAAACACTTCCAACTCAAATTCTTCCTGCGTGTCATCCTCGCCTTTAGCCTTCGACCGGTTGAGATTGCATCTCATCACAAGCCGCAGTCTCCTTGATTCCTTTTTATCCTGTGGAGGGCGGGTTAGGGACTGGCTATCCCGATCACCGACGTCAACGTCATCCTCGAAGTCACTATCCACGTCCTCCCAAGAGGACTCTGAGGCGATATCGCTACCGCTTCCATCAATATTATCTTCTTCATCCTCAGTCCCCTCGTGAGTATCGTTGTCAACCTCACTCCCCTCATCAGTACCGCCCTCATCCTCACTCTCCTCCTTAGTACCTTCTTCACCCTCACTCCCTTCGTCAGCGCCTTCTTCACCCTCACTCCCATCATCAGTACCTTCTTCACCCCCACCGCCCTCAGAATCCTCATCAGGACCCTGAACAGCGACTAAATAATCCAAACCCCGCGACTCTGATCCGGCTAAGCCACTCCCACCAAGGAAAGACTCCACCGCATCTCGAAGCAAAGCACAAGTCTCGCAAGACCGCATAAATCGACGATAAACGCCAGAATGATCGGTCCCGCCGACGCCTATGGCCGACGCACGCAATTCCTTTGCTCGCATCCAGTGACGCGCCGCTTGGCCCATAGAACAAGTGTTTTCAGTTAAGCGCTGGAGCTTGGCGATGTCGAGGTTATAGCATAGAGGGCAAGTTGGGGATGGCATAATGTGATTGTGAGGAAGATGGAAGATATGGGGCTGGCGGTTGAGCTTAAATGTCGGAAAATCCAGGTGATCGGATACATGCTTCCTGTCAGTGTTCATCATGCATGGGGTATACGCAGGTGATGTTGAGGGCCGGGTAAGACTTGATAGCGCTCGCCCTTATTAAGTAGGACGCGAGCCTGAGTCTTCAGCGCTTCGAGCAAGCCAGGGGCCTCAGCGCTAACATCCTACATTGCTCTTGCCGGAGAACACACGGTTGGTCCGCCACCGCTGAGACGGGCCACCACCACCACCTCGGAAGGAATGTAGCGTTCCTCCACCTCTTCCTCGATTCGCTTGCTCTACAACCCGCAATCCTACATCATCATCTCTACATGTAAGCTGATGCGCGTTCCTTTTATGAGAGAAACTTACCTGTGTGTTAATCTTGACTGTTCATGACGCATTTATCCAAGCCGGCGTGAATCGATTGGATGGTGCTAACAAGCGCCTCCATGCGCCTCTATAAAACGCCTTTGCTAGTCGTGGTCTCGGACCACAATTGATGAATCTAGCCTTCTAGTACCTGAAAAGAACCAAGTCGGTCACCAGTAGACAGGAATTGCTGTACCCTACTTACCACTTATGAGCATCGAGCTTGAAGGCGTCAGACGATTGTGCAGAATTAAGAATTCATTCAACATCTTCCTTGAGGCTTATAGTGTCGCGTCTCCCCTACGAGCTCAACAACTAGGTCGCATCTTGATACTTGATTTATCGTTCACTCGGCGTGAAGCAAGAAGTTCAAGTCCAGAGAGCTCTGGTGTCGAGGCATGGTAATGAGTAGATAGTTTTCTCCCGAATTCGGACTTCGTCGCTGGTTCGCCGTTCAAGCCACGTGACATTCCCGCTTTGACCATTACTTCCACCAAGGGACCCTGAGGCTGCACGACCTGCAGAATGGCAGAACGGACGAACTCGAACATGCTGTTCGCAAATTTTAACCAAGATTTCTCGTATGTCTATCTTTCTGTATTTCGTTTGGTATTCCTAACTTTTTCTGCTTGGTACAGGTGTATTTCCGTTGGAACACGGAAAGGTTATAGCATTACGAATTGTGACCCATTCGGACGCGTATATACCATGAGTGTGTTCTTTTCGCCTTTTTGCATGGTAATACTCTACTAACTCAAACTTTGATGAGTAGATGATGGAGCAAGGGGGATTGTAGAGATGCTATTCTGCACGTCACTCATAGCATTAGTAGGAGCTGCAGATCAACCACAGTCGAGCCCGAGGAAGTTGCAAATTGTAAACACCAAAGTAAGCTTATATGCTGCATCAAATTTCCCTCCGAATAACACTTCATTCTTAGAGGCAATCAATGATATGCGAACTTCTCTTTCCGTCATCTATTCTAGCTGTAAAGCTGAACAGGAAAACACTTGTGATTGTCTTGGAGTCTGAGATATATATCTACGATATATCTAATATGAGGCTCCTACATGTCATTGAAACGACACCGAACCCAGATGGTGCGTGGAATACAACATCTTCGTCGATTCCGCGACTCAGTCCCTTCGTCTTCTAGCAATATGCGCACTCTCCCCTTCAGCAGATAGTTCGTATCTCGCTTACCCATCCCCCGTTCCATCCCCAACAACGCCTTTTTCTGGTCAACCATCCGGCTCATCTTCCACCACACCCGCAGCAAACACCTCATCCTCCACTCCCCAAACCCAATCCGGCGACGTTCTACTCTTCTCAACACGTTCGCTTACCGTAGCCAACGTCATTCAAGCCCATAAATCTCCCATCTCGTTCCTCTCCATAAACTCTACCGGCACACTTCTTGCTACATCCTCCGACAAGGGCACCGTCATACGTGTCTGGAGCGTGCCCGGAGCAGAAAAGCTGTATCAGTTCAGGAGAGGAACGAGAGAGGCTAAGATCTACTCGATGAATTTCAATACTGTCGGGAGTCTGTTAGCTGTTAGCTCGGCGCACGATACGGTACACATATTCAAACTCGGACGAGGAGGCAAGGGAGAGCCTTCCGGGGGCAAGGCATCTAGCCCCTCGCCTTCGTCTGACTCGATTGATACGGCTGATGGTGGGATTGAGGGAGGTTATGAGGCCTTCATTGAGAAGAAGAAGAACGGTGGTGTTTCGTCTAGTTTGAGGAAAAGGTCACTGCAGGTGACTAAGAGCTTGTCGCATTCGATGGGAGGTTATTTGCCGAATACGTTGACGGAGATGTGGGAGCCTACGAGAGATTTTGCGTTTTTGAGGTTGCCGACGAGTGGGGCGCGGTGTGTTGTTGCGTTGAGCGGGTGAGTTTCATGTCCCGTTGTCGTTTCTTTTCTTGGTCCTGTTTTCGTATTCTTGGCCTTTTTTGGAGGTTCTTTTTTCTAGAATTAGTGGGCGACTTGCTGATGTTCGTATGCGGGACGATGCCCCAAGTTATGGTCATATCCTCCGAAGGGTATTTCTACTCATACAACATCGACTTGGAGAACGGAGGCGAGTGTTCGTTGATGAAGCAGTACAGGTGTGTACAACCATGTCAGTTAGGAGCAGAAACTAATTGCTCTCCTTTTAATTCTCTCCTTCTCTCCATGCCAACCTTGTCATACCACCCTGGCGTAATTCCACTCGCAACCCTCGTTCCCATCGCAGCCTGCTGGACTCTGACGAGGGCGCCGGTCCAGGGTCAGGACTGGCGGAATGACCGTAATCAACGATGTCAACTGCGAGCTGACGAAGAGAGTGGTGTTCGCTCTGGATCTGATATTGCGCTATACGGCTTCTTTTGCTCTATTCACTTGGAATGCAACCCCCGAACTCTCTTTCCTGCGGCGGGTCGTCGTTCACGCGTTCACGGCGTTGTCGATGCATCTGGGGCTGTTGAGCTCAGTGAGAAAAAGGATTCGTATTGGGAATTGGAACAGGAAGGAAAGAAGGCAGATTACGATGTTAACGAACTTGAAATCAATTGATTGACGGGTTGAATGTTACGAGGGCAAAGAACAGAACTCTTTTTTTTTTCAATTGTCATGGCTTTTTCACGCGTAGTTTACATTTTTTAACTTTCTCTTCCTTCATTACTATTTACATAGGTGATTCAGATTCAAACTTAGTGTACTTATCCCCCCCTCTTCTGATGCTAGTCTTTTCGTTACTTTACGCCTCCTTTTTCTCTGTCAGTTCCTTTCTTTTCGTTCTTTGAGTGCTTGGTAAAGTACGTACTTAGCTGCTGTGGTCCTGGATGAATCGATGTCAGGGACATTGATGAAATCGATGAAGGCTCGTGCGAATGAACTTCAAGTTCAATTGAGAAGACATCTGGAAGCGCCTTTGGCATATAATAAAAAGTGTACTGGACCCACGAGCCATCTGCTTCCTTCCTTCTCTTTTCTCTCATCTCACCACCCTCGGTTTTTTTTCACCTTACACCTCTCGCGTCTGCTTTCTTCAATTGTAATCTGGCGAACAAATACAGCCGCTGGCACCACTGGTAGAACTGTCAGAAGCTCAGAGCATGATGAACTGATCATCTTGCACGTTATTTCTCTTTCATTTGCCGCGTCATTTGCTCACTCTTTCGTCTATCTCTCTTCAACAGGAAAATCGCGCAACGAGTTCTGTATATGCGTTCAAGTACTGCCACAACGTGTACGCTGTCTTGATAGCATGAATTAGGCGCAGGAACGTCACGTTTTCGTATAAAGGCATCGGTGAGTAGACGCGATTATTGTCAACCGTGACTGCCAACGATATCGATCTCACAGTCTCCTTCGCTGCCCTTGCACGCAGTCCGCTGTAAAACTTTTGCTCAAGACCCGAAATTTCGAAATCTCGAAATTTTGAACGGCGTTTGCGCCGTTGCGTTGATATGAATCTGACCTCAGGTTCGTTTGACGGTAGAGGCTTCGCCAAGAATCGCCATAATGTACTATGGTTCTATTACACCAAGTCCTATCGTGGTGAGCTTGTACTAGGCGTAGTTATGACTGCAAGCTGACTTCACGCGTTTCTAGGGTTCGCGTTTTCGATACGAACCTGACCCCAGGAGCGTGTCTTTGGATCCCTTGTTCGCGTTCGGGACGTATTGCTGTTGAATGAACTTGACCCCAGGAGCGTTCGACGGTGTATATGTCGTCGACCACTATGCAGTGTTCGAATTCGTTTACGAGTAAGTCTAACTTTCGTCCTCTGGCTCACGCCTGATCTTATTTTATGATTTTCAGGATCTGTCGCTGTTGAGGTGAACCTGACCTCAGGATCAAATAGTGACTTGTCGTGGGTTGTGCAGCTGTTGAGCTGTAACAGGAAAGTATCTTCAGCGCTTGAATTTAGGCTAAGGGTTATCGTTACGAACCTGACCTCAGGAGCGTTTCGTTGATCTATGAGGACCTATGGATTTCTCGTTCGTGTGCAAGGACTATTACAGTTCGGGACATGGTTGCTGTTCAGCGAACCTGACCCCAGGAGCGTTTACCGGCGATTGTCAAGGACTATATATATGTAGTGTTCGAGTTGTATTACGATGATAATAGTAAGTCTAAATCTTGACGTCTAGTTCCAAGTCTAATCCTATTCTTTTCAGGACTTGTTTACTGTTGAGATGAACCTGACCTCAGGATCATTTGATAGTGATTCGTCGACAACACTACTAGCTTCTGGTCTTCACGAACCTGACCCCAGGAGCGTAAGCTGACGTTTGAGCTGAGACCTCGACCGAGTCGAGGCTTGTTGTGATTGAAAGGAACCTGACCTCAGGATCGTTCGACTGCGGCTTGCCGTAGACTTAAACATGCTACATCACTATGTGATTTCTCGTCAGTTGCTGAATCCGGTCTCAGCTTGAGCCCAGTTCTAAGTTTTCTTTTCTTTTTCCAGATTCATGATGATGTCGGTTTTACGAATCTGACCCCCAGGAGCGTAAAGTCTACTCGGAGCGAAGGAAGTCAGGATTTGCTATTGAAATGAACCTGACCTCAGGATCATTCGATAGTGGGTTTTGTGGATTTGAAGGTCATGGTAATGAAGGTGAGTCCTTCTAAGTTGACCTTGAACTCGGTTGCATCTGACGCTGTCCTAGAAGCTGGTTTCCGTGCATATATGAGGACGAAAGACGGGTATTGGACACATTCGAGAGAGAACTCGGATTCGTTTCTACTCATCAGGAATTGGCGAGTGGACTAGGTCAGGTTCCTTTCGGTTCCTTTCGCAGCCGCCCAGTACTAACCATTCCAATCCAGGTCCTTCTGCGGTGCCTAGTATGTTTTTTTAGTAAGACACATCTAAGATAGTCTAGAGTGCCCTATGATATCGCGTGCCAAAATCTGGCATTGTGAAATGGTTGTAACGCTGCATGAATATCGAACTGGAAGGCATTCCCAAGTTCTAACGACGAGTTGTGCTTCATTTCCCTTTCTTCTGAAGCTTAGACCTTGTGAGAGGTACTTGTTGCTTGTGTAACATGTGTTTCACTGACGGTGTGATACAATGTAAGACTATGGTGTGATGAATCAATCATATAAGACGAAAGGCCTGGCGGGGTTTCTTCAACGCATTTCCGCGCTATATCAAGTAAGCCTTCTCTTTTCTGTCCATTCATCGCACTCATTCCTCCTTTTCATTCATTCTTTATCCGCTTCTCTTTTCTCAATCGCGACTGCAATTCTTTGTATTACTGTGGTCAAGACACTTCTGTTACAATGTTGGATCCCGAGGACCCCGCGGACTATTACTATGCAGGCTTGCCCTCCAGAGTACGCTTAATTGGCCGGTCAAGCACCACTCCATGGAAGGGGCCAACCGGTCTCGAATTCTGAAGCACTGGGTAGACCCGGTCAAGCGCGTAATAGGCCACGTTCTTTATGCCCCTCCAATCGAGCACGGTGTCCGCACTGAACAACATATGCAAGATTTTGCAGTAATCGACTTGGATGTCTCCAAAATTGACGCCTCGAATTTTCAAGGCAACCTTATCCATCTCAGCACCAAGATTTCGCCTAGCACCTTCGCCCATAAAATGTTTCCAAATAACCGGAACGCTCATACCTTTTACCCTGCAGGTGGCCTCTTGAAACTTACAGGTGTTATTCCGGATGACGAAATGCATTGCCCCACTGCATCGGATCAAGAACTCGACTCATATCCTGTGGTTGTCAAGAATGGCCATGGTACTGGCCTTACCATTGGTCTTGCAAATAACATCTGTTCTTGCGTGCGCTATTCATTCGAAGATGGTAGCGATCTGGATTCCTATTCCATGGAGTGGGCCATACTCTCTTACGACAATAAATCTGGTCCTTTTTCTGCTCCAGGTGATTCTGGATCTGTGGTTGCTGATGGTCAAGGACGTGTGGGCGGCATTATCATGGGTGGTGCTGGTGCTACAGATTCTGTAGATGTGACGTACATGACTAGCATCAACTTCATCATGAAGAGTATCAAGGCAAAGTATCCCAGCGCCCATCTTAATCCAACCTTCTGCACTTAGAATGTATACTTGGTGAAATGGGCGGAGTCACTCCCTTGTTGTTTCCGCCTCTTCATCCTTGTACCCATTCCTCCAATAGCTTTCCTTCTTCACAGCTCCGAGATCCTGGCTACTTACCGGTTTAGTTAGTGATAGGAAAATAGTTGTTGCATAATCGTGTTGTACACTCTAAGACTGTATACAATCTTCGTGTAATTCCAAAAATGTGTTGATTCGTGACTCTGGATGCGTAAGAAACTAATAAAGGCGACTTCTAGAATGAAAGCTGGAAGTAGGACCTTGATCGTTTGGTTAGGAACGAATTGACGAAGATGTTCTCTCGATATCGCTGTAATACTGGTGCCACTGGAATCGACGCTCTGAGGTAACAGGTGGGGCCAAGGTTCCGGGTTTTGCTCGGTGTCTACACGAGAAAACTTTAAGTCAGCGTCCTGTCCATTGAACGAAACAGTAACATTCGAAGTGAAGATACGAACATTGAATCCTTCAATGAGTTGCAAGAGTCGCTCTGATTGGAAGTTGGAAGAGCTGAGACCACGCGAGGCAGGGACTGTTGTAGCAAGAAAAGAAGACCTGACCGGCGTCTAGATACTCGAACATATGCTAATATCTACCCAACCGCGAACCCTCTTCCGCCCTATCCTTCCTCATCTCTGCTTGTTGTAACCTCCTCCTAACCTCCCTCTTAAACTCTCTCTCATAAACCACATTTCCTTCACAAATTGCCTCCAAATCAGGCGTCAACCTCAACCTCGGACAACCTCTCAAAAGATTTTCAGTAGCCAGCACACATTCATCGCTCAACCCAGTCCAAGTCCGGTCCCAACGGTCAGATAGATCCCCAAATGGAATGAAAATATCTTCGAGATATGCACATTCCCCCAATGCAGCGATAATCGGCACCGAGTTCAGAGGGATCAAGCGTATAGGACCTTCAAAATAAACATTGATGGACCTCAATGTCCCCTTCTTTGACTGGACAAACCCAACGGTTATCCTGATAAATTCGTCTTCTTGGACAACACTCCCAACCAAAAATTCCGCCACTTCAAGTGGAGCTTTAAACTCTGTAAGCATCTTCACTTCTGCGACTCCAACCAGAACACCTCTAAGAATCAACGTGGTTAGAGAGAAGAGGTTGTTCACTATGACCTCGATGATCTCGGTTCTGAACCTGTGATCGCGATAGAAGAGGTTTTGGCTGAAAATTAGACTCGTGAGACCGTGGCCCGAGGTCACTGCGAATTCACGCAGACACTCGGCCGCGATGAAGCTTGGGATCGAAAGGGATCTCAGCGAGGGTGTTTTTCTAGCCAGAATTACGAGTTGTTCGGTTGATGGACTAGGACTAATTAGTGATCCGATTTCAAGTGAACGAAGGGAGACACCGAGTCCTTCTAATAGAGCCGGCCACCAAAAATCGAATAACCGTAAAGACCTGAGGTTCATGAAAGGGTTAGAAGCGTCTGCGAGAACAAAGGGTTCGGATAATCGTGTGAAGGAGAATTTTGTGAGCGAGAGATCTTTGAGGTTGGAGAAGGATGAGAGTATAGAGTGGATTGTTGTGATGAATGTATGCGTTACGCGCTCCTCTTCGTCTCGCTCTCCACAATGAAGAAGGAAATCCTCGACGTTTGGACAAAGCTGGGCAATCTTAACAATAACTCGCTCGTTGCACCCTCCTGTCAACCTTCGAATTCTAAGACTCTTGACTTGAAACCCAAGAAAACCGGAATCCGAACCATTCGAAGCACCCGAAATAGATGCACCGAAAGCAAACTGAACTTGTCGCTCGATGTTTTCGAGATCGCGTGGATGATTCCATAGGATAGGATTGGCGATGGCATGGAACGAACGAGAGATCAATGAGGCGGCGCGGAGCGTGGCACGCCCTTGTCTTGTTCGTGGGGAGATGTGGGAGATGATTTCGATTAGAATATCTGGTAAGGAGAGGACTCTTTGCGTTGTAGTCGTCGGGGTCAAACTTGTGGTCAACTCGTCGATATCGACTCTGTCGATGACCGGCAAAGCTGGGAAAAATCATCAGATTCAACGCTAGATCCTGGTTCAATGCGTTTACCATCCAGTTCACGGAGATACTTTTCAAACACTTCTCTCTGTATCCTCTCCCTCTCAACCCCAGAATCAAGAACGGATACCCAAAATTCAAGCGCTAGGCGTGCGCGTGTGCGTGCTCTTTTTTGTGCGAGTTTGGTGGCAGCGTCGAGATTTGAGCTATTGCTTAAAGCATTCTGTGTGACCTCAACAGTATAAGCCAGAAGCGACTCGGACACGTCTAGAAGATGAAATGTGAGCTGAGAGTCGGCCATTTCTTCACGATAGTTTGAGTTTGGAAATTCATGGGGAAGAAATTGGCAAATTAGGCTTGGGCGCTTGAGAGGCTCGGTCAAGCGCCCAAGCCTCCGCCATGTTGATCCATCGCTAGCGATGTTCAATGTAAGCGGAACCTGTTGCTCAAAATTCCCCGGGAAGATTGAATCAAAATTTCTCTATTCTTTACATGATACAGGATACAATGTGCCCCATCTCGTATTGTACTTTTGCCTGGAACATCTCAAGAAGTCACGAAATTACTTGCAGGACTGAGCCAGGATAATAATGCTGAAGAAGACCACTCGGAGATTACATGCATAAATGGGCGTTCGCTCGAAGAGTCCCAATCCAATGATCTCCAAAGGTACCAGATGTTGAGCGCATCGAATTCTTCTGGCTTACATACTGCGAGTATGGCAAGTCAGCGCATGCTTACCCGAACAGTCACAGAGATGCGTAAACTCACTATTTCGCTCGGATTCACATTGGTTCGAGCGGGATCCACAACTCCAAAGTCGATGATGTCGACTTTCCTGAGGTCGTCGGGGTGAAACAGGTACTGTGATTGAAAAGTATTAAGACTCAGCCAGCGTAATCAACGGGTCTCGGGGCGACATAGGATAACTCACGTTCTCGTAATTGTCGTCGCCCTGGACAAATCCCGTCCGAATAGCCAAAATCGTTTGCGCAGTAGCAGCCGTCTCAGCAACAGTTTTAAGGTACTGTCTACATAGCGCTTCGGTGGCGGGTCTCAAAGCCAGCAATATATTGTGGATGTCTCGCCCAGGTACCCTATTCATGATCATCCACATCGTGCCGTCGGCTGAGCAACCTGAATCCAGGTAAAGGTGATTGCCTTGCGCTTTCCCCGCCTGCGAGGAGTGTATGAAGGACGCAAAAGACTGAATATGCATTTCAAGGCACAATACTCACTGCCTTTGTTCTCTGGATTTCCTCACTGAACTGGTTACTTTGATCATCACGAATCAGTTGCTTCGCAATAGCAGGACGACCGTCTATGTAGGTCGTTTCGAATGTCTTTGAAGATGACAGCTCTGTAAGTGAGTGCTATCCCTTCATGGATAAGGTAACTTACTATAGATACGCCAGATCCACGAGAACCAGTGGTGATTTGACGACCGAGGGTGTAGGTGTTTCCGTTGATCACGATTTCTAAGAATCTCATGTGGTCAGTTGAGCGCTCAGCGCGACGGTAGGTAAAGACAGAAGTGAACTTACTGTCCCCCGTCCTCTTTGGGGCCGCACGAGCGATAAGTGAATGGACATTGTCGTCGTCATATGCACGACCGAAAAGCCAACCGATGGCACGGCTAATCTTCTTGGTCGAAGACGGGGTTTTAGTCATCGGACTGGTTTTCGAGTTGCTAACAGAACAAGTCGCCTGCGTTCAGAAGAATGTCAGAAGATACAAAGACACTTCGTCGTGCATGTCTGAAGAACTCACGCCAGTAGGAGGGGTCACTGTAGCCGCGGTGTTTTGTGTGGAAGGCGACGAGGGTTGCTTGACGCCTTTGGTAGAACCACCTTTAGGCGTACTGCTCTTGGTAGAGCCACTACTGCTGCCGCCTTTGATTGTCCCGATATGCCCCAAAGGTTCGCGACGTTCAAAGTCGTTGAATTTAACATTGTCCAGCTGCAATACATTCAACATCATAGGGCGGCAAGAGGAACCAAATCACTTACCTCCCTGATCACGGTGTGGTCATTTGACTCGACAGTCGGTGCAGAGATCACTGCAACGGAGAGACAGAGAGCAACAAGAAGGATGAGGTGACGGCGGGAAAACATCTTGAGATGCGAGTGCTCAAGCAAAAACGAGATAGGTTCAAAGGATTGTCTGTGAACTACGACTGGGGGGTAAGAAGTACAGCAGGAGTATAGGTCAATAGAACATGCACAATGTTCTCTAACGCGCAGCGTCAGATACGAGAGGTTTAGGAGTGCAAAGGGACCAGCCCGCGCACAGAAGATATGAGAGGTGAGAGAACTCAATCTGCTGAAGATTGGGTACATATTTCACCTCTTTTGTACGTCGACTTCCATCGCAGAGCAAACGGAACAAACCACCATTCTCTTCTCACCGGTGCAGATTCGGATCACCAACAAAGCCAACATGGCAACACATAGGCGCTGCTTCACTGTCGCGCCAAGTGTTGACTACGTACCCCTCTGAACCCGAACACCCAATTCACTACCGGGTATTTTAGTATTTGTTACAGTGTTAGCTTCTCATGAATAGACGGATATCCGGATCGGCCAACATGGCAATATGTGTATGTGTGCTGCTTCACTGCGGTTGCACAGTGTTAGCATGTCCTTTGGGTTATGGATTCATTGCTCTTCTCATGAATAGACGGATATCCGGATCGCTGACGAAGCCAACATGGCAATATGTGCGCATCCCCACTGCCGCGCAATGTGTTAGCATGAGGTTCATTGGTATGCCAGGGGAGTGGTACGTTGAGGGACTTTGTCACGTACAACAGCCATGAACCCAAATGCCAATGAAGTTTTGGGGCGGATGGCGAGGTGAGTTCATAGTCCATGGTGTAGGCTTGAGCGCCGCTTGAATACTGAGCGCTGAACGGTCGGGCTTACGTTGCTTACTACATAACTGAGATTTGCGTGTATGCTGTACATATCATGAAGGGAGACTCTTGGAAACTACACAAAATGAAGTACTCACAAACTCTATTATACCCTCGCTCCAAGTCCTCCTAAACCTACTGACAGTAAAACCCATTCACGCAGATAGTGAATATACCCGATATGACTCAAGCTACTCCGATTGCTGGGATGGGCAGAGGTATAAAAGTAAGGTCAGTCAGGGTTGAAAGAGAGAGACGAAAAAGAAAGACAAGTGGTGCGGCAGCAGCAAATTCGTATTACCGACCGACAATCCCAACACCCCAATTCGAAAACAAACTCAAAAACGAACCCTCACTCACCGAAACAAACTAGATACCACCCCACCTAAATTCCCAAACACACTGAACCTATGATTCGTTCCATTGGTCCTATTCCTCTCCTAATCCTGTACGACGAACACCTCGAGTACGACTTGGTAGACAGCAGGACCGATAGTAGTGGTAAGAGTGGGTTTATATGCGAAGTTTGCGACGTTTGCCATCTATATGTGAAGAGTGAGTATGGAGAAGAGAGGGAGGAAGGAAGAAGGAAGAAATTGCACCCCGTTGAATGAAACGATCAACACCATCAAGTTCCCAATGAAGGGGATCCAGAATCGGAGCATTGAATGTATTTCCCGGAAATGATACTAAATATGCCTTGTAGAATCGCCTGTCCCGTACCACATCAATCAGTGTCGAACCAGAACAACAAAACAAGACTCACAAACCCCAAAACACCTCTCTCGCCCATCCCCACCACCCTCCTCCAAACCGAATCCTCAACCGCACCACCCGTAGGCCTTGTATAAACACTCGATGTCCTAAAAACACTAGCGAGACAGCTAGCGTGTAGCTGTCCTAGCTTGGGGTGGACACCGAGGAGGACGGAAGTGTTGAGTCGACGGCTAGTTCGAAGCCGAAGATTGTTAGGTAGGATAGGGGGTTAGGAGTGTGGGAAGGGGGAAGGCCGGAAAAGGAGAGGAGCGGGAGAGGGAGAGAAAGGGCTGGTTGGGGAGGGTTTGCTTTTTCAGAGGCTTCGTCGGTAGGTTGGAGGGGAACTTCCGGGATGTTGGGAGTGTAATGATTGGTTGGGTTGGTATCAGCGTGAGGGTTTCGGCATCGAACTCTATACGTCTGGTAAGCATTTGTATCTACGCGAATGCGATACGACAACAAACTCACTTACTCTCTCCATGTCTACATCGGATGATCAGTCCCAAAGAGTAAAGCTACGGCTGCGACGAACAGCAACACGAGACAGGAACCACGAACGCGACTCTCCAGAGCTGCACGCTTTATTCATGACATATATCGCTGAAGCTGTATAAGGGTACCGGTGAGTCCAAGCGTCAACTAACCCAATGCATACACTCACCCTATCAAACAACGTAATCATAACTGCATACATCACACTCGCCCTGCTTTTCCCCACACAATTGCGTTCGCCAATCTAACGATCGAGCGAACGCAGTACAACACCTTTAACTGCTAGGTGGTTGATTGTGAGGTGTAAAAACACCAGAACGAAGAGGACGCTATATGTCGACCACGGTGTCGTTGAATATGGCACGATAGCAGGTCCCATCTAGAAAAAACAAGTTCGTGAGTTTTCTTTGTGCGACTTTCGGAAGGGGTACACATACGAGCATCCCGAATAAAGCCAAAACAGTCTCTTTACTAGCGTCTTTCGCATTCAAATCGCCAACATCTCCGCTTCCCTCCAAAGGCGTTGCGAAATGCATAGTAATGGCTGTCTTGACCCGCCGGCAACAATACCACACAAAGCTCGGAAAGAAGCACTAATGCAAAGAGTGTACACCTGAAGTGGAACGCGTGGGGGTAAGAACGGTAGAGATATTGGTGGGGCGTGTGTAGTTAGAAGTGTGGAAAGAAGTGGTGATAGGGTATCGAGGATAATGGCTGCGTCGTTTAGGACATCGGCGAGGAAACGGTATGTTTTTGCTTCGGGAAATAGGGAAGAACCGAAGAAAAAAGCTGCGACAATGGCTGACGAGAGATCATTGTCAGATTTGACGTTGAGATATGGTATGGTTAAAGGACGACGTACTCCAAAGATGTCCTGGAACACGGTCAGTAAGAGTGCATTTATGGCGGATGCTGAAGCATTTCCAACACCGTATCCTGCGCAAAAAAAGTCGTTTCCAATTGAGTGGAAGGAAATGAACTGTCTAACGTACCTTCTAACGTTGCCCTGGACGATAAGAGTCCAGCAAGCGAAGAACAAAGAGCTTGTAGAGCGTTCAACGTCTGATATCTGGTCGATATGAATTGACAGATGAATTCTATGAGAATAAGACACACCTAAGATAGTCTAGAGTGCCCGTAAGATATATCACGTTCTCAAATGTGTAGCGATGAACACACCCGGTGTAACGCTGCGTGAATATCCGGCCGGAAGAAAAACTTTCGATGCTAATCCCAACAGCGAGAAACTTGTCCTTGTGTTTCCTTGCTCACAGACTCTTGATACCTGACGAGAGGTACTTGAGTAATGAAGAATAAGCAAAGAACATGAGATACTCACTTGGTGATTTCTAGCTATCCGTGTTCGGATTGAACGACCTGATTCTTCTCGCTTGAGGACTTGCATCGATGTCTCTAAGTCAGAATGTATCTTATTATGTAAGAACCTTTTGCATTAAGATTCATACTCGCTCCGGATTCGAGTAAATCTACAGTAATTCACAAATGGCAGCGTTGTTGGCCCGAACGTACACAGCTTAGTCCTGTCAAGTGTAACTCTACACCATTTTCTGCTCGTATGTTCTCAAATTCTTCGGAAAAGACGACGCTGAGTTGTCGATGAATCTTCAATCGAGGTGAGTTATGACCATGGTCTATCTATATTGTTTCAAATTTTGAAAATATTGTTAGCATTCGTACTCAGGAGCTCCCGGGCGCAACAGTCCCAGATTGCAGGTCAAAACAATTAAGAGGACAAGGTATTCAAAACGCGCTACCCTATTCCAGTGCTCAACGTCAGCTCAGTATTCGTCGATGTGAATAACGGACAGCACGGTTCACTGTCATGGTCACCTCCTTCATACCCTTCACGGAGTCGCATATGAAAGCATGAGGAGCAAGCAGACAGACAACAATCCAACATGCTACCTTAATTCCATCCACCGATGATTTACCAGCCCAAAACGAACCCCATTCACTCTCTTACTATGAAATATGAAATTGCTACGTATAGGCAGTCAACGTCAGCTCCAGAATTCGACGACGTGGTTAACGAAAGCCCTCGAACATCGAAAGCCTGGGTAGCGGGCACACGCAATACTACGGCCGGTAGAATTCCTGGTCTTAACACACATCTTGTTCAGCACGTTTCCCGTAGTTGAAGGTCGGAAAACACAGCACGGAGATGATCTTACTGTTGGGCTGAGGGGCTAAAAGTGGTACGTAGGTGAAAACAAGCATACATACATGAGATACAATACATAATAAAAAATTCGAAAGCAATACAAAAATTTTTCAACTACCTACACATAAGAGAATCAAAGCTCGGACGCGAACGACGCCGCGACATTTTTGAAAGCGTTGTTGATGCTGTGCTCGTTACGACTAACGACCACCAGCACCATCCCCACCCTTCTAATTTACATCTTTGGTAGTACCCTCATCCCCCTCAAACCAATGAGGCATCAACCGACGAAGAGCCTGGGGTCGACCTCATTAACATCAACGCCAAGATAATAATCATCAATGTCGTCCACTGATCCCTCAACGACACCATCCAAGTCGCCATCGCGATTAAGGTTCGGTTCCTCGACGTAATTTTCAAGATCGGATGGAGGAGTTGCGTATACGCTATCTTCCTTCGCAGTAGATGCGTCGTCAACGTCGCATTCTCCGTCGTTCTCCACTCCTTCGCCTCCATTAGGCAAAGTTGACAAATACGTAGTGACATCGTCCTCCCAGCCTTGCGCACCACCGGCAGCCATAGGGTCGCTAGGGCGTACGGCTGGGTTGCGTCGCGTCGCGGGGTAAGGCCTTGGACGTGCTCGAGCCCTGACTGAACTATCCATACCGCGCACGGGACCAACGCTACTAACGTGGTGTTCGTGTTGGTATTCGTGTTCGTGTTGGTTTTGGTTTTGCTGCTGCTGGATTTGGTACTGCTGCTGGTACTGCTGAATTTGATACTGCTGAATTTGATACTGCTCGAATTGATACTGCTGGACGTGGAACAGCTGGTTTTGGTACAGTATTTGCATTTGCATTTCCAGCTGTTGGATTCGAGTCTGTAATTGGAGCTGATTTTCGTATTGTTTCTGATTCTGGATTTCGTTGTTCTGAAAATACTCGGGTTGCGAAACAGGACCCAAGTCCCCAGAAGGAGCGTTCATCCTGGAAATCTGCTATTAAAACTCGAAATTCAAATCACCACGGAAGTAATGCATACCAGTTTTCTGTCCAGGGAACTTCCGTAGGCGGTGCGGCAGGAAAAGAGCTGTCAGCGACGGTTGGCTGCACATCAGGTTCCTGGTATCCCAGTATATGCCTCAGGTCGTTAGATCGCACTGCTTGTGGGTGATGTATCTCGGGAGCAGGTGCATAAACGATCTCCTGAGGTACACTAGTAGGCGAATCCCGACCACAAACGGATGAATGAACGAATATAACGATGAGTACGAAGCCTGACACGCAACACGCAATCAAAAGACTTACGGAAGATTGGGAACCCACTGAAGAGGAGGTACACCCTCAACGTCGTTGTTAATCGTACCGGTACTATTGTCACTGGGAGCGCCGTCGCTCTGAGGTACAGGATAATGTGTAACGGGAGCAAAGTTCGACATTGCGTTGAGCGTAGCTGCGTACGTGACGGGCGTGGTTTCAGTAGTATGGATTTGGGTAGATTTTGGAAATGGTCGGGGGGGCGATTTATGATGAGTTCGATGTCTGGGGTTTGTGTTGGGAAAGTCAAGAGAGGTCGAGAGAATAGAAAGAAATAATCTCTTACACCTGAACACGATTTCTTTTAAACCTATCCTACATCGAGGGCCACATAACGCGAGCACTTGCAACGACTCCTCGTCCACTGTTGTGTTGCATAGTACTTCATTGTGACCGACTAGGAGGTAGACTGGTCCACTCAGATAGTGATAGTGAGATTTGATTGGTAGAAGGAACCTACACGAGGATTCTTGTTAGAGCTGCCAGTCCATTGAAAGATTTTAATTTTTTTTAAATTTTTAAATTTTTTTTTGGAGAAATTGGAACAATGGTTAACAGCGATCCTAGTGAACACTAACCTTGCGACACCTCTTCTCTTCTCTTCACTTTTTTGAGACCTTCAATGAGTTGAGTGACCCCGAGAAATGAAGTTGAAGACTGCGAGTCTTTGCTAGATCGTAGCGGCGTTTGAAGAACTGAGTGGGACGACGTGGACGACGCGTTGTAGGCAGGAAGCAGATGTACTTAGCAAGAAGGAAGGTTTTTTTTTCAGCTTGCGAAACTATGTCCAAAAATGGACATAAATTTCCACAGTCAACAACCCTTCTTGCTTCTTGCATGCTGCTGCGCTGCTGCGTGCGCACAACAACTTGCACCAAAAAAATAAATATTCCATTTCCGAAATACATATGTACTTACTGCGCTACGTATGTCGACGAAAGTAATCCACATATTGTCTTTCTTTCATTCATGCTCATTCTCGGACACGATGACCCTGCAACCGTTACGATACGTACGTACAACTCTTTGTCGGCCTTCGAATGCAACCTCAGGCCTCAGTACTGCCTCAGTCCTTGTCCAGGATCCAATTCTAGCCATTGTTAGGCAGTTCATCGCCACACTTTACGGCTGAACCACAATAGATATCACAACCAGACCGTAGACGGATTCAAGCAACGAGCAGGATCAAGACCCGATATATATCTAAGACCACAATGACATTGACGTGAGCTAGTCAGCAGTACGTACATGCGTACATTCTCGGAATGTCCACAACAGAAGAACATGTTCCACAATCTCAGTGGATGAGAGAGGTCGGGGTAAATTTGACAATGCTCGCAGTCGCGATCTTGGTCGGGAAGCATCATTGTCTTCGTCAATTACCCAATCCTCCTGTGCCACTCTCCCTTCCCCCTCTCACAGCTAAGGTAAACACCGTCTCATACACTTCATTTCCCTCGACAAGTATCTCCAACGCCCACGTCAACTTCAACTTCGGACATCCTCCCAACAGTTTCTCCACCGCCGCAATGGAGATCTCAATCCCAACCCCACTTCCATCCGGCACGAGCACCTTGAGCTCCGTAAACATCCACACCTCCATAACCCCAACCGTGATACCGCTAAGAACCAACTCGGTGAGACCAGACAGGTTCTGCACCACGATTCCAACGATCTGTGTCCCGAAATTAAGGTTGTGGTCCGTGTACTGTTTGATAGTCAAATGGGTGAGGCCACGGCATGCAGCAGTAAATTCACGGAGAGGCTCCACATCGACGAAGCAAGAGACGGAAAGACGCATTAGGGAAAGAGTATGCGAGAGGTGCTGGAGGGAAGTATGTCAAGTAGGAAATGGGAGAGGAAAACTGCGAAGGCAGACGGGAGAGGAACTGGATGCGGTAGCGAAGGATGTTCTGGAGGAGGTCCTGGTCAAACTTTCACACCACGTCAGATGATGGACCTAGGAGTTTTCGGACAGGAGGAAGGAATGGAAACGATTGCGAAGATGATATTGGAGCGAACAAGGGATGAAGATGACTGTGCAGATATCGCAACAATGAGGCGGGACAAAAGCAAGAGATGGAAAGGAAAAATGGTGTAAGCCTATTGAATATGGATATGAGAAATATTATTCTTACGAATGTCCAAACCAATCCAATACTAGTCGAAATGCCCCACAACGAAACGAATTACTCGGTGTGTCCATACTTGTCTGGAAGTACCAACACCGAAGCAATGAATAGACCTCAAAGCGCTGTACATCTCAAAACGCAAAGGAAATGGCAAGAAGGAAATGGCAAGGCACAACTTTCGTCGTTTTGTAGGAAAGATCTTGAAGTTCATCCACCTGTCGCTTTTGCTTATCCCTGAACCCATGCAGAACCAGAAGAAAAGCGGAAAGTGAAGCGGTAAAGCCAGTGAAATATCGCAGTATCGTTCCGCAGCTGAGAAGCACTTGGCGTTGAGGAGACCACTAAAGCGATGTTATTTCTTGACCAGAACGATCACCGTCTAATCGTGGTCCGACTGATAGGAATCTCAAGTCGTGACAATCCAATAATCCAATGAGACATGGAGTGCTATCGTTGATGAAGTAAAAGAGAAGAGTCGAGCCACAGCAAATGAATCGTATCTTAAGTTGCTCAGAGTTGGAGATTGAGACTGGATGCAGCAGCTGGCGAGAAGTCAGAAATATTTTGATTTGTCATTTGATTTGTCAGCTCGTTATGTATTGTTCCTACCACCACCACCATGACTTATGTGGCTACAGCGACGACGGAAAGTTTGCTCGAATCGTCTCTGTATATCTTTGATTTATTAGCGTGTATTTATAATTGCTCAAGTTATCACACGGCCATCGACTGAACTCGGTATCTCGGGCATAGATATTTGAATCTTCGATTGAGGTGAGTTCTATCAGGTGTTGACAATATTGTTATCATCGTTCTCTGGAGCCCTCAGATTCGCCCAAACATGGAGAATCTCCTTCTTCACTGGAGATGCTGGCGAAGAGGACGAGTTCACGCTGTAATTTCATCCTTCCCTAATCTCAAAGATCTATCCTCAACCAAATTTTCGTATACACTCGCAATATCTACGCTCACGTATGTATACGACTTTGGGTTATACTGGGCAGCTATCACACAGGGTCTCCAAGCCAATAGCTCTCAACAATCTCTCGAAATTGGTTTACTATCCAAATATTCATCGCTCAGTGTACCTATTCCAAATGGAGAACTACTCGCCTTTTGACATATAGAACAAGACGGTGGGGAGTTGAGGAAAGACAGGATCCGTTGTACGTTGCTGGAAAGCAAGCGAAGTGTCGCAAAGATCTATCCTAGCAAATTCTTGTATACACTTGCAATACTATCTACGCTCACGTCTTTGCGGATATACGAATTTGGGTTGTACTGGGCAGCTATCACAGAGGGTCTCCAAGCCAATAGCTTTCAACAATCTCTCGAAATTGGTTTACTACCCAACCTAACCAGCGATCAACATATCGTTCTCGTGAAGCATACTCCTTCCCTGACCTCGATGAAGCCGAGCCTCTCCGTGAATTCGCTGGTTCGTGCTGCGGTCTCACCCGCTTGACTATCAAGCAATACGCGGATCACGATCCTAGTTTTGGGACACAGGTCGTTGAATTTGTTGGCCATACGGAGGTGACGATGCTTACGGAGCACAAGGCTGGGAATGAGGTGCTGGGATTGCCGTTAATGGAAGGTGTAGAACAAGGGGAGTGTAATGAGATGCTTGCGAAGTTTGTAAGGGTAATTGACACTGTGGGAGAATTACCTTGTTCTCGGACAGAAAAAGCTTTATATATGCGGAGATTAGAAACAATAAGCTTAGTACATAATGATCTGGAACATGTAAAGGAATTTATTGAATATGTATGCTTAATGTTTCAATTTACTGACTGCGCAAAATCTGGCAAAATAAATGATGAGTTCAGAATTTTCAGCCAATTCTCAATCATAAAATTCTTTGGGTGACAAGTCAATACAATCTGGAAATTGTCTTCCTCAAAAGTCCTATTATTCTCAAATGTAAGTTGAAGTATTCTTGCCAGGAGTATGCCGAGTAAAAATATAATACAATCATCCTAAACTCACTTCTTTCTCAGTGTATTGATAGGTCAAATATTTTGCATTTATTGTATTAGATTAGTTTGCATTTACTGATTATTATCTGTTTGCGTCTATGCTAAGAACTTCATAAGAATCTTCAACCATTTCTCGACTTTACCTTGGAAAAAGCGTGTACGTTTTGATAAGAGGTCATTTAAAAATGCCTCGCTAGCATTTGTTGAACGTAAATTTGAAAGTTCATCAGCTTTTCCTCTTTAAATCTGGTTCGGATTAATCTAAGTTATATCTATGAATATTGTAAAATATCTGATACAGATTTTTTGTACCGAAATCGGCACGTCAGCACGTGGCGATCTCGCGAGATCAATTTATTATATGTCCGGAGAGCGGTACGTCATGCAATCGACAGGTCCAGTTAGCATACCGTCTCGATATCAAGAACGACGGAAGATATACCCATAGGACTGGAACATAGCAATGCATTCACTGTAGGATAACTAATTTCGATTGATAGGTTTCGGTCATCCCCCAAATATGATCTGCATTTAAAACACTAGCTAGTTATAAGACTTGAACAAAATGAACCACGACATATGAACTCAATTTGAACGGAAATACGAGGAGTTCAGCAAATGATCTACATCACGGCGAACGTCATTTCGAACTGGCGCACATCAGTGAATTGAACGCGACGCATATGAGATGAAGGAAATGAACTCACCTTGGAAGCAATAGAGAAGTCACTTGTCAATTGAAACAAAAACTCGATGCCGATAGCGAATTCGAAGTGATCTGGAAACAAACTGAGGCAATGGCGGATGAAGGACGATTTTAATCACTCACGATCATGGTTCTCCATCCTCCAATTGATAGCGAAGCGTACATTGAGCATCGGATCGTCAGGGTGAAAGAGTTTTGAACAGCACGAGAAAAATAGCGAGCGACGCGTTGGTGAAAGTGGCAGAGAGGTCGACGTGTTGGTGGAATTCGCGATGGTGGCTAGCGGAATTTTACGACCAATAAACGAAGTATGAGCAATAGTAGACTGAAGAACAAGATGTTGCCACTCACCGTGACCGACTATGCTAAGAAACGGAAGAGAGTGCACGAGAGAAAAGAGGTTGCGAGTGACGCGTTGGTGGAAAGGGCAAGGAGATCGATGTGTTGGTGGAAGTGAGTGACAATTTGCGATAACAGACGAAGTATAAGCAATAGTGAACTGAAACCAAAAAATTGCCACTCACCGGGAACAATTTTGCTCGGGAAGAGGCAGAAAGCGATGCGTTAATGGATTTGGAGAGGTCGTTGTTGGCGGAAGATGGTGGAGGACGAGAGTGTGAGGACGACTGGTCTGGGCTCTCGTTCTCCAGAGGGTGTAGAAGGAGAGGAGCCGAACAATGCGGAAAGGCGTCCTTTGCGTATGTGATGGTGGCTGGCAGGAATGTGACGACCGATAAACGAAGCACTATGAGCAATAATAGACTGAAGAAAAAATGTTGCCACTCACCGTGACCAACTGAGCTCAAAAGACCGTGTTGAACGTACGTGTATCCTTGTTTGGCTCATCAATTTCACTGTCCTCACTGTCTGACTCGGTCACTCGTGGCAACGGTGGGGTCACTTCGCTCCTACTCTCAACCTCCACGAGCAACGAGCAGAGATCTTTTAGCACCTTTTCGCCTTTGTCGTCTCTTTCATTCAACTCGTCGCTTTTAAGCATTAGTCGACATCATCTTTACCTCCGACTTTCTCGACTTTTCTGCTTTCTCCCTACTTGCGGGGAAATGTCTTGAATACAGTGTTTTTCTCTGAACGTGTGTAATAAACAGGAGCATGTGTACCACCCCCTGCATTCTCCCAATTCCCCCCTGCTTCTACTGGGATACCTTCATCATACTTACCGGTCGATACATTTGGCGTGGGGTTGACAACTCCGTCGACCAATGTAGAGCGCGAGTGTAGCACCAGCGAGACCCATCACATTCTCTGGATTGTACCGCTTTCTAAATTGTTGCAATCTCTCAACATTCTTACTGTATTGATGAATAGTAGTGTCTGGGTGAGCAGTGTTGAAATAGTGAGTTATCCGCTACGGAAGACACTCTAATGTACATCACTAGACAGTTAATCAGTGACAATTTATAAGAATATGCCATCCCTTCTGCCCAATAGAAACTAGTCCAAATGTCCCCGAAGGTCAGTGCTCTTTAAACGCGGTAGTGTTGCCGCGGTCCGGTTCTGACCCTCGGGTCGACCCCGAACCTCCTTGACCTGACCCGAAGTTCAGGCCAAAGGTCAAATTTTCTTGAACCTGAACCTCGGGTCCGGTTCAAGGGTCAAGTCTTGGTGGATGCCGTGAACCTGGTCGAACCTGGTCGAACCGGGTTGACCCTCATTACCACTAACGAAAGAAAGAAGTGGCCGCACACTGACATTGTAGCAACTGACAACAGTTACCAATTGCGTTTGCCGAGAAGCCGCGTGATAGAAACTGTACAGTATTACTATCAAATCAAACCTTACTACGTTCACAGCCAACAGACATATTTCCTTTATACCTCTATATAACTGTTCAATTACTATGCCATTAAACTCTTAGAAAAGGACGAGAATGATACTAAGCTGCTTGTTCACTCTGTTGAGAGACTGTTGGGAGTTAATTGTCAAACATCTAACCTCAATAAGAACTCGTTTCAATACTTTGCAGTTCATCAACATCTGTCACCAGGTACGTCTCTTTTCATCTCTTCCAATGAGTCTTAGCGCTGAAAGTGTCAATTTGCTTCTAGGAGCGATTCTCAGAACACTTCACGCAGTCGGCGTTTTCAACTCTCAAACGTGCAGAGACTAAGGTTTATGGTTTCTGTAAGTCATTGCAAACTTCGTCTTTGCTCCCTCCACTCACAATGGACAAAAATACAGCTGGTTGTGCTGTAGGTAGTGATGGTGCACTTCTTTCTCCGAGCAAAATCTCTTGGTACAATGATGTTGACGACGAGATCTCCATTTCTCCTTTTCCATCTGTTACTGCTTCTCAACCCATTCATCCATTGTTCACCTCTGAGCCAGCATGCATTGTAGCTGGGTCACGACATTCCGAGCGCCGGAAAAACCCCTCGCACAAACTCAAGGATCCAAACAATATTGCCGTACCTGAAACTGGGAATGCTCGAAAGCGTGTGCGAGAGACTGAAGGCAACGACACTTCAGTTGCGAAGGCCTCAAAGAATTCGAAGAAAGTTTGTCATGAAGCTGCTGTTAACGATAAGAAGAAATCGGTGGAGGAAGATGAGGAGGTTCCTGAGTGTTCACTGGACGAGAAAAATGAAGATGCAGAGATGACTCAGAGTGACGATGAAGATGCTGAAGCAGAATATCAGAGAACGAAAGCGCTTGGTGATCGTGACCGTGAAGTAAATATTGTCTCTTCTTGGAAACTTTTGACTAATTTATTTCTAGACTATGCAGATGCGTTCGAAGGATGACCAGACTGCCGATATCCGTACAGTCTTTACTGCGGATGAGGCTACAAATCCTCACACTGGGAAAGTCGAAAAAGGTCAATGGTGCACTATTTGCAAGTGAGTTCATACTCCCAGGTATCTTGACACTCGTCTCATCATTGACATTATTTTCAGAAAGAATCAGCTTGGCTGGAGAGCCTTTTTCACGGGCAATACCACAACTTGCAGAAATCATATTGCAAGGTATGAGTATCTCTGAAAGTGTGAAACCAATCTTAACGTTATAAATTAGAAAAAGGGGGCACTTCGAGATTTACAAAAAACATTGCGAAGAAGCTGCGATTCCTATTCATCCTCGTGCGGTACCCAAGGGAGGTGTTGCTAGTCTTGATGGGTGTGTATTGATTTTTATCCGTTTATTATTATATCTAATTAATTCTGGTGAATAGACCAAAACAATCTTCTCTTGACGGTCTAGTCACTTGCACAAAGCGTGTGCAGTACTCACGCGACGGTCTTATGGACCACATCATTGAGCTCATTGTTACGGATGATAGTGTTTGTATTGGTCTAGTTTCGATTAAATACCTAGATGACTGACACAGTTGTCATACCACAGGCATTACGTCTAGTTGATAAACCAGCATTCCGCCGGTTATTGATATTTCTTCGCCCTGATGTTAGCGAGAAGGACATTCCCCACCGCACAAAGCTTCGCAAGGAGATCATGAAGCGTTCTGCAGAAGTAGAAGCGATTGTTGCAAATATTCTCAAGGTATGTTAGTTTGTGTTTATATATTGCTCCGTCATTCATGATTTGGCATTGCAGAACACTCCGGGGGAAATATCATTAACAATCGACACCTGGACATCAAGCAGTGGAACACCGTACATGAGTGTAACAGCTCATTACATTTACGCTCCCGTTGATGCACCTCAAGATTGGACACTTCGTAGTGAGCAGCTTGCCTTTACGAAAATCGAGGGCAACCATTCTGGAGCAAATCAGGCGAAAATTCTTGCTGGCGTAACTGACCGCTATGGGATACGAGAAAAGGTATGCAGTTTTCTGTGATTATATTCTTTAACTGAGGAAGTTTCAGGCCGGATGGATAACCTCTGACAATGTCACCTCTAACGATACTGTGATGATGGAGTTCGGCAACATTATTGACCCTGAACAGGAACGATGGAATCCTATTGAACGGCGCATTCAGTACGTCTGTATTGTGTCTTTAGTCTACTTTGTTAACGAACAACTCTTGCATCCAGCTGTATGGAACACGCAGTTCATCTTGGTGCAAAGCACTTTGTTGATGAGATCTCTCCAACCTCCAGTGTTAAGGTTTTGAAAAAAGTTCGCGATGTCATGCAAAGGACCGGTGTTGATATAGAAGACAATGTGGATCTCAATGAGCTTGACAGTGCTCTTGAGGCCTGTCTGGACTATGGAAACAACATCGACGGTGACAATGATTTCAGTCCTGGTGACGCTCTTGGCAAAGTGCTCGCACTCATTACACAAGTAAGACAATTATACTCCTCATCTTTCGAGTTCACCCGTGTTTATAATTTCTTTCTAGATTCGCAAATCCCCACAAGCACAAGCATTCTTCAAGAAGCAGGCGCAGGAAGCTCAAATCCCTGTTCGTCAGCTTTTGACATGGGTACGAACACGCTGGGCATCTCTTTATCATTGCCTCGATCGTGTGTTTGAGCTACAGCTTGTAAGTCACTCGTACATCATGTTCCATGTTATGTTATGGCTAACCAAACATTGATACTTAGGCAATCAATCGATTTGTTCTCCTCGCTGATGAAAGCTTCGAAGTGCCGGTACTCAAAGATAAACAATATTCTGATTTCCGACTATCGAAGGTAGAGTGGGGATATCTTGAAAAGATTCATGCAATTTTGAAGGTTTGGCAGCTCGCTTGCTGGTTGTGTTTATTGATTAATATTGTGGCTTAGGAACCTGCTACAGCAACACAGACCTTCTCATCTGCGAAGTATCCAACCCTGTTTCAGGCAATACCAACCCTCGAATTTCTCCTGACGAGATGGTCAAGTATGACAGCTACTTCACGCTTTTCCGATATGTATGAAGCTCTTGTAGCTGGCTTAGAGAACCTCACAAAATGGTACCATAAGATTGATGATTCTGATGCGTATTTCATATGTCTTGGTATGCGCAAATCTTCTGTCACTTATCCATAACACTGATCCTTTGTATTAGCTCTTGATCCTAACTATAAGACATCATATGCAGAAGCCGCATGGGATGTTGAAGATTTCGAGAAAGCCATGACTCGCTTTGAAGATGTGGTAGGATTTCCGAGTCGAGAGTTTTATTTTGTTTTGACGTAAATATAGTTTGATCAGTACTCCTCAACGTTGAACAATACCCCCTCTATAGTACACAGTGATATCATGCGTGAGTTCATTACCACTACAGTATCATCTCCGAGTCCCCGTTCACTTCCAGCACAATAGCGGCCCAGACAGGTACATATGGTCAAGCTTGCATGCTCGAAAAGATACAGAAAGCGCAGAAGAAGAAGAAGAAGGCCAATGCCGAGCCTCGTGCAGAACTGCAACGATATCTGGATGACGATCTCACACACGGCATTACAGATGTAGTTTCTTGGTGGGGCGTGAGTATATTTTTATTAATTAGCTGTCTAGCTGCTCACTGAAGTGTATATCTTAGAAACACATGGATACATATCCAGTTCTCGCAAAGATTGCACGCGACTATCTTCCAATACAGGCATCTGCAGTGGCCTCGGAACGTGCATTCTCAGGTGGAGGCCTTACTGACACTAAACGTCGAAACCGCCTTCTCCCTACAATCTTTGAAGCGCTGCAGATTCTCAAGAGTGGGTACCGTAACGGGCATATTAAGGCATCGGAGCAAGCAGCGGGTCGGATTAAGGTTGCATTGGATGAACTTGAGTCTCAGAACACAGACGAAGATAGTGACAATGTCTGAAAACTGTTAGTTACTAGTGGGTGCATAGTAGAAAGTTGTAGTCTTGCGAATTTCACTTTTTTTGTTTTCATTTGTATTGTGACCCTGTTCGACCCTGTTCGAACCTTGAACTGACCCCTCTGACCAGGGTCAACGAGGTTCAGGTTCAAGGTTCAGAAAATATTTGACCCGACCCTCAAGGTCAGGTCGGGGGTCAGAAATTTTAGCATTGACCCGGACCGACCTGAACCGCGGCAACACTAAAACGCGGAAGTGAAGTCAGAATGAATCGGAGGAATCGGTCCCATTTCAGGGATCAAATCAAGGGCAATGTTACGCAGATGTGGGTCAGGTAGAATGAGGGTAGGAGGGAATGCAATAAGTATGATATTTCGGAGTTGTATGCAACGAGGTGGGATTGCATCACAAAGAGTAAAGAAGTATTCACTCAGGAACTCGGGGAAGTCGTGTAGCAGGACCAAGAGAAGTCGAAACGCTCCCAACCAGCTTGATCACTTGCCTTCAGTGTCCAGACAGAGTCGCCCTCTTCAGCCTCCTGATAGTTCTCTGTAACCTCCCACTAAATCTCCGGTGCACTAAAATTGTCCTCTTCGTCAATGCGTGCTGTGGCAGTGCTACTAGAAAACACCGGTCTGGCGGGAATAACTGGCACTGAGGCTTGCACAGACTGTTCGACGTGAACTCCGAAGGAGATACATTAAACGATGTTCAATGTCGAATGCGTTTTCTTTTTATCTGCACGTCGAAGGACTTTCTTCTGCCAGATCACTGGATGTAGGTCCTGATAGACGTTCCTGATCAAATTCACCGTCCGCAGGTCAATTTAAGTCTCCTGGGGACACAAAGTCTTCATCTTCTTCATCAAGCTCCAGCGGAACCAATGCAGACATACTGTTATCAGTAGCCCGAAGTTTCGGTGAGCGAATCTTGGTGATCTCTCGCCGGAACCTTCCAATACTTCCCGACATCCCATCACTCAGGCCTGTCATCGTCGTTCGAATAGGTATTAATGTCCTCGGTTTAGAACCAGGAGTACCATTAGGGAGCATCGGTAGTACAGGTTGTGTGGGAGCGTGGTCCATATCCCCTGCGAGAGCCGAAGCAAGTGGTTCATCGAAAGATGAAGAGGCTCGACAATCGCAAAGAGCGGTGAAGCCACCGCCTTCCACGAAGGATTCACCACCGCCACCCCCGTAGGGAACGCTCTGACTTCAACACCTTTACGAACCTGAATCTTTGTTCCCGAAAAGTCGAATTGGTACCGACGTATGAGAGCATGCGAGAGATAGACGGAACGAGGAAGAACCCGAATGGACTTTGAGCATGTAGAGAGTTCTGCTTGGGCAAGCCAACTACATTCATTTGATCAGTTTTCTTAGCTTTGTTCAGCCACAAGGACGGCAACTTACTTAGTCTTTCCTACTCTCGATCCCTTCGCGCTCACGCCCTTCTCATCCTTGGGGTCTGGATATCTGAATTCTCTACTACCTTCCTTATCTCACCCCAGTCTCTACTACGCCTTAGATTCCATGTAGCAAGCTTTCTGCCGGCAGAATCCCAGAGGCCGCTATCCTTCCGTGCATTGCAGATGCATTTGGAGACGCAGACATACTCAATCTGCCAGCAACACCCATCCCAGGAAGTGAACGACTAATGCTACTTCCACCCATCCCACAAAGCCAGCGCCGTTAGACTTGGGCTTGACATCAACAGTGATCCTTCTCAGTAAATTGTTCCGTCAGTCGGATCAAAAACGAGGACATCCTGGTAGTTCCTAGGGCGCCCACTGGGGACTGAAATACTGCCGTGAAGGCGATATAGGTTCGGATCGTGCCGATGGAGGCGAAGACATTACTGTGTGGTTTGAGCTGACACTTCCATAGGAATGTTAATGTGGACCAGAGTGGGAAGGCAAGAGGTTGTGAGAAGTGATGTGATAGACTCGTAGGCATGCTCTGTTCTGCCTCCTATGAAGACTCCAAGAACAAGGACGCAAGAGGTACTCTTGGTTGCTCGGGCGTCGGATTCTTCATTACGCGAAGCCGCACAAGAGGGTACAAGTCGGTGGGCATCAGAGGCTAATGATAAAGACAAACATCAAGAAAGACCGAGGGCTCAAGAAAGATGATCATACCAATTCCGTGTAGTTGCTGACTTTGCCCTCCATATGACTCCTAATATCAGAATGACCGACTTAAGAGTTGACAGCAAATACATGCACAGTCCGTTTCCTCGTTCCAATAGCTAACCAACGCCCATCAGAAGCCCAGTTCGCAGATTCGATAGCAGCATGTGTTCGTCCACGACGAAGATTGTACATATGAACAGGCGGCGACTCCAAATTCGAATACTGCTCCGCCGAGGTTGGTCCAGGTTTAGACTTACCATCGGGAGACAGAGAAGCGCCATCTCGCTCAAGCTCCTCCTTCTTTCTCGAAATGGGACTACTTTGTAACTCAACCACAGAAACTGACTGTCCATCCCTAGGTGTGATCAAAAACGAAGTGCCATTAGGAGAAAACCAAACGCTCGTGACAGGTTGCGACTTGGACACTACAAACTGCGATATCACAGTAGGAGTCGGGCCTTGCGAGTTGCCCACAATTCCTGTACCCATAACCTCCTGAGGTGACATGGCTTTGCTCTCTGAAGTAGACAACAAAGGTGCAATATCCAGTATAGTGACGTAATAGCCACTCTCAGCGGGAGGCGCAGTACGTTGAAGGGTCGAAGTCCGATGCGCACCAGAACCTTCCCCAGCTCCCGAAGTCCTTCCACTTCCATACTCCTCAATACCAGAATGACCAGCACTCCCAATCGAAAATCTCCGTTTCCAAACATCATCCGAGCCAGTAGCAGCCGGCGCACTCTTCGAGAAAAATCGATTAGCGAGCGCTCCCACTCCCTGTTACAAACGTTTTCTTTTTTCATCTTATCTCATTGTTTGTACATATAGACACTTTTATTATCAGTAGATAGCATCTTAAGTTATAGATCTAGGGTTATATTAAATACACACGTAGGTAGCATGATGATCAAGATCAAGCATGTAGACCTCAAGGCGATCACGATCATTAATGAAACACTTGAGGCAATCGAACTCATGGTAGACACGCGGTGGATTAGTCAAGGGTTATAGCCCAGGGTTTAGGGTTTTATTTACATATATAACAAGTCCGCTTAGGTAGATATTTCTTTAGCTTCGATCTTGTCAATAACTCCTCAAGTTTAGACTTGTACTTAGCATACTTCCTTGTATCGTCTCTTTTCTCAATTCCACTTTCTGCTTTTCTCTTACTCGTGTGAAACTAAGATCATTGTGTTTGGTTATTTGAGTTTGATAACTCGAGTTGCTGGCATAAGATCGAAGCTAACACAACTCACCCGACCAACACAAATTCAAGTTTGCCTTCTTGTTGCTATTTCAGTAGCAAGTAAGTTTCTCTTCACCTTTACACGCTTACTTCATTTTTCTCCCTTTGATATTCGGGTTTCTGTCCGAATTAGGAATCTGTGCTCTAATAGAGTAATTGCGCCTATAGTACAAAAGAGTAACGTTGAGTCCGACTCTGTACTGGCAGCAGAAAGCATCGTCTGATAACTGACCTTCGGGGAAGGGACTTTGCGCTTGGGGAACGAGGTGCACTCCTAGAAAGGCACGCCCAGGTTTACTCAGCAAGTGAGCACGGATTTAGGAACTCGTTTATTAGAGGCAGAAAAGGTCCTGAAATCTCTTCATGAGGTTACTGATGGACCGAAGTAAACTCTACCATTACGGAATCTTGGGGGAACTTTAGCAGTCTCTTGGAAGAAACCACTATCCCATCACCTGTCACACCTTCATACAAATCTCTTGCATCATCTCCCTATTCTACCCGACCTCATACTCCTATCAGAATGTCTGAAATCGAAACTTTGCGAGGAAAATCACTCCTCAACAAACCCGATAACTTCACCGGCGTCAAATCCGAATTCAAGAATTGGCGTTGAAGACTCTTCACATATATCCGTGATAAGAAAAACGGTATCACGACCGACGATGAAAGGATTGATGTTGCGATCTCTTTCATGAATGGGAAGCTTGTAGACGGATGGGTCAATAATTACTATAATACCCATTTTGACCAAGACAACGAGAAGTGGCAGAAGGACTGGGCGCATTTCAAGCAAGCCTTGAACAAGGCGTTCCTAGATTCCGGTCTGCAGAGGACAGCGCAGGAGAAGGTGGAGTTGTTGAAGCAGGGAGCAGGGACGGCGGAGGAGTATTTCCAGGAGTTGGAGATACTGTTGACGGAGGCGGATTACAAGAAGGATGACCCGTATGTGGTGTGGCTCATCGAGAAGGGCATTAATGGGAAAACTATTGATGCCATCTACACGAGGGACGAGTTGCCCAAAGTGTACGATGAATGGAAGGACGTAGTGATCAAGATTGATCAACTATGGAGAAGGCGTCAGGAATGGCGCAAGAATCAGAATCAGAACCGACCGGCGTTTATGCCAAGAAGAGAAAATCCACAAAATGCGGCAGGAAGTGGTGATCGGAGAGACGCCACAGGAACAACCTTTGGGGGTACAGGTAAACCCATGGACATTGACACGGCTCGAAGGAATGGGCAGTGTTTCAATTGCGGACAGAGGGGGCATATCTCGCGGGATTGTCCAGCGAAGCGGGGTCAGAGAGTGAGGCAGGTGAATGTGCAGGAAGAAGAGAAGAAAGAAGAACAGCCGCCGAGTTGGTTCTTAAACTGGTTGAAATCGGACACGGGTTTTGTCAGAGCTCAGAAGTGAATACAGGTCCTTCTGAGTTAGAATCGGAACAGTCTAGTGTAGATCACAAGGACAGCAATTTTCACTTTGTATTTAATCATCCTGAGAATAAATTTGTGTCAGTATCTACAAAGTCCGATTCAAAACCTGTGAAAGAACGTTATCCGCCGAATTCACCAGAATGGATAGCGCAGAGAGTAAGGGAGGATGAGTCAGAACGAGCGGTGGGAATTCTGAGAGCATGGATGCCAACCTGTCGGGCCAGGGAAGCATCAGAAGACACGGTTGCCCAGATCCGGTCATTGGACATCAGCGAAGCCGTCACAGCCGTAAAGTCGCTTAAGAAAAACTTGCGGTTCGTAAAAGGTACTAAAGGAAGAGATCTCAAGCTGTCTGTTACAATCGAAGACATCGAAAGTGGCAAGCAGATAGAGACATCGGCATTACTTGACAGTGGAGCAACAGGTTCTTGCGTCAATAAAGAATTCGTAGAGCGACATGGCTTAACTGTTAAGAAATTACCAGTAAAGATGCCAGTATACAATGCGGATGGTACCTTAAACGAGGACGGTTCAATTGAAGGATTCATAGAAGTCAGATTGGTAATGGGAGATCATGCAGAACGCATTGAACTTGCTGTTACAAATTTAGGCAAAACGGACATTTTCTTAGGACTCGATTGGTTAAGACGTCATAACCCCAATATAGATTGGAATGACTTGACTTTAAAGTTTGACCGATGTCCTAAGAAGTGTGGTTACATACTGTATTACCTAAAACCTGAATCCGACGCTGAAGTCCGAGAACTGGAAGAAGGGGATCAGTTGTTTTACCTGAATTGGGACAGATATCTTTGGAGTATGAACTTTGGAAAAGGCAAAAAGACTGAGTCAAAAGCAGACAAGTACGTCAATGAGTACAAGGATGTTTTTGATGAAGCCAATTTCCAAAATTTACCCGAACGAAGACCCTGGGACCATGCAATTGAACTGAAGCCAGACTTTACACCAGTAGATTGCAAGGTCTATCCATTAAATCCTTCGGAACAGAAAGTTTTAGATGAGTTCATTAAGGAAAATCTGAAAGCTGGACGAATTAGACCATCAAAGTCACCGATGGCCTCACCATTCTTCTTTGTGGCAAAGAAAGATGGGAAACTTTGACCCGTCCAGGATTATCGGAAATTGAATGAAGCAACGATAAAGAACAAATACCCGTTGCCGCTCATTCAAGAACTCATTGATAAACTGAAGGATTCGAAAGTATTTTCGAAAATGGATGTTCGATGGGGATACAATAATATCCGGATCAAAGAAGGTGATGAGTGGAAGGCGGCATTTAGAACTAATCGGGAGCTCTTTGAACCAACGGTTATGTTCTTTGGTCTTACAAATTCTCCGGCGACCTTCCAAGCATTCATGAATCATATCTTAAGGGATTTGATCAACGAAGGTCACGTCATGGTGTACTTAGACGATATCTTGGTTTTCACAAATACAATTGAAGAGCACGAGTCAATTGTAAAACAGGTGTTAGATATATTACGACAACACAAGTTGTATCTTAGACCTGAAAAGTGTGAATTCGAGACCAGTAATGTTGAGTACCTTGGAGTGTTTGTAGGAAATGGACAAGTGCGGATGGATCCAAAGAAAGTCAAAGCGGTAAAAGAATGGAAAATACCAGGAAACAAGAAGGAAGTACAGTCCTTCTTGGGTTTCTGCAACTTCTACCGACGATTTATCTGAGGATTCAGTCAAGTGGCGAAACCATTGTCATCACTGACTGGGAATTCAAAGTGGGAATGGACAGAGCAGCAACAGCAGGCATTTGAAGAACTCAAAAGTAGAATTGCCGAAGAAGTTGTTCTAACCATACCCCGTGATCATGGGCAATTCAGGGTCGAGGCAGATTCCTCAGATTATGCGAACGGAGCTGTCTTATCGCAAAAGATAGATGGAAAATGGTGGCCTATTGCATTCAGATCTAGATCTCTAAATGAAACAGAACGTAATTATGAGATCTATGATAAGGAAATGATGGCCATTATGGATTCCTTAGCAGATTGGAGACAGTATCTGATGGGTGCGGAAGAGTCATTTGAGATCTATACAGATCATCAAAATCTTCAGTATTTCAAAAAACCTCAGAAATTGAATCGTCGACAAGCCCGATGGATCACTGAATTATCCGAATACGACTTTACATTGATTCATAAACCTGGAAAGTCGATGGGAAAGCCAGATGCATTGTCCAGGATGGCCAATCATGAGACGGGGGAGAAAGACAATGAGAATGTGGTACTTTTAAAGCCGGAACTTTTTTTGATCAACAGACTAGAAATGCCCGAGGACGAGATCTTAGATCTTATCAAGAAAAAGTCAAAAGTGCGGGATAATCTAGTGAATAAGGCTTTAGAAGGAAAAGAGAAGGATTGGGTCGAATCAGGGGAAGGAATTGTAATGTGGCAGGATAGGATTTACGTGCCTATTGATAATAGGTTACGGGGAAAGATCATCGGACTACATCATGATACCGTTCTGACGGGACATCCAGGGCAGTTCAAAACCATGGAATTGGTGACGAGAAACTATTGGTGGCCGGGAATCACTCAGGATGTACGGAAATACGTTAAAGGGTGTGAAAAGTGTCAGGCCACTAAGATTCATCGAACCAAACCAACGGGAACACTAGTCACAAACAATGTTCCACAAGGTCCCTGGGAAGTCATAGGAATGGATCTGATCGGAGAACTACCGGAAGCTGGAGGTTTTAATGCCATAAGTGTGACTGTGGACCATTTCACCAAACGAACACGTTTGATACCCACACACATGTCGTTAACGTCTGAAGGAATGACCAGAATTTATAGGGACAAAATCTTTCCTATACATGGATTACCGAGAAAGATTATTCATGATCGGGGACCTCAATATCATTTCCAATTTATGAAGGAACTATACCAGTTATTAGGCATTCAGGGGAGTTTCACAACGGCATATCACCCACAGACGAATGGACAGACGGAACGGATGAACCAAGAGATTGAACATTATCTCCGGTTATTTATCAATCAACATCAGAACGACTGGCATGAATGGTTACCGACAGCAGAGTTCGTGTTGAATGACAGAATACACTCAGCAACGGGTGTCACTCCGTTCTATGTGGATATGGGATGACATCCGTATAAGGGAACAGCTCCAAGAACTCCGTCGGCAAATCCCACAGCACAGGAATTTGCCGATAAGATGATCAAGATCAGGGACGAAGTAGGGGCAGCACTTAAGAAGGCAAAGGAAGACATGACTCGGTATTACGACAAGAAGAGGAAACCATCAGTCGAATATAAGCCTAATGACAAAGTATGGCTTGAAGCGACAAACCTGACTTCTGATCGACCAATGAAGAAGTTGGATGATAAACGATTTGGTCCTTTTGAAGTCGTAAAGAAAGTTGGAGCGACGTTGTATCAACTAAAGATACCGAAGACTTGGAAGAGGATACATCCAGTCTTTAACGAAGTTCTACTGTCACCCTATCATCCGCCTGAATTCCCCGAGCAGCCTAAGAATGATCCGCCACCAGTGATAGAAGGAGAAGAACCGGAGTTCGAAGTGGAAGAGATAGTAGATTCAGGGAAATATAGGGGAGGGAGATTCAGATACAAAGTCCAATGGAAGGGATACTCGCGGCACGAACAAACATGGGAACCATTAGCAAACCTTGCAAACGCAAAAGAAGCAATCGAAGAGTTCCATAAAAAATTCCCCTTTAAACCACGACCACCTCAGTTAAGAAAGATTGAGGTCCCAATTTCCTTATTCCCGACATCATTGTTACGACCTATCCCTGAAGCATGTACGGAAGTAGTAGAAACAAAGAAGATGCCGACAGAAGCATTAGCAGTGAAGTTAGGACGATGGGGACATCGTCCCTAAGGAGGGGGTCATGTTACGAACGTTTTCTTTTTCATCTTATCTCATTGTTTGTACATATAGACACTTTTATTATCAGTAGATAACATCGTAAGTCATAGATCTAGGGTTATATTAAATACATACGTATGTAGCATGATGATCGAGATCAAGCATGTAGACCTCAAGGCGATCATGATCATTAATGAAGTACTTGAGGCAATCGAACTCATGGTAGACACACGGTGGATTAGTCAAGGGTTATAGCCCAGGGTTTAGGGTTTTATTTACGTATATAACAAGTCCGCTTAGGTAGATATTTCTTTAGCTTCGATCTTGTCAATAACTCCTCGAGTTTAGACTTGTACTTAGCATACTTCCTTGTATCGTCTCTTTTCTCAATTCCACTTTCTGCTTTTCTCTTACTCGTGTGAAACTAAGATCATTGTGTTTGGTTATTTGAGTTTGATAACTCGAGTCGCTGACACTCCCCCCATCCCTGCTCTCGTCCTACTAGCGCCTTCTCCCGTCATACTAAGTCCATCACGGCTCAATCCCGTGCTAGACACAGACGCAGATGCAGCCGCCACTTTATACGCCAGTCCACCCAAATTCTTCATCCCACTCAACACACTTCCTCAACCTTGAGCGCTGCGTTCTCTAAATCAGCCTGACTTATCCCTCCCAGCGCACCAAGCGCCACACTCGCACCCCCACCTGCCCCACTAAGGTTGGCAAACTGCGAACTGAGCGAAGATCCAAATGCTGAAGCGGTGGATACCGCTGCGCTGGACAATGTAGAGGACGTGCGTGGTTGCACGCCCAATAAGTGTGATGAGGCATCACCGTAGGGGAGGGACGCATAAGCAAGCAGTCGACCAGAGACGGAGAATACTGGTGCTGGTACAGGTGAAGGTTCAGGTATAACCGCGGACGGGCGTGTATTTTCCTCGCGCAAAGACTGTTCTTGTAGAGTAGGGCGTCGCTGATGTGAATATTCGTAGTGTCCGGTCTCCGTTGGAGAGGACGTGGTCCACAGGTGGTAAGAAAACATTCTTATTGTTGTGGTTATCATTATCATTGAAGTGTTCATGGTAGTTGTTATGAATGCCATTGACTATGCTCGAAGTGGTTGCCAAAAATGAGTGACGCCGTGAAGATGATTGCGAAGAAATGCCGTGTGAGGAAGGCCTGTGACAAAAGGGCATAAGATCCGAGGAAGGTATATGGTGCAGCACTTCAAATGTGGTGGAGGAAAGGACGTGGATAGACGGAGGTTGTGTCGTGCTCTATTCAATGTTTAACTTTCAGTGTTGGGGCTGATAGAGATAAAGACACGGCATACCACAGCGATAAATTCGTCTCCGACCTCAAAGCGGCCTCCACCAGTCGCAAGCCCAGCTAACTCAACCTTCTTGACAACCTGATGATTAGCAAGAGAGTAATCCAAGAGTGTGGATTTCTGGGCATGCGAGGTTCGTTAGTATCGATATCAGCGTTCAGGAGCACAGAGTCAGAAACTTCATCGACACGCTCTTCAAACTTGTCGTCAGAAGATACGCTATCCCGAGGATTCGTTATGACAACGACGGCAAAACACCGGTACTCTGCAACAGGCGTGCCTTGACGTGATTGAGGAGGTTCTGAGAGAGGGGTTCTGAGAGTTCAGAACCGTCGTTCGCGGCCGCTTGTTGACTTTGTTGAGATATCCCCTGCATGTCCGCCTCTTGAGCTGTCGCCTCCCTCGCCCGTTTGCGAGATGCAGAGACACCATCGTCCTCATCATCCGTCTCCTCACGTGCCCGCTTCCGGGAATGTGAATGAGTGAAAAACCCGTTCTCCAGAGGATGTGAAGCGCCATCCACTGGGGTCGCTGGGTTAGTGGGAGATACGTTTTTCTTGGATTTGTATGTTGGTTTAGGTCGAGGGCGTGTTTTAGGCATCGTAGGATCACGTTCTGGTTCAGAATCCAGCCCGTTTTGTGCCTCAGCAGGTGCACGAGCGGCAGCTCTACGAGGTCTTTGAGGTCGTGCGAGAGGCACTGCAGGGTCAGCTGCATCTGACAACTCGGTACCTTCCTCTTCGTGATCTAGTGCTTTTCCAATCTCGCTTTCCTCTCCCTCGTCTGTGGAGGTAGCGCCTGCATTCTTCTTTGAGTGCCCCTTCGGTCTGGCTGCTACGAGTTTGTAGAGGCTTCCAAACCTTGCTTGCGTTGGGTTCAACCGTTTCTTGGGCAAGTCTAAGTGTGCCTTGCTAATGACGGAATGACAAGTCAACATCAGATAATATCTTCAATTACATGACCTACATTTTCAGTGCATCACGACTTTGCATTGCACCAATCAATGGAATTAATGCGTGGAAAAATAGAAGAGTTGTCTTGACTCCTGTTTTGTTGCTCGACTTCTGGTGTGAACCAAGTTGCTTTGCGACCCAAGAAAGCAGATTTGTTTGGATCTCAACAACGCACTCGACGTCGAGGCACCGAATAACAGAAAACGAATGACAAAGCTGCTGGACAGAAGCTTGATGCCACTACACCCGACTCATCAAGCATACAGGAATCCTTGACCAGACCAAACGCCTGACAATCGACGAAACCGTTAGTGCTAAAGCATTGCGATGAACTATGCCACCCTCACCTCCTTCATGGCTTGCGTGACCACAAGAACGAACTTTTCACCATTCCTTCTTCTCTTAGAGCTTCTACGATGACCTTGGCGCAGGCATCAAAGGCGGCCCCCAACCTCCCATAATGTGCAAGCAGAATCGTGCCGTGACGGACCTGGATTGCTCCAGCACGAATTGCTCGCAGAAAAGTAGATATCACATCAATGAATATATACTCTTGTTCAAGCTGGATTCGAGTGTTCGAAGTCACTTCAGAACGAGATCAGTACCCGACAAAAACCTCGGTGGTTTAAGGTGACTTACTATGCTTGTCTGCCTCAACGCCGTTTTCTTCCTTGCTCCCAGTTTTGGAGCATGTCTTCATTGCCTTTGCATTGTTCTCGTCGTTTTCGTCGTTTTCATCGTTTTCGTCTTCGCTTTCACCTTCTGTATCTTGGACAACATCATCCTCCTCATCCCCAAGCTCCAAAGTTTCTGCATAACACTGAACTTCTGCCTGTACATATCCTGCACATCTCCACTGTACCTTGTCGTCCATCGATACAGCCATCTTCTCAGACGCGAGGAGTAAAGGAGATCCGTCAGCAGCAACAGTCTCTGATGAAGCTCTGATGAAGAAAACAGCACATGCAGGTCCAGGAGATTTTTAAAGGCCTGTAATGGATGAGGTAAAGCCAGAAAATTGAATGCTACATTACTCACTGCGCGCTTGATATTCTCGACAACGACGTTACCTTGCACTGGGTGCCGACTACATAGTCAATCAACTTCTCAATAAAAAAATCTCTCTGCGTAATCAACAGCTCTTGCTGTTTGACTTCTTCTGGAGAGCATGTGCTGCTAACGGCAAGGCTCCGACTCTTCCGAATGACATGTAGTGCCAGAAGGTGTAAGGTCTGATCAATCATCTGTGAGAGTAGTATTGTCAGTTCAAACCTAAAATAAATCATAACTGACTTACATCCCCCTCACCGCCCAAACCCAGTCTTGCTCTTTCTGATATAGCACACAGAATATTCCACACACTACTCTGTTTACCGCCCTCACTTTCTTCCATCCACGCGGTCATGTCTCTGCTCCCAGCCAGTATCCTCAATCGAAGTACAACTGACGTCAACGTAAGGATCTCGTCTTCAGTTAGATGGACAACTTCGACATCTTGATCTTCCTTGCCCCTTGATAAGGACTCTCCATCTCCGTCCGAAGCTGGAGGAGGGGCTGGGCTGGCGATGGTGTCTCGAAGGGACGTAGCAAGTTCATCCTCCAGCCCTAAGATTTGCTTGCTGTTTGTATTGGATAAGGCGGTATTTGTGATCAAGTGCGAAGTAATGGTGTGAACGGCTGTGGTGAGTACGTAGGGCGAAGTATGGGTGAGGAATTGTTTAGATATGTCCGACCACAACGAAGCATACACCTATCAAAGATATTGTCAATATCACTTGGTAAACAAAGGATCAGGCATACGTTGGCCTGTCTCATTTCCAGGTAGACTTCTAGGTTCATTAGCATCGGTAGCGCGAGGACATCGGTTAGCTTATTTTCATCAGTCTGATACTTGATAAAAAGCTTTAATGAGGGCCTGAGTAATAGATTCCGCGGTGGATTCGTCCTGTCAAAGCGAGAAATGGATTGGCATTCAATCAGAGAGGGGAATAGACCACTTACGTCTTTCCTTGTTCTTCAAAGTGAGGCTATCTAATACGCCCTCCTCGCCCTCGTTGAGTCTCCAAGGTTCATCAACTTTGGTCGTAGTTGAAGCATCATCATCGTCATCCCCGCTATCATCTTCATGTCTCGCTTCCCTAGTTTTGCCTTTCCCATTGGGCTTCATCCCCTTTTTACTCACACCCGTTCTTCCTCTACCCCTGTCTCTGCTAGACGAGCTCTCTCCTGATGCACTGTGGTCCAGAACCAGCATATCCAGAATGCACTCCCAATTCCTCACTACCTCTAAATAATCCCAAACTGCCTCAACTGCAAGCGTTGTACGACCGCGTGTAGCAGCATCTCCGATTTTCTTCCCTGGTGGAGATGCTAGAGCAGCAGCAATACCGCCATTCTCATAACCACCGCTGCTTGTCTGAGAGCTGACTGCAGTGTCATCTCGAGCGGCACCTTCCTCCTCCTCCTCCTCCTCCTCCTCCTCTTCTTCCTCGTGGGCATCTCCCTCTCGTCTAATAAATTCTTTCCGTTGCTCCCGATCAAGTGCACGACCCTACTTCACAAGCAGATGAACCAGTCCTTTGATGCCAATCTTCTCTTCGTCGATGTTTTCATCGACACGGCTACGGTCTTTGGAAGCGGCTGCAACGCCTCGACCCCGACCCTGTCCTCGACCACGAGTGCTAGATGATGATGCGTGGACTTCTATCTCACCCTTCCTCAAGTCGACCCATTCCTGTCACACACCGCTAGCAAAACGCCCGACGCCTTTACGCACTCGGACTTCATTAGAATATATCATTGTCCCGAGTCGGTTACAATCAATCTCAGAGAGAAGACCTGACACGCAATTTTTAGTGAAGGCTCGTCGAATGCTGCGACTGCTGCGACATACCCAGATCGTCCACGTAGCCTAGTACCACCATGAAGGCAACTCTCACCCCCACGTCCACATCATATCTTGCAATCTCCAGTAGTCTCGGAAGAGACCTTGTCGTGAAGTGGGTCAATACAGGCGGCACCACCCCTCCACCACTGGCTCCCCCTTTTTCTTCTTTCCACTGCCGCCAGGAGCCATTCCCTCATACACACCTTGCTGTGCTTTGAGAGCTGCTAAACGCACGCCCACAGCCGCGTCCGACAAGACCCAGCCAACATAGCGCAGGTAACTGGTATTGGCACAAAAATGAGACGGAAGGGTGGCAAAAAGTGTGGCGAGAGAAATACACTCTGTAGGAACAACGGGGTCAAGGTCTGTTACGAACATTTTCTTTTTCATCTTATCTCATTGTTTGTACATATAGACACTTTTATTATCAGTAGATAGCATCTTAAGTTATAAATCTAGGGTTATATTAAATACACACATAGGTAGCATGATGATCGAGATCAAGCATGTAGACCTCAAGGCGATCACGATCATTAATGAAACACTTGAGGTGATCGAACTCATGGTAGACACACGGTGGATTAGTCAAGGGTTATAGCCCAGGGTTTAGGGTTTTATTTACGTATATAACAAGTCCGCTTAGGTAGATATTTCTTTAGCTTCGATCTTGTCAATAACTCCTCGAGTTTAGACTTGTACTTAGCATACTTTCTTGTATCACTTCTTTTCTCAATTCTACTTTCTGCTTTGCTCTTATCCGTGTGAAACTAAGATCCTTGTGTTTGGTTATTTGAGTTTGATAACTCGAGTCACTGACAAGGTCGCGGTAACGATGGATGAATACTCTACAATTAGAAAGGTACCACCATTAATTCATTGCAACTGAAACGGAAAAAGAGGACTCACCCATCAACAAACTCCTTGATAAACTCCTCCAGCTTGTTTTGCTTTTCTTTGATATCTCATAATCGTGCTTCTAAACTCCTTCTCTTTCCTGAGGCACCCTGCTCAGCACCACCATTAGTGCGCGCGCTTCTTCTCGCCCTCCCGGATTCGCCTGCGAAGGAGACGTCAATTTAGCATTCTGAGATAAGATATTAGAGTACCCAGCGACTTCAGCTCCTTTCTCGACATCCTTTCCGACCTGACATAGGGCGGCTTCGACCTCTAGTGCAATCACTGTCGCGGTATGTCGAATAGACCGAATCTGTGAAGAGGACATGGGAACTAGCCACACCTATTATGCTAACCATGTGTCCAAAACAATAGAATAGATAGTCTCAACAAGCGGAAAATTATACAAAGAGGTCAAGGAGGGCCGCGGACGTGATGAATCGAGTTATGAACTCTGACGATACTTTGCAACAGACTCGCTCCTGCGGGAGATTGGACTAAGTCTCTGATTCTGGAACATGGGGAGGTGATAGACAATGATGGACTGCTGAGCTGATGGTTGAATGTCTAATCTTGGAGATGCCATTTCCTTGTTGCTCATATAATGAGTGAAGGAGGTGTGCCGAAGACGGATGATGCGGACGCCCTGTGGCCCGCCCGTCTTCTCTGGCACGACCATGATAGGCAAAAGATCTCGTAACATGCGTCGAAGCACATTTGCGTTCTTGAGGCCCAGGAGCATCTCTGAAGTCCTCCAGCTCTGTTGATGTTCGATTCTCAACAGCTTTTTCCAAGATTCGGGTGTATACGATCGATGACAGCTTGTCCATCGAAGAATTTAGACTCGGGCGTGTTGACTACCTCCTGTAGCGTCAGGTCTCTGTTGTCTGCATTTTCTATAAGACCAGAGATAGTTTCCGCTACAATGTAGTTCCCGTCCGTGATCCTAGCTAGTCTCGCGAAGAATCGGAAGGACGCCAATTTACATTGCGGAGATCCGCATCCTCCTCTCGGACTGCTTTGAAGTGTTCGTGCTAATAGTTCTCGAGATCACGCTTGGCATCCTCCGACTGGAGATAGTGATCCATATCATATAGGAATGTTCTTTCTCTCCACCAACTAAAGCGGATGACTGCTAAGAACAACCTTGATAAGTTCACTACTTTTGATGTCTTCGCCCAGCCCATCGAGCAATTCCTGTACATGCACTCCTGCAAAGCAACGACTATAAGGACAAACGGGAATGGAAACGATTGTGGAGCAGCATCAACTTGAACTGTCTTTTCAGCTTTCACTCAATGGACCGAGCAGTAGTTTCTTTAGACACCAGACTCCCACCTCGGCTGGGTTACTCATACTCTGTAATAATTTCACAATTTTGCGGCGGTACACTGTGTTGTTATCCCACAACCAGCCGGCCAGCGTTGTGAAGATTCTCTTTGTATCACAACTTGCGCGGAGAGCGCGTGTGCAATGAAATGACGCAAGGAGAAGTTGCTTCCCGGATTCTTGGTGGGCATGTCGGGCAATCACTTGGTCTAGGACAGTCGTCTTTCCAGTCCCGGGTCCGCCTTCAAACCAGGGGATCCAGGGTTTGCACTGCATATCCAATTGTCGATGGAAGAAATGACAGCCTTGCAGGTACCTGCATAGCATACCAAAAGTGGTTGCCAGATGCAGTCAATCCTGCAGAATATCAATGCAGACCAGTGGCGACTCTGGTGTGCAGAAAATCATCAATCGAGCTTGTTGAGGAAGTTGACCATGTAAGGCACGAATAATCGCCGCATATGCCGGAAAAGGGTTGGTTTTTTACGATGAGGTGATAGATAATTAACGTCTGCGACAAACCCATTGAAGATTGTTTCATTATCTGCAAGTGGGGACACGGCTAACGCCTGTTGTCGAAGGTCAGTTCAACCTTCACTTTAATTTGCGGTGCCCAAAGTAAGCCGGTCCGTGTTCGCATGATTTTCCCCGGTATCTGAAAGGCTGCAAGAAGTAGGGTAGGAGATAATTCACGACAAGTTCGTCGCTAGCTATAAATGGCATGCGCATTCCAAGATAACATGGCTCGCCAGGATTGAACCATCGTTGTCAGATGCAACAGCTCAATCCTGAACATGTTGTCGGTCTCGCCTTCGGTAATGCGACACCACATTAGGCGTGTAAGCGAGCACCGAATGGGCTGTCCAATAAATTTTGCTTAGATCCTATGAAGAGGCTTTGTGCGACCAGGACCAAATGGGGTCATCAAACGTCAATTGCGATGAAAGATCGTATCATCGCCGAGGACAATGTGATTCGAGAGAGTCCTATAGAAAGTACGCGCTAGGTCAATCTCGGGGTTGTGAGTACAAACACGATAGCAATGACTACACCAGCACGCAGGATTATTTAAGATGTTGCCTCTGAATGATAACGGATTACGGCGGTGACCGTGTTCTGGTTGGGTTGGGGTGTATCCGAACACCGAAGGTTATAAATTTTCATGGGCAGATATTGAGGTCCAGGGTTGCCATATCAGTGAAGAGTAAGCGTGGAAGAATCAAAGTGGCATCGTTTTGAGCAAGGGCTGAGGTAGGAGTAGGAATGAAGCCCGTGCGTGAAGCTGATACTGAAGGGTCAGTGTCTGCAAATGCGGTGGAAAGAATGAAGATGCCTTTCCACTCGGCAGGATATCTATCGATATACGTGGCGACACGAGCTCGTCATTGAAGTACTGAGGCTGACACAGTACCGTACGGAATCGGCCATGCCTGTCTGAATCGCAAATGTTGACTGGTGGGTTTGGTGTAGATACTGACTAGCGTGCGATTCCGATGAGGAAGTAGAAGTCAACTGCGGGCCGTACATTGAGTTCGACAAGCAACACAACTACCAGGGCGGCAAGTTTACAACGAGTTTACAGGCTCGTGTTGGATTTGCATCGATGACGGAGCTGCCAATGCTCAAGACTTCAGTCAGGGATGTGGTTTCAGATCACTTGGCGTTCGATCTCGACTGCAAACCACGAACCCGACATTCGGAGCCGAATTCAAAGATGATACCAGCACATCCAGCAGCCGCCTGAGTCCAAGGATCATCTGTAAAGATATCGCAGCTTTTTTGTAATTGGTACAGGAGAAATACAATTTTGCTCTGATTCGCAAATATTGTGGTTCACAAATATTGTGGGGGATAGCGGTCAATGACAATATGGCCGCAAGTGTCGTCCAGCCATGTGCTGATGTCCAGGAGATGAATAGCGCCAAAGACACCCTCGAAAGCGCACGGTAACTTTCGTAGAGGGATGTTGTTAGACTGTGCGTGCGACACACAAGACGCTCGCTACAATCTTTCGGTTTGTTTAGTACTGTTGATACATAGCAAACCTGAGTTAGTAAAGTCAATGCCATGCCATGAACTACAGTCTACGCAGCACGTACTTTAACCTAGAGTACATTGACTTGATGGAATGAAGTATCATGATACTTGGCGCCATCCCCACCCAGAATCCTCCCAAAAGTCTGAGAAGTGTAACATCATCCTCGGAAACGTGAGGATATCATGTCGTTTCTGTGTAATTTAGAACATGAAAGAAGGAATGAATGGAAAGTGCGAGCGATAAGTACCTCTCCGTTTCGAATAGAACTCATACATAGTTTAGCGTCGTTTTCGGACGACGTGTACGCCACATAGTCGGTGTATATGATTCATTTGAATGAAACCACAGGCAACCCATCTTGTCCGACGTATCTGAATGCATATTCTTATTCATGCGTATGATTGATTGCAAGAAGATCGTATTACGAAGGCCAGAGCAGAACATCAAGTCTAGATACCAGTATATTCCGAAAAACAATATCTAGTTAAACCATATCACAGCCCAAAGAGCTGCAAAATGGCCCGTACACTAGCCAACCACCCCATTTCTTCCACGCGAGAGAGAAGTAGAGGCTCGTTGAGTGTGGAGATGCTGAAGATACCACGGATTATGAGCTCAAGACCATACAACACCATATGAAGGTTGGGTACGAGACCAGCGACAACGAGCTTGTACCCTTCAAGGGCCTGAGCTAGATTTGGTCGACATCCTCGGATGACGAACATGAACCCCGACGCAACTTGCTGGAAATCCGGCACAAAACTACTAAAAATGAGCTTGCACCCATCACAGACCAGGCTGAGGTTCAATACAAACGGAAGGCCTTCGACGACGATGTCGAATCCAAACCAAACTTGATCAAAGTCTGGAACGACCAATGTAGTATGTCTCGAAGCCATCAAACCGAGTATGGTGCTGGGGCCAACCATGATGGGAAGCATCAAGGCGAGTACTGCGTATACAACGTATCGCGCAAGTTGATATACGCGCGAAAGCAATCTGTGCAAGCACATTCGAAAATCCGCTTGGGATACCTCGCAGTCGTCCACCCAAATGTGCACGGTGCCACTCTGATCCACATTGCTGTCTAAGCCCGTCGCAATGAGTTTCAGCCCGTTGTCGCGATAAACAAATGCCTACAACCAAGAATTAGCATTCGTGGCAATCCAATTGATATTATAATGTGACATACTAAAGCGCTGATCTTCACACTGTCTGCATCAACAGAAGTTAGTGGGTCCAGGAAGCAGCGGTGTCACAGAAACTGACCATTATCTGTGTCTAACGTCTGGACTCTCTCTCCATGTTCAGTCGCGAATATACTGGCAACACCATGAGACGTGCCCATGATTGCCGCTTTCCCATTGTCAATAAAAATGACCGGAAGAAGGTGATTATTTTCCAGATCCATTTGCTCGTCGGACGAGTAAACCCTGCGGCACTCCGGTAGAGCATACCAATCCAATCCTGACTGAAAATTGCTGACGACCAAAAATCTATGATCAGGGGAAATAGCTGAGGCACCGCTGATCCAACGTGAGTTTGATAATATACGAGCCTGCTGGCCACGTACCATGTAATACTCAGTCCATACTTCCAAATCCCGTTGCCGCTCTCAGTATCAAAGATCCTTAAGGTGAAACTTCAGTATGGCACATCAAATATCCGACCTGAACGAACGTACCACAAACCATGATGTAAGAACGTGACTAGCACTTCCTGACTGCTCAAAAAATGAGTGACAGTAACAATGACAGGCAGGGGAGTGATTCCATCTGCATCAGCGATGCCTCACAATTTGAAAGAGCATTGTAGTTCCCAGCTGCGCACTACAGGAAGTGATAAGTCTCTTCGCCTGTACCATAGAACACTGCTCACTGTTTCTTTCTATTGAAATAATACACGGCCCAGTGCCAAAATTGACTAACACGGTTTTTGATAAATGGTGCACTTCAATGGATTTGACCACTGAACCGCCCTCATAGACAGGCCTGGTGCGGGTGTTAGTCCCGTGCTAGCTAACTCTTCCACCTCAACATCACATGGTTCCCATCAAATAGGCCTGACGTGCGCCCCCGGTTATGCCAAGGCTACAGCCCTTGATCCGGGTGGCTCCTCCACCTGCCAGTAATTCCGTCAATAATTAGCTTTATTTCTAAATAAGAAAGAGTCCAGAACTCACCTAGAGGCCATCAAGTAGTGAGCTCATCGTTCTCAGGCATCACCACGGCAAGTCCCGTGCACCGGTAAGTCCGCACAAATCCGTCCCGTGCTCCCACACGCTCGCCATCGCCATCAACGCCTCATCAGCCCTCCTCATCGTCTCCCCGCCATCATGCCTCCGCCCTCGCTTAATCCCTCCCCTCTTTCGGCTCTTTCCGCTGTCCCGGATCTCATGCTTAGTCACCGATGTCTCTACATGCTCTAAGTCTCCGTCCCTCAATGTAAACTCAATTTCTTGGCCTCAATACTCAGCCTTCTTATAGTAGGGACATAATAAATGATATTCCTGCCGCACAACAAAATTCATAGCCCGGTAGAAAGTATCTACAGGTAAGAATGATATCTCTACGTCGACGCTGATGGCGCTGCTTCGGGCATGTTTTCATCACCTAGGGATTCAGTATAAGAACGCGAACCGACTCTGAAAAACAATATACACTCACCAGTCGCTCTCTTCTTGTGCGGGCCATGCTGAGTGCCTTTATCCTTGCGGGGCTTTCTTTTCTTTGAGACCACTATCACCGCATTCCCGTTGACATCCGTCATGGCGCCTGCATTGACGAAGTTGAGAGCACCGAGAGGTTCTGGCGCAGGAGGAGCTGCGCTCACCGTCGTTGGACTTTCGTGCCCCACCTGAGTCTGAGTCCGAACAATCGCCGTTGGAGCCGCAGGTATGGCGGTCGTCGACATAGGGGCGGGCTCGCTGGGTGTATCCGCCGTGATGATGGAACCGTCCTGGGTGTCGCTATTATATTTCATCATCCACTCCTCCAACTCACCCTCGGTCATCTTGTAGAAGTGTGTGGTGCCAGACCTCCAAGCGTTGTCGAGTAACGTGAGTTCGGTCCGCGTCGACACTTCGCTAGGTGAGCAAAGCTTTGGAAGGGGCCAGTTCTTGATGACTACCCCGTACTTCAACACGATATGCTCATTGAAGTTTTTGTAGTACATTCGTGACACCTTGGCTTTCCCAACAGCGTCTTCTGTTCCATTCATGAGCAAATACAATCAAGAATACACAATCGACCACGCACGAAGTTTCTGGTATATCAATTCTCGCAGCTCACTCTTCATTTTCAGTGTCTCCTGGGCGTGATTCTGCACGACTCCCTCAACGCCGGAGATGATATATCCCTCCATACGGGTTGCAATGGTTTGAAGCGGACACTTGAACACGATGGTGAAGAAGTCGCCCACGCGCTCACTAGTCGCATATACGTCCGGCTTGTTGAAGTGGTCCCTCGCAGATCGGACAGTCAGCAAGACTGCCTCGTCGCCCGTACGAGCGTTCAAACGAGAGAGCTGCAACATCATCGGGTTAGTCTCTAGTCATTTCCATAAAGTTCATCGCCTTACCGATTCCTTGATATCCTCCAGCGTGATTCGTGTATCATGAAACGCGCTTAGTGCGACGTTGTGAGTACCGACCTCACGATTTTCTCGGTTGTCGTTGAGTTGCTTCATGGTTGCCTCGGTGCAGGCCCTCTTCTCCTCCTCTGACATCTCCTTCCACGTCGCGGAGATCTCCTTCATACACTTGTTTGCCTTCTTTCGAGGCTCGCCCTCTGGTAAGGCTAGGAGTTTGTGTGAGTGTAACTCAATCAAATTACAGCCATGTATACGTACCGGAATTGATTCGTTCCAACTCCATCTTCACAAACGCGTTGAATTTACTCGCCGATTTTCTACTGACGCGAAGGCGGTGAGTCTGGTAAACGTCGTCGACAATTTGTTGAACACTGCGTTTGCCAATCTGTTCGTGGAGTTCAGTCGCCTTGTCGATGATAAGCTGTCGCAACTCAATGATTGCATTCTGGTACGTGTCCTTTTCCTCACGTCTCTGAGCTTTCTTTCGAGCTTTGTCCGCGTTTGAGAGGCGTATCGGCGCACGCTTTTGCCGATATCTCCAAGGGCGCCTTGCTGAACTTCCCCTTTCTCGAGCTGCACTTAACATGCGCTGGAACTGAGGGGTGTTGTGGCGCGCCATTGTAGTCTGTGAATACAACCTTCGCTCAACAGTCGGACACCAGTCGGACAACGCCTTTCGGGACTTGGGACCCGGAGTTCAAAACAACACCGTGCAGGCGGCCTTCAATTTGCAATCCAAGATAACTACGTGATATCAACATCAAAAAGAAACTATTTGGCACTGGGTTAGCACATGGTTCACAACAACTTGATGAGATCCCAGAGGAACTCGAGGTCTCTCTGTGTAACACCTTCAGGCTCAGCATCCTCCCACAAATACAGATTGTTTGCAATGAACGTTGCGCGTCTCTCTTCTTCAGGCTCATCGGCATCAAGGTCTGCATACACGGTCATGATGCCAGCACCAACTCGAGCCGGGACTCCACGAATAGCGAGAAACTCCGCCACCATGTGAGGAGCATGCTCGCCTCTGGATTTCCCTTTTTTCGGGGATGAATCTATCGATAAGAGATTTCCAGCGATGAATTTCAAACTGTTTGACAAATGTAAAGTGCTTACTGATATGCATGGAAACGTTTACATCTCCCGAAGTCATAGAAAAAACATATTCATCGGTGCGTTGATGCTGCGATGGCGACCGAGACCCGGAGGCATACGGAGGTGGGCTCAAAGTGTAAACCTCAGGGCTACGACGGGGGGTACGACCAGGTGTTTGAGCACGAGATGTGTGAGATCCTACCGCCCGAGTTGGAGTCTGTGGTGCAGGTGGAAGTGATGGCTCTGGACTTGGGGGGCTCACGAGGGTCGTATTGCCATCCCTTATTGCCTGTGCAGCCTCCGGTCGTGCGTAGGGGTTGTACTCAGACAAAGCATTGCTCGGGGTCTCAGTGGAATGGACGTGGGCGAGAAGCGCGTCTTTAATCGTCGCAAAGACAAAGGCTCGGCGATAAAACGGCTTAGGGCAGGCGTCCATGGTCTCAAGAGCTTCGTCACTAAACATATTCGTCAACGGCGTGAGCAACGCTCACTGTTCATCAAGTACGTACCGATTGAAATATAGGCCAGACGAGTTCCCGTACTTGACATCCCAGAATGTGTACCCCAATGGATCAATGAGGTTGCTGATCCTCCTCATCACCTGTGAGTCCGCTAAGTCGTTGGCGAACGCCGGGCCCTCCAAGTGTCTGTGCGCCTGTGCCCAGGGATTCAAGTGTTTCCAGATGAATGTCGCCTCTGCTTGAGTCATACACTGAATCGTGATCGGTAAGGGGCTAGTCCTGAAGCCACCTTTTCGCCATTGCCTGAAACACCATATCGATGTAAGAAAAGTAAGCTGAGCGGGTGAAGAAGTACTTACATTTGGCCGTACGTGCCGCCGTTGGTTCCAGTGGTGATATGTACATAGCGACGTTGAGCGTTGGCCATCGAGAACGTAACTGTATAGTAACGACGTAGGGTCTGAAGGACAAAGTTGACGCCCCACAGCTACGCGGCAGTAAGTGAGGACTAGCACCTTTAACTTTGAAGTCCGTGACGGCGGTCACGTGTCAGCGTCTACGCGTGATTTTGTGTACCGCATGTTTTTTCACCCTTCAACATCAAACCCCATGTCGACCCTCAAGCACCCAGATGTCCGGTGAGCACACCTCTCATTTTGACAACGCGTTTGCACAGGCCTCGAGCTGGACAAGGATCTGTGGCGGCGAGGTGATCTCGAGTTCCTTGAATACTCGCGCAACGGGAATACGAGGAACGAGATGTCATCCAGCTCTGCAACCTTGTTTGGGAACGAGGTCTGCTGCACAACGCGAAGTCTTTTCAGTCGCCTCACAGAACTCGAATCTCCAACTCATATTATCCACAGAAGTTGTGCAAAGTGACTTTGACCTCTCCTCAGCTCTTTTCCATTCGATTGAGCAGGAGGGCCTGCACGACTACCTCGACTTTCCGGATTTACAGGCCTCCCCCTTTTCCTCACCTCTTTCTTCGCCGCCATCCTCTGCAAACTCCTCTCCACTCTCGACGCCACCATCCTCTGCCCCTCCCAGCCCAGTGCTCCGTGCAGTAGAAGTGGTCGGCGGGCCTGTGTCTAAAAAAAGGCGGAGGCAGAACGATCGCAATAAGAAGGCCAGTAAACTCAATCGCAAAAGACAAAGGCAGTGCGCACCTCCGAAAGTCGCGTCAGACATCCCCGCCCGCGAATCGACCAAATCCAAGCACATCGCGCCGTCGACCCCCCTGCCCACATCGTTTTCAATTCAACATGACGCCCCCGTGTCCTCCTCGGCCTATATTGCAAAACGCGACCGCGACGATCATACGGGCGAGGAATACTGGCTTCATGAAGTTGTTGGGCCCCAATCAAAATTTAAATTCGACCTGGTACGCTATGACCCTGAGTACGCCCTCATGCCCCCACGTTCATCTACCACTACTGACTGGACTCCCAGACACTCAACCCCCTTTATCGATTCCCAGGGCCAACTGGTAGCCTTGGTGATCAATCGTCCGGCCGATGCAGGCTGGGATCGCTGCGTGAAAGCTGCGGGCGATGCTCTGGAGCGTTATCGCAGCCAGTGTCGGTTTTCAAGCAAGCAGAACACCCATCGCCGCGGCGCATTTCCCGCAATGAATGTTGGCATATCTTATGGTGGGGGTCAGACTGTGAGTACCGCCCCCAAAGCATTCCATTCAACATGCTCATGAGCACAGAGCCCCGGGAACCTGGTTCATAATAAACATAACACACACGTCTTACAGAAGCTGTGTAGGCATTGGGCCTTTCGTCGCCTCTCAGGCTTCGCGACCGGTATGTTTCTTCCACCGATGTGATACAAAGCCCATCCTGATCTTAGTCTAGGGGTATTCAAATCGTGGGCGCCTCGACTTTACGATTATTATGCTCAATATCAGCGCGAGCTCCTGGAGAGTGACCCTTCGCTTTACCCCGCCTTTGAGAATAGCGTACTCTCTGCCGCAGCATTCAACTTCGGCCCACAAACTGTAACTTATCCGCACATCGACTTTGCCAATCTTCCGTTCGGCCTATGCTTTATCTGGGCGTTGGGCAGCTACGACTGGAAGAAAGGCGGGCATATAGTACTGTGGGAGCTGAAGAAAGTCATTGAATTTCCTCCGGGAATCTTGGTTGTGATACTCTCGGGAGTCTGTACACATTTGAATACCCGCATTGCCGCGCATGAACGTCGTTATTCCTTCACTCAGTATTCTGCTGGCGGACTGTTTCGTTGGGTAGATAATGGGTTTCGGACCTTGGCAGATTATGTGGCGGGGCGTACCAAGGCTCAGTTGGCAGAAGATGCGGATAGAAAGCGTAGACGATGGAAAATGGGTCTAGATCTTCTCCCTAAAGTTAGCGAGCTCTGTAGCCTTGTAAAGTAGTACTTGCAATGAATTTGTGCCCGAACATCTTAACATCTTTGAGGAGGAGCAATTGAGAAATGGCTGCGAAATTGCCGCATTCACCGGCACGTCTACTTAACAGCCTTAGAGATTAGAATAAAAATTCTCTAAAAATTCTCTAAAAACTTTTCCTTCTGTTGTAAACCCTGGAGAAAATTCAAGTGAATATGTTACATAGGTGGCATTCCACAGATGTAATTCTGTGTCAAAAGCGTCTCCCAGAGTGCTCAACAAAAAACTCAGACCAATTGTGTCTGCAAAAGCATCGTGATGTGGTCTGCATTATGTACTGTTTCCTTCTTACCACCATATCCTCACACTACATCAAAGTGTATTCATGCCTCGACGAAAGTTATATCAAACAGCCTCCCAAAAGCGCGAGGCACAACGACTGTACTCACAAACTCACTATAATCGGTGAGTGCCGACATATTCAATGAATTCACAATCCAAACTCATCACATATTTAGGAACAAAGAACATGTAAATACTCGGAGGCGTCAAAGGCGCGCTGCAGCATCTCAAAAAGCGCAGATCCTTGCGAATCAGCAGTACGTTTATTCAATTGCTATCTTGCTATCATTGACAGTGATATATTATTGGTAGGAAAGCCGCTGAGGAGCGTTTGAAACGTCGTCAAGCATATCGAAATGATCCCAAGTGCGTACATGTATTAATGTTATTTCACCACTCAGCTAGACTCATTATTGTCAGACGGGCTCACCAAGAGGAGCTTGACGCACAGCAGAAGCAGTTGAAGTATATCAAAGCTGTGAAGGCTCATTGGGACTCACTGCTCATGCCGAATCCTGCTCTTTGGTTTGAGCAGAATCTTCAAGCTTTTTTTGCTCAGGTATCTTTGCATCCGGAGAGCTTGGACGATCTATCAAAGGCACACATTCATGATCCGTATTCCACAGTTGCTGAGTTAGAGGAGAAAGTGTCGCGTGCCGCGTCAAAGCTTACTTCTTCACGAGAACCGTCTGAATGGGCTGAGGTGATGTCAATACAGGAAGAAATGCGAGACGTTGGCCGGTGGTTGGAGGATTGCACATATTTTCTATACGAAGGTGTGGATGACTTTCGGAAAGTATATCAAATGAAGCGACTTCAGTTTCATACTAAGTGCCAGTAATCAAACTGTATTGTTTTCAACGCTTCCATTTGCTCTATTCAACAGGATATCAATGTAGATTGTGATTTCGTAAGAACGTAAGTGTATGAGAATGCTAGTCAATGTGGCCTATATTCTATAGTGCTAAGTTTGTCATGAAATCAACCATACGACCTGCACCGTGCGTGAATTCATCATCATTCGCATCATCGTCGTCGGTATCTGACCTGTCTTCGTCGTTAGCCAAGAATGTGCATGGTGCAGGTGGCGTCTGTTGGACCCGCGTAATTGGTGATGGGACCCGGGGTGAGCTATGGGTCTGTGGGTGGTAATAGCCGACAATGACGACGGCGATGAAAGTGTTGAGGCGGAGGAGGTAGGGGGATTGAGCAGATGGGCAACGACGGTTGAAAGTGGTGTGAAACTGGAGTCTGTTGCTGCTATGTAAGGTGCCGGCGGTTCAGTGAATACGGGATGAGCGGGTGGTTGCGCTAGGGGGGCCAGAGTTGGAGCGGCTAAGATTACTGGCGAGTCAGTTGTTCCATCAGTTTCAGAAGGGTGGTCTGATGGTCTGTCTCCCGAAGATCGTCGTGGTAAAGAGGCAGAAATGTCGAGTGTCGAGGGCGTGGATGTGTTGAAGTTATTGACAAGGTTTGAAATCTCGATCGAAGAAAGCTGATGCCGCAAAGAGGTGGGTGAAGTCGGAGAGGCTGGCACTTTTCTGACACCTGGTCCAGGCACTCCAGTGAAGCCGGCCAGTGAATATGTTTGCCGCATGCGTTGCAAATGTAGTACGTTGACGGCGCGACGCCTTTCAATATAATCAGAGACCGGGCCATGAATTGGACTGTTCTGAAGACGTTCGAGAACGGCGTCGAACTGCCTATCCTCGTCAACGATGGATGTGTGTAGTCTAAATAAATATTTAGTCAAGTCGTCTGCCAATCGTGGCATAAGAAGTTGTTCCTTTACCTTCGAAGCTCAACGTTGAGGCGTTCAATTTCTTCCCGGGCTCGTGCAACACGTCGATAAGTTTTCATGAGTGATCGCTTTACGGGGTCTGCCCAGGGCTTTTGGGTTACATCGTGACGAGTATCGCGGAGAATGTCGAACTGATCGAGAAATGAGTAGTGTGAGACTTTTGACCAGTCGAGAGTGTCCCGGCCAATGGCCACTGCGGCCTTGTTGTACAATTTGACGGCTTTTCGTATAGTCTTCGAACACCGTTGAAGTGCGTGTGAGAGATGCGTACGAAGCTTGTAGCCTTTCCTTGCTGACATTAGTGATAAATAATGGGGAGGAAATAAAAAATAGTGCACACCGGTTTGTGATAGATTCATTTTATGAAGTTCAAAAAGGCGGAAAACCACCAGCTTGTGTAAATTCTCCAACGCTCGCTGATATTCACGATGTCTCATGTACTTCAGGGCTTCCTTGTACTCCGGCGATGTAGGCTCCCACCGATGTTCGATACCCATGGCAACCTCCATCTTCATGACTTCGAAAAGGGTGTTATCAAGCTGTGCCGCAAGGTATTTTCTTCTTGTCTCAATCTTGCGCGTCTCTGAAGTACCTTGAGCGTATGCTGCATCGGATGCTAGAAACTGGTAGTCCGCAGGTATGTGTAGGTGGAATGCCCCCGTCACATTTTCATAGGCTGCGCTGCATTGAACGAAGGACGTTGGAAAGAATAATGGGTCTCAACATAGACGACAACACGTACGTGCATTCCGAGAGTTTTTGTAACAGCTCCACATAGGCGATTGCGTGAAGATCCTGTGATGTTTCGGTCCCTAGCGCCTCCATGTGTCGTGCTTCATCGGCAAAATAATTTTCGAGCATGTCTTCTGTGAGGTTGAATGTCTTCATATCCTCTTGGAATGCGCGGCCCTCATCGTTGATGATATCGAGAGCTTGAATGTAGTTGTTGTGAAGCATGGTAGACAGGTTCTGATATTTGTCTGCGTCCCACTGCTGAAAGAACGCGTCAATGAAGACGCGTCGACGATAGGCAGACATGAAGCGAGTCACGCCAGCAAGTGAATTTGATATTGAAAAAACTCGCTCCAGAGTTTCCAGGTCCTCCAATCCCATGCCCTCGATGTTGAGTGGATGGTGTTTACGTTGACAATCTGCGCTATGTGTATAACCATGGAACGCGTTGACACAAGATCGACACCCCTTGGCTTGGAACTGCGGACCTAGAGAACTCTTGGCAATTGTCGTTCCGAATGAGCAGCCGATATCGTAACCCATGAGCCAGTTGCCAGGAAGAACATCCAATGCTTTAGCCACCATGGCGAGCGGGTATTTGGCCCTGTGCAATGCATGAATAAGTCACGCACTCACAATCAAAGCACTCTGACACTCACAGTTCACCACTTCGTACCATGTCTGCCAGCCACAATACGAGCCCGTGGCGACAAACGCTCGCGAATATGCCAGACTCATCAAATGCTGCCCACATGCGCTTCTTGTCATCGGCCGCCGCGGCTTTCCAGTTCGTCGTGCAGTGGTCGTCTGTAGGTGCCCCATCGGTTGGATCACCTCCTGATGGCTCGTCATCCTCGTCATCATCTGAATCAATGGCAGGGCCAGTCGACCGATGCTTCACCTCATTTGCGAACGCGTTGACGTAGTCCGCAGATAGATAATAGCTGCTTTCTCCAAACACGCGAGTGTCGGCAACCTGACGCCCGGCAACTCCTTTCATTCGTTTAAGCGAATTGTTCCCGTCCACAACCCACATGCGTGAGAAGCGAAGATGCGGTTCATTGCACAGCTATAAAGTATACATCTGAGTGGTTTTCCAGAGTCATTACATAGAAACATACCTCGTAGGTGCATGGAGGGCAGCTGTTGAGTACACGATAGTTTGGGGTGTCACGCCCCAATTCCTGTGCGACGCGATCATCCATACGGCGGTGGATTGCTAGATAGATGTCGAAAGTATCCGAGATGGCTGTGCGATAGCCCCTGCGATAAGGTATCTAGTGAGAGTTGTTGAGATAACGATGGTCTGATGATGAGAATCTGGCACTCACAGAGTACTGGTGGCATAGTACCTTTGCGAAGGCTTCAACACTGAACGAAGCTTTGAATAATCGAATAGTGCGAAAGAGCTCGAGAGTTCGAAAGGATACTGCAAAGGAGGGTATGTCTGGTGAGGTCGCAAGGAAGCCAGCATGAGCGATGGCGACCACCGTATCTTCATCGCCGGTGCGAGGAATGACGGCGGCTCGGGATAGCGTGTAGATGTCAGCTATGTTGAGGACGAAGTCATGGCCATTGGTAGGGGGGGCGAAATCTGTGTCATGTGAAGTTATTATATCAGGACGTGTGCTATAACACCAGTGTATGTATGCAGAGGTCATGCTATCAAGTAAAGGCGCCCATCGTTCATGTACGCGACGAATTCGCCGCTTCCATGTCCTTGTGTCCTTGTATCGGCGCACCCCATGCCATCTGTGGGCAATAGCTAAGAATACTGGACGGAGAATGAACTGGCGGAACACACCTGTTTAACCCAAGTACATCCCGCATGTCGATTATGATACTCTCGACGTCGGTATCCACGCCCTTCTCCATTCCTGCATCCTCGTTGTCACTCCCGCCCATCTCAACATCTCCCATTAACAGCCCGTATTCATCGCCGTCGTCGACCGTGCCATACTGCGATGAAGTTCCCAATGACCCAGATATATCTTCAAGAGTGTTGACGCTGTTCATACCAAGACCTGAATGTATCAGTGAATGAGAATACAGGGGCTAAATTAGAGTAGGGCTTACCTTGTACTGCGGTGTTATATCGTTCCAAGTCCAATTTTTCTTTCTCCTTCAATCGTTTGGGACCCAGCATCTGAGACGAGGAGCCCCATAAGTTGAACCGGCCGCCACCCACAGTGAGCTTCACCGAATGTGAGACGCCGCTGCGCCGTGGATGCTTGCCCATTGTTGGCGCGTCACAATGTCAGATAAGGCGGCGGCAACGAGAATGGCCTTCAAGTGAACTTGCGACAGCGACGACGGCGACGGCAGCAGGTGACGGTGACAATGCAGCAACGAGGCGACGACAGAAAGAGAGATGGAGGAAAATTTAGGGACCACACGACGACGACAATCCAGCGACGAGTGACAGCAGAGAGAGGCACGGAGGACGATCCACAGACGAGACGATGGCTGCAATAACCCAATGCTCGAGCGACAAGGCGACGGCGATGAAAGACAGAGACGATGAGAGACAGAGACGACGAAAGACAGAGACGACGAAAGACAGAGATGCAAGACAGAGACGAAAGACAGCGATAAAAGACGGCGATGAAAGACAGCGATGAAAGACGGCGATGAAAGACGGCGATGAAAGACGGCGATGAAAGACAGAGACGAACGACAGAGACGAACGACAGAGACGAACGACAGAGACGAACGACAGAGGCGAAAGACAAAGGCGAAAGACAGCGACGAAAGACAGCGAGCAGTGTGGCGACGTTTGTGGGCTGATTAGTAAGTGATTGAACGGCGTGGCGTGCGTAAAGCTCGTTACTAATCACGTGGGCGCGAAAGGGCCGAAAGAGGGGAGGGATTAAGCGAGGGCGGAGGCATGATGGCGGGGAGACGATGAGGAGGGCTGATGAGGCGTTGATGGCGATGGCGAGCGTGTGGGAGCACGGGACGGATTTGTGCGGACTTACCGGTGCACGGGACTTGCCGTGGTGATGCCTGAGAACGATGAGCTCACTACTTGATGGCCTCTAGGTGAGTTCTGGACTCTTTCTTATTTAGAAATAAAGCTAATTATTGACGGAATTACTGGCAGGTGGAGGAGCCACCCGGATCAAGGGCTGTAGCCTTGGCATAACCGGGGGCGCACGTCAGGCCTATTTGATGGGAACCATGTGATGTTGAGGTGCACGACTCTTTCTTATTTAGAAATAAAGCTAATTATTGACGGAATTACTGGCAGGTGGAGGAGCCACCCGGATCAAGGGCTGTAGCCTTGGCATAACCGGGGGCGCACGTCAGGCCTATTTGATGGGAACCATGTGATGTTGAGGTGAACTCTTCAGTACATGGACGTGAGACGTGCCCGAAAATGTACATAGCTTATTGTGAAAACACGAATATTGCCACGAAGATCACCAGCTATCATTGTGGTATTATTGAACCATTGTAAGGATGTTACGATAACGGGTTCCCGAAAATAGGATATTAGCACAGCGCTAGTGTCGCGGATGCCATAGAACTGAAGGTTACGGTTGTCGCTAGGGCTTGCAGACGCAAGGAGATTGCCATCCGGCGAAAATGCGAGAGCGTGAACAGGCTGGACTTGCTCCTGTATCGAATATCCAGACCGATAGGATGTGGGCATATTTAGTGGCAAGTGATTTCAGGGATTTCAGCGGGGTTTTTCTACTATCTGCCACATGTTTTACATGCGCAGAGGACATTATCCGTCATGACTGGTGGAGCTGACAATCAGAAAATCTGAGGACTTCGAACTTCCAGCACAATGCATGCATGGAAAAAACACTCACTACTCTGATTTTGTAGTTTACCGTCATCTCAGACGTCGTTCATGAAGCACGGATCTAGACGTGGCTCTGCCATTTGATGCCACCACTACATTTGTTGTCATTCCCTATCATTGACGATGCAGGGTCTGCACAGCATCTTTCGCTCTTATTTTGCTTTTTACTTTGCTTTTTACTGCACCATACAAAATTCATTTGTGTAACGACTCAAAAGTTGATATAATAATGTTCGTCCATATAACGACAAGAACCGCCTTACAGGGCATCAGTGCAAAAATTATGTTATACAATTCGGTGTGGACAAGATGTGTACATTTGAGAGACGAGATACAGGATCGGCTCGGAGTACTTGCCCTCGCCCTAAGCCCCTCTTCAACCACAGGACGCTAACAACCGTCACAAAAACGACCTGTTGACTACCTTGCCCTCGGTGTCACCGAAGCAGGCAGTGAGCGAATATCATGAACACGTTCATAGGACGTTTTGGGGTACCGTCCGCGTTGAGAGTCTGTGCTGCATTGATATCTCTAGGCTGATGGGAATGCGGGATGAAGATGTTCGGTAAGATTGTCTTTTCAGGATTCATATTAGTCTAGTGAAAACGACAGATATTTGTTTTTACTCACGTATGAGTTTCCCTCCGTCTGTCGCTGAATCTGTGCTTCCGTCATCACACGAGGATCCCGACGTGAGGTCGGGCACGCCCGAATATAACCACGGAGCGGATGTTGGGGTCTTTAGCTAGGGATAATTCTGTGGATGGAGTCGAGTTAGTGGAAGTGTTGTATGGGAATTAAGGGGAAATTGGGGTACCTATTGGACTGGGATTGATAAAGCACCCTTCTCGGTCCAATGAGCGATTGACCTCCAAATTCTTCACCTCGCCCCCTGCTGTCACTTGCCGCACCACGGCCACGTCAATACCGTCTAGCGCGCGCGTAGATACAGTCCACTGTGTTTGCAATGTGTTGTTCTGTTAGGTTTGGACAAACATCATAAATGTTGGTTTCTTGCCGTGGGGGAGAAATATAAATATCCACGACACGACAGCGAACTTCAGGCAGCCTTTCACGAATCACCAAAAGCTCTAGAAAGGGACGGTGTTAGGTTACCAAGATACTCGAATTTGAAGACTTGTCTTACCTTGGTATCACAGCCACAGCCACATTGACACGCCTGCAGGATTACGGTTAGAACTCGCCCTATAGATAGAGAACAAACTCAGCGAGTAGTGTATCCAAGATTCCAGGCCAGAAGAGCTTTTGCGGAGAAAATAGCTCATCCAGAGGTATGTATTCGTAAATAAAAGATTATATAGATAAATAGCAAGTGGTGGTTGAAGAGACAGTACGGGAAAGCTGACATAATGCTGTGAGGAGGAGGAAGGGTTGGCCGAAACGAGCTCAGGACGGCTCACGTGAGGAGACGCGTGAGCCGTCCCGAGCTTGTTTCGCGACTGTTATGGTTGTTGCGTTGGAGTCTGAAACAAACTTTTCAATCGTTTTGAAGTCCCCACCACCGTAGGTACCGATGAGAATGCAGAATCTGAGTAATGATTCGGATTTGCATTCAAATACTGTTACTTCAGCGTCATAGTGTTAATAGAGGTACCTCGAGAATGTATCCTCTTCAAAACTGAGCTCTAAGAAAGTTTTATTGCAGCATGAACACCTTGTTTTTGGATATAGAAGCAGCAGTCTTGTCAGACGAGGAAGAGGACTTCGATGCAGGAAACGGGTCCGAAAGTACGTCACCGTCTGCCTCTCAGTCAATAGTCTTTACTGACCTCATCGTCGGCCCTGTAGCCTCCAACAATGACCCTGTGGATAATGTATCCTCTATTAATGACCTTACGGACGATGCACCCTCCTCCTTCAATAGTGACCCTTCGGATGACCAGGGAATGTCGGGTTTCTTAAAATTCTTGAAGTCAAAATACGTTGACTCTGCACCGGTTCACCCCCGAAGCAGCGACCGTTCGACCTCTCAATTCGTATATCATGAGGAGCCTGACCTTTGGATCGACTGCCTGAAAATTAATGGGCCCCGGGCTGGAGATTGGTCTCTTTTTGAAGTTAAATGTGTGGTGTGTTCAGAATCGCGATGTGTGTTCACCCGATTCTGACGTCTAGTTTAAGGCCGGCAGAGAATTGGAACTTCTATTCGATCTTCAGACCCAGTTCAACCCACCGGAGCTCAGGTCTGCCTTTGCATCTCGCTCACGCAGCGGGTCTGTGTTTCTGGAGACCTCATCCCTCGTAACAACCACGAAACTCAGCGTTTTCCTTCGTCTACATGGCGCGACACTCAAGGGTAGCGGCGAGCCGTCCTTTGATCCACATTGGCATAGACATCTACCTTCCCTCCTTCGTGTGAGGTCGATACCCATGGAGGACTGGATCTCGCTCATAAATTGGATAGCCCTGCTTCTGAAGTCGGTGCCGAAAGCCGGAGAATTGGTTCAGATTGTTAAAGGAATCTACCGAGGGGATGTGGGCGTGGTCTACCGGCCTGGTGGTTTCGACGAATTCTCAGTTCTCCTCGTTCCTCGGTTGAAAACACAGGCAAAAAGCGTCAAGAAACAACTGTCAAATGAGAAGAAACGCAAAAGGGTATCTGATCGACCGCCTCAAGCTCTATTCTCTCCGTCACTCATGCGTTCAGAGTTCGGGGAAAATAGCGTCGAGCAGCACGCAACAAAAACCCACCATTTTCGGTTTCGAGGGCAGATGTTTGTACATGGATTACTGAAGAAGGTGTTTGCCGCGAGCAGCGTCTCTCAGACTAATACTTTCTTACCCCCTGTTATGGCAAAAATTTTCCGAGATTCTGGGCATCCCTTCCTCAAGAACATAGCATTTGTCGATACTCCGTCATGGTCTTTTGAGACAGGGGAGCGCGTCAGAGTTGCCGATATCGAAGTCCCATTGACTGCTGGAACAGTGCACACTGTGTTTTCAGACCGGTGCATTGTCAAATTTTCGGACGCGAATGGTAATGACGAAGGCGAACACGTACTAGAAAAAAGACATCTCCGGAAAACTTTTGAGACGGGAGATTCAGTACGCATTTCATTCGGTGTGCTGGCAGGCGTGGAGGGCTTAGTGGTGGGAATGTCTACGGATTCACCATCCGTCGAGGTGCTGCATCGTGTCCCTGACTCTGAGCCCAAGGTAAAGTTGATATCGTTTAACAGAGGGAAATACTTCTAATCTGCGAACATTAGGTGTCTACAGTCCATGTAAATTCTGTCACCAGATCAACTCCAAGTCCGCGCTCCTTCCCGGTCACTACCAACTCGTCGGGGAATGCTGATGTCCATAAATTACCGTCAAGTTTCATTCCATGGCAGGAAATGGTTGTCTGCATCACGCAAGGGACATTCAAGGGACGGCACGGGCGAATCAAGGATGTCGGTTTCTCTGGGAGCGCTAGTGGCTTGCGTGTCCATGTACAATGGGAAGATCATTTCCCGTACATATCCAACGACCGTGTATGGTTTGATTACGATCATGTCGTGGACGCGGCGACGCTTCGACGATTAGTGGAGGTTCAGAAGCCACATCTTGAATCTCCCTTCCAGCTCAAGCAGTCCTACGAGCCCACTATCCTGCCCAAAAACTCTTTATCTGTTCTCCCTGCTTTAGTGTTCCCGAAACCTTTGACACCTGCGGGTAGTTCAACCCCAATGCAGGATCTGGGCAGTGAGACTCCCGCGTGGAATGCATCAGAGGATAGTGGACCTTCAACCAGTGAGATACGGCCTCCTGAAGGCTATGTCATGCCTTACTGGCTAGAGGATGACCGTCTCCGGGATAAAGACATCGAAGTCGTTGTCACTCATTTTGGTGATCAAAAGCGCCAACTTGTCCGGTACAACGGAATAGCATTGGAAGGAAGAAAAACATTGCAACAACCAATTGTGCCCATTCCTCTCCATACGATTTGCATGGTTCGTGACCCATTCCTCGTCACCAGCTGGCAGGGGTTGCTGCTGGTCATCAGAGGGTTCCATACGGGCAAATACGTGCGACGAGTATCTTACTTTTATGACAAGGAGAAACTAGATTCAAAACGTATCACTATCGTGGCTGTTGTCGATAGAGCTGGTCCCATAGAACACTTGACTGGCGAGGTTTTAGAATTGCATCCCGACCTTCTTGCATATACAACACCCGAGGATGCAGCAAGTAGGGTTAGAGCAGACGAGCAGATGCGGGAGATGAGAGAAGAATATAGAAAGTGTTATTCCAATAAAGCCCCCATCCGCTACGATTACGACGGCGATACCTGGGGAGGTGATATTTAGCCATAATATACTGTAGTCATTGTTACACTGTATCTGATAGAACTATGTAAATTATCTCTTGTTTGTATCAAACCAAACATTCACGTATCAGATGCTTAAACATGCATAAGAGTTGGAGTCCTTCAGTATGGACTACACATCACATCACGTCCGGAACGACGTTAAACTACCGACGTGAGTCTAGTGGCTGTGCTCTCCGATAATGTGTACACCATGAGGCTTCGCCCTTTGTTAAATAAGAAAACACGTCTCTTAGTTTCGAGGTTATGCCCACTTCTTACAGATCAACACATACACTTGATGAGCATGTCAACACCGTCAATGCTCTATGTTTCTCTCCAACTGGACAATACCTAGCCTCTGCTAGTGACGACCAGACAATCAAGGTTTATAGTGTTGCGCGCAACAAATGTAGAGTTGTCTGGGAGTATCAAGGCTCGTCACCATTTACTGCCTTAGCGTGGTTTTCCCCAGACAAACTGGTGGCTGGCAACTTGGACGGGGAAATTCAGATGTTCCAACCCACTAAGGTGCGTAAATTCATCCTCTGCTTTCGATGTATCTCGCTGACTGGATGCAGTACTGGGGCAGTAACCGGTCGAGCCTAGTATATGAAGGGTTTGCAGCTGTAAACGCCATTGGGATTAAGCAAGGATCTCAAGGATCTCCGATAGCCCTTGTCTGTTTAGGGTCAGCGGTGTGCGCTCTAAAAACAGAAGATGGTAAGCTGGCTAGCACTTTTTCTCTATTCTAACGCTCAATCTCTCAGACGTCAGCTGGGTCTTACATCAATGCTTCGACAGCCCGAAGAATTTTGGTGAACCGGACGACTTTGACGAGCCGCCAGTCGTCGCGACCGCCGCCCATTTTTTACGTGACACAAATGAGTGCTTGGTTTGTTATCTCCATCATGGCCTTTGGTACGTTAACTCCAATGTCTTCTTCATTACATGCAACCTCACGTCCGCCGTGTGCTTACGTAGGGTCTATGATCTCAGGATGGGAGAAGGTCTTTGGAAATACGGACCTGATGAGAAAATGTGTGTTATATTTTTACTTGTGCCTCCCGATTCTGACAGAAGAGTATAGTGGCTCTTCAGCCATATCTCCCAATGGCAGAGGACTCGTGGTCAGCAACCTTCGTTCTGGTTTGGACTGGCACATCTTGCCCTCCTGCGAGAAGGTGAATACTTCATTGGAGGTAATGAAGCCGGAAGGGAATATACCACTTCCCGTTACGTTCATTGACAACGGGAGAGCAGTGATGATGGGTACAAGTAAGGGATATGCGGTACTCTTCCATGCTGAACATGGAGGGAAACTTCAAACCCTGGAACACGGGCACGGTGAGCTCTAATTTCTTTTCCGGATGCATGTAGTGTCTGAACAACCTGCAAAGGTACAACTTGGGTGACTGCTGTTAATAGGTCTACGAGTTTGGGACATTGACAATGTATCTCAACCAGTTATCTTTTCAGGGACACACGCAACTACAAGATGGCACACAAATCATTGCGACCGGTGACGGGAACATGGGTGATGATACAAAGATTCGTGTCTGGATGGACTCACATCGTGTTTACCACTCTGTAGGCATCGCATTCTGGTCAAATCGGGTATGTCTCAATGCTGCTATAATTCACGTTGCTTTAATAGAAACCTAGTGGTCGCGTACGGTGTGGTATGCGCTCTACTTTCTGATCGCATTGTACATCATGGCCGCTTCTATAGTCGCGGCTCCGAGGATCTTCGAGCATGTACAGACGATCAGTCATCATATCATCGTTGTGGGCAATTCTGCAGCATCCTATGTAAAATCTCTCTTCCTTTCATTATCGTTGCAGCCTACTGCGCCTACTATGCCACCCTCACCTCCACCTCCTCCTATTCAGGGTCGTGGAATTCTCCGCTGGATTTACCTTACTGGTGAAGTCTGTCTTGTGGGAGTTGGGGGTTTTCTTATGGGCTATTCGTTTTATATTAGAAGTTTATTTGGCCTCTAAATACCATGCATCATTGTGTTCAGCTTAAATGTTCCGCTCTTACATATTCACCTCCGGTATCACGAATGCACATATACACCATAAGGTAGTCAACGATATACAATGTCATGCGATTGACCTTGCGCGCGACTGCGCTCGGCGTCGTTTAGCATTTCGAGTTTCATAAGTAGTTATTGTGCTAGTTAATACCCAACTGGGCTTACCGGTCTGATTGAGCCTCAGTACACGGTCCCGTATAGTTGGGTGTGAGGGGTGCTCGCTGAGGTCAGCAGGATCCCAGACCGGGGAATGTGAACCTCGCTCGGGTGTCCTCCATATCCATGTCTGATACCCACCATCTGTTGTGTTACGATGTATGTAAACTATACCTAACTTTGCTGGAGTCGGGGTCTCGGGAAGTGGTTCAAGGAGGTCATCGTGTCCCTGACTGTAATGCCACATGTTCTGGCCCTTTCCAGTTCGAGAAGAAAACGGATACGACTCCAGTTTTGTCGGTCCGAATTCTCCACCTTCAATCGGTGGTGGATGTTCCAGATAATATTTTGCCGTGCTCTTTGTAGGGTTGAAAGAGACTGGGGATTTTCCACGGGGCGCCCCTAAAACATTCGAGGTGAGTTCATATTGTGCACATCAAACAATCAAACTGACTGCCTGAAGCACGATCGTTACAAAGGATCCCTCCTTCTGGCCCTCCAAATCGCCTCCCTTCCTTTTGTCTGTCCAGTGTGAGTTATCTTCTTTTTGCCATTAGAGGTAAAGGGATTCACATATCAGCAGGACTATCATGAACTTTGTGGACTATTCCTTCTTCATCACGCTCATAACGGAAAAAATCATGCTTGACCCTCCGATACCAGATGGTCTATCAATTCACATTGAGTTGAATCCAAGACATCTGCGTATTTCACTTACAGAGGGCGCCAAATTCGATACTGGATTCATTGGAGGTTAACGATGAAAGCTCTCAGCTCTTGTTGTCGGACGACATGCTTATATACTCACAACCTCGTGTGTATTGCGTGTATGAGATCTAGAACGCAATCACCTATCTCCCCACAATCGGGCACATGATACTTCCAATCTGACCCACCCCTTCATGTCGTCCTACCTCTATGCTCTGTGTACGTGCAACCTTTGCGTAGATGATGACCATCCCGGCGGGCAAAACATTTCGCGATCAACCAAATGGCGCCATGCGAAAGCTCAAACCAGTCAAGGCCTCAGTAATCCTGATCTCGGGATTGATCCGGCCGATGTTCCGCTAGACCAGACAGTACCGGAGGTCGAAAGTAAAATTGCCACGCAAAGGGTCAGCTTAGAGGATGAGTTGACAGAACTTGAAGAAGAAGTTACCATCAGGGTCCAACGTCTCAATGTATCAGAACGACTCCAGTTCGTCACAAACCCGTCTGCAGACCTTGATTTCGAGTATCCGGATCCCGAGCAGCTCGTACACGCCAATTCGGGTCCATTTTCACTCAGTACTCGGGCACATTGTAATCAGAGGTTCCTTGAAAATGAATCTCGATTTTGCGCCATTCTTCTACATCTAGAAACGCTGCAGACCGCAGGTGAATCTAGGGACCGTTTACAAGATAGGGTATATGAAGCTCTCAACAAATTGCACACGCAAAAAGCGCACGAATGGCGTATTCAAGGTGCTGTCGCAAGCGGCAGTATTATAGACAATCGTGCGTTTTCATCTACCGTGTTCAATCTGTTGTTTTATTTATGTTACTCATAGGTGCTCATTTTTCGAATCAAATTCCTTGAGCGTCTGTTTTGACGCCCACATTCATGGCCGCGTTGATCATACATATACGATTCCAGGTACCTCTACGTCGCATGAGGATCATCTTAGCCTTGTTTCGGTGTATGTTACGCATTTCGGGCCCCAAGGAAGCTGCACAACACATTCCAAAAACCATTCAGCCCATAATTAGTCGGTATAATCTCGATCTGACCCTCCAGACGCATCTGTGCTGTCCTGACTGCTATGCCTTGTACCCGTATTCGGCGGCAGATCTTGAACGCAACGAAAACTCCTATAAAGCGTCAGGCTTATTGGAATGCTGCTCGTGGCAATCTGCTCCGGACAGCGCTCCTTGTGGTGCAGTATTATGGCGCACCCATCGGATTGGCGCTCGTACCTTTGTGGTGCCAAGACAAAAACAGGCACATCAGGATCTCAAGGAGTGGATTGGAAGAATATTGACTTTACCTGGTGTTGAGGATGCTTTAGAAGCACATCGAGCTCGACCTCGGCGTGCTGGCTGGCAGGAGGACTTCTGTGATTCCAAGGTCTTTCGAAGTTGTAAGGGACATGATGGAAAACCCTTTATGGAAGTGCCTGAGGGTTCAACTGAGCTCCGTTTAATAGCCAGTCTTGGATTCAACTCTTTCAATCCCTTCCACTCGTTGACAGCTCACCAGTCGGCATCTGTCACTGGAGTCTACATGGTTTTACTGGTGCTGCCTGACCACCTCAAATACTGGCCTGAATTTATCTACCTTGCTACAGTGATCAACGGCCCTGGGAAACCAAGCAAGGAAGAAGCAAATCACATCTTGAAACTGGTCGTTGACGCGCTACTGGAACTCTGGAAAGGAGTTCAGTATGCCCAGACCTACAAGTATCCTTCTGGGAGAAGTGTGGCTCTTCTCCTTATACCACTGGTGTGCGATGTAGAAGGCTCTCATCAGGTTGCTGGGTTTCCGAGTCACGCAGCCACTTTTTTCTGCACCCGATGCCTGCTACCTCTGCAAGAGATCAATAATTTTGATTGGAATACCTGGCCTCAAAGGAATCCCCATACGCATCTGCTTCACGCTGTTGAATGGCGCGATGCTGCGACTCTAGAGGAGAGAAAGCGAATCTTTGATACATATGGTCTGCGTTGGTCGGAATTGCTAAGACTTCCTTACTGGAACCCGATTAGCTTTACCATAATTGACAACATGCATCTTGCATATCTTGGACTATTTGAGACGCATGTTCGAGACATTTGGCAGATTAACAATGAGAAGGAAGGAGGTGATGGGCTCCTTTCGCAGTCGACAAAATATTCGCGACCTCCAAATGCACTGTTACGTCCTGTACAGTTGAGAATTCGTGAAAATGGCCCAGACTTGGATGCTTGGTTAAGGGGGCAGAGCAAGGACATCTTATGGTACATTTGCTTCAGCGAGAAGCTGCGCACGGCCGGTGTGAAAGCGGTTCTCGTTCAGGAAATTATCAAATGGGTATGTATTTTTTCCTGTATGTGTGTATCTGGTCCCTAATGTATCCATCTTCAGCGTCAAGCTGGCGGCCCCGAATCCGTTCACGTTATTCCACCCGTAGATTATGGTATCAATGTGCCACTCAGTGAGGGTCGTTCGGACGACGAGATGTCAGTTCATTCAGCAGAAACTTCCATTTTCTCCGATACAATATCTCAACGATCAACCTCTATTGCATCCACCGTCGAATTACCATCTGCCAACATTGTACCGCATGTCCAGCAGTCATTCCCCAACTGGGATGAGGCACGGTACACCAAAAACAAACAACGGTTTCTCGACTTCACGAGAGCCTCCGTCTCCACTAGTGTGTTCCCATTACCCCATCTCAGGGCTTTATGTGAGGACCTTCAAATTGAATTCAACCTGACCAACCAGAAGAAGCACCTTTGCGCACGCTTAGATCAATTACGAGTTCGAAATGAAATGTAGAATTCGTTCTTTCATGGCCATTTTTTCGCATTTTTGGTACCCGTTAAGTGTGATGCCGCTGATTGCCGTTCCGGCCGGCTCTTCGTCTTGCGGCTTTTTCGCTCACTTGTGTCCACTTAAGCGTGAAGTCACGTGTCTCTTGTATCTGGGGCTTTTCGCTCACTTGTGTCCACTTAAGCGTGAAGTCACGTGTCTCTTGTATCTGGGGCTTTTCGCTCACTTGTGGTCCAGTTAAGCGTGCAATCACGTGCTCTATGGGATTGGGGATTTTGCCTGCGCGCAAGTTCCAGTTAAGCATGAGCTTATTACTCATCTCGCTATCGTAACTCTCTTGAATCGTGCTCCCTTTGTCATTTCTGTTTGGTGTGACATTCATCTAATGTTTCGTTTTCTGTATTTCTACTCGACCTTTTCCTGACATTTTCTGTTTTCTGTTTTTACTACCTTATCACATCTCTCTCCTATTCCGACGCTCGCTAGTCGTTCATCTCCATCCTACCCATCTTCGCGCTTGCCTCCGCTGCCATCTCGTCATCATAGTCTGCCTTACGCTTCAAGCTAATGATTGGTCCTTTTTTCGCCCCTGCACGTCGAGCTTCCTGTATAACCTGTGAGTATCAGTTTTTTCGATAGTTTCCGCCACCTTACCTCTGATATAGTACTTGTCAGCGACTCGAGTTGTCAAACTCAAATAACCAAACACAAGAATCTCAGTTTCACACGAATAAGAGAAAAGCAGAAAATAGAATTGAGAAGAGGAATGATACAAAGATGTTATGCTAAGTACAAGTCTAAACTCGAGGAGTTATTGACAAGATCGAAGCTAAAGAAATATCTACCTAAGCGGACTTGTTATATACGTAAATAAAACCCTAAACCCTGGGCTATAACCCTTGACTAATCCACCGTGTGTCTACCATGAGTTCGATCGCCTCAAGTGTTTCATTAATGATCGTGATCGCCTTGAGGTCTACATGCTTGATCTCGATCATTATGCTACCTACGTGTGTATTTAATATAACCCTAGATCTATAACTTAAGATGCTATCTACTGATAATAAAAGTGTCCATATGTACAAACAATGAGATAAGATGAAAAAAGAAAACGTTCGTAACATGACCCCCTCCTTAGGGACGATGTCCCCATCGTCCTAACTTCACTGCTAATGCTTCTGTCGGCATCTTCTTCGTTTCTACTACTTCCGTATATGCTTCAGGGATAGGTCGTAACAATGATGTTGGGAATAAGGAAATTGGAACCTCAATCTTTCTTAACTGAGGTGGTCGTGGTTTAGTGGGGAATTTTTTATGAAACTCTTCAATTGCTTCTTTTGCGTTTGCAAGGTTTGCTAATGGTTCCCATGTTTGTTCGTGCCGCGAGTATCCCTTCCATTGGACTTTGTATCCGAATCTCCCTCCCCTATATTTCCCTGAATCTACTATCTCTTCCACTTCAAACTCCAGTTCTTCTCCTTCTATCACTGGTGGCGGATTATCATTCTTAGGCTGTTCGGGGAATTCAGGCGGATGATAGGGTGACAGTAAAACTTCGTTAAAGACTGGATGTATCCTCTTCCAAGTCTTCGGTATCTTTAGTTGATACGACGTCGCTCCAACTTTCTTTACGACTTCAAAAGGACCAAATCGTTTATCATCCAACTTCTTCATTGGTCGATCAGAAGTCAGGTTTGTCGCTTCAAGCCATACTTTGTCATTAGGCTTATATTCAACTGATGGTTTCCTCTTCTTGTCGTAATACCGAGTCATGTCTTCCTTTGCCTTCTTAAGCGCCGCCTCTACTTCGTCCCTGATCTTGATCATCTTATCGGCAAATTCCTGTGCTGTGGGATTTGCCGGCGGAGTTCTTGGAGCTGTTCCCTTATACGGATGTCGTCCCATATCCGCATAGAACGGAGTAACACCCGTGGCTGAGTGTATCCTATCATTCAACACGAACTCTGCTGTTGGTAACCATTCATGCCAGTCGTTCTGATGTTGATTGATAAATAACCGGAGATAATGTTCAATCTCTTGGTTCATCCGTTCCATCTGTCCATTCGTCTGTGGGTGATATGCCGTTGTGAAGCTTCCTTGAATGCCTAATAACCGGTATAGTTCCTTCATGAATCGGGAATGATATTGGGGTCCCCGATCATGAATAATCTTTCTCGGTAATCCGTGTATAGGAAAGATTTTGTCCCTATAGATTCTGGCCATTCCTTCAGACGTTAACGACATGTGTGTGGGTACCAGACGTGTTCGTTTCGTGAAATGATCCACAGTCACACTTATGGCATTAAAACCTCCAGCTTCCGGTAGTTCTCCGATCAGATCCGTTCCTATGACTTCCCAGGGACCTTGTGGAACATTGTTTGTGACTAGTGTTCCCGTTGGTTTGGTTCGATGAATCTTAGTGGCCTGACACTTTTCACACCCTTTAACGTATTTCCGTACATCCTGAGTGATTCCCGGCCACCAATAGTTTCTCGTCACCAATTCCATGGTTTTGAACTGTCCTGGATGTCCCGTCAGAACGGTATCATGATGTAGTCCGATGATCTTTCCCCGTAACCTATTATCAATAGGCACGTAAATCCTATCCTGCCACATTACAATTCCTTCCTCTGACTCGACCCAATCCTTCTCTTTTCCTTCTAAAGCCTTATTCACTAGATTATCCCGCACTTTTGACTTTTTCTTGATAAGATCTAAGATCTCGTCCTCGGGCATCTCTAGTCTGTTGATCGAAAAAAGTTCCGGCTTTAAAAGTACCACATCCTCATTGTCTTTCTCCCCCGTCTCATGATTGGCCATCCTGGACAATGCATCTGGCTTTCCCATCGACTTTCCAGGTTTATGAATCAGTGTAAAGTCGTATTCAGATAATTCAGTGATCCATCGGGCTTGTCGACGATTCAATTTCTGAGGTTTTTTGAAATACTGAAGATTTTGATGATCTGTATAGATCTCAAATGACTCTTCCGCACCCATCAGATACTGTCTCCAATCTGCTAAGGAATCCATAATGGCCATCATTTCCTTATCATAGATCTCATAATTACGTTCCGTTTCATTTAGAGATCTAGATCTGAATGCAATAGGCCACCATTTTCCATCTATCTTTTGCGATAAGACAGCTCCGTTCGCATAATCTGAGGAATCTGCCTCGACTCTGAATTGCCCATGATCACGGGGTATGGTTAGAACAACTTCTTCGGCAATTCTACTTTTGAGTTCTTCGAATGCCTGCTGTTGCTGCTCTGTCCATTCCCACTTTGAATTCCCAGTCAGTGATGACAATGGTTTCGCCACTTGACTGAATCCTCGGATAAATCGTCGGTAAAAGTTGCAGAAACCCAAGAAGGACTGTACTTCCTTCTTGTTTCCTGGTATTTTCCATTCTTTTACCGCTTTGACTTTCTTTGGATCCATCCGCACTTGTCCGTTCCCTACAAACACTCCAAGGTACTCGACATTACTGGTCTCGAATTCGCACTTTTCAGGTCTAAGATACAACTTGTGTTGTCGTAATATATCTAACACCTGTTTTACAATTGACTCGTGCTCTTCGATTGTATTTGTGAAAACCAAAATGTCGTCTAAGTACACCATGACATGACCTTCATTGATCAAATCCCTTAAGATATGATTCATGAACGCTTGGAAGGTCGCCGGAGAATTTGTAAGACCAAAGAACATAACCGTTGGTTCAAAGAGCCCCCGATTAGTCCTAAATGCCGCCTTCCACTCATCACCTTCTTTGATCCGGATATTATTGTATCCCCATCGAACATCCATTTTCGAAAATACTTTCGAGTCCTTCAGTTTATCAATGAGTTCTTGAATGAGTGGCAACGGGTATTTGTTCTTTATTGTTGCTTCATTCAACTTCCGATAATCCTGAACAGGTCGAAGTTTCCCATCTTTCTTTGCCACAAAGAAGAATGGTGAGGCCATCGGTGACTTTGATGGTCTAATTCGTCCAGATTTCAGATTTTCCTTAATGAACTCATCTAAAACTTTCTGTTCCGAAGGATTTAATGGATAGACCTTGCAATCTACTGGCGTAAAGTCTGGCTTCAGCTCAATTGCATGGTCCCAGGGTCTTCGTTCGGGTAAATTTTGGAAATCGGCTTCATCAAAAACATCCTTGTACTCATTGACGTATTTGTCTGCTTTTGACTCAGTCTTTTTGCCCTTTCCAAAGTTCATACTTCGAAGATATCCATCCCAATTCAGGTAAAACAAGCGATCCCCTTCTTCCAGTTCCCGTACTTCAGCGTCGGATTCAGGTTTTAGGTAATATGGTATGTAACCACACTTCTTAGGACATCGGTCAAACTTTAAGGTTGAGTCATTCCAATCTATATTGGGATTATGACATCTTAACCAATCGAGTCCCAGAAATATGTCCGTTTTGCCCAAATTTGTAACAGCAAGTTCAATGCGTTCCGCATGATCTCCCATTACCAATCTGACTTCTATGAATCCTTCAATTGAACCGTCTTCGTTTAAGGTACCATCAGCATTGTATACCGGCATCTTTACTGGTAATTTCTTAACAGTTAAGCCATGTCGCTCTACGAATTCTTTATTGACGCAAGAACCCGTTGCTCCACTGTCAAGTAATGCTGATGTCTGTATCTGCTTGCCACTCTCGATGTCTTCGATTGTAACAGACAACTTGAGATCTCTTCCTTTAGTACCTTTTACGAACCGCAAGTTTTTCTTAAGTGACTTTACGGCTGTGATGGCTTCGCTGATGTCCAATGACCGGATCTGGGCAACCGTTTCTTCTGATGCTTCCCTGGCCCGACAGGTTGGCATCCATGCTCTCAGAATTCCCACCGCTCGTTCTGACTCATCCTCCCTTACTCTCTGCGCTATCCATTCTGGTGAATTCGGCAGATAACGTTCTCTCACAGGTTTTGAATCGGACTTTGTAGATACTGACGCAAATTTATTCTCAGGATGATTAAATACAAAGTGAAAATTGCTGTCCTTGTGATCTACACTAGACTGTTCCGATTCTAACTCAGAAGGACCTGTATTCACTTCTGAGCTCTGACAAAACCCGTATCCGATTTCAACCAGTTCAAGAACCAGCTCGGTGGCTGTTCTTCTTTCTTCTCTTCCTCCTGCACGTTCACCTGCCTCACTCTCTGACCCCGCTTTGCTGGACAATCCCGCGAGATGTGTCCCTTCTGTCCGCAATTGAAGCACTGCCCATTCCTTCGGGCCGCGTCAATGTCCATGGGTTTACCTATACCCCCAAAGGTTGTTCCTGTGGCGTCTCTCCGATCACCACTTCCTGCCGCCTGTTGCGGACTTTCTCTTCTTGGCGTAAACGCCGGTTGGTTCTGGTTCTGATTCTTGCGCCACTCCTGACGCCTTCTCCATAGTTGATCAATCTTGATCACTATGTCCTTCCATTCATCGTACACTTTGGGCAACTCGTCCCTCGTGTAAATGGCATCAATTGTTTTCTCATTAATGCCCTTTTCGATGAGCCGCACCACGTACGGGTCATCCTTCTTGTAATCCGCCTCCGTCAACAGTATCTCCAACTCCTGGAAATACTCCTCCGCCGTTCCCGCTCCCTGCTTCAACAACTCCACCTTCTCCTGCGCTGTCCTCTGCAGACCGGAATCTAGGAACGCCTTGTTCAAGGCTTGCTTGAATTGCGCCCAGTCTTTCTGCCACTTCTCGTTGTCTTGGTCAAAATGGGTGTTGTAGTAATTATTCACCCATCCGTCCACAAGCTTTCCATTCATGAAAGAGATTGCAACATCAATCCTTTCATCGTCGGTCGTGATACCATTTTTCTTATCACGAATGTATGTAAAGAGCCTTCGACGCCAATTCTTGAACTCAGATTTGACGCCAGTGAAGTTGTCGGGTTTGTTGAGGAGTGATTTTCCTTGTGAGGTGTCGATTTCAGACATTCTGATAGGGGTAGAAGGTCGGGTAGAATAGGGAGATGATGCAAGAGATTTGTAGGAAGGTGTGATAGGTGATGGGATAGTGGTTTCTTCGAAGAGACTGCTAAAGTTCCCCCAAGATTCCGTAATGGTAGAGTTTACTTCGGTCCGTCAGTAACCTCACGAAGAGATTTCGGGACCTTTTCTACCTCTAATAGACGAGTTCCTAATCTGTGCTTGCTTGCTGAGTAAACCTGGGCGTGCCTTTCTAGGAGTGCACCTCGTTCCCCAAGCGCAAAGTCCCCTCCCCGAAGGTTGGTTATCAGACGATGCTTTCTGCTGCCAGTACCGAGTCGGACTCAACGTTACTCGTTTGTACTATAGGCGCAATTACTCTAATGGAGCACAGATTCCTAATTCGGACGGAAACCCGAATATCAAAGGGAGAAAATGAAGTAAGCGTGTGAAGGGTCAAGAGAAACTTACTTGCTACTGAAATAGCAACAAGAAGGCGATTTGAATTGTGTTGGTCGGGTGAGTTGTGTAGCTTCGATCTTATGTCAGCGACTCGAGTTGTCAAACTCAAATAACCAAACACGAGAATCTCAGTTTCACACGAATAAGAGAAAAGCAGAAAATAGAATTGAGAAGAGGAATGATACAAAGATGTTATGCTAAGTACAAGTCTAAACTCGAGGAGTTATTGACAAGATCGAAGCTAAAGAAATATCTACCTAAGCGGACTTGTTATATACGTAAATAAAACCCTAAACCCTGGGCTATAACCCTTGACTAATCCACCGTGTGTCTACCATGAGTTCGATCGCCTCAAGTGTTTCATTAATGATCGTGATCGCCTTGAGGTCTACATGCTTGATCTCGATCATTATGCTACCTACGTGTGTATTTAATATAACCCTAGATCTATAACTTAAGATGCTATCTACTGATAATAAAAGTGTCCATATGTACAAACAATGAGATAAGATGAAAAAAGAAAACATTCGTAACAGTACTGTCCAACAATGTTATCGACCTCAGCACCGCAATAGTTCGGAACTTCTTTTTTCTATCCTTTCCCCTTCCACCGATCTCCACCATCATTAGCGTCAATTTCACCTCTACAATATCCCCTAACTTGAAGGCCACCGGCGCTATTTTCTTGAAACTGAAGGCCCTCCCTGCTTCAGTCCCACACTTGCTCATAATGCTCGAGCGCTCACCTTTGCTCGCCTATGTTGCTCACTCTTCTCTCGTAGTATCCCACCCGGTTCTCTGTGGTATGCACATACGATTTTCCCGCTATCTTCATGAGCCCACCATCGTCATCCACTCCCTCCTCAAACGCTACCTCTTCATTGCCTGCCATGTTGCGCGACGTGAAGTATCTGTTCGAGGTTTCAATGGTCTTGCAGCCTTGATACGTGCTGACGATCTGGTGGGCTTCTGTCACTTCTTCTGGGATGTTGCAGGCAAAGAGGGTGTCTAGGTCATCGATCCCTCTGACTGCATCCTCAAAAACTGGGTTACCCAGCCCCGAGACCTCAATACCCTGTCTAAGATAAGATGCTTTGCCCACTCTATGCGATTCTGTGAGCTATTTCAATGGCTGTCATAACGCTACGCACCCACTTTATGTTAGGCTTCATCGGCGGAAGGTCCTTGTTGACGAGGACACCTTGAATGACGAACACCGCCTCTTCACTGCCGCCCGCGTTGTCGAAGATAGCTCTCCATGCAGGCGGTGTTCCTGCAATCATTGTGCTCACTGTTTCTTTCCATCGATCCCCCTGTTGTGCATGTACAGACTATACGGTCAGCAAACTTTCTCTCGTGATCCCAGTTGTTGGACTTGCCTTTGTGAACGTAGCCAGATGTACTGGGGCGAATTCTCCATTCATTCTTGTCTTTGTCAAGCTGTCGAGCTGGGTAGCTGTTGGTATGTGTTGTTCGATAGTGTGTTGCTTGACGTTGAATACAACTCTTACCTGCAGCCTCGAAATCATAGAATCTTTTGTCCATTGTGCTGTTTGTGCTGTTTGTGTGTCAATTTTGCGCAGAGGGTATACTTTTTGGATCTCTTTTGAGACCTTTTCTCTAACCTCCGCTTACGCAGACAGTTCAGTCCTTGCCTTTTCCGATCACCGATTCCTGCGTCCCTCGTTTGCTGTCCAACAGGTGCTCGCCCTCGTTCCTTCTGTACCTCGCTTCCTTCTATCGTTTTTCGCCTCACCATGTATGTCTCGCATGTGTTCCGTTTTTTTTTTTCTGCCAACGCCATCGTTTCCTCCCGTCACCCACGCACTATCACTATGACTGGCTTGTATGGAGGACTCCGACAACGCTACACACACATCCTTTGCTCCTCCATTATTCGTCCATGGTATTGGCCTTCTGTGGTCCCTCGTTTGACGTGTGGCTTCTTTAATGGACCTCGTCCATCCTTTGTGTCTTCTCACATCCTCTTCTGTGTTTGATTCACCCCTTCAAATTATGATGTCTCTCTGCCCTTGCTGCAAGGGTTGCCGATGGTGCTCTTGTTGTGTTTTCACCCTCTTGCTGGAGCAGTCTGCTGTGTTCCCTTTAATGTTTTTTGTATATCGTCTGCCTTGTTCTACACCTCTCTAGGTTTATTTTGCTTTGCCACTTTTTCGTGCTTTGCCTTCATTTCCGTGCTGTTGCCTTCGCTCTTCAGTTTACCCACTGTCAGCGGTGTGTCTGCTTCTCTGTCATCCGTCTCCATGCAGTGCGTGTACCATTTACGTTGATTTTGTAAAGTCCGAGGCTACTTGCCTTTAATATATTTTTTTGACGCAGCCACTCTTCTTCCTGGGTCCCAGACCACACTTAAAAATGAGAGTGAAGTGGTTGGTGTAGACACAAGTATCCAGAGTACCCCAATCTTGCTTTCTTTCGTACTCACCTACGCTACCTCTTTAACCTTTCTGCAATGGCCCCGAAACGCAACACTCGTGTTCCGACTGATGCTGCACCTGTTTCTGCTCCATCGTCTCCCAAAAAACGCTCCGCCAACCCCGCGGTGGAGTAAGTTGTACTTTGATTCGGGGTGAGTATTGAGCTGACCTCTGCTTTTTTTGTCAGCGAGGGCTCGCCGACCAAGAAACGCGCGGCTTTGCCTGTTCCTGCTCAACCGTCGATCAAGTCTACGCCACCTCATCGTTCAGCTAGGCCGTGAGTATGACGATCTTTCTCTGTTATTTCTGTACTGACCATGACCTCTGTAGACACAAGCCTTCCGCCAAGTTAGATGTGTCGCTTGGTGGCACTCCGTTTGGGACTGATGAACTTACTGTGCTCGCCAGTCCCGTCGAGATCAGTGACACAGGGTCCAATGCGTCCCCTTTGGCTACAAGGTATACCTTCATCTTTTCGACATCTTTACTTCTGTGTTTAATCTGTACTTTGTACTACAGTCTGTCCAAGCTCCGTCTGCCTACAGGTAACACCCCTTTGAAGCCGGCTGGTAAGGTTACGGCTAGGTTTGTACCCCTGTGTTCTATCCGTGTTCTATCTGTTTGCTCACCTCTCATTGCTTTCCCCCCCCCCTCTTCTTCTTGTTTCTGCTCGTCAGCCTCAAGCACAAGCCCGTTGTCAACACCCCGTCCTCCCCTGTGGTCATCTCTTCGTGAGTTCTATTCTATTCCCGTAGTGCATCCTTCGTTCAACCTCTTTGCGTTTGCAGGGACTCTGACGACGACTCAATGCCCGAGGTCCATACACTTGTAACCTCTCTGAAAAAGTATGTGCTGCCCGACTCGCTTTCGCTCCCCCTTCTGACTTCGTCTTACCTATAGAGCTCGCGCCGCTCAGAAGGTTGCCTCTGCTGCTCCTTCAACTCCTGGGCCTATGTATGTGAATCTCTTAACCACCCATTCTCTTGTAGCCTCATGTTTTCTTCTTTTTTCCCTCTTTTTCTTTCAGGCGAACTGTTAAGGTTGAGCAGGAACATCAGGACGATTTGGCCATGCTTTCCCCTCTGACCATGCACTCTGAGCTCGATGATGTTAGCGACGTTGCCGACGGCGAAGTTGCGGCTGACAGCCAAGTTACTGACAGTGCTGGTGTCGCTTTTGTTGATGATCTTGCTTTATCCGACGACAACGTTGCTGTGCCTGCTCCTGATGTGGCCAGTGACACTGAAGACGGTGCTGAACTTGCGGTGGATGCTTTCGCGGACCTGTTCATCTCTGATGACGAAAGACCGTATGTTACCTTCCTTCTGTGGTTGCCTAAACATTCAGTGACTCTCTCTTGGTCCAGGTCCGCTGGTGACCCCGTTGAAGAGGAGGATGGTGAGGTTGAGAACACCACCGTTCCTACTCCTTCTGTCCTGGACGTCGAACTTCAGCATGCTTCCCTACAGGGTTATTACAGTACATTGGTGCTCGTGCGGTCTCCTGCCTCTATGGTCCCACATGCTGGCTCTAGAAACACCTCTACTAATGCTCTCTCTGCCAATTTCGGGCAAATCCTTGAGGCGTTGGACAGGAACGCGCGAGCGTGAGTTTTTCCCTCCAGCCCTCCGTTGCACTGTGTGCTGACATTTGCTCCAATTTAAGACGTCTTCGTCTAAGTCTCAGGTTCGCCCAGCATCTCACCTTCATCAATATCGCGTGCCTTGCACCTGGGACTATTCGATCCGGTTTCGATTGCGCGCAAGTCGACAACCTTCCTGGACGCCGCGACAATGCGATCTTGACCTTGACTGGTCTTTGCAGCCTCAGTCAGCTCAGCGAGGGCACTGGCCCTCCAGGTTTTAAGGCCAAGAAAATCTGGGTTCGTCCATTCCAGCAAGAATATGAGCTCTTTCAGGCATGTATAGGTGCACACTTCGGCGTCGATACTTTTCATGCTCCGTGTGACGGAGGGGCGGTTGCGTTTCAGACTCGCAAGGAGGACTTCCAGCAGCGATCTGCTAAAGGTTTCTATGCACTTTTCACCTATCCCGGGTCGCTCGCTCATTGTCCTCTTATCGTCTGTCAGCGTCGGGTAACACTCATTCATCCAGCTTCACCTCGCCTGCAAAGTCCACTACGGTCGCCTCTGCTTCCTCGTCTTCTGCTCTTGGTCGTCTGTCTTTCTTGCCGTACCAAGAAAATGGTGTGTTTTTTACTTGGTGGTTTGCGTTTTTGTTTGCGGCGCTGATATATCTGTATAGTCCCTGTCTATGATGGACGTGCTCGTGTTGGCAAGGGTAAGATGTATAATGGGTTTGCGTTCCGCGCTGCTGATTGGGACGGTCTCACTTCGCTTGATCGTTTCACCAAAGCAGAAGTTCCCGTGGACACGCTCGTCACAGTGGGCTTCACACTTTCTGGTTGGCCGGCTCTAAAAGATGCTCCTTATTTTACTGCACACTTCAATTTGCTCTTTGTTATCTTGCTCACCGACCCAATTGGGAACGGCGACGCGTAGAAGAGGCTGTGCTTGCTCTCTCTCTGCCGCTCACAAAAAAAAATTACCCGCTCTTCTAGTGTTCAAAAAAAGTCCAAAAACACTTTTTTTTTTTTGTATTTCTCATGTTGATTGTTATGGGTGGGTGAAAAAGACAATGTATATAGATCATTTAGTTACATCGTACTTCAGGCCGTGCTGTAGCGTACATCTATATACTGCAATGTTATATTTGTTTGAGTGTTTTACTTTCCCAGCCTCGCGTTTCTTGAAAGTTCGTCCCAAGTTGAAAACATCCCTAGAGCCCATGCACTTCTTTCTTTCCTTTCTTCCTCACGTCTCTTTGCTTCCTCGGCTCTTTTTGCTTTGTTACCTGCCCTTTTTGCTTTGTCGCTGGCACTTTCTGCTTTCTCCTTGACTCCCTTTGCCTTTAGCTCCTTTGCCGTTTGTCCTCCTGCATCCAGCCACCTCCATATCCCTCCGGCGGTGTACTGTGTAATGGAGTACCGTGTTTCACCCTTCTGCACAGGTGTATTCGAATGACATACGAGCACGGATGGTAAGAGAATAGTGCATCCCAGTGGAAATTCCATTATAATTTTCAGGTCCCACAGTATGATATGTCCACCCTTTGTGCTATCATATGACCCGCCTGATGTCACTGCACACATCCCATGTGCGGTGTTCTTTGAGTCCGTGTGAATGTATGTTCGAGTTTGTGGCCCAAAGTTAACAGTCGTGCATGCGAAAACGCTTCTAGGGAAGTTGGGTTGTAGATCCGGTAGTTTCTCGTACAGCTCTTTGTTACGTTCGAAGTAATATTGATAATTTTTGGGCGACCACGCTGCGTACGCTGCTGAGCAGGTAATTTAATCCTCATTGCCACCCTTCATTTATTTGCCCACTTACCGCTCTGAACTGCGGCGATGTTTCGGAAGCACGGGCGATCCAACAGGTCGTGCATCATTGCCTGGTGCTCACCTCCCAGTCGCATCGGCCGTGGCTGACCTTTCCCATACGATATGCCGTATGCAAGAGCCGGAAATTCCCCTCGCTTGTGTTTCTTTTCTTTTGCATCAAAAGTCGTATCGGTTCGCGCCTGTTCTATAAGTTCAAATGCCGCCTTTATATCCTCCTCATATTTCGGGTTTTTTAACTTTTTAACCCCTACAGAAATTAGCCGGTTTTGGCCATCTACAAGAGGCTTTGCTACTCTGCTGAGAATGTTAACTTGAGTTCACTTCCGGCCGTGACATGACACTTACTCTCTGTGCCACTGCACGTATTGAAATCCTTCCTTTGCGAAATACTCGGGAGGCCTCGCCACCGTTCGCCCGTAAGGTTTCAAGTCAGTTCCCACATATGCTCCGTTCGCCATTGGTAGACTCTCTGACTCCAGCCCAGTCGCCGTTGGCGAGGCAGTAGCTACTGCATTGGTGTAACCGTCAGCATGCCCCCTTTCTTCATACCGCTGTTGTCTTCGCTTTGCTCGCTTTCGATTGCTGTATTGCTGTTTGTTCGACCCCTCATCACCTTTGCAGTTTGCTGCCCGTGACCCACCGTCGGTTCCAGGACTCTCCACTTCCCTGTCCAGCCGTTTCCTCTTCTCGCCGACGCGGCTTGTAGAGGCTTGACCATCTTGTTGCTGGACAAACTCCTCTAGCTCCTCGTCTAGCTCATTTTCCTCTCTGTCAAGCGCCTGCCTCATGAGCGCATTCGTATCAACGTTCGTGGAGATCCGAATGGGGTTGGATTCAGTCGCCCAGCTGGCGGAGCAAGGTACCACTGGCGTATACAAAAGTCATATGCATGTGCTCTGGGTACGATGTCATATTCTACTTACTCTCGGGAATTCTAAGTCAAACGGTGCACGCCTACTTTGCCACGCCTATGCAACACCACGGGACTAGGCAGAGAATTTGATCCTTTGTTGTCCCCTAGTACTTTTGGTTAACCTTTTGATTCCTTTGCTAAACGCCCGGGCAGATGTGCAAATGCCTTGAAGCAATTCGCGTCTGGGCTTCAAACTCCGGGGTACACTGACAGCGTAGGTCTGTTTAGAGCTGTAGCGGGTTTGGACTTGCGTGCTCTGCAGTGTAGGTCCATAATTTGAACCATTCACAGCCAGCTTTGCATGCCTTCCTCCCACCATCTAGCTGCTTCAGGTTGCGGCTTGCGTGCTCTGCGGCGTAGGTCCATAATTTGAACCATTCGCTGCCAGCTTCGCAGTCCTTTCACCTGCACATGGACCTCGCGTTCCACGTTTCACACGTCCTTTAGACGCCAATTATCGTGTGCGCCTAACACCAGGCTCCCCGAATCTTTTGACGCGTGGCGCGTACTTGAACGCCCCCCTACGGCCTGCGGCGAGTTGTACTGGGGATTTCAAGGACCTACCTGATATTTTGTGAATTGTTCTTGCCCTCAGTGTATTGCGGTCGTCGATCGAGCTTCTTGACAGGCTTCGTATTGGAAGATGTGAGGGCCTGCCGTTGTTGGATGAGAAGCTGGCCGAGTACTTACAGTGGCGGACATAGAATTGTGTCTTTTCGAGCCACATTGTCACGTGAGTTTTACACTTGTACGCAAACAAAGCCAATGTCTGTCACTTGCTTTTCAACCACTTTTGATCCTCTGTTTGTTGTCTCACCGTCTCAATGTCGCGGTTCATGGCAATCCTTGCTTGGGTCATTGCCTTCCGTAGTGGTGAGTTGCGCACGCTTCTGCTTAGAACATCGGCTTACGTTGTATTTTTTCGCCGCGGGCAGATACATGCTTTGCTGCTTGCTTCAACGAACCTGTTAGTCTTACGTCTCTCTCTGTCAGTTTTGATGGTATGTTATGCTGTTCAAAAGTGTCAAAAAATAATTTACACAAAATATGTGTCACCTCTATTCAAGACATGTTTCTGTGTGTAACCTACTTTCTATCTTGGCTGCACACATGCAACACAGAGATGTATGTGTGTGCACACAACACAAATATATGTGTGTGTGCGCGCGCGCAATGTAAAAAATGTGTGTGCACAACACACACAACATGAAAAATGTGTGCGCACAACACACACAACATGAAAAATGTGTGCGCACAACACACACAACATGGGTTCACAACACACACAACATGGATGTATCACAAATAGCTTTAACCTATGGATAGACACACATTTCTAACAACAAAGCAATATTCTGATCAATGCAGCAATGCATATAAACATAGCCAGAGAGATAAACCATTAGGATGAGGTATCATAGGCTAGAGTGAGCAATGATTGTAGTAATGCGTATGAACATGACTAGAGAGTTAAACTATTAGGATGAGGTATCATAGGCTAGAGTGAGCAATGATTGTAGTAATGCGTATAAACATGACTAGAGAGATAAACTATTAGGATGAGGTATCATAGGCCAGAGTGAGCAATGATTGTAGTAATGCGTATAAACATAACTAGAGAGATAAACTATTAGGATGAGGTATCATAGGCTAGAGTGAGCAATGATTGTACTAATGAGTGTGAACATAATTAGACTGAAAAGCTTTTAAGATGAAGTATTCTCCAAAGCCAGCAGACGATTAGCAACAAGAGTGATAATCTGTGAATGAAAAGACCTTGCTCTAAGGCTAACGTCCTGGATAAATTCCACTCTGCATTCAGGATGCATCTTAGAGAATAGTGTATTCTCTAGCACCATTTCAAAATCATGCAAAGAAAAGGAACCACCTGGTTGACTTGTCCTGTGCTGTACCCGTGATCTCACACTGCGCCATGAGCTCTTGATAGCCTGAAGGCAAATCTCATGGTCCATGCAGTCAGATACCTTCCACTCATCTGCTGTACCTCTCGGAGCATTCGAAAGTAGTTCGTGAACAGTCTGCTCCATCAAGCGACTCCCTCGAAGAAGAATTAAGATATATCCAGGTTTCTGAATAAGTGCTAGACATGACTTGAGTCTATCTTTCTGAACCACACAAACACAGATATAATATTCTCACCTGCTTGCTCATCTGAAAGCTGAAGTTTTCCAGTATAATAGAAATCTCGAAGTGCAGAGGATATCCAATCTAGCTGGTTGTACGAGATGCCGAGAACTAATTTTTGACAAGTAGGGATTGTGTAGCAATGCGTGATCCTTTTCACCGCATATTGAAAGCCTGGCTCATATTGATATCGGCTGCAAATCTTGAGAAAAGCGATAAGTGTCTCGACAGGAGGTACCCTGTTGTGGCGGTCTAGATGCATCTCCCTAGTAAAGACACTAAGCAGGCTTGCAACGAGAGTATGAGTATCTACGTACACGTCATAAATGTGCTGTATCAATGCTTCAAACTCGGCCGATGGAACACCATGTATCTTGATAGGATTTTCAATGGACCCCTCAGCCACAGTGCCAACAGGTTGAACTTCGCCAAATGATAACATGTCTGCAATAACAGGAATTCGGGCCAACAGAGACTTATGTACATTGTACTGAATGTCACCACACTAATGACAATGGGTCAATGAGTCAATCTTTGGCAAGTAGTCATGATACGTACTTCAAATGAAATATTACCATCTGAAAAGAAATATTTCTCGTGCTGTTTGACCTGCGAGAGTGGCCGAGTAGGTCCCAAGTCTGATGCTGTAGAATGACCAAGTTGGAGCATGCTCGCAACTTCAGCAGCTGAGTCCTCTTGCAGCATTGGAGTTGAATTACTGCTCATTATCTAGTAAGGTGTAAAGCAAGTATAAAGCTTGAGAGGAACGAGTGAACTGAATGAAATGAGGAAGAGAAGATTCTGAACAGTTTAGAACTCAGTAGACGATGTTGGACTTGATTGACCGTGACGTGTTTGTTCACATCGATGACAGTCGACTTCCCCCCTCTTCCTGACTTTGCCTCATCATCGAACTACAAGGAAACTGATTGGTCACCAAATGTGTATGAAGCGTATGAGAAATTGAGAGCACGATACAAAAGTGCATCTAGTATCTTAATCCAAGAGGCTGATCCACTACGTCTTCAGGTTCAGCTAGAAATTCTCATTGAGGAGCTACCGCTAGTAGAAGCATTGGAGGACAGTGCAGAGAATGAACACCTTCCATACGAGTGGATTTTAAAAGTGGCGGAGGTGTATGCAAATCTCATAAAGACCATAACTGAGGCACAATCCAGTGCGAAGGACAGGTGTGTGCTCAAGTTCAACTGTATCTTATCTTGTACCAACATCTGAACTGCAGGGATGAGACAAATATCTACTACGAAAATCTGGTTTCACTCCGTCATACAGGCAAACAAGGCCGCCCTCGCAAAGAAATCAACGCTAGATTTATGAAACAGATTGTTCTACCAAAATACAACTTTAGGTTTACAGCCGTCACCTCGTCTCTAAAATTATGTCGGAACACACTCAAAGCTCGGATGAGAGAAGCAAATATCAGCTACAAGCACTCCTCTATCTCAGATGCAGAACTGGATGCTATCGTACGAACTTATCGACAAACCAAAATTGGATCTGGCATTCGCTACTTGACAGGCCACCTTCGAAATGTCCTCCAACTCAAAATCCCTCGCTATCGTGTCTATCGTGCTGTGAAGCGGGTTGATAAAGTGGGTAGCATTCTGAGGGGCCGGAAGGGTATACGTCGTCGACCATATAGTGTTAAGCGTCCAAATGCTCTATGGCATGTTGACGGACACCATAAGTTGATCTTGTGGGGTATCGTGATCCATGGAATTGTAGATGGATTCGACCGTTTCGTATGTGGTTCTCTCTTCACATTTCCAGTGTATTTCTCTATTAATTTGGAACCTTGCAGATCACTGCAATGCGAGCTAGCAACAACAATAGAGCTTCAACAGTATTACATCTACTCCAAGACGCAGAGAAAAAGCATGGAGAACCATCGAGAATGCGGGGTGATCGAGGGAAGGAGAACAAGGGTATTGCACTCTCCATGATTGCACGAAGAGGTTTGAATAGAGGTTCATTCATCTGGGGACCGTGAGTCACTGTAAATTCCATACTTTGTTTTCGACTCAACGTCTTTGTCCTAGGTCTACTCATAACACTCGGATTGAGCGTCTATGGGTGGAAGCAGGTACTCAATTCGTGCGACGATGGAGAGCCTTTTTTTTTCGCCTCGAAGCATTACACGGCCTGGACCGATCAAACCCTCATCACCTTTGGCTCTTGCATGAACTATTTCTAGCGACAATTAACGACGACTGTCAAGAGTTTGTCTTGGAATGGAACGCGCATCCCATCTCTGGGGAAGGGCATGATCGAAGTCCTGAGGTGCGTGTACAATTAATCTACTCTCAATTTCATACTCATCTTCCCTTCAGGAAATGCGGTTGCTCGGAAAGCTCAACCAAGGCATATACATCCCTGACGAATGTGAAGGCCTATGTCCAGAGGAGATTGAGAAACGCTACGGTCTTCTTGGCAGCCCTCTAGTCAACCCAGTAAATCACACTGGCGCCGGATATCTGTCTGACGAAGAGATTGATGACCTTCCCAACCTCGATGAAGATGGTGATTCAGATCATGCAGAACCCGATTCATGGGAGGATATGCCTACTGGGTATGATAACCAGTTCATTGAAGCTGTCAACACCCCTCCCCATCGAAATCCCTTCAAAAACAGGCCAGATTTGGAACGAGTTTTTCGAGAAGCGCTGGCGAGAGCTAACGATGAAGGCATTATTCCTTCAGGTTATGGCATCTTACCAGAAGAATGGGAGACGAATGTATATCTACCATATGAAGTCCTTCGTACAGGGAAGCGGGCAGGGAAGGAGCTTCGTGTCGAACTCCCAGATGCTATTTGGCGGCCCCGAGCTCAGCTATGGGCTCGAGCTCTGGATGTCTGTCTTCACTTGGAAGCTGCCCTTACAGGCTGAACTATATTTTGCTATACTACTCTAGTTGTATACAAATCAAATATTACATCCTGACACCTAAAAACTTGAACACGAATACGTGTCATTTGCAGTGCATCAAGGTTCCACGTGTGCGTACTATCTCTCTCTCCATCGACGATGACCTCGTATGTTGTGCAAGCCAAATCAAACTTCGACTCTCTTCTCATATAGAAAACACGCACCTTCAAGAAAAGACTCCATCAGGAATCCATCGAGCAACGTTCTCGCGGCCTTTTGCCTGCTCAACATCTGTACAGGAATTCTTCAATTGAAACCAAGCACAAAGCCTGCTACGATGGTACGGAAAGGAGGCGGTAGAATGAGGGGCTGTTGAGGATTGTATCTTTCTCGTTGGATGATTCATTACCCCTTTCTCCTTCGCTTGCTTTCGTATCGCTTTCTTATCACTAATGTCCCTCTCTTCACAGCTACGATTCATGCAGCGTTGGCACCTTCCTCAATTAAACCCTCAAATACGGTTCAATGTTCAGGTCCCGCTATTTGGACATGGGAATACGAATATATCGAATTATGGCCGTAGCCTCCGAGAGGAAGATGGTATGACAGGGGATATAAGTGATACAGGTATAAATTAGGCATACGAAAGGTCGTGACTCTCACTCAACTAAAACATAGTCATGCATACGGTAATGGAATTGGAGGAATATAGTTTCGATGTTTCGAGCGCGAAACTGGAATGCGTCCTCCACGGAAGTGTGTCGATCAAAGCAGCGAGATATTCCAAAGTCGGCGAGTCTCTCGAAGGCATAAGATGCATAATGCTTAAACATAGCACATGGACAAACGCAAGTATATATGTATGCATGTGAGAGCAGCATGTCCAAAGCAGTTACTCCTCATCGTCGTCGGCCTCCTCGCCGCCACCTGCGTGGAACTTCTCGATTCTGCTGCCAATTTTCGCCTTGCGCTCAGCAAGGGTGAATCTCGGGGTAAACTCCCTTTCCGCCTTCCAGTCCTTGGCATTCTCGGTGGGCTTGAAGGTAGAGTCTTCCCGAATATGCATTCGTAATATGCGGAGAACTGCTTCTTGAACCTGATAGACAAATAAGAAGATATAGGAAGTTGATTGATACAAGCGTACCGTTCGTCATCCTACAGACATCCCGCGCGGGTGGCGTTGATGGGAAATTGAAGAGAATAAGACACCGTGCTGGCTGGGACCTTCGAACGCAGGGGATTGAGCTAAAAGAATTGGTTTGTTAACTTCAATGAAAGATACGAGGAGGTAGTATAACACACACCATAATTCCAATACTGCGACGACGAATGGTGATAGGATCGTACAGGATATGTCTGGCCAGGGTAATCCATAGAAATCCGCGTAAAAAGCAAAGATGGAATCGTCTCGAGGGTGAGTGTGCATGACCAAGTTTATAAGGAAGATGAGAAGAACAAAGGACCCGTTCCTTATATATGGCTATAGAAAATAATGAATGATGGATCTGGATGAGGAACGGAGTCTTTAAGTCGGACAAAAACTTACCGTTTAATGAACGAAATGAAACGACAACGAGTCGTCTCTCGACAACAACAGTACTCTAGGTTTTGATGGGGCTGAAATCTGTGTACGTCCATGGACGTTATAAGACTTGTCGGTAAGCAGCAAGCCTCCTCCTCTAAGGACTCCATGTACTCAGCAACGTGAACACTGAAGATATACTTTTTCAGCACTTCAGCTCCAGCTCCTTGTTTTCAGGGTCATAACCGGGAAAATGCTTCTCTGAGTGAGGAATGAAGATACCACCATCAGATGCACCCTTCATCACACCAAACACGCGGGAACCGGTCAAAGTACGCTTGAGACCAACGTCGAGGAAGCAGGGCGTCCTCTTCGTCAAGCGCCTCAGTGAGAGTGAAGTCGCCATCGGGTTCTGTGACACCCTCGTACTTGTCGGCAAGACCCAGTTTCGTTGATGCACGGCGAGCACAGAGAAGACCGGTTGCGTAAGCTGAAAGAGCCAGTCAAGACATATATATTAAGAATGGTACATATCAATTACGCACCAGCTGTCCAATTAGTAGGGCCGTGGTTGATGCAATACCAAGGCAATTCCTTTGAGTGAGCGGCACATAGGACAAAGTCACCCTGAAGACGGGCGTAGACAATCTGGACGAAGATGTCTTTGTTGGTGAAGCGCACGACAAGACGGTGTTTGGATGAGTTACTAAAGGAGAATGCCATGGATGACGAAATGAGGTGCTTGTTCTTGGCCTGGGTGGTCAGTCGCTTACGGGCATAGTCTGGAAAGAACCTCGACAGAAGTACATGACAGTAGAAACATAAGACTTACAATCGGTTTTGCCCTCTCTTCGTCTACGGTACTTGACCTGGAATCGAGAGAAGTAGGCATCTGAATTGACCTTTTTGACGAACGACATCTGAAGGAGCAGTCATATTCTCGCACTATCTGAGCACCTCAATTCTACGAACCTTCTGCTTCGTCCTCCGATTCCGATATATTCGTGAATTTCTCGGTCTTGATGTGATGTACGAGTATGATCTATTCGCCGTTATCAATCATGAAGGTCAGATGAACAACGGGCACTACACCAACTTTGCTGCAGTTGTTCAAAGACATGACAATATTGCTTGCGATAGGTGTCGGTTGGGAGTAAGAAATTCTCGAAGACTGTTGGCTGACGACCGGTCAGTTGAAGGGCCGGTCATCACATGATTCCGAAACCTTGAATCCGTCAGAATCCGTCCTTCCAGTTTTCTTCCTCGCAACGCTCTGTCAACTTGAATGCAAATATCGTCGAATCATTCGTACGAAGCCGGGAATTAGTGAGTTTCAGAGATTCTTTAACAGTAGTAGATGTTCAGGCATGTCTGATTTTACGCCAATTCAGGATGACTGTGACAGTTTGATGGTTGCCGCCCGACTCGAGAATTGTCCTCACTGTTTCTCTGAACCTAAAGCAAGACCTTCGAGATTTACACCCCGGATACTTTCGAGATGCGAACGAGTTCGCTGTGGATACAACTAGATGGACAACCTTTCTTTATCGTTGGCATGTTTTCGGAACTAGAGGTCTGGAAATCGAATCTAACTTATATATATTCTATTAACGAGGACATGTAGGATGTGCAAGCTTATTTGGCTCTAGGCAAACAACTTTGATGGCTATCAACTCCGTATCACGAACCTTCTGCGCGTTCGTCAACTATGCAGGCCTCCTTGTGTTCCAACACGCTGGGATTAGCAACTTCGACGGGATCTGCGAGTTTTGAATCAGCAGATGGGAGACGTTGGCTATATCAAGCAAGGGTAGGTTTGTTCGACTCAGAGGATCCTGAAGATATCCAAAGGGGCAATCTTGGCTAGAAGGAACAACATTACGGACACGAAGGTGTGTGCTGCATTTTTTTTTGAAGAAATGTGAGTCACATTCTTCAAGCAGGGTATCGTCTTCCCACCCGCGTCGCCGTTGTCAGCGACTGCTGAATAAAGTTGATGCATGAGACATTGGGACAGTCCTGAGATGACTGCTGCAAAGCTTCTCACTGTTGATGTATCGTTGGATCTCCCGTAACTGCGAGTGCAAGTATTCTTACATATATATATATAATGTATTCCAGTGTATGTTCCTCTCGGGACGAAGCTCAGAAATAAGAGGTAAACATATGTTGAACATGCTCAACGCAACACGTAAATCACGATCGGAAAGTTCACTGGCCTCGTTGTCAGACGATTCTCTCTTATATCTAGCTCTCAGGCTCTCACTCTCTTTCGCTTTCTCTCCTGCATTACACGTTCCTTTCTAATCTTCATTTTCCGTTTTTCAGCTAAAGATGGGCAGGTATCAATCCAGCTCTCCTGCTCCTCGTACTGCCTCTCGTCCTTGCGAATTCATCCTCTCTCCACCTGGCAGCAAATTCCACACAGTCTGCAGCTGTCCTTCTTTCAACGGAGATGATGACAAGGATAATTGCCTTGATTGTTCTCATCCTGGTTCCCAGCATGCTCGCGCCACACTGGAAGATCCTATTGATGTCCCAGAAGCCACAGTTTCGAAATTTGTTGCTTCTTCCAAGAAGAAGAAGACTGTTGCCGACATTGTTAGAGAGTCATTAGCTACTAAGGCGCCTAACACTCTGAGCAAATTCGATGCTGCTGATAAGGAGGCTAATAGCGGTCTATTCGCAAAGTCGAAGAAGAGTGGCAAGTGCGTGATATTTTCCTCTTCTGCTTCCTTATTGAAAACTATGAACTTACTTGGCTGTCACGGTAGGGCTCAGTCTAAATCTAAAGATTCTAAACATCGAGAGACTTCAAACAATTGGCCGAAGATTGCTGGCATCATTCTCAATCCCTGGGGCACACGAAAAAATGTGAGTAGCTGTGATATCTGTCGATTTCGTACAATTTGAAAAATGCCTGAACCCATTCTCTATCTCTAGGAGAGGACAGGCATTTCGAAGCTCATTAGCTCGACTCCGGCACATCCTTCTTCGACCCTTAGTAACTATAAGAGTTTAGGACTTGTCTATGTGCAAGCGGGTGGTTTTCCTTTCAATACAGAAATGTCGCATGAGGAATTGTCAACTTGGCTTCGTGAACGCTTACCCGTTATGGCCCATCTCTACCGTAAGCTTAAAGGGAAAGATGGAAGTGCGCCATGGGGAGTCTGTGACTTCAGAGATCGAACACTGACTTTGTCAGTTGAAGACGAGCCAGATGCTGAGACGTTGTATGACAAGAAGAGTGGCCGAAGTGCAAAGTCACAATATATATATATTGGTGAGTATTCATCAAAACATTTATTAATTTCTGACCCTTTCTATTCTACAGCCTCTCGCATGGCAATTCCGAAGGACAAGATCATGCAATATTCCGGAAAGGATGAGTCGGCTTTCAAGCGCAATTTGAATGCTTTGCTTATTGCGGAAAATCGACGTGATGGTGAGCCTTTTCCATTTTTGGATTTTCAATTTAATTAATTGTATTTCAGAAATTTCCGAAGATGATAGTGGGGACGATGATGAAGATGACGACGAGTCTGATGGCCCTTATTTGAAGAAGTCAGATGAAGAATATAAGCCCCAGAAGCGCAAATATGAAGTGATTGCATCTGATTCAGACTCAGAAGGCAAGTGGATTTAACAGGATTTTATGGGGTTTATCTCATGGTTCAACAGGGTCACCTGTTCCGAAAAGAAAGTCAACCCGTTTGGCAGACATGACAACCCCTCGCAATAGCCAAGCAGGTAATGTCTTACATAAATGTGATATTGTGTTGGCTGAATGTTGTTACTAGCTCATACTCATGTTGTTGACCTCTCTATGCTTGACTCTGATGCTGATATGGAAGATGATGGCTCTGTCTATACTACACCTGATCCATGGGACAAGAATAGGGTATTTGTCCTTGATCAAAATACTTTTTAGGTGACACTTGCTTCTATTATTGCTTACTCTAGCCTAGAAATTTGCTCACAAGTCTGATTGATTCCACACTCATTTACTGCAATCATTGCTCACTCTAGCCTATGATACCTCATCCTAATAGTTTACCTCTCTAGTTATGTTTATACGCATTACTACAATCATTGCTCACTCTAGCCTATGATACCTCATCCTAATAGTTTACCTCTCTAGTTATCTTTACACACATTACTACAATCATTGCTCACTCTAGCCTATGATACCTCATCCTAATAGTTTATCTCTCTAGTTATGTTTATACGCATTACTACAATCATTGCTCACTCTGGCCTATGATACCTCATCCTAATAGTTTAACTCTCTAGTCATGTTTATACGCATTACTACAATCATTGCTCACTCTAGCCTATGATACCTCATCCTAATGGTTTATCTCTCTGGCTATGTTTATATGCATTGCTGCAATGATCAGAATATTGCTTTGTTGTTAGAAATGTGTGTCTATCCATAGGTTAAAGCTATTTGTGATACATCCATGTTGTGTGTGTTGTGAACCCATGTTGTGTGTTGTGCACCAACATTTGTCATGTTGTGTGTGTTGTGCGCACACATTTTTCATGTTGTGTGTGTTGTGTGCACACATTTTTCATGTTGTGTGTGCTGTGCACACACATTTTTTACATTGCGCGCGCGCACACACACATATATTTGTGTTGTGTGCACCTCTGTGTTGCATGTGTGCAGCCAAGATAGAAAGTGGGTTTATGCTGTTTAAAAGTGTCAAAAAATAATTTTAGCACGTAATATCTATCAACACCATATCTCACTTAGTCTTAGCTGATACAACTCCTTGATCACACAATAGCAGATGGTGCTCACAATATTGCAGTTGTTGCTCGTGCTATGGCAGTTGGTGCTCGCGCTATAACAGATAGTGCTCGCGCTATGGCAATTGGTGCTCGCGCTATGACAGTTGACGCTCACGCTATGGCAGTTGGTGCTCGCGCTATAGCAGAAAGTGCTCGCGCTATGGCAGGTAGTGCTCGCGCTATAGCAGATGGTACACACATCATTGTATATTGCTTGGGAATAACTTCAGAAAGATGACTATTAAGTGGTATTCTAGATCAAAGCAAGTATCAAGCAAATGAGTGTGGTCAACTATTAAGATGTGATATTCTAGATCAAAGCAAGTATCAAGCAAATGAGTGTGGTCAACTATTAAGATGTGATATTCTAGATCAAAGCAAGTATCAAGCAAATGAGTGTGGTCAACTATTAAGATGTGATATTCTAGATCAAAGCAAGTATCAAGCAAATGAGTGGGTTGAGCTGTAAGAGTATCCTAGATCAAGGCAGAGGCTAAAATGAATCAAGTACAAACACTCTATTTTTCCTCCATGGATCAGGTCCAATACTAATAGCATGATCCAATTCCATCTCGTCATTGGATTCTTGATCAGTGATATCAATGACTTTAGAGTTGGCTTAAATAATAGTCAGCATTGCCAAGACATTCAACTTGAATTCATGAGCTTACCTTTAATGCTATCATGGGGTGTAATCATGCTAGCCAAACGAGCTGACTTTCGGACTGAAAATTGAACTGAATCTACAATGAAATGTTTAAGTATGATATGCAATTAACTATAGAAGTTACGCACCAGTTTCACTGTCAGAGTCAGAGTCGGAAACAATGTGATCTCGTTTGCGCTTCTGAGATGGCTGATATTCATTATCAGGTTTCTTTGATTCATACTCAGACTCAGACTCCATGGGAGGGTTAATCTCTGCACAAAATAATTCAAAACTCAGAACATGATATAAAAATCACAAAAAAAACTTACCATTCTGACGGTCTTCAGCCATGAGAAGTCCATTATACGCGCGCTTGAAAGTCAATTTATCTTGCTCACAATACTTATATATCATAGCCTTCGGGATTGGGTCACGAGAAGCTAGAATCGCAAGGTAATCAGGTGCCGTGAAGTGCAAAAGTGATTTAATAGAAGCATACCAATATGGATGAATTGTTTACTCGCAGCTCTACCTGAGTTTGATCGCTTCTCATATAAGGTTTGAGCATCCGGAAAATCCTCGATAGAGAGCGTCAACATATTGTTTCGGCTCAAGTTACAAGCACCCCAGGGGGCAGACAGCCCCACCGCACCCTTGCCCTTTGCACCATACAGGGCAGACAAGACCGGTAGATGCCTGCATAACCACGCTGTAACCTCTTCGTGATCCATATCTAAATCAAACGAGAGACCGTCTGACTTCACGTAAGCAAGCTTGAGACTTTTGTAGTTGCTCAGGCTCGAAGAGGGTTTCGCAGCAAGCGGACTGTTGAGGATCGCAAGACCAGTATTCTATAATTTAAAAAAGTCAGTACATTCTAACAGACTTGGATGCGAAGATCTCTACACTTACTTCTGAGGTTTGTGATCCCCACGGATTGAGCACAACGCCAGCAATCTTTGGAGCATTGCCGGAAGCATCGCGAGATCTAGATTTAGAATCCCTGGTTAAAATGAAAGCTTCAGAAATGGGTAGTTATTGCACAAGGGAAGATCACGTACTTCGCAGGTTTCTTCTTTGTTGATAGGCCCTTGTTGGCTTCCTTCTCAGCCTCATCGAGTTTACTAAGAGCGTCAGGTCGCTTGGCCAAAGACTCTATCAAGACATCTCGCATAGTCTTCTTCTTTGAAGTGACTTTTGAAGAATTGTACTTGGATGAGGTAGCCTCTGGTGTGGCTCTATCTTCGAGTCGGATTGTCGCATGCTTGTATCCAGGATGTAAGCAATTAAGACACTCATCCACATCACTGTCTCCATCGAAACCTAGACAATCACAGACTTTTCGAACTTGCGTCCCAGCCTGAGGTACATAGATCACGGATTCACATGGACGTGCTAAGTCAGGCATAGCGCGTTCCTGGCCTATTGGTGTCAAAGAGCTTGACAAATCCCTGCCTATGATGTAGATTTGAGAACGACTCGGAAGAGAAATACGAATTGGAACAAAAAGATGAATATAAGAGAACGAGTTGGAAGAGAGAAACCCTGACCGTGAAACGTGAACACTGGTTGACTTCCCAATCAGGCGTGAAGTTACGTATGAAGCTGGACACTGGACAACAATAAATCGACATTTACCTCTTACTCTGACCTTTGCAGGATGAATACAGTGGGAATACAGAAATACGTATGCACTGTAATGAGAGTACTCGCAGTAATAGACTCATAGACCCATAGTAGCTCAGCCTGTTCCCATTAACTGTCGAAACCAGCTGAGCTTTGCAGCATTGACTCGAGAATTATCATGCGGTTGAGTAGGAACGCTGCACGCAAACAAAGAATATACCAGCAATCCTTCGAGCCATGTTGAGCTTGACCAAGGATGCCAGTGTACTATTCTCTCACATCTATAAACAATGATTCTCAATTTAGGAGAATGCAACACACTAATAAAACATACCTCGGACAGAGTAGCATACCTTGTTCTCCCATTGCACCTCTCTGTATAGATATAATGAGTACCGGATGTCGATAGGCGTCCAGGTGCTATTGAATTCAGACTGTTTGATACGACGGGTACATGTACAACATGCGGCATCCTTGCTGTGACAGGTTCTGCGCAACATCAGATTCAATAGCAAAGAGAGAACAAAGAGAGACAACACTGGAATAGCTGCAAGAGCGCAGAGGCCAAGGAAGACACTCGAGGACCGAAAGAGACATGCATCATGGAAGTTATGTGGAAAAGTGCGTCTCGTTCCGACACGTATGCACTGCAAGCAACGTAACCATGGCGTCTCACCAATAACTACCGACGAGTCCAGCGTAGTCTCAAGATCTCACTCGCTGAAAATTTCGACGCTCAAGAATATTGTGGAGATCACACCAACCAGATGATTATCAAGATGCTTTGGTACGCTTCAATTCGCAATAAAAACCATGCAAGCAGTTACTAGTCGTGATAAGAGTAAAGTTACGATGAACGTGATATACGGTTGCAGAGACGTATGCGGACAAGAGGAAAAGCGCGGTGAAGAGGTAAGGGGGGTCCATGGAGTATGAGGGGCGAGCAAAGTTACGATGGACGTGATATACGGTTGCAGAGACGTATGCGGACGAGAAAAAGCGCGGTGAAGAGGTAAGGGGGGGCCAAGGAGCATGAGGGGCGCAGGGAAATAATGCAGAGACGATATAAAGATGGCGACCAAGATAGTAGAACAATACACTCGTCATTTGGTGCCTCAGCTGCGTCCTCCTTTTCTGAGGGTTTGTCGGCTGTATATGGGCATCAACCTTCGAAGCTAGACAGCAACGTTACGATCACTTACCAGAGCTGCATGTCAGAGGTCCAGAGCGTGAGGTTATCCCGGAGCAGTTGCATGATGATAGTCGAGTCTTTGTAGCTCTCCTCTGAGGAAGTGTCGAGCTCGGCAATGGTGTCGTCGAATGCAAGATGGCATGCGCGGTCAGGGCTGTTGAGGATTTCGTAGTAGAAGACGGAGAAGTTCGGGGCAAGATCCAGACGAATGGGATGTGTAGGAGGGAGTTCAGGGACGGCAACGTCAGAGGCAGCCTTGTAGGCTTCTAATGACTTGTGAGCTTTCTGCTTGTCACCAGTGGCAAACTCGGCGAGATAACCGTGGTAAGTCTCCATCCTGTTATGAAGATGTCAGCGTTGGGATAAACACTAAAATAGAGGGTGCCTAACATCTTGTGATAGAAGACGTTCGACTCGCCTAAGGCGGCAGAAGGAATGAGGTGCTTGTCAAGGATTTCGAGGACATCCTCGCAGACCTTGGCGAGCTCGGACTCGATCTTGCAGCCTTTGATCATCGAAACCTGGGCTTCATTGCACAACTCTCCACGAAGCAGATCGTGCACCGATGACATTCTTGTAGGCGACAGAAAGATTTGCTCCTCAACAGTGAGTTCTTGGACAGACGAAGCCACTCGTTTGCACGCGGGGTTTATCATGTGAGCTAAACAACTCACCTTCATAATGCTCAGCTAGCTTGACGAGGTAAACAGAGTCTTCACGGGATTCAGCCATCTACATGAAAGCAGTCGTAAGTTTTCAAAACGCTCATGGAAAAGCATAACACGTTGACTCACAGTAGTTGATGGGTGCTTCTACAACGAGAAACACCCTTGAAATTACGGAAGACAACGATGAGGCCAAACGGAACGTAGTAAAACAAGGAAGGAAGGAGGGATGGTAGGGAAACGTAGACAGAAACACACTTATGAGATTTCTCACACGTTTTTCTAGTTTCTCGCCAGTATCGCCCTGTCGCCCTGGTGTCGCCACAGGTCGCCACTCATATACGTATACATAGACGACATATTTCGCAAGCCGCACGCCTTATGTAAATCCGATTCCCACCTGTATGTCTCCTCCCTCCCTTATCTGCATACCCTCTCGGCTGACCTATCAGGATTAAACCCTACCTCGTGAAACGCAGGATGCTATAAGGAACTTTTTCGGTGAAGGACATCTCGTTGGTGAGTTAGAAGTTCCTTTCTTGTGGTTTTTTCCGTCTCTTCGTTGCTTGGTGCTGAGTTTTGGTATTGGTTTGAACCACAAAACTGTCACTAACGCGCCAACCCACTTTTCAGGTCAAAGTGTTCAAACTTACCGCGTGGGAGGAGGAGAGGATAGAATGGGCTTTGGATGGCGTCGGTGGTGCTGCCAAAGACGGTGAATGGTGGCGCCTACATCCTCGTCGTCGAATAAGAATGGACGTACGCTGCACGCATTCGAACCCGCTGCTTCTGCATCATGTCCAGACCGTGAAGTTGTGCGCGAGGTGACGGAGGATGGTGTAGTTGAGATTGAGGGTCGTAGCTTAGTCGTATTTCCTGAGGGGAGGTTGATCCTGGGCCAACTGCTGGGAGGTTAGTGTATTCCTGAATGTTGTATTGCAAGAAGCGCTGACCTCTTTGATGGTGCGTTCCTCTCTAGCAGGTAAACAGCGTGACTCGTATGTCCCTGCTCCTATTCCTTCTCTCACTCATCCTAACCGCTTTCTTTCCCCGTTCTAGACGAAATGGCCCGTATCTCTTGATTCCCGTATCTATTGGGAGGCCTACGGAGGTCGTCAAATATATTATATGTACAAGCCGCACGCCTTATGTAAATACGATTCCCACCTGCGTGTAACTTCTTTTCTTCCGCAAACAAGACCCAGAAGTGGCGTATCTAGCTGACCTGAAACCAGGTGAGCAAGTTCAAAGCAACTAATATACACAACGAACTCACCACTTTACATTCAGTTGTGTCTCCTCTTGTCTCATACTCGCACGATCTCATTCCATAGAAAGACGACAGTCGTATAGTCCTCCACCCATAACCGCATTCTTAAGATTGGGTACTAGGTAAGGTCGATGTCTCTCCACGTACCCTTGCTCATCTCTTCCTAGTCTGGGCCTCACCTCCATTACCCTCTTTCCTCCGTCTCCTACGATCTCGTCTCATTCGGCAGTATCGTCGATGGGACCTGGATCAAACGACATAGATCCCATGCGAGGGAGGAGTTGGTGAGGGCTAGCGAGGAATGGAAGATGGTTCACTGCAAGGACGGTGTAGATGGTCATCTTATGACGATAAACGACGCGACGCCTAATGGAGAATCGAACACGAAATACCGGGAATTACATGGACACCAACGTCATCACCTCACTTCGCCTATGCTCTCGCACCGTTCTGCATGGCACGCTCTCACTCCACGAGCTCTGCATCCTACAGGCAACTCTCGTTTCGTTAGGTCTCGGCGGTGTAGGTCGAACCACAAACGAATGGTGGGCTTGGGAGTTGATTGGGTTAGCAGGGAATTTGTAAGTCCTCCTTCACTTCAAGTGATTCATCAATCACTCAATATCATGTCAGACTCGGGCCAACGGCTCTTACATCTCAATCTGTAATGCTCGTATCTTGTTCCACGATATTTGAAGCACCATTTGGGAGTAGCTACGAATGTTTCGGTGAGTCAACGCACCTACACTCTTTCTCCCTTCGGCTTACCCAACCATTTGCAGCGTTGGTAACTTACTCGGTAAACGTCGACCGTGTCGACCGTGTCGGGCTGGAATTCAGGCACCTATCGTCATTGTTAGTAGCAGTACATAGAACTTTTTTTACCTCCCACGTACTACTGGTACTGAATGAATATAACTGACCTTGAACATATCACAAACAAGTAATAGGCAACCCATCTGGCAGAGAGCGCAAACAATAGTATATTATTTCCTACCCATTCTTTGTTACGCGTACTACTAGATCCTCAGACCATCAAACAACGAAGGACCGTATGAGCTCGAGGCTACTTTGCGATTACAGCCTGCATATGAAGGAGAATATCTAACCCTCGAGCCCACAGCTCAGCACGAGGTCGCCAAATACCATCTGGGAGATCGACACGAAGTTCTTTTCCTGCTCGCTTCCCTGAACGAATAAGCTCGTAAGGGGGATATACACCATTTTCCCATTCCACGGGCAAGATACCGTATCCTGAAGGAAGAATGTCTTCGTTGGTAGCCATCGCAATTGCATCTACAAATACTTTCTCGAGTTCCGGGCAGTCTTTGAAGGGACTTCGATGTGAAGGGGTTTTGACAGCTTCAATGAACTGGTTGTCGTATCCTGTGGGTAAGTCGTCTTCCACTTCCGAATCACTTGAATCATCCTCGTCATCAAGACGATGGCCCGGGAGATCATCAACGTCTTCATCAGGCAAATACCCAGCACCGGTATGGTTGGAAGGATGAACTTCAGGGCTGCCAAGAACACCATATCTCCGCTGGATTTCTTGCGGGTCAAGGCCTTCGCAATCGTCGGGAATGCACATCCCCTCGTTGAGCTTCCCTAATAGCCTCATTTCCTAAAGAGATGTTCAATACAAAATTGCGAGTTTTAAAAGAAATAAAATACACACTTCGGGGCTCTTATCATGTCCTTCTCCAGAGATAGGGTGTGCATTCCATTCCAACACAAACTCTTGACAATCTTCGTTTATCATGCCCAGAAAGAGTTGATGTAAGAGCCATAGGTGATGAGGATTTGACCGATCTAGGCCATGAAGTGACTCGAGACGGAAAAAAAAGGCTCTCCATCGACGAACAAATTGAGTGCCCGTCTCCACCCATATACGTTCAATTCGAGTGTTACGCGTTGACCTACGTTGAGTAGTAAAGATTAATATGTTGTACTGAATTGGACAGCTTCAACTTACGGTCCCCAAATGAACGAACCTCTATTTACCCCCTTCCGTGCTATCATGTAGAGCGCAGCAAGTTTGTTCTCTTTTCCTCGATCCCCTCGTAGTCTTGATGGTTCACCACATTTCTCTATTGCCTCAAGAAGTAGTTCAAATACAGTTGAGGCCTTGTTATTGACACTAGCACACATGGCGGTAATCTGAAAGACGAAACAATTAGTCAAACATGTTTCTGCGCCATTCAGAAATGCACTCACAAAGCGATCAAAACCATCTATGAATCCGTGAATTACAATACCCCACAGAATCAATTTGTGATGTCCGTCCACATGCCACAGAGCGTTTGGACGCTTGACACCATATCGACGACGACGTATATTCTTCCGGCTCCTCAGCATTGTTCCTACTGCATCAACTCGTCTCACTGAACTGTAGACACGGTGGCGCTGGATTTTGAGCTTGTGGATATTCCGAAGGCGCCCTGTCAAGTATCGGACACCAGACCCTATCTTGGTTCGACGATATAATCTGACAAGAGCATCTAGTTCAGTGTTCGAAATAGAAGAGTACTTGTAGTTGACTTTCGACTCTTTCAGCCGAGCTTTGAGAGTGTTTCGACATACTTTGATTGACGATGCAATGGTTTTGAGCCTAAAGTTGTACTTCGGTGAAGCAAATCTCTTCATGAACCCAACATGGACTTCCTTCCGAGGCCGGCCTCTTCTGCCACTACGTGTAACTGTTACTGGATTCTCGAAGTAGATATTGGATTCATCCCTGTAAAATCTCTGTGTCAACATGAAAATCCAACATGCCTCACAACACACCTTTGTCTCGCAGTGTACTGTGCTTCATACAAGGCTTTTATAATCTCTCCAAAGACTTTGGCCACCTCCAAAATCCACTCTTGCGGAACATGTTCATCCTCTGCACATTCCTCAAGGGCCTCAAGCAACGGAAGTTCTTCAACAATAGTTTCCAACTGGATCTGCAGGCGCAGTGGATCTGCTTCCTGAGACAAAAGACGAGAAGCACTTTGGTAAAGTGCTTTTAGCTTTGCATGCACTTCATAGACATTCGGAGACCAACTCTGTTCCTCATAGTGTGATGATAGTGGGAATGTAGGCAGAGAAGGGAATCTGGCTGTCATCTGCCAAGTACTGAGTTGACAGTCAAGGTCGTGTGTTTTGGTTGTTGACACAAAGTAAAAAGATGTTTGCCGGCTGATAGCTTCTTTCTCTTTCAACTCAACATCTCTGATACCTCTCATTTCATACACTATCATTATGAGTACTACTGGATTCGATACAGTGGATATCCCTTCTGTGAATAGCTCTGGCTCAAGTACTGTAGTGAACACGCCTGCCACCTCCGTGGATGGATCTAGTGTTGTTGAGGTGGCCAATCTACTTCAACCTTCTACTGTGATCTCTCGACAACACGAGAAGTACTTTTTCCCAGATGGTAACATTGCCTTTGAGGTGAGTTTCATTCCTGCATAGCCGCAGACATCTTTAGAGATTTTCTCCCAGTGTGGTGGTTCCGTCTACAATGTACACAAGTCACTGCTCACTCGGTTCCCGGTCATGGCCGACATGTTCGCATTTGGTGACATTCAGCCTGCTAGCACTGTTTTGGAGGGCTCCATCACCAATCCCATTAAGCTTCAAGGTGTTCGACCTGAAGACTTTGAAGCATTATTGATGTACATATATGACTTGTACGTGTTTGCATTATGATCTATTTTGAACTGTGATTTATCTAAAGGCATATTTTTGTTTTAGAGAGATGCATCTTGATTGTCATATTCCTTCAGTGGAGACACTCATCTCGTTTCTCAGGATCTGTGATATGTACCAATACACACCTGGATTTGAGTATGCTGTCCGAAGGATCACACACTCCTACAGCATTGGATTTTGTCAGAAACTGGTCCTTGGATTGTCTTATAAGCAGTTAGACTGGGTATCTTCTGCATTGAAGGCATTGTTCTCAACAGGAAAGCTTCAGCTATCCACAGAACTAGCAGGTAAGAATATTTTCACCAAATTTATTTGATCTCACAATCAGTTTCAGAATCTATTCAGAAAACCTCGCATATGATGGTTCTCCATCTAGGCAGCAGATTATTGGAACAGACTCTGCAAGAGCTGCTTGCAACCCCTCCAAGGCCAACACCAAGGAATTGGTCGGTGAATGGTTGTGAGAATCATCACTCATGCCTTGAATCAATCAAATCCTCCTGGCGTCATGTGCGAACTAGGGCTCTTAGCAAGCTTAACCAACCTGGTGGTTTCTCATTGGCAGATCTGGAAACAGTGTTGGAAAATACAGCATTCTCCCGTATGAATCCAGAGTGTCGAGCTTGTTTTACTGATGATATTGGTGCAAGGGCAAGGTCTTTCTATGATCAGATCATCACTGTAATTGCAAAGCGCTTGCTTGACACTGTATAGTTGACCACACTCATTTGCTTGATACTTGCTTTGATCTAGAATATCACATCTTAATAGTTGACCACACTCATTTGCTTGATACTTGCTTTGATCTAGAATATCACATCTTAATAGTTGACCACACTCATTTGCTTGATACTTGCTTTGATCTAGAATATCACATCTTAATAGTTGACCACACTCATTTGCTTGATACTTGCTTTGATCTAGAATATCACATCTTAATAGTTGACCACACTCATTTGCTTGATACTTGCTTTGATCTAGAATACCACTTAATAGTCATCTTTCTGAAGTTATTCCCAAGCAATATACAATGATGTGTGTACCATCTGCTATAGCGCGAGCACTACCTGCCATAGCGCGAGCACTTTCTGCTATAGCGCGAGCACCAACTGCCATAGCGTGAGCGTCAACTGTCATAGCGCGAGCACCAATTGCCATAGCGCGAGCACTATCTGTTATAGCGCGAGCACCAACTGCCATAGCACGAGCAACAACTGCAATATTGTGAGCACCATCTGCTATTGTGTGATCAAGGAGTTGTATCAGCTAAGACTAAGTGAGATATGGTGTTGATAGATATTACGTGCTAAAATTATTTTTTGACACTTTTAAACAGCATAGTGGGTTACACACAGAAACATGTCCTGAATAGAGGTGACACGTATTTTGTGTAAATTATTTTTTGACACTTTTGAACAGCATAGTATGTTCTTTGTCTCGCAGTGCGTCTATCCTTTACTGACATATCGCTTATTAACTATGGGCCAAATTCGATCGTCGTCACCCCCGGTGTCAGCTTCTTCCGCCGTCTCTTCAAAGGTGTCATCTTGGGTTTTATCCGAGTTCACCTCTGTTGAGGTATTCAATTGCAGTGGTCTATTGGACACTGCCCCTGCCGGAATACCCGGTGTTTTTTCTACTACTGCCTCTACGAGGTCTTGTATCTCCATCTTGCATACCCCGTTATGTCATTGGAGTCAGTCTGCCTCCGTGTTCGAATATAATGCCCTTTCTCCTGCTTTCTTATGTGTTTTGAAGAAAACTTCTGTAAACTGTCTCGCTGCTTTACGTGGGTTGTACTTGACTTGCGGCAGTGTCACTGGATGTGCCGCTACGTCGACTTTGCATGCTACGAGCAACACGACGACTGTGTATACAACTTTTCACCCGCTGCACACTATCTTGTGTCTCCGCTTCTCCGTTGCTTTATTGATCTTGGCCCTTGGTGTACATCCAATCTGGGTCCTTTACGCCCGTCGTTATTGCATGCTTGCTGCAGCTCTCTTTGCAGTAATGCATGATCCCTTTCGACACCCCTCCGAAGCGCCTGTCGATGCTGAGCACTGCCAGCTCAGTCAAAACGATGATGTTGTTTGTTCACTGCCAGTAATGTCAACCGGTGGTCATGCCAAAAGACTGATTGCGTACTCGCTGATCAAGGATTATATTGTGTCCTCCCATGCTGATAACAAAACATTTAACGATTCTGCCCTTTCCTTCACGTTTGCAGGTTCCACCACTTTGCTGGACGACCCCACGTTTCCGTGCGACACGCACGTATATACGGACATACCCGTGCACCTCTTGCTACCACACTTGCCAGTGTCTGACTGTCGCAAGCTCGCCAATGACCATGGTGGCAAGTTATCTCGTGGATCCAAAGATGATGTCGTCGCGTACTTCGACAATCACTCGTGTGAGTGCTGTAGCCACCAAATGACGGTTTTTCTCTTTCGCCCCTCTGCTCACGCAAACAAATGTAAAGCTCGTAAACTCAAGCGTGAAAAGGCGAAACTTGCTCCTCCACCTGCACATGCCTCCTCCTGCTCCTCCTGCCCCTTTCCACCTGAGCCGGTCGACGACGCTGTCACAGACAGTATGCTGTTTAATAGTGTCAAAAAATAATTTTAGCACAAACTTCTATAAACATCATATCTCTCTTAGTCTTGGCTGTATACAAACCCTTGATCACACAATAGCAGATGGTGCTCACAATATTGCAGTTGTTGCTCACACAATGGCTGGTAGTGCGTGCACTAGGACAGATAGTGCTCACACAATGGCAAGTAGTGCTCGCGCTATGATAGCTAGTGTTCGCGCTATGGCAGATAGTGCACGCGCGATCTTATATTGCTGGAAAATAACTTCAGAAAGGTGACTATTAAGTGGTGTTCTAGATCAAAGCAAGCATTAAGCAAATGTGTAACACCTCATACAACTTAGCCAGATAAGATAATATTGAGATAAGTGATGCTTATCTCAATTATCTTATCACATTTATATGACCACATGACCACTTTGTTGGTCTTTATTAGCATCACAGGGCTCTGGTCCTATAAAAGTAGCTTAAATTTATCTATCTGTATAGCATATGTAGACTGAATATATCTGTGTTGTGCTCACAGATGATAGATAAGTTATAACTCAATATACAGATAATACTAACTAGTATTATCTCTTATAAGTGTGGTCAACTATTAAGATGTGATATTCTAGATCAAAGCATATTAAGCAAATGAGTGGGCAGAGCTATAAGAATATCCCAAGTATCCTAGATGAAGGCAGAGACTAAAGTGAATCAAAACAAACACTCTATCTTTTGTCCATAAATCAAGTCCAGTACTAGTGGCATGATCCAATTTCATTTTGTTATTGAATTAGAGCATATTCGAACCAATGTAAGATCATAAAGTATGATTATCACAAAATACAGATTTACATGAAATATGTTCATTATGAATTGTATAATAGATTATACATCTTGTAAGTGAACATGAATTCTCAAAAGTAACAGTGCCAGCTTGGTATTCTCCCTTTCATCATTGCTCCTCTGTTTTATCTCTACAGCTAGCCTGTGTAAAGTGAAAGTGGTCAGTATCCTCTGCAACTGTCAATTTGATTCCTGCAGAATGAAATTTTATCTCATTCAATGAACTTGAACTTGAAGTACTAACAACAAGTACTAATCACTGTATATTGAAACTAACAAGCTTGAATAATAATTTTCTATACACTAATGATTTACTATAAGATCATTTAAATGTTATATCACTGGTCTTACATTGGTCTGAATATGCTCTATTCCTGATCAGTGATATTAATGACATTAGAGTTGGCTTAAGTATTCCATCCTGGATATTTGCAAGTTTATCTTCAATACTATCATGGAGTGTAGTCATACTAGCCAAACAAGTTGACTTTCATATCTAGACAGAAAATTGGGCTGAATCTACAATCAGACATATTGATATGATATGAAATTAACTATAGATGCTACACACCAGTTTTGCTATCAAAGTCAGAGTTGGGAATATTATGATCTTGTTTGCACATCTGAGATTGCTAGTATACACCATCAGATTTTCTTGATTCATGCTCTAAGTCAGACTCCCTGGGCAGGTTGATCTCTGCACAAATTAATTTAGAGCCCAAAATATGATATAAAAATTGCCAAAAAAAAGTTAACATTCTATTGGACACAAGAAGTCCATTATATGCATGCTTGAAAGTCAATTGATCTTGTCCACAAATCATACACTCTATGACATTGTATTTTGTCAAAAACTGGTCCTTGGACTGTCCTATAAGCAGTTAGACTGGGTATCTACTGCCATTGAAGGCACTATTTTCAACAGGTAAGCTCTATCTATCCACAGAACTAGCAGGTAAGAATATTTTCACCAAGATATTTGATCTCACAATCTGTTTCAGAATCTATTGAGACAATCTCATATATGATGGTTCTTCATCTAGGCAGCGGATTACCATGCCATCTCTCCAAGGCCAACACCAAGAAATTGGTTGGTATATAGTTGTGGGAATCATCACTCATATCTTGAATCAATCAAATTCTTCTGCTGTCATGTGCAAGCTAAGGCTCTCAGCAAGCTTAATTGCAGATCTGGAAACAGTGTCGAAGAATACAACCTTCTCCTATATGGATTCAGAATATTGAGCTTGTTTTACCAATGATATTGATGCAAGGACAAGGTTCTTCTATAATCAGATTATTATTCTTATTGCAAAGTGCTTACTTAGCACTATATAGTTGACCATACTCATTTGCTTAATACTTGCTTTGACACTTATCTCAATATTATCTTATCTTGCCAAGTTGTACAAGGTATTACACAGTTGCTTAATGCTTGCTTTGATTAGAATACTACTTAATAGTCACCTTTCTGAAGTTATTCTCCAGCAATATAAGATCGCGCACGCACTATCTGCCATAGCGCGAACACTAGCTATTACAGCGCGAGCGCTACTTGCCATAGTGTGAGCACTATCTGTCCTAGCGCGAGCAACAACTGCAATATTGTGAGCACCATCTGCTATTATGTGATCAAGGGGTTGTATACAGCTAAGACTAAGAGAGATATGATGTTTATAGAAGTTTGTGCTGAAATTATTTTTTGACACTTTTAAACAGCATACAGACAGAGTGATCCGCAACGCGTGCTCTCGCATGTCAGACTCTTTGATTGAGGAAGGTGGTTGTGCAGTCTGTGGGCAGCTCGCTCCTCGCGCTCAATTGTCCCCACTGAAATCGGTTAAAAAACTACTTCACGTTCTCGAATCACCCGATGTCGCTCGAAAAGAAAGAAAGTTGCTGTACAAACCAATAAAGTACTCCACACAGCCCATTCTGGACCATAACCTCTCGGAAATCTGTGACTCTTGCCGGGCATCTGTGCGCTCTGGGAAGGTGCCACATCTGGCTCTAGCTCGCGGTCTATGGTTGGGTGACGTTCCCCCACAGTTGTCGTGCCTTCGATATATGGAGCGTCTGCTCATATCGCGCGTTCGTCACTCTTGCTGTTTCATAAAGCTCAGCACAGGTCGGAAGAAGATGAAAGCAAATGCAATCGCTTTCGAAGCGCCTACGCCGAAGTTATATGGTCACCTACCTCCTCCTCGATCAGACATGGACGAAGTTCTAGCTATTCTTTTCACTGGACCGACAAAACCTATGCCTGATGACTTCAAACGTAGTCCATTTCTTGTACGAAGCCATAAGGTGAGGGAAGCGCTAGAATGGCTTATTCGAAACCACCCTGATTACGAAGATGTTGTGGTTTCGGATAGCAACCTTTCTCAGTACGACGACGAAACCATGCCGCCCTGTACTGTCGAGTGGAAATTTTCCGAAACGAACAAGAATCCAGAAAATACCAGTGTATGGGACGCAGACTACGAAGACGGTACAGAAGAAGGTGAATGTCCCTTCATGGTGCATGAAATTACAGGTGAGCAGTTAGACAGTCTATCAATCAACGAGCTCAAGGGTAAAGCTTGGCAGCATTTTGATAACGGGGGTAAGGTGCTCGCTGTTGGGCACTCCAAGCACCCTGAGTCGTTGTGGAATAACCCACGGTTGTATCCGAAGATGTTTCCCTGCCTGTTCCCTTACGGTGCTGGTGCAATAGGTACCACTCATTTGGGTGCCGATGCCCATAATAAATTTTTTATGTTGTATCATGACAAGCGTTTCCAGACCGACCCCCATTTTCCCTTTGTCACTTTCAGTCACAGCCAGATCAAAAGGGCCAACAGTGCTGCCTGGCTGCTTACGGATAAGAAAAATTTTGGCGCTATGTCGGATAGACTGTTAAATCTGAATCAGACAGTGTTGGCTGACATAGCTAATAGACTCGCCAACGGCGAGAATTTCAAGCCACAGAGCGACGAAGAAAAAGCATGTTATCAAGTTATCCGTGATCTGGACCAAGTTGCGTGTCGTGTGCAAGGGTCGACGACCACTAAGAAACATATGCGCAATGAGATTTGGTCATTAATTTCACATAAAGGTGCACCCTCCTGGTATATCACGCTGTCTCCAGCAGACAAAAAACATCTGATCTCTCTGTATTATGCTGGTGCAAGCCAAGCGTTCGAACCTAAGATTTTGGAACATAAGACAAGGCTGGCACGTATTGCTCAGAACCCAGTTGCGTCTGCCAGATTCTTTCACTTTATGGTTCAAATCTTCCTTGAAGAAGTGTTAGGTTGCTCATCAACGGAACGAGGTTTGTACGGCCATCACAGTGCACACTACGGTACCGTGGAACAGCAGGGCCGTCTGACTCCTCACCTACATCTAATGCTTTGGCTCAGAAACAGCCTGTCCCCACAAGCGATGCGCGATAAAATATTGGACCCCAATTCTAGTTGGCAGAAGAGGATAGTGGAATACTTGGAAAGTGTGCATTGCGGCGAATTCATTGGTGGCACCCAACAAGAGATTTATCAGAAGTTCAAAGAAGTGTCTATTAATGATAAAGAGTATCGAAACCCAACTGAAACGATGCCCGTTTCTCCACCGTCTGTCTGTGCTCTCCACAACTTCACTTTAGAACCAGACACATGCTCGTCTTGTCGTGTGTATGCAGATTGGAAATTGCAATACTGCGATGCAGTCGACGATCTTATCTGCAAGTCAAACGTCCATAACTGTGAGCATGGGCTGAAGAAGGATGGTACCGAAAAGCTCAACAAGTTGTCCACCGGCTGCAAAGATAATAAGTGGGGTCGATGCAAAGCGCGGTTTCCTCGTGAGCTCTTCAAACAGACGCTCATAGATCCTGAAACAGGGGGGATATACATGAAAAAGGGTGAGCCGTGGTTGAACATGTTCACCCGACCACTAACGTACGTATTTCGGTGCAATACTGATGTTACGAATCTTTCTTCAGGTACAGCAATAAAAGCCGTTGTCCTGTACGTGTCAGACTATATCACCAAGGCTTCCCTGAAGACTCACGTTGTCTTCAACTGTATCTTGAATATCTTTTCTAAAAGCGGTGAGCTGATACACGGAACAGCGTCTAGTCAAGAGAAAGCACGTATGCTGATGACAAAGGTAGTGAATTTGCTTACCACCAAAATGGAACTGGGTGCTCTGTTGGTTTGCATGTATCTGCTCGGTAATCCTGATCACTACACAGATCACAAATTCATCCCGTTCTACTGGCAGAACTTTGTTTCGGAAGCTCGACGATACTGGCACAATGATGATCCACACGCTGTTCCGCAAAAAGTCGCCTTGATGAAGCGTAACGGCAAAATTGTAGGTCTGTCACAGGTGTACGATTACATCTATAGAGGCGAAACACTTGCTCATCTTTCACTCTATGAATGGGCCAGACACACTCACCGGGTTCCGATGAGCAGTGCCAAGTTCACCGGTTCGCAGTCATCCAGGAAGAAGGCAACCCCTGGCTCGACTACCTTGGTTAGACAGTGTTCTGGTGAAGAAAACACACTACACACACCCGATATCTCTTTTGTTTCCATGGACGACTCATTTGCTTTGAATGATTCAGCTCTGCCTGAGGATGGCAGTGACTGTGAACCATATACCAACGAAGCAACGGATCCGGCGATCTCACCCATACAGCTTTGCAAATCGTGTGCCCACCTTCACCCGTCTCACCCTTTGTATGAAACACATGCCACGTATTTCAAGAAAGACACTGAGTTTGATGTCGTTAACTTTGTGGGTGCTACACTTCCAAGACGAGACCAGGGAGATCATGAATACTATTGCTCGGCAATGCTGGCGTTGTTCAAGCCTTGGAGGAGTGGTGGTGATCTGAAAGAAAAGGACTGCAATTGGCAGACCGCCTTTGAAAATCACGCATTCAGTGAAAGAGAAAAGGACTTAATGAATAATTTCAACTTACAATACGAATGCCTTGATGCGAGGGATGATTATCGGGCAAAACTAAAAGCTGGTGCACAGGAAACAACATCTTGGGACTCTACGTTCAATGAGTGGCTGATGGATAATTCAGCTCCTGACGACGATGTTGTACATCCAGTGGACAACGAAGAGCTCACATATGAGATTGAAGCTCCAACTGAATCTATGAGTGTTCAAGTGAGCGCTGCATATCGCCGTCAGTTAACTTTAACAACGGTTATGAAAGTACTGCTCACCTCGTCAGGCTGGTGTGATCCAAAACAAAATAGCACAGATCGTGCACAGGACAGACATAACGAGCCTCCTTCAAGGAACTGGTCCGCTGCAGAATGGAAAAAGGCTGTCATGAGAGCACAAGAGGCACTTCTAAACAACAAAGCCAAGAACCTTCCTACACAAATACATCAAACTCGACCCGCCCTTTGTCAACCTTCACTGTGTTCTTCTGATCCTGACTGCATTGTGCGGATCACAGACAAAGTGTACCTGGAGTGAGCGTTTGTTTCGTCGAAGAGTCATACGGACCACGTAAAGGAGTGTTGCAAACAGTTTATGCTCAATCACGAACAAGAGAGAGCTTTCTGTATCGTGGCGAATCACGCAGTGAGTCCTTACCATGATCAGCTGAGGTTGTACATCGGAGGAATGGGCGGTACTGGCAAATCACAAGTGCTAAAGGTGCTCTCGTATTTTTTGGCGCTGAGGGAGGAATTGTCAGCGACTCGAGTTATCAAACTCAAATAACCAAACACAATGATCTTAGTTTCACACGAGTAAGAGAAAAGCAGAGAGTGAAATTGAGAAAAGAGACGATACAAGGAAGTATGCTAAGTACAAGTCTAAACTCGAGGAGTTATTGACAAGATCGAAGCTAAAGAAATATCTACCTAAACGGACTTATTATATACGTAAATAAAACCCTAAACCCTGGGCTATAACCCTTGACTAATACACCGTGTGTCTACCATGAGTTCGATCGCCTCAAGTACTTCATTAATGATCGTGATCGCCTTGAGGTCTACATGCTTGATCTCGATCATCATGCTACATACGTATGTATTTAATATAACCCTAGATCTATAACTTACGATGTTATCTACTGATAATAAAAGTGTCTATATGTACAAACAATGAGATAAGATGAAAAAAGAAAACATTCGTAACATGACCCCCTCCTTAGGGACGATGTCCCCATCGTCCTAACTTCACTGCTAATGCTTCTGTCGGCATCTTCTTCGTTTCTACTACTTCCGTACATGCTTCAGGGATAGGTCGTAACAATGATGTCGGGAATAAGGAAATTGGGATCTCAATCTTTCTTAACTGAGGTGGTCGTGGTTTAGTGGGGAATTTTTTATGGAACTCTTCGATTGCTTCTTTTGCGTTTGCAAGGTTTGCTAATGGTTCCCATGTTTGTTCGTGCCGCGAGTATCCCTTCCATTGGACTTTGTATCCAAATCTCCCTCCCCTATATTTCCCTGAATCTACTATTTCTTCCACTTCGAACTCCGGTTCTTCTCCTTCTATCACTGGTGGCGGATTGTCATTCTTAGGCTGCTCGGGGAATTCAGGCGGATGATAGGGTGACAGTAAAACTTCGTTAAAGACTGGATGTATTCTCTTCCAAGTCTTCGGAATCTTTAGCTGGTATGACGTTGCTCCAATTTTCTTTACAACTTCGAAAGGACCAAATCGTTTATCATCCAACGTCTTCATTGGTCGATCAGAAGTCAGATTTGTCGCTTCAAGCCATACTTTGTCATTAGGCTTGTATTCGACTGATGGTTTTCTTTTCTTGTCGTAATACCGAGTCATGTCTTCCTTTGCCTTTTTGAGTGCTGCTCCTACTTCGTCTCTGATCTTGACCATCTTATCGGCAAATTCCTGTGCTGTGGGGTTTGCCGACGGAGTTTTGAGAGCTGTTCCCTTATACGGATGTCGTCCCATATCTGCATAGAACGGAGTGACACCCGTCGCTGAGTGTATTCTGTCATTCAACACAAACTCTGCTGTCGGTAACCATTCATGCCAGTCGTTCTGATGTTGATTGATGAATAACCGGAGATAATGTTCAATCTCTTGGTTCATCCGTTCCGTCTGTCCATTCGTCTGTGGGTGATATGCCGTTGTGAAACTCCCCTGAATGCCTAATAATTGGTATAGTTCCTTCATGAATCGGGAATGATATTGAGGTCCCCGATCATGAATAATCTTTCTCGGTAATCCATGTATAGGAAAGATTTTGTCCCTATAGATTCTGGCCATTCCTTCAGACGTTAACGACATGTGTGTGGGTACCAAACGTGTTCGTTTGGTGAAATGGTCCACAGTCACACTTATGGCATTAAAACCTCCAGCTTCCGGTAGTTCTCCGATCAGATCCGTTCCTATGACTTCCCAGGGACCTTGTGGAACATTGTTTGTGACTAGTGTTCCCGTTGGTTTGGTTCGATGAATCTTAGTGGCCTGACACTTTTCACACCCTTTAACGTATTTCCGTACATCCTGAGTGATTCCCGGCCACCAATAGTTTCTCGTCACCAATTCCATGGTTTTGAACTGTCCTGGATGTCCCGTCAGAACGGTATCATGATGTAGTCCGATGATCTTTCCCCGTAACCTATTATCAATAGGCACGTAAATCCTATCCTGCCACGTCACAATTCCTTCCTCTGACTCGACCCAATCCTTCTCTTTTCCTTCTAAAGCCTTATTCACTAGATTATCCCGTACTTTTGACTTTTTCTTGATGAGATCTAAGATCTCGTCTTCGGGCATCTCTAGTCTGTTGATCGAAAAAAGTTCCGGCTTTAAAAGTACCACATCCTCATTGTCTTTCTCCCCCGTCTCATGATTGGCCATCCTGGACAATGCATCTGGCTTTCCCATCAATTTTCCGGGTTTATGAATCAATGTAAAGTCATATTCGGATAATTCAGTGATCCATCGGGCTTGTCGACGATTCAATTTCTGAGGCTTTTTGAAATACTGAAGATTTTGATGATCTGTATAGATCTCAAATGACTCTTCCGCACCCATCAGATACTGTCTCCAATCTGCTAAGGAATCCATAATGGCCATCATTTCCTTATCATAGATCTCATAATTACGTTCCGTTTCATTTAGAGATCTAGATCTGAATGCAATAGGCCACCATTTTCCATCTATCTTTTGCGATAAGACAGCTCCGTTCGCATAATCTGAGGAATCTGCCTCGACTCTGAATTGCCCATGATCACGGGGTATGGTTAGAACAACTTCTTCGGCAATTCTACTTTTGAGTTCTTCGAATGCCTGCTGTTGCTGCTCTGTCCATTCCCACTTTGAATTCCCAGTCAGTGATGACAATGGTTTCGCCACTTGACTGAATCCTCGGATAAATCGTCGGTAGAAATTACAGAAACCCAAGAAGGACTGTACTTCCTTCTTGTTTCCTGGTATTTTCCATTCTTTTACCGCTTTGACTTTCTTTGGATCCATCCGCACTTGTCCGTTTCCTACAAACACTCCAAGGTACTCGACATTACTGGTCTCGAATTCGCACTTTTCAGGTCTAAGATACAACTTGTGTTGTCGTAATATATCTAACACCTGTTTTACAATTGACTCGTGCTCTTCGATTGTATTTGTGAAAACCAAAATGTCGTCTAAGTACACCATGACATGACCTTCATTGATCAAATCCCTTAAGATATGATTCATGAACGCTTGGAAGGTCGCCGGAGAATTTGTGAGACCAAAGAACATAACCGTTGGTTCAAAGAGCCCCCGATTAGTCCTAAATGCCGCCTTCCACTCATCACCTTCTTTGATCCGGATATTATTGTATCCCCATCGAACATCCATTTTCGAAAATACTTTCGAATTCTTCAGTTTATCAATGAGTTCTTGAATGAGCGGCAACGGGTATTTGTTCTTTATCGTTGCTTCATTCAATTTCCGATAATCCTGGACGGGTCGAAGTTTCCCATCTTTCTTTGCCACAAAGAAGAATGGTGAGGCCATCGGTGACTTTGATGGTCTAATTCGTCCAGATTTCAGATTTTCCTTAATGAACTCATCTAAAACTTTCTGTTCCAAAGGATTTAATGGATAGACCTTGCAATCTACTGGCGTAAAGTCTGGTTTCAGTTCAATTGCATGGTCCCAGGGTCTTCGTTCGGGTAAATTTTGGAAATCGGCTTCATCAAAAACATCCTTGTACTCATTGACGTACTTGTCTGCTTTTGACTCAGTTTTTTTGCCTTTTCCAAAGTTCATACTCCGAAGATATCCATCCCAATTCAGGTAAAACAAACGATCCCCTTCTTCCAGTTCCCAGACTTCAGCGTTGGATTCAGGTTTTAGGTAATACGGTATGTAACCACACTTCTTAGGACATCGATCAAACTTTAAGGTTGAATCGTTCCAATCTATATTGGGGTTATGACGTCTTAACCAATCGAGTCCCAGAAATATGTCCGTTTTGCCCAAATTTGTAACAGCAAGTTCAATGCGTTCCGCATGATCTCCCATTACCAATCTGACTTCTATGAACCCTTCAATTGAACCGTCCTCGTTTAAGGTACCATCAGCATTGTATACCGGCATCTTTACTGGTAATTTCTTAACAGTTAAGCCATGTCGCTCTACGAATTCTTTATTGACGCAAGAACCTGTTGCTCCACTGTCAAGTAATGCCGATGTTTCTATCTGCTTGCCACTTTCGATGTCATCGATTGTAACAGACAGCTTGAGATCTCTGCCCTTAGTACCTTTTACGAACCGCAAGTTTTTCTTGAGTGACTTTACGGCTGTGACGGCTTCGCTAATGTCCAATGACCGGATCTGGGCAACCGTTTCTTCCGATGCTTCCCTGGCCCGACAGGTTGGCATCCATGCTCTCAAAATTCCCACTGCTCGTTCTGACTCATCCTCCCTTACTCTCTGCGCTATCCATTCTGGTGAATTCGGTGGATAACGTTCTCTCACAGGTTTTGAATCGGACTTTGTAGATACTGAAGCAAATTTATTCTCAGGATGATTAAATACAAAGTGAAAATTGCTGTCCTTGTGATCTACACTAGACTGTTCCGATTCTAACTCAGAAGGACCTGTATTCACTTCTGAGCTCTGACAAAACCCGTGTCCGATTTCAACCAGTTTAAGAACCAGCTCGGCGGCTGTTCTTCTTTCTTCTCTTCTTCCTGCACGTTCACCTGCCTCACTCTCTGACCCCGCTTTGCTGGACAATCCCGCGGGATATGCCCCCTCTGTCCGCAATTGAAACACTGCCCATTCCTTCGGGCCGCGTCAATGTCCATGGGTTTACCTGTACCCCCAAAGGTCGTTCCTGTGGCGTCTCTCCGATCACCACTTCCTGCCGCTTGCTGCGGACTTTGTTCCCTTCTTGGCGTAAACGCCAGTCTGTTCTGGTTCTTGCGCCATTCCTGATGCCTTCTCCATAGCTGATCAATCTTGATCACTATGTCCTTCCATTCATCGTACACCTTGGGTAATTCATCCCTCGTGTATATGGCATCAATAGTCTTCTCATTAATGCCCTTCTCAATAAGCCGCACCACATACGGGTCATCCTTCTTGTAATCCGCCTCTGTCAACAGTATCTCCAACTCCTGGAAATACTCCTCCGCCGTCCCCGCTCCCTGCTTCAACAACTCCACCTTCTCCTGCGCTGTCCTCTGCAGACCGGAATCTAGGAACGCCTTGTTCAAGGCTTGCTTGAAATGCGCCCAGTCCTTCTGCCATTTCTCGTTGTCTTGGTCAAAATGGGTATTATAGTAATTATTGACCCATCCGTCTACAAGCTTCCCATTCATGAAAGAGATCGCAACATCAATCCTTTCATCGTCGGTTGTGATACCGTTTTTCTTATCACGGATGTATGTGAAGAGTCTTCGACGCCAATTCTTGAATTCGGATTTGACACCGGTGAAGTTATCGGGTTTGTTGAGGAGTGATTTTCCTCGCGAAGTTTCGATTTCAGACATTCTGATAGGAGTATGAGGTCGGGTAGAATAGGGAGATGATGCAAGAGATTTGTATGAAGGTGTGACAGGTGATGGGATAGTGGTTTCTTCGAAGAGACTGCTAAAGTTCCCCCAAGATTCTGTAATGGTAGAGTTTACTTCGGTCCGTCAGTAACCTCACGAAGAGATTTCGGGACCTTTTCTGCCTCTAATAAACGAGTTCCTAAATCTGTGCTCACTTGCTGAGTAAACCTGGGCGTGCCTTTCTAGGAGTGCACCTCGTTCCCCAAGCACAAAGTCCCTTCCCCGAAGGTCAGTTATCAGACGATGCTTTCTGCTGCCAGTACAGAGTCGGACTCAACGTTACTCTTTTGTACTATAGGCGCAATTACTCTATTAGAGCACAGATTCCTAATTCGGACGGAAACCCGAATATCAAAGGGAGAAAAATGAAGTAAGTGTGTGAAGGTGAAGAGAAACTTACTTGCTACTGAAATAGCAACAAGAAGGCAAACTTGAATTGTGTTGGTCGGGTGAGTTGTGTTAGCTTCGATCTTATGTCAGCGACTCGAGTTATCAAACTCAAATAACCAAACACAATGATCTTAGTTTCACACGAGTAAGAGAAAAGCAGAGAGTGAAATTGAGAAAAGAGACGATACAAGGAAGTATGCTAAGTACAAGTCTAAACTCGAGGAGTTATTGACAAGATCGAAGCTAAAGAAATATCTACCTAAACGGACTTATTATATACGTAAATAAAACCCTAAACCCTGGGCTATAACCCTTGACTAATACACCGTGTGTCTACCATGAGTTCGATCGCCTCAAGTACTTCATTAATGATCGTGATCGCCTTGAGGTCTACATGCTTGATCTCGATCATCATGCTACATACGTATGTATTTAATATAACCCTAGATCTATAACTTACGATGTTATCTACTGATAATAAAAGTGTCTATATGTACAAACAATGAGATAAGATGAAAAAAGAAAACATTCGTAACAGGAATCTTACAGATTTACGGTCCTTGCCCCGACTGGGAATGCCGTGGCCTTGCTTGGTGGTTCAACTTATCATTCTGTATTGGGAATAAGTGAACGGACTTCCAAGAAAACCTTACCGCAGGTCAGAAATCGTCTTCTCGGTATTGATTACATCTTTGTGAACGAAGTTTCCATGATATCTGCATCAGACTTGTATCATATAAGCGCTCGTTTGGCTATGGCTTTTAACAAAGAAGGTACAGAGTTCGGCGGGATGAACATGATCTTCGCGGGTGACTTCGCACAGCTTCCTCCAGCAATTGGGACTCCGTTGTACTCTCGTTCAATAGGGTTAGGTCGTACCACCGTCCGCAAACAAGAGGAAGCGATTGGTAAATCGATCTGGCACCGTATAACTAATGTTGTTATTCTAAGGAAAAATATGAGACAGAATGTTCAATCAACAGAGGATCAGAAGCTGCGTACTGCTTTGGAGAACATGCGCTATCGGAAATGTACGCCCCGTGACGTTTCGTTCCTAAACTCTCGAGTCAGCGCAAATATGCCTGGCGCTCCCTCCATAAGTGACGATCAATTCAGAAACGTACCTATTATCACCGCACTTAACGTACAAAAAGACGAGATTAACCGTCTGGGCTGCGAACGATTTGCGAAGGAAGCTGGCTACCCATTGGTGCATTTCTTTTCTGAAGACATTGCTGTTCCTCCAACAGACAGAGTGTCAGACAGCAAGCGAGCTACCAAGAAGAATTCACGTAACTTACCAGCGATGACTGACGCTGTCCAGACCCTGCTGTGGTCATTAGGCCATTCTTCTTCAGAACTCCATATTGCTTCAAAGTTGTTGCTGTGCATTGGAATGCTGGTTATGATACGTACGAATCTTGCAACTGAGTTGTGCATCACCAAAGGGCAAGAGGGCATAGTTCATGGATGGGTGACAAAAAAAGGATCGAGAGGTCAGACCATGTTGGATATCCTTTTCATCCAGCTCACCAATTTGCCAGCAGGAAAAACAGTTGAAATTGAAGGATTGCCGGTCAATGTCGTGCCTATGTCCCCCACGTCTAATTCAATGAACATTGTGCTTCCCGATGGCACAAATCTTCACATATCCCGCAGTCAGGTTGAAATTCTACCGAATTTTGCAATGACAGACTATGCGTCACAAGGCAAAACACGACCATTTAACCCAGTAGACCTCACAAACTGTAGGGATTTCCACGGCATATACACTGCGTTGTCGAGGAGTGCTACAGCCGATGGTACCCTCATATTGCAAAGTTTTGCCCCACAGAAGATTACAGGGGGTCAAATACAAAATCTTAAGAACGAGTATTGTGAGCTGGAGATACTGGATGAAATCACAAGGTTGCGCTACCTCGGTAAATCTGACAAGACCGTCATGGGCCATCATCGACAGGACCTCATAAAGGTGTTCCGTGCGTGGAAGGGCGACTCCTACATCCCCCCTAACGTGCATGCCGCAGTAAGATGGAACAAGAAGGATCCATGGCGTGATTTGGATTTGGAAGAGGAGGCATGGAACATCGTAGCTCGTAAAGCAAAAGCTACTGACGATAATACTGAACATGTGTCAAGGAAGAAAGCTTTCAATATAGCAGAGGGCACAATACCAGTCACCGTTAATGCCAACCCTGTAATCCCAGAACCGACGTTGCCAGAGTCTGTGACTGCCCGAAAACGTCGACACGTGTCTGATTCTTCGAGCGTTCGTGAAGCCAGTGTTCGAGATAGTAAGAAGAGGGTGAGAATCGCCTCCAGGTCGTTATTTTCTTGTCCAGCTCCCACAACGTCTTCTAGTCCAGCTCACATACCAATGGGGCCTCAGTGGAACAGTAATAGCTGTGCATATGATGCCGTCGTGTTTATTTTGTACTCAATATGGATATCTAACACAGATTGGTGGTCAGCAGCATTTGGTGAGATTGAAAACGACTTGCTACATGAGCTTACCGATGACTTTCAGTCATGCAGAATGAACTCAATTGGGATCGAGGAGGTTCGCAATAATTTGCGCAGAAGGTTGGAGCTGATAGATCCTAGATCGTTTGTGCGAGGTGAATACGCTCCGGTCCTAGGGGTACTTGACAATGTGCTAACGTCGGCATCTGCTATATTCACTTCCAAGTATGTTTGTGAGGGAAGTCACACAATTAACCGCGTACCTCAGGCTCTGCATAAAGCACTCCTTGACTCCACCCAACCTCACCCTTCAATAGCCGATTGGATCTCCCTGCATCAGCATCCGACGCATCTGCGGTGTACAGAGTGTCTGCGCCGTGTTTCAATCAAATACTCAGCTGTGTTTCTACCCCCTATACTAGCATTCCAATTGTCGCAGCCTGACCACAATAACGAGACTCCGTACATAAATAGTGAGTTCATGTTGTCTAGGTCTGACGGTGTTAGCGAAAAATACGTTCTCCGAGGGGTAATCTACTATGGTGCTTACCATTATACGTCACGTGTCGTCAATGACAGTAGCGACATCTGGTTCTACGACGGTGTAAGAGGGCCAGCAAACGTGACTTACAACGGTAGTCTTGATGTGCGTGGCTTGAATTTGAGTCAACAAGGTCAGAGGTCTGCATGCTCTGTCATATACGTGCGTTCTAGTACATGCGAGAGAACGTGAAGAATGTATATTCTGTTCAGAAAGAACTTAGAAAGTACGCAATGCCTTTGTGGTTTCAGATACAGGCCATCCCGTTTCCCGGTGCCAAAACGGACAGAAAAATCACACGATAACTAACTCGCCTGTGGCATCCTGTCATGTGACCATGCAAGCTCGTCTGGCTCATACCACGTCTGTGTGTTCAAACCAAAACCAGGAATCCGAATCGAAGCAAGCTGCAGATATGAAGGTTTCGACGAATGAAGTCATAAAATAAAAAGTATACATATGCGCATCTGCGTACCCTTGCCTATCTCACCACCGTCTGCGTCCTCACATATGATTTGAAGCAGGTTTGATCTTGCCGACCAACACAAAACTTCGCGCAACAGGTGGGTGCGAGTCGCAGCTTCGCCGCCGCGTTAGCTATATATACTAACACACTCTTCTAGCTATGACGGTGCATCTAGCTATAACGGTACACCCAAAATTTCTCTCCGTATTCCACACAACGCACTTTGGTGTCCCTCTGAGGCTAGTGTGCTCTGTATATATAGGTAAGAGTGGTGTCTTTTGCAACAACCACTGCATCTATTGACTCAAACACTTAGCTTTGTAGACAAATATGTTGTATTGTTACCTCAATGATATGTCAGTTCCCAGTTTGAATAGATCTGAAAACTCGTTGAACGAAAACGGTACTCGGTGTACATTGATCTTCACGGGTACATCAACATAGTGTGCTTTTCACGATTTATACGTGCATGGCGACTCGTAGGTCCTCCCCTCTTGTTCAATAGCTGTCGGGACATCCCTGGCAACATCACTCTTCGATCGGGTACACTTCCTGGTCTACCACGCATTGCGGGTGCGAGTGTCGCTATCGCCATCAACAATCATATGTTGCTTCCACATCGACCATTGTAGACGCTCGACTGTGTTGAGGCCTCCTCACATTCGTCGTTGGCCATGTTTCACCCGCATGAAATGATTATTTGGTGAGTCGTCGAATGGCTATGACAGTAAGTAGATGAACGACTTACAATATATTTACTTCCCGTGCCTGCACACATTCACCTTCAAACTGCACCCGCTTTCATACACGCACGGGCACAGCTTACACTGTCTTTAGATTATATCCTCCTCGAATCACGGCCATTCCTCGTATACAACACTCGCGAGTCTACTCGTGCTTGGATTAACGAATACTCGAATCTACCCGCACTTTCATTAAAGACTATGCAAAGAAGGCTAGACCCCTCACGAGGTTGACTAGTTCACAAGTTCCCTTTGAGATAGGAGAAAAAGAGTTAGAAGCCGTCGAGCTATTAAAAGGAGGCATTAGAAATGCTCCTGCATTGAAACCAATTGATTATTCGTTGTCTAGCGGCATTACTCTAGCAGTGGATACATCATGGATGGCTGTAGGATATTATTTATACCAAAGAGATCCTAATGATCCTAAAAAGAAGTTTTATAACTACTTTGGATCTATAACATTAAATGAACGAGAAGCAAGGTTCTCACAGCCTAAAAGAGAGTTATATGGGCTCAAGCTCGCGCTAGCCCATACTTACTACCAAACTTATGGTTGTAGGGATCTAACTGTAGAAACGGATGCTAGCTACATAAAAGGGATGTTAGATAACCCAAGTAGTGGCCCAAATGCAACTATTAATCGTTGGATTGAAGAAATAAGAAAGTATCACTTTGAATTGGTACATATCAAGGGGTCTATACATGGACCTGATGGACTATCTAGACCACCACCGGGTAGTGAACCAACAGAGAGATTACCTGCTGAAGAGGAAGATTATCTAGATGAAGATGATGGGGAACCATTGCGATTTCGTCAGGAAGATGAGAATGAGCAGGGCCCTTATGACTTTGAAGACTTTAAGCATGAGATAGACTCTAGAGGTGGATACTTACAGGGTCTAGCCTTGTCAGTAGAAGACTTCGAAGATGATATTCAAGAATTAATTGAAGAAGAACGAAGATTCGCCTACTGGCGAGAACACATACTATTTGAACAAGGAAAGACTCTAGACCAGTTTGCACAGGTTCTAGTAGCTCCTGAATCGACAGAAGAATGGAAACATGATCATCCTTATATGGAAGAACATAGAACTACCATAGGGATTGAGCTAGATCGACTGCTACCGAGAATAAAAGAGTTCTTAATGCATCCTGAATCGGATATGCTGGATGAGATGGATGCTCGAGCTCGAAAGAAATTTCTCTCGAAGGTGTCTCGATACTTCGTCGACAAGAAAGAACGTATGTATCGAAGAAATGATGAAGTTGGTGGACAACATCAGCTAATAGTTGAGAAAGAACGTCGTATGTATATCCTGCATAGTGCTCATGATCATTTGGGACACAAAGGAATGTATGCTACGAAGGCTGTGATAGAAAAGAGGTTCTGGTGGCCAGAACTGGAGCGAGATGTCAACTGGTTCGTGAAAACGTGTCAGGTATGTCAAGATCGAGCTCTAGCGCTATTGAAAATACCACCTACCCTTACTCACACCCCTTCTCTGTTCCAGAAAGTACATGTGGATGTATTCAAAGTATCTCCGGCTAGTAATGGCTGTAAGAACGTAGTACATGGCCGATGTGCTTTATCTTCTTGGTCAGAGAGACAAGCAATCAGAGATGAGACAGCTCGAGCCTTAGGCGAATGGTTCTTTGAAGATATAATATGTAGATGGGGTTGCCCTCAAGAAGTGGTAACTGATAATGCTAGAAGCATGATTGCAATGTTGAAATGGCTAGAAGAGAAGTATGGGATTAAAGGGATTCGTATCTCAGCCTATAATTCTCAAGCCAATGGAAAGATTGAAAGAGCACACTTTGATATCCGTCAAGCTTTAGTAAAAGCAACGGGAGGTGATCTTAAACGTTGGTACTGGTTTCTCAAACATGTGCTTTGGGCAGACAGAGTAACAACTAGAAGAGGATTTGGATGTTCTCCTTACTTCTTAGTAACTGGAGCAGAACCAATACTGCCTCTAGACCTTATAGAATCAACTTGGTTGGTAGAGGTACCAGATAGAGTCCTTACTTACGAAGAATTGATCGGCTACAGGGCTAGAGCCTTGGCAAAGCATAGAACTCATGTTATGGACATGATTTCCAGGGTCGACGAAGAGAAAAGAAGAACTATGAAGAAGTTTGAACAAGATTATGAACATGTAATAAAAGACTATGATTTCAAACCTGGAACTCTAGTACAAGTTCGAAACACTCAAATTGAGAAGAGCTTGGACAGGAAGATGTATCCAAGGTATAGAGGACCTATGATTGTCATCAGACGAACTAAGGGTGGTGCCTACATTATTGCAGAAATGGATGGCTCTGTACTTAAAGAAAAGATTGCTGCCTTTCGCGTACTGCCGCATTTTGCAAGATATAAGCCTATAGACCTACCTACAAATGTGCTAGACCTCATAGACCTTACTGCAGAACAGCTAGAACGTATGGTGAACGAAGATGAGGATACTTACGACGAACAAAGTCGAGATTACATTTTTGACTCCATTCCGAACTTAAGAATGCCTCGGGATGAGGAATATGAAGATGAAGAAGATGAAGAAGATGATCATCCTTCTCCTGAGAGGGATTTAAGCGCAGAACCTGAAGAGATCACTGGAGTGCGAACTAGAAGCAATAAACAGTTTGTTCTATTGCGTCGAAGTGGTACTTAATCGATATTCTGAAGGCTCGAAGTAATGACAGTAATAAGAAACTCAAAAGAGTTATATGTACGAAGGTATATGAACTATATCATGAGTTGGGAGTGTAAAGTAGGTTGGAGACTCTGAATACAGGGTCTAGCGCCTATTCTCACAACAATTCAGTTAGAAAGAACTAGATTACGGGGATCGACAAAACTTACTTAGGCACTGCTAGAGTTGGTAGCTGTGGTATCAGCTGAGCTAGACCCAGCCTCCTCCATGGTAGCATCTTGAGGGGTCTCCAAAGATGAAGAATCAGCGGTTTGCTTGTCCTCGACTGAGAGACGACTAAATTGCTCTCGTTGAATGTTGTCCATCTGTTTAACAACGAACTGGTACTGATTGGCATGGAAATGTACAGCATGCTGAAGAGTGACTTGTTCGGTATGAAGGAAATTGAGAATTGAGCGTAAAGCTTCGACGCTAAGCTTGGGCAGTTCGAGATATGGAGTGAGCGCGATATGACGGAAAGTTGTAGCGATGGCGGCCTCTCAAAGGGTCTTATCCTCTGGTCAATATGATCAGTAGGGTCGAGACAGGGAGAAACCATGCTTACTTACCCTCAATATCCTCACGAAGATCGGAAATGGGTTGCTCGAGGCGAATGCGCTTGCCATTGGCAGCTGCAATGTTATCCTGAGCAACTGATAAGTAATACATGGCCTTGAGGTAGGAACAAGAACATACATCCATTCCAGGTACATTGCCGAGGGCCAATGAAAGAGTAGAAGAACGATTCGCGATGTCCTGAACGTTCGGCGAAGTTATAATATGATAGATAAGAAGACACCGCACTTACCCTGACCTTCTTGTTGAATTGAGGCCAGGAGGAAGGCTTAATTCTTGAGAAGGGGCATGCATAGATGCAGAAAGACCCAATGCGGCTGCGAGTCCGGCTTTATAGTCCTAAACTTAGGTCAAGTCGGAGTCTCAACCTAAGAAATATGGATACTTACTGGAGTAGAAGCAATCCGACCTCCGACGAACTCGATCTCATCATCATCATCATCGTCTTCGATGATAAGAGGAGATTTAACGTTCTGTGAAGAGTATACAATGAAGCTTGTAAAGATTAATGAGGAAAGAGGTGAGTTACCTTGCGCTTACGAATGGGCTGTCGAAGCACCTCGAGCTTGGCAAAGAACTCCTCGAGCCCATTTAGATGGTAGGGACGATTGACCCCATCAATCTCTGTAATAGCTATCACAGTGTTGAGTCCTTTCTGGAAGGTATCAAAGGCGATATCATCCTTGGCCACCACTTTGGCATTCAAAGGCTTGGACTATGAAGAAATATGAGCTCGACGAAGCCTGAAGAATATAATAAACAAACCATATGATCGGCTAGAGCCGTCACGACTGGTCCTAGAAGCTTGGGACTGGCTTTGGGGAAGGCTTGAACGGCTTGAGCGGCAGTAATGGCCTCTTGAGTCTCCTTTAACCATTGATCCCTCTCGGGCCAGGTCTTGTTGGATCCTCGAGCCATGTGACGATGAGATATGAACGAGAAGAAGACGAAAGTAAGGTCGAGAATGCAGGTTGAAGGTCTTAAAGTGTACTGATAACTTGGACCCACCTTCGGCGACCCTCCTTTATACTTTCTGACTGAGAACAGAACTCCTGGTCCCTTCGACGAAGTAACATGCCCAACTGATTAAGGCACCCTGGACTTAACTAAGGTCTAGCCGAGATATGCAGCGGGGACGCTGAACTTCTTTTGGTTTGGGGGAGAGGAGTCTATCTAGGACATAGAATTTTAGTCCATCTAGGACATAGAATTTTGAAATTTCTAAAGATTTCATAAAAACAAAACTTAAGTGTTGTAGATTTCAATAAATCAACATCTAAGATTGGTTGAAACGAACAAATAAGTGCCTGAGGCACAGAAGTGATAAATAAGGACACGAGACTTATAAATAAAGGGGTCTAGTTACTACTTATTACCTTCGAGCTGGGATTTCTCTAAGTCGAGTCCATACTTACAGCCTCGACGAAGGCAATCTTAAAGATATTAAATTAAATTTGAACTTAACAATGAATTCACACATAAGAAAGGAACATGAAAGCTTTTATTTTGGCGCTAAGGCCACGAAATTTCTATGTACATAGTACAAGAAATGAAAGTAAAGATATTTGGGCCTCTATGAAGAGAACCCTTGCTAGATATAATGATTTTGGAGCTCTATAAAGAGACTCCTTGCTGCGATGTAATGAAAATATTATTTAATGTCCGAAGACTGTAGGCTACGCCTCGACGAAGACCCCAAGTCACCTCTCCAGACTGTCCTCTGCCAGGATCCGACCAACGCTTTCCTCCTCCACCGGGGAACGGGCGGTGTTGAGTGTCGTAATGGTAGGGAGGGAGGATGGAAAGGAAGAGCTAGCCGACGCAGGTACCCGGGAAGATGAAGCATTCGCCGAAGAGCGAAGAGGCACGAGAGCCGAGGTAACCATGCGCTCGATGGTGCTGCGAGTGTCGGATTTAGAGAAGTCAATGGGAAGGCGCGACGAACTCGGTTGGATCTGAAAACCAGTCTCCGTTTTCACCAAGCTCGAGTCTCGATCCAAAACCGACATGTCCCAGCCCAAGCCCGCGCCTATCATCAAATCTTCGATTTCGTCCTTGAATGAAGGGTCGTTACGATGAAGAATGTTGAAAAGAAGGATAGGATCGGTGACTGAACCACGAAGGTGCTCCTGGTCCCGCTCGATGGACTCGCGAAGCTTGTTGGCGTTGTCGGCGAGGTCCAAGACGCTGCGTCAAAGTTGGTCGTATACAGAGATCTTCTCGACGAGACCAATAACTTCTGCGCCGAGGTCTGAATAAGGAGGGAAATGAGAAAAGATGTTAAATAAAAAGAAATAAATGAATAACTTACTATGAGAACCTTGACGAGCCAACCCGTAGATCGTATTTCGCATCTCGAGGGCACGAGCCAGCGTCAGGGTCCATGAACAAGGTTGCCTGCTTTTGAAGCAGACAGCGCATTTGTAGGAGGTGCTCTGTATTTTGGGCGGAACACACTTCTCTGCTGCGTGAGCTGCGGTACATCGCGTACATGGCAAGCTGCCAGTGAGCTATAAAAGATAAATGAAAGAGTAATAAAATAAATAAGAAAGAGACTTACTGCGTCGATGGTTCGAGTTGCATGAAGCAAGTCGGCGAGGTTGAAAACCGTGTCGCTAGCAGGATGTGTGAAGAGGCCGGCCTCGGAGACCTGATGAGAAGGACCAGCCCTCGCTGATGAAGCAGGAGCAGGGGTCGGCGACCTTTCGCTAGCAACAGGAGATGGCTCTTTGGGAGTCGGGGCCTTTGCCTTAGGCTTGGGCTTCGGTTTGGGCTTCACTGCGCGAACGGGTGGACCGGTCTTGAGTATTTTGGAAGGAGTGGACGCGCGAGGCTTCTTAAAGGAGAAGAGATCCATGTCGTCGTCGTCTTCTAGCAGCTCGAGCGCTCGCTTTTTCGAAGTCAGAACAGGCTAGAATAAGAAAGGATATAAGAAAGAGATTTTAAGGGAATAAAAAAAAAAAAAAAAAAAAGAACCTCGGGCTTGACTTGACTTGGACGGACTCGTTGTCAGACTCGAGAACCTCGTCCTCTGAGTTGCTAAGAATGGTATCGTCGTCGCCACAATCGTCGCTGAGGATGGTATCGAAGTCGTGAAACTAGGAAATTATATTGAATAAGATTATAAAGATTACGATGGAATAAGGACTTACAGGCTCGAGACTATGTTTCTCCTGTCAATCGTCCTTCGAGATATACCAACCAGTCTTGTGAAGAGATGGGAGTCGAGATTCGAGGGGGTTGCAAAGTCGCACTAGAGCTAGCCACACCGGGCGCACATGCGGACAGAAATCCTCGATGTCGAAGTCGACGTGCTCAAAGAGAGTATCCTAGAAGAGAAAATGTAAGAATAAAAGATTAAAACTATAAGAAATACAACATACCATGAAGGGAGTGGCACTTTCCACGGCCTTGGTCATTTCTGAGACCTTGGGGGGATTCTTTCGTGGTTTATCAAAGTAACGACAATAGACGTCGACAATACACGCGATGACTTCATTGGCTTGTTCGTGAGGGTTGATCTGCGCTGTCTTTCGACCGGCTCGAGTTTTCTTTGCCACAGCCGAAATTTGAGAAGAAGAGGCTGCCTTGCCCTTCCCTTTCGAAGATTTGCCGGTAGTTCGCGCCATTAGAAGGAAAGAAAGAACAAGTATGTATAGAGAAAGACAGAGGGCTAGAGCCACTCTGAAAGAGAAATAGAGAGAAAGGAAGAATGGGCGTGAAAAGTTGAAGTCCGTTTACTTATGGAACGACTCACCTGACCACGTTCCCACGGCGCACGGACCAGTGAAAGGCTGAGAGATGCGTGAAAAGAAAGGATAGAGAAGCAAGAAACTGAATAAGAAATGTGAAAGAGGAAAAGAGACGGAAAGTCACTTGCCTGAAAAGAACCTACGGCAATTGCCGAAGGCAAACAACTGGCCGAGAGTATTTTGGTCGGAGTTGGAAATTTGATGATCGGCATAGACCGGCAAAAAGCAATGAACAGTGTACCACTGCTTCGGCGAACTCTGAGATGTGTGTGAATAAGTATTATATAATCAACAGGCTGTCTGCGAAGCTTTAGAATGTATCTTTGGCTGTATGACTGACCGATCACCAGACCGGGGACGGTCTAGATTTGGTTTGGGGGAGATGTTGCGCTGAAAATGCATACACACCTGAAATACCTGAAATTAAACGATTTCTACTGTGAATATGATGGGAATAAAGGGCTAGACTATGTCCCATAGTGCTAGCTAAAACATAGAACACAAATAGTTAAAGGCTCGAAGTGAAAGGACTACGATGTACGAGTATGCATCAAGACCTTATGGCTGATATGCCTCTAGACCTTCGGCGAAGTAACTACCTGCTGCGAGACTGTACAGTATGGTCAGACCCACCCTGCCTGGCAAAGAGCCCTTCGTCTGGAAGTCGCTATTCGAGTATCTGTGTAATCCACGGGACGTAGGAAGGAAGAAACTACACACACACAGGCGTAATAGCCTCATGAGCCTAAATAACGTCGAAAGGACAAAGCTAGAGGTATCGCCGAGCCATCAAAATGGTTTGTTCGAACTTATAGCCGACCTCCTAGAACCTGCAGATTGATGATATACTGGAGATAATGCTTTATGATCGGAAATATATGATCAACGATTCCGTTTCGAGATACCAGATGGTCAAAGCTATGAAAATGATCGGTCTTGATGACTGTGTAAACACTTGTTAGTAAAGTAATAACAGACTTGGCGATGGTCAAAGCTATGAAAATGATCAGTCTCGATGACTGTATAATAACTTATTAGTAAAGTAATGACAGAATTGGCCTTCGAGCGCTGGATATTGGTATATCTACGAGGTGCTATGGGGTCTAGATGTTGAAATAGGAGAAAATACGGAAGCCCGACGGGATAAATGACTAGAAACTGCCCTCGGCGCTCCTATAAGTACACTGTAAAACAGTTACGAAGATGAATAATAACGAAATGCATAGGAGTAGTTCGTTTAGAATGGCTCGAGCGCATGATAAGAAGGGTCTAGATGTACCAAAAACATCACTAAAACATAATACTTACACATATATACCCAAGAACTGCACATAATTACCCTCTAGACGTGCCTACTTACCCAACTCAGTCATATTGTTTCTGTTTATATCCATTTTATACTCGATGTTATCCCTCTGTTCCTTTTAATTACTCTACTCAGTTTTCTATCTATTTATGAAATACTTACAAGCAGTAGAGTACATATACTGTCATGTATAGGGTCGAGCACCCCAGGTTACGACTGCCCGCCAAATTGGAGAACTTTACGTATCTTCTAGAGCGTTAAATCACAGAAGGCCTCTTGATTGTGAACGTCAGGCCCCGGTTCTTCGAGCTGGTAGAGGCAGACTATTAGGAATTGCAGTGCTTTAATAGAGTGCTAAATATCTGAACATCTGTTGTGTTTGAACTGTCTGTCTGTCTGTCTGTCTGTCTGTGTCTGTCTGTCTGTGTCTGTCTGTCTGTGTCTGTCTGTCTGTGTCTGTCTGTCTGTGTCTGTCTGTTTGCTGTTTCTGGTACTCGTCGAAGGGTCTAGACGGTGATCTTTCAGCTCAGTTAGTCTTTCCAACAGTCTAGCTTGACTTTAGTCAGTTTTCTGCGTGCGGAATCATTGCCAACGCCAGACTACACTCGCTTTTACAAGGCAACCTTTGAGTTTAGACGAGTTCATACGTCTTAGAGTGCTCATTTTGCTGCTATTACCGTCTTTTCAATACAAGGAGCCTGGTATAACTCAGCGGATGCCAGACCCCATGCCAGGAGCATCAATGTCGAAGGTACCAACAACGGCTGATACAAAGAAGGAGGAACCAACTTCAGAACCACCTCAGGGAGGTTCTGGGGGGAAGGCCACGGGAAATAAAGACTCGAATAAGGGCAGAGCTCCACAAGGAGGTTTTCCAGATGGAGGCCCTCCTGATGACTTGGATGACGAAGGAAATGGTGGTAAAAAGAATGATGGTAATGGACGGTGTTGCGCTGAAAACGCATACACACCTGAAATGCCTGAAATTAAACGGTTTCTACTGTGAATATAATGGGAATAAAGGGCTAGACTATGTCCCATAGTGCTAGCTAAAACATAGAACGAGAATAGTTAAAGGCTCGAAGTGAAAGGACTACGATGTACGAGTATACATCAAGACCTTATGGCTGATATGTCTATAGACCTTCGGCGAAGTAACTACCTGCTGCGAGACTGTACAGTATGGTCAGATCCACCCTGCCTGGCAAAGAGCCCTTCGTCTGGAAGTCGCTATTTAAGTATCTGTGTAATCCACGGGACTTAGGAAGGAAGAAACCACACACACCCAGGCGTAATAGCCTCATGAGTCTGAATAACGTCGAGAGGACAAAGCTAGAGGTATCGCCGAAACATCAAGATGGTTTGTTCAAACTTAGCCGAACCCCTAGAAACTGCAGATTGATGATATACTGGAGATAACGCTTTATGATCGGAAATATATGATCGACAATTCCGTTTCGAGATACCAGATGGTCAAAGCTATGAAAATGATCGGTCTTGATGACTGTGTAAACACTTGTTAGTAAAGTAATAACAGACTTGGCCTTCGAGCGCTGGATACCTGCATATCTACGAGGTGCTATGGGGTCTAGATGTCGAAATAGGAGAATATACGGAAGCCCGACGGGATAAACGACTGGAAGATACCCTAGGTGCCCCTATAAGTACACTGTAAAACAGTTACGAAGATGAATAATAACGAAATGCATAGGAGTAGTTCGTTTAGAATGACTCGAGCGCATGATAAGAAGGGTCTAGATGTACCAAAAACATCACTAAAACATAATACTTATACATATATACCCAAGAACTGCACATAATTACCCTCTAGACGTGCCTACTTACCCAACTCAGTCATATTGTTTCTGTTTATATCCATTTTATACTCGATGATATCCCTCTGTTCCTTTTACTTGCTCCACTCAGTTTTATATCTATTTATGAAATACTTACAAGCAGTAGAGTACATATACTGTCATGTATAGGGTCGAGCACCCCAGGTTACGACTGCCCACCAAATTGGAGAACTTTACGTATCTTCTAGAGCGTTAAATCACAGAAGGCCTCTTGATTGTGAACATCAGGCCCCGGTTCTTCGAGCTGGTAGAGGCAGACTATTAGGAATTGCAGTGCTTTGATAGAGTGCTAAATATCTGAACATCTGTTGTGTTTGATCTGTCTGTCTGTCTGTCTGTGTCTGTCTGTCTGTGTCTGTCTGTCTGTGTCTGTCTGTTGCTGTTTCTGGTACTCGTTGAAGGGTCTAGACAGTGATCTTTCAGTTCAGTTAGTCTTTCCAACAGTCTAGCTCGACTTTAGTCAGTTTTCTGCGTGCGGAATCTTTGCCAACGCCAGACTACACTCGCTTTAACAAGGCAACCTTTGAGTCTAGACGAGTTCCTACGTCTTAGAGTGCTCAATTTGCTGCTATTAACGGCCCCATCGAGGTAGAACTCCATTCAATTGAATCCCACGAACAGGCAAAGTAGTGGATTGAGAGGAGTTCTACTACGATTATAACGCACCGGAAGAAGGAGCTAACCTCAAAGAACGAATTCTTGAAAAGTACGCGCGGATGATTCAATTCCGACTTTATACACGGAAGGATGCATTGGATAATCAGGCACAAAAGAATTTACTTAACGCTATCGCTAAACCGACCCCGTATGATGGTCAGGATAGTGTAGTAGTTATTGAGACTTGGCTGCGTACACTTCTTAGGATATTCGCCATTCAGAACCTAACAGGCCCTGCGCGAAAGCGGGATAATAATCAAGAATGGGTTGTTACGATGGAAGACTATCAGCGAAGCACCATGATGGCTATGTACCTGAGTGGAGCCACGTTGAAATGGTTCCAAAATGCTGCTGAATGAGTGCCTGATACTTTCCACGAAGGTGTCAACGCGGGAGCTCAACAGTATACATTTTTGGAAACCTTCGCTGCGTTATTCCGACGGTTTATCACGCCAGCTGCATTATTCGAAATGACAACTCTATTCGAACAAGTCAAATACTCTGAAGTTGAAGGGGTATGCCAACTCTTTGCAGACTTGCAGATGTATGCGGAAACTATGCCAGCTCCCCCTGCACCGTATTTTTTTAGGGTACATCTGCTTAGCAGAATGCCTAATTGGATGCGGTCGCAGATAACGAGCAAAGGCCTTACCGCAGAACATGAAACGGTGAACGACCTTATGCAAGAGGCCATTCGCGTTGAAATTGGTCGCAAGGCTAACAGGTACTACTCAGCACAGACAGCTATGACACTTCATGCTCCGGATAAGAATACCACTTCTGGGAATTCAAGAGGGAATCCTCGTACTCCTAAGAAGTTACAAAAGGTCAAAATGGCTCGATACAGCGTCACTGATCATGAGAAGGTCCGTGAACGATCTCGATCCAGAGATAGGAACCGAGGCCAGGATTCTTCAAGGAGTGGAAGAAATCCTAACTATCAGAGTAAGGATGGAAAGCGTTCGTTCCGGTTCTCCCGTAAGGGAGCCGATGGAGCGTGTTTCATGTGCGGATCCAAGGACCATTGGGCAAATGACCCCAAATGTCCTAAACGGAAAACCGGAGAGCGATTTGTACGCATCATAGAGGATAATTCTACTGATGAGCCAGTGGAAGAAACTGCTGCGATGGAGGAAGCTGCTGAGTCTTCTGAGGAGTCACAAGCAGCTGACGAACCCCCTAGTGACCCATATGATGGGGAACTATATTCTGAAGAAGAATACGAAGGTGTCGATGTGGAAGTGTCGTATGGCCTACACGTCGCCATCCGCATTCCATACCCTCTTGGTCTTGAAGTACTACTCATCGCTTATATTCATGCCATCCTCTCGAGGTAGCTGTTCCATCTGTTTGTGCTTAAAATAAGAATATCATCTCGCTACCATACTTACCACAAAATCCCCCACTTTTTACCTTCTAATACTTACGCCCTCCGAATCCGAATCCGTCGAGGTCCGCGCCACTGAACCAGAGCATCACCCCACCTTGGGAAAGTGGAGACGAGGAGTGGTCAACCTCGGTGAATCGCCTGGGGATTCGAGTCTAGTGGTTAGCCGGCCAACGCGTGAAAAGGAGGAAGAGTGGCATTTCTTGGGAATCACCCGCATGACACGTGACCGCTCACTTACCGTATTCACTCATTCTCGCGCTTGTCGACTGTCAAAATGTACTATATAACTGGGGAAGCCTTTCTTTGGGGCTTCATCTTTCTTACCCCCATCTTATCCTTACTTCGAGCCAGAGCCAACAGTACTGAGAGCCACAAAAAGACACAGAGCTGAGTTTTCGTTTAAAGAAGTCTAATCTGATACATATTATCAGGAATTCCGTACACGGTTACGCTACTTCGTTATCGTTTACGGCAGCGTCGTCGTCGGACGTCAGAGTTGTCTTCTCGACCTTTCCTCTTGACCTTCTTTCTCCGGGTACTCCAACCCATTCTTCCACAGTGGTGACCACCGCAGGGGGAAAGGTTTTCCGTAGACAGACAGCTGAGTATCGCGTCCAATCATCATAAACTTTTGAAAGTTTTCTTTTCAGATAAATATATCTTTCAACCGTGATCGTATATGTCAACTATCCTCAGTGACGAATCGGCATTATCTTCGACATCTGACATTACATCCGAATCTCGATCTTCGACAAGGATATCATTGCCGACCATGAATACTTCCGCCCAATTGATCGTATCCATGCCCATCCCGAACACGCAGAATGCGCCTCTGTTCGACAAAGTCCGAGTCAAACAGTTCTTGGACGTTGTCAAAAGACACGGAGACGCCGCGCGCATCGACGAGAATGAGTTGGTCGACTATGTTTTCCTTTATTCTAGCGAAGATGTGCAAGACACCCTGAGGTACATGCCGGAGTTCGATGTTGACCTCACCGACAAGAGATGGTCGAAGGCGAAGGAAATGCTCATATCCTTGTATGGTGCAATGGATCTTACTCCCACGGTCACTTTGGAGGATCTAAGGAGATTCTGCCAAGCGCAAACGGCTAAGTCGTCATTTACTTCTAAAGGTGCAGTTGACAGATATAACCAAGCCTTCCAGAAGTTTGCGGCACCATAGGTCAAAGAGAAACTTTTGTCAGACAGCGAAAGGAACTTTTATTTTATCACCGGTATTCCGAAAGACATGAAGGAATGGTTCTTTAATTTGGTTCCTGAAGCTAACCAAACTCGTAGCACGCCTCCCTCGATCATCGAATCCGTCAAATACCTGTACACCAAGTTCGACAAAAACTCGCTACTATACGAGCCCTGGAGGCGAGACGAAGACAAAGAAGGCACGGAAGACGTTCGATTGGACAAAGATGGGTTCCGAGTTACGACTGTATCGATTCCGTCGACTCCGATGGTTCATGAACCGAGCTTGACGTACAAACCTCCGATGGACCATATATCTATGGATGACCTGGCGAAACAATTCGAGCAACTCAGGTTGAATCAAGCTCAGGTGATGTCACTAATGTCTACGTTATCAGGAATGGGAAAGGTTCCTCATGGTATCATTCCTACCGAGACTATGCGCGTACAGAAAGAATACCCAAAATCGGCTACAGGTGCGTATGGGAAACGATGCTTCATGTGCGGTAAAGAGGAGAAGGACCTAACTCACGAACTCCACCCATCCAAATGTGACGAGACGCCAAAGATGGTGCGAGAGAGACTCATCAAGTTCGACGAAGAGTCACGGAGGTATGTAATGCCGGACGGAAGTCCTCTGCCGAGGATTCCGGGCGGCTATCCTGGAGGCATGTCGGGATATCTTAGGGATACGGACACGGCATCGAATACTCAACAAAACGCACGGGTTGGTCAGGATCGAGACATTCCGCCGCACATGTCAAGGACGACGAGTGCAATAGGATTGATGTACGGTTCATCTGATGTCCTCCAAGGTGACAGTTTCGCGATTTCAAGTTTAGACGCATATGATTCTGCACCTGCTCTTAGATCAGGCAGGGATACGAACGTGAGATTTGACCCAGCAAGAAGAGAAGATAAAGGTAAGAGCCGAGATTTCACGGGGTCTACACATCCGGCCCCAGGACCTTCACATGGTAATCCGAGTCCGGGAATCGCTCAACCGAAGAAGAACATTGCGATCCCTCCACCCAATCATCCCATTAACCGTCCGGAAGGATGGAAAGAATCGCTGAAGCCTAAAGATGCAACGAAGGATGTCAGAATGCGCGAGGAAAGCAAGAAAGAGAAGTACCATTTTACCTCGGACGTTCAAAGTTCAACTGACATCAAAAGGGTTTACGATAACATCATGAACGTGACTATGACCATACCAATCAGGGATATCATTGGGTCCAGCCCGGCCTTACAGAAATTGATGGCAGATACGACAAGGACACGAAAAGAATACGTCGCAGGGACCTCGAACCTGGACGTGTCTAAGGCTGAGTTCTCATCCTATGAGTATGGAAAAATCTCTGACTGTCTCTGTTGTGAGAATCCGGATAGGATACCAGAGTTCTTACAGAGATATGCTAGCGCCGTGATGAAATTTAGCGACATAAAGCTATACGCGATGGCGACGGGAAAACTGACGATTACGCTGAAAGGTATCGAGGTGAACTGCCTTATCGACACGGGATCGGAATTGAACGTCATGGACTTTGAACTCGCGGAAGAGGCTCAACTACCGATCGATTTCGAAGGGACGAAGTGGTCTATGAAAGGGATACACGGAGGACCAGAGCCTCTGAAAGGGGTGGTTACGGATGTGCCGATGAAAGTAGGTGCTCACGAGTTCCCGCATCACTTATTCGTCTCTAGGTACGAGATAGGCAAAAACAGGATCATCTTAGAACAACCTTTCATGCGCTCGTTCGGAGCCCAAATAGACTTCGGGTTCGACGGAACGATGAAGATGTTCATGTGGAAAGAAGCATGCGACAAGACTCAGGTAAGACCGACTATAACGGTCGCACTGACGGACCCAAGAGACCCGAGGAACGCTGCCGAAATCAGGAGATGTTACCCTTCAGAAAGGCACCTGTCCGCTACGATTGAGGAAGTCGATGATGAAGAGGATTTTTGATCGAGGAGCCGCACACACGGATCTTCAATGTGGCTCCTGCGACAGTAGGAAGATCAATTGAATGCCTCTTGGGCAACGAAGTATTTTCAGACCATGATTCCTTATTAACGTTATACCCCAACTCATCGTATGATGGATTTCTTGCAGATTATCTTAGACAAGCCACCTTGGATGTTAAGACAGTAATTTCGACTCCTTGGACTGATAGAGTTTTTGACAGATCACTGACATCCGCGGCAGCAAAAGTGGCGCCACGCAGAAAGTACAAACCAGTACACCGAAAGTTCCGACCTGTGCCAACATATATGCCGAAACCTCAAGCCCAACAATTCAAAACAATACCCCCTCCCATTCCCCTACAATTACCGACACATCCTATTCCATATCGGGACCTTCACTTCGGAAATCGCGTAACGAAGGACCGGTTAGAAGACATGATGTCCAGGATCGAACCTGATACCCTAACGGATACGGAAATCAACCTGCTGGCATTCGTGGTAACGACAAGAGAAACCGCCTTCGCGTTCGAATTCCACGAGAAGGGATATTTCTCTAGAGAGTATTACCCTGACTACGAGATACCGACTATCGAACATACACCATGGCAACGGCCTCCCATTCGAGTACCCAAGGCCTTGGAACAGTTGGTTGTCGACGAGATCAACTCACAAGAGGAAGCTGGAAGGTTCGAACCTACGACCTCTAGCTATCGATCCGCGTTGTTTGCCGTAGCTAAAAAGAAAGGCGTCCGACTCGTGGTAAACTTGGAGGAATTGAACGCGGTGACGATACAAGATGCATCTCTCCCTCCCAACGTAAACGAATTTGCTGAAGATTTCTTAGGATACGCCTTATACGGGTTGTTCGATCTATTCTCAGGTTTTGATGCAAGATGGGTGGCGGAGTCCTCTCGACCCTTGCAAGCTTTCCATTCTCCCGCCGGGGCGAAACAACAGTGTACGTTGGTACAAGGATACACTAACTCATTACAGGAATTTCAGAGGGATACGTGCCACGCGCTGGAACCGGTAAAAGCGTTTGCGAGAAATTTCGTAGACGACTGTGGTCTGAAAGGGCCAAGATCGAGGTACGACGACGAACCGATCCCTGGCAATCCAAACATTAGAAGGTTCGTCTACGAATATATCCAGAATCTTGATCTTCTTTTAGGAGCATTCATCAACGCTGGAATCACGGCTTCGGGATCGAAAGCTATCCTTGCGGCTTTTCGACTACGTATAGTGGGGACAATTGTAGCCCTGGAAGGATGGATTGTCGAGCCGAACCTGGTCGATAAGGTAAGAAGATGGAAGGAACTAACCTCAGTATCAGAAGTACGCCAATTCCTGGGACTAGCCGGGGTCGGACGAAGATGGATCAAAGGGTTCGCCTTAGTGGCAAAACCCCTCACGATTTTACTCCAAAAGTCTGCTGACGAAGAGTTTACCTTTACAGGAGAAGCAAAAGAAGCCATGGACAAACTCATCGACCGGATAACCAAAGCACCGATCCTTATCAAGATAGATTACGACGTTGCCTGTAAGGTACAAAGACGAGGGAGAACTACGGACGAAGGTATGGTGGTCGTCGGAGTCGATGCTTCATGGGTTGGGGCAGGATGGACATTAAATCAGGTCCGAGATGGGCTAAAGAGACCGGCATTGTATGGATCTTGCACGTTCAATGAGCGAGAACAAAATTACGGGCAGCCCAAGACCGAAGTCTATGGGGTTTTTAGAGCTCTAAAGGAGTTGCAACATCGGGTATGGGGAACTCACTTCCGTCTAGATCACGACGCAAAGTCACTTGTACAGATGCTAAAAGAGCCGGACGACGTGCCCAACGCTCCCGTGTTGAGGTGGATAGCGTGGATTAGGCTGTTCGATTTCGAAATGTTCCACGTTCCCGCAGAGCGCCACAAAGTGGAGGACGCACTATCCAGGAGACCGTCTGACCTTACTGACGAGATTCCGGAGACCCCTGAACAGATAGAATCGTTCATCGAATCGTTTCTGGGATTGCTATACAAAGAGGAAGTCAAACCACGCGAAGCTTCGATTGTCACCGCTACTAAGTATCTTTTCGACTCTCTTTTCGTGAAATACTCACTACAGAATATATCAGGTTGGACGTGTGGCGGCAAGATTCCCATCATACGAGAATCAAAAGCGATTTCACAAGAGGAAAGTTCCGTGGTTAATCATATCCATCTAGCATCTGTAGAGCGCCAAGGTGTGAGGATCCTACTGGACTTCGTGGACAGAAAGAAGGACAGAAGAGAAACCCGAACGTATAGTATTGGAGATGAAGAGTTGGAAATGGAGGTGGTGATCTTCGAAAGCTACGTTGTCCATTCGTCAAATATCTGTGAAGATGACCACAAAAATATCCCTCTAGAATCTGTATGGACATGTCATAAACACCGGGTCGTTGATTCGGATGATGCCGAATTCTGGAAGGACGTTCGCACTTTCTGCCTACGAGGAATCACTCCCGCGAGATGTAAAACGGACAAGGAGAAGTTACGTTTCCGTAAACAAGCACAGCGATATTTCCTCCACGACGAAAGACTGTGGCTCAGACCGAAGACCAAACGAGGAAATCTACCGAGACTAGTGATAGAATCGGTGTCTAAACGAGGTGAGCTCATGGCTAAGGCTCATAATGAAACAGGACATAGAGGTAGAGACGCGACGTATCGGAATCTCTCGGATCGTTTCTTTTGGCCGAACATGTACGACTCTGTGGCGTACTTCGTGAGGTCCTGCATAGAATGCCAAAAACTTATTCGACCTCTACCGGTGATTCCCTATAATGAGAGGTGGCAAGCGCCATTACTTCGCCAATTCAATCTCGACTGTATTCACATGCCACCCGGCGTGGGAGGGTTCGAATATATCGTTCAAGCAATCGAACCTAACATCTTATGGACAGAGGCGCTATCACTCAAAAGGTTACAGGCGAAATACATAGCTAAGTTCATTTTCAACTATATAATCTGTCGATTTGCATGTGTTCCTGTACTGAGTATTGACGGAGGTAGCAAGTTCAAAGGAGACGTCGAAGAACTTCTAAAGGAACAGTATAACTGCCTCATTGTTATCTCCACAGCATATCACCCACAAGGAAACGCGCCGATCGAGAGGGCCCATCAACCGTTGGTATTAGCAATATTCAAGTGTGCAGGAGATTCGAAAGGAAAATGGCCGCTATATTTGGAGCCGGCTCTCTTCGCGATCCGCATCACTGTGAGCAGATCAACTGGGTATTCGCCGTACTATTTGCTATACGGGATTCATCCTATCTTGGCCTTCGACATTTCCGAAGCGACTTGGCAAACATTAGCGTGGGATCAAGTCCACTCTCACGACGACTTAGTCGCGCTTAGGACCCTACAACTACATCGAAGAAGTCCGGAGCTCAAGGCAGCTTATTCGAGAATACGGGAATCAAGAAGGGTCGCAATCAGAGATTTAGAACGGAGGAGCAACTTCGCTTTCGATTTTCACGAGTACGAACCGGGGATGTATGTGTGGCTGCGAGAGTCTAGACTCGACGAAATCAAAGGTGCGAAAGGGGAGTGGACGTACTCGGGGCCGTACATCATTCACGAGAAGCGCGATACGGGATCCTATGTTTTGAAAGAGCTAAGTGGTGCTATACTCAAAGGACATGTACATCCACAGCGTTTACGGTTGTTTTATTTCAGGCCGGAGAATCAAACACTACGATCATCAATACCCACGTCGCCGCTCAAAATCAACCCGAAGGTCAGCATTATTAAGAGCTCTCAAGACGATCCACGAGAAGGGAGAACACGAGAATGACTAGAAGGTAGAACCAAGATGTTAAAAGCTACAAAGGTCGAGCAAGTACTCGATATCCTTAAATTTTCTTTCGCCTCTATTTTTTTCAGCAAAATCTGCTCAATGTTACTTGTAGACGATTTCGACGCCTCTCTTGAAGACTACTACGACGTCTGGCGCAAGGCTCGTTTCATCAAATATACCCGCTCAGAAGTCCCTTACTTTTATATCCCTTTATCTGAATTTTCTTTCGCTACAGACCAGGGGTTCTCGCCGCTGAACCAGCTTAATTGGAATCATCCTCAAGTCCAACCGGCGTCATACTTACAAAGGTTCACCCCTTCATTGGATCGAGTGCGACATGTCCCTTACGACGGATTCATCAAGAGAGACTTTACGACAGCTTTCGAGTACGAGGTGGTGGAGGCGTGTCTGCTGGGCGACGAGGAGGTTGTACTTCCTTTCGTTATCAGAGTTTACCGCGCAGATCATCAGCTAAAGTGGTCTGAAATCACAAGATACCTCTCTTCCCGGCGAACCCCACGTCGTTTTGATACGATGCTCAGGCCGAGTCATCCTTATTCCGTCAGGACTTTTCTGAAATTTTGTAACAGGTTCTATCTTGACCATAGAGAATTGGATCCACCTTATTCGGTGCTAACGGAAAAAGGGAGTCGAGTGGTAGACTGGACGATTGGTCGACCCGTAGATTGGACGTTTGGCGTAGTGGAATCCGCAGCAAAAATGATCCTCTTCGACAACGAAGAGCTCTTGGAATTCGATTTTGAAATGTTCTTCGAAGAGTTTCGGGAGGGATTTTACGCCTACGCGGTGGATGTGAAGTATAGGGCTAAGGCCATCTTCGAAGATCTCTCTTCCCGCTTATACCTTCGTAAACTGAAGTTCAACAGTCATCCACAGGTTCCTGAATCGACACGAGCATTCGCCAACGAAGCCCGTTCCCCACTCATCTCTCCAGTCAGCACACGCGTACGGGACGAACGCGTCTAAACATCCCTCTCTGTGGAAGTGTCGTATGGCCTACACGTCGCCATCCGCATTCCATACCCTCTTGGTCTTGAAGTACTACTCATCGCTTATATTCATGCCATCCTCTCGAGGTAGCTGTTCCATCTGTTTGTGCTTAAAATAAGAATATCATCTCGCTACCATACTTACCACAAAATCCCCCACTTTTTACCTTCTAATACTTACGCCCTCCGAATCCGAATCCGTCGAGGTCCGCGCCACTGAACCAGAGCATCACCCCACCTTGGGAAAGTGGAGACGAGGAGTGGTCAACCTCGGTGAATCGCCTGGGGATTCGAGTCTAGTGGTTAGCCGGCCAACGCGTGAAAAGGAGGAAGAGTGGCATTTCTTGGGAATCACCCGCATGACACGTGACCGCTCACTTACCGTATTCACTCATTCTCGCGCTTGTCGACTGTCAAAATGTACTATATAACTGGGGAAGCCTTTCTTTGGGGCTTCATCTTTCTTACCCCCATCTTATCCTTACTTCGAGCCAGAGCCAACAGTACTGAGAGCCACAAAAAGACACAGAGCTGAGTTTTCGTTTAAAGAAGTCTAATCTGATACATATTATCAGGAATTCCGTACACGGTTACGCTACTTCGTTATCGTTTACGGCAGCGTCGTCGTCGGACGTCAGAGTTGTCTTCTCGACCTTTCCTCTTGACCTTCTTTCTCCGGGTACTCCAACCCTTTCTTCCACATCGACGACGACGAAGTGTTAGGAATGACTACCGAGCACATGTCGGCGATCAGGGAGAACACTTTGTCAGATGAGGAAATTGACGAAGAATTTTTTGATGCCCCGTGTTACGAACGTTTTCTTTTTTCATCTTATCTCATTGTTTGTACATATAGACACTTTTATTATCAGTAGATAGCATCTTAAGTTATAGATCTAGGGTTATATTAAATACACACGTAGGTAGCATGATGATCGAGATCAAGCATGTAGACCTCAAGGCGATCACGATCATTAATGAAACACTTGAGGCAATCGAACTCATGGTTGACACACGGTGGATTAGTCAAGGGTTATAGCCCAGGGTTTAGGGTTTTATTTACGTATATAACAAGTCCGCTTAGGTAGATATTTCTTTAGCTTCGATCTTGTCAATAACTCCTCGAGTTTAGACTTGTACTTAGCATAACTTCTTTATATCATTCCTCTTCTCAATTCTATTTCCTGCTTTTCTCCTATTCGTGTGAAACTGAGATTCTTGTGTTTGGTTATTTGAGTTTGACAACTCGAGTCGCTGACATAAGATCGAAGCTACACAACTCACCCGACCAACACAATTCAAGTTTGCCTTCTTGTTGCTATTTCAGTAGCAAGTAAGTTTCTCTTGACCCTTCACACGCTTACTTCATTTTCTTCCTTTGATATTCGGGTTTCCGTCCGAATTAGGAATCTGTGCTCCATTAGAGTAATTGCGCCTATAGTACAAACGAGTAACGTTGAGTCCGACTCGGTACTGGCAGCAGAAAGCATCGTCTGATAACCAACCTTCGGGGAGGGGACTTTGCGCTTGGGGAACGAGGTGCACTCCTAGAAAGGCACGCCCAGGTTTACTCAGCAAGCAAGCACAGATTAGGAACTCGTCTATTAGAGGCAGAAAAGGTCCCAAAATCTCTTCGTGAGGTTACTGACGGACCGAAGTAAACTCTACCATTACGGAATCTTGGGGGAACTTTAGCAGTCTCTTCGAAGAAACCACCATCCCATCACCCATCACACCTTCCTACAAATCTCTTGCATCATCTCCTTATTCTACCCGACCTTCTACTCCTATCAGAATGTCTGAAATCGACACCTCGCGAGGAAAATCACTCCTCAACAAACCCGACAACTTCACCGGCGTCAAATCTGAATTTAAGAATTGGCGACAAAGATTGTTCACCTATATCCGTGATAAGAAGAATGGTATCACAACAGATGATGAGAGAATCGACGTTGCGATCTCTTTCATGAACGGAAAGCTTGTCGACGGATGGGTGAATAACTACTACAACACCCATTTCGACCAAGACAACGAGAAGTGGCAGAAGGACTGGGCGCAATTCAAGCAAGCCTTGAACAAAGCGTTCCTAGATTCCGGTCTGCAGAGAACAGCGCAGGAGAAGGTGGAGTTGTTGAAGCAAGGAGCGGGGACGGCGGAGGAGTATTTCCAGGAGTTGGAGATACTGTTGACGGAGGCGGATTACAAGAAGGATGACCCGTATGTGGTGCGGCTCATTGAGAAGGGCATTAATGAGAAGACTATTGATGCCATTTACACGAGGGATGAGTTACCCAAAGTGTATGATGAATGGAAAGACATAGTGATCAAGATTGATCAACTATGGAGAAGGCGTCAGGAATGGCGCAAGAATCAGAACAGACCGGTGTTTACGCCAAGAAGGGAACAAAGTCCGCAACAGGCGGCAGGAAGTGGTGATCGGAGAGACGCCACAGGAACGACCTTTGGGGGTACAGGTAAACCCATGGACATTGACGCGGCCCGAAGGAATGGGCAGTGTTTCAATTGCGGACAGAGGGGGCATATCTCACGGGATTGTCCAGCAAAGCGGGGTCAGAGAGTGAGGCAGGTGAACGTACAGGAGGAAGAGAAGAAAGAAGAACAGCCACCGAGCTGGTTCTTGAACTGGTTGAAATCGGATACGGGTTTTGTCAGAGCTCAGAAGTGAATACAGGTCCTTCTGAGTTAGAATCGGAACAGTCTAGTGTAGATCACAAAGACAGCAATTTTCACTTTGTATTTAATCATCCTGAGAATAAATTTGCATCAGTATCTACAAAGTCCGATTCAAAACCTGTGAGAGAACGTTATCCGCCGAATTCACCAGAATGGATAGCGCAGAGAGTAAGGGAGGATGAGTCAGAACGAGCGGTGGGAATTTTGAGAGCATGGATGCCAACCTGTCGGGCCAGGGAAGCATCAGAAGAAACGGTTGCCCAGATCCGGTCATTGGACATCAGCGAAGCCGTCACAGCCGTAAAGTCGCTTAAGAAAAACTTGCGGTTCGTAAAAGGTACTAAAGGAAGAGATCTCAAGCTGTCTGTTACAATCGAAGACATCGAAAGTGGCAAGCAGATAGAGACATCGGCATTACTTGACAGTGGAGCAACGGGTTCTTGCGTCAATAAAGAATTCGTAGAGCGACATGGCTTAACTGTTAAGAAATTACCAGTAAAGATGCCGGTATACAATGCGGATGGTACCTTAAACGAGGACGGTTCAATTGAAGGATTCATAGAAGTCAGATTGGTAATGGGAGATCATGCAGAACGCATTGAACTTGCTGTTACAAATTTAGGCAAAACGGACATTTTCTTAGGACTCGATTGGTTAAGACGTCATAACCCCAATATAGATTGGAATGACTCGACTTTAAAGTTTGACCGATGTCCTAAGAAGTGTGGTTATATACCGTATTACCTAAAACCTGAATCCGACGCTGAAGTCCGAGAACTGGAAGAAGGGGATCGGTTGTTTTACCTGAATTGGGACGGATATCTTCGGAGTATGAACTTTGGAAAAGACAAAAAGACTGAGTCAAAAGCAGACAAGTACGTCAATGAGTACAAGGATGTTTTTGATGAAGCGAATTTCCAAAATTTACCCGAACGAAGACCCTGGGACCATGCAATTGAACTGAAGCCAGACTTTACACCAGTAGATTGCAAGGTCTATCCATTAAATCCTTCGGAACAGAAAGTTTTAGATGAGTTCATTAAGGAAAATCTGAAATCTGGACGAATTAGACCATCAAAGTCACCGATGGCCTCACCATTCTTCTTTGTGGCAAAGAAAGATGGGAAACTTCGACCCGTCCAGGATTATCGGAAATTGAATGAAGCAACGATAAAGAACAAATACCCGTTGCCGCTCATTCAAGAACTCATTGATAAGCTGAAGGATTCGAAAGTATTTTCGAAAATGGATGTTCGATGGGGATACAATAATATCCGGATCAAAGAAGGTGATGAGTGGAAGGCGGCATTTAGAACTAATCGGGGGCTCTTTGAACCAACGGTTATGTTCTTTGGTCTTACAAATTCTCCGGCGACCTTCCAAGCATTCATGAATCATATCTTAAGGGATTTGATCAACGAAGGTCACGTCATGGTGTACTTAGATGATATCTTGGTTTTCACAAATACAATCGAAGAGCACGAGTCAATTGTAAAACAGGTGTTAGATATATTACGACAACACAAGTTGTATCTTAGACCTGAAAAGTGCGAATTCGAGACCAGTAATGTTGAGTACCTTGGAGTGTTTGTAGGAAATGGACAAGTGCGGATGGATCCAAAGAAAGTCAAAGCGGTAAAAGAATGGAAAATACCAGGAAACAAGAAGGAAGTACAGTCCTTCTTGGGTTTCTGCAACTTCTACCGACGATTTATCCGAGGATTCAGTCAAGTGGCGAAACCATTGTCATCACTGACTGGGAATTCAAAGTGGGAATGGACAGAGCAGCAACAGCAGGCATTCGAAGAACTCAAAAGTAGAATTGCCGAAGAAGTTGTTCTAACCATACCCCGTGATCATGGGCAATTCAGGGTCGAGGCAGATTCCTCAGATTATGCAAACGGAGCTGTCTTATCGCAAAAGATAGATGGAAAATGGTGGCCTATTGCATTCAGATCTAGATCTCTAAATGAAACAGAACGTAATTATGAGATCTATGATAAGGAAATGATGGCCATTATGGATTCCTTAGCAGATTGGAGACAGTATCTGATGGGTGCAGAAGAGTCATTTGAGATCTATACAGATCATCAAAATCTTCAGTATTTCAAAAAACCTCAAAAATTGAATCGTCGACAAGCCCGATGGATCACTGAATTATCCGAATACGACTTTACATTGATTCATAAACCTGGAAAGTCGATGGGAAAGCCAGATGCATTGTCCAGGATGGCCAATCATGAGACGGGGGAGAAAGACAATGAGGATGTGGTACTTTTAAAGCCGGAACTTTTTTTGATCAACAGACTAGAAATGCCCGAGGACGAGATCTTAGATCTTATCAAGAAAAAGTCAAAAGTGCGGGATAATCTAGTGAATAAGGCTTTAGAAGGAAAAGAGAAGGATTGGGTCGAGTCAGAGGAAGGAATTGTGACGTGGCAGGATAGGATTTACGTGCCTATTGATAATAGGTTACGGGGAAAGATCATCGGACTACATCATGATACCGTTCTGACGGGACATCCAGGGCAGTTCAAAACCATGGAATTGGTGACGAGAAACTATTGGTGGCCGGGAATCACTCAGGATGTACGGAAATACGTTAAAGGGTGTGAAAAGTGTCAGGCCACTAAGATTCATCGAACCAAACCAACGGGAACACTAGTCACAAACAATGTCCCACAAGGTCCCTGGGAAGTCATAGGAACGGATCTGATCGGAGAACTACCGGAAGCTGGAGGTTTTAATGCCATAAGTGTGACTGTGGACCATTTCACCAAACGAACACGTTTGATACCCACACACATGTCGTTAACGTCTGAAGGAATGGCCAGAATTTATAGGGACAAAATCTTTCCTATACATGGATTACCGAGAAAGATTATTCATGATCGGGGACCTCAATATCATTCCCGATTCATGAAGGAACTATACCGGTTATTAGGCATTCAGGGGAGTTTCACAACGGCATATCATCCACAGACGAATGGACAGACGGAACGGATGAACCAAGAGATTGAACATTATCTCCGGTTATTCATCAATCAACATCAGAACGACTGGCATGAATGGCTACCGACAGCAGAGTTCGTGTTGAATGACAGAATACACTCAGCAACGGGTGTCACTCCGTTCTATGCGGATATGGGACGACATCCGTATAAGGGAACAGCTCCAAGAACTCCGTCGGCAAATCCCACAGCACAGGAATTTGCTGATAAGATGATCAAGATCAGGGACGAAGTAGGGGCAGCGCTTAAGAAGGCAAAGGAAGACATGACTCGGTATTACGACAAGAAGAGGAAACCATCAGTCGAATATAAGCCTAATGACAAAGTATGGCTTGAAGCGACAAACCTGACTTCTGATCGACCAATGAAGAAGTTGGATGATAAACGATTTGGTCCTTTTGAAGTCGTAAAGAAAGTTGGAGCGACATCGTATCAACTAAAGATACCGAAGACTTGGAAGAGGATACATCCAGTCTTTAACGAAGTTCTACTGTCACCCTATCATCCGCCTGAATTCCCCGAACAGCCTAAGAATGATAATCCGCCACCAGTGATAGAAGGAGAAGAACCGGAGTTCGAAGTAGAAGAGATAGTAGATTCAGGGAAATATAGGGGAGGGAGATTCGGATACAAAGTCCAATGGAAGGGATACTCGCGGCACGAACAAACATGGGAACCATTAGCAAACCTTGCAAACGCAAAAGAAGCAATCGAAGAGTTCCATAAAAAATTCCCCACTAAACCACGACCACCTCAGTTAAGAAAGATTGAGGTCCCAATTTCCTTATTCCCGACATCATTGTTACGACCTATCCCTGAAGCATGTACGGAAGTAGTAGAAACGAAGAAGATGCCGACAGAAGCATTAGCAGTGAAGTTAGGACGATGGGGACATCGTCCCTAAGGAGGGGGTCATGTTACGAACGTTTTCTTTTTTCATCTTATCTCATTGTTTGTACATATAGACACTTTTATTATCAGTAGATAGCATCTTAAGTTATAGATCTAGGGTTATATTAAATACACACGTAGGTAGCATGATGATCGAGATCAAGCATGTAGACCTCAAGGCGATCACGATCATTAATGAAACACTTGAGGCAATCGAACTCATGGTTGACACACGGTGGATTAGTCAAGGGTTATAGCCCAGGGTTTAGGGTTTTATTTACGTATATAACAAGTCCGCTTAGGTAGATATTTCTTTAGCTTCGATCTTGTCAATAACTCCTCGAGTTTAGACTTGTACTTAGCATAACTTCTTTATATCATTCCTCTTCTCAATTCTATTTCCTGCTTTTCTCCTATTCGTGTGAAACTGAGATTCTTGTGTTTGGTTATTTGAGTTTGACAACTCGAGTCGCTGACACCCCGGAAACACCTTCGGTAGACGTACCCACCCTCGTTGAAGTTTCTGACTCGGATGCTGAATCTGAGGAAGATGACGAGTCAGAGGGTTATCATTCTTATGAGGTCGGAATTATGGACTTTGGGGAATATCTCCAAAGTATTGCTGAAACGTCACAATCGTCAGGACAATACATGTCGACGATGAATGACGTCAGATTCAGGCGAGCGCCGAGAGTGGGAAAACGCCCAGCACGGAGACCTGAAGATAACCGCTGTCTGGCCTGTTGGTTGGATATTAACGGTGTGAAAAGCTTCATGCTATTCGACACTGGAAGTACGGCAGATATAATGTCAGCGGATTTCGCAGCGATAGCCAAAGTCGATCTATTTCAACTGGAAAACCCGGTGATACTACAGTTGGGGACCAAAGGTAGTAAGGGCCATATTAATTATGGTTGCCAAGCTACTTTCAAACTGGGCCAGGAACCAGCTGTAGTTTCAGGGAAAGAATATTTCGATATAGCGAATATTGACCGTTACGACATGGTTATTGGCTGTGCATTTATGCGAAAACACAAGATTGCTGTCAACATAGGAAGAGACTCTATTGTAATCAACGGGAAACGAGTACCCGCGATTCCAGTAGGGGAAGAACAGAAGGAAATCTTTCGTCGAGCAGCAAAACGAGTTGTGGAAGACAGTGTAGCAGAGGTTAGAATGATTCGCGAATACGAAACGTTCGAATTTGACTACACAGACTACATCCAACTGTTTGGAATGCGCGAAAATTGAGCAGGCCTACGACCCGGTGTTGCGTCAAAAAGCCTTTCAGTGCTGAAATCTATCAGATTGAAGTAAATATGGAATGTTCAAGCATTAGAAACTGAACATAAAGGACTAGAGTCACCCCAGACTGCTAGTTAAGACATGAAACATACTTGTACTCACAATGCCTAAGTGTAGTGTTTGCTACAGTACTAAATCTGGTACTAAGCAACTGTGACCAATGGGTTATACAAAGAGATACTAGTTATGCCTCTCCAGCTGTGTTGGAATTCCAATGTTCCATACCAGATTGAGTTGGTCAGACCCACCCTCTAATAACTAGAGACTCTACCAAGTGTTGTTGACTGTAATCCAAGGGGTTGATGGATTTTCACTTCAATTGAACAACTATCTAAGTCCTTTGGACTGATCAAAAGTTCCAGCTGGTCTTGCTAACTAAGTTGGCACTATAAGATTGAATGCTGAGAATATGGGCAATCTTGAAGATTGTATTACCAGAGAAATATTGTACATTGAGTACTATGTGAACATAATGTCACTAAGATGAAATGCCAATCTGTGTAATAATGGAAGTAGATTCAAAAGTTACATCTGCACAAATGAGTTAGATACTCAATACTCATGCTGGAAGGAGTTAGATACTGAAAATGAGTATCTCTCTGGATCTGAGTATCTCTCTGAAATTCAGTAACCCTCTGAACTTGATGAAAGACAAAGGCACTCTAATTGGAGGTCTTAGACGAGACTATGGGATAGAATACTGTCCTAGGAGAAGCTGAGGGCTATCCTAAACAAGAAATATAACCTGAGTACAAATCTGACCAAAAAGAGATGTATAGGGGTAAAACTTGAAATGCACAGCTACTGTACCTTACTGTGGCTGATAGAAACGATGAAGCATGGTCTAGATAAGCTCTAGAGCTTCTACACAACTCCTAATGCTGCCCTAGTAGAGGAGAATGTGCCAATTTTGGAGAAACTTATAGGGGACCAGATTTGCAATGCACTAAGGAGAATGTCACCTGTCAGGATACTGGTTGCTATTTACATGTTCTGGACCTTTATTTAGATACCCTGGGTACGCCCTAACACTCCTAGAACGCGGACAAAGCGATATATTTCTGTTTTTATACCAATCTATACCCAAAGTTCCTACTTTTTGACTATCTAACTGGAAAATTACCTAGAAAACTACCTAAAAAGAATCCAATCTCTGCTCAATTGATACTTACTTACTTTTGACTCATTTACTGTTCAGATTACTCTTTTAATTTCGAGATATATGTTTGATTTTATGATTTAGTATATATAGCTTACAGAGTATCTATTTAGATTTTCTTAAGCAAGTACTGCCCAAAGCTACAAGCCAAAGCAGGAAAACCTTCTTAGACGAAATATAGCCTGGCTCTTTAGAGTTCAGTTCGAGAAATATCCAGTTGTGAAAACTTCTGTAAAGTCCCTTGTGGCAGATAAATTGAAAGAGATACTGAATCTTTGCTGAAACTGCTGTTCTGTCTGTGCTGAATCTGCCTGCTGAAACTGTCTGTGCTGCATCTGAAACTGTTCCCTGCATTGTCTGACCATTGGATCGAGTTTAAACATCAAGATTGATTGTCCTGAATCCCTCCTGAACCCTGAAAACCACCATTACCTTCTGTCTGAATCTTGTGTTTTGAGATACCCTCTGCCATTTTCACCCAGATTGAGATAAAGACATCTGTAACCCTGCAGATTCGAAGTTCAATTGTTGCGTCTAACTGTGCGGAATCTCTGACAATGCCAGTCACACCTCACCCTACATCTTTTGTGATTTGAGTTGGATAGTGCTCATTTGAGTATCTCTCTCGTTCATTTCATAGTCACTACACCGGTAACAAGGATGATGACACCAAACTTTCACCTATCCCATGACTATATGGTGGGCCGAAGTCGAAGGAACAACCTGTCAAGAAATTCCCATGGAAGCCCACGATACGCAATGTTCGAGATGTTGAAGGAACGAGTTCAAAGAACCCGCTAAACCGTCATCTCCCTGTATTGCTAGATCCTGGAGACAAATTATCTCTGGATGACATTGAGGAAGTCGTGGATAAGCTTATGGCAGGATCAATTACAGACCCCGGAGTTAACAAGGACCTACATGAAGTGAGACAGGTGATTGAAGATATGCAGAAGAGTATGTTTCCCGGACAATCCATGAATGAAGAACAAAATTACAAACCTTCGGTTCATGAGGCGTTCCAGGCTGCGGCCGAACAATTCCGTGCCAAGGTCGAAACCTCTGGTCCATTCATGGAAAAGGACATACCTCGTCTTCAGAAACAATGGGAAGAGGCTTGTAAGGATATTATGAGTGGGGTACCCGAGGAACCTCCCCCAATGAGGGCGGTTAATCACACGATCCCACTTATTGATCCTGATAAGAAGTACCGGTATTATCTCCCAAGGTGCCCTGAGTCTCTTCAGGCGCAGCTTCGAGAAAAGATAGATAAATATCAACAAGCGGGGTGGTGGGAACCTAAACCGGTTTCTCAGGCTATGCCCATGCTTTGTATCCATAAGAAGAACGGCAATCTGCGAGCTACCTGTGACTGTCGGCAACGGAACGACAATACAGTAAAGGATGTAACGCCGTTTCCAGACCAGGACATCATTCGCATGCAAACGGCGGCTCATAAGATTCGCTCGAAGATCGATTTGAGCAACGCCTATGACCAGATACCCATCATACCTGAGGATGTCTGGAAAACAGCGTTCGCTACTATTTATGGAACATTCTTGAGCCATGTGATGCAACAAGGGGATTGTAACGCACCCTCTACGTTCCAACGGCTCATGAATCATATCTTTCGCGAGTATATTGGCGTTTTTATGCACGTATACCTAGATGATATATTCGTGTTCAGCAATTCTATTGAAGAACATGAAATCCACCTGTCACTAGTGTTCGCTAAGCTCAGGGAAGCCCATCTTTTCCTTGAAGCTAATAAGTGCAAGCTATATGCCCAGGCAATGACGTGTCTAGGACATTTAATTGACAACAAAGGACTACATGCTGATTCTGATAAGTTGGAATGTATCCGGAACTGGAGAACACCTCGGGAATATCTGGATATCCAGAAATTCTTCGGAATTGTTAATTATCTGGCACAGTACTTGCCAAATGTATCAACATATACCACCCCTCTCTCAGAAATGTCTAGAAATAAGCAGCCATTTCATTGGCGTCCTCTACACGATGTATGCTTACAACGTATAAAGGATCTTTGCTGCAATACACCCGTGTTGCGACTGATATCCCACAAAAGCGAAGAGCCCATCTGGGTTATCTGTGATGCCTCAGCTACTGGCGTAGGGGCACTCTACGGACAAGGTCCTACATGGCAGACGTGTCGGCCTGCAGGATTTATGTCCAAGAAGTTCACAGATGCTCAGCACAACTATCGCGTCTTTGAAACGGAGACGTTAGCGATACTTGAAGCTCTGCTTAAGTGGGAGGACAAACTTATAGGATATCGCATCCATATTATTACCGACCACCGTGCTCTGGAATTCTTCAAGACTCAGCGTAGACTATCTAACCGTCAAATGCGGTGGATGGAATACCTATCACGATTCGACTTCGATATTACCTACGTCAAAGGCGTGATGAACAAAGTGGCAGACTGTTTATCTCGATATTACGAGTCTGATAGGCCTGGAGAAATTCATTCCCCATTGAAATATGTTACGGCCGATGTACGTCTAGACCAAGAAGGGGAAGACTTACCTATGGACCGTATTCATGAACTTAAGGAGTTTAGAGAACGACTTAACGCGATCACTCGAGCGCAAAAAGTCAAAGACGTCCGAGAACCTAGGGAGGAAGTCGCAGCCGAAATGGAGGCAAATCGGGAACCCGATACTCCTGAAGCTGTAGAAGTTCCTGTAGGATTTAATCCTACTATTTTGGAGTCGAGAAATGCTGGGCCTGACCTACGAGTGCAAGTACATGAACAAGATGCTTCCTTTCTTAATGAAATGAAGGCATCGTATCAGCATGACGCAGATTTTTCTAAAGTGCTGGAACATCCAGATGAGCACCCGCTTTTTGAAGTAGAGGAGGGCTTAATTTGGAAGCGCAATCTAACAGGGGAGCGTGTGCTATGTGTTCCTGTAGCGCCTAAAGGGATACGCTCATTTCGTGGAGCTATCTTAGAACAAGGGCATCAAACTATAGGACATTTTGGACCTCAGCGCACAGCTGACTATATCCGTCGCTGGTACTGGTGGCCCAAAATACACGGAATGTGTGATAGATTCTGTCGTACTTGTGAGGTCTGTAATCACTCGAAGTCAAACTATCAATTATCTGCTGGGAAACTCCACCCATTGGACATTCCTACGCGTCCTTGGGAATCTATCGGAATGGACTTTATTGGTCTGTTCCCCGAAGTGAAGGGATACAATTACCTTTGGGTGATTATATGTCGACTCATTTTGAGGGTATTGTTGATTCCTGTTCACACGCCGTATACGGCCGTGGATCTTTCGCATATCTATGTAAGGGATTACGTGTGATTGCATGGACTACCTAAGTCTATAGTAAGCGACCGAGATCCAAAATTTACTGCTACCTGGTGGAGAGAGGTTCATAGAATACTCGGCACCAAACTGGCCATGTCGACGTCGTTTCATCCAGAAACCGATGGTGCTACTGAGCGAGCTAACCGAAATATTAATCAGATATTTCGAGCGACAATTAGCCCTAACCAACGGGATTGGTTTGTAAAGTACCCCATTGTGGAGTTCGCTATTAATTCGAGCATGAATGCTACCATGGGATTTGCGCCCTTTGAGCTGAATCATGAATACATGCCTGTAATGATGCGGAAGGTGTGTTCTGCTGAGAAAGCACCCCCTGGAGTCAGAGCATTCGCTATTCAGGCCATGCAGAATTTATTTGACGCACATGACGCAATCATTGCCTCGCGGATTCACCAAACTCATCACGCTAATCGTGCGAGAAGTGGCAAAGTGTCATTGAAAGAAGGCGATAAAGTATATCTGTCGACGAAGAATCTTAACCTACCCAAAGGACGTGCTACTAAACTATTACCTCGATATGTGGGTCCATATAAAATTGTGAAGGCTGTCCCTGAGACGTCGTCATATACTTTGGATTTACCAGAGGAGCTTAGGAAACGTAGGATTCATCCCACTTTCCACGTCAAATTACTACGACCATATGAGGAAAGCGATCGACTACTGTTTCCCAATCGTTCCAAACCGGAGCCATACAATTTTGGAGCACCCGACGATGCAGAGTTCTTCGTGGAATCCATTGAAGGTCACGAATGGACTGCTGCGAAACAGATCAAATTTGCCATTAGGTGGGCCCTAGGTGATCTAACTTGGGAACCACTGGATACGGTACTACCACTGAAAGCTCTGGATGACTACCTCAAACTCGTTGGAGTAGCGAAATGGCAGGACCTCCCTCGTCCGATCTCTATGGCACGGAAGAGTACACGAAATCGCTCATCTAGGAGATAAGATAATGTCGGAATCTGAAGCGGACTTTGAAACTCTTCAGATATTGATCGATACGTCTCTCCTTCTCTCTTTCTTTCAAGTCATTTCAATTGCCTGGTATCGAGAAGCCGATACTAGACATTTCGCATACACCAGGTCTAACAACTAGGTATAAGGACTCAACAACATCGTTCTTTATCCAGGGGAGAAATACAAGGAATCACAATTTTTGCATAACTTTCTATTGGATAAAGCACGATGTCGCACAAGTGGGTATACAATGAAGTAACGGGCGCAATTCTGCACGACAACGAGTGTGTGACGTGTCAAGAATACGCAAAGCACTACGTTGTTGCTACGGTAGAAAAGGAAAGCGTAGCAGCCATTGCTAAAGCCAAGGAAGAGCGCAAACAAGGACTATCGAAGATGCTTAAGTTCCAAGGAGCGCAAACTGATGCTCAGTGGCAAATTAAAGTCGCTGAGCTCAAGCAAAGAATATATCAGCTGGAACTTGAGAAGAGGGAGGTGGAGAACCGGTTGGAGAGCGAACAGGAATATGCGGACGGTTTGAAAAAACACGTTCGAGACCTGGATGCCCACCTGTCGGAACTTCGATCTATTAAATCCCAATCTTCGGACCGAGTTAGGCGTGAGGATGATAGTCGGGATAGGGATCGTTATGATCCTACGCCAAAGCGAGGGCGCTATGTGGACTCTCGTCCCCCATCGCGCTTCGAATCTCGTCTCCCATCGTGCTTCGAATCTCGCCCACCGTCTCGTGGTCGATACCCGTCCCCGTCACGACCCATGTATCCTCCACGTCCTGAATTCTACCAAGAACCCATGAGTAATTGGAGTACTCCTGTGTCTTCATTGGCTCCGTCAGCACCGCCATCAGTGGCCCCTTCTATCTCTTCGGTTCCGTCTGTAGCGTCGGTAGACGAGGATGACCCGATGATGGGATCGTTAGAGGTAGCGGGTAAAGGCAAAGGAAAGATGGTCAACCTGACGTTTTCGGACTCGGAAAGCGATTACTCTTTGTCTGAATCGGACAAGAGGAAAAAGGAGGAGCAAAGGGAGTTGCGAAGGATTCTCAAACCTCCTAAAATTAAGGACATTAATCGTGCCAAATTACCCCCCATGACGATCCCTGGACCTTCTACCATGGCGGCATCCTCTAATGCAGCAACTGGAGTAACCATCACTATTCCCGCTACAGTGCTCGAAGCAAAGAACTTCATTGCCTGCGTTAATGAGAGTGATAATTGGCGAGAGTATCGTAGAGCTCAAGTCATGATGTCCCTCGTACATGTGGTCCAGAGATACGCGGCAGAGTATGGTCCGCTATCTGAAGGAGGAAGATATATACTTCAGGGATGGAGGCGCCCTACATGGGTTATATCTCGTGACGAATATCGTAAAGCGTTCAAGGGAGAAACGAGCTATCCTCCAACCGTTAAGGCGAAGGTGCCTAGGGTCAAACAACCGCGACGCAAAGTTCTTGATCTACACGAACACGCGCAATGGCTATCATTACACGCGGACCCTTGGGCATATCACTGCAAGCAATTCATCATAAATTCCGTGGGAAAATGTTAAAAATATGGTGAAATAACATGAAAAATTAAACTTTTTCATGTTATTTCACGACATCTTTAGCATTTTCCCACGGGATTTATGTTGAATTGTTTGCAGTGTATACGGGGATTGCAGTATCACGAAACTTAGTAGTGGACTTAGCATCTGTACAGGGTACACAGTGGTACCGAGAGATTTCTCCAAAACATGCGTCGCAAATTAGGAGACGGTTTCATTACTGCTGTGTGGGCTTGTTCTCTCGTCCCTTCCAATACGAACACCGACTGCAGACACTTGGACTGGCAGTAGCCCCTAAATATTCACCCCAAGTGATCATCGCCACTCAGAATCTGACTGAAGACGAAGTCGTACAACAGTTAGCGGGCATTGGGTTCACCGTTGCCATGTCCAGGATAATGTTTTTGTGGTCTCTCCAGTGGTTGGAAGATGCACTAATCGTTCATCCTGAGGCTTCGCATGACTGGCAAGGGTGTAGGGTCTCTATGGCCCGACACATATTGCAATTTGGAATACCACAAGGAGTCTTCGATTCTGTCTCAACATGGACACCTCCCAGTGACTGGGACTTAGCTGCGTGTCTCAACGAGCGGATGATCAAGATTGCGACATCTGGAGTCACGTGTCGTGCGATGTTGGCCAAACGGGATAAGTCCTCGGGGTCAGGAGCTGAGCCTCCTCACATGGTGACACTGCCTCTTACAGTCGTCTCATCAAGTGCCCCCACGGTATCACCGTCTACTGGAAAATCCAATGCCGCGCCTACCTCACCTAATCTTACTACTACCGTGTCTAGTGCCTTACCTGCTGTCGTCTCTCCTATCGCTACCGCTTCTTCGGCTAATATTACCACCGGAATGGACATTGATTCGTTGTTGAAATGACTGCATCACTCATCTATGCTGATTACATTTCTTTTACTCAAACATACCGCCTGTATCTTGTTATGAAGAAAATCATCGTGTACCCTCAATTTTACAGGGGAGAGTGTAAGGGATTCGTCTGCTTGCCGGACACATCCCTTATCTTATCCTTGTATATAATTGTTTTGCTTTGGCTTCTGGCCTTTATGTACCTCGTCACATGTAGCTATGAGTTTGTCTTTCTATTTTTCACCTTCGTATTCAAATCTGATAGATTTGGCTAACTACGTCGTGCCTACGGGCTGAGTGATAAAGTAAGACCTCCGCTGAATGCTTACAGTGACATGACTATTGCCTGGAGAGCATGGGTAGTGTGGCCTGGAAATATGTATATCAAGTTGGGCCTTACTTTAACTATGCTAGCTAATATTGGTGAGATTGATTTTTCTCAGATTCAGATAATGAAGTCTCACAAAGAATGCACAGGGCTAAACTTTGCTAGTGCTATCATGCTTATTGCTCCAAATGACAGTGATACATTCAATAAGATCAACATAGCTAGCCTTGCTATTAGCTTTGCAGTGAATATACTAGGAACAGGATTAATTTATATAAAGGCTTGGTCAGTTTTCTGTCTTCACATCTTATAGAAGTACCGAAATACTTATACATTGACTCAGGCAGTAGCCACGTTCAAAATTGAGCTACGACGCTCGTAGGTCCGAGTTCGTAGGTCTTTTCGTAGCTACTGTGACCTTTGTGACAAAAGCACATGACTTTGATTACCTCATACATCGGACTTAGTCTCCACTTTCTTCTCAGACGTGTTTCTCCTCGTACCTTCAGCTTCTGAGCCTTCTGCTGCTTCGTATAACTTCGGACTACTATGGCAAAGTCTTCTAAGTCAAAAAAGCGCAAAAACGACGAGAATGAGCCACCAAAACCAACCAAAAAGGCCAAGATTTCTGGTAGCAAGAGTACTACCTCCTCTACCTCGAATTCTAAGGTCCCAAAGCTGCCGTGGGGTGCGGATAAGAAGACGAAGACATGGGAACTTATTGGACTCATGGAGAGGGCTGAGAACCGAGTTCTCGTAGGCGTACGCAAGGGGCAGGTGTGTTAATATTCATCATTGCATGCATGCATATGTAGGACTGACTATTTTGTTTCGGAAACTCCCTGCAGAAGATTACTGGGGAGACAAAGTCACATACAATCAACCGCGTCTCTAGTATCTTATGGCCCAATTACCCTGCAATGGATGCAAAGGTTATTGCAGAGCGTGTGCGCAATAAAATTGATTCGTATGTCTTATATATAGTAAATGAGGAAGTCTCGATTCACTAAATGCAATGTACTAGGCTCTTGGATCGTTACAAGAAGGAAGCAAAGAAGCTGCGGGTTACCGGTGGTGGGCTTCGGAAGAAAGATAGCGGGGAGGACTCTGATGATAGTGATGCCGCTAACGACTCGGATGATGAGATGGACGAGAATGAAGGAAATGATGAGAATGAGGATGAAGAGGAGAATGAGACCCAGGACCTGGCTAGAGATGTACAGATGAAGTGGTATATTGGACCAGATGGGCCAACGAGCGAGACACCACAAGATGCAAAGAACTTATGGGGTATGTACTACATCCCTGAACTCTTCCGAGACTGACATGTTGCTAGATGATATTGTTCGCCGATTTGAGTTTTTTCCTCGACTTCATGCTCTCTTTGTGGGAAGGCCCAATATCACTCCGCCAGCTGCCACCACTGGAATCGGTCCGAGTGGTATGACAACAGTCTACTATCAGCCACCTCCTGGAGCATTGCAACCCCAGACTAATGGTGTCTCTATGTCTTCACCTCAACAGCCATGGCAGTCTCCTGAGGCTCAGGTGCAGATACAGTCATTGCACCATGCACTTATGATTGCGGGAGCTCAGAGTGGTGTAAGCGACCAAGGTTCAGGTGCTGGTGTTGATGATGACCACATGTTTTGGGATCTTTCTGATAACATAATACAGCCATCTCAGGAACCAACCACACCACTACCAGCTGCTCTTTCCTCTAGGTCTTCGGCTACCCCATCTGTGTTATTACCAACTGCTACTTCGACCCCACGCAAGGTCTCAGCTTCTCTTTCACAGGAGGCCATTGAAAAGGCAAAGCAAAACATCACGCCAAGAACAAGCCGACCTGCACGGTTTGAAGAAACACTAATCACTATTGCTGAGTACGTTGACATTTATTATACTTCTAATAATATAACTAAATGAATGCTTATTAGCAAACATCTCGAAGCAGTGCAGAAGCAAAGCAAAGCACGCTTGAAATTAGATGCCATGGCTGTGTTTGATAATCGGAGAGACTTGATTATGAAACGTTTGGGCTATAAGCTAATTTCTGATGAACAGGCTCAGAAACTACTAGATGCGGTGGATACAGAGGAGAAAGAGCTAAACAACAATTAAGTTGATATATCTATTATGTTCTATGTTTATGCTTTAATTATGAGACATGAATTATGCACCTAATGTATTGAAGGCAACTATTTCAGCCACCAATTGCTTCCGCTTTGCATCTTCCCCTTCTCCAAATGCCTGAGTATCAAAATCAACACCATCTTCAGCCTCCTCAGCTCTCCCATGATTTGGAAAAAGTTCATTCTCAGATGTCCCTTCAACATCAATGAGAAAATTGTGAAGTATAATGCACACCGTAATCCAGCGACAGGCAGCTACATGGTCTTCATTGTTTCGGATGCGAAGACGCAAACCCCGCAAGCATTGAAACCGGCCTTTAAGTGCACCCATGCAATGCTCAGACCGAACACGAAGTCGGGATAAGGTCCGATCAAATAATGCATTTTCAGGGAGAAAAGATGCTGGTTCCTTGTGCACGGGAATAGTTCGATCGTTAACTGCATATGCAGAATCTGTCCAGGCGAATTCATCATGTGAAAAGAACCAGTTGGGCCATTTTGCTGCAGCAGTGTGCTCAAATGCATTTGCATCATGAGCTGATCCCGTCATTCCATGACAAAAATCAACAATTCGAAGGTTTGATGGTACATTGCCAATCTATTAGTAAATGAAGTCAGATAAGAACAAAGATATTCATAGACTTACTTGAACATTTAGACCATAGTTCCCTTTGCGCGTGTAATATGCATCTCCATCCTTATCAGGACGGGCATGCAATACAACAATTGTACCATCATACATAACCCATCCTTCACGCCATAGTCCCCGAAAACCAAGAGCATGATCTATCCATATCTTCTCTTCCTCTTTCTCCTCATCTGTAAGCTTTCCAAGAAATTTGTCACTAACACTTTCAATAGCAGTAAAAGTGCGGTGTGTATAGTTCTCCACTGAACCTTCTGAAATCCCTGCAGCACGGGCTACATCCATTACCGATGCACCATTGCCATAGCGCCCCAGGCGGTAGAGCGTAACAGCAAGCTGCTCTTGCACTGGAGCTTGGGGATGGTTTGACGAGTTTTGGAAAATAGGGTGGTCCTTGATCAGATAATGAAGAATATCAAAGGCTTCAGGTGTCATTCGCAACATCTGTACAAATCGGTGGTGATCCTCATGATCTTTAGCATATTCCCATGCAAGTGAAAGGTTTCCCAACTTCATGACACGTCTCCTGCGAGTGCGCAAGTAGCGTGTCTCCCGGATAGCTTGCATAATTTCAGCATCTAATGAGATCTGTCTAGCAAGTGTTTCGTAATCCTGGGTGGGATCTAGGAGATTTCTGATGGTCATGAATAGAGCATATTGACGGATGTACTGATCGTGTAAGGGTCCCATCAGATGCAGTAGCAAGGAGCAGTGAATGAGGCGGAATGTATGTACAACTCGGAACGAGGCAGGCTCAGACATTAGGGTTACCTAATCATTGTGACATTTGTAAGCTCACGCAGGCGACCTTCGAAAAGACCTACGAACTCGGACCTACGAGCGTCGTAGCTCATTTTTGAACGTGGCTAGTATCACAAATCTTTCTCTGAACATGGAAGCAAGAAAAAGACAGAGATGCAGAAGATTCTTGCACTCTTTGTGGAATCAGGACTTGCCTATGGATTTATACAGGTGAAGTGTTCCAGTCCACAGATATTATAATCTGCTCATATCCTGACAGCTGGGTAACATAATGTTGCTGTTGATATTGAATCAACTGCCAGAGTCTGTATCTGAAAGCATCACTGCTTTATATCTTACAGGTATGCTGGGTACAATTTTTGACTGTTCCTCAGTATGGATTCATCACTGATTGTGATATAGACTCTGACTAATCACATACTCTACAGGTAATATATCCCATTGCAGTCATTGCCTTGGTGAATTTCAGTAGATCTCCAATCAATGATACTATGACAGAGATGTCCTCTCTTGCCTTTGATAACAATGGAAGGTCAGCTGCAAATTCTACACTCACAACATTGCAGTCTGTAGAAGGTACCACCCCAGTGTCTTCACATTTCCATGAGGGGTCTTTGATCAAAAGAGGCACTCATTCAGGTGATAATGATAATGGTATTGAGCTGCAAGATTTTGGTAAAGGTAGTGGACAAGGGGCCATGAACATGGAGGATATGAATGCAGAAGTGTAAGGAATAAAGGATGGTGTAGTTGGTGATAAGAATGGATGTGGTTCCAAGTTCTATCCTTCTCAAGGAGTTTGTATACAAATGTTGTAGCTCTGCTACTGATACCAGAGATTCTTCTTTTTAGGCCTATTTATATAAGCAATATATGTAGTTAGTTCTTCTAGTAGTGTTCTTGGTCCAAAGCAAGATATATATGTGCCTGTATAAAATCATATATCAACATCTTAAAAGCATATCTGGTTTCTCAACAGAGTCATATCTGCCCTCAGGCAACATAGTAGTGAGCGGAATACAAAATAATCAGCCGGAGATTAAAATGATCCAGTAGTGACCGGAACCCTGTCACTCCTGCTAGCGATGTTCAATGTAAGCGGAACCTGTTGCTCAAATTCCCCGGCAAGATTGAATCAAAATTTCTCTGTTCTTTACATGATACAATGTGCCCTATCTCGTATTGTACTTTTGCCTGGAACATCTCAAGAAGTCACGAAATTACTTGCAGGACTGAGCCAGGATAAAATAATGCTGAAGAAGACCACTCGGAGATTACATGCATAAATGGGCGTTCGCTCGAAGATAATCCATCCACTTATTAGATCTGCACACGAAGGTCAAAGACTATAGCATTAAGTGAGTGTACAATAACAAACATACCTGCACACGAAGGTCAAAGACTGAAGAGGTAATTGACCTTCGTGAGCATATATGGACTACGTTACATAAGCTATATACAGGTGTACACGGTAGCTACGGTCGATATATTCAACACTCCCCCTCAATCGTAGCAACCTAAGCAGTTCCTTCAAGACGTATGAGACCAAAAAGAGATAGAAGATAGAGGAACTTGTCACGAGAAAGTGACTTGGTAAGTAAGTCCGCAGGCATTTCGTCTGTCCTGCAATGCTTGACCTGTATCCTGTGGTTACTGACTTCATCTCGTAGCCAGTAGAAGCGCAAATCGAGGTGTTTTACGCGTCCGTGATGGTCAGGATTCTTCGCCACCGAAATCGCGGACTGGTTGTCAATGTGGAGAGTGGAGGGAACAGTGAAATTATACCCGAGTTCAGTGAAGAGGTTTCGTAGCCAAATGATTTCTTGGGCTGCGGCTACAGCGCTGACATACTCTGCTTCTGTAGTTGAGAGTGTCACGAAACTCTGAAGCCGACTCGACCAGCTTATTGCCCCAGTTCCCATTTTTATGACGAAACCGCTGGTGGAACGGCCATTATCGGGGTTCCCTCCGTGGTCAGCATCACAATATGAGGTGAATAGCTCCCCCTCGCTTTCTGGAGTTGGTCCATATTGAATGCACAAGTCAATGGTTCCTTTAAGGTATCGGAGTAGGCGTTTAAGGGCGGCCCAGTGAGTGAGTCCCGGATTCTTGCTGAAACGGGAGAGTACGCTGACCGCATAAGCAATATCTGGTCGGGTGGCAATCGCAAGATAAGCAACGCTGCCGAGAATATTAAGATAAGGGATCCCTCGCATGTCTGCGAGTTCTTCAGGTGTTTTCGGTGATTGTTCAGAAGAGAGCTTCACGTTCGGATCCAGAGGAGTTTGGACTGGATTGCAGTCTGTCATGTTGGCCCGCTCGAGGACATCAAGGATGTATTGTCGTTGGGACAACGTGAGGGTGCGTCTTTCGCGGTCTCGCTTGATTTCAACACCCAGAAGATATGTTTGCGGCCCTAGGTCACGAAGCTTGAAATGGCGACGTAGCTCCGAAATCACCTTCTGGACATCTTCTGTAGATTTGGTAGCAATTGTCATGTCATCGACATAGACTGGTATGATGATTCGGACATTGTTGCGCTTGTAAACCCAAATACTGTGCTCGCACTTCACACGTGTGAAGTTCATTTCTTCGGTAAGTGTGCGATGAAGTTTCTGGTGCCACTGACGACCTGCTTGTTTCAGCCCGTAAATGGATTTCTTCAGTTTCCACACCCAGCCAGGACCCTTCTCCTGAAAACCCTCCGGCTGCTCCATGTACACTTCTTCCTCCAAGTCACCATTCAAGAAAGCCGAAGAAATATCAACACTCCATAATTCAAGATCCTCGAGAGCACCCAAGGCGAGGACTGCACGGAGAGCAGCCCATTTCGGAGTGGGCGAGAATGTTTCAGTGAAATCAAACCCCGGACGCTGGCTATACCCTTGTGCGACCAGCCGGCCTTTGTAACGTTCAATGGAGCCGTCTGTGTTCCGCTTCACTTTAAACACCCAACGACTCCCAATGACATTCCGATCTTTCGGCCGTTCTACGAGCTCGAAGACATCCATATCAGTGAGAGATTTCACCTCTTCGACTGCAGCTTGATGGTATTTTGATGCTTCCTCCTGTGGTAGGGCTTGCGATTCTTTAAGTGATCGAGGTTCAATGGAGTGATAGGCAACTTGGGTAAGGTCACACTCTTCTTCCACCACATCTGCGCTCACATCACCAGCACCCCATGCTCCTTGGTAGTTCCACGGCGGACGCGAATTATTGGTTGTGGGTTGACGCCGGTATCCACGACCTGTATTCGGAAGTGGCTCAATAAGGCCATCGTCGCGAAACAATGGTTCACATGGAGCTCGTTCGGGTAGAGGAGACATTGGCGATGGAGGACGTGAATCAAAGTCAGAAGGTAGCGAAGTTAACGGTGACTCGGGAGGTGTTGATACTGCTGGCAGTAGTGGTGAATTTGGTGGCGCGGCAATAGGCGGTGAGGTTTCATCAACTAGAGGAGAGAATGACGGTGATGGAGGTAGTTGTACCGGATTAGAGGGAAACAAAGGTGGAGGATCATTTCGTAGTACTCCCCCTTGATCAGACACTGGAATGAAGGGATCACCGAAAGGATTAACGAGATGTTTCATGTTACCGGGACAAACCCGCTCATCAAAAATGGCATCACTAGTGACAATGAGACGTCTGGTAAGAGGGTTCCAAAACTGCCAACCCTTAGAATCAGAGGGGTATCCAATGAAAACACACTTCATAGTGTGAGATTGAAAAGCCTTTCGTTTGTTTTTTCGAATAAGGACATAGGCAAGGCAACCGAACACTCGAAAGTGTGACACATCTGGTAGATGGTTATGCCATGCTGTGTACGGAGTAGTGTCAGGGAAGCGGGAGGTGGGAGACCGATTTCGCACATGCACAAATGCAGCCACGGCATAGGTCCAGAAGGAGGGCGGAAGTTTGGATTCAGCCAACATAGCAAGCGCTCCCTCATGAATGGTGCGATTTGCACGTTCAGCCACTCCATTCTGGTATGGCTTGTCAGTCTCAGTGTGCAAACGTTGAATGCCATGAGCACAAAGGAACTGATCAAATTCCTTGCTCATGTATTCTCCCCCCGCATCTTCATGAAAGGCTCGGATTTTCAGGCCGGGTTGTTGATTTTCAGCATATGCCTTAAAATCTTTGAAGGCTTGGAAAGCCTCGCTTTTATGGCGGAGAAACTGAACAACATATAACCGAGCCTTGTCACAAATGAAAGTGATCCAATAGCGCTCGCCTTTTGAACCAGAAACTGGCATGGGACCCTTCAAATCAGAATGAACTATCTCCAGGAGTTCAGTTGCTACTTTTCCAGGACCTCTCGGGATGTTGGACTGATGTTGTTTGCCAGTGATGCACGGCTCACAAATGGGGTCAGGTTGTTGAGTGCTCATCATCTTGAAGCCGGTTACTAAGCCATTTTTATGGACGCGATGGAGGAGCTCAGAGTTTATGTGTCCCCAACGACGATGCCAGAGCGAGAGGTCTAAGGGACAGGTAGAGCCCATATTTGCAGTCTCTGCTTGAGGGATGACAGTCTCACCGTCGAGGTAACTGACAAAACGGTCATTGATGGGAGCTCGGAAACGAAGCGAGTCATTTAGGAAGAATGAAATTTGAGTCTTGTTTATGGTGGCATGATAGCCCTGTGTGCGGATAAAGCGCAAGGGAGAGAATAAATTGTTTCGCAGTACTGGTACATGCAAGACATCAAGAAATGTGACCCCAGCCCCTTCATCTTTTGGTCTGAACAGCACTGTCCCAATTCCCTCAGCATAGACTACCGAATGATCTGCGAGGCGGATTGCAACCGTTTTTGGAGTATAGGTGGTAAACCAATTACGGTGAGGGGTCATGTGCGCAGAGGCTCCTGTATCGGTGTTCCAGCGATGGTCAAGCGGGGTGATGGAAGAAGTACTTGCTTTAGTGGCTGACTCCTCCGTTGCTGCATTTGCCTTTCCCTTGGGCCTTTGAGCACGCTTATGATCACGGCGTCGTGATGCATCCTTCGTGTAACAGTGATCTTCGACATGGCCGGGACGACCACACCAGGCACACTTCACTGGTGGTTGTGAACTCGAGAAAGGAATTGTCGCTGGTTTCAAAGTGGGAGGCATGTGTCGGACTGCAAATGCTGCAGCCATCGCTTCTTGCGAGTCCAGCTGCTGTTGCCGATTGTGAAACGCAACCTTGAGGGCCTCAAGCTCAACCGTGTCCAATACGATAAGAGATGAGACGAAGTTTTCGTGCTCGGGAGGTAGGGAGCGAATAAGAGCCATGGCTTCAAGTTCATTCAGAAGGTCAACTAAGCCATAGAGCGGACGAGGTGGCGTCGTAGACGGTGACGAAGAAGACGAAGAGGACTCGGAAGACGAGGAAGATTCGGTGGGATGGAACCCAATTGGGATGAGGTCACGAAACTGTTGAACAGCCTGGGAAACTCGTCCAGTTAGAGTAACGAGACTCTCGTCGTCCTCCTTCCGGATGGAAAATATGTTATTTAACGCACTGAACCGGCCTCCCGGCTTCTTTTGCCTGTGAATGGCAGAGAGTTTGGTCCAAATCTCGGCTGGATTGTCTCCAATGCTGTTAATGTGCGCTTTTTGCGACTCATCAATCGCCAGCCGGAGATACCCACATGCCTGTCCCCTTTCCCGGTTCCAGGCCCGAAGTTCGGATTTTTCACGCACAGTAGGGGCGTCAGGGTCAGTCGGCTCAGGCTTAGGCTCTTCTCCTGTTACATGTTGCCAGATTCCTTGGGTTTGGAGGTACGACTTCATGGAAACACTCCATGACGCATAGTTCGAGGCATTCAGGTTATCAAAACCTCGTCTAGAAAATTCCGAAGACATTATGTGAAGGTGTTGCCCTTTGGGGGCACTGAGAATCGACGTCGACGTGTGAAAAGATGGGAAAAAAAAAAAATTGAACCCGTGTCCGTGTATGGAAATTTGATGATCAGTCTTATTTCCTGGGCACGGGGCCCATAACCTATTAGATCTGCACACGAAGGTCAAAGACTATAGCATTAAGTGAGTGTACGATAACAAACATACCTGCACACGAAGGTCAAAGACTGAAGAGGTAATTGACCTTTGTGAGCATATATGAACTACGTTACATAAGCTATATACAAGTGTACACGGTAGCTACGGTCGATACGTTCAACACCACTGATTTCCAAAGGTACCATCTGCTGCGCGCATCGACCTCAACTGGCTTTGATACTGCGAGTATGCTAAGTTAGCGCATGCTTCCCCAAACAGGCACAGAGATGCGTAAACTCACTATTGTGTTCGCTTGCGGATTGGTTCCAGCGGGATACACAACTCCAAAGTCGATGATGTCGACTTTGCTGAGGTCGGGGCTGAACAAGTACTGTGATTGAAAAGGATAAAGACTCAGCCAGCATAATCAACGGGTCTCGGGGCTACATAGGATAACTCACGTTCTCGTAATTGTCGTCGCCCTGGACAAATCCCGTCCGAGTAGCCAAAATCGTTTGCGCAGTAGCAGCCGTCTGAGCAGCGAGCTCAAGGTACGTTTCACATTGTGCTTTGGTGGCGGGTCTCAAAGCCAGCAATATATTGTGGATGTCTCGCCCATCTACCCTAGTCATGATCAACCACATCGCGCCGTCGGCTGAGCAACCTGAATCCAGGTAAAGGTGATTGCCTTGCGCTTTCCCCGCCTGCGAGGAGTGTATGAAGGACGCAAAAGACTGGATATGCATTTCAAGGCACAATACTCACTGCATCTGTTCTCTTGATTTCGTCACTGAACTGGTTCCTTTGATCATCACGAATCAGTTGCTTCGCAATAGCAGGACGCCCGTCTATGTTGGTCGTTTCGAATGTCTTTGAAGATGACAGCTCTGTAAGTGAGTGCTATCCCTTCATGGATAAGGTGACTTACTATAGATACACCAGATCCACGAGAACCAGTGGTGATTTGACGACCGAGGGTATAGGTGTTTCTGTTGATCACGATTCCTAAGAATCATGAGGTCAGTTGAGAGCTCAGCGCGACGGTAGGTAAAGACAAAAGTGAACATACTGTCCCCCGTCCTCTTTGGAGCCGCACGAGCGATAAGTGAATGGACATTGTCGTCGTCATATGCACGACCGAAAAGCCAACCGATGGCACGGCTAATCTTCTTGGTCGAAGACGGGGTCTTAGTCACCGGACTGGTTTTCGAGTTGCTAACAGAACAAGTCGCCTGCGTTCAGAAGAATGTCAGAAACTACAAAGACACTTCGTCGTGCATGTCTGAAGAACTCGCGCCAGTAGGAGGGGTCACTGTAGCCGCGGTGTTTTGTGTGGAAGGCGACGATGGTTGCTTGACGCCTTTGGTAGAGCCACTACTGCTGCCGCCTTTGATTGTCCCGATATTCCCCAAAGGTTCGCGACGTTCAAAGTCGTTGAATTTAACATTGTCCAGCTGCGATACATTCAACATCATAGGGCGGCAAGAGAATCCAAAATCACTTACCTCCCTGATCACGGTGTGGTCATTTGACTCGACAGTCGGTGCAGAGATCACTGCCACGGAGAGACAGAGAGCAACAAGAAGGATGAGGTGACGGCGGGCAAACATCTTGAGATGTGAGTGCTCAAGCAAAAACGAGATAGGTTCAAAGGATTGTTTGTGAACTATAACTGGGGGGTAAGAAATACAGCAGGAGTACAGGTCAGTAGAACACGCACAATGTTCTCTAACGCGCAGCGTCAGATACGAAAGATTTAGGAGTGCAAAGGGACCGGCCCGCGCACAGAAGATATGAGAGGTGAGAGATGAGAGAATTCAATCTGCTGAAGATTGGGTACACATTTCACCTCTTTTATACGTCGACTTGCATTGCAGAGCAAACGGAGCAAACATACTGTATACCATTCTCTTCTCACTGGCGCAAATTCGGATCACCAACAAAGCCAACATGGCAACATAGGCGCTACTTCACTATGGCGCCAAGTGTTGACTACGTCCCCCGACGACCCCTCTGAACCCGAACACCCAATTCACTCCCGGGCATTTGCGCCAAGTGTTAGCAGACGGATATCCGGATCGGCCAACATGGCAATATGTGTGCTGCTTCACTGCAGTGCAAAGTTGGGTTGTGAATTCATTGCTCTTCTCATGAATAGACGGATATCCGGATCGCTGACGAAGCCAACATGGCAATATGTGCGCATCTTCACTGCCGCGCAATGTGTTAGCATGCCCTTTGCATTGTGGAGTCTAATGCAGTGGAGAGGTTCATTGGTATGCCAGGGGAGTGGTACGTTGAGGGACTTTGTCACGTACAACAGCCATGAACCCAAATGCCCATGAAGTTTGGGGGCGGATGGCGAGGTGGGTTCATAGTCCATGGTGTAGGCTTGAGCGCCGCTTGAATACTGAGCGCTGAACGGTCGGGCTTACGTTGCTTAATACATAACTGAGATTTGCGTCTATGCTGTACATATCACGAATGGAAACTCTTGGAAACTACACAAAATGAAGTACTCACAAACTCTATTATACTCTCGCTCCGAGTCCTCCTAAACCTACTGACAGTAAAACCCATTCACGCAGGTAGTGAATATAGCCGATATGACTCAAGCTACTCCGGGTATAATGTAAGGTTTTTTTTTTTTTTTTTTTTTTTTTTTTGGAGGAGGAAGGCTGAGGTTTTTACACCCCGGCTCTTTGCGCGGCGCTCATGGCACCGCCGCAGGCCGAAGCCGCATGACAAAGAGCACCTGGTTGATGGCCTAGGAATTTAAACCTAAGCTTTGTAAGGTTAGTCAGGGTTGAAAGAGAGAGACGAAAAAGAAAGACAAGTGGTGCGGCAGCAAATTCGTATTACCGACCGACAATCCCAACACCCCAATTCGAAAACAAACTCAAAAACGAAACCTCACTCACCAAAACAAACTAGATACCACCCCACCTAAATTCCCAAACACACTGAACCTATGATTCGTTTCATTGGTCCTATTCCTCTCCTAATCCTGTACGACGAACACCTCGAGTACGACTTGGTAGACAGCAGGACCGACAGTAGTTGTAAGAGTGGGTTTATATGCGAAGTTTGCGCCGTTTGCCATCTATATGTGAAGAGTGAGTATGGAGAAGAGAGGGAGGAAGGAAGAAGGAAGAAATTGCACCCTGTTGAATGAAACGATCAACACCATCAAGTTCCCAATGAAGGAGATCCATCGGAGCATTGAATGTATTTCCCGGAAACGATACTAAATATGCCTTGTAGAATCGCCTGTCCCGTACCACATCAATCAGTGTCGAACCAGAACAACAAAACAAGACTCACAAACCCCAAAACACCTCTCTCGCCCATCCCCACCACCCTCCTCCAAACCGAATCCTCAACCGCACCACCCGTAGGCCTTGTATAAACACTCGATGTCCTAAAAACACTAGCGAGACAGCTAGCGTGTAGCTGTCCTAGCTTGGGGTGGACACCGAGGAGGACGGAAGTGTTGAGTCGACGGCTAGTTCGAAGCCGAAGATTGTTAGGTAGGATAGGGGGTTAGGAGTGTGGGAAGGGGGAAGGCCGGACAAGGAGAGGAGCGGGAGAGGGAGAGAAAGGGCTGGTTGGGGAGGGTTTGCTTTTTCAGAGGCTTCGTCGGTAGGTTGGAGGGGAACTTCCGGGATGTTGGGAGTGTAATGATTGGTTGGGTTGGTATCAGCGTGAGGGTTTCGGCATCGAACTCTATACGTCTGGTAAGCATTTGTATCTACGCGAATGCGATACGACAACAAACTCACTTACTCTCTCCATGTCTACATCGGATGATCAGTCCCAAAGAGTAAAGCTACGGCTGCGACGAACAGCAACACGAGACAGGAACCACGAACGCGACTCTCCAGAGCTGCACGCTTTATTCATGACATATATCGCTGAAGCTGTATAAGGGTACCGGTGAGTCCAAGCGTCAACTAACCCAATGCATACACTCACCCTATCAAACAACGTAATCATAACTGCATACATCACACTCGCCCTGCTTTTCCCCACACAATTGCGTTCGCCAATCTAACGATCGAGCGAACGCAGTACAACACCTTTAACTGCTAGGTAGTTGATTGTGAGGTGTAAAAACACCAGAACGAAGAGGACGCTATATGTCGACCACGGTGTCGTTGAATATGGCACGATAGCAGGTCCCATCTAGAAAAAACAAGTTCGTGAGTTTTCTTTGTGCGACTTTCGGAAGGGGTACACATACGAGCATCCCGAATAAAGCCAAAACAGTCTCTTTACTAGCGTCTTTCGCATTCAAATCGCCAACATCTCCGCTTCCCTCCAAAGGCGTTGCGAAATGCATAGTAATGGCTGTCTTGACCCGCCGGCAACAATACCACACAAAGCTCGGAAAGAAGCACTAATGCAAAGAGTGTACACCTGAAGTGGAACGCGTGGGGGTAAGAACGGTAGAGATATTGGTGGGGCGTGTGTAGTTAGAAGTGTGGAAAGAAGTGGTGATAGGGTATCGAGGATAATGGCTGCGTCGTTTAGGACATCGGCGAGGAAACGGTATGTTTTTGCTTCGGGAAATAGGGAAGAACCGAAGAAAAAAGCTGCGACAATGGCTGACGAGAGATCATTGTCAGATTTGACGTTGAGATATGGTATGGTTAAAGGACGACGTACTCCAAAGATGTCCTGGAACACGGTCAGTAAGAGTGCATTTATGGCGGATGCTGAAGCATTTCCAACACCGTATCCTGCGCAAAAAAAGTCGTTTCCAATTGAGTGGAAGGAAATGAACTGTCTAACGTACCTTCTAACGTTGCCCTGGACGATAAGAGTCCAGCAAGCGAAGAACAAAGAGCTTGTAGAGCGTTCAACGTCTGATATCTGGTCGATATGAATTGACAGATGAATTCTATGAGAATAAGACGCACCTAAGATAGTCTAGAGTGCCCGTAAGATATATCACGTTCTCAAATGTGTAGCGATGAACACACCCGGTGTAACGCTGCGTGAATATCCGGCCGGAAGAAAAACTTTCGATGCTAATCCCAACAGCGAGAAACTTGTCCTTGTGTTTCCTTGCTCACAGACTCTTGATACCTGACGAGAGGTACTTGAGTAATGAAGAATAAGCAAAGAACATGAGATACTCACTTGGTGATTTCTAGCTATCCGTGTTCGGATTGAACGACCTGATTCTTCTCGCTTGAGGACTTGCATCGATGTCTCTAAGTCAGAATGTATCTTATTATGTAAGAACCTTTTGCATTAAGATTCATACTCGCTCCGGATTCGAGTAAATCTACAGTAATTCACAAATGGCAGCGTTGTTGGCCCGAACGTACACAGCTTAGTCCTGTCAAGTGTAACTCTACACCATTTTCTGCTCGTATGTTCTCAAATTCTTCGGAAAAGACGACGCTGAGTTGTCGATGAATCTTCAATCGAGGTGAGTTGTGACCATGGTCTATCTATATTGTTTCAAATTTTGAAAATATTGTTAGCATTCGTACTCAGGAGCTCCCGGGCGCAACAGTCCCAGATTGCAGGTCAAAACAATTAAGAGGACAAGGTATTCAAAACGCGCTACCCTATTCCAGTGCTCAACGTCAGCTCAGTATTCGTCGATGTGAATAACGGACAGCACGGTTCACTGTCATGGTCACCTCCTTCATACCCTTCACGGAGTCGCATATGAAAGCATGAGGAGCAAGCAGACAGACAACAATCCAACATGCTACCTTAATTCCATCCACCGATGATTTACCAGCCCAAAACGAACCCCATTCACTCTCTTACTATGAAATATGAAATTGCTACGTATAGGCAGTCAACGTCAGCTCCAGAATTCGACGACGTGGTTAACGAAAGCTCTCGAACATCGAAGGCTTCGGCGGCGGGCACACGCAATACTACGGCCGGTAGAATTCCTGGTCTTAACACACATCTTGTTCAGCACGTTTCCCGTAGTTGAAGATCGGAAAACACAGCACACAGCACGGAGATGATCTTACTGTTGGGCTGAGGGGCTAAAAGTGGTACGTAGGTGAAAACAAGCATACATACATGAGATACAATACATAATAAAAAATTCGAAAGCAATACAAAAATTTTTCAACTACCTACACATAAGAGAATCAAAGCTCGGACGCGAACGACACCGCGACATTTTTGAAAGCGTTGTTGATGCTGTGCTCGTTATGACTAACGACCACCAGCACCATCCCCACCCTTCTAATTTACATCTTTGGTAGTACCCTCATCCCCCTCAAACCAATGAGGCATCAACCGACGAAGAGCCTGGGGTCGACCTCATTAACATCAACGCCAAGATAATAATCATCAATGTCGTCCACTGATCCCTCAACGACACCATCCAAGTCGCCATCGCGATTAAGGTTCGGTTCCTCGACGTAATTTTCAAGATCGGATGGAGGAGTTGCGTATACGCTATCTTCCTTCGCAGTAGATGCGTCGTCAACGTCGCATTCTCCGTCGTTCTCCACTCCTTCGCCTCCATTAGGCAAAGTTGACAAATACGTAGAGACATCGTCGTCCTCCCAGCCTTGCGCACCACCCGCAGCCATAGGGACGCTAGGGCGTACGGCTGGGTTGGGTCGTGTCGTGGGGTAAGGCCTTGGACGTGCTTGAGCCCTGACTGAACTGTCCATACCGCGCACGGGACCAACGCTACTAACGTGGTGTTGGTGTTGGTGTTGGTGTTGGTTTTGGTTTTGCTGCTGCTGGATTTGGTACTGCTGGACTTGATACTGGTACTGCTGGGTTTGCTGCTGCTGGATTTGGTACTGCTGGACTTGATACTGGTACTGCTGGGTTTGGTACTGCTGGATTTGGTGTTGCTGGATTTGGTACTGCTGAACGTGGTACTGCTGATTTTGGTACAGTATTTGCATTTGCATTTCCAGCTGTTGGATTCGAGTCTGTAATTGGAGCTGATTTTCGTATTGTTCCTGGTTCTGGACTTCGTTGTTCTGAAAATACTCGGGTTGCGAAGTAGAACCCAAGTCCCCAGAAGGAGCGTTCATCCTGAGAATCTGCTATTAAAACTCGAAGTCAAACCACCACGGAAATAATGCATACCAGTTTTCTGTCCAGGGAACTTCCGTAGGCGGAGCGGCAGGAAAAGAGCTGTCAGCGACGGTTGGCTGCACATCAGGTTCCTGGTATCCCAGTATATGCCTCAGGTCGTTAGATCGCACTGCTTGTGGGTGATGTATCTCGGGAGCAGGTGCATAAACGATCTCCTGAGGTACACTAGTAGGTGAATCCCGACCACAAACGGATGAATGAACGAATATAACGATGAGTACGAAGCCTGACACGCAACACGCAATCAAAAGACTTACGGAAGATTGGGAACCCACTGAAGAGGAGGTACACCCTCAACGTCGTTGTTAATCGTACCGGTACTATTGTCACTGGGAGCGCCGTCGCTCTGAGGTACAGGATAATGTGTAACGGGAGCAAAATTCGACATTGCGTTGAGCGTAGCTGCGTACGTGACGGGCGTGGTTTCAGTAGTATAGATTTGGGTAGATTTTGGAAATGGTCGGGGGGGCGATTTATGATGAGTTCGATGTCTGGGGTTTGTGTTGGGAAAGTCAAGAGAGGTCGAGAGAATAGAAAGAAATAATCTCTTACACCTGAACGCGATTTCTTTTAAACCTATCCTACATCGAGGGCCACATAACGCGAGCACTTGCAACGACTCCTCGTCCACTGTTGTGTTGCATAGTACTTCATTGTGACCGACTAGGAGGTAGACTGGTCCACTCAGATAGTGATAGTGAGATTTGATTGGTAGAAGGAACCTACACGAGGATTGTTGTTAGAATTGCCAGTCTATTGAACGATTTTTTGATTTTTTTAAATATTTTCTTTATATTTTTTGGAATTGGAACAATGGTCAACAGCAATCCTAGTGAACACTAACCTTTCGACATCTTTTCTCTTCTCTTCTCTGAGACCTTCACTAAGTGACCCTAGTTGAGATGAAGATTGAAGGCTGCCGGTCTTTGCTAGACCGTAGCGACGTTTGAAGAAGGACTGAGTGGGACGACGTGGACGTGTTGCAGGAAGGAAACAGATATACTTAGCAAGAAGGTTTTTTTTCGCCAGCTTGCAATATTATGTCTAAATATGGACCTAAATTTCCACAGTTAACCCTTCTTGCATGCTGCTGCGTGCGCACAACAACTCGCACCAAAAAAATAAATATTCCAATTCCAAAATACATATGTACTTACTGCGCTACGTATGTCGACGAAAGTAATCCACATATTGTCTTTCTTTCATTCATGTTCATTCTCGGACACGATGACCCTGCAACCGTTACGATAGGTACGTACAACTCTTTGTCGGCCTTCGAATGCAACCTCAGGCCTCAGGCCTCAGTACTGCCTCAGTCCTTGTCCAGGATCCAATTCTAGCCATTATTAGGCAGTTCATCGCCACACTTTACGGCTGAACCACAATAGATATCACAACCAGACCGTAGACGGAGTCAAGCTACAAGCTGGATCAAGACCACAATGACATTGACGTGAGCTAGTCGGCGGTACGTACATGCGTAGATTCTCGGAATGTCCACAACAGAAGAACATGTTCCACAATCTCGGGGATGGGAGAGGTCGGGGTAGATTTGACAATGCTCGTAGTCGCGCTCTTAGTCGGGAAGCTTCATTGTCTTCGTCAATTACCCCTCATACACTCCATTCCCCTCAACAAGTATCTCCAATGCCCACGTCAATTTCAACCCCGGAAACCCGCTCAACAGTTTCTCAACCGCTGCACCGGGTATCTCAATCCCACCCTCACTTCCATCCGGCACGCCAAACCGCAATAAAATTCTCCTCGAGGTTCACGCACTTAGCCAGCGATCCTCCTAAGGACCCCTGACGAAATCTCAAAGGAAATATTGATAACCTCGTATCCTCTTCGCGAGGTCATTACACTCCACTTGTTACATCCCTTCCTCTACCTGCAACCCCACCACCTCAATCGAAGCCTTTCGCTCCGTAAGCATCGTCACCTCCGGTTGGCAAACCGGGACACCTTCAAGGACCAACTCAGTGACACCAGACAGGTTTCGCACCACGATCCCAACGATCTGCGTCCCGAATTGCTAGCAATGTGGTCCGTGTACTGTTTGATGGTCAAACGGGTGAGGCCACTGCATGAAGCAGCAAATTCGCGAAGAGGCTCCACATCGACGAAGCAGGAGATGGAAAGAGACGTTAGGGAAAGAGTATGCGAGAGGTGCTGGAGGGAAGTATGTCAAGTAGGAATTGGGAGAGGAACTGGATGCGGTAGCGAAGGATATTCTGAAGGGCGTTGACGAAGTAGTCAAAATTTCAGACCAAGTCAGATCATGGACCAAGGAGCTCTCGGACAAGAGGAAGGAATGAAAACGTTGGCGAAGACAATGGGAGCGGACAACGGGTTAGAATGACCGGGACTATAGTAAGAGATGGAAAGGAAAATGGTGTAAGGCTATTGAATCTGGCTATGATGAGAATTATTCTTACGAATGTCGAAACCAATCCAACCGAAAAGCGCACTGTTCATCCCAAGACACGAAGATACTTGCAAGCCACGACTTTCTCGTTTTGTAGGAAAGATCTTGAAGTCCATCCGCCTGTGACCTGTCGCTTTTGCCTATATTTGAACCCACGCAGAACCAGAAGTAAAGCGGAAAGTGAAACGGGATAACCAGCCAATTGTAGCATTTCTCTGCAGCTGAGAAGTACTTGGCGTTGAGGAGACCGCTAAAGCGATGTTTTTTATCTCTTGACCAGAATGATCACTAGGAATCTTGAGTTGTACACATTGACAATCCAATAATCCAATAAGATATGGAGCGCTATCGTTGATATTGACGAAAGAGACCGTAGACCATAAAGTAGAACAGAAGAGTCGAACCACAGCGAATAAGTCGTTTTTCAAGTTGTTCAGCGTTGGAGATGGATGCTGGCAAGAAAGTCAGTAACGAGCTGACAAATCAATATTAATATTTCTGGATGTAATGATAGTACGACTTCTACCACCCACCATGACTTTGCGGCTACTACTCATGGACGACGGAAGGTATGTTCAAATCGTCTCTGTACATCTTTATTCTCTTACCGTGCATTAGGGTATAATTGGGAATGACTCAAGAGCATGATACAGCTATCGATGAACTCGGAATTTCGGGCAGGGATGAAATTACAGCGTGAACTCGTCCTCTTCGCCAGCATCTCCACAATGAAGACGGAGAGTCTCCATGTTTGGGCAAAGCCGCGCAAGCTGAGTGCTCCAAAGAACGATGATAACGCTATTGTCAATATCTGATAGAACCCACCTCGATCGAAGACTCAAATTTCGAATATTCATCGCTCAGCGTACCTATTCCAAATGGAGAACTACTTGCCTTTTGACATATGGGACAAGACGGTGGGGAGTCAGGAAAGACAGGATCCGTTTTACGTTGCTGGAAAGCGAGCGAAGTGTCGCCCTAATCTCAAAGATTCATCCTAACAAATTCTCGTGTACACGCAATATCTACGCTCACGTCTTTGCGGGTTCAGGACTTTGGGTTGTACTGGGCAGCTATCACACAGGGTCTCCAAGCCAATAGCTCTCAACAATCTCTCGAAATTGGTTTACTACCCAACCTAACCAGCGATCAACGCATTGTTCTCGCGAAGCATGCTCCTTGCCCCTGACCTCGACGAAGCCGAGCCTCTCCGTGAATTCGCTGCTTCGTGCCGCGGTCCCACCCGCTTGACTATCAAGCAGTACGCGGATCACGATCCATGGCGGGTCACATGAGAATGTTGATGTGTCGCATGAGATGGCCCGTTTACCGCGTCTCTAACCCAACGCATACACTCACCCTATCAAACAACGTAATCTTAACTGCATACATCACACTCGCACCTGCTTTTCCCCACACAATTGTGTTCGCCAATCTAACAACCCAAGAGATTCCGCGGTCCAAGCTTGACAACGAACAGACGTCTCACCAAGATTTCCGCCCCGCCCCCCCAAAAAAGCTCACAGCACACAGTTCCCCAGCAGAATTCGCTGTACCCGCCAAACCAGACACCCCGACTGACAGCAGCGCCGCCATCGTTATACGCGGACCGTACACATCGACGAGTGGACCAGCGATGAGCCGTGAGAGGAGCGTAAAAAGCAGCGCGAGGATGTTGGAGTTTGATACTTGCTTTTGGGTTAGGTTGAAGGATGTTGATTGAGAGAGTTAGGAGGAAAACGCAAACCAGGCGAGGAATGAGGAGAAGAACCCTTACTTAGCTTGTCCATGTCAAGGCTTGGTCCGCCTCCGCGCTCTATTCAAGCTAGTTTTTGGTTGGTTTTGGTCATTCTGCGAGTACTGATACGGCGGGGATGCGGACTCAGGTGAGATTTTAGCCTATTGTGGGAAATCATGCCCAAATATAGACGAGCAGCTCCATCTCTTGTCTGCGTAATCAGTAGGTATGCAAGAATTCCTGAAGATGTGGAGGTCAGGGATATAGAGAGGTTGGACTAAGGAGGTTACGCGTTACAAGCTTTGACATCGGTCCTAAATGTACGATTGTTGATGTGAACTAGGAAGGTGTTTGGTTGATTGTCAGGCGGGTGAAGTCTCTGTCTCAATTGCAGAATCAAGCATAAGGTCCCCCCTTGATTGGTCGTGAATGACCTAGATGAGTTGTGATGATGCTTCACTACATCCTTCATGGTGTACTACTAGGTCAATCCAAAAAGTCCTTTCCCCTTTCAGTCATGTGTGATTGTGTAACATGTTTTTTTTTGACACTCTGAGAACATACTACTGATTAGACTCAATGAGGGCAGATATGACTCTGTTGAGAAACCAGATATGCTTTTAAGATGTTGATATATGATTTTATACAGACACATATATCTCTTGCTTTGGACCAAGAACACTAGAAGAACTAACTACATATATTGCAGATATAAATAGGTCTAAAAAGAAGAATCCCTGGTATTGGCAGTAGCAGAGCTACAACATTAGTATACAAACATCTTGAGAAGGATAGAACTTGGAACCACAGCCATTCTTATCACCAACTACACCATCCTCTATTCCTTACACTTCTGCATCTTTGTCCTCCATGTTCATGGCCCCTTGTCCACTACCTTTACCAAGATCTTGCAGCTCAATACCATTATCATTATCACCTGGATGAGTGCCTCTTTTGATCAAAGACCCCTCATGGAAATGTGAAGACACTGGTGTGGTACCTTCTACAGACTGCAATGTTGTGAGTGTAGAATTTGCAGCTGACCTTCCATTGTTATCAAAGGCAAGAGAGGACATCTCTGTCATAGTATCATTGATTGGAGATCTACTGAAATTCACCAAGGCAATGACTGCAATGGGATATATTACCTGTAGAGTATGTGGTTAGTCAGAGTCTATATCACAATCAGTGATGAATCCATACTGAGGAACAGTCAAAAATTGTACCCAGCATATCTGTAAGATATAAAGCAGTGATGCTTTCAGATACAGACTCTGGCAGTTGATTCAATATCAACAGCAACATTATGTTACCCAGCTGTCAGGATATGAGCAGATTATAATATCTGTGGACTGGAACACTTCACCTGTATAAATCCATAGGCAAGTCCTGATTCCACAAAGAGTGCAAGAATCTTCTCCATCTCTGTCTTTTTCTTGCTTCCATGTTCAGAGAAAGATTTGTGATACTGCCTGAGTCAATGTATAAGTACTTCTATAAGATGTGAAGACAGAAAACTGACCAAGCCTTTATATAAATTAATCCTGTTCCTAGTATATTCACTGCAAAGCTAATAGCAAGGCTAGCTATGTTGATCTTATTGAATGTATCACTGTCATTTGGAGCAATAAGCATGATAGCACTAGCAAAGTTTAGTGCTGTGCATTCTTTGTGAGACTTTATTATCTGAATCTGAGAAAAATCAATCTCACCAATATTAGCTAGCATAGTTGAAATAAGGCCCAACTTGATATACATATTTCCAGGCCACACTACCCATGCTCTCCAGGCAATAGTCATGTCACCAAGCAGAATCTTGTCAGGCACATATATATTCAGATTATTGAACATTTAGTTGAATAAAATTGGCTCACATTGAATGTGAATATCAAGTTTCTGAATATTAGCAGTAGTTGTAGCAGAATTTCTGATCTTGCAAGTCGATCATCCAGAGAAAGTGATGGGTTTCTGATGAACCATTCTTGATATTCAAAAAATATTTCACCAAGTCTGCAAGCTATATCCACAGAAAACAGAAGGCACAAAAGACATGTAAGGGCAAACAATAGCTTTAATGGTGTACTGTTCAGCCCTTGATGCCTGAATGTTTTATTGAGAGGAGTTAGTAGCATTGCTTCAGATACTTCATTACTACTTGCCAAAGAGTCCTTGCAATAAGACAAGCAAAGATAATAAATGGAACTATCAGAATATTGTCAGATATGTATAAAGCAAAGTTTGGAATTTCATACAGAATAAAAGTGCATATACACAAAATTCTAAGGTGTAACCAATTATGGTAACACCAAAGTCTAGAAGAGTGTCATTTTCTGCTGGTGTCATCTTGAGCTTTGGTTGTTTGTGAGAAAAGAGGATGTCAATATCACCTATCACCTCTCTGTGTGTCAGTTTTATAGAAATAAGAGATCAAATTGAATCTTCTTGGAACAAAGATCAGTACAGCACATCACAATTATTAGAACAGATGATACCTCAGTTGAGAAGATATCTAAGATTAGGTGAGCTCTCAATGTGCATCATGTTTCACTGGTTTCTGGCCACTGTTTAAGTTTATATACTTTTGAGAACTATGTGATGTAAATCAGTCTGGGATGTAAGATGCTATTGTAGTAGTAGTGCCAACAAGTTACTTGGAATCAATGTTTGTAGCATAGCCATCTTAAAAGTATATTTCTTCATCTATAAACCTATTTGTGCAAATAAACCAGCATATACAGGATTGAAGTATTATAGAGTAATATTAAATATGCAACTCTCTCCTTGTACTGGATACACATAGACAAAGAGAAGACACAAGATTGTGCAGATTGAGATGATTTAGATACAAAGATCAACAGAATCCATATGATACCTCAGGATAGTTGATAGTTGAAATATGAGATGAGAAGGCCTGTCAAATACATTACAGTCCAGCAGGCTATGCCCATAGAAATAAATCTATTATTGAAGAATCAATATGATAGGAATGATTTCTGTGATCCACTCAATCTCAGTTGCACAATCATCTCAACACCATAAAGATTGACATGGGAACACAATCCATCTAGACTGATATTCCATTGAATGGTTTGTTTGTTTGTTTGTTTTTGAATTTTCATCTAGATTGTGAGTGTTACAAGAGAAACAATTGTGCTCCCAGTGATGCTGAATTAAGTACACTAGATGTGCTAAGTACTACATAAACTCCAGCTTAACAAGAAGACCTTGATCATTGTTCAGCTGCAATCTTCAAAGGTTTGCTCTTGGGTCGAGAAGTCCAAGTGATACAGAGGCAAAAAAAAAGGGCATATAATTGACATATGTCGAAACAGTACTTGAGATGTATACATGAGAAACAATACATGATAAAAACCATAACTCTACCACAAATGCAATACAAAATGTTCTCAAGTATGAAATTGTACATAAGTAAGAGAATCAAAGCCTGGACACAAACAACACAAATAATCTCTTACACCTGAGCCCAATTTCCTTCAAACGTATCCTACATTGAGAGGCCACATAACACGACACTTGCACCATGACTCGTTGCCTTTAAGCAGTAAATACAACTCGTCCACTGCTGGTGTTGTGTAGTCACTGTAGTACTTCATTGTGACCGACTAGGAGGTAGACTGAGTGAACCAGATAGTGATAGTGATTGGTAAAAGGAAGGTTAAACCTAAACGAGGATTGTTGTTAGAGATGCCAGTCCATTGAACAATTTATTTTATATTTTATTTTATTTTATTTTATTTTGGAAATTGAAACAATGCCTATTGAACACTAACCTTTCGACATCTCTTCTCTTCTCTTCTTTGATACCTTCATTGAGTTGAGTGACCCCAGTTGATAAATAAAGTTGAAGGCTGCCAGTCTTTGCTAGACCATAACGACCTTTGAAGAACTGAGTGGGACGACGCGGAGCCGCGGACACAGTGTACGGATGTACTTAGCAAGGAAAAAAAAAAATTCTGAATGTTATATGTCTTAATATGGTCATAAATTCCCACATTCAATGACCACCGTCAGCTGCGTGTAATGCTTCCTGCATTGTGCGCACAACCACTCGCACCAAAAAGATTAATATTCCACATATGTACTTACTGTGCTACGTATGTCGACGATAGTGATCCACAGATTGTCTTTCTTTCTTTCTTTCTCATTCTCGGACACGATGACCCTGCAACCATATACGTACGTACAACTCTTTGTCAGCCTTCGAATGTAAACCTCATGCACTTTATTGCTGAACCACAATAGATATCACGACCAGACCCTAGACAGAGTCAAGCCACAAGCTGGATCAAGGCTCGATAAATGTTTCAGACCACAATGACATCGACGTGAGCTAGTCGGTCGTACGTACATGCGTACATTTTCGGAGTGTCCAAAAGAAGAGCATGTTCCACAATCTCGGTGGATGGGGGAAGAGTTGACAATGCTCGTAGTCGCGATCGTGGTCTGGAAGCTTCATTGTCTTCGTCATTTACCCTTCTTTGATCTTAGAAACTTTGCAAGCATCTCATTACACTCCCCTTGTTCTACACCTTCCATTAACGGCAATCCCAGCACCTCATTCCTAGCCTTGTGCTCCGTAAGCATCGTCAACTCCGTATGGCCAACAAATCCAACGACCTGTGTCCCGAAATTAGGATCGTGATCCGCGTACTGCTTGATAGTCAAGCGGGTGGGACCACAGCACGAAGCAGCGAATTCACGGAGAGGCTCGGCTTGTCAGGGAAGGAGTATGCTTCACGAGAACGATAAATCGATCACTGGTTAGGTTGGGTAGTAAACCAAATTCGAGAGATTGTTCAGAGCTATTGGCTTGGAGACCCTGTGTGATAGCTGCCCAGTACAACCCAAAGTCCTGAACCCGCAAAGACGTGAGCGTAGATATTGCGTGTACACGAGAATTTGTTAGGATAGATCTTTGAGATTAGGGCGACACTTCGCTCGCTTTCCAGCAACGTAAAACGGATCCTGTCTTTTCTGACTCTCCACCGTCTTGTTCTATATGTCAAAAGGCAAGTTGTTCTCCATTTGGAATAGGTACGCTGAGCGATGAATATTCGAACTTTGAGTCTTCGATGGAGGTGAGTTCTATCAGATGTTGACAATGACGTTATCATCGTTCTCTGGAGCACTCAGCTTGCGCGGCTTTGCCCAAACATGGAGACTCTTCGTCTTCATTGTGGAGATACTGGCGAAGAGGACGAGTTCACGCTGTAATTTCATCCCTGCCCGAAATTCCGAGTTCATCGATGGCCGTATCATGCTCATGAGTCTTGACAAATTATGCCCTAGTGCACGGTAAGAAATCAAAGTCATACAGAGACGATTCGAACATACATACCTTCCGTCGTTGGAGAGTTGTAGCCGCAAAGTCATGGTGGTGGTAGAAGTGGTAATTACATACAGAGATATTGATTTGTCAGCTCGTTACTGACTTCTTGCCGCCAGCTGCATCCAGGCTGCATCCATCCAGATTCCACAGTCTGAATCTCCAACGCCGAGCAACTTGAAATACGATTCATTCGCTGTGGTTCAATCTCTCTCTTCTACTTTATTGTCTATAGTCTTATTCGTCAATATCAACGATAGCGCTCCATGTCTTATTGGATTATTGGATTATTGGATTGTCAAATGTGTACGACGCAAAATTCCTATCAGTCGGGCTGCGATAGACGGTGTCTGGTCAAGAGATTAAATAATGTCGCTTTGGTGGTCTCCTCGACGACAACTGCTTCTCAGCTGCAGAACGATGCTGAAACTGGCTGGCTATACCGCTTCACTTTCCGCCTTTTTTCTGATCCTGCATGGGTTCAGGGATAGGCGAAAGCGACAGGTCACAGGCGGATGGACTTCAAGATCTTTCCTACGAAACGACGAAAGTTGTGGCATGCCAGTACAGCGCTTTTCGGTCTATATATTACTTCGGTGTTCGTACTTCCAGACAAGTATGGACTTCAAAGCGACACCGAGTAATTCGTTTCGTTGTCGGGCGTTTCGACTAGTATTGGATTGGATTTGACATTTGTAAGAATATTATTTCTCATAGCCATACTCAAAAGGCTTACACCATTTTCTTTTCCATCTATAGCCCCGCCTCGTCGTTGCTATGTCTGCCCAGCCATTCTTATCCGTTTCCCGCCCCATTGTCTTCGCCACCGTCTTCACTCCTTCCTCTTGTCCGAGAGCTCCTTGGTCCATCGTCTGACCTGGTCCGAAATTTTTGACTACTTTCGCCAGCGCCCTCCAGAACGTCCTTCGCTACCACATCCAGTTCCTCTCCCGTCTGCCTTCGCAGTTTTTCTCTGCCAATCCCTACTTGACATACTTCCCGCCAGCACCTCTCGCATACTCTTTCCCTAACGTCTCTTTCCATCTCCTGCTTCGTCGGAGCCTCTTCGCGAATTTGCTGCTTCATGTCGTGGCCTCACCCGTTTGACCATCAAACAGTACACGGACCACATTCCTAGCAATTCGGGACACAGATCGTTGGGATCGTGGTGCGAAACCTGTCTGGTCTCACTGAGTTGGTCCTTGAAGGTGTCCCGGTTTGCCAACGGAGGTAACGATGCTTACGGAGCACAAGGCTCCGATTGAGGTGGTGGGGTTGCAGGTAGAGGAAGGGATGGAACAAGTGGTGTGTAATGACCTCGCGAAGCTTGTAAGGTCGAAGAAGGATGTTATCAATAGCTCCTTTGAGATTTTGTCAGGGGTCCTTAGGAGGATTTTATGTCTACGCTAGCTGAGTGCGTGACATCGAGGAGCATTTATTGCGGTTTGGCGTGCCGGATGGAAGTGCGGGTGGGACTGAGATACCCGGTGCAGCGGTGGAGAAACTGTTGAGAGGGTGTCCGGGGTTGAAGTTAACGTGGGCGCATTGGAGATACATGTTGAGGGGAATGAAGAGTATGAGACGGAGTTTACGAGGAGGGGGTGGGGAAGGGTGGGTGGCACAGGAGGATTGGGCAATTGACGAAGACAATGAAGCTTCCCGACTACAATCGCGATTACGAGCATTGTCAAATCTACACCGACCTCTCCCGTTCACCGAGATTGTGGAACATGTCCTTTTTTTGTGGACATTCCGAGAATGTACGCATGTACGTACCGCCGACTAGCTCACGTCAATGTCATTGTGGTCTTAGATATTTATCGGGTCTTGATCCTGCTCGTTGCTTGACTCCGTCTACGGTCTGGTTGTGATATCTATTGTGGTTCAGCCGTAAAGTGTGGCGATGAACTGCCTAACAATGGCTAGAATTGGATCCTGGACAAGGACTGAGGCAGTACTGAGGCCTGAGGTTGCATTCGAAGGCCGACAAAGAGTTGTACGTACGTATCGTAACGGTTGCAGGGTCATCGTGTCCGAGAATGAGCATGAATGAAAGAAAGACAATATGTATGTGGATTACTTTCGTCGACATACGTAGCGCAGTAAGTACATATGTATTTTGGAATTGGAATTTTTTTTTTTGGTGCGAGTTGTTGTGCGCACGCAGCAGCAAGAAGGGTTATTGTGTGGAAATTTATGTCCATTTTTGGACATAGTATCGCAAGCTGAAAAAAACAAACCTTCCTTCTTGCTAAGTACATCTGCTTCCTTCCTGCAACGCGTCCACGTCGTCCCACTCAGTTCTTCAAACGTCGCTACGATCTAGCAAAGACTGGCAGTCTTCAACTTCATTTCTCGGGGTCACTCAACTCATTGAAGGTCTCAAAGAAGTGAAAAGAAGAGAAGAGGTGTCGCAAGGTTAGTGTTCACTAGGATCGCTGTTAACCATTGTTCCAATTTCTCCAAAATTAAAAAAATTAAAATCTTTCAATGGACTGGCAGCTCTAACAAGAATCCTCGTGTAGGTTCCTTCTACCAATCAAATCTCACTATCACTATCTGAGTGGACCAGTCTACCTCCTAGTTGGTCACAATGAAGTACTATGCAACACAACAGTGGACGAGGAGTCGTTGCAAGTGCTCGTGTTATGTGGCCCTCGATGTAGGATAGGTTTAAAAGAAATCGCGTTCAGGTGTAAGAGATTATTCCTTTCTATTCTCTCGACCTATCTTGACTTTCCCAACACAAACTCCAGTCATCGAACTCATCATAAATCGCCCCCCGACCATTTCCAAAATCTACCCAAATCTATACTACTGAAACGACGCCCGTCACGTACGCAGCTACGCTCAACGCAATGTCGAACTTTGCTCCCGTTACACATGTTCCTGCACCTCAGAGCGACGGCGCTCCCAGTGACAATGGTATCGGTACGATTAACAACGACGTTGAGGGTGTACCTCCTCTTCAGTGGGTTCCCAATCTTCCGTAAGTCTTTTGATAAAGTGTTGCATGTCAGGCTTCGTACTCATCGTTATATTCGTTCATTCATTCGTTTGTGGTCGGGATTCGCCTATTAGTGTACCTCAGGAGATCGTTTATGCACCTGCTTCCGTGATACATCACCCACAACCAACGCAACCTAACGACCTGATGCAAATACTGCGATACCAGGAACCTGATTTGCAGCCAACCGTCGCTGACAGCTCTTTTCCTGCCGCTCCGCCTACGGAAGCTTCCTGGACAGAAAATTGGTACGTATTACTCCCGTGGTGGTTTAATTTCGAGTTGTAATAGCAGATTCTCAGGTTGAACGCTCCTTCTGGGGACTTGGGTCCTGTTTCGCAACCCGAGTATTTTCAGAACAACGAAGTCCAGAACCAGGAACAATACGAAAATCAGCTCCAATTACAGACTCGAATCCAACAGCTGGAAATACAAATGCAAATACTGTACCAAAACCAGCAGTTACACGTCCAGCAGTACCAATTCGAGCAGTACCATATTCAACAGTACCAAACCCAGCAGTACGAGTACCAAGTCCAGCAGTACCAAATCCAGCAGCAGCAAAACCAAAACCAATACCAACACGAACACGAATACCAACACGAACACCACGTTAGTAGCGTTGGTCCCGTGCGCGGTATGGATAGATCTGTCAGGGCTCAAGCACGTCCAAGGCCATACCCCGCGACGCGACCCAACCCAGCCGTACGCCCTAGCGACCCTATGGCTTCGGGTGGTGCGCAAGGCTGGGAGGACGACGATGTCGTTACGTATTTGTCAACTTTGCCTAATGGAGGCGAAGGAGTGGAGAACGACGGAGCAGACGACGATGACGACACTTCTACTGCGAAGGAAACTAGCGTATACGCAACTCCTTCATCCGATGTTGAGAAATACGTCGAGGAACCGAACCTTAATCGCGATGGCGACTTGGATGGTGTCGTTGAGGGATCAGTGGACGACATTGGTGATTATTATTCTCGCGTTGATCATGATGAGGCCGGAGTCAATAAATGGGAGGATGAAACTGGCCCTAACAAACTCGGTCACCCCTTCCTATACGTCTGCCGCCCCACGGAACTCGTCACCTGTCAAAATCTTTGCGACCCCAGCGATCAACCCGACATCTGCGGCAAAAAATTCAAACCTTCCGAGCTCTTAAAACACTTTGCTCAGACACACCAACCCACACTGGTTGGAGATGAAACGGGGTCTACTAGGTTTTGCCGTTGTTCTTGGAACACTTGCCGTCTAGTCCTACCGCTTGACAAGTTGATGGAACATACGAGGCAACATTTGCTTAATACGATTTTGTGTGTTCTGTGTGGGAGTGAGTTCACGATGGAAAGTGATGCGAAGGATCATTTGATAAAGGGTCCTATTTTTGTTGAGGGAAATGACTCGGAGGATGTTGTTGGTGGGGAGTCGGCTTGTGAGAGGTATCAGGAGGATATGGAGTTACCTGAGGTGTTGAGGGGTTATGGGTTTCCGGACCAGGCGACCCAGGCTCTTCGTCGGTTGATGCCTCCCTCATTGGTTCGAGGATGAGGGTACTACTGAAGATGTAAATTAGAAGGGTGGGGATGGTGCTGGTGGTCGTTAGTCGTAACGAGCACAGTATCAACAACACTTTTAAAAATGTCGCGCTGTCGTTCGCGTCCGAGCTTTCATTCTCTTATGTTCAGTTTTGTAGTTGAAAAGTTTTTGTATTGCTTTCGTTCTAAAATTTTTATTATGTATTGTATCTCATGTATGTATGCCCTTCGAATACTACTTCAATGCTATGCTTGTTTTCACCTACGTACCTGAGTCTTCCGACCTTCAGTTACGGGAAACGTGCTGAACAAGATGCATATTAGACCAGGAATTCTACCGGCCGTAGTAATGTGTGTGCCCGCCACCCAGTTCGAGGGATTTCGTTAACCACATTGTCGAATTCTGGAGCTGACGTTGAACGTTGACAGCTTATACGTTGCACCTTATCATCATAAAAGAATGAATGGATTCTCATTATCGGATGGAAAATCGTCGGTGGATGGAAATAGGGTGGCAAGTTGGATAGCTGTCTGTATGCTTGCTCGTCATGCTTTCATGTAGGACTCGGTGAAGGGTGGAGGAGGTGACCATGATAGTGAACCGTGCCGTCTGTAATTCACATCGACGAATACTGACGTGACGTTGAGCATTGGAATAGGGTAGCGTTACATCGTCCTCTTATTTGTCATCCTGGGTCGCTGCGATCTGCGACTGTTGAACCTGGGTGCTCCTGAGTACGAATGTTAACAATTATCTTCAAAATTTGATAACAATATAGATAGACCATAGTCACGACTCACCGCGATCGAAGATTCATCGATATTGCTCAGGACCATCCTTCTAGCCAAAAGTACCATATTGCCTGGTATAAAGCTCGGCCTCGTCTTTTCCGATATTTTTGGGAATATTTGAGCAGAGAACGGCGTAGAATTACACTTTACGCGACTAAGTGGTGTACGTTCAGGCCAACAACGCTGCCATTTGTGAATTACGGAGGGAGAGGATATCGTAGTTCGAAACCATCGAAATCGGGTGACGGCTACCGGCAGGCAAATCGTCTTTAGGGCCGGGTTCGGCTTGAACAAAAATCATTTCGAGCAAGTACACAATCTATCTAAGTACTGCATATTCTCAACCAATCGTGCCCATCTACCGTTATGCCAACTCATCACGTCCTTCCACTCCACAGGCTCTGCCCAAGGACCTTTATAAGAATACAAGAAGCCTGCAAGCACAAAATCTGCAAACGATGGAATATCACCGGCACCCATCACCCAAATGTTCTCTTTCTTCATCCACCCATCAAAAACGTCGAACGAGTCCTTGACTTTCGCCCACTCCGCGTCTCTAGTTTCTGGCGATGGAATTAGATCCTTCAACTTCGTAATGCGCATTTGATAAGCCCTCGTACGCGAGACATACTCACGACTGACTTCATCAACAACCTTGGGAAGATTCGATACGGCGAAGCACATGAAAGTCCCAAAAAGGAGTGTGGACGAAAATGCGACTACAAAGGCCGCCTGTAGAGCGTGGGTCCCTGCTGGAATTAGAGCTGGAGTGTCTGGGTATGTTTTATCGAGGTATCCGGCTATGAGGGCTGAATCGGTCACGATGGCACCAGTGGTATCGTCGTGAAACATGGATAAGGTGTGCATGAGCTTGCCGTCGAGCGGATTCTTCACGACAGGAGTCGCGCCGAGCTTTTTCCCTAGGGCTTGTAGGTCGATGTATTCGACCCATACAGTCTTGAGAGGCCTTTATAGTTGAGGCTGAACCTGTGAAGGAGATGAGACCGACAATGATGAGTACAAGATGTCTTCACTCCTTCTATTCGACGTCACACAGTGACTTATGCTCATACACAACATATGCTATTGGAAAGAACTTGACTCAAATGGCATTAGCTGAACCTTTGGTTTTGTGTACTGCAAAGGTACGCTATCCTCTCGTTCGCCTTGCTTATCGACGCGCTGATTATGCGTATTCGGTAGATATGCCCGTTCGCTCACAGGGTGTGTACCAATCCAACGGAGGATGACCACAGATTCTAACACATATAATAGGTCGCTAGCACTAGCAGAAGCCGGCGCAAACAACTTTACACGATTTGAAATCGACTTGCAGAATAAACCCGAGTGGTATCAATCAAGGGTTAACCTAGCTTCCAAGGTATTCCCTTTTCTCTCCCTTCCAAATGAGTTCTAATGGTGCTGTATGATACCCTTCATGTCGTACTGATAGTATATTCAAACTGAAATAACGCTCCTTCTTTCAATTATGTGTGATTGTGTAACATGTTTGTCTTGACACCCTCCTTACTACTCTTACTACTGACTGGACTCAATGTTGCCTGAGGGCAGCATCATACTCATATCTGCTTGCAGGAGTTGACTCTGTTGAGAGTCCAGATATGCTTTTAAGATCTTGCAATATGATATATTACAGACACATATATATCTTGCTTTGGACCAAGAACACTACTAGAAGCACTAACTACACACAGTGCAGATATAAATAAATCTAAAAAGAAGACTTCAAATCTTGGTATCAGTAGCAAAGCTACAATATTTGTATACAAACTCTTGGAGAAAGAATAGAACTTGGTACTGCATCCATTCTCATCACCAATTATACCATCTTCTATTCCTTACACTTTTGCATTCATATCCTCCATCTCCATGGAATGTTGTCCACTACCCTCTGCAACTTCACCAAGATCTTGCAGCTCAATACCATCCTCAACGTCAATACCTGAATGAGTGCCTCTTCTAGTCAAAGACCCCTCAAGGACATGTGAAGACATTGATGTGGTGTCCTCTGCAAACTGCAATGTTGTGAGTGTAGAGTTTGCAGCTGACCTCCCATTGTTATCAAAAGCAAGAGAGGACATCTCTGTCACAGTATCATCAATTGGAGATTTCCTTAATTTCAACAAGGCAATGACTGCAATGGGATATATTACCTATAGAGTATGTGATTAGTAAGAGTCTGTATCATAATTGAAATCTTACTGAGGAACAGTCCAAGATTGTAAACAGAATATCTGGGATATACAAAGCGATATACAAAGCAGTGTTGCTTCCAGATACAGACTCTGGTAATTGATTTAATATGGATAGCAGAAGTATATAAGCCATCTAACCAAGCTATGAACAGGTTAGACCATCAATTAATTGGAGCACTTCACCTGTATGGATCCATAAGCAAGTCCTGATTCCACAATGAGTGCAAAAATCCTCTGAACCTCTGTCTTCTTCCTCCTTCCAAGTCTAGAGAGAAATTTGTGATGCTGCCTGAGTCAACTTGTCAATACTTCTACAATTCTAAAGAGATAAAACTAACCAAGCCTTCATATAAATCAGTCCTGTTCCTAGTATATTCACTGCAAAGCTGATAGCAAGGCTGGCTATATTGAGCCCGTTATAATTTTGACCTACTAGATCACTAAGAATAATAGCACTAGCAATGTTTAGCCCTATAAATTCTTTGTGAGACTTTATCATCTGGGAAATTTTATCCCTACCAGTATTAGTCAACATAGCAAAAATAAGGCCCAACTTGATATACAGATTTCCAGGCCACACTACCCAAGCTCTCCAGACAATAGTCATATCACCAAGAAGAACCTTGTCAGGTATATTTCCAGATTATTGAGTATAAATTTGGGTAGAATTGGCTCACATTGAATGTGCATACTAAGTCTTCACATATTTTCAGTGGTTGTAGCAGGATCTCTGCTCTTGCAAGTCGATCATCCAGAGAGAGTGAGGAGTTTCTGATCAACAACTCTTTATACTCAAAAATGACTATACCAAGTTGCCCAAAAACATCCATGGAAAATAGAAGACACAAAAGACATGTGAGGGCAAAGAGTATCTTTTGTGGTTTACTCTTCAGATCTTGATGCCTGATTGGCTCAAAGAGAACAATTAGTAATCTTTCTTTACATACTCCAGTGTCACTTGCCAAAAAATCCTTGCAATAAGGCAAGAAAAGATGATAAATGGAACTATCAGAGTATGATGAGCTATGCATAAAGTAAGATTCAAAAGTACATACAGAATAAAAGTGCATATATACAGAGAAAGGAGATGAAAACTAATAATTTAACACCAATACTTATGAGTGCTGCATCTTCTTCTGGTGTCATCTTGAGCTTTGGTATGTGGTAAAAAGAAGAGCTGTTGACCGCCTATCATCTGTCTATGTGTCAGTTTTATAGCAATATGACAACTTATAAAAAACAAAGTTTAGTAGCATCAATCATCAGAACAGAAGGTAACTTGAGGAGATATCTCATCATGACCCAGGAGTCTATTGCCTCAATTGAGAAAATGTATTATTAGCTTAGAAAGTGAGGTGCTATTGCAGTAATGCATGCCAAACTCCACAGTATCTCAGTATAGTTGATGAGTTGATGTACATGTATGAGATGAGAAACCCTCTCAGTTACATATCAGAACAGCAGGCTATGTTGATGGAGATGATTCTAATATTGGGAAATTAGCATCATGACATGGGAGGTGCAACAGCAGTATCAGAGATTTTCTAGATTGTGTCAAGGCAATAAAATGTTTTCATGTGTTGTTGCAACAAATATCAGTTGCCCAGTAATCTCAACTCTTTTAAGGCACATATGCAAACTATGCACACAATCCATCTAGACTAGAATTTCAACTGTGATGTTGCACAATACAGACAGAATACAAAGATAGGTCCGGGTTGAGGTGAGCGTCGGGAAATTCAACCTTTATGGCTTGCATTATAGAGTCGACACTTATGACATAGACAAATCAGATTTCAGGCCAGCAGCACCACTGATGATAATGCCGACCATACATCCGCTACCAGCAACAACGGAGCCAGAGTCACCATCAAAGAGACGAAATTCATGTTTTTATGATTAAACACCGTGACGAGGATAGCTCACACCATAGAGTAGCTGGTGCTGCCGTCTTCGTAGTAATTACGGACACAGGAGCGAACGTCGTTGCCACGACCTATTGTTTGGCCGGTGGCATTACCATGCTTGATCACCATAAGACAGGGTTTACCGTCTTTGTCCAGCGCGGGAGGGTGATGCCTGTCCTCGCCTGGGATAGTATATTTGAGTCTCAAGAGACGGTCTATTGGATAATCGAAGCCTTCGTCTTCTTCCAAGTTAGGACTCATCATTTGGACGCCGATATCGGTAGTGCCAACATCGATGACATTGCCCTCAAAGGTGGTGGCGTCAATCTTGTAGAGGTCAATATTGATGACGACAGAGTCCAAGGTGCACTGCTCTGTTCTAAACCAAACTCGATGAGAGGGGAGTAACTGACATGGCCCAACACGGGCTTGTCCGGGGCCTCCCAGTGCGTCAAGACGTAGTCGGAGAAAGCTGTGAGAGTCTCTTGAGCTTTCTCTGTCCTAGTCGATTATACACAGCCTCTTTGTGCTCCTTTTCAGCCACATCACCAGCCGTCGACCTTAGCGATATGGCTCTTCAGACGCCGAGCCCTATACGCCGTATTTTGAACGATCTGGTGCTGAATGGCAACGAGAAACTTTTTAAACGCGGAGTCACCGAGGAGGACGATCTCATGACAGGATTCACTGATGACTTGCGTTCGAAAGTCTTGTTGTCAGTTCTATTTGGCTTGAAGAAGATATGACGAGTTGTGACAAGGAAAGAGCCTCTTGCTGCCACCACCTTCAGCGACAAAAAAGCCGCCTGTACCTTCACAAGATGTGAGCATACCACAGATGGGGAGACCGAGCGTGGGGGTGAGAGGGTTTCAAATATCAACGGTAGGCTCAAGGAGCTTGGGATTGTTCAAGGGGGTCACGACGGACTCGCGAATCTCGACGTCAACATCGATGATGCCAGACTCTACAAGGATATCCTTGCAGCTCTAGGCCACGTTGGTTCCGTCCTCGACAGAGAGAGATCTGGGCCGCACACCAATCCAGAGGATGACGGGTCTTCCACGTAGCTGATGCGAACTGCATCGAAGCTAGTCCAAGTAACCTTTTATGAATCTAGGTGTTCAACGACCTTGCGAGACAAGTTGCCCTTCCAAAGATCTTTAATCGCATGCTTGCCGACAGTATCGAGTACTATGTCCCTGTGGTACGCCTCTGGGCCAGTAGGTTCCTCCTATGGAATGGTGCAAGTGCGGCCAACCAAGAATGGACGGCACGGCAGCCAGGCAAGCCACATCATTCGAAAATCCGCCATCGTCCTTCTTGCCCATTGAGTAATGGTGGTAATGAAAAGAAAGGATTTACCTGTTTATTCAGTATAGTATAAAACTAGAATAGTCAATAGAATGATTAGAATAGAAACAAAACAATATACGAAGTGATAGTGAGGATTCAGGAAAGAGTGTAAGCGGAAAAGGTCCTTACATAAGATGCATTTTCTGACTTAGAGACATCGATGCAAGTCCTCGAGCGAGAAGAATCAGGTCGTTCAATCCGAACACGAATAGCTAGAAATCATCAAGTGAGGAATTCATTTTTTCTGCTTATTCTTCATTACTCAAGTACCTCTCACCAAGTATCAAGAGTCTGTGAGCAAGGAAACACAAGGACAAGTTTCTCGCTGTTGGGATTAGCATCGAAAGTTTTTCTTCCGGCTGGATATCCACGCAGCGTTACACCGGGTGTGTTCATCGCTAGACTTGTGAGACGTGATATATCTTACGGGCACTCTAGACTATCTTAGGTGTGTCTTAGTATCATAGAATTCATCTGTCAACTCATATCGACCAGATATCAGACACTAAATGCTCTACAAGCTTTTTGTTCTTCGCTTGCTGGACTTTTATCGTCTAGGGCAACCTTAGAAGGTACGTTAGACAGTTCATTTCCTTCCACTCAATTGAAGCGACTTTCTTGCGCAGGATATGGTGTTGGAAATGCTTCAGCATCCGCCACAAATGCACTCTTACTGACTGTGTTGCAGGACATCTTTGGCCGTCTCACCAGTACGTCGTCCTTTACCCATACCATATCTCAAAGTCAACTCTGACAACAATCTCTTTTCAGCCATCGTCGCAGCTTTTTTCTTCGGTTCTTCCCTATTCCCCGAAGCAAAAACATACCGTTTTCTCGCTGATGTCCTAAACGACGCAGCCATTATCCTCGATACCCTATCACCACTTCTTTCCACACTTCTAACCACACACGCCCCGCCAATCTCTCTACCGTTCCTACCCCCACGTGTTCCACTTCAGGTGTACACCCTTTGCATTAGCGCTTCTTTCCGAGCTTTATGTGGTATCGTTGCCGGCGGGTCCAAGACAGCCATTACTATGCATTTCGCAACACCTTTGGAGGGAAGCGGAGATGTTGGTGATTTGAATGCGAAGGATGCTAGTAAAGAGACTGTTTTGGCTTTATTCGGGATGCTCGTATGTGTACCCCTCCCGAAAGTCGTATAAGGAAAACTCACGAACTTTTCTTTTTCTAGATGGGAACTGCTATCGTGCCGTATTTAACGACGCCATGGTCGACATATAGCGTCCTCTTCGTTCTGGTGTTTTTACACCTCACTATCAACTACCTCGCAGTTAAAGGCATTGTACTGCGTTCGCTCAATCGTCAGCGTGCTAGTATAGCCTGGATACAGTTCCGACGAAGTTCAGCAGCAAGTGTTAATACCCCATCTGAGATAGCTTCTCTCGAACGCATATTCGATCGACCTGAATTGATTCGTAATGAAACTAGGAACATCATCCTAGGACGCTGCATCATAGGTTCATCCCTCAACTCTTGCATCATCAATACCCAACTATTCAACATCTTCTCTGACGAGCGATATATTCTTTCTTTCGGACCGACGTGTATCTCTTCATCCGCTTCCTCTTCCTCTCCCTCTTCTGAAACTCTAAGCCTACGTCAGGGCACGAAACCAGATCTTCGGATAATCTTAAAAGAAGGGTTCACCTCCTCCGACCAGCTAAAAGCATGGTTACACGCATGCGAGGTGTCACGGATGATTCAAACGAATACAAAAGGTTCTAATGGCGCACCTCTTGATCTTCTCGGAGTCGTTGAAGATGCCCTACGCGCAGTTAACGAATTGTTTCCGACTTTCGTACAGAAGTTACATCGAGCGGGGTGGGCTACTGTCAATACGGATTCTGACGCTGTGAGTAATGCGGCTGAGAATGATAGGGAGGACGGGGTGACGAGGACTAGTAATCAAAATAAGCTTTCGCTGGCTGTCGCGTTGATGACGGGACCACCGGAAAGTGTCATTCTTGATATAGGAGTTGATGAAGAGTTGAAGAAGGAGAAGTAGAGATACTCTGCTCGGTGTGTATTTAGCGCAATTGAATCCATAGAGTAGCCGCCAAAAAATCTGCCTGATGGTTGCCCGTCGTACTGAGCAGTAAGGGTAAAGGACCAAATTGAAGGTTGAGCTTATTCGCAAAACAGTGTTCGGTAGTCTTTGAACCAAGCAAAACTCATTGGTTGAAAAATTAACTCCTACAGAGGACAGTTCCAATGCGGGGAATCGAACCCCGGGCTGCTGTGTGAAAGACAGCAATGTTAGCCACTACACCACATTGGATTACTTATAAACTTCAAATAGTAGATTCATCGTGCCGGCACCTGTCTAGATGGGGTGCCTCTTGATTTCGCCTCCCCATTGTCAGTAACCACGCAAATAGAATGTTCAAAAGACGTAGATAAAGTAAAGTACGAGAGCTGTATCATACATAGTTTGTTACGGCGAAAATAGATCGACCTCAGAAAGATCGTTCTATGCCAGAGTCCGCTATACGACAACGTTCGACTCCTGAGACGTCTCAAAGTTTTACCTATGAGATAAGGCCTCACGCCTCAGGATTCGGGGGGCCAAGATTTAACACCCCAACCAAGTAACTCGAATAAAATGGGTACCACTTCGGTGACAAGAACCGCAATCCCAGCGTACACGAAAAACTTGGTGAGCACTAGCAGAAAAAAAATGTCAGCTTCGATTTCGTTTTGGTCCCAAACAACTAGACGTACCATCCGCATCATAATGCTTCACAACCTCAGGACCTTCCGTTCGCAGTTTACCCTTCTTTTCGTCAATATCACCTCTCCCATTAGCAGCAGTCCCGTTTCCTCTCGCCTTATCAACCCTAAGTTTGATTTCCCTCCCGCCTCCCATGCCTACACCACCCGTACTTCCTACATACATCCCACTCCCGCTCCCAATCTCACCAGTCTCCTCGCCGACTCCGCCCGAGCTAGGTAAATCAATCACACTAGGAATCGGTCTCAACCCACTGAGACTCCCGCTACCCTCATCAAACCTGAATTCACTCGGGACATTCTTATAGTCCGTCGCAGGTGTATAGAACCTCCTAGTGGGTAATTCAGTTGCCTTTGCGACTAAGCGGAATACAGGGGGTAGTATGACGTGGAGCAAGGACTTTGCGATAATACGCCAAGCAAAGATGATGAAGATGCCCACCAGCATTTTTATGAACGCCATGAACCACCAAAGGAAGACATCTTCAGCGGTGCGTGGGATGGACACCCAGGAGCTTGTTATAGAGGTGGTGCCATCGACGCTCACGTCTCGGAAATGCTCGTAGACCCATCCGCTACCAGGCATGACCACCGGACTCACGAGATTGTCAAGCCCAAAGTAGACAAATGCCCAGCGGGCGACGAGTGCACCAATGACGACACTGCCAAACGCAATGGCGTCTTCGAAACAGGGACAATCATCTACAGGCTGGGGATGCTGATTGACACCGAGCAGTGAGAGCGGGATGAGTAAAAGCGGAACTTCCCACCCGCCGTGCCGTGTCCAAGATTGGAGATGCGAGTTCAAGTTGAGACCGCGGAGGAGATAGATCGTGTTTGGGTTCGCGGAAGACGATGGATCAGAAGAAAAAAGGGGTATCAAGGCATAGGGTATAATCGACTGCCATGTCGACAAAAGCGATGATAAAGCGGCGGGAAGCTGTACAGGAATTCCAGGAAATTCAGTGAAAATCCACCAGATTCCCGCGCCTAGACAAAAGCCCATGACGCAGTCGGTGAAGGAATGCATTGCGGTGTAGAGTCGTCCGAAAACGATGGAGAAAGTGTACCAGATGAGGAGAACGGTGAGTACGTTGAATGTAGTCCATGTGATCAGACCTTCTGTTGCGAAGGTGTGAATGTGTCCGAAGAAAAATAGTGCGATGGAAACGCTGTTGGTGGAGTGAGTAGATGGGAAACCGTACTCGAGATGATGAGTTCCAATGGCTGATAATGCGGTGATCAACGGGAAAACGTGCGTAGGAATAGAAATTTTACTCACTCAGTCGAGTCACTGGAGGAGCAAAAGGACGCGGGGAACAAAACAGATCTTTGAGAACAGAGGCTACGTATACACCCATTGCAAGGACCATCAGCAACCTGTAAGGTAACGCGAGATGAGAACGCTTTGCCGATGGGAGGAAGTGAGATTTTCTCACCCTCTCCCCATTTCCTCATATCCAAAGAAAAACAGAGCAGGCAAAACGGTCATGAAGAACGTATGTGTTCCCAACGAAGATGTATACACGAAATAGGCATCCAGGAACGGCGTTCGAATTACATTCTACTCAGAGAAAGGCGGTCACTACGAGGACAGCGTCTAGCCACAGCCTAACTCACCTGCATCCGCGCAATGATTTTCGTCTCTCTTCTCACTCTTTTCACCAACACCCTCCTTACCGCAGCGCGCCACGAAGACAAAGTCAAATCATATATATCCGTAGATTGCCTTCCAGGAGGTTTCGTCTCTACTTTCGGGGCGAGGTATGCACCTGATTCGGTATGGTAAACATAAGCCTTGTTGTCTACCTGAGGAATAGGAGAAGAAGAGCGAGACGAGCTAACGGAAGAGGGTTCAGAAAGCGTGAAATGAGTATGAGCAGACTTTGTATTTTCGTTAAGGTCGTAAACGCTGTTTTGCTTTTCAGAGGTGGAAGAAAACTCGGCCTGCATCATGAGAGTCGATGCACACTCGACCCCCAGAGATGTTACGAAGTTTTTTGAATTTACGCTAACCGGTATTGACCGGCAATCAATTATGTAGCGGCGATGTCCGACCCACCACCCGGCGACCCACCCTGCGACCGACGCCTCTGCTGCAAGATCTTGCAACTGCCATGGCGCCTCTCTTGCCATACTGATTCTACAATAACAGAGCTATTTATATGGACATAGCCTACTAGACTGCGAGTGTATGTATTAGATCTTCTCGTCTCGTATATCAACTATATTGAGATACTATATGAACTGTGTCAAGTTGCATCTGAGCCTGGCACCTATATCATGTTATCTTTGTGCATGCGCTACCTTCCATCAAGTACAAGCAGAAATTTGTATATATCACCATGAAATTCTCAGTTCTGTCTATATATACTGGATTGCACAAAAATTCTTATAGAGAAAGCCATCTATTCCATAAGATTAAGATCACCAGGGCCTGGATAGTTGATACAGGTGGCATCTCACATTCCAGGCTGATTGATCAATCATTATGTGGTTCCCAAAGTTGTGTAGTAGCCAGATGCTAGTAAGACATGATGTACTACTGGCAAGCTCCCCTAATCTGAGATATCTTCTTGACCAAGATATCTTCTGTTTCTATACTTGTGATATGCTGTACTGAGCTTTATTGTTAAGTTATTCAATTTGATTCCCTGTATCTATAAAACTGACACACAGACAGATGATAGGTGAACCTTCCGGTTCTCTTTTCTCACAACCATCCAAAGCTCAACATGACACCAGAGGAAGATGCTTTCCTTCAAGCTATTGGTGTTTCTATAATTGGTGACACCTTAGCATCCTGTATATATGCACTTTATTCTGTATGGATTTTTGAATCTTGTCTCATAAAAATCTGATCATATTCTAATAGTCCCAATTATTATCCTGGCTTGTCTTATTGCAAGAACTCTTTGGCAAGTCAGAATGGAGTATGTAAGGTGATACTACTAATTTCTCTCATTGTTACATTCAGGGATCAAGGACTGAAGAGTACACCATGGAAGATATTATTTTCCCTCATATGTCTTTTGTGTCTTCTATATTCCATAAATATTGCCTTTCATCTTGGTATAGAAATTATTCTGTATCAAGAGTGGTTGATCAGGAACCCTTCACTTTCTCTGGAGGATCGATTTGGATATTCATTTATCCTGCTACAACCACTGCGACTCTTTGATAACTTGATAAGCACATTTAATGTGAGCCAATTTTACTCAACTATATGTTTATTAATCGAGATATATATCTGGTTAGGTTCTTCTTGGTGATATGACTATTGTCTGGAGAGCATGGGTAGTGTGGCCAGGGAATCTGTATATCAAGTTGGGCCTTATTTTTACTATGCTAGCTAATATTGGTAAGAATTATTTTTCCAGATAATGAAGTCTCACAAAGCATGCATAGAGATAAACATTGCTAGTGCTATAATTCTTAATAGCCCAGATGACAGTCAAGATTATGATGGGATCAATGTAGCCAGCTTTGCTATTAGCTTTGCAGTGAATATACTAGGTACAGGATTGATTTATATAAAGGCTTGGTAGGTTTCTTTTCTTCAAGATTATAGAAGTACTTATATGGTGACTCAGGCAGCATCACAAATTTCTCTCTGGAATTGGAAAAAAGAAGACAGATCTTCAAAGAATTCTTACACTTATTGTGGAATCAGGACTTGTCTATGGATCCATACAGGTGATGTGTTTCAACTCAAGAATGTTATAATCTGCTCATAGCCTGGTTAGATGGCTTATATACTGTTGCTATTGATCTTAAATCAATTGCCAGAGTCTGTATCTGGCAGCAACACTGCTTTCTTTCTTACAGAAATTCTGGGTGTACTTCTTGACTGTTCCTCAGTATGAATCCATCACTAATTGTAATACAGACTCACACTAATCACATATTCTACAGGCAATATATCCTATTGCAGTCATTGCCTTGGTTAAATTCAGGAGATCTCCTATTGATGATACTGTGGCAGAGATGTCCTCTCTCTCCTTTGATAACAATGGAAGGCTCACAACATTGCAGTTTGCAGAGGGTACCACACCAGTGTCTTCACAAATTCATGAGGGATCTTTGGTCAGAAGAGAAACTCACTCAGATAATGATGATGGAGTAGAGCTGCAGGATCTTAGCCAGGTTGCAGAAGATAGTGGTCAAGTAAAGTTGCAGAATTTAAATGCAGAGGTATGAGGTTCACAAGTTGAATTTCCTTTTTCTTTTTTTTCCTCTATATGTTCTTCTTCAGGCTCTAGATCTATTTAAACAATTTATCTCTCAGTATTTCTGGAGTTGTGTACTTGGAAATGATTTTCAGTGTTTATAGTTATCATGAATTCTGAGATTATTGTTACTGGGGCCAAGGCTATCAAAGTTCTGAGAGAAACCATAACCCATGCTGCAACTAACGCCTCTCCTGTTCTATCTTTGACTCAGCACAGTTTTTGCTGCAGGACCCTATGGATACATGTAGAGCACACAGCTAATATAAGGTATTGTCTTGAGATAAGTACAGCCTACACTGTACTTTATTTTAGAAATTGATTAGGGAGATATGCAAAGACTCAACAAGAAAGATAGAAACCTCAGTGATATTCAAAAAATCCAAATAAGTTACATTGTACAATATCAGGATCAATTGTAGCAATGTATTCTGTTACAGGGCTAGAATACTGTTAGTACTGATTAACATGTATTTCAGAGACCTGTGTGCATCTATAGAGTATCACCATGATGCAGTGATTTGAACTGCCCAGCACTGGGCTTGAAAGATTCATTTTGATTTCTGATAACATCAATCCTCAAGACCATAAACCAGGATTTTGTGTATAGCACCTGCCCTATTTGGTTTAATTGTAATGATGAAAAGCAATTGCATTGTCCTATCTATAAAACCAGCATGCAGACAGGTGATGATATTGCAGGTCCTCTCTTCTCACAACCATCCAAACCTCAAGATGACACCAGAGGAAGATGCTATTCTTCAAGCTATTGGTGTTTCCATACTCGGTAACACCTTAGTATCCTGTGTATATGCACTCTTATTCTGTATGGTTTTGAAAATCTTGTTTTGTACATATCTGACCAAATTCTGATAGTGCCATTTATTATACTTGCTTGCCTCATTGCAAAGACTCTTTGGCAAGTCAGAATGGAGTATATAAAGCAATACTACTAACTCCTCTCATTGTTACATTCAGGGATCAAGGACTAAAGAGTACACCATGGAAGATATTATTTGCCCTCACATGTCTTCTGTGTCTTCTATTTTCCATGGATATAGCTTGCCAAATTGGTGAAAAATTCATAGAATATCAAGAATGGTCAATCAGAAACCCCTCACTTTCTCTGGATGATCGAGTTGCAAAAGCATATATCCAGCTACAACCACTGCACATATTTGATAACTTAGTAGTCACATTCAATGTGAGCCAATTTTACTCAACTATCTATTCTATAATCTGGAACTATATCTGGCAAGGTTCTTCTTGGTGATATGACTATTGCCTGGAGAGCCTGGGTAGTGTGGCCTAGGAATCTATATATCAAGTTAAGCCTTGTCTTAACTATGCTAACTAATATTGGTAAGATTTATAATCCTAGATGATAAAGACTCACAAAGAATGCATAGGGCTAAACATTTCTAGTGCTATAGTTCTCAATAGCCTAGATACTGGTACAGATTATAGTGGGCTCAATATAGCCAGCTTTGCTATTAGCTTTGCAGTGAATATACTAGGAACAGGATTGATTCATATAAAGGCTTGGTCAGTATCCTTTCTTCACATCTTATAGAAATACTTATATGTTGACTCAGGCAGCATCATAAATTTCTGTCTGGAAGTGGAAGAATGAAGAAGACAGATAATCAGAGGATTTTAACACTTATTGTGGAATCAGGACTTGTCTATGGATTCATACAGGTGATGTGTCTCAAATCAAACATGTTATGATTTGCTCATAACCTGGTTAGATGGCTAACATACTGTTGCTATTGATATTGAATCAATTGCCAGAGTCTAAATCTGGCAGCAACACTGCTTTATATCTTATAGAAATTCTGGGTGTACTTCTTGACTGTTCCTCAGTATGAATCCATCCACTGATTGTAATACAGACTCACACTAATCACATATTCTACAGGTAATATATCCTATTGCAGTCATTGCCTTGGTTAAATTCAGGAGATCTCCTATTGATGATACTGTGGCAGAGATGTCCTCTCTTAACAATGGAAGGCTCACAACATTGCAGTTTGCAGAGGGTACCACACCAGTGTCTTCACATATTCATGAGGAAACTTTGATCAGAAGAGATATCCACTCAGATAATGATGATGGAATAGAGCTGCAGGATCTTAGCCAGGTTGCAGAAGGTAGTGGCCAAGTAAAGTTGCAGAATCTGAATGCAGAGGAGTGAGGTTTACATGATGAATATCTATTTCCTATATGTTCTTCTTCAGGCTCTGAATCTATTTAACAGTCGACTTGTTAGTATTTACACAATTGTGTACTCAGAAATGATCTGTAGTGTTCATATTTATGATGAAACGAGATTATCGTGACCGAAGTCTTTGATCCTAAGGTGCGAAAAACCCGAGAGAAAAACAGAAAACATATATAGATTCACCAGAACCCAAGAAGAAAGAATGGAACAACTCACGGAAAACGAAAGAAACTTTACATAGACCCACAAAGATCTAAAATAAACCCAGAAGAAAACCCAAGAAGACTTCAAACAGAAAACGGAACAGGTGTATAGATCCACGAAGCCCCCCAAAATAACAAAGGATATAGAATCCACAAAGCCCAACTAGTAGAAATAAAACCCAAACCTTTAGCTAGAAGCGCATGCCCGACCAGCTGGGCGGACAGTCCTGGCTGATGGTGCAGCATTGTCTTTGTTGGACGCGCGCTTGCGTCTCATGCTAGTAGCGTACGAGCCCGTTGCACTGTCTTCGCATTCGCGGAAGACAAAGGGCTAACAGTCATATGTTCGGATGGTGGTGTTGATCACAGTGATGAGTTCCAAAGTCACCGGGGCAGGAAGGCGGGAGGGCGTCAATCGAACCGCAGCTAGGCAACTGAGGTGGTCGATGAGCAGAAAAATAACAATCCTCGGAAAGAATTTACACCAGTATTACTCGATCGTATGTAAGTGTCAATAAGTAGCACCAGCACTCGTACACAGTTGATAAAGAAAATAAGACTTACCTCCAAGTTCAAGTCAACCAATTCCACAATCGTCGTCGTCCGCCGACTCTTCGAGCGGAGGAAAAACGGCCAAGCTACGACATCCTTATAGACAAATGAGGTGTCAAACCCGATGCGTGAGGGTGAAGAACATCCGGCTCCTCAGAAGGGATAAGCTGAACCTACATTACAGCGTCAGCACTCATGCACAGTCGATAAAGAAGAGAAAACCAACCTCAGAGTTCAAATGTTGACAAGTTACAACCGATGTACGTTGAAATGAAGTCGTCTATTTCTAAAACTGCCGTGTCAAAGTCTGCCTACAGCTTGTTCCTCAGGCTTCAAAGTCTCGCCAGTTTTTTCTTCCTGACTCCTGAAACATTTACCGCACGTCGACATCACAACATCGAGACTCGAGACCGGACGGTTATCGAATAGGGGTGATGGAAAAGAGTGGAATGATATCGAATTTGTCAGACCTCGTCGCCGAAGCCGCGTCAGCCTCGTAAGCACCCCACTCATCGTGAGAAGATTGAGCGGGGCTTGCCGAAGCCGCCAGCCTGCGGTCCTGCGCCTCGCTGCCGCATTTCGACTCGAACAACCTCCAGCAAACAGAGTTACTCTCTCCATCTTCCAAAGACATCTTCCTTTGTTATTCCTCATACTTCACTGAGCTGGCTTAGATATCAGCTAGCATCTATACTTTCATGCTTGTCGATAATCCGATAATGCAGCAGCCAGTTTTTGGCGACAGCTCCAGCTCAAACATGAACGATCTTTCAGAATTCTTTCATACCGAGCTCTTATCTTCATCTTCATCTACTTTGCCATCGACTGGGGCAACACTCTCTCCTGGAGCGCCTGGCTCCAGTTCTTCGCGTGCCTCCTCGCCGTCATCCCCCTCAGACTCCCTCTCTCAAATTTTGAGCACGCCACCGCAGCAGGCTCTTCAGAACTCCTTTCCAGAAGTACAAGACCCGTACTCGTTCTTGGGCGGCAGTGGTGCCAATGCTGCCAACTCAAATTACGGTTTTGGCTTTGGTGGCGGGTTCAGTGGCGCTAGTGGAAGCAGCTCTTTCTTCAACTTCCTCGATGAGGATTTGAAGGTCGATCCCAATAGCGCAATCTCTGGTTTTAGTGGACTTGAAACCGCTAGTAGCAGCGCCCCTTTCGAATTCTTCAACACTTTCACCGGTACTGGGGATATTGACATGACTACCAGCTTAGAGACCCTTCTCAAATCCGCCAGCAATTCCATGTCATCGTCCCCTTCTTCGAGCTCTGGCACAGGCTCGGGCTCAGGACCAGTGGCATCAATGGCGATTGATCCCCAGCTGGTTGATACCCCATCTCATGCAGCCAGCGACGATGAAGAAGAGGATCAAGAAGAGGAGATGGAGGATGCGGGCCGAAAAGTGCGATCTACTTCTAAGCCTGGCACTAAAAAGACATTGAAGGAGGACGAAAAGGAGACGTTGACCCTCACCATTGCTCCTGTCAAGGTCGGCGGGCACGGCAAGGCTCGTAAGGGTACAGTGCAGGGCGGGGGTGTAACTAAAAAGGTTGCTTCCTCTTCTTTGTCGACCGTTTCAGCCTCCACTTCCACCCCTCTCCCCGCAATCACGACCTCAATTCCTTCAGCCTCATCGAGTTCCTTGCTTTCTGCCTCGTCCTCTCGAAACAAGGAGAATGTTTCTTCTATGTCCAGCAAGAAGTCCGAAAAGGATTCAAGCGAGAAGGACGACGACGACGATCTACCTGCCGACTGGCGTCCACCCCCTGAAGTCTTCCAGAAGATGTCGAGTAAAGAGAAAAGACAGCTGAGAAATAAGATCAGCGCTAGAAATTTCCGAGTACGACGAAAAGAGTAATAGGAGCTCAGCACAATGGGCGATCATAACCTTTATGTATGCTTCGATGCTGACTGAAGTTTCTCTAGAGTACATCAACACCCTCGAGATGGACATCGCGGAACGCGACCGCCTTCTCCAAGCTATTCGATCGGAATTAGGCTCCACACAGTCTGAGAATTTGGCCCTTCGCCAGGAAATTGCTACGCTCAAGCGAGCGTTGCTAGATGGACGGGGAAGCTCCTCGCCTACCTCGATGCCTATATCTCCGGCATCGTTGCGTACCTCATCACCGACGTCAAGTATACGCGGCGCAGATGTCAACCTCAATAGCACTGCAGTCAGCATCGACGACCTCAATCTTCCTCCTCCTGCACCTCTCCCCGAACGAAGTGCGGCTGACGAGCTGGCCGCTCGCGTTGCTGCCCCGACCGCATCATCGTCAAATCTTCTCACACCAAACACCCAGAAAGATCTACCTATTTCTCCTCGTGTCAATGGTGGCTTTTGGGGCGGAGTGTCTCAGTCTGGTTTTGGCGGCCTCGGTGGAATGGGTGGTGGAATTACACCTGTACACACGGTTTTGATGCCAGACCTCAACATGCGCACCGAGGCGAATATTACTATTGGCCAATGGGTGAGAGATGTCGTCGCCGCAAATGCTGCCGCCGCCGCTGCAAATGCAGCACCCAGTGTGCCTGGGGAGCTACAGGAAAACATGAACCCAATGCTAAAGGCTTCTCCGCAGGAGGAGACTCCTGCTCAGGCTGGGTTCGATGGGTTCGCGGATTCGAATTTGTTTACCATGAAGACATTAGATGCGTAAGTCCTAATCTTTTCCTAATATATGCGCTGTTAGTTGATAGTTTCGTCACAGATATCGTATGCAACTATGGTCGAAGATGGCTTCACAGCAATCTCACCACAATCATCATCATCACCAACAACCTCAACAACCTCAACAACCTCATCAACCTCATCAATCCCACAATTCTCATTCTCGCAAGCTTTTGGAGCGCGAGCTATCCCCATCGCCTTTCACTCTCCCGACTCACCAACCCGGTGCGAACCACCCTCACCTCAGCGGCCTCGCGTCGTCTCTCAAGCCTGCTTTCTTCGTCAACTCCAACAAGCCGAATATGCCGACTTTGCCTTCGCAATTCTCCAAACCCCCTGTCATGGGAAGTACGCTCAGTGCTTTGTTAGCTGGGAAGCATACCGTGCCTTACTCCTCTTCCTACTCTTCTGCATCAAGTGCCTACCCTTCGCCCCCTTCGTCGCCTAATCTCAGCGGCAGCGCGCTCGCCAATAAGGGAGGTGCTGGTGCGAATGGCAATGCTGGTCAGAAGCCCACCCCCGCGCAGATGCAACAAGCACAGAATGCGATGTACGCTGCGGCGCTCGCAACCACCGCCAGCCAGACTTTGCTAGGCAGGTTGGGGAGCGCGTTCTGGGATGCGTTCTCAGGCTCGGGACATGGTGCTGGCGGTTCTAGCTCGGGAGTTAAAGCTTGGGATGCGGATAAAGTACGGAAGGTGCTTGAGGGTAAAGCTGTCGTTAAAGTTGTCGATGTGGACGAGCCTGCCAAGGCGGCTGTTCCTGTGTCGCCCAAGTCGTCGCCTAGGGTGCTGCCAAAGGTGAACGCGCCTGTGACGACGATCAAGGAGGAGAATTGTAATGTGTCGTCTTTGTTGGAGGAGAGTATGAGGAGTTTGACGTTGGGAAAGAAGTGATTTGGCTTTAGGCAACACTGGCTGTGGCGTGAATGTGAAGGAAAGAAAGAAGTTATTTATGATATGGGACGGTTGTAATGGAATTGTTGTCTCGTTCTCTTTTCTCCTTCCTTTTTCTTTTTGGTTCTTTTTGCTTCTAATACTACTACGACGACAGCAGGCTATCTAATTGATAGAGGTCTAGCGTTGATCGTGGCCCCACTCTCCTTATTGCCGCTCGGTTTCTTTCTCTTACCCAGTGTTCATCGACAACGCGGGTTTCCTCGTATATCGTGTATATAATATGTGTTTCATTCCTGCTCTCCACTCTCTCCCCGTATCTTCTCTTCATCTGTTTCTTGATCTCACACACCCCACCTCACTCCTCACTCTTTCGCCATCTCCTTATCTGTTGAGACCGACGCTTCTCCAGAGTCGTCTCTTCTCACGCGCTGTAAGTGCCGCGCTCACCACCATCCTTCTCCTTCTCTTGTTTCGATGTTTGTCCCTACTCGTGTCTCTTGTTTTTGCTGTGACTCTCGCAACGCTTCTCGGCCTGTTGATAAGTAGATATAAATTCAACGTATAATGAACCAACCTATCAATGATTTGTCAGCTCGTCCCCGACCTTTTTCTTGATGGCTGCCACTTTTGCTGAGCAAATTGAATTCACCAAAACGCTAATTATAGAAAGCGAAGAATTGCTCTTCTGCTTTACGGTCTTTTTTCTCGGTGGTATCAACGAACCGGTCGTTACGACGTTCTCTTGAATTGTGCGCGACTCGGAATCTCCCTCTCGAGGCCGCGATAGGCAGCAGTCAAGGCTACCACAATCACGAGGTCGTCATCGTCAGAGATAATCACTGCAACTTGCGAGCATGTGCTGCGCGGCTGAACGGGTACGTGACTGTTTTCAAGTTTGTGTTATTGATGATCATGGCGACGTCGGCGAGGGCACGACGTTATCTTTACCAGTGGCTCCTTCATTACCAACTACTTCTCAGCTACAGAAAGAGTAGATGCTGCAACTCGCTGGCTATACCACTTTTCTTTCTGCTTTTCTTCTTGTCTTTCATGCGTTCAGGGATAGGCGAAAGCGACGGGAGGATGGACTTCAAGATCCTTACCTGAAGAGGCCGACGAAAGTCGAATTGGCTTGTCAGTACCTTCGTGTGCTGGGATGTACAGCGCTTCTTGGTCTATCCATTGCTGCAGCGTTCATACTTCCAGACAAATGTGGGCTTCGAACCGATTCTGGGGCGCTCATTTCGTGGTGGGGACGTTCGACATATGTTGGATTGATTTTGACATTCGTAAGGAGGTTTTCGTTTCTCGTTTTCGTATCTCATATCATCTCCAACAGGCATACACCGTGTTCCTTTCCATCTCTGCAACTGTTGCAGCACTTCGCTGGAATATCATCTTCACAAGACATCTGAATGGTTGTCTCTTCGTCGTGCTGGCAATCTACGGATACCGTGATATATATCCTTTGGTAACTTTCAATAAGGTACCAATGGATCTGTGTGAGGGCGCTTTCCTATGGACAAAAATAGCGTTGCTCGTTATTCTTGCCGTAATCATACCTTTCTGCATTCCGCGCCGGTATGTTCCTGCAGACCCCGAGGATAGTTGAATCGTGATATGCGTCATATATGTTTTGTAACACTGTTATTTGCAGGAACCAATGCCACATCCAAACCCCGAACAGACCGCATCCATCCTTTCCCTGGTTCTTTTTTTCTTCCTCGATCCTGTAGTGTTCAAGGCCTATCGAGTTCCGCATCTCCCTTACGAAGAACTTCCTCCTCTTTCCGACTCTGATCGAGCTGGAACTTTGAAAAAGTGGCACTTTCCGGTGAGTTAGAACACACCGCCGTTAGCGCTTGCGTTGTGTTGAGAAATAATACAGTTCCTGGATATTTACTCGGGAGCCAAGAAACGTTCGATGGCTTGGAGTCTTTTGTGGATATTCCGAAACGAGTGGACTCAGATGGCGTTGGCGATGATTGTACACGCGTTCGTGAGTATGGGATCGCCAGTTGCAGTCAACAGGCTTTTGAGGTCACTTTCATCCCCTTCGTACCTATTTCACGGCGAATAATTTTGCTTTACAGGTACCTCGAGCCGAATGGTAAAGAAACAGACATACAACCCTGGTTCTGGATCTTGGTCATGTTTGCTAGCCCAGTGGGCATAGCTGCGTCCATGGAGTGGTATCTTCGTGTTTCTGTATGTTGTATCCTCGCATTCTACTTACGTGCCATTTAAATCGACTAACGACTATAATATCCAGCTCAGAACAATAGTTCAATTAGAATCACTGATCACGCAACTAGTCTTCGAACATGCTCTTCGTATCCGGGTCAAAGTCGAAGCAACCACCGCCAAAGTATCCACCAAACCCACCTCGAAAAAATCTCGTGGAGGATCTGGGGGTAAAAACTTAGTAGGAAGAATCAATAACCTCGTCACGACCGATTTGTCGAATATATCAGAATTAAGGAATTGGGTCACTTTGGTGGTTAGCAGGCCTTTGGAGTTCCTCCTTTCGGCGGTCTTTTTATTTGCAATTCTGGGTTGGAGGTAGGCGGTTGAAGTCAATGTGATTATCTTTAAGCATTAATGTCTTTGGTCTGCTTACAGTGCCTTTGTTGGGATTGGGTTGATGATACTCTTAGCGCCGATTCCAGGTCGTATCATCAATATTGGGCGGAAGCTCTTTCTGGAACGGATGAAGAAGACAGATTCAAGAGTGCAGATCTTCACGGACGGTATGTTTGACCTTAGTTCATGGACCTCGGCTGAGGAACGTGCATGTAGTCATGAATGTCCTCCGTATGATCAAGTTGTTTGGGTGGGAACGGAAGATGTCTTCGAGAATCTCACTGGTGCGAGACGAAGAGCTCAGAGTTCTCACAAGACGGAAAATATTCTTGATGTTCAGCGATTTGGTGAAGTAAGCTTCCCCTCTGTTGTTCCTGATGTTCGGTGTTTCTGACTATTGTGAAACTTTGTGTGTAGCTTCGTCATTCCACTTCTGTCGGTAACTGGCACTTTCGCTACTTAGTGAGCTATTTTTGTTTGTGACTGATGAACTACCATACTGAATGCATCACAGTGTTCGTCGCTTCGATATGAAATTTTCCGTTGAAATTGATTTTTGTACTGCGATAGACGCTTGTCATGAAGCAAGACCTCACTGCGTCGAAGGTCTTCTCCTCGCTAGTCGTATTCGAAAAGCTGCAACGATACATCCGAGTCCTTTTTATCAACATTAACCGGATGTATACCGCGAAAATTTCAATGGATCGTATCACTGACTTTCTCACAAATGTTCGTGTTTTTAGTCTTTCAAGAACTACGCTTATACTTCTCACAATTAGACAGAGCTTCTCGATTCATTCTCCGATTCCTCCGAACATAATGATGTCCAGGATGAGGGTGAACGCGAAACAAACGCCTGTGGGTTCCGTAAAGCTACATTCTCTTGGACGAACGATATCGTCGCAAACGGGGGCGAAACATCAACTGCTACAAGAAAGTTTTTCTTGACCATGGAAAACGAGCTCCTCTTCAAACCAAATGCTATAAATCTCATCACAGGTCCAACAGGATCTGGCAAGACGTCTATGATTCTTGCCCTGTTAGGTACCCCTTTCTACGCTTTCTGCTTCTATCCATGCTTATTCAAGTTTAGGCGAAATGCATTTCATCCCGTCTGGCCCTGACTCGTGGTACAATCTTCCTCGACAAGGAGGAGTTGCATATGCTGCTCAAGAATCATGGGTCCAGAATGAAACCATCAAGGTATGTCTTTCGTACCTTTTTGAGAATGCGGCTCTAACCTGCGTTAAAATATTCCATAGACGAACATCCTTTTCAGCTCCGAATACGACGAGACTCGCTACAAGAAAGTCTTATATCAATGCGCGCTCGAACGTGATCTATCGTTGTTTGAGGCTGGTGATTTGACCGAGGTCGGGGAGAAGGGCATAACTCTGAGTGGAGGCCAAAAGGCCCGTTTAACGCTTGCCAGAGCCGTCTATTCTCGAGCGCAAATTCTTCTGCTAGATGATATACTTGCTGCGCTGGAGTACGTCGATATCGAGTTCATTCACTTGGGAGCATGCACTGACGGAGAACATTGTTTAGTGTTCATACATCCCGATGGGTAGTTGAGAAATGCCTGAAAGGAGACCTGGTCCGAGGACGAACAGTTATTTTGGTGGTGAGCTACACGTAGGCCTTTGGTGTCTATAATTGCTCATTGTATCAATCGTCATAGACACACAACACTGCGCTGACGCGTCCTATCGCCGAATTTGTCGTATCTTTGAAAGACGGCTGCGTTGTCACGCAGGAATCCATTACTTCGGAAGCAGGGAGCGCTGAATTCGATGGAAATGTCGAACTGGCAGATCAGGAGATCGATGCCTCTATACCATCTGATAACAAACACGGGTCCGATGGAAAGCTGGTAGTGGCGGAAGAAATACAAGAGGGACACGTTGGATTACCTGCAAGTGAGTCACAATCATGGACAGAGCATGCGAAGATATTGATGATTTGGTCATAGTGAAACTCTATGCTCTGGGGCTGGGCGGGAACCACGTCTTCATATTCTTTGCTGCATTCTTGATCAGTATTCTTTTGGCCTCCTTCACAAACATCTTTCAGACGTGGTATTTGGGTTACTGGGCATCGCAATACGAGACTCGTGTACCTGGAGAAGTACCTGTGAGCCTGTAGGTTCAACATCTGGATTCTCTTTCACATCATGACTTATACGTCTTCAGATACCTAGGCGGATACGGTAAGTCAAGCTTCGGTAAAGTCTAAGCAGACGAGTTAAGGTCATTTTCAGTGGGCATTGTCTCTCTGACCGTCGCTATCAACTGCTTCACCACACTCGTTTACATCTATGGCACGATTCGTGCCTCGGAATCTATTCACCGGCAGTTGGTAGATTCTGTATTCGGTGCAACGATGAGGTAATAATCCCCATCGTATGACCACGTGACAATGTCAAAGCTGATTTTTTCTGATCAATTCAGATGGCTCGACAAGACTCCCGTCTCGCGGATCATCACACGATCTACACAAGACATAAACTCAGGCAAGTTTGCATTGTATAGTCAAAGTTTACTCAGTTTCATTGAACAATGCCATGCTTGTAGTGGACAACATTATTCCTAGCCAGCTGCGTAACTTTGTGGACGTTTCTGTAAGACTGGTCATGCGATTGGGGGCAGTGATACTCTTCTCTCCGTTGTTCATCATTCCTGGAATTATTGTTTTGCTACTTGGGTCTTGGTGTGGAAGTGTCTATTTCAAGGCTCAAATGTCGGTGAAGAGGGAGATGTCTGTTGCCAAAGCGCCAGTTTTAGGACAGTAAGTCATCGATTTGTTGAATCTTCGAAGGGTTTTATACGACCTGTTATGTATAGTTTTGGAGCGACGATATCTGGTCTAAGTAAGTTTCTGGACTATAGCAGAGCTACGGAGTCACTGATGGACGACTCAGCATCCATTCGTGCCTATGGAGCGCAGAATTCCTTCATGAGAGAAATGCAAGCCCGCACTGATCGACATACAAGAATTGCCCGCGTATTCAACAATCTTCAGCGATGGATGGCAATGCGGGTCAATACGCTCTCGGCAATATTCACAGCATCCTTGGCATGGTATCTCGTATACTATCTCAAAAAGTCAGCATCCGAGACGGGCTTTTCCTTGAACATGGCCGTAACATTCAGCATGTCAATTTTCTCGTGGGTGTTGGAGTTCAATGCCCTGGAAGCGCGCAGTAAGTTTGTCAAATTACGTTACTACTTCAGCTACTGAGTCTTTTTCCTTTTTCCAGGCAACAGGTATTTGTCAATTGAGTCCGGACGTATGACGTTCCATTGATCTTAAGTTGATCTCTGTAGCTTAGAACGTATCGAGCACTATCTGCACATTGAACAAGAACCCAAAGGGACTGAATCTGGTCGACCTCCTGCATATTGGCCCTCTAGTGGAGATCTTCTGGTCGAAAACCTATCCGCGAGATATTCTCCGGATGGACCCGAGGTCCTCCATAACCTATCGTTCCACGTACGATCGGGTGAACGAATTGGAGTGGGTATGTCGCCAATATGAAGTTGCCGCCTATTTTAGCATACGACATACTGATAATACTCGTAGTCGGTCGTACAGGATCGGGCAAAGTGAGTACATTGAGTTTTCAATCTCCACCATTTTAATAGGGATTTTACATAGAGCTCCTTGACTCTTTCGCTGCTGAGATGTATTTTCACTACTGGCAAAGTGTTTTACGATGGTTTATTGACTTCTTCAATCAATCTGGATGAGCTGCGATCGAGAATAACGATTATTCCCCAGGCGGTAAGAGCACTGTATATATCTGATGAAACGCTAATAACTTCTTCCTCCAACTCAAGCCTGATCTGATATCTGGGACGCTGAGGGAGAATCTGGACCCATTTGAGGAACATGATGATCTGACTCTGAACAATGCACTGAAGTCGGCTGGTCTTTTTTCTCTTCAGGAAGATGTACTCGATGAGAGCAAGATCACATTGGACACTGCTATATCAAGTGGTGGTGGTAACTTTTCCATGGGTCAGCGACAGATCATCGCTTTGGCGAGAGCGATTATACGACAGAGCAAACTCTTGATTCTGGATGAAGGTATGTTACATATATTCTCAGTTCATGTCTTGAAAGATCTGACATCGGACCTCTGTACCATATAGCTACCTCAGCAATAGGTGTCGTATTTCGATGTCTTTTTACTGAATGATGTAGCTTACCATCATATCATATTTAGACTACAAAACTGACAGTATCATTCAATCCTCTCTGCGCAGCCAACTCGCGGGAGGCGTCACTTTGATTACCATCGCACATCGGCTACAGACTGTCATGGATTCGGATCGAATTGTACGTATCAGATTATGCCTACTCAGGTTTCTATTGATTGTTCTGCTCGTAGATGGTTCTGGATGCTGGGAGAATAGTGAGTTGTTTCATTTATGTGAACGAATGTTCTGTAAAGCTGAGCCTTGGTTATCATTCTAAGGTCGAGTTTGACACGCCAAAGGAGTTACTCAAGAATTCAGATGGGTACCTGTACAATCTAGTTGAAAACTCTCATGATAAAGATGTGCTGATCGACCTTGTGTATGGAAATCAGCCACCATACTAGATTAGAAAGTAAAGTACGATGGCTTTACATTAAAATCACAGTTTGATACATGTGAAGCGTACGTCCGTTCACAGCGACGGAAGATAGATGATTGAATTCGACCAGATGTCACTTTCCGTCCTTCGGAATGACCTCCTTGCTTGATCCCCACAGCTGTACCGGGTATCCCAATCCCAGTCGGCAACCCGAACGATATGAAGATCTCCTCAAGGTTCGCGCACCTCTGGAGGACCGAAATCTCAAAGGAGACATGGATAACCTTCAGCGTACCCTTCTTTGACCTTACAAGTTTCGCGAGCATCTTATTACATTCCTCTTATTCTATACCTTCCTCTGAACTGCAACTCCGCCACCTCCGAGAACTCCGTGAGCATCCCCACCTCCACGAAGCCAATACCCCAACTGGGACACCGCTAAGAACCAATTCGGTGAGACCAGACGACCAATTAAGGTTCTTCACCGCTGCGGTACGAACGACCTGTTTCACGAAAGTAGAATCGTCACGGTGGGTCGGTGGTGTTGCTTGGTAGGTCAAGCGGGTGGCCAAGCGGGTGGGACGCCGGAGAGGCTCTACCTCGACGAAGTAAGAAACGGAAAAAGAGGTTAGGGAAGGATTATCGAGTATGCTTTGCTAAAGCGATTGAGTTGATCGTTGGTTAGGTTGGGTAGTACATGGACCGATTTTGAGGGGAATGGAATCTAGACAGAGCTAGTAGACTCGGAGACCCTTTGAAATATCCAGAATGTATAGAGTACACTGCTATGAGTGAGGAATGTGGGCGTAAAAGGTCCTTCTAATGAATCTTCATCGTGGAGATACCGGCGAAGAGGAGACTCTGTATGCTCGGGGAAACCTATGGTGCAATCTTGAGCGGGATTCCTAAGCAATTTGAGGCTGAGTGATTGTAAACGGGTAAACGGCGTACCAGCTTGGATGGGAAGGACATGCGCATACGATTCTTACCTTTTCTTTCCCTCTCCCTCTTTCTTATCTTCGCTAAAACTTTCCGATTGTCTTTTATCTTCATTTCTTCCTTGTCCTTTTTGTGTCTGTCGAGACGAGCTGACGAGGTAGTGTACCATGTGAATGAGCATTCCTACCGCAGTTCAAGCAGTTCAAGTGGCTTGGTCTTCGTGTTCCGACTGCGACGGTACTTCCTTACATAAGGTGAGCAGTGTGAACGTGAAAGTTTGACTGTTTGAACTCTTTTCCTTTTTCCCCTAAGCTCAATCCGGTCGTACTCATTCACCAGTGATGTGCATCTATTTCCGTTTTCCTAGATCTCGAGAAACAATTGTTGAGGATGTTGCGAAGTAGAGATGTTGAGGAGTTAATATACGGACAGGAGCACGGGCGGGTTGAACGTGTTGGCTCATGCCTGTCCGGAGAGTGCGGGATGCCTTTCTCTTTTATTTGAATTAATCTCTCGATACTTATAGGATATTTCGACGTCTACACCCTCAGTCGTTTGTGCAATATCGACTGAGGGTGAGTCTCTACCTATTCACTATTTATATTCATAAACTTACTCACTGTCTGTAGTCATTACTTACATTGCCTACAGGTAATACAGAGTCGTTTGTGCAATATCGACTGAGGTCATTACTTACATTGCCTACAGATTCGCAGTCAGATAGAATATCGTGCCGTCTTGACAGTGTCATCATCTGGACCTCAATGAGTGCGCTAAATAACGTCGCCGTCTTCCCGGAGGATCGTCGCCTCAAAGGGATTGAGAACTGGGTCCCTTTCAAAGCATTTCTATTCAGCTCGGCACGGAGCAAGGGTCTCCAAGGATATCTCGATGGTACTATTGCTCAACCATCCGCACCAGACCCCGCAGTCCCCACTGTTGCGCGACCTCCTTCCTATGTCAATTCGAACACTCCTTCTTATGACGAGTGGATGTTCCGCGAAGGGCATGTCTCAGGTCTCATCTATCAAAACATTGTCGATCCAGGATCTCATGGACTAAGCCCGGAGATGACTGCTGCCAACATGTGGACGAAACTTAAGGCCAAATTTGACGTGACTACGCAAGTCTACCAGGACATAGCGATGAAGCGTTTGGAGAACGTTCGGCTGGCAGAAGGGGGGGATTTCGAGGTCCATCTTCATACCCTCGAGACACTTCGCATTGCCGCTACCAACGTTGGTTGCACTATCACCGATGCAAAAATGATCTCCGTCGTATTCTCCTCTCTTCCTCCCACTTGGTTCACCTTAGTCCAGGCCCATCAATCCAAGACGAAGCTCAGCGAGGTTATTGGGGCGCTCATGGAATATTGGATGTTCATTAACCGAGACAAGGATATCTCTACCTCAGATGCTTCTGCCCTGGCCGCTACCACCCCTGTTAAATTTGTCTGTTCGAATTGCGGACGTTCTGGACACTCAGATAAGCGTTGCTGGGCGGCAGGGGGTGGAATGGAAGGAAAGGGGCCTAAGTGGTACAAAGCTCCTAAGGGAAAGGAACCAGCTGTGACAGGATCTACGTCTACCGAGCCTAATACCCCCACTCCTACCGCTGCAGCTATCGTCGAAATTACGCCTATCGAAACCTATGCGCTTGGAGATGACTACACCAGTCCGGGTAGGTGTCTACTGCTCTTGCCTTCTTCCCAAGCTCATCAGTCTTGCTGTTCCCCTAGACTGCGAAGGGAGGAGATTAGACTGGTGAAGGAGGGTCTAGGTCTAGGCGTAGATACCATACATACCCCTCTTGTCTGTGCTGTCAATACAACAGTTTCCCCTGTGTCTACTCCAACCTATCTTGATAGCGGCGCCACTGTTCATTGCTTCGCTCATCGGGCATATTTCACAACTTATAAGGAGGACAGCATCGTTGGCAATACACCCGATCATGCGTTCCAGATTGTGGGCTCAGGGACAGTGAAGTTACAGGTTCAATTACGAGACGGGAAAACTCATCAGATCGTTCTGCCTGCCGTGCATACCCCTTCATTCAATATGAACTTAATTTCACTACCCGCGCTGGATGTCTTAGGTTTTCGGGGAACGTGGGGAGCGTCTGTTATGACTGTTATCCATCCTAAGTCTCAGCTTATAGTCCTCGAAGGCACGTTTTCACATACAGAGGGGTCCCGGTCTTTATATGCAGTGAAGGTGGTGAATGAGACGATTGCTGCGGCTACAGGCAGTCGTTCTCTCCACAAACCGGTTGGGTTGGAAGTCTGGCACAGTCGATTTGGCCACGCGGATATTCGCACCATTTTAAAGCTTGCTGACAGTGGGATGATTGATGGACTCACTATTACGGACCGAAAGGTCAGAGGACTTTGCGAAGATTGTATCTTCGGTAAGATCACTCGTCGCCCCTTTGATGATGTTGTTTCACATGAGTCGGACCCTTTGGAACGTGTGCATCTGGATTTATGGGGGCGTTCACGAACACGAAGTCGAGGAGGGGCATGGTATATGATGCTTTGTGCTGACGGAGGCACCTCAATCCGAATCCCATACTTCCTCGAGAGCAAAGATGCTGTTACGGTGCTGGATACATTTCGCAAATTCCATGTCATGGCCGAGAAGCAAACAGGGTGTCGACTTAAGATTGTCAGGTTCGACAAAGGCCGGGAATTCGATAATGTGTTATTCATTGCCTATCTCGACGAGCATGGTATCCTCTATGAACGCATTCCCAAGGCTTCTTCCGCTGCTAACGGCCATGTCGAACGTGCAAATCGGACAGTTATTGAAGGGGCTCGGACGCAGCTTGAAGATTCTCGTATGGGCCACGAATGGTGGGCAGAGTCTGCGGCTGCACATTGTTACGTACGGGGTTTTCTTCCCTCCGCTCGTCATCCAAATGTCGTCCCATGGGCTCGATGGTTCAAATTCCAACACCGACTGAACGTTTCGCATCTTCGAAGGTGGGGTAGCGATGTGTGGGTTAAAGATTTGGATCATGTGGAGGGGAAGCTCGGGAGACAAGGCTGGAAAGGTGTGATGGTGGGGTATATGGATCGTCGAGGCTATCGTGTTTACGATCCAGCTCGTCGCGCTGTCTTTGAGGTACGGGACGTTGTGTTCGAGGAAGGCGCCACACACAGGACGCGGCCATCAAAATTTGATGAAATCGTTGACGAGATTCACGATCCTTCGCTTACCGAGGAAGTCCTTCCCATTACGGACAACGGAGTTAATGAGCCGACCACGCCAGCGGTACAACTCGACCCGGTTGCTCCACTTGGTGTCGAGGAAGCCGTTCCCGCTGCTGCTGCGCCACCTCTTCGACGGTCTACGCGTCTTGCTCGTCCCTCACCTGCTGAGCTGCGACGGATGGAATACAACGAACGTGAAAACGTTGATCGTGCCGCGGGTGCTGAATGGGCCCAAGACAGTAACCATCCCACTGCGAATTTAGCCGATTTTGAGTATCTTCCACATCCATTTGTACCTGATCCAGATGATGATTCTAATCCCGTGGCGTTAGCGAGTATGGTTAAAGGTGGAGGTTCTGTTCGCATCCCACGTTCGTATGAAGAAGCAATGCGTGATTCGGATTTTTGGTTTCCGGCGATGAAGGCTGAGATGGAGAGTTTGGAGTCTCGGGGCTGCTGGGAACTCGTGGATTTGCCGGAGGACGCGCATTGTGTGGATGGGATGTGGGTCTACGACTTGAAGCTTGACGGAGAGGGTAACATTGTGAAGCCAAAGGCACGGTATGTTGGTCGAGGTGATTCACAGGTACCGGGCGTCGATTTTGACAAAGGATGGGCAATGGTGGCCCGGCTCGAGTCTGTTCGAATGACGATGGCAGTTGCCGCTGTTCGTCGACTCAAGGTCCGCCAATTTGACTTCTCGTCTGCATACCTGAATGGTGTCATGGATCGGCCATTGTACATGCGACAGCCCAAAGGGTTCATCAAGCAAGGGGAGGAGACAAAAGTATGTTTGATGAAGCGACCGCTATATGGGTTTGTGCAGTCAGGCCATATCTGGTACAAAACTCTTCACCAAGGGTACGAGGACCTGGGTTTCTACTCGTCGAAGGCAGATCCATGTGTTCGGTCCCGTCAAAATTCAGATGGGTCTTTCACCGTCACCACTACTCATACTGATGATGTATTCAGTGCATCCTCTTCAGATTCAGAAGCCGATAGAGTGGTCAGGGAATTTGCTGCGAAGTGGGACCTCAAGGAGGTAGACGCTCTGAACTTGTTGCTGGGTCTAACCGTCGAGAAGTTTCCAAACGGGGACATCGCCATCTCGCAATCTACATACTTCGAGAAAGTGTTGCAACATTTTGGTTTGTGGGATCTATACCCTCTCGATACGCCGTTACCTCCACGTGTACAGGTCAACCTTCGTACTGAACCATTATCTAGCGACGACGTCGCCTTCATGAAGGACAAACCATTTCGACCTTTATTGGGTTGCATGCTGTGGGGGAGCTCAGGTACACGTCCAGACATCTCTTATGCGTGCAGTGTGTTGGGTAAGGTACAGGCGAATCCTGCGCCGGAGCATTGGGAGCTTCTTGTGGGGTTGTGCAGGTATATCAGAGGGACGTTGGACTATGGGTTGAGGTATAGGTTCTCAGCGGATGCAGCGGATGGGAAGGGTACCAAACCTGCTGGGTTTGTTGATGCTGATTGGGCCGGTTGTACAGATACACGGAGATCGACGTCGGGATACATCTTCTTCATGGGAGGGTCGCCTGTGTCGTGGTCGTCGAAACGTCAGCCGATCGTGGCCTTGTCTTCAACGGAAGCAGAATACATTGCTCTTGCAAGAGCGGCGCAACAGGCTATGTGGATGAAGTCGTGGTTGGACGAAGTTGGGCTTCCTGAAGACTTTCCTTTCCTGCTCTTCGGAGATAATCTCGGGTCCATTAGTCTCACCGAAACCACCAAGGCTCACGGTCTTTCTAAACATTTAGATATTCGATTTCATTATATTCGCGACCGTGTTCACGACGACCACATCAAAGTTACGCACGTCTCATCACAGGACAACCTTGCCGACATTTTAACAAAACCCTTGCCTAAGTCGACTCATCGTGCGCTTGTGACTAAGCTCGGATTGGATTGGAGAAGGCATGAGGCCAGGGGGAGTGTTGAGGATGTTGCGAAGTAGAGATGTTGAGGAGTTAATATACGGACAGGAGCACGGGCGGGTTGAACGTGTTGGCTCATGCCTGTCCGGAGAGTGCGGGATGCCTTTCTCTTTTATTTGAATTAATCTCTCGATACTTATAGGATATTTCGACGTCTACACCCTCAGTCGTTTGTGCAATATCGACTGAGGGTGAGTCTCTACCTATTCACTATTTATATTCATAAACTTACTCACTGTCTGTAGTCATTACTTACATTGCCTACAGGTAATACAGAGTCGTTTGTGCAATATCGACTGAGGTCATTACTTACATTGCCTACAACAATCATAAGTCGCGCTGACTCGATATGACTCGAGTACGCTCCGCGTATTGTCGCCATCATCTCAATGCTTTCAGATATTCAAGTATCAGGCTACGTTGCGCTATTCTCAGTCCTTGTCCTTGGGGTACAGTGTATCGTTCATCGTTCGCGCGTATATAGATATAAAGAGGAGGATCTTCAAGTAGACGACGAGGGGACTGGCTCTGACGGTGATGATGCCTTGAAGAGCGCGTCTCCTTCGAGGACGAAGTCGATTTACCGCCTACTGCAGCTCTTTGGATGTTGTTTGTTGCTTAGCGTGACGATTGCTACCGTGGCTTTCACTACAAAGCAATGCGAGGGAATCAGCGGCTCCGAAAGAAGGGTTCATAGCAATATCGTTCTATCCCTGACACTGGTACGTGTTTTTACTTTGTACTAGTGCTTCATGCTCATCAATATGACTCCAGGCTTACAATGCACTAATTTACGCGTCTATTAGAGCGCGACCTCGTTGGAGCGCTATATTCGCCAGACATGGAAATGGGATTCTGTTGATTACGCTCCTGGTATACGGTTACCGTGATCTTCTCCCTCTGGCCTCGTTGAATAAGGTTCCGTTGGATTACTGTGAGGGTAGATTGCTATGGGCCAAGGTCGCGCTGCTCTTTTTTACTGCCGTTGTAATACCTTTGGCAATTCCACGGGACTACATTCCAGTTGACCGACGAGTAAGTTGCAATTTTGCTCACATATTAGGCGTACAATTTACACTGATTCTACTGTCACTTCACCCCAGAATCCAATGCCCGAACCTAATCCCGAGCAAACGGCGTCCCTCTTCTCCCTGATTTTCTTCTTCTTTCTGGACCCGATCGTTTTTTCGGCCTATCGTGTTGCTCATTTTCCCTATCAGGACCTTCCACCTCTTGCTGATACTGATCAAGTGAAGAACTTGAAAGCAGCGAAGTTTCGGGTACGATTTAGCCCGAAAACGTTTTATATTTTTTTTTGTCTAATGTGCGCTTTCGAAGTATCTTGACCCGTTCTTGGGAGGCAAAACGCGGCATATCTTCTACGGAATCTTACAGGCGTTTCGATTTGAATGGATCCAACTGGTGTCTCTATCGATACTTTTTGCAATACTGGACATAGTATCTCCTATCGCAGTGAATAGACTGCTGAAGTGAGTGTCATTTAAAATACCTTCAGTACCGAGTTGCTCATGTTCTTGACCAGCTTTATCGAAACTGGCGGTGTAGACGCAGAGATCCGGCCATGGTTCTGGATCTGTCTACTGCTCTTCAATCCCATCTTCGAGTCGATGGCGGTAGAGTGGTATCTCCGCACTGCGGTGAGTTTGCTTCCGATTTTTGCAGAGTTTATCCATTGATTAACGTTGAGATAGCTGACAGCATTTGTCCAAATTGAAGCTCTTATCACTCAGCTAGTTTATGAGCATGCGCTCCGTATACGGGTCGAAGCCGATACTTCTGTTACGAGCACTGCTAAAGCTCCTTCAAGCCAGAAATTGAACCTGGCTGGACGACTCAATAATCTTGCTACAGCTGATGTTTCCAACATTATGGACGCTAAAAACTGCATCGTTCTAATTGGGGAGTTGCCCTTGGAATTTACTCTGAATATTATCTTCTTGTATGCTGTCCTAGGATGGAGGTAAGTTGGTTCTAAGTATATACTATGTCAATATACCCGCTGATACACAATCGTAGTGCTTTTGTTGGGGTTGCGGTGACATTCCTTCTAGCGCCCATTCCCACTAAGGTCGCCAATCTCGGTAGGAAATTGCAGGCTGAGCGGATGAAAAGGTCTGACGAGCGCGTGCACGTTTCGACGGATGGTGAGAAATCATCGTCTGTTCTTTATCGTAAATGCTCACCTCATGTTTTGCAGTCATCAATGTTCTCCGCATGGTGAAACTATTTGGATGGGAACAGAAAATGGAATCCAGGATATCGGATAGTCGCGAAAAAGAACTGGCGATGCTCAAAAAAGGGCAGTATGTCGCGTTAGCTGGCGAGATTGTCAAGTAAGGGCAGTCCGTATATGACTGGAGAACTATGTTTTAATCATCTTCCTATGCTTAGCTTTGCAATGCCTATCTTTGCTATGGCAGCAACATTCGCTACATAGTGAGTCTCTCCTTGTCAGAGTATCATCTGCGTATTTAATCTCCTCTTGAACAGCGCAAGTTTTCTTTTCGCCTGACATTGACTATCGATCTAACCCGTCGCTCATCTACTGTAGACGCTCATACTGCGTCAAGATCTAAACGCTTCCAAGGTCTTCTCCTCGCTCGTCGTTTTCGAGACGTTGCAAAGACATACTCGGGTAACGTTCTTGTATATCAATAGAGCGCTCAAGGCAAAAGTTTCTTTGGATCGTCTTGATGACTTTTTACACAATGTAAGCGCCAAATTACGAGTCGTTCAAAATGGGGCTGTAAATTGACTGATGTTCGGTAGACGAAGCTCCTGGATACATTTACGACTGTAACAAGCGGATCTGAATCCGTCGCCGAGTCGAGCGCAGATTTCCCGACAGAGGAGATTGGGTTCCGCAACGCAATGTTCTCTTGGACTGATGAGACAGGTGACGCAATCTCAGCTTCACGACGACGGAGATTCCTGTTAAAGGTGGATGACACGCTGTTGTTCAAGAGGAATCAGCTCAACCTTGTAATTGGACCTACGGGTTCTGGGAAAACGTCCTTGTTACTTGCACTCTTGGGTACAATATTCTCTGCCCATTGCTTTACTTTAAATGCCTTGGGTCTGATATGTTTCTCGCCAGGTGAAATGCAGTTCATTCCCTTGGGACCTGAAGCGGGGTTTCGTCTTCCTCGTGAAAATGGAATTGCCTATGCGGCCCAAGAGTCTTGGGTTCAGAATGAGACCATCAAGGTGTGTCAGACGGCTTTTCAGAGTGGAAATCACTTCAATAAAGCATTGGTTTTCACAGAATAACATCCTATTTACGACCGATTTCGATGAAACTCGTTACAAGAAAGTCATTCATCAGTGCGGCCTTGAACGCGATTTGGCCTTGTTTGAGGCTGGAGATGCAACGGAGGTCGGCGAGAAAGGGTTGACTTTAAGCGGCGGTCAGAAAGCCCGGCTGACACTCGCGCGAGCGGTGTATTCTCATGCGGATATACTTTTATTGGATGATATCTTGGCTGCTCTTGAGTGAGTACATGATGGTCTCGTCTTGGTTATTAAGATATGAATTGAATCTCACTGTCATGTCTCAGCGTGCACACCGCAAAGTGGATCGTTGAGAAGTGTTTACTGGGGGATCTTGTTCGCGGAAGGACAGTGATTCTAGTGGTAAGTTTCGTCACTGTCCCTACCTAGTCCTTGGGCAGGGTATCTACTGATTTTTCGTTTCCGGCTATAGACACACAATGTTGAACTCGTTCAACCTTTTGCTAGCTTTACCTTTTCCATGAAGGATGGCAAGGTCGCCGACTGCTCTTCTTCCATCCCTAGACATCCGAGCACGGAGCTTACTCGAAGGTCTCCAGACGTTGGTCATGATGAAGAAAGCTCCAGAGACGGCATGCGTGAAAGCAAAAATGGAACACTCGTGGTCGTGGAAGAGATTGAAGAAGGTCACATTAACGGTTCTGCTGGTGAGATTGCCAATTTTTTATGAGGCAACAACTCTGATATCTACCATTCAACAGTAACCCTTTATGCTTCCGCCCTGGGCGGTAATCATACTATATTATTCTTTGCTGCGTTTCTCTGTGGTCTCTTTCTCACCTCCGCTACAAGTATTTTTCAAACGTGGTTTTTGGGATACTGGGCTTTGAAGTATGAAGGACCAGGAGAAGTTCGTGTTGCCCTGTAAGCATAGGTTTTCTACCGTTACAATTTGTCTGGGCTTATGATGATCCTCTACTTTTACAGATATCTCAGTGTTTACGGTCCGTATGTCTCCATTCGGGAACAAATTCTTACTCATTGAAAAATTGTTAGTTGCGATATTGTTCCTCGTCGTGCTTTTGAACGCGATTACTTCCGGGGTCTTCATTTCTGGTGTTATTAGATCTTCAAGGTCAATTCATGGAAAGTTGGTCCAGACGATATTGGGAACTACATTCAGGTGATCGACGGCAAGCACTTTGTATTTCATATTCTGATCTTTAGCTCTGTAGATGGCTGGATAAAACTCCAATGTCGCGAATTATCACTCGGTTTACGCAAGACATCAATGCCGGTAAGACCTACATACCTCCCTTGAATCGAGTTTCGGTGCTGACTCTCTCCCCGTACTACGCAGTCGATACTATTGTCCCCGACATAGCAAAAGCTGTTGTCGGCTCAACGATGAAGCTGCTGTTGAAATTGGCAACTATTGTCATTTTCACTCCGCTCTTCCTGGTTCCGGGAGTCATGGCTGTAGTTCTCGGGGCTCTATGCGCCAGGATCTACTTGAGAGCTCAAATGTCCGTCAAACGAGAAATGTCTGTTGCTAAAGCACCTGTGCTCGGCCAGTGAGTTTCCCCGATATACTTGTCTATCTGCTTCTCAAGCGCTATTTTCAGCTTCGCTGCGTCTGTGAACGGTCTCAGTGCGTCCGCCAGTCATTCGTTCAACGTTACGTTGGTTTCTGACTCAATCCAGCTTCTATACGTGCATATGCTGCTCAGAGGGCCGTCAAACAGGAGATGTTGGCTCGAATTGATAAACATTCCAGATGTGCAAGAGTGTTTTACAATCTCCAGCGATGGATGGCTATTCGGATGCAAATACTTGCGGGAGTGTTTGTCGGCTCGCTTGCCTTTTATCTGGTCTATGTCAAGAAGGACGATGCCTCGAATACCGGTTTTATGATAAACACAGGAGGTAAGTTGGAGCTCTGAGTAAACTTTGTGGCAAACTCATGAGTATATCATAGTGACATTCACCTCCTTAATCTTCGGTTGGATTATCAACGTGAACAATCTTGAAGCCCAAAGTATGTCTCATTATCTTTTTATGCATCTCTCTGGCTCATTTGTATGCTTGAAATAGGTAACAGGTAAACATCATCTTTGTCCTGAGCGAGCGAGTATCACGACTCATAATGATGCTGTCACAGTATCGAGCGAATACACCATTACCTTCAGGTTGAGCAAGAGCCGAAAGCGAAGCAAGAGCGAAAACCACCGGCCTACTGGCCTGCCAGTGGCGATCTTACCATTGAAAGTCTTTGCGCGAAATATTCCCCTGACGGACCTGAAGTATTACACAATCTGTCTTTCCATATCAAATCTGGAGAAAGAGTTGGCATTGGTCAGTGCAATTCCTCGCCCTTAAGACTAATTAGTATTTACGTTGCACACCTGCAGTTGGTCGCACTGGATCAGGAAAGGTGTGTCGATTATGGCAAAGGTACCACCTGTACTGATAAAATTTCCGTAGAGTTCATTGATGCTTTCGCTCCTGAGGAGCATCTATACCACTGGAACTGTCTTGTATGATGGAATCCCCACGTCGTCTCTCAATTTGGATGCACTTCGGTCGAAGGTTACAATCATTCCGCAGATTGTAAGTCTGTGAATTCTTTGCTTTCCATGATGCTAAGTATCTGCAGCCTGAACTAATCAGCGGATCTCTCCGACAAAACCTTGACCCTTTCGAAGAATACGACGATCAGATGCTGAACGATGCTTTACGATCTGCAGGGCTATTTGCTCTACAAGAGGATATGAAGAAGGAAGACAGGATATCTCTTGATACTGCCATATCTGGTGGCGGCAGTAATCTTTCTGTTGGTCAACGACAAATCGTTGCTCTCGCTAGAGCTATTGTGCGCCGAAGCAAGCTACTTATCCTAGATGAAGGTTCGCGAAAACTTTCTCTTCGGATGAATACTTACTCAGATAATGCATCAGCCACTTCTGCAATAGGTAATACGAGTGACTCACTTTGATAGTGGACCTACGAAGAGCTGACATGGCTTGAAGATTATAAGACAGATGCTATTATTCAGTCATATTTACGGACAGAACTCCGAGATGTCACTGTGTTGACTATCGCTCATCGCCTACAAACGATTATGGACGCAGATAAGATTGTGGGTGCATTTAGTGTTCTTCTTCACCTACTTAAGTAAATGATTATTTGATGATAGATGGTTCTAGATGCCGGAAAGATTGTGAGTATAACTAAGTTGGTGTTGGGTTGGCATCATGTTTTAACTGTTCGTTGTAGGTGGAGTTCGGTGTCCCTGAGGTTTTGCTTCAGAAGCCAGACGGAGTCTTTCGCGCTTTGGTCAATGAGTCTGAGAATAAAAAAGCCCTCCGTGAAACCGCTTCATCGCTTCAGCCTACTGTAGTAATTACGTAAATTGTTAGAGGACCTGGTTCTTCTGGATCTTCGATGCTCTGTACCCTCTTCCTGAAGACTTTCATCCTAGCCTGCTTCCAAACATCCAGATAACTGGCCGCGTCGCGCTACCTACAATCATGCAAGATAAAATATGGGTACAATCTCAGAATGCTGCCTAGAATGTAACCAGGGGATGTAGAGGAGACTATCGCTAGCACCGGCGTTGACGTTGACGCGTCAGAGAGGCGTTTTCTTCGAGGACGAAGTGGATTCAGCTCCTTGAACATTTTCATTGTTTACTCTGACGATTTCCATCGCGCCGTTCATTACCAAGCATTTTACATGGGGAACCAGGCAAGTCCAAGGGAAGGACAGACGTTTGCAGGCTCGCTTTTGATGTCTGGAATCATGAACATCAATCTAGCTTATACAGTGCTGATTTTGCGCGTCTATTACAGCGTGAGCATGAAATATGGAGGTGCCGGTGTGATGCTTGACCCAGTTGGCCCACACCTGGCCCACACCAACAAATTTACTTTCCGAATTGCCGCCTGGAGTGTTGGTCATTCATAAACCCGTAGGACCATCATTCTTTTCATTCATGTCTGCAAGCTCAAATTCTACGAGACATCTGGTCATTGGTGGCGCTGGATTCTTAGGCTCACATATCGTGCAGCTGCTTAAAGCGCGCGGTGACTCCACTATCCTTGCCTTCGACCTCGTTTGCCCAGATTTGTCGAGTGAGGCATGGATAGAAGGTGTCGAATATGTGGAGGGAGACATCAATAACGAGGAGAAATTGACAAATACATTTCGATTTGTGAGTTTTCACATTTGCGGCGCTGTTGATACATACACCTCAACTTCGCCACAGTTCAGCCCCGACGTTGTATACCACACTGCTTCTCCTATTCACGGTCATACATCAGACATATACTATCGAGTGAACGAGCAGGGTACTCGAACAGTACTGTCAGCTTGTAAAGCAGCGCGCGTATTCAAACTGGTGTACACTTCATCTACTGGCGTCGTTTGGACTGGCGCAGACATAGCTGATGCCACGGAAGATCAACTCCCCATTCCTCCGCAGGGTTATGATGCATATCATCATACTAAAGCCCTGGCCGAGAAACTAGTCTTGAGTCAAAATGGAGTTGATGGGCTGCAAGTTGTAGTTCTTCGCCCTTGCGGGATGACCGGGTGAACCCATTTCTTACAAGCACCTTTCTTGTGTCTTGACGATTCTCTCAGGGAACGCGATAAACAGTTGATCTGGAGGCTAGCAAAAATTCTTGATGATGGGCAACAGAATTTGCAAATTGGCGATAACACCAATCTGGTAGATTATCTCTATGTAGGAAACGCAGCACAGGCGCATATTCTAGCAGCCGATCAGCTGCTCAGAAACCCTACTGCTGTTGCGGGTGAAGTCTTCTTCATTACAAACAATTCGCCAATGCCGAATTGGTCGTTCAATCGTCTTGTTTGGAAGGAGCTAGGCGATGATGGCTCAAAGCAAATTGTCAAAATTCCTCGAGGTGTAGCGATGTTCATGGCTTTGATATCTGAACTCTGGAGCAAGATCATACACAAGCCGACTGAATTCAATCGTTTTAATATCCGTTTTATCACTGGTGTCCAGTGGTACAACATAGAAAAAGTACGAAATATACTGCTTTACCTTCCCTTTCAAGTCGTCTTACTCTCATTTAGGCTCAGAGATTACTTGGATACGAACCGCAGGTTAGTCTCGAAGACGGTATTTGCCGAACTGCCAAGGTCTGAAATACCTCTATAGTATTACTTACTTACTTACACAGTTGATGACTTCTTCTTTTTAGTGGTGGAAAACTACTGGTCACTCATGAACATGTGAAGACACGAGTTGTGCTATCCTCTTCAAACTATGATATTGTGAGTGTATACCCAAGGAGAGAGAGAAAGTGTTTGAAAATATCTGTATAGAAGTTGTATATGATAGTGATGAAGCCTTTATATCCAAATCTGAGAGAGCAGTCTTTGAGATCAGATCTGAAGTACCAAGTACACATTGTGTAATTATATCCTCCAACCTTTGTGCACTACCCTCTACAGTTGGAACCACATCCATTCTTATCACCAACTACACCATCTTCTATTCCTTACACTTCTGCATCTATGTCCTCCATCTTCATGGCCCCTTGTCCACTACCTTCACCAAGATCTCGCAGCTCAATACAATCATCATCATCATCATCACCTAAATGAGTGCCCTTTCTGACCAGAGACTCCTCATGGATATGTGAAGACACTGGTGTAGTACCCTCTACAAACTGTAATGTTGTGAGTGTAGAGTTTCCGGTTAGCCTTCTATTGTGATCATGGGAGAGAGATGATATCTCTGTTACAGCATCATCAACAGGAGATCTGCTGAATTTCACCAAGGCAATGACTGCAACAGGGTATATCACCTGGAGAGTATGTGATTAGTGAGAGTTGATATTAGAATTAGCAATGAAAGAATCATACTGAGGAACAGTCAAAAATTGTACTCAGTATATCTGTAAGATAGAGAGCAGTATTGCTTTCAGATTCAGACTCTGGTAATTGACTCAGTATCAATAGCAATAGTATATAAGATGTCTAACTTGGTTATGAGCAGATTATGCCATCAATTAATTAGAGCACTTCACCTGTATAAATCCATAAACAAGTCCTGATTCCACAATAAGTGCAAAAGTTCTCTGAACTCCTGTCTTCTTCTTTCTACCAAGCCCAGAGAGAAATTTACGATGTTGCCTGGTTCAATATATAAGTACTTCTATAAATTTAAAGAAAGAAGACTGACCAAGCCTTTATATAAACCAGTCTGTTCCTAGTACATTCACTGCAAGGCTGATAGCATAGCTGGCTATGTTAAGCCCATTAAATCTTTCACTATCAGCATCATTGGTAAGAGTTATAGCACTAGCAATGTTAAGCCCTATGCAATCTTTGTGAGACTTTATCTTCCAATAAAATCAATCTTACCAATATTAGCTAGCATTATAAAAATAAAACACAACTTGATATACAGACTCCCAGACCACATTTTCCAGGCTCTCCAGGCAATAGTCATATCACCAAGAAGTGTCTTGTTTTGTGTATATTTAAATTATTGAAATGTAATCAAGTAGAGTTGACTCACATTGAATGTGACTACTAAGTTCTCAAGTATAGCCAGTGGTTTTAGCAGAATATTTACTTGTGTAGCCCGATCAACCAGAGAAAGTGAGGGATTTCTGATCAACAATCCCTCATACACAATAATTACTCCACCAAGATTCTGAGCTAAATCCATGGAAAACGAAAGGCACAAAAGGCATGTAAGAGCAAAGAGTATCTTCTCTGGTGTATTCTTTAGCCTTTGATACCTGAATGTCTCCAAGAGAAAAGTTAGTAACAGTTACAGTTTCTTGCATAGTTTAGTGTCACTTGCCAAAGAACTCTTGCAACAAGGCAAGCAAAGATGATAAATAGAGCTATCAGAATATGATCAGATGCATACCAGGTAAGGGTTAATAATTCATACGGAATATTAATGCATAAATACAGAACTCTGTGATGTTACCAAGTATAGAAGCACCAATACTCAGAAGAGCAGCATCTTCCTCTGGTGTCATCTTGAAGCTTTGGATTGTCGTGTGAAATGTGGACTGTCAGTATTACCTATCATCTGTCTGTGTGTCAGATTTATAGGAATAAGAGATCAACTTAAACAACAACAAATAGTACAGCATGTTACACAGATTGAAACAGAGGACATCTTAGTTGACAAGATATCTCAGATTAGATGAGCATTCAAGTACTTCACATCTCACTAGCACCTGGCTATATCACATCTTAAGAAATTTACATCATTGATAAATCAGCTTGAGATGTGAGATGCTGCATCAATTATAGAGGCACTGAACTATAGAGGCACTGAAGATCAATATTTTAAGCATCTCACAAATCATGTATGTTGAATCTCTATAAAATGGTGTGCATATAGTCAGAATTGAAGTTTCAAGTAATGATATAATATATGGAACTCTCTTGTCTAGATGATTGTACATAGACAAAGAATATATATATAAAGTTGTGCAGCTTAAGACAGCTCAGATACAAGTCAATAGAATCTGTATAGTATCTCAGTATAGCTGATGTAGATGATGAGAAGACCTTGCAAATACATAACAGTCTAGTAGGCTATGTCCATAGAAATAGCTAGACTCTGCCATGGAAACACAATGAAACAATATTGTCTCAGTCTCAGTTGCAGAATCATCTCAAATCTATACGGAAACTGTGCACATGATTTATCTAGACTAGTATTCATCAAATATAATGCAATTCTTTTAACTGGATTGTGAGTATCACTAGAAAAACAATTGTGATTAAGAATGCTAAGCACAGCTCCTCTCCATCTCTTCGACTTCTGCAGCCATATCTCCATGAACCTTTCTTCACTATCCTCTGCAATTTCACCAAGGTCATGCAGCTCAACATAATTTTTAACATCATCATCTAAATGAGTGTCTCTCCTGATCCAAGGTGTTAGTCAGCACAAAATAAGTTCAAACCGGCCATGAAATACAAAAGAATGTTTATGTACGTCCAGGATATCAATGCTGTGTATGGTACTTCTACGTACTAGTGTGTTGGTGTAAGCCTTTGTGATAAGTACGTGTATTATCACAAAGGCTAAGAACTCGTTAGGAATTGAGATTGAGGTGCAAGTTGAAGAATACACCTGCCAGTGGATGTACGTGATTTGCCTCAGGGCCGTACTTACTTACATAGTCTCCTACGCAGATGTCGGGACCTGGTCGGGACCGCCCAACCAAGTCAGAACTCTCATCACCTCCGTCGAAAGCTGTGTATTTTGCTCCAGTGGAGAATATCAACATCTACCTCCAAACTTGCTTGGTATTGTTACTTGTGCTCTGGTCCTCCAAGTCCCGCTATGAATCCTTCCCACTCCTCAGCGCTGGAACATGGAATACAAACTCGAGTACGATTGAGAGCTTCATAACCATATCACAATGTGTTTGCGGAAGTGCAGGATACGTGTGTTACATACTGTCAGGGAGGGGAAGGCGCACAAATTAAATCAGGGTCGATATGGATGTCTCAGATAACAAAAGGAGAATGGGTTCGGGAAGATAAGTAAGAGAAGCCAGGGAGAATCCCGACCAGGTTTCAGATAATTTGCAATTTTAATGCACGCTCGAACCGTGGCATCTGGTCAAGGATATACTTTGCTGCGCAAGTGCAGTCAAAAGCAGAACCAGGAGACATACTAAACAGAATCGATTGAAGGTACTTGAACTGCCTGCGTCGCAGAACCGCCGAGATACTGCTCCAGTCAAACTCATTCAAGCACGTCTCGTCTGAGGAATTCGGTAACATGAGCTCGAAAGCGATGTCCTGGAGGCAATCCGAACGAATCTGAGACAGCGTTTTAGCAATCCAAGGACCAATCATTGACGTGACAGCGTCTCCAGGAAAAAGCAGGATGTGCTTGTAACGAAGAGAACGAAGCGATGTGCATTCCGTGATATTAATGAACTGTCGTAATATACCTAGAAAAAAGTAAACCCAACCGAAGGTTTAGCGAAACAACAAGCGTAAGTATGTCACGAGAAAGGTAATTACCGCTGACTTGACGGCTATTCGAAAAGGCAGGGAAGGATACTTGCAGATGCCACAACGAATGCGCTGTCCGTTGAAGAAGTTCACCAAGGTGAAGCACCTCACCTGAAGAAGTCGCTTCAAAGTAGAAACTCCGCAACAGCGGTGGCGAGTCATGCGCCGCAAGCCACTCTGCTAGATCCTTCAAATTCGCAGCTCGTTTGAACTCGAGAATATGCCATTGAACGTCAGGAGCGGTTCGCCCAAGAGCTGCAATGCCTCTTCCTTGATACGTCCATGCGAGGCGCTTCAGTGTTATTCGTTTTAGACGCGGGAACGAACATATGAGGTCCACTAGCTCGGAGAACAGATAGAAGTGTGAGTGATGAATGTCGAGCTCCTCCACGAAGTCTTTGAAGTAACATAACAGACTGCGAACCAAGTCTTTTGGAATGTGCTCGAAGTCGGTATTTGTTATTCGAAGGGATCGCAGGGAAGGTAACAGAGATACAAGTCGAGGTATGCATCGCACTGCTCTCTCTACACAGGCTACTCCAGATAAGAGCACACAGCGTGACAAATCATTAAAGAGAATGCGTCGCACGTACGGGGCGATGGTGTTCAAGGGCGACTGTAGCAATTCTATAAGAACAAGAATTTCCTCTGTTTTGAGCAGTATCGGAGCTTCCGAAAAAAGATGAAATCGCGCTGAGGGTTGAAGCTCTCTGCAGAAGCTACAAGCTAGCAAAGCTGGCCTATCGTCGTGCAGGAAATCGCCGACAGTGTCGAGAATTTCTTGTGGGATATGAGTCGGCATTTTGGCGTGGTATATGTGACCGGTCAAGAGGGGCGCGCTTGAATATAGGAGGTTTAAAGACTGTTTTGTAGAAAAAGTACATGTGCTTGAACTTACTGCCCGCATGCATTTGTTTTACCGAGCCATATCGGCAGGGTTGATTAGCCGCGGCGCCCAGCCTCCCCGCCTCCCCTTGGAGTATAAGTATGAATACTTGAGCCTAATATCTAAGAGTAAATTGTCAACATGAGGTGCACAGGGAAACTGGGATGGATGTGATACCAACGAAGATATCCTTGTTTTGCGCAGGTAGAGCGACCCTTGGGCCCGTTTCATCAAGTGAGTGGCAAATGACGCGATCCAGGAGCTGGAATCCATATTGTTGCCCGTGAGCTTGACATGTAGTGCAATGGTGGCGTTGAAAAGGCAGTGAAACTGTCCTAGTCCATCGTCATCGCCAGACGTTATACACTATAGTTCTCCACTCAATTCAAGGCTGGGTCGATGATGATAGTTTCAGTTACACACCTAAATCATGATTATTTGAACGGCGATCAATACTTTCCTCGTTCCCTCTTCCGCTTTGGAGTTTCGTCCTGGATTCGTCCAAGTATTAACGTTCAGGGCTATGTACGATGGCAAAGCCCGCTTCCATTGTTGGCATATTTGTTACGTTCATCATTGCCATCGATCACAAACCGACGCAGCGAGTTGGGAACAGATCTGTAGCGCTATAGCTTGAGGCTACATTTGTTCATGTCTGTTCCCCGTGTTGCATATTCAGCTCAAAGAAAATCAAGAGGAAGAGAAGAAATATACTTAGAGTTGGACATTGTGGAAGGCGTTTCTCCATGAGCGCTTGAGCGCCTGCTGGGCGTCGTGGGAAGTTAGGAAATACGAGCGCCAAAATTGCTCTCCGACCACTCGAATTTGGACTCGGACTCGGATAACTTGCATTTGGACACTACCATCTACTTCATTGCCTTGCACTCCGATGAAAGGATCTACTTTGTACGTTCATGTGTTACCTGTGCCAGCTCATAGAAAATCATAGTGAATTGTTTTCTCTTCTATGTATGAAGGAAGTCGCAAATCTCTCAAGCTTCCTGTTTGTTCCTAGGTGTACAAAGATAGCATGAAAAGGACCTTTGGGGACATGATACCGTGTATATATGCGTACCAGCTGGTCTGTTATGTGTACTTGGGTGGTTGGTCAGTCCGAAAGCGATACTCATTGCTGATCATGATGCATGATACAGAAGCTTGAGGTGAGCTTATAGAGAACTGTGAGGCGGTGACCAGATGACGATGACGATGGGATGATGATCTTCAGGTTCCGTTTCTGCAAGCAGTGCATCAGGTGGCTATCATAGGTATGTGCTATTCAAGTACTTGCAAGCAGATAATTCAGTCTCTCCTAGCTTCCGTAAGGATAGGTCCATAAACTGTTGACCCGGCTCCGGTACATATACAATACATTTTGTGGAATGCAGGTAAATCAATCAATAGTCCCTGGTGCCAAATCGAATTTACAGCTAGAGATCTACTTAATAGTGACTATCGAAATATCACACGAAGGCACGGCACATCCGATTTTCGTGCTATGCGGAACCAAGGTAACCAGCTTGGTACAAGGATCGTACAAGACATCCCTAAGGCCGCAGCAGGCTTTGCTTGTTCCCCCAATCATCTGTCTCCTTGTCGAACAATCAGAAACCCCGCATACATTGTTACCTTGTGCTCTCCCTGTCGATCTGGGGTAATAGTTGGAATGTGGGACAGTGAAACTTCCTAAATATCCGCGCGACCCTCGTGCTCCGATTTGCGACTTCCCCTCCTCAACAAAAAGGTTCACACACTCTCTGTTAATCCCTTCTTGCGGACGAACCGAACTGTGATGGTTTGGTCGGTTGTGGGTCACGATGGTGAGTTCTTATTCCCTTCCCGCGAAGTTCGTTCCTTGCTGACAAGTTACATACAGATACAGTAAGTACTGGCGGTGCGCATACGCATGCACGTTCTTTAGTGACTCCGAGAGAGGCTCAAGAAGCCAGGCACACTTTTGCGACTTTACCCAGCTAAGGACTCCACATTACCGATTAATCCGACTGTGGCCAATGTTAAGTCCGGATAAATGATACAGTACATCCAGCGGCCAGCCAGAGATCAAACACAGCATCATGTGAGTGCACCACGCAAAACGGTAGGCTAAAACTTTCTCTGAGCAGCGCTGTTCCTATGTTTCTCCGTCCCAATACCAGCTGCTTGTGAGGATAATTCAATTGCTGATACGGTACCGAAGGGTTCAATGACATCCACATTTTTCCCCAGATCCCATGGTCGTCCTCGAAGTTGATTCTTCATTAAGGATTGAAACTCTGTTTCGTCCTTCATCTAGCAGTCTCAGCATGGGATGGGATGACCTGGCATACGCTCCGTATGTAGTACTTACTTAGAACCTTCTATTCATGATATACATCCTCCACTGACGACTCTTAGTAGTCCCTCCCGACCTTCCGGTCATCCTATCATGGCTGATACAATCGTGCGACCCAATTCCGATTCCGAAAGAAGAGAAGATGGCGCTCCATGTATACATAGTTTCCTACCAATGCGGATCTCCGTCTACCACCAGTGGGTGAGAGGTTTCTAACAATATGCTGATAATGGGTCTGTTATTATCGCCACTAATCTTCCCTTGCTCACCGAATTGCGTCCGTAGCGGCTTTGTTGTATCCTTTCCTCCTCCTCCTTCTGTTCATGGATGGTTATTCAAAGCACATGGATCATTTCCTTGTAATATTAATGTGCTCCCGCGATGGTTGTTTTTCGCCTTGCACTTTTTTCTCACCGACTGGTCATCGCTAGTCAATTCAACATCTCTTCGCGAGTTCTTTACATGAATTCTGATTACTTGGTAGTACTTTAACTCGTTTTACATAGGGCGCCGGGCGATTGCAATCAGCACACAAAAAGTGAGTTGTTTCATACTTGGTGATAAAAGATCGTTCGTTTTCGTTTTCTGACCGTAAGCTCCTCGCTTCTGGGATCCGTATGCCATGCGCAAACCTGGTCTAATAAAAACCGATCAGCGCCTCTATGCGATTGGTCCATCGAATACCTCTCCCGAGTCCGACTCCCTCAGCCCTGCCCAGCGGAAATTGAAAAATGGTTCACAAATTCACATGTGTACTGCGGCGTGCGGCGCGTTCTGAGGAGGGGCCCCTGAGGACCCTTGCTTTCATTACAGCTCTTCCTGATTCTCTGGTTTCGAGGCTGGCTGTCAACCTATATACATCGCTGGCACCTCCTCCGATCGTGATTCGTTCGGAACTTCGCAAAGGAGATTCGGTACGTCTTATACATACATACCAATGACAACTGTGTGTCAAAGAGCCGGGGACATGGCCAACTTCCTCCGTACCCGAGTATGTACACTTTTAGCAGAGTTTCGCTATAGGTCCCAGTGGGCAGCGTATTTCCGATCCGGCGCCCTCGACGCTCTAACCCCAGACTTTACCCCATACTTACCCCACGTCCCCACTCCTCCACCGCATACATACAAAGATACATACTGCCATTAAGACAGACTTAACCGTTTTACGCCGTTAGGCGTGTTAGGACCTGTTATGGGTTCTCTCACCCCACTAAAGCTTGTTACCCCACATTCCGTCATTTTTATATGGAAAACATTGATGTAGACATACACATGTAGATATGTTACACGCTCGGGCGCCCTTCAAAGGTCTTTTCCCCCGATTTCTCTTTGCTTTTGTGGTTTTACGGAACTTGGAAACACTTAGCGCGCCAACGTCGTTTAAACATTATTTCCGGGAGAACCTCAGAAGGTACATAGGAGAGTAAGTATGTAAAAGGTCCGGCTGGAAGCAGTTGGGAAATTAATGAACTCTCGAGCTCGCCTATGTAGTATGAATGTCATGAAGAGCTTAGAGTACCACTGTATTGTTACATAACACTCCGAAGTGAACGCGAATCCCGCCCTCTTCCCGTCCTTTGGAGTCAGCTGAAGGGAGGTGGAGACGTTCGCGCCCTAGGAGGAAGACGAACCGTGAAGGGTGCTCGAAGAGGCAAGCCACGGTAAAACAGTATCAGTCACTACAAGTTCAGAACCATCCCATCAATTACGATGATGAAAAGCTCGATTCGAGAAATAACAAGGACCCGGGAGACCCTAGTCTCCATCTTTCCTGTGCCTTTATCGTAAGTATTGTGGGCCCGGGAATATGTATGGACACAAGTGCATACAGTACTTACAGCCTCTTTCGGATAATTGAGTTTCTGATGCAGAACTTCTCAAGACTCATCGGGGGAATCGGAATCGGAGCTTGGCACTTGTGCTCTACAGCTTCAGTGCCACCAATGCGGCATGATGATTGAATATTGATTGTTATACTTTCAGTGCACATTAGGCTTACACGCTGCCGGTCCCGGTCATTATTGCATGCCTCTTTATTCCCGATTGTGCTTGAAGTTTGAGAACTGAATACGAGTACATATAGTATCGGTACGTAGACGTAGCCTTTACACATATACATAATCTATTCAATGTACATACCTATGTATGTACTTACCAAGACTAAGAAATTCGAAGAGGGGTGGTCGGAAGAGAACCCGATTCGACTCGGAACTTGCAACCTTCGTAAGTATACAGGCCAGAACCGCTACTTATTACTTACTACTGGCGACTGGGCCCGCTTAAACTTGACTCCGATTCTTTTGTTGTCGTTCGTGAATTCAATAGTTCATTTCGTGTAAGTAAGAACAAACATTTGTTCGATGTTCATTTGTATTTATATTATGTGTATTACGCCCCGGTGTAAGGACCAAGGGGTGAGTGTTACATAACTTCTATTTACTCTGGGTTCAATGGGTTTGTATACATACATACATAGTCGGACCGGAGAGGGGAGATACTAGGTACAATAGTGGACGAAATAGTGGAGCCTGAGGGTGGATCAATGTACGAAGGGTAGGTGGGTGGATTTCATGTAAGTATAGTTTGTGTGGACTGGAACTCTGTGTTTCGTTAGTATTTTCTTGTTCACATCCAGAAATCAGAGCTGTACGTACGCTAATACTTCCAGAATCTACGGATCCTACATAACATCCACTGAGAGGCAGGACTCTAGATCCGTCATCGATGCTCTGCTTTGCCTCAATGGTATCAGCCAATGTTCCTCCCGGTGGAAGATGCCAATCAGACTCGGACTAAGAATATCATATCTAACGTCACTGTAGTACTAGTACCGTTATCCATCGTTATCTTCCCCAGGTGGCTCCTTACATTATACATTATACATACCGAGGTACATAGCATCATGGAGCAAGCAGTTCTAAAAATTCCTCGAGAACGAGAAGTGTTTCCGAAAACACTGACAGATGGAGCGGCGAAGATAATCACCGTGATTCAATTGGAATTCAACTTCTAGTGTCAAGTTGTACTAATAATATAACAATAACGGACTGTATGATATCATTCTTGATATGTATCGACATTTTGCTTTGTTTCATCTGTGGCACCATGGTTTAGGGAAGATCAAATCGTATCACAACATCATACATAGGGGTAAGTAACTGATTCTATACGTACGCGGCAACTGGTACAGTTTACATATGAACATCCTAGTTGCGCCGCTCCTCGTGACTCCTTGGCAAGATGGTAAGTAAGTATAGAATTTACGACACTAGAAGGAACTGAACAGATGGTGCGTTAACGTTACATACATCATGTACATAGGACTCGGATGCACATTAGACCTTATTAGCCACACGTAGCCAACTACTTTGCTTTGATAGAAAAACGCCAAGCCTTGCTACAAACGAGAAATCTCCCCAGAGGCTCCAGCTGCTCCAGCCGGTTTACTAAGCAATTATAAGGTTGACTGCCCGTTAAGCTTCTATTTGTGGTATGTCCCGGAAGCCTTGGGAGCCTGTTGGAGCAAGAAAGTTTTTCTAGCGATACGAAATCTTTTCTACACAAACCCACTTGGCTACGTGTGGCTAATAAGCTCTATTGCAGAACTGTCACTGGTGTCAGACCGTAAAACTTAATTACTTACTGTACTTTGTTGTAAAAAAAAATGGGGAGTTAATGCCGTACCAGATCTCTGTGTTAGGTGATTTCCAATCGACTCGACTCGACTTGATATTCTCAGCCCTTCAAAGCGTTCAGCTGTACTACATACATACTTACAGCTCTCCACAGCTTCTGACTTCTGACTTGGTAAGTCAAACTTACAAAGATACATACATATCGAGGGCACCCTAGGGCACCCAGGCTTCCCTTCAACGGAATCGCGGTTCCGAAAAGTCCGTCTCATTACTTCGAATCACTTCGAATCAAGTTCCACATCATATCATATCGTAGACTCGGAGTACGTACGTACGTACACGGCGAAACCAAGACTCGAAAGTCGTTATCTTCGGCACTCCGAGTCCTTGTCCTTGTGGGTTCTGGTTCTGCCTGTCGTTCGATTCTCTGGTTCTGGTTACTTACAGGTATCATTAATAATGGACTTGAGGGGTTTGACACGAGAAGCCGAACTACGAACTAGGAACGAGGGCCAGTGGTGAACAGATGGTGTGGCGCAGAAATTCAGATGGGGGTCTGAGGACGGTTGGTTACTTATAGACTATAGACCTCAGGCTCGAAACTATGACTCGTTCGTCCGCCGACGAGGAAGAATACTTGATGATTTGGGGGGATCGCGTTATCAATCGACTCGAATTGAGCAACATGTTCAGCTTAACATGCACTTACGAAACCTCGACATATGGCCGAGCAACCAAGTCCTCATTTTATAACCTCCAATGTGGTGTAGTGGCTAACATTGCTGTCTTTCATGTCCCATCAGTAACCTGCATGAGCACAGCAGCCCGGGGTTCGATTCCCCGCATTGGAATATTGCATTTATCTCGGAACTAGTTTTCAATCTTTCTCATCCTTTGCGAATGGCGTTAGCCTCATTTTGTTCTTACTCAATTCACTTACCCCTCCTACGTATGTATATAGTATCAGCTTTAGACAGCGAAAGGTATCAAAACGACTTGAATTGACTATATACATCCAGCGAAGCAACCGTTCAAGTGAGGGTAACGTGCTACTAATACAATTGAATTCATTTCGAGTTTTTAAGGTTAAGTTTCGTAGGTAGGTAGGTATATGAACAGGTGTGAAAGTATATATGTACAGTGTAGAGGAGTCCCGAGTCCCGAGTCACCGTCGGTACGATACGATTCGGGTTGTTTGAGTTTTGGTTGGGTCCGAGTATTCATTGTCTTTGAGACCTGTTTTGTATTCGGCGTTGACGTGGGATTGGTAGGGTTGGGTATTCAGGAACTGCGAGTGTGTGTTTTCTGAGCAGTGAGGAGGGTCGTGGGGTGAGGGAAGAAGGAGGAGGAAAGAAAGAAGCGTTTGGGAGGAACTAGGAAGGAGGAAGGAGAAAAAGGGAGTATGAAGAGAAGGGAAAGAGAGAAAAGGATAAGAAGGGATGAGATGAGATGAGATGTGATGATATGCATAGAAGTTAAGCGTCAGCGTTAAGCGACGCGACATGTTATGTTCTGGTGTTTGGCGTTGGACGGCATGAGCACTAGCATGAGCATGAGCATGAGCACGAGCGCGTGCGTGGCGTAGACGTAGGCGGGGCGGGGGTATCCCGAGCCTTGTTCCCGGAGGCGGAGGCAACGAAAAGAGAAGGGAAGAACGAAGAACGAAGAAGGGAGGGAAGGCAGTCTTAGCTTGAGACGGCGAAAGGTATAAAACGACTTGAATTGACTAGACTATATACATCCAGCGAAGCAAAGTTGCAAGTTCGAGTTTTGGCAAGTTCAGGGTAGGCCTAGTAAACGTACTACTACTAATACAAATTGAATTCATTTCGAGTTTTAAAGGTTTCGTAGGTAGGTATATGAACAGGTATGAACGTATATATGTACAGTGTAGAGGAGTCCCGAGTCCCGAGTCACGTCGGTACGATACGATTCGGGTTGTTTGAGTTTTGGGTGAGCATTCATTGTCTTTGGTCTTTGAGATCTGTTTTGTGTTCGGCGTCGGGATGGGTTGGGATGAGTAGGGGTATTCAGGAACTGCCAGTGTGTTCGCTGAGCAGTGAGGAGGAGGGTTGCGGGGTGAATCGTGTGGTACTAGTAGGAAAGAACCTGGAGGGTAAAGGAGAAATGGAGTATGAAGAGAAGAAAAGGGAAAGAGAGAAAAGGATAAGAAGGGATGAGATGATATGAGATGAGATGCATAGAAGTTAAGTGTTAAACGGTAAGCGACGCGACATGTTATGTTCTGGTGTTTGGCGTTTGGCGTTGGACGGCATGAGCATGAGCGCGTGCGTGCGTAGCGTAGACGTAGGCGGGGTGGGGCGGGGGGTATTCGAGTATTGTTCGCGGAGGCAGAGGCGGAGGCGAACGAACAACCAGAAGAAGGGAAGAACGAACGAACAGAAGAACGAAGAACGAAGAAGGGAGGGAGGGGTGATAAATAAGAAATAAATATCAGGAATCGGACTCGGAACGCGAGCAAGGGAGCAAGGACGCAAGGCAGCAAGCAAGGAATTCGAAGAAAGAAACAAAGAAGAAAAACCGCCTCGTCCCTTCCACATTCCCCGCCGCATCAATAAACCATCCCACCCTCTTCATCATCCCCACCTTCATCTTCTTCATCCTCATCAACATCAACGTCCATACCCTCCCCACCCCCCGCACCGTGACGCCCAGCTTTACCAGCAGCGGAGGTGGTATTAAACCCCCTCCTAACACTCCCACTCCTTCCTCTTATCCTCGTCTGCACTTCCTTCTTCAACTTCGTATCCTGGGTGTCGTCACGATTATCATTCTCCTCCGAGTCGTCGAGCCCACCATCGAGGTCAACGTCGTCGTTATCGTCACCATCGTCACCATCGTTATCAGCAGAAAGCGGAGGCGAAATCGGTTCGACGATCAAGTTCAAGTTCAAGTTATCCCGAGCCCTCTCCTTCTCCTCTTCCTTCTCCTCTTCTTCTTCCTCCTCGTCATACTCAGGTAACCTATCAAGCTTCCCACTCCTCCTGCTCCTCCTCTCACCCTCCCCATCCCCAACACCCCCTGCACCCGCACCCCCTGCACCCCCCGGAGCAGCACCTCCTGCGGCGCCTACGGAGCTGCCTACGCCCCCACACCTCAACCTCCCAACCTCCCTCTCCAACTCCCTATTCCTCTCACCCTGCACAGCAACAACCTGTTGTAGGTACCTTATATACTCGACACTTTTTCGGAGTATCATTCCTTTGTTTGCTTTTAGTGGGGCTCCTGCGCCAGCTCCAGCGCCAGACCCAGACGTGGCCGCAGCAGCCGCAGACGCAGTAATAGAGGAGGGAGAAGTGGTGGTGGTGGGAGTTAGGGTGGGAGAGGCAGCGGAGGGAGGGGAGGCGGGGGTGAGGGAGGGAGAGGAAGCAGAATCCTCTTCCTGTTTCGTCACAGGCCCACACGGAGTATTCAGAGTCGGAGTCGGAGTTTCCCAAAGTCCAACTCCGAGTCCTAAACCCAAACCCAGCATACCGAGTACATCCGATTCTTCGTTCCCTTCTCCTGCGGCGGAAGCGGAGCAAGTGGAAAGGGTAGTAGAAGTAGAGTTGGCGTCGGCGGCGGAGGAAGAACTAGAGGAACTAGAGCAGTTCAAAACCCCAAGCAAAACCTCCGGAATCAACCCCGCAAGTTCCGCAATCCTATCATTAATATTATCCCTCCGTCTTCTCTCGACCGCGTTATGGGATTCTCTTCTTTTTCGTTTTTTTTCGGTCGCTAGGAGGGTTTGTTTTTCTACTGGGCCTAACGTCGAGTTCGCGTTGGCGTTTGACGTCGACGTCGAGGTTGCGGTGGTGCGGCGTCTGGAGGTGGTGGGAGGGGTAGGAGGGGTATTGGTATTAAAGTCACCCCCGTGATCTGAAGCGGATACGGATAAGCCGGATAGACAGCCGCCGGCAGTGGTATCGAATAAATGATGACTCTCGCTGGCGCTGGCGCTGAGGTCGAATGGGGACGTAGACGTGAATGGGGTGTAATTGGAGCCTGTGGTACCCGGATGATGAAATGAATGAGAATGTAGAGATTCAGGTGTAGGTAAAGCCCCATGTGCGTGCGCATGAGTATAATCAAACCAACCCCCAGCAGAGTTTGGTATGAGGATAGGATGTGGTTGCTGTTGATTTTGCGTATGAAGTGACATTTGCGAAGACGCCGAAGACCTAGTAGTAGATCTCGTATTCCTCGTCGGTCCAATCCCACCCGAACTTTGAAGGCCGCTCCTCGAATGACAACTTGATCCTGATCCTGAACCAGACCTAGATCGTGTCCTACTCGTTCGTTCTTCACTTCTTCTCCTACCAACAACATGAAAATCAAACCCATCCGACATCAACGGGGATGGCGTTCTCCCAGCGGCAGCGGGGTGTCGTAGACTAGTAGCCTGAGCAGTGGATGGCTCGGTGGGATTCTCGTACCGCATACTCGAGTTTAACGCTGGTAATGTCGAGTTGAATAGGTACGACGATGTAGATGAGATACTGCTATTATGATGGTGGTGGTGGTGTGTTGCTGCTGCTGCTGGTGCGGACATGTCAAAGATATTGTGTGTACGATTCGCATAGGGTTCGTTGGGGTTATGGGAGTGGGGATGGTGTTGGTGTTGGTGACGTTCGCTCGCGCTCATCAACGAAGCGAGTTCATCTGAAAAATCCATAGATGTAACAGGCGAGTTCATACTTGGATGACTCGTAAACGCAGCTAACGCATCGAACCCTTCTTGTCGTATCTGCGCTTGCATTGCTACAACCTTCTTTAGTCGGCATATCGTCGAATAGCACGGACACTCACCGACGTACTCAAATTTCGTTGGTTGGTACTTGATATTTTGGGGGATCTAAATCTAAAAAGTCATTCACCTCTTTACATACCCCACATGATATATCAAATAACACGCATCCCTGAATAAATGAATCCAGATCTCCTAAAAATCCCCAATTCGTAACTCGTTAACATCCCCCTTCGGATTCAAGTTCGGATCTTCCTTCCCTTCCTTCTTCCCTTCCAGTATGTATTATGTAAACTTACTTCAGTCTTTGTACGTATCCCCGGTCCGTACCCGCATCTGAGTGTATTGTATTGAATTCTTCCCCACACCTGTCCTGTCCTGTCAAAATCCAGAATCCTGAAACTGAACCCGAAAACAACTACGTTCACGACCCATAATACACCTCCAAAACACACAATCTGACCTGGGGAAACCCTCCCCAGCCCTTACCTCGCCTCGCCAGCCCTGGGAACAAGCAAAAAGGTGAAAGAAAAAGTGAAAATGGGGAACCAACCCCGCGTTCGCGTTCGCGACGTTCGCTGGCACACAACCACAACCACTTTAGATCGAGATTGATTTCATTTCATTTGATCGATCGGTTGTTGCGGTAAGTAAGCCGGTCGCCGGAGGAAAAATAAAACAAAACAAAAACAAAAACAAAACAAAAAATTAGAAGGGGTGGCTGGGGACCCCGGATACTCTGAAGACTGGCGCGGGTTGGAGGGAAAGAGGTTTTACGTAAGACATTTTATGCAAAGACGCGACTCGTCCGGGGTTTCCAGCACCAGCGAGTCTGCCATGACTCGGATTTATGTGGTTTGTTTTCTGATGGAATTCATTACTTACTTGCAGAGTATATGCGATGCGTGCTTGTATGGTACTTACTCTTCGTCTTGCGTTGCTCGGGTAAGCAACGCAACTTGAATCTTCCCTAGACCTGAGGCCCGAGAACTTCTTTCTTTTTCTTTTTGACTTGTGCGTCGCCTTACCCTTGCCTCCAACCCTCATACAACCCTTAGAGACCTTGTGCAGCGTGCTATTCTTAGCTTTGATGCGACGCGATGAAATCACAAAACAGTCCACCTTGAAAGTTAGAATCCAGATACATAACCTCCTATCTTTATTTTTATTTTACCCCACACTCATGCTAACCCGCTGGGGCGCCCCCACCCCCGCATCATGATTCATGATGGCGGCCGCACTTGGTGCTTGAGCTTGAAACTTTACATCAAGCGAGGGTTGGTGAGGGTTGGGTTGGGTTGGTGGCGTCCGAGGTTACGCAGTGCGTACCAGATCAACCCAAATCAAACTAGGGTTTGCAGCAAATACGTCGTCGTGTCGAGCTATCCGAGTCAGTCTCGCGAATCACTACTGTACGCTGCTGGTGAATCCGAATCCGAATCCGAAAAATAAGGAGACTTCTCCTCCTCCTCCTCCTCCTTCGCTCGTATGCTCGTATATCTATCCATCCATCCATCCATCCATCCATCCATCCATCCATACGTTTGCGTTTGCGTAACGCGTTTGCGCTCGAGTCCCCAGCGAGACAGCACTACTAGCGATGCCGTCAACCTGGGTGCCGTGCCGTACATGACATTTCGTATTTAGTATATTCGTTCCTACTGTAGAGAACTTGACCGCTCGGAGGTGCGGAGGTACGTACCGATATGCAAGAAGAAGTGAAGAGGTGAAACTCGCTGAAGTGAAAAGACTCTAATTAGATAAAGGGAAGGGAAAGCGCTAGCTGTATGTATGAATGGAAGATCACCGTTTCACGGTCGCGTCGGGAACTCGAATTCAAAAGTCGTACGTACCCTACGGAGAATCGACAATGCAAATTCCGAGTCTCGACCCCCAGGGTACGTACATACCGTACACCCTTTCCATCATCCATTATCCAACATCCAGACACCCAACCCTTGCTCAATTTACCTGCACACAGTAAAACGAAATATGAAATGACCCTCTACTTATATTACAATGAATATTAAAAGACTTTCTAAGCACTAACCCCCAACCCCCCCATGCCTCACGCACCCCCCACCCCTCACGCACCCTCCACCCACTCACGCACCCTCCCCCTCAACCTCCTTAACCTGCTCCTCCATCCACTCCCACAACTCCCTCCCCAACACCTCATCTTTCGCTACATCCGACGCTTCACCATGTCGGGCCCAAGGCATGAGGTACTGCGTTTGTGAGTGTGTGCGGCGTGGACGTAGACGGACGGACGATGTTTTGTTGCGGATATTGATTATTCGGGAATAAGAAAGGTCAACAAAACGCGTGAAAAACAAAGCAGAGAAGATAGGGAGGGAGGGAGGGAGGAACAGAAACATACCTTCCCATCAAACTCCTCCCCTTCAACAGACGTACCAGCCCATAACTGTGTCAAAGCACCAAGTGAGGACGGATAGAATATCCAGCCCTAGTAGGTTTCCATCGTAGATAGTCGTAGAACAAGCAAATCAACACCCCACACCAACTCAAACGAAACACGAAACAAAACACCACAGAACACTCACCGCAACAAACAAAACATACCAAGGCGTCGTCCTCGTCAACTCAGTACTCAAATTCCCAGGATTAAGCGAAGTACTGATAATCCCTCTTGAAGAACCATATCGACGAGAAAGTTCTTTTGCGAATAACACATTTCCCTACAACCCCGCCGCACCACATTCACAATACACCATCAATAACCGCTTCAAAGGGACACACGAAGACGATGAGAACAACTCACGAGTTTACTCTGTAAATAAAACCCAAAACTACCCACTCCCTTCCTTTTCTCTCTAACCCTCCCTTGCGCTCCCACATCCGCCCCAGGACGAACCTCTCTCAGAATCCCAAAATCAACAAGCCCGGTAGGACTCGCATGTCCACTCGAAGACGTATTCACGATCCGGGTCTTGATTTTTGTGGTTTCGTATGTCGAGAGGAGGGTTGGGATTAGGAGGGTTGTTAGGTAGAAGTGGCCTGCCGGGATTTGCGGGATTCGCGGGGTTCAGTCAAGTCGGGTGTGGTGCGGACGAGGCGTTTGGATGAAGAGGACAGGACAGGGAGGGAATGAAGTAAGGGATTGAGGTCAGTGAGGGGGGGATAACGAATGCGATATAGACCCAACGAGACGTACCCAATACATTAGTCCCAAACTGTAAATCATACCCCTGCGCAGTCAAATCGTTTAGATCCGCCATCATCACTCCTCTTCATAAACAGGAACAAGAACAGGAACAGGAACAGGACAGCCACAACGACAACGACAACGAAGGTATGTATCAGCTGCTGTCAAATGGAAGGAGGCGGGGGGGGGGGTGGATAGAGATACTCACGCGTTGTTGAATAGGACGTGTAGATGTTTTTCTTTTCTGGAGATGGGTAGGAAAGATAGGTCAGTCACTGGTCCGTCGCAGTTGAAGGGTTGAAGATGAAATGAAAAGGGAATATAAACGAAGATGCTGCACGAGCATGGGGAGCACAAACCACAACACCAACGAGAGTCCCGAGAGACAGATCTACAAAGAACTCACGAAGTAAACTCCTCAACAGCCCCCTTAACCGACTTCAAATCAGCCAAATCAAGTTCCAACCAAATCGCTTCTTTGCCTCCCGTTTGTTGGCTTAGATCAGCGATAGCAGCTTCAGCCTTAGATTTATTGCGTGCGGCGAGGTAGACTTTGGCGTTGTGGGCCAAGAGGGCCTGCGTAGTGCGTAGGGTGGGTGGGTCGTGTAGTGGAGTTATACAGCGGCAATGCGGAAGTGGTATGAGGAACGGGGAGGGATGAGAATGAGGAATGAGGAATGAGGAATGAGGAAAAGCAAGTAAATCTTGCCTTGACAGTTTCCTTCCCAATACCTAGTACACCACAAGAATCAGAAAATACATAACTGTCTCGTACGAAAAAACCAGTATGACTCGGAGCTCACCTGTATTACCACCCGTAACAATCATAACTTTTCCCGTCAAATCAGGTATATCCTCCGTTCCCCACGTTGGCTTGGGAGGAAAGTACTCGTCGTACATCGACATGAGGTTACCCATCGTTCGCGTCGATTGTGCAGTGCAGGCGACTAGGATTACTAGTAATTCAGAGTTTAACGTTTGGGTTATGAGAGTGTATGTGGTTCAAAGTACGAAGTCGTCCGAGGCCAGGGTAAAGCAAGCAGACTGAAAACCGAGTGACCCCGCGTCGAAATTCAAAAATCTACACAAAGAAAGTTAAACAATCCAGAGATCAGAGAACGAATACGAACCCTCCACCCGAAAAAACCCACTCACCCTCAGATCTCAGAAGCTACGTCTGCTTTCTCAAACTCAAACTCTTCGAGATCCCGAGTCGTATAAATAATAACTTAGAGAGCAATTTGGCGAGAGTGGGGGTCATGGCGGCAAGAAATCACAGTGGGACACACGTATGCAGACGTATGCCCAGCGGCCGGGAAAGTCCAAGGACCAATTTTTTTTTCCACATCACAGTGTCGTTTCGGAAAAAATAACGAGACGCGCCCCTACCATCGATTGGACGGACTTTCGAAATGACAGTGAGGATATGATGTACTGTAATTTACAGCCGTTTCGGAAAAAAATAATGAGAGTCGAGTCTAGACGCGCACAACCGTCGACCGGACGTCATCTGTATGTAACTTTCCTTTTTGGGTACGGTGGTTGACGGGTGATGATTTTGTGGTGGCAAGTGCTCGATACTCCCTCCTTCATGTATCTTCTCAATAAACTGTGTTTTACCTACACAAAGAATACCTACTGAACATGGGGCACGGTGCTTCAGCTCTGATCTCAGGCAGGGATCACCCATAAAATACTTCACATGATGAGACACAAAGAAATAAGGATCATACTTGCACATTGTACTAGATCCCATGTTTGAATAAATAAAAAACTGTGTATTAAATAGTATGAGTCCTTCAGTGATATATCTATCAACAGTGTGAATATCTGGGAGTCTTTTATGTAGAGTATCTCAAGAATATAACAGAGCAGATAAGTTATCACCGAGATAAGGAGACTGTAGCTAGAGAAAGCAGAAATCTCAAAATGCTTTCCATCCAATATTCAGTCATTTATACTTCTGTGATCATATTCTCCATCACTATATCCCTTTGTCCACTGTTCCCTGAAACTTGACCAAGATCCTGCAGCTCGATCTCATTATCATTATAGCCTGAATGTGTTTCTCTTCTATGCAAAAATCCCTCATGGATATGAGAGGATGCTGATGTGGCATCTTCTGCAAACTGTAATATTGTGAGTGTAGAGCTTCCAGCTAGCCTTCTGTTGTTCTGCAAGAATATAGAAAACATCTTCATTACAGTATCATCAATAGGTGCCCTCCGGAATTTCACCAAGGCAATAACTGCAATGGGGTATATTGCCTATAGGATATATAATTAGTGAGAGTTTATCTCATGGTCAATAATGGATCCATACTGAGGAACAATCAAATATCACACTCAGAAATGTTTGAGAGTAGAAAGCCAGATCACTTTGAGATACAGACTCTGGAACTTCATTGATAGCAAGGAGAACAATATAGTATCCATCTAATTGTATTATGGGTATAATATGAGCAGATTTGATTCAAAGTGTACTTTACCTGTATGAAGCCATAGGCAAGTCCTGATTCTACAAAGGGTATAAGAATATTTTGAACATCAGTCTTCTTTTTTATCCTGTTTTCAGAGAGATATTTGTTATGCTGCCTCAGTCAAATATTAGCATATGCACAACTCTAAAGCAAAAAAACCTAACCAGGCCTTAACATAAATCAATCCTGCTTCTAGTATGTTCACTGGAAAGCTGATAGCATAGCTGGCTATATCAAGCTCACTTTTCATTTGCTTCTTCAAGGGTTATAGCACTAAGGTAGGGCTCATGGACAATTTGCACACATCACATGATATTCTGTGACAATTTCAAGAAAAATTAAATGGCACTTTCATTTTGTCAGAATTGAGAAAATCAAATCCAAGGGTTTGTTGTCTGAAAGTATGAGACCAACTCCTAAGGATCACTTTTTGTGAATTTGACTAGATGCAAGTGCCATTAATGATATACCTCTGCGAAGATGTGGGAATTCAGTTTAAAAACATGGCAAAATCTGTCATTCCTCAGTGAAGGTCACATGTAGTCACAGTGGCTATGAAGAGTGAATTGTCCATGAGCCCTACTTTATCACCAAGAAGAATTCTTGTCAGACATATAATAAGATTATTAAGCATATAGTTGAGTAAAACAGACCCACATTAAAAGTGGCTGTAAGATTCTCAAATAGCAAAAGTGGTTGTACAAGGTTCTCTTCTCTTGCCACTCTAGCATCAAGAGAAAGTGAGGAATTTCTAATCAACCACTCTTCAAATTAAAAAACTGCAACTGAGCTATATTCATGGAAAATAAAAAACACAATAGACATGTAAGGGCAAAAAGCATTTTCTGTGACATACTCTCTAGCCTTTCCTACCTAAATGTCTCAAAGAAAAGGTTAGTAAATGTTACTTTTACAAAGATTATTGCCACTATGAGGCAAGCAAGGATAATAAACAGTGCTATTAGCTTGTGGTCAGATGTAATACAGAGCAAATTGCAAAGATTCCCACAAAATAGAAGAGCTGATATAGTGTGTTTCAAAGTGTCACTGAGTATAGTGATACCAAGTGCTTGGAGTAGAGCATCTTCATCTGGGATTATCTTAAGCTTCAGATAAAAGAGAGCTGTCAATCATGTACTATTTGCTTGTGTTGTCTGTCTTATAGAAAACATATCAAATTGAATTGAAAAAATGAAAGGAAATAAAACTATCTTTAGTAAATGTTGATTGCTATATCACTGATAGTTACAACTCACTGCTTCTCAATTCAGAGCTGACAGCACAACTTAACTCAACACAGAGTCATGTTCATACTAGTGAAACTATTGATATTCTTGTATAAGAATTTTTGTGATTTAGTTTACATATACTCTTAATATTTTTCCTCTTATAAGATCTTTCAATAAAACTCAGGTTTTGAGTTAGCTATATCAACACTACTGTCTGAGTTATACACTCCTCTGTTCACTCTTTTGTACACTTCTTTGTTTATTAGTGACAGATTGAACTTGATGATTTTCAAAATCAGAATTGATTATATCTTGACAACATTTTTGATGGTCATTTGACATTTTCTTTTTTGTTTTTTTGTTTTCTGGAACAGAGAAATAGCATACTATGCTAGTCTGGTCACAGTGTTGGATAGATATGTGTCTTCAAGATTTCATCATAGAAGTGCAATGAGATTGAAAGAAGAAAACCACCTTTTTGCCATTTATACTCCCCTGTCAGCAGAGAAGAGAGTGAACCAAACACTGTAGTCACTCTTTTGAAGTAAAGTAACAGTATGGGAAAAGACTGGTCCATTCTTTGAAAACCCAGCTTTTCTGTTTTCTACCAATGATCCTTATCAGCATATAGACATGATCAAAACTGTCAATCTCCAATTTTATTGGTCTGTCAAGTCAGGAAAACAATACTCCTGCTGCTGGCTTCTGCTATTTTGAACAAGGTACTAGGAAGAAGAATGGGCTAGTATTGCAATGGGGGTATTTAAGCTGGGCATATTGACAAGGGTTGATAGTGAAGACTTGAGATGTTTTAGAAAAATGCAAGAGAGAAAAGTTCCCCAAGAGACTAGTCTTGTATCTGCCTATATGCCAGAACTACAGGCAGCAATGAGTGGCCACTTGTGCTAACAATGTTGTGATTGAAATACTTGATGCTCCATCATCCTACATAATCTTCTACAGTGTTGCTAATCAGAGACAGAATACATCTCTGGCTCTGTATTGTCTGCAGAGAAGTTTCTGTACCTTACTAGAATAATGACTGCAAGAGGGTATATAGCCTACAGAGCATGTGATGATTAGAAGTGTGTTAGAATAAGAAAAAGATTCATACTGAGGAACAGTCATAAATTGCAAATAGAATCTCTGTAATATAGTAAGCAGAGATGCTACTAGACATATAAACTGGCAATTGATTTAGTGTGACCAATAGAACTATAAAGATTAGCTATCTGGGTTGTTAGCTTAAACCAATACATGCTTGAGTTATAGCACAACACCTGTATAAAGCCATAGGCAAGCCCTGATTCCATAATAAGTGCCAGAATCTTCTGAACATCCGTCTTTTTTCTTGTAAGCGGAGAGAGAAGTCTATGATGTAGCCTAGACCAATGTATAAGTGTGATTGTAAGCCTCAAAACTTCTCTACCAACCATGCTTTTATATAGATTAATCCTGTACCTAGTATATTGGCTCCAAAACTAAGAGCAATACTGGCAATGTTGAGGTTACTATATTCCTGGTTGTTATTATCACTATTGAGAACTGCAGCACTAGCAAGATTCAAAGCTAAAGCTTTTTGTTGAGATTGTGATTATTTGATACAAAAACTCTCACCAATATTAGCCAACATAGTGAGAACCAAAACCAGCTTGATATACTGATTTCTGGGCCACACTACCCAAGCTCTCCAGGAAATGGTCATATCACCAATAATTACCTTTGCAGATATATATTCAAATCACTGACTAATTAGTAAGAAATTTCAACTCACATTAAAAGTGCTTATATAGTTTCCAAATATGGTGAGTGACTGCATGACACCATTGTCCATAGGATATGGGTGATCTTCTATCAGCCATGCTTGATACTGGTAGACTGTAGTGCCAAAGTGACATGCTACATCCATAGAGAATAAAAGACACAGAAGAGATATGATGAGAGTAGATATTATCTGTGGTTTACCCTTCAATTCTTGATGCCTGAAGGTATTAGATATAAACAATAACTTGAATAATCTACAGAATTTATGACCACTTGCCAAAAAGCCCTTGTATTCAGCCATACAAGGAAAAGAATGAGAGCTATAAAATCAACGTTAGCTCAATGAAAGAAGAGGCAGTGTGATTCTCACAAAATCCCAGCACAATGATAGATTGCACAAAAGTATGAACAATAATAGTTATACCAATTTTTCGGAGATTGGCATCTTCCTCTGGTGTCATTCTATATACTGTTGCACAATGTGAAGTGTGCAAGGCTTAGTGACTGTCGAAACTGTCTTTCTGTGGCATATCCGTCTTATACCACTGGTGACTGACAGACCAAACTCAGTAGAGCCAGTGATACAGTCCCAGTTTGCCATGTTCACCCTTTCAATTTCCCAGCGACTCTTCATTCTCGTCAGATCCAGGTGTGAAACAGGCCCCTGCGACTCGACTTCCATGATACCACAGTGATACCATCGGCGTTCACTTACGTCTGAAAGTTCTTTCAAGTTTCGTCACGGTCGTAAGATGTTCTTGTGATATGTAAGTGCCCGCATTCGAGTTTACACCCTCGAATCATTCCCCTCCCGTAAGATCCATATCCTACAACGCTATGCGGCACGCTGGTGACTCAGGTTCTGATTCTACTGATATTTCATGATATGCTATTTCTCCGGTGGCGTAGCCTACACTGCCATATGCTCCTCGTTCATTGGTGGTGACAGATCGAACTTGGTCTTAGATCAACTTCGTACTAAGCTGCGGTCTGAGATATCATGATACGGGGGACAGAGATGGGAATGTCCGCATGAGCCTCGAACAACTAACGTAATGGCTACTGAGCTACTTACCACGGCACCCTCTGAATAGCACCGCGTTATAGATAAACGACTTTGGCTTGTATGTACGGTACTTACCCACTCAACTCAAGCCAAAAGGGAACTGCGGTGTTGGTCTCTACTTACCGCATGAGAGAACTGGGATTACCGTACTTAGCATGCCAGCATTGATACTTAACAACCAACAAGACTTACGATGTTAGATATACTACCGACATTTCGAGACGTACACCTACAATACTCATACATCATACATCATACAACGAACAATACATCCTCGTCGACTGATAGAAAGAAAGATAAAAGACGGAGAATGTGTGGGAGGATCCGAACGTGTTCTCCAACTCTTTCAGACTGGAGATTTTGTAAAGAATATCAGAAAGATGGTGGAAGGGCAAGAGAGAGGGAGCAAAATATAGAATACAAGACAGTTTGGAGAACTTGAATGAGGACCACTGACGGCATATGAGTACACAGGTGATGAGATATGAACAAGAAAGCAACGTCGTAAATCAATCGCAAAATAGAACGAAGTGAGGGAACATATATGATATAACACTTGATGACAATAACGGGAATGTGGAAATGAACACAGGTAAGATCATACACGGAATGGATAGACAAATATCAAAAAGCATTGGACAGAAGAAGGGGAGGACATGAGGGAACAGCGGGGAACGGGCAGCTAGCAAATTGCCGCACGAACTTTTCGTAAAATTTCTCTGAAGGTTTAGGCTGAACTTACCCCAACACGTCAAACACAGCATGTATTTCGTGCCCTGCTCATCGTCCCAAGCTTGTAGGAGGAAGAGGAGAAGGAATGAATCGTAGCCAAGGCGTGTTGTGGTCGTGAGTGAAGTCAGCAATCATAAGACAGATGGCGATTCGGAGTCATTAAGCAAACCACACATTCGAAAGGAAATGAGGCGGGTATCATCGGTCCAATGGTATCAGGACATGACAGCCGAACGCGAACGCATGATCGAGATATAACGAGAGACAAAGGAAACGGGTGTGTGACGTGGGGAGGAAAGCATCTTGGACAGCACAAAACGTGAATTTCGGGTGGAACGAGCAAAAGGGTGATGCTGGTGCCCGAAAGCTTGATGTGAGCTGAAGGGGAGAGCAGAACAGACTTTGGAGAGAAGAAAAAGAATCGGGAGACGAGATATGAAGCAAGAAGTGGACCGTTTGTCCTAGAGCGTGAACGTAGGAACGACCACCGTAAAGCGTGATAAGGGGAATTTGTACGGAATTCGATAAGCGCAGCAGAAAGAACGCAGTTGGCGCCGGAAATGAAGAGCGATCGGCGGAGGGGAGTCGTAGAATCGTCACGGGAATTTCGGGGGCAAAACCCCATGTCAATACTCCATCCCATCCACCATCTCACCCCTACCTCCCGCATCCAAATCCATCTCGACATCCGCATCCTCCTCAGGCTCAGCCTTCATCGCGCCTTTCCTCAAGCTCCTTACACCCGTCAATCCTTTCGCGCTAGCATTCTTCACAACATTGACGACCCCACCCAACGAGTCGGAACCCCTCCTAGCAGGTTTTCCTTTTCTCCCTCGCACTTCCACAGACGACGAAGAGACGATGCGTTTCTTGGGTTCTTTCGTCTTGTCCCTAGCTTTAGCCCGATCTCTGTCCTTTCCGTCTCTGCCATTCCCATGTACGCCGTTTCCGGTGCCGTTAGTACGACCATTGACTCGCTCCAAGCCTTCGCCGTCACCTTCGTCCTCATCCCCATCGTCGTCACCAACCTCACTCAACGGTGAGAGTGCCCCATCGCTAGCAATACTAGCATCCAATCCTCCATCACCCTCGGCTTCCCCGTTTTCTTCACGCTCTTTCGAAGAAGCTGTCGACGCAGGCGGGCTCACGGGCGAGATCAGACTTGTCCCGCCCATCCCCTTCTCCTGATCACCTGCTGAGCGGTGTCCAGAGTTCGCATCACCTTGCGCCGCGCTCGAGTCGCTGGGACTGGGTTCAGCCTCGAACATTCCCATTCCCATGCCCATGCCCATCCCAATCCCGAAATTGCTCATGGGACTCATACCCATACCCATCCCAGACATATCATCTTGCTGAGCCTGAGCACGATAAGCCCTAAGCTCCTGCTCGAGCTCCCGGTTCCTTGTACTCTGAGCTGTGACAAGCTGTTGGAGGTACCTAACAATTTACCGATCAATCGAAGTGAGCATATAATCATCCTGGAGAACACTAACCGAATATATTCAACGCTTTTTCGCAAAATCATTCCCTTGTTCGCCTTGACCACTCCTTGAGCCCCTTGGCCCCCCGCTCCTGCTTGACTACCGTCATCCCCTTCCTCCTTCTTGGTCACGCCGCCTACTAGACCCCATACACCATCGGCACCAGCACCCATAGTCAGATCCTGGCCGTCGCCGCCATCAATAGGTGATACGAGTGATGCAGAGTTAGGCGAGTCGGCAGAGGGGATGAGAGCCGTCAAAGTAGCGTTGCCGGAAGTTGGTGAACCGGAGTTGTTGCTAGTCGTTGGCGTACCTATTTAAAACGAATGTGTGGTGTTAGTTAAGTTGTATGGAGTATAAGACAGCCAAGAAATAATAATGGCTTTTGCCACGATATTAGCAGGGTCATACTCCAACCCAACCCGACATCGTGAATTCGAACACAGGAATCCCCGCACAAACCCATACGACACCATGCATCGTATTCGGGTAATAGGGTCATCAACGTCAAGTCTTTTGCACTTTTGAGGCTAAGATCATCGCCGACACCACCCACTCAGCGAAGGAGAGAAAGACAGAAGAACCCCGTATAAGAGAATGCGATAAGAGATGACACACCCACCTTCCAACATGACTTCCGGAATCAACGTCGCAAGCTCGCTAATCTTCTCGTTAATGTTGTCTCTCCGCCTCCTCTCAACAGCATTATGCGACTCCCTCCTCTTTCTCCGCTTCTCATTCGCAAGCAATGCCTGTTTCTCAGCAGGCGTAAGCACTTTTTCGGCATTATCGGACCCTACGCCGTTTCCATTCACACCGCCAGCCCCACGCGTAGATAAAGAAGTGGGTGAAGCAGAGGAAGCATTGGTAGAGTGTTGGTGATGGTGGGTCGAAGTGGTCGTTGGTAGACTCGACGAAAGCGGTGTATCTCCCCCGTTGGGAGTCGTTCCAAATCCGTGCTCTGACGTAGGGGACATGCCCATAAATCCGTATCCTTGCCCTCCGTGTGCGACATGCCCATGGCCACCATGTCCATGTAGTGCACCGCCGCCGCCGCCACCTCCACCGCCACCAACGCCGACACCCATGCCAAGAAAGCCTGTTCCAGGTCCCACGCCAACGCCCACACCCATGCCAGGTGGGGAAATACCTGGGTGATGCTGATGCGGGTGTTGGTGCGGATGATGAAGATGGCTCTGCTGGAGACTGGCGATGCCTCCTAGGGCGTTCAATGTTGTGGTTGGACCGACGGCAGCGACGTTGGAGAGGGAGTTGAAATTGTGATATCCGCCTCCGCCCGCGCCTGGTCCACCTCCCACGCCGAGGTTTGGGGAATGTGGGGAATGTGGAGAATGCGAGATAGACGGGGAGTGTGTATGGAGAGAGTGTAGAGAGTGAGAATGAGAATGGAGAGAGTCGGGTGTTGGGAGCGTATATTCACTGCGAGATACATGTTTTTCGGAGATCATGAGAGCTCATAGAAAGAATAACATACCTCGGTCCAGACCCACTAAACCAATTTCCATTCTGACTGTGAGGAGAGCCTAGGCTACCATGTCCGTTCACCTAGACGCAGAAATCCAGTATCAGTTATACATTCAAATTCAATCGCTTGGCAGCTTCAAAGTGAAGTAGGTTTTCTCACTCACCGTTCCTCTTCTTCCAGGAATAAGAATTGCCTGCGGGGGTGGACTACTAGCCCCAGGCGCACCACTTACGCTCCCATTCCTCCTCGTCCTCGTTGTCCTCGTAGGCCCAACACCTCCAGACCCACCAGCACCGTCAGCTTGAGAATAAGCCTCCGTAGGTCGCGACCTCGACCTCGATCTTGATGAATACGACTGCGAATGTGAATGCTGTCGAGGCGAAGGCGTATGCTTCAGCCTCCAAGACGTTTCCTCCTGGGCCTGATGCGGCTCATACCGCATGCTCGAATTGAGCGCAGGCAGCGTCGAGTTGAAATATGTAGGTCCAGCGCCCCCTGGTCCAGGCGAATGCGAAGATCCTACTGATCCCACCGAACTAGGCAGCCCAGCCTGAGCATTGTTCCCTCCGTGAAGATGATGGGCAGGAGCGCCCATATCAAAAATGTTGTGCGTTCTCCCACCTCCATACTCATCCGAGGAGGCAAAACTGGGACTCTGCGTCGACGTCGACCTCTCGTGGCTCATCAGCGATGCAAGCTCGTCTGAAAAGTCCATCCCGGCGCCAGTATCGTGTTGACCTTGTTCGAGTTGGTGGTGCTGATGATGTTCAAGTTGATGTTGATACGGGTCTGCTTGCATTTCCTTGTTGCTTTTCGGTGAATAGAGTACAAAAAAACTCGAGAAGGGGCCGTTTACGAATCTCGAATTTCGAAGAGAGCGGCGATATCGCAACCCCCCAAGCCACAACAAAATATCTTTGCAGGGTAACACAGCTTGTTCGGTTCGGTTCGTCCCTTCCCCACAACCGGCAACTCCGGTCCGTTAATCTTCCCCTGATGAACGATCGCGATTACCCCCGGACCCCGGAACCCCCCACATTACTCCTCTCTTGTCAAAGCAAATTGCCAGCGAAATGTGAGCTCATCAGTGTAGGATGCCGCAGAGCACTGAGCAGGTATTTTTGCGGCATACATCAGCACTCAAGGGACAAAATGGAGTGAAAACGAAGATCAATAATGAAAATGAAAGGAGGTAAACATCTGAAATACACCGTTCGGGAATCGAACCCGAGCCGCTTGCTGGAATAAATGGAAGGCAAGCATGATAACCACTTCACCAACGGTGTTCTTAAGATAGCTCGCCATGGTTTTCAATCCCGTTTGTGAACCTATGCTCATAAGTCTAATTGTCAAATCATAAAGAATGTGAATACATTTTTGTAATACTGAATTGGTAGCAACAACATCGTAACTCAGAAGGTGAAAGAAAAAAGAGGTATAAAACCCGCCATGCATCAGTACCTACTCTGTGAAAAAAACAAGGATGTCAGGACTGAATAAACAAAATCCCAACCCTTCGACTCAACCGGTGTGCATTTTATATGGCAAGTCCGTGGACATTGTAACCGTCGAGGCAGACCGTTTGTCGATATCATCACCAATCACCAAGTCTTTGGATTTTGTCAATTCGGGATTGGAAAGATCTGAATGGGTCAAAACGAATCTCTCAACGAAAGTCCACACTTGATATATAGACGGTTACGTGCTGTCATCATCCTGTATGTCATCACGTTCTTGATAAACCTGTCTCTCGACGCGTACTTTTGTCCTGGTGAACCGAAAGGAAAGTTCGTTAGTATTGTGAAAGTCTCCGGTAGGGAAACACTTACAGTTGGAAAGCATTCTCACCCATACCCTCTGTCCTTTGGTGTCTCGATATCGTCGTGGTTCTTTCATCCCTGTACACGTTGATACCCGTAGAGCGCGCAACGGAGAGAATGAATTTAGACATCGACATTTCGATCTTGAGTTTCACGATGTAAGCTATTGTGTGGAACTGTTGACTAGAAATTAGTACTGCTCAAAATTGTAGTAGCGAAGTGGAAGGTATACCTGCATGTAAAGCTGAAGACGAGATACAGGAGTAAGCACATGCAGGAACTAGAACCCTACAACACCCACATAGCGATGACTCTTCGGAAGCGCAGTCAATCCCAACAAAAGCGCGTCCATAGCCATGGATACCAAAATGAGTCCCTCGATGTACCTACGTCAGTTCCATAAGCTTCCACTCGTTCCCGTGGGGTACAAATAACGGGGACGTACCTCACATCATTGTCGAACTTCGTTAGCTATCGAGGAAACATCGAACTCTCAGTTTGATCCTCATACCATAATCAATATATACTTACCCCGTTCTCAACCAACCGTTTCTTCACCGTGCGGATATAGACCAAGCTGAGACATACGTTGATGACTACCAACGAGAATTTATCTCAGTAAGTAAACCACATCCCAGGCGGAAAACACTTACTAAGGAACGCGCATTTCTCGAACCTGTCCCACCTAATTCCATACCCGAATTTAACGACAAATACTACGACACGAGAAAGCCCACACCAACTCACCAGTTATTGAGCTACCGCCAATCCTAGTCAGCCTAACGAAAACGAATGAAAGCTCTCGTACTCACGTTAACAAATTGCGCGCTAATCTCCAACTGCGCGGTCGGCCAAATAACCATACAGGCCACAGCGAAGGCAAGCAAAATCAGGCATGTTACACCTTTGTACAGGATCTGTGTATGGGGTAAACCGTGAGCGGGGAAACAAATTACATATAGAAAATAATAACTCACGCGAGATCTCTGCTCGGTGTACAAAATGCAAGTCCGATCTACGGTCATGTAATTCAAGATTACCGCCTTTCAAAATTCGACATAAGCATTCTATAATTCGACCCAGCAGCACAGAGGTAAGGTTTGGAACGTACTTGAATCATCCAGCAAACAGCGATACCAACGAACAAGCCAACGCTCGGTGAAACTTTCCTGTACCTGATTGAAAAGATAGGGGCATCAGTATCGAGGATAACCGCATATGACAATTCTCAGCAAAAGGGCCCATCACCGACGGCCCGCATCACCCCACATTTCTTGTGATGTGTTCTGTCTTCAATGACATTGACAAGCCTCAGGAGAGATGAGGAGGCGATGAAGAGCACAACCGATGCAACACAGACTGGCTTTCAAGAGTACCAAAAACACTCACAGATATGTCCAAGCGAGGCAAGCAAAGCACGTATTGCTGAATCCCCACCCCCAACGGATTTAAATTTTAGCGTTCGTTTACCCCACAACGCCCGGTAAACACAAACGAAACTTACGAAGCCATAGCTATCCAAACCATAACAAGAAAGGTATCAGGCCTGAAGCGCGCCCGTCTGGTATCCTTGACGGCGGCAATGAAGACGAAATATATATAGCCAAGCTGCCGCGATAGGGTCAATAAACGTCAGCGAATAGTAGGCATACTTTACTGAACGCACGTAGAATCCAAAAAGTATAGACCCCAACACAAGATCACCCCTCGAAACCGGAGCCCTAAAGCTGAACTGAGTACCCATACTCATGAAAATGACAACTCGGACTGTTAAACATACACTTCACTCCTTAAACCGTTCATCTCTCTGAAGCCAAGGAGGGACAAGGACGAAGGATAATGAAAGCAACAGATATACTGACGAGACGATGGAAGAAAGGAAAAATGCGTCTGGGTCACTTAAGCCTTTATACCCCTACCCCGTGTCTTCAAAAGTAAATCCTGACCTAAATCGACCTCCTCAAAATTTGAGATCTCAAAAAAATGTCTCGCAATTTAATCTAAAGAAAAATAAAGAACGCACTCTCCTATAAACATAGCATCGTTACCGTAGTAAGCATGACAGCACCCGCCCGTCCACCCATCCCCCTAAATATCGCTGTATGGTCCCAAGCCCAAGTCTTATCGTTTCAACGCTCTCACCTGACCAGGCCTCTGCACGCCCCGTACGATAGCGACGTTACGAGAAGTGAAACCTCCCATTGTACCAGCTCCAACGCGTACAACGGTCAATGTCCAGCTCAACTCGGGCTCAACTCGGGCTGAATGAACATCGACCCTGAGCCCCCCACCTCTGCATTTTGCGAATAGTGAGACACATTCGATCAGCATTGACTAAGATCGTCCAAAAAGATATACCTCCCCACGCTCAAAGTAGAAACTATCGATCTTTCCAGCGAATCAAATCAACCTTCATTCACTGTAAATCACAGAGTAATGTCGCTTGAAAACTCTTCAAAAACGAAAGGCAGAACATACGAACGTGGTGAATTTTCTTAGACCAGCTTAGACCCAGACGTTCCCACCCGTGAAGACGTACACGAGGCGATGAAAAGGAGTTGAGACATATTTGGGCAGTCCTCGCGCCCAGAAAACTCGCCTCCTCACGGATCGTCCTTCTATGGAAAGTATTGCCTAGCGAGTCGATGCTCTAGAAAAGTTGTGAAGCATTTTAACATGGCGACGACAGTTGCGCGCGCCGCGCGTCGAATCCCATGCGGCGAGTTTACACCATCAGCCTCAGTGATGCTAACGATAACCCCCCAAATGAGCATCCAGTAGATTCCTCATAGGCGCAGAAGAGATCTTGGAATCTACGGTAGCAGAAAGTTGATGTATTCTCAGGTATCCTCTCGAACTGGGGGGACTTCTTTGACTTCGATCTCCCTACCTACATAAGCGATGTTCAGCGTAGTCACTTCCATCGAAGTCGTCAGAAAGAATCATTGACAGCTCACCCTAACACTCAAAATGTCAAAATATTCACCACCCTGGGCAGAACAAATTACTTCTTCAGGCTCGCTACCCGGCGTGCTAGATCTGGGGAGAAAGTATATGAGCGGCAAATGGTAAATAATCATACCTTATAAGTAAATATGCCGCACTTGCGACAATCTTTGAACGTCAAACCGTGTCGGGATCTGGAAGAGATATAGGAAAAAAACCCAAAGTTATCAGGGTGACAGAAGCAGTGTATTTGATGGGGTATATGCAGTCTGTCGCCTCGTCGTACCTAGCATTGCAATATACGATGCAAAACACTCCGCATAGACGAAGTCGTCGGCCATGCTCGCATCAATGCGGGCAAAACCAACCAACCAACCCAAGACCGTACACGGTGCCTTGCACCCAATCCATCATTATCAATCAATACATCCTTCCAGCTACCTTTCTTCGCGTGAAAACCAGACCTCCTATGAAGGATCGGAACATCCTTTCAATCGCACAATCACAAAGTATAAAAAACCCCGTGGGGAAGGAAGGTGGGGGGCGGCTATGGGCGGTGGCCAATTGGCAATGTGGGGCACGGCTGGAGATCAATTCTAATTCCTGAACCAATCCAAGCCTGAGAGCGACCCAACATACCGATAAATCCGATATTGAACCGGGGTCCGGGACTTCGAGTATCCTTCTAAAGATGCGCTCCAGCTCTGTCCTCACAAGGCGAGCTTGAAGGTTTTGAAGCAAAGCAGTCTGGGATTCCACAAACGCCGTATGATAAAGGGAGCCAACGAGTTGACATACCAGAGAAGGGTAAGTGCCAGTGGAGCATTTGCATCAATGAAAGTACGACAACCGATTCGTAATTGACCAAGAACCGAAAGCGATTGGCCCTCTCTAGTCTCTAGACCCCAGTTATTCACGGCGAGAAGACATCTTCACTGGGAACACCTCCATCAGAACCAGAGGTACGCACTCCAACTCCGCTACTATATCACTAACTCCAGCTCGTGATTCTGGATCCAACGTCGCTGATTCGTCACTTCCGGTACCGCGAGCCTTTCGGCCGTTCAGTGCGAAAGCAATACTGGAAAAAGGTGTTTTCAACTTACTATTTCCAGACCCAACGGTCCGTATATTCGAATTAGAAGACGATAATGAAGTGGGCAGCCACTGCAACGAGGCAGTAGGGGGTTAGGGAGGGTATAGAAATGGAGCACTCAAGTGCAGAAACCGAACACTGTCACGGTTGAGGATCCGGTTCGAACGCGCTAATACTGAACGTTATTGAACAATTGTAGGCGTTGGAATCAGAGATGAATAACAATATGTTCGGCTTTCAATGACATACCAGTTGTATGCAGGAGCCACACTTGTCAGCGGCAGAAGAGTGCTTCATTCAATCCAATCCACCGCTAACGTTTTGACTCGACCCCAGAAATTGCATGAAATCTTCTTGTCCTGTCAGTAGTCGCCATTTATGCTGCCGAGAGAAGCCACCCGACCGCATACATGTCCATTGACCCCATATTGAATCCAGTCGCCATTAACTAAACCCCTTATCACCATGCGCAGCCAAACTCTAATGTCCCAAAAGCCACAACTTGTGGACGTTCGTTCGTCCGACATCCGTTCATTACGATTCGTCCTTCAGTGAAAAAAAAACGTCTCCTATCTCCGAATATTGCCAAGTACCTGTCGAACGCTCGACTTGCCTGACAGTGCCGAAATTCCAACTGAGAAGATATCATTCGCTGTTGCCGTGGGCTCAATGTGGGCTGCATAGATCCTTCGAGATGGTGGCTGAGGTTGGAAGAGGGACCCCGGATACTCCACTTGCCGTTCGAAACCAATTGCCACGTAACTTTGCCGTCCAGCTCGGTCTTTGAACTTGAAGGCGCTTGCTCAGTAGGAAATGGATGTGATCAAATCGTCCGCGTCAATGTTGACGTAGTTATCGAGCAATGGGAAAGAGTTTTTTCCGGCGTAAAAATCCAATTGTAAGATGGTCTAGAGCTTCAAGTTGACGGTGGTGGTGGGAGAGTGGCGAGACACATAGCGCGCGCTTGACTCACGGCTTGAGGATTCATATACAGCGACCAGTGCTGATTATCGATATATCGATATACAGGTAAGAAGGTTTATAGGAGAGAGAGAGAAAGAAAAAGTAGTTCTCTCTGCGTGTTTTATACCATTGTATGTACACGTACAATTAACGTCAGCTATGGGCATGTTTCATCTCAAATCATGCCCGATGACCCCTAAACTGAGTACGGATGACCAGTAACTATCCTAACAGTGCTAGTGCGGCTTCACCTGACACCAGCATGACCCCCAGCATGACCTGTTATCGATTAAGACAAAGGGACCCTGGTGTCACCTGGAGATGTGGGTTCTATGAAAAGAAAAATGAGGAATGGAGAATGTGTATGTAGGAGAGTGACGGGCGCTACTTACCGTTAAACATACTTGCTAGTTTCGATGACAGAGCGAATCAGTAATATGTATATAGAATATTCGTTCATGGAGCGATAAGTAAGCTCTTGCACAGAACAAACCAAGTAGAATATTTGACTAGCGATACTGTACACTTGCGTAACACGTTCTGAACTTTGTCGTAATCGGATTCAGGCATGAGACCCGGCGAGTCGGTAGGAATTCCCTTAGCAAAGTAACTTATGCACACATCCTGCACAAATCCGTTGTCGCGCAAATCCGTTGTCGTGCGAGACCCCCTGCAAAGGCAAGCCCGAATACAGAGAAAGTTTCGGCGCTCGTTCAGCGCTCACACTCGGACACTGGCATGTGTAAGTATAGCATGAATTACTTCATTAGTTTAGATACGATAAAGGCATTCACACTTACTGAGAATATGTTTCGAGAGCCCATGAGAAATTGAACCTTGAGTACATGGAAGAGAAGGAAGAGAAGAGAAGCTATTGAAAAGATGCCGTACATGCACAACGCCAGGAAGTACTGTAATAATGCCGCCGGCGGCCTGGTGCCTGCCGAGGTTTACAGGCCGATCGGCATATCAAAATTGACACAGATCCCGCGGCCTTACCAAATTTACCTCGCATCCGCTCGCATCCCATCAACTTTGAACCTCCTTGAAAAAAAATGCTTCGCTGGATTCTCGCCAATAGCCTTCCAAGATGTTGCTATCCTTTTCTATTCTTGTATATCTTGGACTCGCAGCTTCAACTCAGGTACCTCTTGCTGCTCCTGATAGCACCAACACCGGCTCATCTCAAGGAAATCTTCTTATAACACCCGAAATCGACAATTTCGTCGAATCTGTATTGAAAGACTACGGTTCATCTGGACTTTCTTTGGCCGTTGTTCGTCGTAATGATTCGTTTCCTAATGGATGGCTTATTGAATATGGCTCGTATGGCGTCGCTCAAGCTGACGGCTCTCCTGTAACACCAGATTCGCTGTTCGCTATCGCGTCGAACAGCAAGCTCTTTCTCGCGCTTTCGGTTGGGTTACTAATTCACAATGACACACTTGCGGAAGAGAGAGGAGAGAAGCTTTCGTGGTCGACAAAGGCAAAGGGATTAATACCCGAATGGGAGCTCATGGATAAAGATATGGAGGCAATAGTGAACTTGCAGGATATGGTCTCTCATCGAACTGGAATGCCCAGACATGATTACTCAGGACAAGCAAGAAAAGGTGGTGTGCTTGAAATGGTAAAGCTCTACGGTGTTTTGTAGTCTATTGTGCAAAGGCTGACCCCCCCAATTCTCTAGATCTCAACCCTTCGATATCTTCGAACCTCAGCCGAAGTCCGAGAAACATTTCAATACAGCAACCTAATGTACGAAACCCTTTCGTACCTCCCACCACTACTCCTCAACCAATCCTTTGAATCCTATGTCGCCGAAAACCTCTTCGATCCCCTCGACATGATATCAACGACCTATTCTGTCGCTGACGCCGAGCGCTCAGGTAAATTCGCGCACGGCTATCAACGATCCATGCGGGACGTGATTTCGGGCGTGAATGGTACCCTCACTCCGACCGTGCCTTACTACCTACGTCCTGAAAAAGGCTCAATCTGGTTCGGCGCAGGAGGCGTCATATCGAGTGCGAGGGACTTGACCACTTGGGTCGCGATGTTACTGTCAAATGGAAAACATCCGTTCACGAACGAGACCGTAGTTCCCGAGAAATTGGTTAATCATGTCGCGGAAGGTGTGAGTGTATGGGAACCTAAGGCACTCTATCCCGAGCTGGTAAGTTCTTATAGACTGCGCAGTAAGGGAAATGCGTAATGGTTCGATTTCTAGAGCGCGACGGTATATGGAGCTGGGCAAGTAAGGTATACGTATCAGGGACATGAGCTCATTGAACATGGAGGAGCCAATCCTGGTTTCAAGACGCAGGTGCGTATCCCTAGATAACTCGTTTTTTATACTGTCGCTGATTGAGAGCTATAGATTGTCCGATACCCACAAGACAACTTGGGAATCATCATACTCTCCAACGATGAGGAATGTGGACTCGACATCTACGAGATAATAAAATGGCGACTTACGGAAGAGATCCTCGGGCTTGAGAGGATTGACTGGAAATCCCGGTAAGCATACACATTCGGATTTAGATCTGTGATTGAACCGAACTAAATTACTTACATAGAATGGATGAGAAGAACGCCAAATTGCTCGCGGGAGAGCTCGCTTCCGCACTACCGCGTCCTTCGAACCCATCCCCACCGACAAGTCCTATCCAGAGCATGGAAGGGAAAGCCTTCCACCATCCAGCATACGGTACATTGAAACCATGCTACGTTGGACCAAAAGTCACCACGAGCGAGTCCTCACCGAATTCAGTATACTGCGCCAGAGTCATCTCCGACCCAATCGTACAAAAAATCGCGTCGAGTTACCCTTCGACTTCAGACGACAATAAAGACACGGAGGACACCATCAAACCACACCAAGAACCAGTGATCGTACCGACCCTCGTCATCCCCGTACACCAATTCTTCGCAACACACATCTTGCTACGACATTTCTCCGGTAACATATTCAACGGAACAACCATTTGGTCTAACCGGGACGTCAGGTTAGACGAAGGGTACCCTGATGATGGGGGCGATGTCATAATCAAGTTTCATAGGTTTGAGGTTGAGTGGGTTCAAGGGAACTCTGGAAGTATAAACGGTGCCGATGAAGAAGGGCTGGCGTTTAAGGGTGGATTTTGGGGTAGTGGTAAGCCGACTATGACGCCTGGTGGGGTGGGCAAGGAGAGTGCGGAGGTATGGTTCGAAAGATTGATCTGATGTTTGCGACAAAATCTTCATCTAGTTTATATCTACTTTATGCAAGAGGTACCTTATAGAAGTACGAAGTTGGTGCAATAGCGAACGTGCTGGATTTCGTCCAGTCTCAGACATGTCTAGATTCACTGGCAGTCACATATACATCTACCCTCTTTCAACAACTTCAACATGGGCAAACCAGACGTTATGAAAAGCTGCAATGTGATGAATATGAACAACCTCAATCAGCCACCACTGTTCAAGCCAGATCCGAGTCTGATAGCCCATCTACCACTCACGATAACACCGGGAGCATTCAAGTGCAGGCATCAGGTTTCTGGGAGTGGAATGCTCGCGTTCGAGCGAATCAATCCGCAGTAGGGGGTCCATTATTACTACTACCTATGTGGAAGTCTTGAACGCAAGCGCCTGGTATTCAATTAGCGCCTAGAAGCACATGACCTGCTTTACAGTCGTAATTCAAATTGGTCATCGATCAATCACATCTTCATGACGCTACTCGTGTATCGTAACTTTCTTCCTTTTATCGTTCATATACGGCGACGGTGGTTACTAAGTACAAGTATAAATCGTTCTAGCGTCCAACTTTGCACCTCATTTACCGCAAGACAGAGCAATGTCTAACAGAGACGTCTCAAACCAATCCGACATCACCAAAATGAAAACACAGCCGGATGGCTCGTTTAACAGGGCTGCTTCATCTTTCCGAAATGCCATTGATAAGGGCGGGAAGTTTGAACCGGAGAAGGGTACGGATTGTCGACATATTTCTCTGTTGTCGATTGCTGAAGTCCTTGCTTTATAGATCGCTACCACCTCTATGTTTCTTATGCTTGCCGTACGTCTCCAGTGCGGACTGTGAGACATCTGAACACTTCTTGAACATGCCTTTGGTTCACAGCTTGGGCCACGAGAACTTTGATTGTCAGAAAGCTGAAGGGGCTGGAAGCACTTATTCGTACGTTAAATCTCAATACCAAAGAACGCATTTCTCCTGATGTGTATTAATTTGTTCCTTGTAGCTGTCTCTGTTGTTTCACCTCGAATGGGTAACAACGGTTGGCCTTTTGCGTCTGTTGACGAATTTCCCGGAGCCGACGCCGATCCTTTGTACAAGTCTGAGCACGTCAAGGATCTTTACTTGAAAGCTGATCCACAGTACGGAGGAAGGTAAATCTTGTCATTTCCTATTCGTCTAAATGTCATGTCATAGTAATTTCACCTCGTCTTGAAAGATTCACCGTTCCCGTGCTATGGGACAAGAAAAATCACACCATCGTTAACAACGAAAGCTCGGAAATCATCCGTATCTTCAACACTGCCTTTAACGACCTCGTTGCCCCCGAATATGCGTCTGTGGATCTGTATCCTGAAGACCTTCGTCCAAAGATCGATGAACTCAATGAGTGGATCTATCCCAATATAAACAGTAAGGTCATGAATTGCTTAATCGTATAGAAATTGATTGACAGCTATTAGACGGCGTATACCGATCTGGTTTCGCGAGCACGCAGGAGGCGTATGAAAGCGCGGTAAAGGAAGTATTCGACGCTCTTGATAAGGTCGAAAAGCTTCTGACCGGCAAGGATTACATTGTCGGTGATAAGTTGACGGAGTGTGATATCCGACTATGGGTGACCATTGTACGTGCTTTTACCATTTGCAAGCTTCGTTGCTTTGACTTTCAATCAACAGATTCGTTTCGATCCTGTATATGTTGGTCATTTCAAGTGCAACATCCGAGATATTCGTAGTGGATATCCTGCAATTAACCAGTGCGAATTCGGTTCTTCCTTGATCGTCGTCCAAGAGTATAGATTGACGGTTTCTATTTGCTTCTAGATGGATGAAGAAGCTGTACTGGAACAACGACGCGTTCAAGTCTTCGACGAATTTTGAACACATCAAGACACACTATTATTGGTCTCATGGTTTCGTTAGTATTGGCCTTATTCAGTGCTGATCGTTGACTCACTCTCTCTTTGGATAGATCAACCCTACGAAAGTCGTGCCAGTCGGCCCAATCCCTAATATCCAACCATTGTGAATGTTCACATCGTGTATCAGATGATGAAGATCAGTCTGGAAATAAAACTCGGAAGTATCCTGTATGTATATCTAAGTATTGTGTAGGACATGAAAATGGATGAATGAGAACCAAGAAACAACAGAAGCCAGCATTCCGAGTCGTCCCTTTGATGCAGGCCGGACAGTCACCCCAAGTAAAAATACTGAAAGAAGCAAAAGAGTGGGAGCCTCCAGAAGAATTCATTAGCTCAATGTGGGCACAATTATCATTGAAGCTAGGACTTCCGTAGGATTCAGGTAATACCGTAAAACTCGACTGCTTCAACAAGGTACATATATTGAATGTGCGAAGTAACAGCGATATAGTAAGTACTATATATATCCAATATTCCACTAATCATCTGCCTTGCTCGCAGGTAACATCTGTCCAGACTCTGTCGGCCAAATCTGCACCGCAGAATTAATATAATCAGCTTCACCATAAGTAACCTTCTTCACAGAAGTAATCTTCGTATTCCTCTGCAAAGTCGGAAACTCATCTTTCATCCATATCGAAGTAGATTTCGGATCACTGCCTTTGTGTACCAAGAGATAAGCCGTACCGGTTGCTTCCATAGCAATTGCTTTTGAAATTCGAGGTGTGAGTTTATCCTGCTCTGGACCTGGCCCACACTCGTCTAACCAGTCAAGCTGTTGAGCGTTGGTTATTAGATCACCAAAGTAGTGTCCTGGAGGGCTGAGCTGTTTAGCGACAATTCCAGCCTCTTGATTGGTTGCAGGCGAGGAATAAAAGATGGTGTTGGCACCGATTTTGGCTTGTGAATGTAGGTATTGGGCAATGACGGCTGATGATGGACATTTCTTTGGTTGGGTACATTGCGCAGCGGAAACACCGTCCGTTCTACGACAGTTTGTCGGTAAAGCGGAAGAGGATGGGTTGGCGGCAGCTGATGAGGACGCTGGTCTACCTTTGACCGAAGAAGAAGAAGTAGAAGAAGTGGGTTTAACAGTCGCTTTGACCGTCGGAGATGTGACTATCTTGTTTGTCGGTGTAGGTACGGGATTCTTCAGTTTGGACGACGTCTTACGAGTCGGTGTAGGTACGGGAGTCTCTGGTTTGGACGGCGTCTTAGGAGTCGGTGTAGGTACTTTCTGAGGCGATTTCTTGCCTGCCCGCTCAAAGACATCAGGACCCGTGGGTGCTGCTAATGACAATGTCCCAATCAGGGACAGTATCAAGAGTAGGATGACGACAAATCGTGGAAGAGAGGTGGTATTCTGTTGCATTTTTTAGGGTGTAGAAGCAAGATATGATGGGTTGTAATATCAGCGGACCAGCCGTTGATATAGTCAGGACCTGCCCGGAAGGTAGGAAGTCTACTTCAGATTATACATCAGTATCTCTTGATTTGTCGATGAAGGCTAGGAAACGTACCTTGGAATAAGACTAGTAGTAGGATGATGAAGAGACAGGTACTTGTTTGTCCGTTTTTATACCTTTTCAAGAGGGATTCTGAAGTTTGCCGTGCAGTGGTTGTCGAATAGAGAACGAGGACGCTTCATAGTGAAACGTTGAGTATTCAATTCACCAATTGATTACTGCCGCCATACACCCACAGCTGTACTGGGTGCTAAGGCAGCCATCATCGTGACTGTCCCGGCATATGGCAGAAACAGACTAGCATTATCTCTTTGCTGTGAACGTTGCAGCCATCAGGTTCCACATAGAATTTTGGCGTCAAGATCGCACTGGAACGTCTAGTTTTAGAACGTTTGAATAGATACAAGGCATGGACTGTGCATTCAAGCGTTTGTAATGGTCGCGACTATTGAAAAGAGAAGTTCATCAGCGGGAACGATGGATCACTGTTAGGGATTACAGAACGATTGATGTTTGACTGAAACCATCCTTGAGCTTGGTTCCTTGCACACCTACCGCACGATGCTATGTAGTCACATAGTATCTGTCCCCTACGAAGCTGCTGGTAAGTAGGTGAGGAGTAAGGAGCAGCTTAGCACATATCTTCAGGATTCTGTTCACCCACACCAGGTACTGAGATCATCGCTCTAGTTCAAGTCTGTAGTCTCTATGCCCTTTTCGCTATGACCGGCGTTGGAAGTTGAGAAATCACAATGTTAGTAGAGAGTAGGGGGCATCACAATTAGCTTCAGCTACTTACATACACGCGATCTAATACGAAAAAGAGTCTTGTCATGAGTCGCAATGATGGAACATCTGTATGCTAAACCCGATGACAACGAACTGGATGATGATAATGATAATAAGCTTCGATGTTTGATTCAAGTCAAATTAGAACCACGGAAGTGAACTGTTGTGTCTCAGAGGATGTTGAACGCGTGTACTTATGGACTTGGTGTCAATCGACTAGAAAACCGGGCAGAGGCCGGGGCAGGGCGGGGCGATACAGTCAGTGACGGATAAATATAATCCAATCTTGTCGACAGTGCAATAGCATACATCACTTGATTTATACCTATAAAGGTACACACTCACCGTTGTTCCAATCTTCTCCTGCATACATCCTTTCCTGACACTGATGTCGCCCAACTGACTCGTTCTCGCAGCGAAGAAACATCCTCAGACTTTGAAGCCGAAGCCTTCACATCAAACTTAAAATCCGCAATCGATACCAACGAACACACCATCCTCCAATCATTCCTCAAGAACAACCCTGAGGCTCCAATCCCAGACGACCTCGTCCGTAATGCAATATACACCAGCTCAATACCCACTTTCCACACCTTCCTCACACACGACCCGTCAATCCTAAACAAAGACCACGACCGCAGAGGCACTACACTCGAAATAGCCATCTCAAGCCAATCCAACAAAGACTTCCTGCTTTACCTACTCGAAACCGCACACGCCGACCCGAATGTGTACTCTGGTTCATCCCTCACACCACTCGCACTCGCAGCGGGGTTATACGACAAACCAGACACTGTAAAGCTGTTGCTCTCGCATGGGGCACGTATCAAAGGTTCCGGAGCGATAGCTGCTGCAGCGATGAAGGGGAGAATAGATACGTTGAAGGTGTTACTCGATCCTGAGCTCGGTGGAGATGTTAATGATCCTGGACAGGGTCCGATAGCGTTTTTGCCGCTTCATTGTGCGGTGAAGTATAAGCAATTGGAAGTGGTGAGGGTTTTGATTGAGAGAGGGGCTGATTTGGGGTTGAAGGATTCGGATGGGAAGACGGCTGTTGGGATTGCGGAGGAGATGGGATATGCTGAAGGTTTGGAGGTTTTGAGAGACTTGGAATAATTGTATTACAAATCAAAAGAAGTGCCGTGCTTAGTAATTACACGTGTCTTTAGGCGCCGGGCGGAAAGTGCACAACTCGTTCCTCCATCCCAACTTCCCTCGCTCTCGTCTTCTTGTATTCCTTTCAACCATTATGCCAACCACCCTCTCGAATAGACCTCCGAGAGTTGATGGCCTCTGAAAAGTAGGATATATCTGAACCACCGATTGCTCATGAGCTAGAGACCCGTCAAGGCCACACAGTGAGTCAGGCCAGACGTGTAAAACTTTTAATCTCTCATGTATTTTCATCTCTCTAATAACTTTCTCGCGGCGCTGAAAAGGAAGCTTGTTGGACATTCACGATCTGAAGAGAGGAAAGCGAGGAGAGCAGAAACACAGCGTGCCGAAAAGAAGCTTAAGGCTCAAATTGAACAGAAGGAGTCGCAGGCCAATGACGGATCGCAAGCTAGGCCCAAGAGACGCAAAATTACCCATTAAGATGTAGACCTAGTCGAGATGAAGAAGACAACCCACCGGAGCCTGGGCGGCCTGAATGTTGAACCTCTAATCAAGCTGACTGTCAATGTTTCTCCGTATTTCTCAATCAATCGCTCCAGGATCCCGAAAAGCACCACCACCAACTGTTATAGGCCCTATATTATTCTTCAGCTCAGACACATTCCGCACGTTTCTTATATTCAGGCCAAAACACTTCCATCGAAGCCGCGCTATAGAGCTACCATTATCTGACGAAAAGGGCTATGAAGTGAAGCTTCGCGAGTTTAGGACCCGCAAGCCTTCACAGGGATATATCGTCATGATCTGCATTCCGTCTCCGAGTTGCGAAGCCATCATATCAAATTCTTGTGTGTTTATCTCATTGAAATTTATGAACTTGTGCTAATGATACGGTAATGCTTATACCTATCAGTTCCGAGGTACTGTCGAGGAGGCTGACACACAGTGTATTCTTGCGGCACTTGAAGGAAACGCGATGATGAATGTTTCTACAAGTGTCAATCAACAGCGGATAGTAAGTGATTCTACTAGGAGCGGTTGTTTTATCTATCATTATGCATGTACTACTAGACTCGTAAACACCGGGCGTCGATTTTAACAATCCTCCAGATTCAACGTCCTTCAAGAACAAACATCGTATGCTGTTGAAACCCCTCAAGCGCTTCAACTTCGTTGCCTAATCCTTCGGATATGATGCCTGTGTACACAACCCCCAGTCTACCATCTCATCCCCCCGCAGCCAATATTCATACGCTTCTCAATATCATGATGCTCAATATGCTGCAACAGGAACAGCAAATGAACGCATGGTTTTATTAATTCGTTTTAGGTCACTTGCCCCACGTCAACACCTCTCTACTATCGTGATGCCGCACCCTGCTTTACTGCCCCATCACGTTCAACGCTGTACCACCATCGGCATCATCCTCGTGTGCGGTGCTACATGCTCATCGTGAGTTTCTTGCTGATGTGGATACTTAAGGATGCGCTTTGCTTTCATTGTATGCATTCGTATTGTTCAGTCCTTCTCTTCAGCATACATCATGCAGTAATAGACATACAACAATAACCATGTTTCCGGTTATACATCCACATTGTAACGAGTCTGAGAACATAAAAATAGGTCCTGTGTTTCGCTGAATACCGGAATGGAAGAAACGGAGGGTTTAGGTTGAGTTCGAGCAAGTGGGGGTGACCGGATGCAAGGTTTCAATTGAGTGTACAAACGCCTGGACCTAAGCGCCCGTTGAAACCTTCTCAATGGCGAGGACGACCTTGCTTCAGTCATACATACACCCCAGGTTCCTTATTCCTACATAGTCCTATTCCTACCGATATCTCCGCGAAGTTGAACGCAGACTGCTTATATATGCTAGCTAACTAGTACGGTAGTACAATACATTCTCGACGTTATGGATGATCCCGGTTCGGACTCGTTACTTTTCCGACTCGGACTTAGTCACCGTATATCTACATATACCCTTACACATGATGGCCCCGTACCCCGTACCCCAATGGGTGGGCAATGTGGCCCGCATTACTAAACTTGCTAGTGTTTGTTATAGATAGACTCGGTCTGCATGTATGAAGGCCGAAGGCTGGTGTAATGCATTGGATCGATCATCGATATGTAAGTACATACATACGAGTCCGAGAGACGAGTACATGGTATATGAAAGGGACGAGAAAGGGATGGATAGGTAGGTGCGGATGGGGATGTGGGGCTTGTTGATCTTGTTTCTAGGAGTAAGGGTAGGAGTGAGAGTAGGATTGCACCCGAGATGAGGTTGGCCCTGAGGGAGGACCTTCGCACCAGTCTACATAGTGACCCGTCGGCTTTTGACCCTCTTTAACCCCGCGCGCTGCGCTGCGGTGATACGATCCTCGTGGTACATAGACATAAGTAGGTCACGCGAGACTGAATATCCAGATATCCAGGGTTTGCTTCATTAAAATTTGAATATTTGAATATCCTGACGGTCCTCAAACGCCTTCGTGGATCCTTCCTTTCTTCTCGGGGGGGAAATGAGAAATGAGCGAGAACAAGGGCCCGGATGGGGGGTGGACGTCTGAACACTAGAACGGAAGAGGAAGAAAGAAAGGAAGGGGGGTTGTGATCCCCGCCTGAGATTTCATCTATGTTCTCGAATCTGGTGTGAGTGTGCAATGAGAGTGTGCAGTGTGGGTGTGAGCGACCCGTGAGCGAGTGAGCGAGGGGAGATGAGTGATCGCGCAGCAGCATGCAGGTTAATACATACATTACAAAAATACATACCACAGATAGCACAAAGAACGTAGTGCCATCTCGATTCTCCGGAACATCGATCCCTTGAAAGTTTGGTCGGTCTTTGGTGAACGGATGAACGTTAAACCCGAAGGTAGTGGTTTGTTCCCGTGTCTCACGCACACGACAACATAGAGTATTTTGGTTTTCGAAGGAGAAGAAAGAGTCCGAACTTTTGTTGTATGAAACCTACCGTTGGTCGATCGACGGCAGCTGCGCATGCGTGTCGTTCATCAATGGGACTTGGCCTAGTGATTCATGGTGCACGATAACGGCTTCGAGCTCCTGTAGATTGGAGTAAGTTGAGTTTGATTAGGCTGTTTCACTGGCGTGGAAGGACCGGAAAGACAAGTCGGGATTGTTGCGGTAGGTTACGGAGAAGGTCCGGATAGTTCTTTCGTTCCTCGATATTTTGAGGAAGGGATAAAAATAAAAATAACTCACCCAGAGTATTTTTATCCGAGCCATAAATAATCCTCCGGTGTGTCGTACCGTGTACGCGTTTACAGTACGATCTGCGAATCAAAATACGCGGAGAGTGGTCGGCCCTGATGATCAGTCACGAAAAGTCACAAGATGCCGGTGAGTGACATTCCGTCCGGCCGGATAAAGGTCATTTGTGGTATCCGAGATGTCGCTCGGTTTCGTGCAGGGTATTCCCCCCCAAAGTTCATCTTCAACTCTCCTCCAAGATCCCCCTCGCGCGCCTTCCCCACTCGACTTACATCTCCCGTTCAAATTCCAGCAATGGGAAGACGAAAAATCGAGATTCAACCTATAACAGTACGTTAGTCCTTTCTAATTTTCTTGTTGTTGGTGTCGGAAGATGTTGGAGTTTTTGAGTCACCCCCCCCTTTTTCCCGCTGCTTTGGCGTTTTTCCTCTCTTTTGTGTGGAGATTTGAGTAGGCTAATGAAGGGGTTATGTTCTTAGCACGAACGAAATCGTTCTGTCACCTTTTTAAAGGTATGCTGAGCCTTTTTTTGGCTATTTTTATAGCTGACTTGGTCTTGGCATCTCCATCTAAAATTATACTGGCGACTTTTTTTGCTTTTCAATCCACTCTTTCCACTACATACCTCCACCTTACCCACCTTTAACCACGACCACAATGTCGACGACGACGACGCATATTTATGGACATCGTAGCGTAAGAATGGCTTGTTCAAGAAGGCATACGAGCTGGGTGTGCTGTGCAGCGTAGACGTCGCCGTGATTATCTTTGGTAAATGCCAAGTCCTTTTCCAAGCGAAATCCGTACATGCTGAATACGTCTTTTACTTTTTCTCCTTGATCGAAGATGAGAAGCCAGGGCAACATCAAAAGTTGTATGAATACAGCTCGATGGATGTTAGGGATATTGTTAAACGTCATGTCCGAGTGTGTATATTGTTCCTTCACTACTCTGCAGTGATTTTGACATGCAGATAACATGCATAGTTCACCGGAGAGAAAGACTCGAAAGGACCGCACGATTTCTCTGGTGGTGCGAAGGCGGACGAAGGGGAAGAGGAGGAGGAAGAAGAGGATGATGATGCGGTAGCGAAACCTCCTGCGAAACGAAAAGCAAGTGGGAAGGTTAAACCGGTGAACGAAGTTTCTTCGCCTATTGACCTTGACCTCGACGTAAGTTTCATCCATTCATAACGTTGAAGGCTCCTTGCTAATCGCCTGAAAAGACAACGGACGGCCCAATGAAAATCCCCACACCACCTCTACGCGGCGACATACGGAACCTCACACTCGACGCTAACACATCCTCATTTATAAACATGGCGTCTATATCCCGCATGCGCTCCCATTTATCCCCCAGACGCAGCCCGTCACCATCTCCACTGGACTCCTCGTCATCCTCCCGCCAGCACCCGGCGCTGCGCGATGGCATAGTGAGGATACCCGGCGCAGGGTCAAGGTCTTCCTCTCGTGCAGAGTTTGACTTCCATAGAAATTTTCATCACCTTGGAGCTGGAGTTCATGGATTCCCACCTCCACCTCCACCTCTACACTCTCACCACCATCAACAACCATCCTCAATGAATCCCTACGGATTCTCCTTCATCCCAACACCCACTTCACCTGTTTCTTCATCAACAGCGGGAGGAGCGTATGGTACACCTAGCTCTCTCGATTTGATGACCGCCTCTGGTGGTTCGGGGACCTCATTGCCGCCGTTGGGTATGACCGCTGATGCGGATACCACTTTTGACGCGAGGTTGCTTTATCAACAGATGATGCTACGTCAACAGCAGCAACAGCGTTTGCAGCAGTTTCATCAGCATCACTCGCTCTCGCATTCACATTCTCATGCGAGTTCGCATTTGGGTTCGTCGGGGACAGGAGTAGGAGCTGGATCGGGACAGGGGTCTCAGCAACAGATTAGTGACCTTGCTGCGTTCCTTGATGCTCTTGACCCCCCGCGAGGTGCTGGTGCTGGTAGCTCTGCTAGGTCGAATGTCGCTGGGAGTGGGGGAGATCTTGGGTTGAGACTTGATTGGCCTGTTCATTCACAAGGACAGGGACACTCGCAAGGTATTTTCATTTTCACACTTATAGTGGGACCTTATGCTGATTTCGCTCGAATTCTCTCTTTCCAACCTTATATGCGCTTCTTTACTCTGTGCCAGGTTTATCGAACACCTCAATACCCACACCCACATCAACATCCCTATCCGGCGGCGGTGGACCATCCTCATCCTCTGACCCATCCTGGCTCGACTTTCTCTCAGGTACAACCTCCACATCCACATCTGCATCCGCACGTATCGATGGAACGTCGTTCTCGTGGGAACGCAGCGGAGCGAATATTGATTTTGATCTAGCGGAGGTGTTTGGGAGTGTCGCTAGTGGAGGTGGTGGAGGCGTCGGAGGTACAGCAGGTGGAGGTGCGGGGACAGATAATACGTCCAGACCACGAAAACGTCCGAGGATTAATGTTGATATTGATGGTGAGGGTGATGTGGATGGTGACGTTGCCATTGACGTTGACCCTTCGTCGCGTGCTGCACCTCCTTCGCCTGCTTCACCACGGAGTGAAGCCGAGGCTGCGGGAGGGGGAGGGGGTGATAGTGGATCGGAGTATGAGCCTGAGCGGTCTGCGCATACAGGAGGTGGAGGTGGGGGCGGGAGGAATAAGACGAAGACGAAGGTGAAGAGTAAGGTGAAAGGTAAAGTTAGTGGCGCCGGGGGTACGGGAGGGAAGGTGAAGGAGAAAGAGAAAGAGAAAGAGAAAGAGAAGGGGCGTGTACGTGCGAAAGGCAGTAATACTTCTATGGCTGTTTCTGCTGGTGGTGGGGATCGGTGAGGTCATGCGATGCGATGCGGGAGCTAGGGAAAGCAGACATAAAAGTCTGATTTGGAGTAGAGTGGGGTTATTCATATCGACTCGCTTTTGACTTTCTGAGCAGGCTGAGCAGGCTCAGAGTTTTATTATATATGTATCTACGTCTTAACTTACATGTACTATACCAACCCTGCTTTGCTACGGACAATATTTGTGTAGCAAATGGACCGGACGGTTTACGATTTATGGTTTACGGTTTATCGATTATATTCTGCTTTGATTTTGTGTTTCTATTACTATTTCCTCTCTCTCTCTCTCTTTGTCTGTTTTTTTACTCGTTTAACTCGTTGCTACTACTATTCGTATTTCATTGTCTATTATATTCTTATTCATCTGGCTTACCCGGTTACTTGTTTATTGCTACGTGAATCAAAGGTTTTATGTTTCTTTCTTTTTCTTTTCCCTCTTGTGCCTCTTCGTAAATAATAGGTATGAGCTGCAGAAACGATAAAAAACTGCAAAATAAGGTGAGACACTAGATATAAATGTATGTATAGGAGCCAGTGCATGACCATCAAAAATTAGAAATAGTGCAAAGGTTGAGAATACATCGCCCGTAAAGAAACAACATTTGAACTCGAGTCCTAATCTCAACCCAGAGTGGAGTATCAGTCCAGATGATGATCACTGTTGACCTTTGGGGCCCGCAGTCCCAATATGCTAATAGTAGAGAGTGACGACGAGCTGAGATGCCAGCCCATAAGTAGTGCAGCAAAATGTTGGTCAAAATGTAACATCATTCAAAGTTGGCACTTGAAGTCCCATAAAAGCATGCTACAGACCGTGGTGGTGATATTGCCAACAGCCCCCCCTCTTTCACAACAATCTACACCTCAAGATGACCCCAGAGGAAGATGCTATAGTTCTAGGTATAGGTGTTACCATACTGGGTCACACTATAGATTTATGTATATAAACACTTTCATTCTGTATGAATTTTTGAATCTTGCTTTATACATATCTGACCATATTTTGATAGTTCCATTTATTATCCTTGCTTGCCTCATTGTAAGGACTCTTTGGCAAGTGGTAATGGAGAGTATGTAAGGCAATATTACTAATTTTTCTCTTTGTGACATGCAGGTATCAAGGACTCAAGAATTTACCACAGAAGATACTCTTTTCCCTCATATGTCTTTTATGTCTTCTATTTTCTGCAGATATAGCTCAGCTACTTGGTATAAACATCTATGAGTATCAAGAGTGGTTGATCAGAAACCCCTCACTTTCTCTGGATAATCGAGTTGCAAAAGTAGATAGCCTGACACCAATACTAGCAATGTCTGATAGCTTCATAGCTACAATCAATGTGAGTCAAATCTTCAGTTACATGCTCAATAATCTGAATATACACCTCACAAGATTCTTCTTGGTGATATAACTATTGCCTGGAGAGCATGAGTAGTGTGGCCTGGGAATCTGTATATCAAGTTAGGCCTTATTTTTACTATGCTAGCTAATATTGGTAAGGTTGATTTTCTCAGATGAAAAAGTCTCACAAAGAATGCCTAGGGATGAACATTGCAAGTGCTATACAACTTAATAATGCACTGGAGGAATATAAAGGGCTCAATATAGCCAGTCTTGCAATTAGCTTTGCAGTTAATATACTAGCAACAGGATTAATTTATATAAAGGCTTGGTAAGTTTCTTTTCTAAAAGTGGTTATCTTCCTTTAGAATTGTAGAAGCACTTACATGTTAACTCAGGCAGCATCAAAAACATCTCTCTGAGATTGGCAGAAAGAAGAAGACAGATGTTCAGAGGATTCTTGCACTCATTGTAGAATCAGGACTTGCCTATGGCTTTATACAGGTAGAGTGTTTTAGTTTACAGATGTCATAATCTGCTAATAGCCCACTTATATGGCTTATATCTAAATACTGTTGATATTGAATGAATCACCAGAGTCTGTATCTAGAAGCATCACTGCTTACTATCTCACAGCTGTTCTACAATCAATCTTTGATTGTTCTTCGGTATAGATTCACTACTGGCTGATATAAACTTCCACTAAACACAGACTCTACAGGTAATATATCCCATTGCAGTTATTGCCTTGGTGAAATTCAGGAGATCTCCTATTGATGAGGCTGATGTCATCTCTCTTTTTGGAAAACAATAGAAGGCAAGCAGGCTCTACACCCACCACATTGCAGTTTGCAGAGGATTAGAAGAGATACTCATTTAGGTGATGATAATAATGATATTGAGCTCCAAAACCAGGATGAAGTTGCAGGGAGTAGTGGAGAAAGGACCATGAAGATGGAAGATATCAATGCTGAAGTGTGAAAAGTTGAAGAGGGTGTACTTGATGACAGAATGGATAAATACAGTTACTGGTTCTATTGCTTCCACAGGGTTTGTATATACATTGTAGCACTGCTACTGGTACTAAGATTTAAATCTTGATGTTAACTTACAGTCATTATATTTCTTGTGTGTTACTTTTAATTTATCTGCACTATGTGTAGTACTTTTAGTGTCTTTGCTTGTGCTGTATCCACTTGATGATTTGTATCTGGCTAGAGATAATTACTAAGACTCAGAGAGAGTTGCACATATTACAAGCCCTTCAATGTCTATTACTGAAATTCAAAGACATTCAGGAAAAGATCACCATGCTAAAGCTTGAAAGACATCTGTTCTCTGATATTTTTTGATTTAGAAAATGTGCATAATAATATGAATTTTAAAGCTGGAGCTTTGGTGTTTAATGACATTATTCTATAGAAAACTTGAGGTAAGTGTTTAGATAAAGAACAGTATTTAATCTGAAAGCAGCAGAGGCCAGTGCAAAGAACCTTCTTGACTCAATAATGACCTGCATTACACAGTCCCCAATACTGCCTTGGGACTGCGTACAGAAAGGTCTTTTTTGTTGTACCAAACCTCATATCACAGAACTAAATTCAAATACAGATGTATTATACTTAGATTTTGTGTGCACACAGCCTGCATATAGACCTGTAGAGAGTTGAGATTATTGAGAAACTACAATTTGATGCAATGGCACATGAAATCATTCCATTGCCTCTGCAACTGCCATAGCACCTCGGACATCATTATGTTTTCAATACCAGAGCCATTTACATGAACATAGCCTAAAGACTGTTATGAGCTCTTCTCCTCCCATGTACTTACTATACTGAGATACTATCTATTCTGTGTAAACAGAGTTCTATTAGACGTAATTGATGATGCTCTGTGAAACCTCAAATGTTATATGTTATATACTTTATGAGATACTGTGCTACAAATTTCTATCTACAGTGCCTGAACAGGAATTTCTAAACAGGTGATATCTGTTACTGCAATAGTATCTCACATCCCAGACTGATTATTAATGATGTAGTTCATTAATTGGGGCAATGTAAAATAAATTGTGATCTACTTAATGATGTACTTGGACTTGTGAGCTCACCTAACCTTAGATATCATCTCAACCAAGATACTCTTGTTTCCTTTGATAATTCAATTGAATCTCCAGTCTTTATAAGACAAACACATTGACAGTGGTAGGTAGTTGACAGCTCTTCTTTTTCATAACAATCCAAAGCTCAAGATGACACCAGAGGAAGATGATATACTTTTACAAATGGGTGTTACTATACTTGGTTTTACTACAGAGCTCTGTATGTATGCACTTTTATTAGGTATGGAGTTTCTAACCTGGCCTTATATGCATCTGACCATATTCTGATAGCTCCGTTCACTATCCTTGCATGTCTCATTGCAAGGACTATTTGGCAAGTGGCAATATATTAGGTGAAGCAACATTACTAACTCTTGTCTTTGGGACATTTAGGCATCTAGGGCTTAAGGGTACACCAGGAAAGATACTCTTTGTCCTCACCTGTCTTTTATGTCTTCTATCTTTCATGGATCTAGCTGAGCTTCTTGGTCAAACAATTCTGCAGTATAAAGAGTGGTTCATCAAAAATTCCTCACTTTCTCTGGATGATCGATTTGAAAAAGCAGAAATTGTGAACCAACCACTGTATCTATTTGGTAACTTTATAGCCACTTTCAATGTAAGCCAATTTCACTCAACTACATGCTTGATAATCTGAATATACACCAAACAAGGTTCTTCTTGGTGATATGACTATTGCTTGGAGAGCCTGGGTAGTGTGGCCTGGAAATCTTTGTATCAAGTTGGGCCTCATTCTGACTATGCTAGCTAATATTGGTAAGATTGGATTTCTTAGATAATAAAGTCTCACCAAGATTATACAGGGGTGAACTTTGCTGACGTCATTCTTCTGAGTGATGTAGACTTCATTGCAAGTTATAATGGGCTCAATATTGCCAGCTGTACTGTCAGCTTTGGAGTCAATATATTTGGCACAGGACTGATTTATATCAAGGCTTGGCTAGTTCTTCTCATTCAGAACTGTAGGGATACTCATGTGTACACTCAGGCAGCATAAAAAATCTCTTTCTGAGATTGGAAGAAAGCAGAAGACAGATGTTCAGAGAATTCTTGCACTCATTGTAGAATCAGGACTTGCCTATGGCTTTATACAGGTAAAGTAATCCAATACAGAGATGTCATTATTTGCTCATAGCCTGCTCAGATGGTCAATATATTGTTCTTATTGATAATGAATCAATTACCAGACTCTGTATCTGGAAGCATTACTGCTTACTATTTTGAACAACTTCTGACAAGAATTGCTGACTGTTCCTCAGTATGTTACATATCTCATTTTAGAAGCTGTCACCACTGATCACATATCCCACAGATAATATATCCCATTGCAGTTATTGCCTTGGTAAAATTCAGAAGATCTCCCATTGATGATACAGTGACAGAGATGTCCTCTTTCTCCTTGGATCACAATAGAATGCAAGCTGGCAACTCTACACTCACAACATTGGAGTTTGCAGAGGGTACCAACCCAGTGTCTTCATATGTCAATGAGGGGTCTTTGGTCAGAAGAAGTACTCATTCAGGTGATGATGAGGAAGGTATTGAGCTGCAAGATCTTGGTGAAGGAAGTAGTGGAACAAGGTTCATGGAGGTAGAGGAGATGAATGCTATGAATGCAGAAGTGTAGGGGCTGGATAGAGGGGTACTTATAGATGAGGTGCATTTTCTGTTTCTGTTTCTTCAGAACAGTTTTATGGAAACCTTGTCTGCTAATGATACCTGAATTTGAATCTTCTTGTTATAGTCATCATATTTATTGTGTGTTACTTTTATATATATCTGCACTGTGTGTAGTCAATACTTTTAGTGTTCTTACCTGTGCTTCATCTATTTATTGGTTCAAAGATATTTAGAAAAATATGACTATGTTAAAGACATCCATAATCTAATCATTGTTGGGCAGTAAGAGAAATCTGCATAACATATAAGTTGTAACTTAATGGGAGGAGCTTGGGTACATACCAGTCTGAGCACCTGCTGTCATTGTTATTGTAAGTCCTGACACTATTTATCCTTCTTCTGCAGTGAAGAGACACTTGAAGCAACACAAAGATCGCAAGGCAAGCATAAATGGGCAGGCGGATATCCGGCCCGTGAAGTCCCGGGACACGTCATCCAAACCTCATCACCTTCCACGCGTACCTCTGCTGAACATACATCCACCCCACTTGTATCCCTTCACTAAAACCATCGCCATTTCTTGTACGCAAACCTTCACGTCGCAACGAATAATCAAAACACAAGTCACTCTATGGACGCCCTCATCGCAGAACTACGCAAAATTCCGCCCGTCACGCGTTTTGCGTGCGTGTCGCTTGTAGCTGTAACAGTTCCAGTGCTGTTAAAGGTCGTGAGTCCGTATAAGATTTTGTATCGCTGGGACTTGGTCGCGCGAAGATGGGAGGTGAGTACGTTGTGTTGTGCGTTTGAAGTGGGTGACTTACGTTGGGTTTTGTGTGTATAGGTGTGGAGATTGTGGACGAGTTTTTTCTTGGGGAGTGGAGGAATTGGGTTTTTATTTGAGTTGTCTATGTTTTAGTGAGTCATTTTGTTTTGTGATTGCTCTGCAAGCAAGGAAGAACAAGCATTCATATTGGGTTGTTACAGTCGTACATGCGACCAACTCGAATCTGGTCCCTACGCACACAAATCTGCCGACCTGGCCTGGCAACTTACACTAGCATGCGCTTCAATTATCGTATGTCGTTTCTCCCATCCGCCTTTTCTGTATAAACTGACACTTCAAACAGGTGACAAGCATCCCAATGAATGGGATGCTCTTCTTCCGCCCCCTTCTCCTCTGCGTAACATACCTCTCCTCTTCCCTTGCACCTGCAGACGCACAGACATCTCTCTTCGGCCTTCTAACATTCCCAGTCAAATACACGCCGTATATGATGCTCGGGATGGATTTACTCATGGGCGGGCCAGCCGCAGCGGCGCAGTCATTACCTGGGGCCGTCGTCGGCCACTTATGGTGGTGGAGTTTATTTGGTAGCGGAGAGGGTGGTGCGGGTAATGGGGCGTTGCAAGGTTTCGCAACAGCTCCGAGATGGGTTGCGAGGTGGTTTGGGAATGGGAATGCAGATACTAGTCGTGGAGTCAGAGTTGCTGGTGGTGTGCATGTTGTTCCACCGCGAGCTGCAGCTGCTTCCTCTGCGACAAGAAGTACGGGGTATAATTGGGGATCGGGGCAAAGGTTGGGGGATAGCTGATGGACGGCGAAGGTCTCACTAGGGTGTGTATGTAACGTCTACCTCCATTGCCCTTGAACAAGCTTTCTTATCAATTTCTTTACAGAATCAAGTCGTGTACATTACTTTTGATAAAAGATGCAATAAAAACATCATTTTAGCCCATACTTGTCCCAATATTCTTTCATACTGCCCAACTCGTCATTCATTGCGTTCTTCTCGAGCCACACCATCAAGTCCCTCATCTTCAAGATCGCCTTCACCCTTCCCTTTCCAAGTATACCCTCGACTTCCTTCACCGTACTGCTAACCCCATCCTGCCCTACCTCCTCCCGGTCCAGACACTGCACGACCCCAACCACCTGTCCGCCTTCCTTCCTCACAAGCTCGATCGCAGCACGAACGGCTGTTCCGGCGGTCATGACATCGTCGAGAATCACGACGCGTTTGCCTTTGAGAGGTACGCCGACCATCATTCCTCCTTCACCGTGGTCCTTGGCCTCCTTACGATCGTACGCGAACCCGACGGAGACGTGATGTTGGGTGTACAACTGGAGCGCGGTCGTTGCTGCGAACGGGATTCCTTTGTATGCTGGGCCGAAAAGGACGTCAAATTCGGGTACAGGTGATTCATCGGGGGACGAAGGAGGCTGTGATTGAGCATTGACAATCGTAGACGCAAATGCTGAGGATAGCGCGGTGAGAATTGGACCTGTAGATAAAAGTCCGGCGTTGAAAAAGTACGGAGAGATTCTGAGATGAATATATCCGATAATCCTTTGCTCAATCTTGCATCGTAGTTTAGCTTGTATAATAGACGCACCGGCCTGATTTGAGCTTGAATGAACCGAACTTTAGAGCTCCTATTGACATTGCCTGGTCTATTAGGTCGGTTTGGAATGTTTCGAGGGTTGGTGAGGACATCGTAGTGGAGGTCTGAGAGGAGTCGGAGTTTAAAACACGAAAAACACTTGAACGATTCAGAACTACCAGAACCAAACGTGAATCCACAATCGCACAGTAGATGCCTCAAGATGTGCACCGTATCCAAGACTCAGTTTCCATGTCGAACGTTCAACGTCGCTTTCCTCTTCGTGGTGCAAGATGAATGCCGTTTTCTTCAATCTCAAGAACGTGCTCAGGATGTACAAGTTCAATTCAACAGTCGAAATTCGAAGGAACCCACATTCAAGTACCTCGGGTAGCGAAGATTTGACATCGTTATCTTACCCCATATCGATAGCTTTGCTCCGAATTGGCCTATTCAATGCAAAGGTCATACGACGGTTGACAGGAAACCGGTAACATGATGGCCTGTTCATGATTGGAATCTGGAAAGCATATACATACGTGCGTCGAGCGATTACTCATTTATTCATGTAATTGAATTATTTTTCTCTTTCACAGACTGATTCCTAATCTTCGCCGTATCGCGGCTGAATCATCACCCTAGAATGTATTCGTGGTTTCCGTCTATGCGTGGCATATAAAGCAAGATATCCTTAACCTCCAGCATCGAAGAAAACCATCTGTATTCCCAGCATGTCTGCGACCTCTCAACCTCAAATCCACAGCACGACTATCCGACCGGATCTATTAGCAACTGCGGGCGATCTCCCTCTATTCAACAACGAATTGCAATATACACAACCTCCGAACCCGTCTTGGAAGTACGCGCAGAAGGTCGGCGAGGCATCACCGGAGGGAAAGGCGTGGGCGGATGGTGAAAAGCAGGGATGGACATCGATTGATGTTGCGGGGGAAGATTCAAGGTGTGAGCGGTATTTGGCAGGGGTGTTATATTTCTGTTGATGTTTATCCATTTAGGAGAGTATATGCGCTCCTTCTGAGCGGTATTCAACCACGACCTATCGCCTTCGTGTCTACTGTGTCTGAAGATGGAAAAGAGAACATTGCGCCTTTCAGGTACGTACCCTGGTATTGCACTCACCTGCATTGGTGCCATCGCGCTTGATGCTTATTTATTCACAATCGCCTTTTCTAGTTTCTTTCAAGCGGTGAATAATTATCCAACACTTCAACCGCATTCGAAATTCCTACTCATCCTCGTAACAGGTCTGCCCATACCCACCTTTGATATCCTTCGCCTCGTACTGCGGCCCAGGTCAACGTCTTAAAGACACTCCAGCAAACATCAAGGTCAAGAATTGTATAATTTCGGTGAATAGTATGGCAGGTACTGATGAAAAATTACTCCGTACAGGCTACCAAGGAGTTCACAGTCAACATCGTCAGTGCTCCTTGGGTTGAACAAGCCAATATAGCGTCTATAGATACGCCTCCCGACGTATCCGAGTGGGAACTTACAGGACTTACGAAAGAACCAAGCGTACGTACCCTTTCAAAGGTCCTAACCCTCATCACACCCATCGACCTGGTCCTCTGCATCTTACATAGACCCACGTCAAACCTCCCCGCGTAAAAGAGAGTGCTTTCAGCATGGAATGCACGCTCTTCCACATTTTCGACGTTGTACATCCCGACACAGGCAATATAACATGCAACGTTACTTACGGCCTTATCAAGTACATCCACATGCGGAACGACGTTCTTAGTGAACAGGGACTCGTAGACCCAACGAAGATGAAGGCTGTAGCTCGGATGGGCGATATCTCGTATGGTGCGATTGGTTCTGCGTTTCGATTGCCGAGGATGTTTTGGGAGGAAGATCGGGAGGAGATTGAGAGGGTTGTATCAGAAAGGAGTCGGGAGGGGAAGGTTTGAGAGGCTTTCGTGTCAGTACTAGTCTGCTGCTTGCATGGGCGTTTTTAGGGGATGGGCTGTGGTGTTGATACCTGTAGCGATGTATAAGGTTGGTAACGAGATGAGGTAGAGCTTCTGACCCAAGGCTTCGAGTTTTTACCGCAGAAACCGCAATCGAGCCGCAATCTAGACTTCCCAGCAATCACAGTTACATGTATATGTCACCATGTATGGAACTGCGGGGTAGAGGCAACTTCATCTGAACTAGCGAGAACGTAAACCAAGTTCCAGACACCCAGGTATTGTATATGCGATCTGATCAATCTTTCGATAACCAACGCTATTACGCATATCCAGAGTAGCAGGAAGCGCCCCTCAGGTTGGGGTATTGTCAGGTTTTGAGTCATGGCGTGTATTGATATTGATATTGCGGAGACTCCGAAGAGGTGTACAATCCCTCGGGTTCCCTTTGACTGCTCATAGCATCACACGATGACGCGACAGATTTACGCCAACGAGCCATGATGGAAGTTATAACCCCAGGTAAAAGGCCTTCGACAGCATTTGCCTGCCTTGTTCCCCGCAGCTTAGTAACTTTAGTATGTTTCTCTCACAGTCGGTGATTTTCAGAGACTGCCCAGGTGCCACGGGAGAGTCGGAGTTCATATGTACCATTGATTATCGGTAATTGAATGATTGAATTAGGATTGTGAAGTACACATAGAGTAAGTATGTTGTAGACATGTAAAAATACAGATGCGTGAATGAAAAACACTGCGGACTGAACGAAGAATACTGCGGACATCCTCCCCCCTCTCTCGCTCCGACATAAGGGATCGAGCAAGATCTATCTCAGGTACGAATTCGGAGGTTGGTAAACCCCTCGGCGCGTCCTCGAGGGGCTCAGACGTGCTGGCATCGTTAACCGCCTCAAACGCTCCATTAGATTTTTTGCAAGAAACACCGTCTCCTTCTCCTCCTCGTAACATTTCAACTGGTCATCAATCCACTCGACGATCTGTATGTCCGATGGATGTAATGTTTTTGATTCTGAAAATCGGAAGATGGTGATGAACTCGTGACGGAATATTTTCACGTCTACGGTGGTTAATGCAGACGCAGGCGTCATAGATGAAACCTGCACGAGGAATAGCGGTAAGGAACAGCACAGAAACTCATAGCAGACCTCATCAACATACCCTGCACGAGGAATACCTGTCCTTGTACCCTTGCAAAGGCAAAATGGCCGCTGTCCACTGCCGGCGGAATGTAAGCGATATCACATGAGATATCTTTGTGCCGTTGATTTCCAGCACTCTGATAAGAGAACGCAGGGATAGGTGAGCACATCTGCATCGTCTTGGGAGGTAATGCAAGAGTGGCAAGCGAAACAAAGAGAGGGAGAAAACGCGGTAAAAAGAGTCGCGAAGAGTTAATGTACTCTTTTTATAAATAGTTGTCCCAGCGACATGCTCGGACCACGAGGGGGTAAGACCGTATTGATACCGAGATCGCAAATATGACCGTGTGTAGCCTAATTTGAATGGTAGGATCATGGATAAAGCCCGAAACATATATTCGTGTCCAACTGGGGAGTACATCTCCATTGCACCACAAGAATGGTAGCGTGAGCGAAGAGAATTTCAACAATTTCCCCCATGCCCCTAGCTGTATACGGTAAGGTCTGCTGAACCTCCTAGTACTAGGTAAAACTGAAGACACTTACTTACAGCTGCTATTACGGAGGGTTTACGAGATCGCCGATCGCCGTGCTAAAGTTGATTGCTCCGATCATGTCGAGCTTCGTCGACATATCTTCACCGGAAATAATCTCCAAGTTCGAGGGTCTCGAGGGTGTCGGTCCGGGTCGCGACGCGGTGAAGGCCTGTGGAGACCTACCCAGACTGTTTCTTGTGAGAGAGCCTGAAGCGCAAAATTAGCGTTGATGAGGTATGAGGTGTACAGTTCCATTCCATGCCTTCCATCCTGTTCCTAGCAGCGATTGAAGCCGGCCCCCTAAAGTCTACGTCACACGACCCCTACTAAGTCGTCCTGCGGAATGCACGAGGCGTTTGAACAGTCGCGTTGAAATTGAGAAGTTTTTTTGGCTCTAGTTCATAAGAGATAGGAAATAGGCGAGGGTAAAAGATGTGGAGGGCAAAGGGTGCAAAGGGTAAAAGATATGGATGATGTGGTCACTTGATATTTGATGCAATGGCCCAGGCTCACATGCACAGCCACAGGTGTACGGCCAAAGCGCCGGCCAAAGCCAAAGATATGACCACCCCAGCTATGCGGCGCAGTTCAACTTCAAGCTCAACGTCAACGACAATTTAGAATACATTGACAAGGCCGAGTATCGCTTCTGTCATAGTTGACCAGATTCTCTGAGTACATAGTCCACAACATCATCAGCGCTGCGAAAACTCGCAGGCAACGCATACCCAACTTCAAATCCTTCACATGTAACCACCACAGCTCCCTCGACCGCCGCCCCAGTCTGCACGAAATGATCGATCGTGTCTTGCGCCAACGTCGAAAGGTTATTGATCGCTAGTCCGTTCAAAGTCGACAGGAAATGTGGCGGACTCGTTTCATTGCTTTCATGAATGCATACACGTGCTGGAAATTCAGGAAGGGTGGATTCGCTAATAGTGAATATTCTTGAGGTATCATTAGCTTCTGATCCTGTTTGAAGGAACACATTGTCCTGGATCTGAACAGAGGATTGGTTGTATATTCCCAAGTTGTATTCGAATACTGCATCGGCCGGGACACTTGGGTCAGCCTGAGTATCGTCCGCGTTTCGAGGCTCTAAAGTGACGTTTGTAGTACTGAAGACAGGTCCTGCGCTGTTCACATTTTCGTAGATATTGGCAAACACGTCGAAAGTCCCGAACCGCATCAGCGGATTTCGAGAGGCAGAACCATTGAAATGGTTCCCGAAGATCGTGAAGTGCATTTTTCCCAGATCTCGAGCAAACTCTTTGGTACCGCCTCCCAAGAGCATGGATTTGTGGTGGTTGCGGATGATGTTGTGCGAAAATGTCACATTGTCGGTTCCGTCCTCGCAGTCAAATAGACCTGTTGAAATGAACATACGAAGGGTGTTTGAAGAATAGGCTATTCGTGGGTTATTGGAACTGACCATCAAATCTATCAACCTGCATGGATGTATCCGTATAAGTCAGCTATGATTAGGAATGATTAGACACAGAAATATCTTGACCCACCTGCCATCCATCAATCATATCAGGCTGTACGTACTCCCCACTCAATTGGTCCTGAAGCTCGCATCCGTCAAGCCAGACATTCGTAGAGGTGACAAGCCCGACAGCATCGTATCTAAGAGCGAGCACAATAAAAGGATCACTTCACTCAAAAAAGGTTTTTTCCGAGCACTTACTCGGCGTTCCACGAACTAGGAAAAGTCTCTGGTGCCGGGAAACAATCCGACGGACTCACCAGCTTCAGATTCCGTATCCAGATATTATTCACCGAGCTCAAATACAGGTTTATCCCGTTCAAAACAGCGTTTTGATCCAGGCCAATCAAAGAAGTGTTGTTCGTCAAATGGAAGCCCACTTGGGCTTTTTGTGTTTCACCAACGACAGGCCTCCACCCGTTCATGTGGTTTAGAAGCTCTTTGTAGTCTGTCGCGTTCATCCCTTCAAATGTGACGTTGTTTGCGATGGCCTGGTCGATAAGTGCGGTGTATGTTGTGTTGAAAGATAGGATATATAGTGTGAAATTGAATTGACGGACTGCGGAACCACTGGTTCCTGTCATTTCAATGTAATCCTGGCACGTAGCTATCGAGCCTGGAGGAAATAAGCAGCATTCAAAATTTCATCCTGAAAGTGATCGTACCGTTCGCCATTTCATTCCCGTTGATTGTCCCATTCACATATATTGTTTTTGTAAACGGTAAAGCAAGCGCTTCACGTAGTTCGGTTGCGTTTGACACTATGAAAACTGCAGAGCTATTGAGAGACCCCCCAGTTGATGCTCCACCAAACCCGAATGGCTGATGGGCTAATACAGGCGGGGTGAAGCTTGCTGTAAGTTTCTTTCAAGTGAATAACTGGTCTGAAAGGAAGTAATTACACGTACGATCTGGCATTTTCAAGGCATATATGCATGGGAATAAGAGATATAGTACCAGAAGAGCGACGTTCAACATTCCTCAAGGCTCGAAAATGAGTACGTTGTTGGAACTAAGGACCCTAAATATACGCATGAGCACGGACCGACGGACCGAAAAGTGAAGGAGTACGGAGGAATTCGAAGTTGCGTCTCATGGAACATACATACATACGTTCAGGTCAGTCCCTACGATGTTGGAGCTGCATCTTCGGATAAACTGTCAGGAGGGTTTGCTAGTTTGGAGACGCCGGTCATGTTTTAGCCTGATTTCGTAGTCGAAAAAGCGATACTCCAAACCCTTCGTATAGTGAATACCATGGTTACGACTTGCAAGCAGAAGGCAAAGGTTGGGGCCCGTTGGGCGAAGGGTACCGCCGTACCGGGACGTGCCAGCTCGCGTAGTAAATAAATAGGTGATAAACAGATAAATCCGAGCTTCTGCTGTGAAATGAATAAATGCACGACTTCAAACGCTCTTCAATCATGAAGACAGTTTCGATAGACATGCTTTCACTGTTTGAACTTTTTTTTTTTGAAGATGCCGTAAAATTGTTCCGTCGGCCGAGCGATTCTTCGGCGCTCGCATGTGTAGCATATGCAGGTATTTAGAGTACTGGACTTCCCTCCAAGTTGGTCATGAAGATACTTCGCTCATTATTGAAGCGGTAGAGTCAAATGAAAGAGTGAAAGAGAGCCAGATGATTACGCAATCGGCGTCGGTCAAAGAAGAATCTCACGTGCACGACTCCTCAAAATTTTGACGGGTTTCGTTCGTCAATGGCCTCTAGACGTTCCAACTCTCGTACTACCCATTAAACGAACGACATCTATTTAAATCCCCTGTCCACCCTCACAGTTTTCTTATCTTATCAGATTCAATGTGCTTCTGCAAAAAGCCGGTCGGCCGAGGCCAACCATCCTTTCCACCACCGACTAGTCCCGAATCTCAGACTTTCAGTGACTCGATTGAACCCGGAGAATGACAGGCAAATCTATAAAGCCTAGTAGAGCCTAGTGCGGTTTAAAGTTGCACTAAAACCCTCCCGCAAATCATCCTTATCCACTTCACTCTCCCCCATCTTCGCCATGGTACTCCCCTCTGAACCTGAATTTGAGCAGGTAAGACTCGGTCCATCTCATCAGGTTTCTCGCTAACTCATCTCTCGGATTGTGTACTTTAGGCTTTGACTGAGCTGACGCAGAGCCTGGGGCCTTTTCTGAAAGAAAACCCCTCTTATCAGAAAGCACTCGACATCGTTCAGATCCCTGAGCGCATCCTCCAGTTTCGTGTCGTATGGGAGGACGACAAAGGACAGCCTCAAGTCAATCGTGGATTCAGAGTACAAGTAAGCGTACTGTCTTCTCTATTCACCCTCGCTTGAATATGAATGATTATATGCGTCTAGTACAACTCTGCATTGGGACCCTACAAAGGCGGTCTTCGTCTCCACCCATCTGTGAATCTTTCCATCCTCAAGTTCCTAGGATTCGAGCAGACGTTCAAGAATGCTCTCACCGGTCTTAACATGGGAGGTGGAAAAGGCGGATCAGACTTTGACCCCAAGGGCAAGTCAGACGCAGAGATTAGAAGATTTTGTGTATCTTTCATGTCGGAGCTTTCTCGACATATCGGACAAGATACTGATGTTCCTGGTTAGTACCTTCGTCCTACGTCACCTCGTTATCGCGTTCTAACCAAATTCACGCTGTGGCGCATTTTTTGAGATAGCTGGTGACATTGGCACTGGCGCCCGCGAGATTGGTTTTATGTTTGGCGCATACAAGAAGCTTAGAAACGAATTTGTTGGTGTGCTCACTGGTAAGGGTAAGAACTGGGGTGGAAGCCACATCCGACCTGAAGCTACTGGGTATGGGTTGATCTACTATGTTGAGCATGTACGTATATGCATTCCGTTTGCGCTCCGTTTCAGTCCCGCCTTTCCTTATCTCTATTCATTTACCTTTACCGCCATTTCTTACCCTTTCTTCCGTTGGCGTTCCTTCCCCGCTCGTATGACTCAACTGAAGACTTTCTCCATATGTACAGATGATCGCGAAAGCCTGCCCCGAATACTCTCTTACCAACTCCAACACTCTCGTCGCTATCTCCGGCTCCGGTAACGTCGCTCAGTACACTGCACTCAAAGTTATCGAGCTCGGAGGCACTGTCCTATCCCTTTCCGACTCCAAAGGTTCATTAATCGCCAAGGAGGGAGGGTTCACCAAGGAGGTCGTCGAAAGCGTCGCTCAACTCAAACTCAAAGGCGGGTCATTGGAAAGCTTCAAATCATTTGCAGATGAAGCGAAGTACTCTTATCATCCGGGTAAGCAAAAGAGTTCCACGGTCTGTAAAAGTCTGATCTGTATTTCGGTACAGATGTGCGTCCTTGGACACTTCTACCAAAAGTACACATTGCTCTTCCTGGAGCTACCCAAAATGAAGTCTCAGCTGACGAAGCGAAAGCGCTCGTCAAAGCGGGCGTTCGGATTGTCGCGGAGGGGTCCAATATGGGGTGTACACAAGAAGCTATTGAAGTTTTCGAAGCTTCTCGTAAACAAGGGGGAAAGGCTGTGTGGTACGCTCCTGGAAGTACGTCTCCCTCGGTCTTTGTCTTGCTATTCGCTACAACTTAATGATTTCTTTTCTTTACTCGCACGTACAGAGGCAGCCAACTGCGGTGGCGTAGCTGTTTCAGGCCTCGAGATGGGCCAGAACAGTCAGAGATCTACTTGGTCTCCCAAAGAAGTTGATGCAAAACTCAAGGATATCATGACGGAATGCTACAATGTACGTCTCTCTCTTGCTTCATTTCATTCGACCTGGCCTGACATTTCGTCACCTAGATCTGTTTGAGCGCAGGCAGCAAACACTCTGGGGAGGACCTGTCTTCAGGTAATGTTCTCCCGAGCTTGCTAAGCGGTGCGAATGTCGCGGGGTTCATCAAGGTCGCGGATGCGATGAAAGAACACGGAGATTGGTGGTAGGCGCCTGAATGAGCGCCGAAGCGCTGTGGATAGATATCCTGACCAAAACGACGGGGCACATACAGTCACCGTGCGATAGGTGCTTGCAACTTACGTAGATTTTCCTGTATTATGTACCATATCAGATACTGTAGATGTTTTCGAGCAGGTGGTTGTCGTAAATCGAGGTCAAAACTGTTTATAGAGTCTAAGACTAGACTCTTGATCGCACAATGTCTTGCTTCAGCTTCATAACATAAAACGCCTGAAAGAAGCCACTGATGCCCGTTTGCAAACACATAGCGCATTATTGTAAAGTTTGAAGTAAATGTTGTCGCCCTATTATGTGTTCGCATACTCAACTTCTCTCGCTCGTTCTCTTTTCCTCAATCTCTGAAATTCTTATTCCGGCTTTTATCTATGCACGACTGCTAATTCGGCCAATAAAAGATATCCTTGCCATGTCGGACCTCAACTCAAATGTGCGTTCCCATCCGTTGAAGGCACGGTTCTACCACGCTGGCCTGCCCTCTGCTCCACACTTGGTGGGCCGCACCAGCACCGCTGTATGGAAGGCACCCAAAAGACCCGAGGCGTACATCAGGCCCAAGGTATTCGGACCCGTCGGAAACCATTCCATCCAAGAATTGGGAGGACAATTTATCTCGCAAGCTCATCAATCATTTATAAAGGTTGCTTGGACCAGCATTGACGTAGTTCGATTTGGCTACGCGGACGTATCTTTCCACCCAGTCACCTTATGGATCGGCGTGCAGCCCCACACACTTTCTGCTGAGGACGGTATCAACATGGCCCACAGCTGCAAGGACATCTTCGTACAGTATGACATCAATAATGTTGATGTTGAAATACGTGAATCTCTTGATACTTCCTCGAAAGTCCCAAAATTCTTTGCGCCCGCTGTGATGGAAGTTGTGATGGACGTTCCATTATCGATGTTCAAAAATATTTCTACGTTTTGGGCTGAAGGTACAGGCGGAGTTTTTGTTGCTGAAGGTGGTGGTATCAAGAGGCTGTTTGTTGTCGCAGCTCGTTATGTCGTTCTTCATCCGAGCAAAGACGACAATGCCACTTTCCATTATAATTCTAGTGCACCCCGTCGTGAGGTTATTCTCCTTGCCGACGGTTCATTCAAGAAGTTGCAGCAATCTATCCGGAGTGAAGGTGCTTAGGAGTAAAGGACCAAAGAAGCGTACTGGCTCGAAATGGAACATAAGGAGGACCGCAATGAGTTGTTGGCAAAGGAGATTGAAGTTTTCCACAAGTTTACAAAGAAGTCTGTCATTGGGTAGCCCAGACAAGCAACGGTAGCTTTCAGTATCCCATGGAATAGACTATTCTTCCCTTTGACAACTCTGTCTCCTTCTCCGCTCCGGGTGATTCTGGGTCTGTATTGGTGGAATTAACACTCGTGGAGTTGGCCTGACTGAGAGGACGGATGTCACCTATGTGACAAGTATCAACTTTTTGACAATTATTAAAGCCAGATTCCCTGACGCTCACTTCAACCCGGATTCTAGCGCCTAGACGCCAGTCGTTGGCAAGGGCGAGGTGGGTGTAATCATGTTTTTCCTCCCCCGTATTTATACTCCAGCCTCGTACCAGCTAGTCGCCAAGTACCCAGTGACGGGGGAGTTATCTTTTGGACGTTGAATAATTGTCTCGTGATAGTACTGTGCATCTATTTCAAACTCTGTGCAATTTCCGGTTAATTCTCAGTCAAAACATATACGATAGAGTGGTACTCCATCTCGAGTCCATATTAAATGGTTTTATCGAAACTGCTGTCGTTGATTTTGCCTAGAGGCGAAGAAGGCGCGCGCATATAGTCAACGCAAAGTGCGAGTGCGCAGGTTTGCCTGTATTCCAACAAAGAATGGTTTTATCGAAACTGCTGTCGCTGATTTTGCCTAGAGGCGAAGAAGGCGCGCGCATAAAGTGCGAGTGCGCAGGTTTGCCTGTATTCCAACAAAGAATGGTTTTATCGAAACTGCTGTCGTTGATTTGCATAAAAACGAAAAAGGCGTGCGCATATAGTCAACACATAGTACGAGTGCGTAGGTTGCGTAAATCGTTCTATATTCCAAAAAAGATGGTTTTAACGAAACTGCTGTCCGTTGATTTTGCATAGACGCGAAAAAGAAGGGCGCATATAGTCAACCCGCAGTACGTGTGTAGATCACGTAGATTTTTGGGTATTATGTACATTGCCAGATAGATGTTTCGAGCAGATGATAGTCGTAAGCAAATGTTAAGACTGCATATCAACATCCCGGTCTCGTTGATCGTCGGGTTGTTCTTCGCTTTGCTCGACACCAATGCTACCAGCTGGGCGCCAAATGCTGCCGCCAGACGTAGCCTTCCATAGACGTATCTTGCCGTCATCGCCTGCAGACGATAGAACAGTTCTACAATGAATAAAACGGAACCAGGAGGGCAGATAGTGTAATGTTAGAACAATTACGTTGAAAAGCAAAATCTACTCACCCAGTGATATTCCATTCCACTTTTCCTACCGTAGACCTATCAAGAACCCAGTCAAATCACCTCGCAGACAGTCAAAAAACAAAATACACGCACTTGTGATCATCAAAGTCTGCCACTAGACTAGCGCCCCAACGTCCTTCCTCTATATCCGTATCATCCACAGCAGGCACTTCGTCATAGTCATCTGTAGGAGGCTTGACTTTCCATATTCTCACCCTGCCGTCTCGGCCACCAGTGGCAATAAGGTGGTAAGAGCGTCCACATGAAGGCGCCCACGAGACGGAGGTGATGGCGTATGGCGTGGGCTGCTGCTCGGTCTCAGCAGCAGCGCCGTCTCGAGATGTAGTGGAAGGCGGGGAAGGGTTGAGAACGAGAATGGTTGAGGGTCGGCGAGATGGGGAGAGTTGGATAACCTACGACGAAGGTGAAAACGAATTAGAATTGATAGAACGAAGGAGAATGCAGGGGCCAACATACCTTGATAATTCCATTGGTTCCACACCCAGCAGCAATAATCTCGCCCCAATATCGGTCTTTGCACCATGATATACACCAGCCACCATCTGCTTCCCTATTTCCTAGTCCTGGTCTTGAAGAGCTAGATCCTTGCTGTTGCTGCAGCAACGCCTGTGCCACGAGGGGAGCTGATGCGCCTTCTGTTTGAGAACTCGTCTGTGTTGGTGTGGCGAGCGCGACGGTGTGTGCGCGAGAGTGGGAGGCAGGCGACAAAGAGGAAGGAATAGTCTGAACATCGATCTCTTCGGAGAGAGACCATGTATTTAGAGAAGGTAGCTCTAGACACTCGTATACGCGAAGGAAATTGTCACTTGAAACTGTTGCCTTTTTCAAGAATGTATCGATGAGCGAGGTCAAAAGGAAAGGCAATAGATTTGACGTACCAACTTCAAGCCAAAGTGATGAGGCGCAAACTCGACTTCTCTAACTGTCCCTCTGGAGTCGTGTAAAACTGCTCTTTCAACCCATCTCGAGGAAGACGGTTGAGGTTGAGACCCGTTCGGTGGTTCTATGGCTGACGTCTCCTCCCAAATCTTCACTGTCCGGTCAAACGACGACGAGGCGATTATGGAACCAAATTCAGGGTGCGCCCAGCTTAGTTTAGCTATAGCTGCATCGTGCGCCTGAGCATATACGTTCAAAACTGCAGAACACAGATGTAATAGCGCGACTCACCTTCCAGTCATCATCGACACTCCATGTTCCGTTTTGCTCGTCCAATTGCCACACTTTTATCCTGAAAAGACGCATTGAATGAAACAGCTTCACCAGCAGTCAAGAAGTATAACCAGACCTTTGGTCGAGACTACAAGTGGCCAACCGCAGACCGTAGAAATCATACGACGCGTCTGTGACGAGATCGCTATGCGCGTTGGAGATAAGTCCAGTCTGGATCATTGTATTGTGCTGCAGATAAGGCGGAAACTGTCGACTGGATGAATATCAAGATGGTGTCCCGGGGAAAACTGAAAGGTTCAACAAGACGCGTCTGGCGCGTGTCAATCTAGCGCTGAGCAGACTTGCTATATGCGTGCTACATATTTCAATCGATTTCTTATATTTTCTTTAGCTCTTTCTGATTACACTCTTCGAATTTTTTGTCTTTCATGTTCTCGTGTAGTCTTACTGCACAAGGTACTTGTCACTTTTGTAGACGACGAATTGAAGGGGAAAGAATATCAGAATGCAATAACATTTCTAATTCCTAGACTCTAGCTTTTGCCTGGCAGGGACCAGCGAATGTGAGCCCGAATTCATGCCAACCACTGAATACCAGGCAAAATCGTCAACGTCAACGTGCATAAATCCTCACTTGGCACCCTCCCTTCTCACATAGTGACCCACACCAAAAATTACCAGGCATCAGTATAATTTCTCAGAACCAAATCCAATTAGTGCTAAAAACCAATTAGTGGAGGAAATTCCCGAGCTAATTTTTGAAAACGTACATTCCTGCGATCAACAGACGGATGAATGTCTTTCATGTATCCAAACTTCACCATGTCAGTATTTAGAACCAATCCGCAAGATTCTGCGTATTGGATAAATCGCTCAAGTAACGCTCTGTCCTTCTCTGTTTCTTCCCGTATAGTCTTGTTGTCTGGATGCGACTCTTCAAATTGTGATGGACCTTCGTATGTGATGTGACGAATGGGAAAGAACAAGTGCTTTGTCCTCTCTAATTCAGTGATATTTGTGTCACTTGCAGCTTCTTCTGAGACGGGAACATCTATCAATGAAAATAAGCCCGTAACAACTTTCCAGTTAGTCCAGAATGACGTACATCTCAGCTTCGGTGTGACCCGCCTTCCCTTCGGAGGGAGGTGTGCTCTCCAATTGTCAAAAGCGAAAAAGTATAGTATAAAATCCGGGTCAGGGTCTGCCAGGATAGACTTGACTTGAGCAGTTGGAATGCTATGGATAAATTTCTTGAAATCAGGAATGGACATTTCGTAGCCACTGTAGATGGCAAATTTTGGTTTTCGTACAGACATGATGGATGGAGGAGTGATTCAGTGAAGTTGAATTCAAACCTCGATGTCAAATACCATGGGTCGGCTGAGATGAAAGTTCGACCAGACATCATCCGCATCGTCTGCGAGGTAGGGTCTCTGGATGCCACTTTACCTGCATCTCTGGATTCGAGAGCCAACTGGGAGTTTCGAACCAATTCGTGTCAATGGCCAAGCCTGGGTATCTATATTTCACCCACGAAGTCGATAGACGTCCGTGTTTATTCTCTGCGAAATGATAGGTACTACCAGGGTTACAGCGATGCAGTGGAAATAACGGTACATTATACTGTTGAAGTGTGAGGCGCCTATCATGGATAGATGTTGTATATATATACATATTCAGAATACATTCATTCCATCACTGTGCCGGGTAAGACCACAATCCATTCTTCCCCGTCAGCCTAGTCGCTTTCAGTGTTCTTAGATCGAAGAGGTATATGTTGTCGAAGAATCTCCAGAAACAAATTGATATGCACAAGCACAAGGGTGTATTCGAGCGACGGATGTGTATGCTTCATGTATCGGAACTTCAGCATGCTAGCATTCCCTTCTCATATAGTGACACACACCGGAAATTACAAGTAGGCAGCAATGTATTATTCCTCAGAACCAAAACCAATTAGTGCTAAAAACAAATTAGTGGAAGAAATCCCGAGTGAATTTTTGAAAACGTACATTCCTGCGATCAACAGACGGATGAATGTCTTTCATGTATCCAAACTTCACCATGTTAGCATTTAGAACCAATCCGCAAGATTCTGCGTATTGGATGAATCGCTCAAGTAACGCTCTGTCCTTCTCTGTTTCTTCCCGTATAGTCTTGTTGTCTGGATGCGACTCTTCGAATTGCGATGGACCTTCGTATGTGATGTGACGAATGGGAAAGAACAAGTGCTTTGTCTTCTGTTCAAATTTGAGAGCTCGGTCCTGTGCAGCTGCTTCTGAGACGTAACAATCTATCAACGAAAGGTAAGTCCATAGCAACTTTTAAGACAATCCACGACGACATACATCTAAGCTTCGGCGCGACCCGTTTTCCCTCCGGTGGGAGTAATCCCCTCCAATTGTCATAAGCCAGAATATATTCCAGAAAATCCGAGTCAGAGTCTTCCAGGAGATCCTTGACTTGAGTAGTTGGTAAGCTGCGGATGAATTCCTTAAAGTCAGGAATGGACATCTCGTAGCCACTGTAGATGGCAAATTGTGGTTTTCGCACACTGGGCATGATGGACGGAGGAGTGAAGTTTGAATTCAAACCTCCATGCTCTAATATAGACCGAAGGTAATCATGTGACATTGAAATTCCGTGGCACTGAGGCACTTAGCGCTGGTCGTTAGCTCCAAGTTTAGCTCGTCGGACTACTTTTCAAAGCCATTGTTCTTATCAACTATTGTTCTTGGAACTTATTGTTGTGCCCATCTGGTAGCGCTTCCCTGCTTCCCTCTTGTACCAGCTTACAGGCCATGCGGCCAGTATTCTGATGTGGCGAGAAGATAGTAGATCCATCAGAAACCTTTTTGAAACTATTGTGCTCGACTTGCATTGTTCTGCATGAGGATTAGGGTAAATTGGAGTCATTGCGTCTCTGCTATATATTTTACTGCCAGGTTCTCTTTCTGCATACTACTGAATATCCCTCATGCCTCCTCTCTTTGACCCAGCCGAGAGGTTATCCCCGCGTCTTCAAGAACGTCTTGATGCGTGGACCATAAGCCCACCAAGGCATCAGTTCCAAGCGTATGGTCCGCTTAATGCGTACTTCCAAGATATCAAGTTTACTTCCGAAAGTTTTCTTGTAAAACCACAAGCTTTGCTTCGTAAAGAGGACAACTTGAATGCAGGTATTTTCATTTTCACCCACTTGGTCGTGCAGTCAAAGCTAACATATCTCTCAACAGATGAAGGAAATGACTCTGATACTCCCGATGATCCGGATAGGTCCATTGATTCTCAAGGTACGTTAGATGCATCGTTGCCTCAGGTCGTACTTTTTCTTGATAGCTATCGACAACGTAGGTGTAGGTGTAACAGAGGTCAAATATTACCCTGATTTCAACGTCTGTCAATATTACGGGGCTGACGTCGATGCGAACCCTCGAGCAGACATAATCCGCATCATCTGCGAGGTAGGCTCTCTGGGTGCCGATTTATCTCAATTGACACGGCAGTTGCGTCGATACCTTGATGCTGCTGGACAGAGGTGGGAAGGCCACCTTTTGGGAATCGGCCTTGTTGGAAATGAAGTCACTATGATCAAGAATCGAGACAGAACTGGCCGATTCCGAACAGTTAGAGTCCAAGGCCAGGACTGGATATCTATGTTTCATCCACGCTTCGTAGAAGAGCTCAATAGACTTCGTGTTTATTGTCTGCAAAATGATTAGGTACCGGAGGGGTACAGCGATGCAGTAAAAATAACGGTGCATTATGCTGTTGAAGGGGTGAGGCGCCTATCATGGATAGATGTTGTATATATAGTCAGAATACATTCTGTGCCGGATAAGAACACAATCCATTCATCCCTATCAGACCAGTCCTTGGCTATCAAACGATACTTTCAGTGTTCTTAGATCGAAAAGGTATATGTTGTCGAAGAATCTCCAGAAATAAAATGATATGCACAAGCACAAGGGTGTATTCGAGCGACGGATGTGTATGCTTCATGTATCGGAACTTCAGCATGCTAGCATTCCCTTCTCATATAGTGACACACACCGGAAATTACAAGTAGGCAGCAATGTATTATTCCTCAGAACCAAAACCAATTAGTGCTAAAAACAAATCAGTGGAAGAAATCCCGAGTGAATTTTTGAAAACGTACATTCCTGCGATCAACAGACGGATGAATGTCTTTCATGTATCCGAACTTCACCATGTTAGCATTTAGAACCAATCCGCAAAAATCTGCGTATTGGATAAATCGCTTAAGTAACGCTCTGTCCTTCTCTGTTTCTTCCCGTATAGTCTTGTTATCTGGATGCGACTCTTCAAATTGCGTTGGACCTTCGTATGTGATGTGACGAATGGGAAAGAACAAGTGCTTTGTCTTCGCTTCTAATGTGAGAGCTCGGTCCTGTTCAGCTGCTTCTGAGACGTAACAACCTATCAACGAAAGGTAAGTCCATAACAACTCTTTAGTTAATTCACGACGACATACATCTCAGCTTCGGTGTTACGCGTCTTTCTTCCGGAGGAAGAAATCTTCTCCAACTGTCATAAGCCAGAATATCATCCGACGGTTTTTTGTCTTTTGATAAATTATGTAATCAACTTCCTGTTTCGGATACTCGCACATGGCTTGAACGGGAATTGCTCGAATCAATGTCTTTCAGTTCTTCAAAGTTGTTTTCAGCTTTCTGTTTCAGCATTTCAGATTTTTTCTTCATCATATATTGGAGAATTACAGAAATCATATCATTACTATTTTAAGCTAGCAGGAGCCAGGAGCAGCCAACTGGAGGTCGGGTGCGGCTGGCATCATGTATTTTCACCTGGAATTTAGTTTACTGAAGCCAAAAGCGGCCGACCGAAGGTCGGACGCGGTTGGCCACCCAAAATGCGAACAAAAAAAATTTATCTCAGTCTGTGCATCGCACAGGTCACTGCTTGTAATCCAAAAGATCCGAGTCAGATTCTATCAGGATATACTTGACTCGAGTAGTTGGTACACTGTGGATGAATTTCTTGAAATCAGGGATGGACATTTCGTAGCCACTGTAGATGGCATATTTCGGTCTTCGTACATGCATGGACATCGGACGAGATAAACACTATTTTGACTGGCCGACGCGGCGGAATTATATAGGGACGCGCGCTCACGTGACATTGAAAGACCACTGACGCGCTCTTACGCGTCACGGGCTGTGTGCTGGACACCAACAATCACCTCGTCCTTCGATTCTCAAGGTAAGGTGTAAATCATATTGTTGGCTGAGGTCAACCTGACGACTAATGAGAGATCCCGCCGTCGAAAATGTGGATGGGAGAGCTATCCTGACGATAGTATGGGCTGATGTTGATACAAACCATTTACCCAACATGATTCGCATTGCATGCGAGGTCTTGGCGACGATTAAAAATTCCGTGCCAATCCGTGGTACGACATTTGGGTGAATATGTTGACGCAGCCGGAGTATGGTAGGACGGATTCTAGATATTGGTCTTTTCTGAGCGCAAGTGTACATAGTCCAAATGGAGCCGTAACTGGAAGGGAGACTCAACTCAGCTACCTTCCCCGGCACGCAACCAGATTTTCCTATTTCAGTGATTATTTCGCGACAGACATATACAATACAAACAAAACTCAAACAACCACAATTACAATCAAAGGAGAATGTCTGAGCGGCACAGAGGACAGCTCGAAGAATGACTTGAATCAAACCACTACGTGCAGTCTTGATCAGTGCGCACAGCGCGAGCAACAAGTGAGGACTTACTTTGTACAGACATCCTGCGTGGAAGCGATTTTTACACGTCCTGCATGGCTTTTTAGGCATGCTCCCGTCCATGACACTGAGAATCCTGTGGAAGAAACGTGCAGCGTATGAGATCCACGAAACGAAGGAAGCTGCCGAAGACATACGAATAGCAAATGGCACACTCCGCTTGGCCTTCAAAGTGAAGCGTCACGTTCTTCTTAAACAATGCTATTCCATCAACAATTCGGCCATTCTGAGCCCAGATGGTTTGTTGCACAGCGAGAGTCCACGCTCTCCATCTACGCTCATCTACACCTACCCTCTTCATATCTCGAATTTCAATCTTGTGTAAAGGCCAATCTGGCGGTATTTTGAGTTTGATTTCCAATTGGTGCTCATCAACCAGGTAAGATGCAGTGACTTCATTCAACAAGCTTGATACCTTGACCGTGAGATTCTCGCCCGCGAGCGCCGTCGTGGCCTCTGGGCTTTTGACGTGCGCGAGTTCCGTTTTTATGATCACAGGGGAGAAATGCGACGAAGTGTAGGCGGCTATGGCGGATGAGAGTTGGCGGTCCTTACAGTCAAGAACCCAGCTGCGAATGAGAGATGGAACAGTGAGGAGGGCGCGATAGTAGAGGTGTGCAGCTAGAACTTGAAGACTGAAGGTCGTGCCTGGCTCGTATACTTTCAAGCAGAGTAAGTTCGGGTAATGGCATGTAACAGGGAAAAGGACACACATTGTATGAGATACTCGTCCACAGCCCACACATCCAACTTGAATGCTTTCATAATACCCTGGTCAAGACTAAGAAGACCAAGGATAGAAGGGAGAAAATGTGTTGTGATGAGGCTGGAGGTGCGTAGTTGATCAACATAGCTAATGCGAACTTTCAAAGACTATATGCCCAACTAAATGAGCTGTGTATTTTGCTTAAGCGATAGTGGCTTACGGTGTCAACGAACAGATCAAAGAGGAGCATCCATCCAAGTAAGTGACCGAAAACATTCTGCCATTAAAAAGGGAGAGAATGAAGAGAAATGCACCAATAACAGACGGACCTGCTCCTGCTCGTTCTCTTCCAACGCGTCGACACTCAGAGCTTCTTGCAAGATCATGATGAGCTCAGGCGGCAACTCTGCCTTTACTTTATCTTCTGTGTCAACGCCTGCCTCAATGACGAGGTACTCTGTTCGCTTCTTCGCAGCCTGTTGTAGAAGCTGGTAGGCCATTTTCTGTACACTAGCAGAAGCGTCGGTGAGTAGGTGGCACATCTATAATTCAAGTTACAGACATGAGAGTATTAATTAGTATATGTGGTACGGACGTGCGAGCGCATACCTTTGGCATTGTCTCATGAGTGATCAGTGAGGCAGGTAAATTTTGAACGATGGACAAGACAAGCTCTCGACAGGTAGATGCAGGCGCCGAAGGAGACTCGGGATCTGGAGGCGGTCAATCAAAGGGAGAAAACAGAGTAAAAGATCAATCTTCCTACATACCCAGCCGTGAAGTTGCTAGATCTCTGACCACGGTGAGAATAGCGTTCTGTCGCCCGTCCCAATCCGCTCTTAATGACTTGTTCGTCGAAGCCAGATCCTGAAGGAGGATGACGAGTCGCAGGGTTCTTGCCAAAGTGGTAAGCGTGGAATCGTCCGTCATGTCCGAGTTCTGACGAGGTGCATCAGCAAGTAAGCCACTCCATGCGTAATACAGACAGATACCTCTAAATTATTCTCAATGACGTCAAGTATGAAAGCCCAATGACCTCCTGGAATATTTTGCAGAATGGGCGCCAAGTGGAAGAAGGTGAGTGTCATAGCGGATTCAACTTCTTCATCAATGTCTTCCTCAGAAGAAATCCACTTCTGGCATGCTTTAACGATATTGACGGCTCGTTGCTGAGGTAGGAACACGACATCGGATTCTGCATCAGGAGCTGTTGCGGCTAGTTTGCGGAGAGTCATTAGGCCATCCGAGTTAGCCTTCTGAGCCGGAACACCCAGGAGCGAAGCAGCGAGCTCATTACGGTACCTCTCTAACCGAGGGAGCTCAGGAGAGTAGCGACTTATGGCAGCAATGATTGTCATAGAGGTTTGAGGAGCTGATGCTTTTCGTCAGTACTTTGACTGAGAAGAAACGAAAACGACGTACATGCTTTCTCGATCTTCCTACTGTATGCGACCCATGCATCCGCCTCATCCTTGTCAATGTCATTAAAGGCATGCTCCAAGACCTCATGTAATATCCGGCTTTCTCTTATTGTCTCCGTGCGCTGCAGCAGCTCGACCAAGAACCCGGCATGCGGCGTAAGCCCCTCCACATCTGGATTCCCCGTCAGCCGACTCAAGGCACTCCGTCTCCACTCATCACTCGGGACTGAGGTCAGCACGTAAGTTCCAATTTGCTGCACTCGAACAATAAGGTCACTTAGATCGACGTTCACTGCCTTCCGATCGAACACAGGACTCTGACCCGAAGGAAAATTGATCAAGTCCTCCGCATACATCTCAAACGCAAAGAGATGGCGTAAGCACCACACATTCTCTCTGGCAGTATACCGGTCGTGGAAGACAATGCACAGGAGAGCGTCCACGAGCCTAGCGTATAAACTGTGACCTCGGGTATCGCACGACCTCGGGAGAGCTAGTTCTGAGGCACGTTCAGAACCTGGAGGAAGGAGCGGGTCTAAAACGGTCAAGCTGGAGCTGAGGGGGTCTGGACAGAGCTCATCCAGCATCAAATCGAATTCACTTTGGGAAGGAAGCAAATCACGAATGGGTTCAACCTGCCAGGAGGGGGGTAGCGCTTTGAGCGCCTCCACTACATGCTCTGGTCTTATGAGGGAAAACAACGCGTTAGGCGGAGTAAGCAGAGAAATGGAGTGTTTTCTTACAAAGGTCGTACATTCGTGTCCTCGAGTATAGACTTCAGTCGTGCTTTGACTTCCAGGAAGACAGATGTCTGGTCGGAAGCGGCACCTAGCCACCCTATCCATATCTTCTCGGCGGAGAGAAAAACCGCTTCGCTGTCGTCCTCGCAGCATTTCGGTATCAAATATGCAAAACAAAACACATCAGAAAGAACGCTCAATAACAAGCTCGAGTCAGCTTTGATATTTGCGAGCGCAGCTGACAGCAGGTCAAGTACGACCGCAAAGCTGCTCGGAGAGATTTCAGCATTGCGCATGATGTTATCCGTCTGGAGGCTAAATGATGACGCAATACTGTGCAAAAGGGTATGCAGGCCATTCTGAGTAAGCAGGGGTGCTACAAATACAGAACCACTAGTTAGTAATTGACGAAACCGTCAAAGAACATAAAGCACACCTGGTACCTTCAACGTCCGACGGATTAACGAGACTTGATCTGCCCCAGGGGGACCGCGGAGGGACTCGACAAGAAGATTAGAAATCAACTCATCGAGCCCGTAAGCTTTAGGTATCAGGCTGGCAAAAACAGGAAACTCTTCCAAAGCGTTCAGTAGTTGAGAAAGCGTGGCGTCAAAAGTTTCCGGATGAGATGATATTGCCACAAGGAGATTATGCCAGCACTCGCTTCGTTTCTCTTCGTCGCCTCTGTGCAAGTAGTAGGTACGCAGAAGTGAAGGCGAGTTCACGAGCAGCTCGTAACCACTCGTATTTACCAGTCCGTCCAAACGTTTACTGAACTCCTCGGTAGAAAATACATCCTGAGTGAATGCATCGATGAGGGACACCAGCAGAGGTATATATTCTGATGTCTCTTCCTCTCCGTCAGCACTGAGCCTTAGCGCACTCTCGCATTTCTCTAAAGTGCAAGAGAGTGTTTCCTTCAGAAAGTCACAGGCAGCGTGATTCAGAACGCCAGTTGTCTCCTTTGTATTATCTTGTGCAATGAAGGCCTTGAGCGTTGTGGACAGTAAAGAAGGATTGATAGTCAGGGACTTGTTCATTGCATCCGAAAGCACCTCCCATGCATGATGGTATAATGCTAAAGCGTTGTCAGCCCAGAATCAGCACTTATACATTAGTTTCTCACCTAAATCGACCCCTTGAAGGTCCGCCAGATATCTTGTTAAGAGAGAAGCCGCTGTTCGTTCCTCTACCTTCAAGTCTTTGGTGACCAACTCTTGCCATACTCTCTCAAGCTGTTCCTTGACCAAGAACTTGACCCCATCCTCCGCCTCCGAGATAGTAGAGGTTCCAAGTAGAAGCATTGCTTGATGAGCAACAGTGTCTTCCGAGCTGTTGATAGCGCGCCACATTCGTCTGATGAGGAAAAGGGTACATTCCAGCAAGGATGAGAGAAAAGCGCTGGATATTGTGGTACGTTGCAAAGAGTTCAAGGCACGACCATCTAAGGCAGCCCAGAAGGAAGTGAAAAATTCGCTCAAAGGTTTCTCAGGCGCTGCTGAGGTGAGAATCTATGAAAGCATCAGCCAGATGTTCAAACCGCCGAAACGTTCCGGACATACAGAAGAGGGGATTGTCGAAAGAACAATGACTACAGTGGGGTAGCCCTGTAAAGGGGACCCGGAGCATCCTAACTGGAGAAACTGTAAAAACTCTCGATATGCCAATGACAGTTTGCCGCTAGGGGAAGTTTCTGGCGAAATCGCCGAACTGGCTGCATCGTCATCGTCATCGCTGTCTTCGGATTCTGAGTCTACGTCGTGCAGCTCAAACGCAAGCTCGAGCTGCCAAGATCTGGGATGTTCTTGACAAACTTTTAGCCATCATGACCTCTACGAAGAAATAAAATAACACCTTTGAGGAAGATTAGCAGCGGCTGCCACATTGCCATCTGGACCATGGTGTCAGGCTCGACCCACGCGGATCGTAGGACAGCTGTGCTCAAAATAGGCAGAAAAGATTCTGAACGATCTATTCCAAGTGTGTGTCAGCTCGGCCAGTGGCGAACCCATAAGAAGATGACCAGACCTTTCAGCGTTTTGAGCACTACTTGCACAAGATTCCACGCAGACTTTCTGACAGATGGCTGACCGGCCCCGAAACATTCGGCGGTAGGTGGTAAAAATGGGCAGATCTGCGAATGGTGAAGAGCGGACCACAAGGTAGGATTGGTAAAGAACGCCACTGAGTCCTCGATGCGTTCCTTCCCATGATGTTCTGCACAATATCCGTCAAGATTTGTCTTGACTTCAATGAAAGAACCGGCATACCCAGAACCCATCTGATGGACCCAAAAGCGCCGATACGTAACCGTGCTTTCCTATCAGATTCATTCTCTTCATCAGCCTCGGCTTTCGAGCGTTCGGTCTCCAAGAACTCATTCTGCAATTGAGCGGGACGACCTCTGGGGCCCTTTCTACGTGCAGGTAGGGGAGCCTGAGGAGCGATAGGATTAATGTGATTGTATACACCACTAGGATCTAGAGCAGCACGATGAACGAAGGATTGAAGTGATCTGACGGTATTCTCAAACCCCGCCAGAGATTTGACTAGTTTGCTCCATGATTCTGCAGCTGCTGTCGCCACGCTTTTGTCAATATCATGCACAGCGATACTCCATGTTCCGATAATGCTGGAGGCTTGATCTTCTTCCATGGATTCAAATATGGAAAAAAGTATCTGATCTCGGATAGAGGGAATGCGGAGGAAACAAGCGTGCACACCGGCAGCGAGGTATCGGATGCGCCTAGAATAATGTATGAAGAGAACCGGAAGATGATGTAGCTGACAGTGCTTTTCAGTACAAAGACATTCCGCAACACGAAACACTCACCCAGACGGGTAGCATATCAAGCAACACGTATTCATCCCCATCTTGCTCTTTGAGCACATTGTCCACCCATCCTGACTGCAGGTCTTCCAGTGCTCGTATCTTCGTGACCACAGATTTCTTTGCCAGATTTCTGAGCACAACAAGAAGCTCTGGGGGAAGCCGATGCATGAGACCAGTCGTTTCCAAAGGATCCGGTCTAATTGGCGCTGGCTTGATTGGTGCGATATATACCTTTTGGCGCGGCTCCTTTTTCGCGATCTTCTTTCCTTTCTCCTTATTCTTAGGCTTCTTCTCTTTAGGAATGGGCTCCTCTGCGCCGTTAGCTACGGCGGCTCTTCGTGCATGCTTCTTTCGCGTTCCCGAAGATGCAGACGACTTGCTACCGCCCTTCGCCATGTAAGAAGAGAATCGTCAGATAATTCGCGTATTTCCTAAAGTCAAGGGACTCAGCACAAATGTCTCGCAATAGGTTGAACTCGACGATTGACGAACCCAGATATGGATTGATACGATCAGTACATCTATTCGATATGAAGCCCCCACAATGCCTTCAGCGTTTCAAGAATTGCAAGTTAATCGCAGCAGGAAGGAACTGTTGCCACTTCAGAATCATTTGGCTTTTCCGCCTCAGATGTGTTGGTAATACGAGTGAGTCATCATCATGTGACATCGTCACGGCCGGTCATCGGCAAATAGAAAGATCACGATATGGTATCCGGCCCGGATTTCCGTGACTTAAAGGCTTCGCGTCAACGTCGTGTGAGTGAATTGCCCTAGCAATTGTATTTGAGATATCCGACGTCTCTTTCTTCTCTCTGAACCATGTCTTCTGAAGGGTCAATACCAAAAATCTCCTTTAACAATGTACAAACGCGCCTGACTACCATCTCTTCCCATCTCAGTAGCAAGATACCTCGTGTCGTTGTTTGCAGAGACCTTGGCCCGGATGTAATGCCTCTGCTAACGAGCAGAAACGATATCGAGGTCAGTGTGGCACGATCTGCTACATTGGTTGCGCTGATGAAATTCGTGAAAGGTCGTTCTTTGGGGAGAAGATCGCGTTTGCGATCGCCAGTGGTTGCTTGAGAATGTAAAAGGGGCCGCTGGAGTTATCATAGTTTTCTCCGAGCTGGTGAGCCCAGCAACACGTTGATGTTATAATGAATGACTTTGACGGAACCTCGTAGGTGAATGATGAATTCCTCGAAGCCGGTGTGTTTATGTTTTACGAAATACTCTGAATCCATGCGATTGAGCGCGGGAAGGACAGCCGGTCCAAGCCTCCGAGTTGTTTCCACTATGTCTGTGGGATACGGTAAGAAGAGTTTCCTAAGTCTCCGAGTATATCTTATCTTCTCCTTTACAGAGCACATCCATCTTCCCGAGCTCGCCAAACGCAATATTAGATTGGGGTACACTCCTGACGTTTTGACTGATGCTGGTATGTCATTCTCAGCGCCAGCTTAACAGTTAAATGCTCATGAATTAACGAAGTGGCTGACACTTCGATTATGCTTGCCCTCATGGCTGGACGGAATGCCAACGAGACTATGAGCATCGTGAGGGAGGGTAGAGTATGTCTGCGTCATTTTACTGGATTTTCTATGCGCGCTCATCTTATCTCCAGTGGCCGAAATTCATTTGGGCTCCGTTTGCACTGTGCGGTCCCCAGCTCAGTACTACCTCAAATTCCCCATCTCGTACCGTCGGTTTCCTTGGGTTTGGTCGTATATCTCAGGCAACTTTGGCTCGTCTAATTCCGTTCGGCGTAACGGACTGCATCTACTCTTCCAACCCCTCTTCGTCTCCAAAGACAGATCGCGACGAGGCCCTTCTCAAGCAACATCAGCCGCAACTGAAATCTCTCCGAGGAGTCGATATAGATACACTCGCGCGCGAAAGTGACGTACTCTTTGTTCTCGCACCTGGGGGCCCTAAAACACGGCACCTAGTCAACGAAGAGTTTCTCAAGAAGATGAAGAGGCACAGCGTGCTTGTCAATACTGGAAGAGGTACCGTAGTTGATTCAGATGCGCTGGCGAAAGCCCTCCGAGAGAACTGGATATGGGGAGCCGGTATCGATGTTGTCGAAAACGAACCAAATATCCCAGCGGATCACGTATTGCTTAAAGAACCAAGGTTTGGTATTGTGGCCCTCGACCGTAGTTATGATACTCATGATATACTTCTGGTAGATGCAATATTTTGCCTCATATAGGAAGTGCCTCCTTCGAGACTCGTCTGGCCATGGCGACTTTGGCCGTAAATAACTGCCTCGCTGGAATTGCAGGGAAGGCCATGCCAGCGGAACTCGACGTGAAGGCATATGTTTGAATCTCAGAAATGACGGTGACTTACCATGTAGACAATAAATGTGTCCATTCATAGAGAAGGAAAGTATATATGTAAACTTTACGACTCAATGTACGAGAAGATTTTGCCTTGTGCTATGATCAAGATGCTTCTGTATCTACCATCATTTTGCCCTCGAGCAGCTCATAAGATAAACTTGTCCTGATGCTTGCCTGAAAGTGGCTTTATATTTGCATATAAATTGTCTCCCAGAACTTATACAGGCCCAAGGCTCTGGCATTGTTTCTCAGGATTACAGGGCAGAATAGAGATGACAATGTTATTTTCTTCTGCCATTCACTAAGAGTTTTGAATGTAGACAAATAGCATCATCACATTGAGACTTATTTCAGATAGTTTGAGGAAAATTGACACTGACCTACTGTGTGCTGTTTTGAGTCACTATAAATACTGGTCACTTCTGACTGGTTGTAGATCAAATATGACAGAGCTGCCAGGACATTGCTATATAGACACTTAGATGTACAACATTTCACAGGAGTCAAAAATGAGCAGCAAAGTCATTTGAGAAAGGGCAAGGTCAAATGAGGAGCAGAAGAATTCGAAGTGTCAAAATGTCAAAAAATTTTGTAAATCAATTTGTTCTATGTTATATACTTCACCTAGTTGTGATATATCCCTAAACACAGATTTTTACTATGATTATAAACCACTAGTTCCACTGTCTACCAGTGACTCAGTATTTGATAGGCCACTCTATCTCTAAACACAGATTCATCATCACAGTCAATTGTTGCTCACTTAAGTCACACAAATTATTGCTTGTCCTACACTAAACAAAAGCTTCTGTGTAAGTCAGACACAACCTTCTAAGTGGATGGGTAGAATTGCCTGGAGGCAAGCTCACATCTGAGGGTGATGTCTTATACAAATGCTTTAATTGGGTACAAATTTTGAGCAGAATCAAAAGATTTGTGAGAGGAATGCAGATTGATAGGCAAAAAGTAGATAATATATCAGCAAGACTGGATGTGGTCAATACAACTAGAAACAGCATATATATAATGAGCACTGTCTATTTTTGCCAGTGTGCTTTTGCCATCATGATGTAGATTTCTTTGTCATTGCTCTCTTTTGTCACAATTTTTCAGCATCTGGAATATCTACTTATATAGGTCACTCAGAAGTGGGATGCTGCATTTGAATGTTTTTCTCCTTTTAAATCTAGCCATTTACTGTGCCTTTAGTAATAATACCTCCAGCTAGTATCATATCTACAATGATGAGTCACACAGTGGTACACAACCTTTTCTCCTTCTAGCTACATCTTTGAATTTGTGGGTCTTGATATCAATGCTGATGTTCTTGGGCCTGCAGTGTACCATCAGATGCACTTCTGATGGCTATGGATAGTATTCTTTGATTTCTATTTGCACTGCACATCATACTTCTATCAGGTCTGTGAGAGAATATTTTCTATCCATCATTAAGCATATCTGGTTTCTCACATTATCTACCTCTGCCATCTACTTATAAAGATGTGGATGATGCTATGCAGACAACAACTGCTATGGCACATCTCCACCCATCCATCACTGAAGGCTTTGTTCCTTTCACTGTCTCTGCAATCCCTGATAAACCATGTCAAACCTATTACAAGATTATTGGTAAATTGCATTCTGGAATCAGACCCCTTGTTGCTCTCCATGGTGGACCTGGTGTCAACCATGAGTATCTCCTTGTTCTGTCTAATTTGGATGTGCCTCTGGTTCTATATGATCAGATTGGTACAGGGAAGTCTACTCATTACCAGGAGAAGATGGGTGATACATCCTTCTGGGTGGAGCAGCTTTTTCTAGATGAGCTTGATGCTGTCCTGCACCATCTCAATATTCAGGATGACTATGATCTGATAGGCCACTCTTGGGGTGGGATGCTTGGTGCCCGTCATGCAGCCCTCCAGCCTAAAGGACTTAGGCATCTTGTCTTGATGAGTACTCCTGCTGATATGAAGCTCTGGGTAGAGGCACAGAATAAACTTAGAAGATTGCTCTCACAGGATGTGCAGGATATCATGGAGCAGCATGAGCAAAGTGGCACCACTGATTCAAAGGAGTATCAGGAGGCTATGGGTATCTTTTATGCACACTATTTGTGTACTATAAAACCAATGCCACAGCCCATTGCAAATGGGTTTGCAGAGATAGCAAAGGATCCAACAGTCTACTTAACTATGTAAGTGTGATTATTTTCTGCTAAATTTTTTCACTAACTTCTATTGATGCATAGGAATGGACCCTCAGAGTTTTACATCACTGGACCTCTTGCCAATTGGTCTATTATCCAGGATGCACACAAGATCACTGTTCCAACCCTTCTAACCAATGGAGATCTTGATGAGGCTCAGGATGAGGTTCTGATCCCATTCTTCAGAGAAATTCCTTGTGTCAAGTGGGTTAAGTTTGCAAACTCAGTAAGTAGAGTATGATACTCTTGGATATCTTTCTAAACAGAATCACAGAGCCATATGGCACATCATGAGGAGACAGAGCGCTACATGAAAGAGGTAAAGGGGTTCTTGGGTTCCTGAATGGGGTCACACAAATGAAGGGCTATGTAATATTGAATTTGTGATTTGAATTTGTGTACTAGTGGAATTAAGTAGAAGATAATCTAACTCACACAATTACCACATGTGTTTTGTTGTTTTGTTGAATTGATAGCCCATATCCAACCATATCCAACCATAAATGAATGAAAATCTCAACAGTCTATTCTCACAGAGTGACAAGTTCTTTCACAACACCATGATGGCGAAAGGAATATGAGCCTTCCTTCTCTCAGACCATCATATTGATATCTTCTGTGCATAACAGTGTGCGGCTGTGCCATGGAACCTCTAAAATTATTCATATCGGGGTCAGAAGTGGCAGTAAACATCATATACTGACTTGCACTTCTAAAATGATTGATACTGATGAACAGATTGAGAATTCGTCCTACGATGGTATCGACTCGGATCTTGAGTCTCGCGGGAAAGCTGTCTTGAGATGTGGGTCACCATTTTGCAACTTCATCAATACTTTTAGCACTGATGCACCCACCCGCAGGTCCCGAGTACGCTGCAGCAGGCTACCTGCATTCAGCGCTAGGGCCATAGTAGGCCATAGTATGCAAGATGCAGTCCGCTGTGAGACCGATGTGAGAGATTCAGGAGTGCCATATTGTGCAAGATGCAATCCGTTGTGAGACCGATGTGAAAGATTCAAGACGGCCATTAGTCGTTGAAATTCCCTACATGGTAAATCATCGCACAAATCCTTCCTTGATCTGCCTAAACAACCGATTGCTATCTTACCGAACAAAGAATCTGTTCGAGTTCGGAATCGTTGGCTTTGGTGCCATTGGAAGAACATTCAGCCTTGCTGATGGCCATTTGGTAACGACCTTACCGCTCTAACCTCTTCTGGGCCTGTACAACACAGACTTCTTCGTTTCTTGATAATCAGTACCTCTGGTCTTGCCTTCACATTGCTTACAACGATTCCTCGCAGCTTGAAGCTTCAAAATCTGACCTCTCGTTCAAGTATGTATAGCTTCCATCATCCAGAAGATGCAGAAGTTTGACGTCTAACTGCACACTATTGAACAGAACAAAAAGCATAGAATACTTTCGTACCTTCCAACCTTGCATGCGCAATGGGCAACCCCGACCTCTCGAAGATCTTCGTCCCTTCCCTGTATTCTAAGATTCTTGCTGTTCAATTCCCTTGGGATGGCGCGGTAGACATGTCATTCGCCAGCCGATTTTATTTCTGTGGAGATCCGGATAATTCCCGTCAGGTATACGACACGATGCATCACCAAGCATTGAAACCTCTGTCCAAACACTGTCCCTCCATACCCGATCTCGTGTCCTACCTCCCCCACCCCAGTGAACCGGAGTATCCTGAACACACGCTAGCCCTAATTTTACTTCTCGACCAGGGTCCACGCAGTTTGTATAGAGGACTTGATGTTCGTTGGACATACGACTTTTTCGATGTCACGGGCAGACAGTTGGTGAAAACTCTGCTTTCGTCGAACAAATTTCCGGATGCCATTGAACATTGGACGAACCTTGGCTATTCATTTGAGGATGCTATGGTTCGTAAGTTCTGGCTATACGGTCCGTTGATCCATTCAGAGGAACTGGGAGACCACACGCTGGTTGCGTCTAAGATCGAGGAGATGAGACGAGACGTAGAAGTCCATGCAGGTAAAGAAGATCCATGGAGGAAGACACGGGAAGAAGATGCGAGTGATACCACGCTCTTCGCAAAGTTGATTCGCGGAGGTCCTCCAGAGACCTTTGACAAATTCTTCTTTTGGCTTTTCAGGGTCTTCGACGCGCACCTTCCCATAGTTGCGGAGTACGGTAGATATCCTTACAGAAATAATGTCCAAGGCAGGGATTTGACAGAGCGCGAGAAGGAGTATTTAAGTTTGACAAGGAATTTTGGACAGTCATTCTTGACCGAGGCACAGGCGCAGAAGTTGAAGATGCAAAAGCAAGCTGGGGTTTGGGAAGATCTCTCTGACAAAGGGCCATGGTGACGAAGCTGACGGTCTCCTTGCTCCCTAGTATCTGAGCATACTAAATGTATATTAGCTGTAGTTCTCGCTCAAACAGACACCGAATGAAATCAGCCTAACATACCTCAGGTGGTCCAGTGGTGATTGTGCTTCCTTCCTCTCTGTGTGAACGTGGATGTTGACGAGACGACAGAAGCGTTTTCATACTATAAGTGAGAAGGAAATCCGTATCTTAAGATAGCATCCATTGAGATTCGAGAGAGCTACAAATTTCGTCGAACGTTGAGTTGAGTTCACTGCAGTTCAGTGAACGTTTGAAATTTGGTGACTCACTCCAATTACAGTCACGTGCTTGAGCCTAGAATTTTACGCGCCAAAATTTTCTTCAATTTGACGCGTTTCCAAACTTATCTTCTTCTGTACCACCATCACCCACTTCCATCTTCACAGTACGGAACATGACAAAATACATTCTTGTTTCTGGGGGTGTGGTCAGTGGTATCGGGAAGGGTGTCATTGGTACTCAATCGATTCCGTCTAACCAATTCATCATCTAAAACACTGATTCTGTCTACTCCAGCTTCCTCGACGGGCCTTCTGCTGAAAACAAAGGGCTTGAAAGTTACTGCGATCAAGATAGATCCGTACATGAACATAGATGCTGGAACTATGCGACCTCAAGAACATGGCGAGGTCATCTACACGATCTGCATGCACTGATCGATTGACCATCGTGCAGGCGAGGTGTACGTTTTGAATGATGGAGGGGAAGTTGATCTAGACCTGGGCAACTATGAGAGATATTTAAATGTCACTCTTTCACGAGACAACAACATCACGACTGGGAAAATCTACAGAGAAGTCATAGAAAAAGAGGTGCGCCCAAATCATCAGTCGCCTTCACTTTGGAGCTCATTCTACTCAACCAGCGTAAAGGAGAGTACCTTGGCAAGACCGTCCAGGCTAGTGCAGTTCCACTAAGCCAGGCCGTTCCCCTGAATGTCTTCAATCTAGATCGTCCCTCACGTCACGAATGAGATTCAAGACTGGATTGAGAGGGTCTCAAAAATTCCAGTTGATGAAACTGGTGAACAACCTGACGTGTGCATTGTAGAGGTGTGCTTCTTTCCTCATGACACCCTTTCACTTCTCAAACATCCACTCAGCTTGGTGGAACAGTCGGAGACATCGAGTCTGCGCCTTTCGTCGAGGCCATGCGTCAATTCCAATTTCGTGTTGGTCACGAAAATTTCGCGCTTATTCACGTATCCCTTGTGCCTGATATGCATGGCGAACAAAAAACAAAACCGACGCAGACAACAGTCCACTCATTGCGCGGGCTTGGCTTGCTTCCGGATCTTATCGCATGCCGACTCCTTGTCCCGCAACCTCTCCGTCCTGACACGAAGAGTAAAATTTCCATGTTCTGTCATGTTGCTGCAGAACAAGTATTTGGCGTGCATGACGTCTCGTCCGTCTATCATGTCCCGCTCCTCCTGCAATCTCAAGGCATCGTTGAGTATCTCACCAAGCGCCTCAACTTGGGCGACATTTCGATTACAGAAGAGATGAAACAACAGGGCTTGTCGTTATCGCAGAGGTGGCGGGATATGACCTCAAGGTACGCTACCCGCGACTTGTAAACCTATTGCTCCTGACCTTCTAAAATTATACAGACAAGAACGCGTCTTCGACACAGTCAATATTGTGTTGGTCGGAAAATATACTGACCTCAAGGATTCCTACATGTCGGTCATCAAGTCTTTGGAACATTCGGCTTTCCGAGTTCAGCGAAAGCTGACTTTGCAGGTCCGTAGAAGAATCGTTTTTACAGAATAATGCTTAACGACTCTGCTTGATAGTGGGTGGAATCCTCCGACTTGGAACCAGAAGTGCAAGAATCCTGTCCCGCCAAATACCACGATGCCTGGCGAGCAGTTGTTGGCGCTGGGTACGTTACCAGTCATTATTCACTACTACAATTCTGACTCTCCGTCGTGAAGAGGAATTCTTGTGCCAGGCGGTTTCGGTAATCGCGGTACCGAAGGAATGCTCCTCGCTATCAAATACGCCCGCGAACAAAAGATACCCTTGCTTGGAATCTGCTTAGGATTCCAATTAGCGGTCATCGAATGGTCTCGGAATGTCCTTGGCATACCTGACGCGACCTCCACGGAATTTGACCAGGATACCAAAAGCCCCGCTATAATCTTCATGCCTGAAATTTCCAAGACCCACATGGGAGGTACTATGCGACTTGGACTACGACCTACCGTGTTTGAGCCAGGCACTGACACTTGGTCGAAAGCGAGGAAGTTGTATGGCGGTGCGGAGAAGATTTGGGAGAGGCATCGTCATCGGTATGAGGTTAACCCGGAATGGGTCGAGAAACTTGTTAAAAGTGGCCTGTCGTTCGTCGGGAAGGACGAAAAGGGCGAAAGAATGCAAGTGCTGGAACTCAAAGGTAAGTCAAGTCAGAAAAACTTTTGTTTTCGCCGCATATATGAAGTTTGCGATCTGTTTAGGGCATCCGTTTTTCATGGGTCTTCAAGCTCACCCAGAGTTCTGTACTCGTCCACTGAATCCTTCGCCTCCATTCCTCGGCTTTGTCGCCGCATCGTCTGGCCCCTCAGTGCTTCAAGAGCAGATTGCCGTCCAGCTTCAAAATTTCACCCCTCCTCATCCGGAGGACGCCATGGTCAGTGAGTCGGAATTGCGACATGGACACCCTCTTCCCCACGGAAAAGACCAGGTGCTAGTTAACGGGATCGACTAGGTGGGGTTCTCGCAATGAGGTAGTTGATGACCTTTGGAATCTTTATCGTGCTACACCTGTATTATCTGAATGCATACATCACATAGAATACCACGCTCCCCGTCCACATATATAGCTAATGTCCAGTGTCCCTGTATCTTTAGTCCTATTGTATCATAGTATCATAGTACCTTACCCACCCCCGTGGTCCAATAATTACGTAATCAAACTATCATTGACGACGCACGTTGTGTTCTGTTAAGCAGCAATCGAAGCGTATGCTGTTGCATGTTCATGACCAGGCCAAAGTCCATATATTCCTGGGATGAGCGAAAACCATGTAACTGGGGCAAATACAGCTAAGTACCTTTATATTATTTTGTGCTATGAGTCAGTAATCTATGACACATAAATACCACTGATGTGTGTAATATCATAAGCGAATGCAAGAATGGACTGCGTATACCGGGCGTATACCTCTCAACTAGTATCCTCCCTCAGAGCTATCACCTCTCGGCCGCCACTGCTTTTTAGCCCTGTCACCACCGTCACTTCTCGACTCCCATCTAGGTTTATCACCGAACTGACGGCGAGAACTGCTGTCGTCGCCCCACTGCCGCCTCGGTCTGTCACTGGATTGACGAGCACCATTGTCATCCCACTGCCGCCTCGGTCTATCACTGGATTGACGATTGGCATCCCACTGCTGCTTCGGTCTGTCACCGTAGCTGCTATCGTTATTCCGCGACTGGTTACTCGATGTCCATCTAGGTTTAACACCATATCTTTGTCCTCGGTATTCTCGAACTTCGGGGTCGCGGTAGTCAACGTCATCAGCTCTGTGTACAGTTCCTTTGTTCATCTGCTTCCCTCTCCCCAACCAATGTGCGGACGAACTTCTGCCGACGACCCTGTCTTCACGTGGCCTCCCATAATGTTTCGTTCTGCCATCCGAGAAACCGAGCTGTGTAAGGAACCGCTCCGATACGAAGGGTGGCACAGCTTGCCCCATAGCTTCAGTTGTCCAGGACTTGAGACCTTCTAAAACGACGTTCTTCTGCACACGCAGTTCCGGAGTTTTGGCAAAGTAATAACCGATAAGGGAAAGGAAGGTCTCGCGAATGGCCTCTGGCTCGAACTGTCCCGTGAGCTGCGTGGTCGTGGTTTCAAAGTCGGTGAGCAGCGGTGAGTAAGGATGATTGCGCTTCCTTGCTCCGTCTTTAGGAGGTGAGTTCTGGTCATGGGTCTCTGCGAGTTCCTTGAGTTGAGACTGCAGCTCTGACACAGTTAAAGGCTTCAAGGGAACATCGGTGAGCTGCCAAGAGATAAAGCCTATCTCCCATGGTAACAACACGATATCACCACGACCAGAAGTACGAGCGCGACCAGTTCGCCCAATGCGATGGACATACTGCTCCGTACTGGAAGGTATACCCACCTGGATCACACGACTGACGCCGGGATAGTCAACCCCACGGGCAGACACGTCTGAAGTAATGAGGATAGAAGCACCGGATTTTTCTGAACGGAAGCGAGCAGACGTATTCATACGAGCCTCCATTGTACGCTTGGAGTGAATTTCGAAGACCTTCGTTTCTTTCCCAGCGGGGAGTAACTGCGGTGCCAAGTTTTGTAAAACGGTTGCAAAAAGCTGCGTCATCCGGGTGGTGGGGAGGAAAACTATCACTTTTGACCCTTTTGGATTTGAGAGCTGATCGTGGGCGATGAGCCGCATGATGTGGGGTATTTGTTGTGAAGCGGAAGGCAAAACAGTATGATACTGAGGAATGTGTGCGTGAACCGGTGAACTCTCGTGCGGAATACAGTCGATGAATTTATGGTCCTTGGACAATATAGACCTAGCCACTTGTCGAATGGAGGGAGACACAGTTGCAGAGAACAAAAACGTCTGGCGTTCCGGAGAAGGACGCAATATGGCTTTGATCGCTTCAATATCGTCTCGGAAGCCCATATCCAGCATGGTGTCGGCTTCGTCCAAAATGAGCTACCAGGTGCCAACTCATCAGGAAAAAATCATAATAAGAGAAGTAACTCGTCACATACCACAGAAGTGGTTGTTATCCCTTGCTTAACATCCGGCTCCGATTCAAGTAAGTCCCTAAGACGACCAGTAGTTGCAACAACGATGTCCCGTGAACCTTTCATCCAATCTCGCATCTGTGTCCTCTTGTTCATACCACCAGTGAAGAGCCGAACCTCCATACCATGTTGACCAGTCAGACGAATAGCATCATTCGCAATTTGAGTAGCAAGCTCGCGAGTAGGACTGAGGATAAGGGTTCCGACGGTTTCTCGTTGATACTTCTTCTGTGCGCGCATTTCCAGGTGTCGGTCGGTCATAAGGCCAGCGTCTATGATGGCTTGGCGACCAGCAGCCTGAATTGCCTTACGCCGAGCTTCAATTGCTGGGACGAGGAAGGCAATAGTTTTCCCAGTACCCGTCCTGGCTTTGACTAATAAATCGCGAGTTCCAGATTCCGGACCATAAGGCTCGGCTAGTTGGGGAAGTAGAGAGAGAACTTCTTGTTGAACGGCGGTCATGTGGGTAAGTCGCAGAGGGCGGACAGTTAAAGCCTCTAGCGTAGAGCTCGAAAGGCTGTCCTTGAGAGATGTGAACGGCAGCTGGCCAGCACCTGAGGGTGTCTCAATAGGGCCTGAAGGTGTCTCAACGGGGCCTGAAGGTGGTTCAACTTTCGATACATCCTGTGTCGCGGTTGCCACACTAGCTTGAAAGCGTACAAAACCTAAAGAGTAGTTAGAAATGCAGCAGGGTCAAGTTAAAATTTAAACTTGCTTCTCGGACTCGGAGAATGAGCTACAAATTCCAGTGAAGTAAATTAGCAAACTAACGACTGAAAGCACATTATCAACTTACTTTGCACAGCTAAGGACCGCGATACTGACTGAAGAAACCTCGGAGAGGCTCTTCTCAGTAGAAAAGTGTTCATAATGAACAACGAAGAGCACCGCCGGACGCTGGCGACGGGCTAAGTAAAGAGTAGGTGCCCAAGAGGTGAGAATAGCCGAGCCAGAAATTTTCGATTTTACGCGGGAAAGCTGAGTCATCATTTGCGCAGGATAATTTTCTTGTCCTGATATGGATGCTCAAATTTCTTCCTCGAAGGAAACTGGACGCAGTCTGGACGAGTGTTCCAAAGGATGTCAGAAGAAGAATAGCTCAAATCGGTCCAGTTAAATTGTCGCAGGCGATGCTCTACGATGCCGGAGTCGTGTTCCAGGACTGACTGCAAGCGTTGATTGAAATTTTACACAGATTTGGAGTCTACAACTTTCCGTATGGCTTCTCCTTTCCACATCAAAATCAAGATCGGAATGAAAGCCAGAACACTACCCAAGCATGCGAACAACAGAAATAGCCAGTGGTATCCACCCATTGCTTGCGCTAGTGGAATGGCATAGAAAGCAAAAGTCATTCCAATCTCAAACCTACAAAGCGTTCTCAGGTGACTGAGGATAATAATTACGAAAGTACGGACCTTATCAAGTTGAAGACTTGAGATACTTCAGCTGATTTCTCTCGATAACAGTCCGTGCTATATGTGTACCTAGATGCAAACATATTTTGAGACCCGTCTAGTAACCCACCAAGTAAAACGACCATTATAGGGCTTACACTACTGTTGTGATGCATTGAACGCCAAAACATGCAACAGCCATTCCTATGAGTGGGACAATCCAAACGGTGCCAAATTGGATACTAAACCCATATATAAGGAGCCCGGCCTATACAAAGAGAACCTGTGAGGATACCAGCGAGGCAGGATTCACACGAAAATGCGAGCCCTCACCGGCACGAGTATTTCTCCTGTCCAAATTGCTTGAAGCCGTATTTCACTGGGTGCGGAAGGAAAACGTTGGCGAGCACGATTCTGTTCAAACGTTTTTGATCAGATGCGAGACCAGTGGGGGATGGAATGAAAAGTGGGTTGTACCATGAGAGAGTCGACAACCCATCCGCCTGCGGTCTCGCCCAAGAAACTCCCAATAAATAGAGAGCCGCCGTAAGCAAGTCCGATCTGCAATGTGTCCCAACCAAACTCTTGACTGAAAATGTGCGAAACAGTGACAGCTGGTAGAATGCTGTGGCCTCAGTGAGCTTGGGAAAGAGTTCAGAAAATACTGGTGAGTTGTCACCTTCCGAACCCATACTGTGCAACAAAGTAATCAGCCGGTCGCCCTCCTTGATAAAACATGAAATGTATTCAGTACCTGCGTAGCATAGTACACAGCTGGGAAGAGTACTGAGGGCTGACCAGATTATTCAGTAATATGAATACCTCAACATTGAAGGAAACTTACATAACGAATCATCTTGATATACGGCCATACGAATTGTGAAAGTTGCAATTTCTGCCCTGGAAACCGACCTCGGAATCCCAAACACTCAAAGTAGCGCCTGACACTGTTCTTTTGCTCAGACACAACAATCTCCTTGCCCGACTTCACTTCGACGGAAGCTGTCTCCCCAGCCTCGGAATCGCGAATATACAAAGTCTCTGGCAGAAAGAACACGATGAAGAGTAAAACAAAACCGTTACAGATAGCCGTAATTTTGAAGATCCATCGCCATCCCAAGAATTGACCGATTAGTCCCCCTGGAATGGGAGCAAAATGGGCACCATTAGCTAAGTAGGTTTTAGTGTCTTTTATCTGAGTTAGCCATCTATGATAACACCCAACTGCTCAGGACTGTGAAAACACCAAGTGCTCTACCACGTTCATGGAGACAGAACATGTCATTGGCCTAAGAGTGCTTGTCATCAAGCATCACTCAGAATAACATCAAACATAGCCTCACCGTTGCGACTCCCAAAGCCATCCTTGATCGGAAGCGGTTGAGTTAAATTCGAGCAACCTCAAGACATATATACTCACGCGACAGGGAATATACCATTAAAGATGCGAGCAACAATCAGCTGGCCATAAGTTCCCACATAGGCACAACCCAATGCTGACGCAAAGCCAATGGCTGTTGTAAGTAAGTACATTGGCCGACGTCCGTAGACATTCGCAAATGGAATGAAGAGAAATGGTCCAATTCCGTTGGCCGCAATCACCACAGTGCTGCATATAAGAGAAAGAAAGCATGATTACACGCTTCGATAGTAGTTCAAGAATAGACCAACGTTTGATAAGACGCTGTAACAGTAGAAATACCGAACTCTTGAGAGAGTTCGCCGTAAGCTGGATTAATTACGGCGGTGTTCAGTCCTCCGAGCGCAGACAACAGGCTGACTTGAAGCAGAACGAAGACCTGTATTCTTATGAGCTTGGTGCGGACAAGCTTTGTACTACAAATCACTTACACGATACATCATAGGCCAGTTCACTGTGAATTATGAATTTCAGATTCAGTACATGTAGCGCTGAATTGCCTGTCCCTAATAAACTTACAAGGGTCCTCGGGACTATCTGATGGCTGAGGACTCAAGGGAACCCCGTATTTGTCCAGCTTGATTGTCGCGGTTTGCCCAGCATTTTCAACTGTTTTCAAATTACGGCGTCAGACCCTACATGCCGTTTGCTTATGGAGCTCACCTTGTTCGACCACCTCTACATCTTTGGTATCGTGCCGACTGTCGAGAAAGTCGCTCACAACTTGAGGCATGACTAGATCACAGTTATCGAAGGGAAGGAGAGAAACAACTACTTGCGTTCATTCACACCTGTTATATTTTGAATTCCTGCACAGACATCCTGCGAAACTTAGTCGTTTTCAGAGTTCCTTGGCCTCCTGACCTATACAGGAATAGCAAATATCAAGGACTTACCATACTGGATAGTTCCTTCAATACAATAGTCATTCTATTCAGAAATAACATAAGAACAGCAGGGTATCATGAGTGCGAACCTTGGAGGAGCGAAGCCTTGCAGTGGAGGCGAAGGCCAAGGGTCGGTATGATCACATGTACGGAGCTCAGCACGTTACGCACGATTCTTCAAAACTTGGATAAATTTGCACAATACGTGATACACGGAGTTCATCGAGAATCCATAGCCCTCCGAATCGTCTCTCCCTTCCACATCAAGATCAAAATGGGGATGAATGCCAATATGCTGCCCAAGCAAGCGAAAAAGAGAAAAAGCCAATGATATCCGCCCATCGCTCGGGCTAGCGGAATGGCATAGAAGGCAAAAGTCATCCCGACCTCTTGTCTACACATTGTCAACATTAGCAACTGACTAGTAGATGAAAAGACTGACCTAATGAAATTGAAGACCTGTGATACTTCAGCTGATTTGTCTCGATAGCAGTCCGTGCTATATGTGTACCTACGTGCGAGCATAGCTGAGAAGATGCTTCGAGTCGCTGCAAAGAATTCGAAGGACTTACATCACTGTCGTGATACATTGCACCCCGAAACACGCAACGGCCATCCCGATGAGAGGCACAATCCAGGGCGTATCAAATTGGATGGCGAATCCATAGATCAGCAGACCAACCTGTAATAATAGGAGAAAGCGTTTACACGTTGGAGGTACATTAAATAAATGCAACTTACTGGGACGAGTAATTCTCCTGTCCAAATTGCTTGAAGCCGTATTTCACAGGGCGCGGAAGGTGAAATTCGGCGGGCATGATTCTAAGTTCATATGTCACTTTAGTAAACAAACTTTGACAAAGACATACGAAGTCAAAAGTTATGCACCATGATGGAATCGACTACCCATCCACCTGCCGTCTCTCCCAAAAAGGACCCGATAAGAAGAGCACTGCCATACGCGAGACCGATTTGCAATGTATCCCAGCCAAACTTCTGAGCGAAGATATGTGATACCGTGACAGCTGGCAAGATACTTGGGATTCATCAGGGTCGAGCTTTCAGCGAAGTATATTAATCATATTTCGTACCTTCCAAATCCATACTGGTCGTTGAGGTGAAGTCGTCTGAGTAATAAACTGGGATCTTTCCAAGAAGCACAACTCACTTGTGTCGCGTAGTATAGAGCAGGGAAGAGCACGGAGGGCTTGAAAACAACACCTTAGCTGGCGTTGCAGATGCTTATGCAACAAACACTCACATAACGAACCATCTTGATGTATGGCCATATGAACTGCGAGAGCTTTAATTTCCGCCCCGGAAACCTTCCTCGGAATTTGAAACGTCCCAAGTAGCGCTGGAAATTACCCCTCGGGTTCCGCGCAGAATCGACTATTGAAGACGAATCCGAAAGTTCGGGATGACGAACGTATAAGGTCTCTGGCAGGAAGAAGAATATGAAGGCTAGAGCGAAACCGTCGCAAATTGCGGTAAATTTGAAGATCCATCGCCATCCTAAATATTGACCTATTAGTCCGCCAGGAATCGGCGCAAAATGGCCACCATTAGCTACGTGGCTGGATTTCAGCTCCTAGATCATAAATACTAGAAGAACGCAAGCTCACTGCTGAGGACTGTATAAACTCCAAGTGCTCTACCTCGTTCGTGAAGAAAGAACATGTCATTAGCCTGGCATCCAATAGTCAGATATTCATCGTCTAGAGAGGCAAAGACAAGGCACACCGTTGCGACTCCTAGTGCCATCCTGCAGAAGCCTAAGTCAGTTGAGCTTCAAAATACCCACAAAATGTTCAACTCACGCGACTGGAAAGATACCATTGACAATCCGAGCCCCAATAAGCTGGGTATAGTTTTCCACATACGCACAGCCCAGTGCCGATACAAAGCCAATCAAGGTTGTGAAAAGGTAGATCGGCCTTCTTCCGTAGACGTTCGCAAGTGGAATGAATAGGAATGGTCCTATGCCGTTCACCGCAATCACCAAAGTTCTGTCAAGGGAAGGTTAAGACTGAGCGAGCGTTGCCTGGGAGGAAAAGCTGTGCATAGAAAACACTCACGTTTGATAAGAAGCCGTGACTGTGGAAATCCCAAATTCTTGAGAGAGCTCGCCGTAAGCTGGGTTTATGATAGCGGTGTTCAGTGTCCCGAGTGCGGACAACAAGCTGATCTGGAGGAGGACAAAGACCTGCAGAACGAGCGCAAGATTTTCAGCTTCGATCGTCAAGTGTTGAAGGTCAAGCAAACACATACACGATACAATGTAGACCAGTTCACTGTTTGCGAATAAGAGGACCCGTAGCTTTTAAACACTATGTAAACGGACTCACGAGGATCTTCAGGATTGTCTGACGGCTGAGGGCTCAACGGAACACCATGCTTGTCAAGTTTGATCTTTGAATCCGTTCCGACGTTCTCCACTGAAGCTTTGCACTTCATCACTGTTTCCAACGTAGGAGATTTCCACACACACACACCTTGCGCAACAGCCTCCTCCTCTAGTTTGCTTTCTGCAGACATTGAGCGTGTGCGGTGCTTTCAATTCTGTGAACGACAATCGGTATATAGAAGGAGTATGTTTCAATTCGAGCCTCGTACCCTTTAAAAACTTCTGCATACTTGCGTCCATTGGACTACGGAATATATTCATGCCCTTGACCGCCTGACCGTCACACGAACAGGAGATATGTGAGAGTCTCAACGGACCGCGATCACAATACCTGCTGATGTGCAGATAACAAGAAGAGAGCATCGCGATATTTCACCACCACTCATTCTGCCTGGATAGTGAATGGTCGGAGACAATTCAAAGGAAACTTGAAAGAGTGAACCTCACGGCTGCTGGCGTCGAATCCGATAGAAGGCCGGCGCGGTCACCTGACCACAATCGGTCTTAATCGGTCTAGCTTCAAGGCTTTGCGTTCCCTGGCTGGTGCAGGTGTTCCGTGAACTCAAATCAAAAATCTATATAAAAGAGCTTGCACATAAAAATAACGATCTTTACATTTTTACCCCCTTCATGTCACCATATTCCGCTCACACAAGAAGCCTGGAGATTCTCCAAGGCCTTATCTCCGACCCTGCTTTACCCATTCTTCCCCAAGCACGAGAAAGAGCACTTGACGCGGTTGAACTAGTCAATGATTCGAACCAGCCTCTTATTCCCATCGTCTACCCGGCCCATGAAGCATTTGCAGCATTGAAAGGCTTGGAAGGAGCGCTGGCAATAGCATTGCTCAGACAGCGATTCGGAGAGGAGAAAGAAGTGAAAGCAACTGTGGACATAAACCATGCAGCTCTGTTTCCCGCTATGAGCTTCCTGTCGACGGTAGATGGGCTGCACAAGTGGGATTCAGAAATGAAGACAAAAATCAAAGGTCCGGGATGTCTGTTTGCATTTGAACGAGACCTCACGGCGGTGAACAGATACGGATCTCAACAAGGTATACAGTAACATATACCGAAGGATGATTTCCAACATCTACCGGACGAAGGACAATCGATATTATCACTTGCACACAAGGTCAAGTCCTCTTTCACACAAAAGAAGTATGTGCGCTTACACCATCTGCGGTGGATCCTGTATATAGCCTCGATGCCACGCCCACGTTGGAGATCCTTGGTTTGCCGCCGTATGACGACAGTAGAAACGAGAGACAAGCAGCTCAAACAATCATTGAAGAGCATGCCCGAATGTTCACATCCGATGAGCTCGACACTATGATCAGATCTCGACGATTGTCCGGCTCTCCTTGTCTAACGCGAGAGGAGTTCCTAGCTACAGCACATGTGAGTATCCAATATATGCCAACAAGAAAGCAAGCACATACCTTGATGATAGGGCGCATACATTTCTAGTCAACCTCTTTTCGATTTAAAACAGCTCGAATCCACGTCGCCACCATTGACCCCTTCCAGTGAAGGCCCCAACATCCTGTCCGGAATCAAGATCCTCGACTTGACACGCGTCATCGCCGGACCCGTCATCACACGCACCCTCGCAGAGTATGGCGCAGAGATCCTGCGAGTGACCAATCTCAACCTTCCCGATCAATCATACTACGCCGTAGATTTCAACTTCGGCAAGCGTACCCTGAATTTAGACTTGAAAAGCGACCAGGGCAGGAAGGACTTCGAGGGATTGCTCGAAGAAGTCGACGTCATTGTTGACGGGTACCGACCAGGTGCATTGCAAAAACTGGGGTACGGCCCGGATGAGTTGATGAGAAGATTTGGGGGGAAAAGAGGATTTGTATATGTAAAGGAGAGCTGCTATGGAGATGGTGGAGAGTGGTCGAACAGGCCTGGGTGGCAGCAAATTGCTGACTCGGTAAGTTTTCGCCCTCATGTACGAGGGACGAAGCCGAACTGACTCGGAGTCCCTCTTATGAAAGGTGACTGGCCTGTCGTGGACTAATGGTCGAGCGGTAGGCATGGACGAACCAGTCGCACCACCCTTCCCATTTGCCGACTTTGGGTAAGCTTAAGTCCTCGTGCACTGGAATATATCCCTTGACTATCGTATGGAATGCAGAACCGGTGAGCTGGGATGCATAGCCGCACTCAATGCCCTGCACCACCGAATGATTAAGGGAGGAAGCTATTACACAAGCGTCTCGCTCGTCAAGTTTAACGACTGGCTCATCTCGCTCGGGGAGTATCCGACGCCACTGTGGAATACGATCCTCGCGGCACACGAACTAGGAGACGGAAAGGTCCATCATCATAGTAACTTTGATGATGTGAGTAGAGCCGCAATTTCTAGCATGCAACGACTGTATCCGGAGCTATGGCAAAGAGATGAATATATGCACGAGGCTGCAGATACACCGTTCGGCAAGGTCAGGACACAAAGTCCGGTGGTGAGGATAGAAACATGGAAAACAGCGGAAAAGGGTTGGTTGAACGTGACGAGACCAGCGGGGTACGATTCACCGCCCAAGTGGGAAATTGCGGTTTGATAATGATTGGAACAGAAGATTTTCCATGTACTGATTCTGCCATGTCATATGTATGATCAACGAGACGATATCATTCCGTACAGTTCTGACATGTGGTGAAAATTGAGCTGGATAAAGGCAGCAAGCAAAGCGGAACTTACCCATTTCATTCAATTCGAGGATTGCCTCTGGAGCCTGCTATTCCCCAAGCTATCCACTACCCGCTCGATTAGGACAAAAGCGTCACAATTGGCGCGAGACTTGGTGCGACGAAGGCATTGAAAAGGCCAATCAGACGTATATGCTGTGAATGTTTCGATATTGCCTGTTCGGAAGAGGCCAACAATATTCCAGTCAGATAGCTTCAGCCTTCAGCATCGACTCCTGCCAGGTACCACGTAAGACTTGAAAAATGTTCAACGGCTTCCAAAGAAAATCGGTCGCGCGGGCCAGCTGCAGAGAATTCTGAGAGAAGAAGCTTGCCGTCTATCCCGTATTTTGAAATTTGGAAACGAGAAATCATTGAAATAAACTTTTTATCGTTTTGCAACGCGCGGGTTCTTCAATTTTGACAACAAAAAAGAAAGGTTCCACTGTCCAGAGTCGAGAGAAAGAACTCCAGAAAAGTCGGGTCATCGGATCGTACTATCGTAGCTTGTTCAGGGCCGGTCAAATAACGACCGGTTTGAGCCGGTTCTTTCAGTGGTGCCTCTTACTGCATTCCCTCATGTTGTAATTCCACCCACCAGCTAGGGAATTTGCATAGATTGAACACGATCTCCGTCTCAACAGATATCTGGCTCAAAGATCTAGCGCTAAACGAATCTATCATAACATAACATCAAATTCCTCGCGCCGAGTTACGCATACATCGGGATTTTTGTTTTCAAGTAGTGACTTTCTCAGCTTTTCTCATAATCAAGCATGTAAATGTTCATTAGGGGGTGTTGAGATTGCTGATAGTATGCATCAAGGATACGTGTGGTCGCTAACGTATGAACCGAATGGTGTTCAAAGATAACAACCTTACTCGATGTGTCCTGGACTCTTGGCCTCTGCGTAAAACGTTCATCGCTAAACCAAGTAAGTCATTGTAAAGCCTTAATCCTTCCTCTTCATAGCTAACGAACTTCAGGCGTTTAGAACCCGGTCCTGCGGTCTTGGTCCCAAGTGCCGTAACTCCCTGCCACGATACTTACCACCAATATTTCCTCTGGTGTACAGGCTCCATGTCAAGCGCTATGGTCTGTACGGCTTCGGCGGCCTCACGTCTTTCAGTTTTTCTCAAGAACCGGCTTAATCCGAGCCTAGAAGCCTAAACCTGAAAACTGCAAGTACTGCATCGCCGCAAGTTTTGTCTAAACACGATATACTAATACCAAAATTACCTCAATACAATCGATGTCGAGGCTGTCAAATTTCGCTTACTGACTTCCAAGCCGCGTAAGTATAGTATTTCGTTGAGTCCATTGAGTCAGATGTCGTGGTCACTGACAGAAATTCGTAGAAATCACCCACAAGTGACAAGTCTACGTACGGGTCTCGATTCCGTCCGTATCGCAGCAAGAATCGTAGCCGCAAAAGTACTTGCAAACTCTACGAACCAAATTCGATGCAGATGTATGTCTTATTACGCAGTTCCCAGAACAGCAAGAAGTATGTATTGGTCTTGTGGGCAATATCATCGTCTTGTACTTACGGCACACTCGCACCCCAATCTCTACAGCATCCTCGCCCTTGTGAACGAAAACGTACAACGAGGCTGACCTTGAGTTCCGCACAAGCAAGTAGTTCTGCCTCCATTCTATATCCGAATCCAAAGATAGGGATGGTTTCCGGTACGAGTTTGCTGTATCTCTTTCAACAAGTCCTTTGCCTAATACGATCCCGCGACGCTACAAACCATCCACTCATTCATTTCACCGTCGATTGAATTCGTACCATCTCGCCTGAGTATGCGTTTTCTAACTGTATACCCAAGATTCCGGGAGTGAGGCCTTTCCCAAGCCAACGAAAAAAAAACATCCGGTACGTTTACTCCGCCGCTAAACCCCCCAAGTTGCACGGTTACTTCTTTTCATCCTAAAACCACTCCTCACGACTCCTCAATGCTCCTCCGTGGTCCTCAACTCGTATTGAGTCCTATTATATAGATCTACTGCATTACACGCCTCTAGAGCATGTTATCTGCTCATGACCTTGTCTGCTGGTTTCATATCACCACCTGGCGTGGGCCAAAATCCTTGTATAGACGTGGCTCATCCGGGTAACCCAACCGGATTCCCTGAGAGAGAACTTGATAAAAAGTTATCCGTGTTCGTATCCGATGATCAGGATCAAAAGGCCTTGTTTTTCCACTTTCATTTCCTTTTCATCCGTATTCAGTCAAATGAGTCCCTTTGCAAAGAGTTGGCTCCGAGTGGCACGAAGTCAATAGGTAACGCAAAAGCGTGCCAAAGCGAAGAAGGGGGCTCGAAGGTTCCCTACAATGGTTGATTTCCGTAAGTACTTATCGAGATCCGAAGACACTTATCGAGTATGACCCACACTCTTTCATATTTTCGTGTTTGCGGTATGGTGCTTTCGGAGAAACCCGTGTTGAGTTCGTTGAACCAACTTTGACCGAGTATGTATGTATAGCTACTCAACAAGGTTTTACTTGCAGATAGGTCCCGCCCACCCCTCTTCCGGAATTCTAATCTCGGAGAAGTAGGGCTATGAAAGTGACTATCAGAAGGGAAGAGCTAAGTTTTCCGCCAATAACAAGTTCTTTGACATCGGAGCATACGCATAGAGAAGAGATTACTTTTGAAGAAGTTACCCCACTCTTTTTCGTTATCAACTCAGTCAAGAATGACCTTACGAACGATGGTCAGCCTGGCTATAGACCTAGCACTCGAATTCTCGTAAGTTCACCGGGATGTTCCAGGTATGACTTCCCCATTCTACACGGAGCACTACATTAACCGATTAGATTCAGACTCTAACGCCACGGACCTCCCTCTGCCACTGCTAAGTTACATAGGTAACGAAACGTACGATGAAATCTTCTGAAGAGGGAGAGTCAAACAGCAGACCCTCAACAGCCGCCAGCTCAACACTCATCACCCATGGGGGTGGGCCCACAATCAGAAAGAACGACAAGAACGATGAGTTACGTTCCCCTAAATGTCCGCGGAGTGATTGACGATGTTCCTGTACGCCGTTTGTTAGCGCTGGATCAGACGAGTCATATCCACAGCGTCACCGTCTGAAAAAATTCAAGATACGTATACACTGGTAAGTACTGAAAGTACTCGCGTGCCTCACTGAGACTCCTGAGCATACCGCTTGGAGAAAAGACCCAAAAAAACCACAACTCCGCGAGAGTTTTACGCTCTTTTACAGGTCACCTGAAACCGGAGCAGATTGTAATCTCTAAAATGTAAAAAAGACGTTTGAAATTCGCCTTTTAGCGCGCCGCGCAGTTGCGCTGAGTGAATTGAGGGTACAAAATCGCTCGCTTTGATTAAACGACGCCGGACTCATTCGGATGGTCGGTACGGTCTTCCGACGGCTTGTGCGGTCCGAAGAATGAGTTAATGTATGTTTTTTCGCCAATATACATAGGGGAGCAACTTGAAGCAGATTTTCATACCTTCTTCTGAATTGAGAAATCCCTTCTCTATTGAATCGCCATGGGTTGGCTGGATAATGGACTTTAAAGAATCCGAATATGTATAACCGAGGAGGTCAAGTACAGTACCTGTTGACCAAGACCTGGAACATGCATGGGATCATATGCAAATTAACGAAATCCTACTTACGGCCCGAGGGGCAAAGTACATTTGTCTAAAGTTGATCCAAAGCGTCTCATTCCGAGAGCCCCTTGAGATGCACGTTGTTAAAATGCTTCACAGTCGAACTTCTATCTGTTCAAGATTACATACCCCGCCGAACATTCTGTACATCTTAATCTGTTTGCGTTTGACCTTCCCCTCCGCTAGAGCTCACGCAACCACTCACGAGTTGCTTACGACCCATGCATACTCCTCTTCTACTTTTACTTGCTTCCCACACTGATCTCCGTGAATCACGGGTACACTTTTTTCATTCATCGACCCATCCATCCCTGCGAAAAAGAAATAAAAAACGCTATCAGTAACTCATCATTTCTCTTTCATTTATAGATGCTCGCGGATCACGGAGCGAGAGAGTACACCGGACTCGATGGGCAGGCAGTATGCAGTGAGACTGCGAGGGAGAGGAAGAATAACTTACTCCATCGACGACTAAAACTTCTCCACAAACATAGTTGCTTGCTTCACTTGCAAGGAACACAATCGGACCGGCGAAATCAATTGGTTGACCCCATCGTTGAGCGGGAATACGGTCATTGAGCTGTTGGAGACGGGTGGGGTCGCTCAGCAGAGCTTCATTCCTGTTCCAAATTCGGTGTCAATAAAAAATCTCTCTCCAAAGTCATAAGACAATAGGTGAGGAATCTTACATGTCAGTTGCTATATATCCCGGAGCGATACCATTTACATTCACTCCATGAACGCTCCATTCGTTGCTCAATGCTTTTGTTAATTGACCAAGGCCGCCTTTGGAAGCGGCATATGCGGGAACAGTAAGGCCTCCTGTACTGGAAACTTAAGTTGCAAGTTCCGTGAGGGTGGGGGCAGATTTAGTACAAAAGTTACCTTGAAAAGTTAAGAGTGAACAAAAGTTGATAATCTTTCCACTTTTGCGCGGAACCATGTGCTGTCCTGCTGCTTGTGCAAGTAAGAAGGGTGACTTGAGATTTGTATTGAGAACCTTTTAGAATAACAGCACGGAAAACCACATGAGCAAGAAACAGATGAGCGCGGCAAGGTTTTGTACGTACATCGTCCCAATCACTCTCTAGAAAGTCCACGCTTGGATTCCTTCGCTGAATACCGGCACAGTTCACTAGGACGTGCACTTCCCCGCCAGGGACAACCTTGAGAGCGCGGGGAAATATAGACTTGACACCTGTGAGAAAAAAGAATAATTGACACTCGTTTGTAAAAAAAAACGGGACAAGAAAAAAGAGTTTACCGGACCCGGAGCTTGGTGCGCTTGTAACATCGGATACATCTGCATACACGACTGATACGTGTATCCCTTTAGCTGGGCCTACAGAAGAAGAAGATAGAGCAGAAAGAAGTGAAGGAGTTGGAAGAGCGGAAATGTAAGGGTCCTCGTCTGATTTGAGCTCAGCAGCGGTGATTGCGGGGGCATCTGAGGAGGAGTCGGCTGGAGGACGAAGAACCAAACAGATGTTTGCACCGGCTTGTCCTAGAGCAATAGCGCAAGCTCTACCGATACCTCGAGACGTCGGTAAGTGTAACTAAATAAGAATACGAGTGACTCGGATACCTCGAGATGCGCCCGTGATGAGCACATTCTTTCCCTTGAGAGAAAAAAGATCCAGAGAACTAGAGGCCATTGATACTGTCTAGGTCTCTCTTCGAGTCGAAAGATATATAGACGAAATCAATCAAGCTCGAAAGAACCTCTGAAGGATATATTTTGAATTCTGCGACGGTCGGTACAGGCTGGAGCAAGACCCATTCACCGGAATATGGACGGGCCGGGAGAGAAGGATCGACTGGAAAACGGAATTCGGACCGGTGATCCTGTGACTGGCCGTTACGGAGTTTGCCGAGATCAACATAAAGATCTGCACAATGGATCTCCCCACAACGGTTTCTCCACAAACTTTTTTTTCTTCTTTGTTGAGAATCGGAATTTCGGACCGGTTACGCGTTTTCAATTTTTTGCTACGAATCAAGACAAGATTTGTGTGGTCACGGATGTGGAGAGGTGGACAAAGTATAAATACACAGAAATGTGATTCTTGCTTTTCGTTGTGGTTCTCCTGACTTTCTACAGTTTACCCCTCTACTCACTACTCAGCTCATTTTCCTAAATGCCTTCTCCTGTTTCATCCCAAATCGCTGCTGTCTTGCATGGACCAAGGGATCTTCGTCTTGAGGCCCGTCAGTTATGGGCTCCAGGTCCTGGTCAATGTCAGGTAGCAATTCAAGCTACTGGTTTGTGTGGTAGCGATTGTAAGTTTCTCTCTTCGAATTTCAACTGTCAGAATTCTGACTCGATTTCGTTCATATAGTGCACTACTATCTTGCCGGACGCAATGGTGACTTTGCAATTCGTTCACCACTGGTTCTAGGTCACGAATCCGCTGGTATCATCACCGCTCTTGGTCCTGGTGTCGCAGGCCAGTATCCTCGTCTACGAGTAGGCACGAGGGTCGCCGTCGAATGCGGTGTGCCTTGTCGGTCTCAGAATCCCGACGGCTCAGAAAAGACAGGCAAGGATAGGTGTAGATACTGCTCCAATGGGAGATACAATCTCTGCAAAAGCTTGCGCTTTTGCTCAAGCGCGAAAACGTTCCCTCATCGCGATGGCTTGTTACAAGAAAAGGTGAACCACGAAGCTTGGTGCCTACATCCGTAAGCGTCTCCTGTTTCATGAATTCGCTTCTTGTGTTGATGTATCGTGGGCTCTAGAATCCCAGATACACTTTCATCCTCTCTTGCTGCCTTAGCCGAACCCCTCTCTGTTCTCATTCATGCTTCACGACGCGCAGGAATCTGTCCCCCACCGTCATATCCGTCTTTAGCTCAATCACCCACCTCACATTCATCAAACGGACACTCAACGAACGGACATCTAACAAACGGCCATTCCACGAGCAGTGACTCAGCCTCCGCTACCCCTCTTCCTCTGCCTGCCGCTGGCAAACGAGTCTTAGTCTTCGGTGTCGGAGCAATCGGTCTCATCGCTTGTGCACTCGCACGTGAACTCGGCGCAGAACGCGTATGCGCGGTCGATATAAACCCCGAACGACTTGCATTTGCCAAAAATAATGGTTTCACTTTTGGTGAAGGCGAGGGAACGTATTGTTTACCATTACCACCTAAAAACGCGAACGCCGCCGCCCCTTCAGACGCAAACCCCAGAGAATCTGATAATTTGAGACGTGCGAAGGAGAATGCGGCTACGGCGCTTGCTGCGTTTGGTGAACCGGATGGGTTTGATGTGTTGTTTGAGTGTACTGGTGCGGAAGGGTGTATTTTGATGAGTGTATTCGTAAGTTTTCCCCCCCGTTTCACATGCGGACCTTTCCGCCGTACATTTCAGATTCTGACTGTTTGTTTCATTCCATAGTGTGCTAACCTCGGTGCACGCGTGGCCCTCATCGGAATGGGTACCCCTGTTGTCTCGTCTTTCCCAATTGCCGCAGCGGCAACGAGGGAGGTGGACCTCATTGGAAGTTTCCGATATGCCGATACATATAAAGATGCAGTGGAAATGCTCTCCCGTGGTGACGTGAGCTCTGAAGATGAAGTTGAGATTGGGTTTGTGAGCAAGATCTCTAAACTCATTACGCACCGATATCCGCTCTCGAAGACCAAGGAAGCGTTTGAGTTACTTGCCAAGGGCCGGGATGAGAACGGCGGGCTTGTGCTCAAGGTTTTGGTCGAGGCTTGATGTGATGGGTCTGGTTTTCCTCTGTTTCTCTTCCTCTCGTCTACGTCCTTTCTCGCTTTGGTCATCAGCATGCGCCGTTTCACATACATAAAATTTTCCGATGCCTCTGTTCTGGTCCCCACAGTCTCGTTAACTGTCTTTCACGGCGGTTATGTACAATGCTTCCGACTAATTTCTCATTGATTTTGTTTTGGCGATACCTAGGGACAATTTTCTGTTGTTCATATCTCAGATCTAGTTGTACTATTTCATACGCACACAATTCTTCCATTGCAATCATGTATCATTTACAAATTTTCAATTCAATGCTCTTCTATGAAGTCGTTCGAACGCGAACGTTGGTTACACTTACCCATTCAAATTGGTTATGATATGCGTAAGATTTATGCTCACTTTTCATTGCATAAAATATGGTTTTGCAACTTCTAATGTTTCTAATGAGAACAAGCAACAAAATTAGATATCTTGCAATATCATAGGAATCAAAACATCATGCATCATGTTCGGCCGATATCTACGGTAGTCAATCTAAGCCCTCGGAGTACTTCTACAGTATGTCTTTAGCTCTGCGTCACGCAGGGACCCACATACATATCTACCGTTTACGCCTGTCTGTAAGCTTCCACGTTTCACTATGTTTATCTGAACCCTTCCTTCGAATGAGCGAGGGGGTTCGAATTCGAAAGTGTATGTAGTAACTTTGCATTGCATTCACCAACATGATATGGCATTGACCCCGCGGCACAATTGCAAGCTGAACAGCTGAACAGCTGAGCAACATCGACCTCGAACCTCCTCGAATTCCAACGTCGAGGGGGGGGACTCAGCCGCCTCTGGACTCGGGCTTTCAATCCGAAGATCTTCCATCTCATGTACACATCCCCCCCAATCTTCTTTTACATCATAATCATTAAATCGTCTCAACAAACGTTCCTAGAAAAACAGATACCGTGTCCCCCCGTAAACCTTTTCACCCTTGAATTTCTCAGGCTGAGACTCCCATTGTGGGAAATCGAGAAGGGCATGGTGTCGTCTGTGTGGCACTGGCAAAGGCTCATGATTAATGATAATGAATGATGTATGAATTGACCTCGCCTCGCTGAGTAGAGAAGGGAGTTCCAGATATAGCTTTGGGGTTTCTCCCTTTTCTCCCCCTGAGGGAAGTTCTTATAAGACGGAACCGCTGCTTGTTATGAACACATTGTACAAGATAACCTGGGGTCAGGCCTGAAATGGGAAAATGACAGAATACGCGCGAAGATGAGCTCACTATTCGAAGCACATTACATGCTTCCCCCTATGCACTCGGATGGCCGTGACTTCGCAGGGTTTGATGATGATGACACCAGCCTGGCAGGTTCTGTAGTACGAGAGTCGGATAGCGGAGAGGTAAGTACGGCAGCCACCGAGCTCAGAGGCAGACTGAGAGTTGTAACACACTGGATAGACATGAGGCCTCAAGCTCATTCATTCCATGGACGTATTCTGATACTTATCTTGGTGTTCAAAGATACTTACCAATCTGCACCCTTGCACACACTCTAAAGTCACCAGGTGACGCAGAGCAAAGCGTATGGAGGGTTCTCCTCGACGCAAGGCACTCGCTGAGAGACTCGCACCCTGAACTCGGATAAGCTATAACACATCTTCGAATAAGAAAGATCAGAAAAAAGGCCAGTACAGTAACATATGTATCAAAACGAAAACCTTCTTTTAATCTTTAAAGCCGTTGAATCGCCCCTCGTGACGCACGAGTTCACTTGGCAGATGATCCATCTGGAGATCCTCCTCATAGATCGTGTAAGTTGGGTAGGGCGTGTTTTGGGCGCAGAGATATCGAAATTCGCCTTCAAGCGAGGGTACGTAGAACCCCCTCACGCACACCCCAGCCGGCCCGGGGTCGCTGCGCAAAAGAACATTGACATCCCCCGCTTTGTACCCTCAGACTGCTGTTGCCTTCAGAAGGTGCACCAACGCAAGTCCATATCAATATGACGCAAGTGACATAGCTTCGCAAGACTGAGGTGGTGGTGTATCATCGTTTTTTTCCGTTTCGAAGAAGTTCGAAACTGACGTCTTCGAGCAATCCTCGAGGGAGATTCTCGGGGTGTTACGGGAATCTAGAACTCTAAAGAGAATACTTGATATACCCGTACCCGTTCAACAAAGAGCACGGAAAAATTTCAAGGCTGGACTTGAAAGCCCAGACTCATTCGCTCACATTCGTCACTTGGTTGTTGTCCCCTCGGAGGGTTGCGGAAGAGCGGAAAGGGTAGAAGACTGTGTACCTGTGCCTTGCTTCATTGAAACCTTCCCCAGTATCCCCAGTATTCATCCCATCGAGTTCCCGCGGAACCTTTGCACAGAGTGCAAGTGATGTTTGTGCTCAGGCGTGATTCACATGAATTTGCTTCGTGTTCCTTTTCACGGTCCCCCTATCATTGCTGAGCAGTCAATCGAGCATCAACCTTGGAACTTGGATCAAGCACTTACGTCGACAGGACCCTCAGCCCGAGAACCGGAATCACATACCCTGCTCATACATCATAGTCTCATTTTGTAAGCAGCCGAGAAGAATTGGAAGATGTGTCGTTCGTTCCATATATTATACACTATATGCGTGGTCAGCCGTTTGCCGAAAACTTATTGAATAGGCTGGGGAGGTTCGCTCCGTTAGATTATTGAAGAAAGGAGATCTATCGACGTTATTGTACGTACTTCGCAAGGGTGGCATACCAGTGGGTGTGGGTGTGGGATGTGTACTTCTCCGAATCCAGTTTATCCTCGTTCAGCTCGGTTCTTTGCGGTAGCGATCCTGCGGAAATCTAGCAAGGATGAGTTCTACGACACGGCCGCTTCATACTTAATACGCACTGGCACTTTCAATTTTCGCGACCTCCTTTTGTCCAAGTCTTGCACGGAGAACTACTGTACTCGTGCCGAATAGGTCGCAAGAAACACGTACATATGTCCATCGAGGACAATGCCGTGAACAGTCACCGCCGTGCAGCGTGGATGAGAGAAGGAGGTTTGACAATGGCTTAGCTAATGTTCGGACGAGCGCCTTAAGCCGTGAGCGGCACAGTGCACTGGACTTCAACGGTGCTGTCAGCCACAGACAAACTATCTATTCTGATTTTCTGATATCAGCAGAATGATAACGCCGAGCCTAAAAAGAGGTTGAGCATGATACAAAGTGTTCTGATTGAATAATATACAATGTATACTGTACCAGTTAAGCTTTCCAGACCAATTCCAGCCACCAGATAGGGCTATAATAGTGGAGATAGACAGAATACAGTATAATACATGCATATCTTATGGAAGGCCCCATGAGTGCTCCAAACCAGAGATCTCGTCAATTATAAACCACTTTATATAAGACCCTCGAGCTCGAGCTCCGATCAAAGCTGTTAAAACTTGAATGATTGTGGGGTTACTTACCATCTGGACTCTGAATAGTATCATAAATGACAAGTGAACGCGTTATACCCCAACACTACAAATATGCTTAAAGCATATGTATACTATATTTAGCGTTGTTGCTATTAGATATACAAAGATTGTATATTACTTATGCTATAGTACTTAGCTATAAATGAGGGGGCGACAAGATAGTAGCGGTGAGAGAGAGAGAGAGCTAGCTGAAATGATCAACAGAAGACCGATGTGATAGTAAATGCAAGGCGGTGTGCTGGGAGGGAGTGAGGGGAAAATACATGTACGAACTGATGAACAGATAAATGGATGAAATCTGACAGGACCACGATATCTACTTGCCCAAAACGTAAGGTCAACCAGAAGAAGGGAAAAAAAAAAGAACAACTCAACGTACTCTGGCTGATAACAGAGAGTTGCGAGGTATGTGGAGTAAGAGCGAAAAGTGAGAGAAAAACCCTGAAAACCCAATAAGCCCAACACTAACCCAAAACTGAAAGCATGAAACAGAAAGCAAGAAGCAGAAAGTAAAAAGAACAAAAAAGGGGACTAGAAATGAGCGTCCGTAAGATGTCATGTACTATAGCGTCAAAGAAAAATAGTTCGGTTGGCAGTTTGGCGTTGGAGATCATGAGGGGAGAATGATAGGAAAAGGCATGGTGAATCTACAAATGAAGACTTGATCAAGAAAGGAGGGGAGGGGAGGGGAGGGGATTGGGGGTGGATATGAACAACGGCGTGTATCACTATGCAAGAGAAGAAATTTACACACAACAATGATCCCAAGAATGCTATGCAACAGATATGAAGAAAAGAACATGTGTATATACAAAAAAACTCATCGCGGCAACGAGGTGACGAGATGACAGAAATCGCGAGAATAGGTTCTGTTCTGGGGTGTTGAAGTAGCATAGCCCACCGGGTGAGCCCGAAGCGGGCGCTAGAATAGACGCTTTGTTGCCAAATCAAGTAAGCCGCTGCGGCGCCACCCAGTGTTAATGCGCAAGCATACAGCCCAGCGGAACCCCCAAAAACACGATTTTATTCACATCAATTTCGATTGCTTGAGATGCTGCCGAATGACCATATCGCGAACTGTCACATCCCAGGGGCGGCACGCAACAACATCATAGATGTAGGCACACGCACGGAATGTCAAAACCCGGAGAAATTAACAGATGCGGAGGTGCAAATTCGGGGGGACAGAAAAAGGTAGAGAGAACAGAAAAAGTCAGCGTTTTTCCGAGGATCATCAAAGGATAAAGATTTGAATACTTACCACTAGCGATGATTCCAGCCGTCGTTGCAGTATCCTAGTGCATAGCATCATGTGAGCTACTTCCAACATGATTTCGAACGTCATAGGACATACCGTGACTGATGTACAAAAGGCATAAAACTTTCGAGGATGAGGTGAATACTCTCGATGTATAGCGCTGAATTTGCTTCTGAGGTCTGGAAGTAACGACATCAGTTCTTATGTTCCCTCGTGTTCATTTATCGCCTCATCAGCCGACGCGAAACGAGGAAACGCCAATAGCCGAATCACGAGTCGGTACCGGTGTCAGATTCATTAAAGTACAGAAATATAGCTCACATTTAGTGACATTCTCCAAGTCATTCTCCCGGTCACCATAGCTCCTGACATATTTCGCCAATCTGCCAACGACGAAACACGATCAAGTCAGACCGAGGGCGTCAAAACAAGATACACAATGTGGAGGGAAAGAGATCACAGCACCAGCAACGTACCTGACGCCAGTTTTTAACTTTGCATCGAGAATGTCGCATTTATTCAGAAAGAGGACCAAGTCGACGCCGGCGAGGAGTTTGTTCGAGCATACGGATTTCCATAGAAGAACAGAATCTTCCTGTATATCGACAAACGTATCGGAAGATGTGGAGGGGGATGTCATTCAAAAAAATAGAAGACGAAAGACGTACGAGACGATTCACTGTACGATCCTCGGTAAGAACCTGGTCAAACGCCGATATAGGCGCGAGGAAAATGATTGCGTCGACTATTTAAACAAAAATGATAAGAATAAGAGCTATATGTGGGTCTTGGGAGCTCCGTACCGTCATCAAAAAATGGAACCCAGGTTTCTTCGATGCTGTTAGACACGCATCCATAAGATGGAACTAGCGAAATGACTTACGGCGCTGAAACAGACAAGGGGAATGAGTATATAGAGAGCGGGAGCAGCATTCAAGGAGACTACATACCTGACTCCTGCTTCCCCCTACATCAACTATCCTCCAGTCAGTCCCAGTCTCTCGACCAGTGGATACTTCCATCTGAAATTTGTACTCCGATACACCGACGGTCTTTAAACGCGCCTTCAGAACGTCATCTGATGAAAAGATGACGCGAGTGAGCCCTAAGGTACGCGAGTGGAATTCAAACAACCAAAAAAACTCACCATCTGTGGGCATGTACTTCAATGCCGTTACGCGTTCGAGATCGTTCAAGAAGCTACGAAAACAAGAAGCTCACGAACGACTGACGATACGCGAAAGGATGTGAAATGTGAACGTACAAGCCAGGGGACTCCTCGAGTCGTATTTTTCGTCTATACAATAGCTCCCGTACACCTGGATCGGCCCAAAGCTGCATCATGTCCTTCCGACACGAGTTGAGAACTTCCTGTGGCTCGTCAGGCGTCTCGAGACCAGTGTTTCCGGCACTTGTCGGTCTTCCACTACTAACGGACGCGTCTTCATCACTTCCGCCGCTGATAGTTGAACTGGGATAATGAACTCTGGCGCGTGCGAGTCCTCCTTTCCATCCCTGGCCGGGTCGGACGAATATTTCTTGCGTGCGATAAGAGCTCGGCTGTGGATTGGAAGGGTTGTAAGGATGATTTGATTGTCCGACAAGATGTGTTGCTTCATCTTCGTTTGGAGGTACTAGTTTGGCTATTAAAAGCTGCTCAATATGTCGGAGGGGAAGTAGACGCATTTTGACTGTTTCAATAGGAGAAGTATTGAATATTGACCGTGTTCCGCGATCCGAGTCGGACTCGGGATCGGAGAATTCGTTGCCCGAGTCGGCGCGGTGATGCCCATTAAAACCGTTGTGGCCATGGTCGGTGTTGAACTCGTCTGGCGAGGATATGTCGGACGATGCTGATGCTCCATACTGGGAAGTCCGGCGAGGTCGTTTGGATAGAGATCGGATATGTGCTTTTGGAGAGGTTGTCGGTGAAATTGTGGGGCATGATGGACGGTCGAGTGCATCGAGTATTATTCGTACTGAACGAACGATGTTGAGCTGAATTACTGCGCGCCATAGTATTCGCTCTTCACGGAAAGCAGTCGGTGTATACAGACGTTGAAATTCTGAATGATGATGATAAGAAAACACTCTGAACAAAAATTTTCAATGTATTTAAACAGTTGAACAACACACGTCTCAAGGTAGTAGATTTGCCTATACATGTCCGGATCAGCAGAGAGCTACATGCTCGACTGTATACGACGCACCCGACTCGCTCTGGCCGAGTAACAAAAGCCTCACTATCCGCCTCTTCTTCCGAGCCTGACGCTCAGCTTTGATACTGGCATCAATAGCCATACTGATTTGTTTGGCCTCTTCCTCTCTTGCAAGACGAAGAGCACGTTGCTCTGGAGTCTCGTCCATTGGAGGCCTAAGGGCCTCATCGAGAGGGTCTTCTGAGGAGATCATGATGAAGGAAGAGAGAGAAAGGAATAAATGGTGGTAAAAGAGGGTAAAGGGGAAGAGCAGTGAGAACGGGGTGATTGCGAGGGTCAGGCACAAAAAGCGAGTGCCTTCTAACCGGGTGTATGTATAAGATCACGTGGCTATGTTCTTACGTTTGCCCATTTTCACGGAAACTCAGCTGTCTCCTCCTGTCACCTGCAATATGTTGCTGTTTCTAGGGAATTCAACTGGAAAAAAGTTCCTGACTGCAAATCACTTCACGTGTGTGCTAATATATTCTTTCATTCTCTTTGTCTAGTTCCTGGCAGAAAACAACGAGGAACGATCAATGTGCAACCCAATCTCTGCCTATCTCTCTGCCTTCTTGCGGTGCAGTGAAAACTTGACGACAGTAACGGGCCTTTTTCATCATGGACCAGCATGGACCTTGTGTTGCGAATCAATTAATTTCTTTCGGACGCTCTTTTCCTCGTGTCTCTGGCTGTTGTACTTGCGCAATCATGCACTGTCGGCCACTTCCGAACTTATCATCATGAGGCCGACATCTCTCCACCTGATTCACGTTAACTGCTCCAGGATGCCTCGTCCGTCTATAACAAGCTTACTCTGTGATTTTGGCTAGTCATGGGCCACGGCACGCCACGGCGCAATCTATAAACCTCCTTCAACTTTGCTACAACGTCAAGTTTAGAACCTTTCTCACAAGCAGGGCCGTGGGTCCACCCATGAGATCGAAAGGTCGATAGACCCAGCGTTCTTTGCCTAGGGTATGTGGAGCCATGCACTGTATTCCCAGCGCAGCATCAGCGTACCGCTTTACGAGAATTCCCGCATACTCATGTAACTCAATCGTTCACACGAGGTCTCAGCGAAAGCAAGCACGTTGACGATTTATTCAGATTTTCGTTCCCACTTTGTATTCCAACAAGTGGACAACTACGTGGATTGACCAGCTCCACGAAGAGTCGTTCGCTAATTGGTTAGCTATATTGATTCTATTTATTCTTCTCTCGGGCGAAGCTTGGCTTACTTGATCGATATCGTAGCTCAACCCTCTCTATCACATCATCTCCGTTCCTGAGAGCTGAGCTCTAAAAAATGCTTCTCATCGCGTTCCTGGATTCCATTTGCCGCTCAACTTGGGTTGTCGTAAATTGGCCCAACTGACGCTGTATTGCTGTGCTGTGTACGAGGAATTACAGCAATCGTCTTAAGCCAGGTACGCGCCCCATACGTTCGGTCCTGATTGCGTCACTACCTAGAGACTTTCAGTATGGCCCTGCTCCGTCTTGAAAGGGAAAACATCATTTTTCATACCCCAAGAGTGACTCCGAACCGGAGCCGTTTACCTGAACGCGCTATCTATCATAGTGAACTAAATCAGCACATCAGATTCAAGTCAACTTTGCGGCATGCTGGGAATCCATACGCTTGAACTTATTGAGAACGATTTCGAACGCTTTACCTGCGCATCCAAGTAAATATGACATCTAGCCTCCTGAATTCCGGGTTTTCGGGAGTTTCCCGCACATCAGAAACAGATCTCGAACTTCAATGCATTTAATGGGAACGGGACCGTCGTCATTCATGTTCTAGACTAGGTCAAAATGAGGTGTACGTACGTAGCCCTTTTATTCCATGGTTGCCTTCGTTCAATTTTAATCTAGGTGAACACTGGTGAACAGTCACATCATGTTCCACCCAGTTGCAGTATGTAACAGTATGTAACTGCGCTGTACAGCACGTTCCGGTGATCTCGAGCTTGCAATTGCGGGACTGTTTTTGTGGGGTAAAGATAAGCCTACATACACATGAACGGCGTTTATTCTTTGTATTATACAGCCCCTTATTGGTGGAGTTGGATGGTCAATCGGTCATGGTGCGTAAACAATATGGAGGGCTCATTGCATTCGGATGGTGGACATCCGAGTGCGACTACAATCATTCTTAGTAGAGAGGTCAAGGAATCTGGGTGCAATTCCGGTGACTAGGGTCAATATAAGTACGAGCACACGCAGGCACATGCTCATTTACTTCGTTTGCTCCCGAGATACTAGGATTGCTCCCGCACAAGCAATAAAATTTATGTATGGGTACAATACCCCTGCATCAGATTATCGTGTTCTCTGCTATAGGGGTTCGCTTCTAGGTCAACGTTGAGAAATAGAACATAGCTCATATCAATATTCAATATTCTCTACTTAGAGTCCTCCAGGCACCCATGATCAGCCACATCCGTAATCTTATATGTACCTCGATCCAAGTTCAAGCTACTTGCCGCTTGTTCCATTGTGTGCCTTGTACCTAGAGTCTGTACCTATGACGGACCCATAAAAGTAATTAAGTATATCATCTTCCTATCAGACCCTGCCACTATACATACTGTACCGTGTATGTAACAGTATGGGGCAGGGGTTTTTGGATTCCTTTTTCAGGCTGACTCGCTTGTATTCATAGAAAAGTCCAGGTATAGATATAATGATGGTACAGTGATACTGTGTGACTCTGCAGCCACGGGCTACTTGCCTTAAGGCTAAGAATATAAGTATTCTCCACTTGGTCAGCTGAATAATGAGGTAACCTTCTAGATATGCAGTTGTATAACCTATACTGGAGTGTGGGTACTACAACTTGAATAACTTATCATTAGGCACCAAACACATTGAATCTGCAGTTTGATATCAGAATGTTTATTCAAAGTTTTGTGGGGCCAAACTAAAGTAGTAAGATAGATGAATACTAAGTCTTCCTGTATATCTTGAGCACAAGTGATAATATTATACATAGTATAGAAAGAACTGCAATGAAAGATTTTCAAATCCTAATATCAAAAATATATTATGTGCATACACTCCAAAACCAGTCTAAATCATATTCACTACCCATCTAATATACTCACTAACATTTCTCACACTTCTGTGCCCATATTTTCCATCTCCATGGACCTTTGGCTACTACTCCTTCCTGCAACTTCACCAAGATTCTGCAGCTCAAGTTCATTCTCACCACCTGGATAAGGGTCTCTTCTAAACAAGGAACCTTCACAGACTTGTGAAGACACAGGTGTAGAACCCTCTGCAAACTGCAATGTTGTGAGTGTAGAGTTTGCAGCTGGCTTTCTATTGTTATCAAAGGAGAAAGAGGACATCTCTGCCATAGAATCATCAATTGGAGATCTCCTGAATTTCACCAAGGCTATAACTGCAAGAGGATAAACTGCCTATAAAATTGATTAGTGAGTTAATATTGGAGAAAATAATGAATTCATACTGATGAACAATCAGAAATAACTCCCACAATAGTTCGAAGATAGACAGCAGTGGTGGTTGCAGATACAGACTGTGGCAATTGATTTAAAACCAATAACAGTAGTATATAAGCCATCTAAAATGTGCTATGAGCAGACTATGATGTGTTTGAATTGGAACACCTCACCTGTATGCAGCCATAGGCAAGTCCTGATTCAACAATGAGTATAGAAATTCTTTGAACATCTGTCTTCTTTGTTCTTTCAAGTCTAGTGAGATATATCTGATGCTGCCTTAGTCACATTTAAGTACTTACATATGGCTAAAAGAGAAGACTCTTCACCAAGCCTTTACATAAATCAAACCAGTTCCATTTACTCCAAAACTGATAGCAAGGCTGGCTATGTTAATTTCATTATAGAATCCACTAGTATTGACACTGTCAAGGACAACAGCACTAGCAACATTTATCTCTATGTCACAGTATTCTTTGTGAGTACTTATCATCTGAGAAACTCAATCTCACCAAGCATAGTAAGAGTAAGGCTCAACCTTATGTACTGATTGTCAGACCACACTACCCAGACTCTCCAGACAATAGTCATATCACCAGGAAGAACCTTGTCAGATAGATTAGATATTAAGCATGTAGTCGAGTAAAATTGACTCACATTGAAAGTGGCTACAAGATTACTGACTAGTTGAGAATGTTGTACTTGGTTATTTGCTCTTGTAATTTGATCTTCAAGAGAAAGCAAGAGGTTTCTAGTCAAACACTCTTTGTAAACAAGAATTTGATTTGCAATATTCTCTGCTACATCTATGAGAAATAGAAGACACAAAAGGCATGTAAGTGCAAGAAGTGTCTTCTGTGGCATACTCTTTAGCCCTTGATGCCTATATGTGTTAAAGATTAGTCATTGCTATATGAGATCTATAGCTACTTGCCAGAGAGTCCATGAAACAAGGCAAGCAAGAATGATAAACAAAGCTATTAACTGAATGAGGTCAGGTCTAGATGGATCAAGGTGAGAAATTCATACAAAGCACAAGTGAATAGAAGCAGAAACCAAAAATTGCAGCAAGTATAGTAATACCAAGGTCATGGAGAAGAACATCTCCATCTGGTGTCATCTTGATTTTTGAAAAAAGTGGCTGTTAATACTGTCTGTCTAAATCTTGTCCATTTTATATGAATGAGAGATTGATCAAACAACTCAAAACATTTCTAAATGAATTAACAAAACTGTGCCATCATCAGTAAATCAGCAGGAATGATATCTGCTATGGTTCACCATATGTTGATGCAGATATCAACTACCCAGATAATAGGATTGGATATTTGTAACATATATTTCATAGAACATGCATGGGAGTGTATAGCAGTCTGTGAGGCTATGTGTTACGAACATTTTCTTTTTTTCATCTTATCTCATTGTTTGTACATATAGACACTTTTATTATCAGTAGATAGCATCTTAAGTTATAGATCTAGGGTTATATTAAATACACACGTAGGTAGCATGATGATCGAGATCAAGCATGTAGACCTCAAGGCGATCACGATCATTAATGAAACACTTGAGGCGATCGAACTCATGGTAGACACACGGTGGATTAGTCAAGGGTTATAGCCCAGGGTTTAGGGTTTTATTTACGTATATAACAAGTCCGCTTAGGTAGATATTTCTTTAGCTTTGATCTTGTCAATAACTCCTCGAGTTTAGACTTGTACTTAGCATACTTCCTTGTATCGTCTCTTTTCTCAATTCCACTTTCTGCTTTTCTCTTACTCGTGTGAAACTAAGATCATTGTGCTTGGTTATTTGAGTTTATAACTCGAGTCGCTGACATAAGATCGAAGCTACACAACTCACCCGACCAACACAATTCAAATCGCCTTCTTGTTGCTATTTCAGTAGCAAGTAAGTTTCTCTTGACCCTTCACACGCTTACTTCATTTTCTCCCTTTGATATTCGGGTTTCCGTCCGAATTAGGAATCTGTGCTCCATTAGAGTAATTGCGCCTATAGTACAAACGAGTAACGTTGAGTCCGACTCGGTACTGGCAGCAGAAAGCATCGTCTGATAACCAACCTTCGGGGAGGGGACTTTGCGCTTGGGGAACGAGGTGCACTCCTAGAAAGGCACGCCCAGGTTTACTCAGCAAGCAAGCACAGATTAGGAACTCGTCTATTAGAGGCAGAAAAGGTCCCGAAATCTCTTTGTGAGGTTACTGATGGACCGAAGTAAACTCTACCATTACGGTGTAGTGACTATGAAATGAACGTGAGAGATACTCAAATGAGCACAATCCAACTCAAATCAAAATGATGTAGGGTGAGGTGTGACTGGCGTTGTCAGAGATTCCGCACAGTTAGACGCAACAATTGAACTTCGAATCTGCAGGGTTACAGATGTCTTTATCTCAATCTGGGTGAAAATGGCAGAGGGTATCTCAAAACACAAGATTCAGACAGAAGGTAAGGGTGGTTTTCAGGGTTCAGGAGGGATTCAGGACAATCAATCTCGATGTTAAACTTGATCCAATGGTCAGACAATGCAGGGAACAGTTTCAGATGCAGCACAGACAGTTTCAGCAGGCAGATTCAGCACAGACAGAACAGCAGTTTCAGCAAAGATTCAGTATCTCTTTCAATTTATCTGCCACAAGGGACTTTACAGAAGTTTTCACAACTGGATATTTCTCGAACTGAACTCTAAAGAGCCAGGCTATATTTCGTCTAAGAAGGTTTTCCTGCTTTGGCTTGTAGCTTTGGGCAGTACTTGCTTAAGAAAATCTAAATAGATACTCTGTAAGCTATATATACTAAATCATAAAATCAAACATATATCTCGAAATTAAAAGAGTAATCTGAACAGTAAATGAGTCAAAAGTAAGTAAGTATCAATTGAGCAGAGATTGGATTCTTTTTAGGTAGTTTTCTAGGTAATTTTCCAGTTAGATAGTCAAAATGTAGGAAATTTGGGTATAGATTGGTATAAAAACAGAAATATATCGCTTTGTCCGCGTTCTAGGAGTGTTAGGGCGTACCCAGGGTATCTAAATAAAGGTCCAGAACATGTAAATAGCAACCAGTATCCTGACAGGTGACATTCTCCTTAGTGCATTGCAAATCTGGTCCCCTATAAGTTTCTCCAAAATTGGCACATTCTCCTCTACTAGGGCAGCATTAGGAGTTGTGTAGAAGCTCTAGAGCTTATCTAGACCATGCTTCATCGTTTCTATCAGCCACAGTAAGGTACAGTAGCTGTGCATTTCAAGTTTTACCCCTATACATCTCTTTTTGGTCAGATTTGTACTCAGGTTATATTTCTTGTTTAGGATAGCCCTCAGCTTCTCCTAGGACAGTATTCTATCCCATAGTCTCGTCTAAGACCTTCAATTAGAGTGCCTTTGTCTTTCATCAAGTTCAGAGGGTTACTGAATTTCAGAGAGATACTCAGATCCAGAGAGATACTCATTTTCAGTATCTAACTCCTTCCAGCATGAGTATTGAGTATCTAACTCATTTGTGCAGATGTAACTTTTGAATCTACTTCCATTATTACACAGATTGGCATTTCATCTTAGTGACATTATGTTCACATAGTACTCAATGTACAATATTTCTCTGGTAATACAATCTTCAAGATTGCCCATATTCTCAGCATTCAATCTTATAGTGCCAACTTAGTTAGCAAGACCAGCTGGAACTTCCAAAGGACTTAGATAGTTGTTCAATTGAAGTAAAAATCCATCAACCCCTTGGATTACAGTCAACAACACTTGGTAGAGTCTCTAGTTATTAGAGGGTGGGTCTGACCAACTCAATCTGGTATGGAACATTGGAATTCCAACACAGCTGGAGAGGCATAACTAGTATCTCTTTGTATAACCCATTGGTCACAGTTGCTTAGTACCAGATTTAGTACTGTAGCAAACACTACACTTAGGCATTGTGAGTACAAGTATGTTCCATGTCTTAACTAGCAGTCTGGGGTGACTCTAGTCCTTTATGTTCAGTTTCTAATGCTTGAACATTCCATATTTACTTCAATCTGATAGATTTCAGCACTGAAAGGCTTTTTGACACAACAGCGTATCTTGACCACCACGCTCGTAACGAGACGCTGGTGGTCAATTTCGACCCCATGGGTCACTATCCAGCCCTAGGACCTGGTCTCGGCTGGCTGCGCCCTTAAGATGTATGTTTGTTGGTGTACACTGCCTCCTTTCCCATTCGTGGTACAATCGTTACTTCTCCCTCTTTTCATGTCGTGCTCGCTGTCTCGCTGTCTCCCCCACATCCTCGATCGTTACTTTAACCTCTTTTCATGTCGTGCTCGCTGTCTCACTGTCTCCCCCACATCATTGTTGTATCGTAATCATGTTCTTGTCCGGTTGTTACACCAGAACATTCTCTTGCTATCATCGTCGCTATCATGTTGTTATGTTGTGTCTTAAAATGTATCTACAAATTGATTTTAGTGCATTGTTTCAAATAAATGTGTGTTCACAGATGCATAGATTTCAATTACAACTACGACAACGATAAGGACAGCTCTTGGAAAGAATATCGATGAGCTTCGAAGTTCTTCTTAACATGAGACCATCCGCCTAAAAGTTCATCGCACACCACCTCCTCGAACCAACCGATGACACGCGAGATGGAGCTTGAGATAGACCGTACTCGATCGTATTCAGGACCGGCTCCAAAATGCTGAAGCACCTCACCACCATATCGTGTGCTACGACCTCGAAGTTTATCGAGTCGGTCTACAATGTCTTCCAAATCTGTCGTTGTTCGTTTGGGGCCCCTTTCAAGCTTGAGAAAATTTATGACGGTCGTTTCAAGATATTTGTGAGGAGAAGTGCTGACGAAGTTGTCAAAGTAAATTTTGAGATGTTCTGCGCGTTCCACATAGTAGAAACAACTATTCTTCCTCTTCTTTTCCCTGTAATATATTCAATGTTTATTCTCATGAAGCTTGGATAAGAATGAAAACCTACTGATCGCTTCCAGCTTGAGGGGCAAGTGAAAGTGGGCCCAATGGATCAGGACATCGAACAGTGTTCACCGGATGGCTCTTGCGATATTCTTTCCGTCGGCGTTCCCGAATGCCATCTAGACCATCTTTGTTTCTATATGTTGTACAAAGTCAGCCGACGGTTTGTAAGTTGTGCTCATATGACATTTGTACCTGTTATAGTAACGTCTGTCCTTTGCTCTCTTTGCTTCCAGCCTCTCCTCTGGTGTGCTATACAGTCATGGACGCCCCATAGAGCCTCAATAGACTTGAGAGAAAGAGACGGAACAAATAGTGCAAGTAAAGGTCGGAAGGAAGTAGTCGGGCAAAGGTATGTAGTTCAAGGTACTTGGGAAACCGTTAAGCAACTTCTGGCTGATACAGTGATTTCGTCCGACTTTTACTCAACTCATTATTTCCTGATTGTATTAGTCCCTTTTGCCTTCAAGAAACTCCTATATCTTGTATTTCTATTTGGTCGACCGTCTGTAGTATGCAAAATGTGGATCGCACATCCAGGTAATGTCCCCTCACATCGTACTGAGACATGTTCGACACTTATATTGTTCATATTACATCTCAGCTTCGTATTTCTATCTCTTCTCGCATCTGTCCCATCTACTATTGCCTCAATCCAAGTATTTCCTAAGTGTGAAGCTCGCAACCATGCCTGAAGTACAAACTGTGCACTGTGCCATGCTCATTATAGGTGAGTACTACTTATTGCATAGGCAAGAAATTACTAATTGATTGATCATCGTGTCCCAGCTAGAAGCCTCTTCCAGTTTTTGCCCTGCCTTCTTTTCGACCGTCATCTAGTCCCCACCTTGATGTCCCGGAAACGCTCTCCAACATCCACCACATCCATGGTAAGACCCGTTTACGAAACTCCCCAAAGACTCTTTCTTATCTTTTCTGTCTAGATACGTCGCAGTAAGCGTATACAGAGTCTACATGCGCAAGTAGCTCAGCACGCCGTACGTGTACCTGCCTTTTTTTTACTTCATCTATGCACACACCTTTTTTTGTGTCCAGCTTCGTCGTAGCTCCCAGGTCCAATTTTTACACAACCCTTCCCCTCAAGAGCCTATTGTTCAGACAAGGGCACGATTCAATACCCATTCTCGACGTTCTCGTATCACACACTTCAACACTGCTTGCAAGAAGCACACCACGCCACCACCTTCAGCGCCCCCCAACTCACCAAATAGGCTTTCTTCCGACACCTCACCCCCACCCAACCCCCAATTGTCCTGCTCCTCGACGCTCGAACGTCTTTGCTTCCAGTCATGTGTTGCGCAGGGCCCTTCCCAAGTGAGCGCGTCCCCAGCGACACTGGTTCACCAACGTCTTCCTCCTCAGCCGCGTGTTGTGGCAGCATATCATGTTGATTGGGTAGACTTCAAATTTCCCCAAAAGTTCGAACTTGCTGTCCGTCACGGCGGGCTCTCGTCGCTCATATCCTGAAATCTATGATTCCTTCATACAGCAGTTCCCCAAAGAAGCCGTGATACCCACCGGAGACGAAGAAATCGATAAACGTTTAGTCTATCTACATAAGGAGGTATCTATTTTTTTGGACTCTCTAGCTTTTCTTGGCTAACAGATATCCAGATGCTCCGTCGTGCGCTCTACAAACGCTATCTCCCTCGCATGCAGACGTATGGCTGGGATATTAATTACATCCACGATGCCTCCCTCCCTATACCACAGTTGGAATACGAAACTTCTGTCTATGAAATGCTTATCAAGCCTCGTCAAGAATGGCCCTCACCTGCCCCTTCTGACACGCCCCCCACGGAGCTCGTTCTTTTTGACGACAAGGCATTCAAAGAGAACGAGGACGGTTACATACAGAGTCTTAGAGAAGGTTACATGCAGAGTCCTTGATCTCGTTGGTAATTAGGCCCACAATTTTGTAAATGCAGCATCTATATACCTCATCTCATGAAGCTATTATTTTTCCTGCTATATAAATCACTGGTTAGAGGACAGAACCTTCAATCCCCTTGACTCTGTGTACAATGCCTCTTAGGTCTAAGAAACTGAAGTACTCTGAAATGGACATGTATTCGTCAGACTCCGAGGAAGAGACGGTCTTTTCCTCCCAAATGGAGATACATCGCCACACGGAGTTTTCGAGCGCGGACACGCGATCAACAGTTTCCTTTCTCCAGGCTGAAGTGCCCATCGACATCTCTCAACCCTCTACCAGCTCTGGCTGGCTCTTACCATCAGACCCTCCGACAGCATACTTGAACGAGACCTCAATGGATTCTGAAACCTACAATGATGACAGCGACAGCGACGACGGCGATTTGATTCAGGCACAATCTGACAGGTTTCTGGACCCGAACTATGTACAGAGGACGGACCTCATTGACGAAGAATGTGAGACTCATATTGTGCAGATTGAGCCACCACGATCTCGATATCAAGCGGTATGTGTGTACTGTTTTGTCCCAGAACTCAAATCTCAGCAGCATTCATTCAAGGATGATCCTTTGAGAATGTGGATGGACAATAAAGACTCATTTCTTGCTGAACTTCTTTGCCTTGAGGGACCCGGGTGGGAGGCGACACATTGTTCTGCATGCCAGCTTCTATTTCCGAATCCAATCGAACTGGAGACCATTGACGTTGTCCAATGCATTTCGTGTCTAGACAACTCGTTACTATGCCGAGAATGCATCGTTCAGCGTCACACTACTAGTCCATTTCATCGGTTTCGGGTACGCTCAATTTTTCTGACCTATGATCTACTTTCACCTAAAACATCACAGAGTTGGAACGGGAAGTTTTTCAGCAATATTACTTTGAATGATCTCGGATATCGGTTGCAATTGGGGCACTCACCTCACCAGAGATGCCTTAGTCCTTCTAGCGCTGCAAACTTCGTAATAGTCGACGTCAATGGAATTTACGAAACATCTTTGGACTTCTGTGGTTGCCGTGGTATTCCTGATCGAGTCACTCAGCTCCTATGATTTAGATTGTTTCCGGCTACAGTGGTGAATCCGCAAACGGCAGTGACATTTCGCTTCCTCGAAACTTTTCAGATGCTTAATTTCATGTCAAAGATATCTGTATTCGAGTTTTATCAGACCGTTGTCCGACTTACTGACAATACTGGCACGGTGACTGTTCCTGTAAGTCGTTTTATCTGTTCTCGGGGCAGACTACTAACTTGCAATTTTAGGATCGCTACAAGGAGGCTAGGCGGACCGTTCGGGAGTGGCGTCATCTTCGAATGCTCAAGCGCGCTGGTCGTGGACATGCTGATGGTGGTCCTGCGGCAACTAGGCCGGGAGAGTGTGCCGTCTTGTGCCCGGCGTGTCCATACCCCAAGATCAATCTCCCAGAGAATTATTGTTTGCAGCCTGATAGGTTTGTTTGACATTTCACTGAGCCGTGCACATGGATCTCAAATCAGTTCATAGTTGGAAATACGCCATGTTTCTTGGCATTGATGCAAACTTTCAACTGAAGCGGGCTGATGTTTCGAGTGAACAGAAGGATCCTGGTCTCAATCAAGGCTACGCATACTACGTGAATCCTACCCAGTTCAAGGACTATCTCAACGAGTTTGGAGTCAAGGTGGCCGATGACAAGAGTTCGTGCAATGATCATAATGCCATTAAACAAGCGTCGATGAGAGGTGGAAAAGGGACTGCGTCTACAGGGATTGGTGCAGTCGATTGCGCACGTCACGATATGAAAAGGCCGCTGTCAGTTGGTGATCTGCAAAAGGGTGAGAGGTAAGTACAAGTGTCAAGAATTTCCAGGATGATCGGAGTTGACGTACATGCGAACGGTCAAACGTTCATTAACATTCACAGATATGTCAACATGGATTATTTTTTCTTGTCTAGTGTCGGTCAGAACACCCCAATGTCGCTGGTTGTGTCATATGATATAGGCTGCCAGTGGTCTCGTAATTTGTTCAAGCGTATTGAAGAATATCCTCCATTGCTTCGTCCTCATGAAAATCAAAAATTGCGATTTCTTGTACCGAAATTTCATCTTGCTGCTCATATTCCACGTTGTCAAGCCTATTACTCTTTCAATTACACTCAGCATGTGGGGAGAACAGATGGAGAAGCTCCGGAACGAGGCTGGGCTGCCGCCAATGCCATGTGTACCAGTATCCGTGAGATGGGTCCAGGTTCGTATCGCGACACCCTGGATGACATCTTCGGTGATTACAATTACCGAAAGCGATTGTTACTCCGTAGGTTTGGTTCCGCTGCCCATTGTGAATCCATAACTCACTGAAATTTCTATACACCTCAGCAACTCAAATGCTGAGGAGACTCGAGGATGCTATAGAGGACAAACTCACGCACGCACACGTTCTTGAGCTCCTCAATCACGCCTTGCCATCAGAGAATATTGCAACCTGGGAGGCAGCTGTCAGTGCCTGGGAAGCAGATCCAAGCAAGCCGAATCCATTCTTTTCCACATCAGCATGTAAGTTCTAATCCGGCTAAGCTAATGAGAATTCGAATTGATACCATAGATACAGCTGCGTCTTTCAATACTGTTTGCCTCGAGCTGGCAGAGGAGGATGCTAAGAGACATCAGGAGGAGGAGAAACTACATACAGTAACTCCGAGTAGTATGATCTTGAAGGGTCTCGCTTTGGAGGAGGAGCAGTAAGAAAATTGAATGTTTTATCCCACCGTATTCCGCTCATATTTTATTTAGAGCTGAACTTGAGCAAGAGGAGAAGAACATAGCAAAGAAGCTACATGCGACTCCGCTTCAGAAGTCGAAGGTAATCGAGACAGGGACCCGCCTGCAGCGAAAAATTGACGCATGGACTGCTATACAGGAAGTATACATGCCTCGTGTGGGATATCTCCGGTCTCAGGCTGATGCAGAAGGCGCAAAACAGGTTCCCGCCTCATCATTCTCGCTCATGCTTCCCTCCTCCTGCAATTCAACTATCAAAGTCAACCGCAATCTCTTGCGATACGAGTTTCGATTGCGACTTGCTCGTGCTAATGATATTCTCGCAGAACTAAGGCGACATCTTTTGTTGAGAAACTCCCTATGGCAATACAAAATGCGATTCATTCGGGGACAGGATCAGTTGACAAGGTCTCAAACTGTCATTAATGGCGTAATTGATAAGGTGATGACAGATACAGCCCGGTATCGACGGAATTACTCGGCTCTCGAGAAGTTGGCAACCGTTCTTGGGGAAGCTGCATGGAAAAGCCACCTGAAGGTGCTTGCAGACGAGGATGTAGTTGCATTCAAGGATGCACCAGAGTCAGAAGGAAAGTGTGTATTGTCTTGGATTTGGTTGGTTGAAGGGGTCAGCAACGATGAGAATGCAGTGAACGAAGGTATGCTTTTTAATTCATTGTTGTATTGTCACTTAGTTGACAAGGGATGTCAATGATTTCCGAACAGTGCTGTCCATCGAATGGTGCAAGGCACGCGCTCGGGCTTCTCGCTACGCAGAGGAAGTCACACTACTGGAAGAAGAGATGCGGCGCGTGAAAGCATTCTATCAATGGCAAATCCAAGTCTGGCAGGCTCGTGCCAAATATCATACTGTCCCTAACAACCATTTCCCACTTGACATGCAGTCGGAATCTTTCCGGCATGGGGCAATCGCTTATGCTCTGCGCCAGGAAAACATCACATATCGCATGCTGAATCATTGCAAGAATATCTGGAAGGATGTTGGATTGCTCATAGCGGACCCTTTGATGTATTTCACGGGCTTAGCTCTAGGAGAAAGAAGCCAGGGGCGCGAGAGAAAAGGGCTGCTGTTGTGGTGTCAAACATCCTGAAACGTGCTCACGCAGTTGAGTAGAAATTGAGTAGAATGTTTTGGTATGCATGGACAGTAGCACGGGTATATTTTGTCTGTATTATAGTATAATATACACAGAGACGCGAAAGCGAAAGTGTGGAGGACGAAGGGGGCATACGGGCCGTGCATCCGGGCCAAAACATGATGTCATAAAAAGACAAACATATATACCAAATATCTGCCAAGGGAAGGAGCTTGGGCGCTCAGCGCTCAGGCCTCAGGCCCAGGGCTAAACGCAAAGAAAAACGGAACATATACTGTAGATGAAAGTCAAGAAAATGGAAGCGACGTCAAGACTACACAGATCCGTGCCTGATTCGTCAAACCCCGTCAACTCGCATTCGCGTTCCCTCTGAATTGAACCAGCTACTCATGCAGACCAACCGCTACATACATACAGACCAACCGCTACAGTATACGCACCAACCATTCACCCCAACCGCTATGAACTCGTCTGCCCACCCCCCTTCTAGATGACTGTAATCCTCAGTAACTTTGGCCCAGCGTGATATATAACCTTTCATGCTAACCAGTGTGGCTGATATATCAGCCTTCGCTTGGTGGATGCAGCTGGTGATATATCATTCCCACAGCCTCTGTTGATCCCACAGCACAGGAATTTGCTGATAAGATGATCAAGATCAGGGACGAAGTAGGGGCAGCGCTTAAGAAGGCAAAAGAAGACATGACTCGGTATTACGACAAGAAGAGGAAACCATCAGTCGAATATAAGCCTAATGACAAAGTATGGCTTGAAGCGACAAACCTGACTTCTGATCGACCAATGAAGAAGTTGGATGATAAACGATTTGGTCCTTTTGAAGTCGTAAAGAAAGTGTTACGAACGTTTTCTTTTTCATCTTATCTCATTGTTTGTGCATATAGACACTTTTATTATCAGTAGATAACATCGTAAGTTATAGATCTAGGGTTATATTAAATACACACGTATGTAGCATGATGATCAAGATCAAGTATGTAGACCTCAAGGCGATCACGATCATTAATGAAGTACTTGAGGCGATCGAACTCATGGTAGACACACGGTGGATTAGTCAAGGGTTATAGCCCAGGGTTTAGGGTTTTATTTACGTATATAATAAGTCCGCTTAGGTAGATATTTCTTTAGCTTCGATCTTGTCAATAACTCCTCGAGTTTGGACTTGTACTTAGCATACTTCCTTGTATCGTCTCTTTTCTCAATTCCACTTTCTGCTTTTCTCTTACTCGTGTGAAACTAAGATCATTGTGTTTGGTTATTTGAGTTTGATAACTCGAGTCGCTGACAGAAAGTTGGAGCGACGTCGTATCAACTAAAGATACCGAAGACTTGGAAGAGGATACATCCAGTCTTTAACGAAGTCCTACTGTCACCCTATCATCCGCCTGAATTTCCCGAGCAGCCTAAGAATGATAATCCGCCACCAGTGATAGAAGGAGAAGAACCGGAGTTCGAAGTGGAAGAGATAGTAGATTCAGGGAAATATAGGGGAGGGAGATTCAGATACAAAGTCCAATGGAAGGGATACTCGCGGCACGAACAAACATGGGAACCATTAGCAAACCTTGCAAACGCAAAAGAAGCAATCGAAGAGTTCCATAAAAAATTCCCCACTAAACCACGACCACCTCAGTTAAGAAAGATTGAGGTCCCAATTTCCTTATTCCCGACATCATTGTTACGACCTATCCCTGAAGCATGTACGGAAGTAGTAGAAACGAAGAAGATGCCGACAGAAGCATTAGCAGTGAAGTTAGGACGATGGGGACATCGTCCCTAAGGAGGGGGTCATGTTACGAACGTTTTCTTTTTTCATCTTATCTCATTGTTTGTACATATAGACACTTTTATTATCAGTAGATAGCATCTTAAGTTATAGATCTAGGGTTATATTAAATACACATGTAGGTAGCATGATGATCGAGATCAAGCATGTAGACCTCAAGGCGATCACAATCATTAATGAAACACTTGAGGCGATCGAACTCATGGTAGACACACGGTGGATTAGTCAAGGGTTATAGCCCAGGGTTTAGGGTTTTATTTACGTATATAACAAGTCCGCTTAGGTAGATATTTCTTTAGCTTCGATCTTGTCAATAACTCCTCGAGTTTAGACTTGTACTTAGCATACTTCCTTGTATCGTCTCTTTTCTCAATTCCACTTTCTGCTTTTCTCTTACTCGTGTGAAACTAAGATCATTGTGCTTGGTTATTTGAGTTTATAACTCGAGTCGCTGACACTATGTCTGAGAAAGTAGCTCTATTGATGTGAAGTATATAGACCAAGCTGTGATCCAAATACAAAGACTAACAGGATCTGCAAATTATAATCAGTGTAGATGTTGCATGAGAACAAAGAACATCTCACACACATCATAGTTAAGCAGGCTATGACCACAGCTTTTGTAATTTGATGAATCAGAGAAATTTGCAGAGGTACCTTGCCTTGCATTTGAGTAACCGATTTTCGAGATGTACATGACTCTTGCTTTGCATATGCATATTGAAACCAATTTCCCCTTTATATGAAGGGTTCAGTGGTCTAGTGGTTATGATTTGTGTCTCACACACACAAGGTCCCCGGTTCGATCCCGGGCTGAACCACTTTTTATATCCCTCCTCTTCCTTCTACGTAGTGGGTTACACGACACACGGCAGACCACACCACCCCACGGGTGTACCAGTACAAGATATTTGCAAGTGGAGAAGAATCGTTTCGCCATGGATCCGTTGTTCTGTACGCCGCATGTAAACATACAAAAGTTATCTGGCTTCAGTGCGCTACCAGTCGCAGCCAAAAAGAGAGATTACCCACTTTCCTTCAGTGTAACTCTATATAAGGTATATAGGTAGCTATGTATATAATTACGTCCGTTGGCTAAAATGAGAGAGAGAAAGGAAGACAGCAACAGTTTCCCCGCCCTAAACCTGCCTAGGCGCCATCCTCACATCACCCCTCGAATGCTGACGCGAAGGTGAAGGCGAATACGGCTGCTGACTCTGATTCAAACTCGGCGAATGACTATGACTCCTCGACACACTCCTCCTCGCATCATGACCACCCCCATTCCCCCTCCTCTCCCTACTCCCATGGTTCGACCTCAAATGTGTCCTCTCATCAACCTCATCCTCCGTCTCATCTTCACTCTCCTCTCTAAGCTGGTGTAAGCCAACATTATCAGCCCCAGCTCCGCCTCCGCCTCCGCCTCTACGGGGTGTGATATCCTCTTCGTCGTCCTCAAACGCATTGAACAATGTATGGGTTTGATTGCGGTACAGCGAGCTCCGCCTTCCATGTCCCATCCCGCGCGCCGGTAATCCAATCCCATCGTATCCTGCACCTGCACCACGCCCCTCGACGATCCCATGCCACCCGTCGATAGAAAGTCTCCCGGAGAGACTCAGCCGTGGGTTCATTAATCCTGCCTCGCCTGGAACCCCGTGGCCGTTCTCGAGTGGGTTCGAGGGCATACGAGAGAGGTTGAGAATGTGTACGCCTAGGAATGTAACGATGAATCCACAGAGAAGTGAGACGGTGTTGGTTGTATCGGTTGTGTTGAATCCTTGGAAGAGGATGAGAGAGGCGACGATGGTTGCAGTTGAGAACCCGACGTAGTACATCGGGTTGACTCTACGCACACACGAAATACAAAAGGATTTGCGTTAGAGTGAAAAATGGGGAGTAGGAAGAGCAGCCACTCACATATTAACAGAAAACGTATCCAGCGCCTTATTAAAATAATTCATCTGCACGAGTATACAGAACGCCGAGACGATCCCAAACACGTATGTACTTGGGCGGACGAATTGATTTTTTCCGCTAAATGTCAATTTTACAGCGACACCAAAGCCTTTGATTGACATGACGGATACGGAACCGACGACGGAGCATATGGATATGTAGACGAGGGGGTTGGAGCGTCCGTAGCGGGGAACGACAGTGTATATCATGACCATGGAGAAGACGAGGACTGTGAGGACATAGAGGAGAAATCCTGTAGATGGGGTTAGGTACAGAGTGCGTGTTTTTGGAGGGTTGACGCACCTGGTTGTACAGCGTATCCCAAGATTTCGTCAACGGTCTCGACAGGTTTATCCTCTGGTGCGTGTAGGACAATGATTAGGGACCCGATTAGCGATAGAGCGCATCCGACTCGACCAAGGTGGCCTAGTTCTTCATGTAGGAGGAACGAAGCGAGGATGGCACTGAAAGCGAACAAACGAGCGTTAAAAGTCAGTGAATGGTGAAAAAAGTATATAGACATACCCAATCAAGACACTCAGTGCACCCAGAGGCGTTACTAGGATCGGAGGTGCAAATGTATAGGCTGCGAAGTTGGCGACTGGAAAGAGACAGAATGTGTCACCGATCAATAAATTTATGAAAGGATGAAAATGGAAATATATGCGTCCTACCTTCTCCAAGAATAACTGCGAGGATTGTCAGAAGCGCGACTGTAGAGAGTGTATAACCCGCACATACGTGTCGATATTCCAGCCCACCAGATTGGATTCTTCAAATACGAAAGATTATCCGAAGCTGTTGCTCCGTATGTCGTTTCTGCTGCAGCAGCATTCAAGCCCTATTTGAGTTACATCCATACGTCAATTTAAGACCCCCCGCAGAAAAAGAAAACACGCCGAGCTCTATGAAAACCTTTTTGGTGATAATTGAGCTCATGCCGATGGCCATTGAGCTTGATACGGCGAGAGCTAGTCCGATCCATTTGTCGTCGACTGCCATTGTCGTGAGTGAGGCTTATCAAATGGTTAAGGTGATTATTCGTTAGTCGTAACGAGTAAGGAGCGAGAGAATTGGGCTTCAAGCCAGTTTGAGGTGGAATATGCGTTGGTGGAAGGGGATAATAATGGGTCGATGAGGACCGGCAATTGTTTATTTCGTGGCAGTCCGTCGTAAGTATGAAGCCACGTGCGAACCGAACCTCTTCCCTTTGTCTGACCAAGTACAGCCAAGTACTCTCAGCTACAGCCTGCAGGTCCTCTCGTACTTGTCTTGTTTGGAATCTATCTGAATTATGGACTTATTGAGAGTTTCCATACTCATCTCGTACGGCTCTCAATAGCGGATGTGCGCCTATCATTTTCGACCCGTCTCCTTCTGCCACTACCACAGAGAAACTTATTGCATATATGAGCAGCAGTGAGAATTTCTGTCAAATTTCATAAAGCCTGGCCTCCCGCGATACGAATTTGAAAGTTGGCAAAAACAACGACGTCATCCTCAACTTGAAGCGTCATCATCTACTTCCAGATAGATATAAAATCGCTGTGGCGTCGCGCACAATCTTTCAACTCCCTCACCTAGACCTATAGACTAGCTAGATTGCAGTAAACATGTCCGCAGACGCCAAACCCGACTGTAACTTCACTATGGTCAGTGAGCCTCCTTTCGAGTCCAGATAGCCTAATCTCAAATTATGACTTTGCTTTGTTTCCTATCTCTATGATGCAAGCGTTCGAATGGTACGCAGAAGGAGACGGCGTGCACTTTAAGAAACTCGCCAAGCTCGCGCCGGAACTGGCATCTTGTGGGATTACTGCGATGTGGATACCACGTACGTCGTTTTCGTTCATCGCGCAACGTCTTGGTATCCTGACTTTGAGTCTCTTCTAGCCCCAACCAAAGCTGCTGGTCAAGAGTCAGTTGGGTACGATGTCTATGATCTATGGGACCTCGGCGAGTTTGATCAGAAAGGCGGACGGAGGACCAAGTATGGAACGAAGGAGGAGTTGCTTGAGCTCGTGAAGAAGGCTAAAGGGTTGGGTATTGCTACCTATGTAGACGCGGTGCTTAATCACAGGTACGCATATATCGACATTACTTGTCGACTACGCGTTGTTGACGAGTGCAGGTTTGGAGCTGACCAAGTAGAGACTTTCGCTGTGACCGAAGTCGATAATGATGACCGTACGAAGGAGATTTCGGAAGTGTATGATATCAAGGTATTCCTTGCGCTCTCCTCACTAATCAACTGAATAGCTGACTCCTCTCCTCTAGGGCTGGACTGGATTCGACTTTCCCGGTCGTGGTGACAAAGTGAGCCATTACCTTTTTACCTGCACATCATTCCACTCACCCCAATTCCTCGACATCGCAGTATAGCAAATTGAAATGGAACTTCAACCATTTCACCGGAGTTGACTATAACGATGAGAATCAAAAGACCGCAATATATCGTATTCACGGCGACGGGAAATACTGGGCAGAAGGCGTTGACGGCGAGAATCAGAATTACGATTATCTCAGTGCGGTTTCGTTCAATTTGTATATGCGCCAACATCGTTGATTCCGGAATTATGCAGTGGGCGCGGATATAGACCACAGTCACCCTGAAGCTCGAGCGGATATCATTGACTGGGGGAAATGGATTATCAATGAGATTGGAGCAGCCGGATTTAGGTTTGACGCTGTAAAGGTCAGTGACTGTCTCTCTGCATGAACTTTCCGAAATGAACGTTTTCGTGGACCAGCACATCGATTCAAGCTTCATCGCCGACTTTGTCAAGACCGTTCGTGAGGATACCAAGAAACCGAACATGTTTGCCGTAGGAGAGTTTTGGAAAGACTCGATTGAAGACCTTGAGGCGTATCTTTCGGCGCTTGGGACGCAGTTCAGTCAGATTTTTCTCGGTGTCATGCGTATAGAATACTGAGCGAACAAAAAACAGTTCAGTGTGTTCGACGCGCCATTACATTACAACTTCAAAGAAGCCGGCGAGAGAGGCGCAGAATTCGACATGCGAGCAATTTGGGATGGCACGGTCGTACAACAACGACCTATTGATGCTGTTACGCTTGTTGATAATCATGAGTAAGTCTCTTTTCCTTTCACTTCCATTTCCAAACTGACTTGTGTGTGTTTTCGCAGTACTGTAGGGCTTTTGTGCCCTTAGAAGGAATTGACCATAGCTAACGGGTGACCCCTCGTCAATTCCATTGTTATATGCAGCAAGTAGGACAAGCTCTGGAGAGTTGGGTTTCGCCTACATTCAAGCCTCTCGCATATGCTTTGATCTTGCTCAGGCCTTCGGGGTATCCGTAAGTTTTCTCTTACTCTCTTCGACGATGGTTTCAAGAAAGTGACTGTTTACTGTAGCTGTGTTTTCTGGGGTGACCTGTACGGCACGAAAGGCGACAACCCTCAAGAGCCAGTTACGCAGTTGGCGGATATCATTAGAGCGAGAAAGCTGTTTGCGTATGGGGAATTGAGGGATTATTGGGATCATATGAATTGTGTTGGGTGAGTTGGGCGGCATTTTGTGTCGGATTTTTTCTTCGAGGATAACTGGTACTGACGTGCGTACGTGACAGGTGGGTTCGAATGGGAGAGCCGGATAAAGGACGAGATGGGTGTGCGGTTGTTTTATGTAATGGGGACGAAGGGTATGTGATGTATGCGAGCAAAAGAGTCTTCACCACAACTGATGATATAATTGCAGATACAAGCACATGGAAGTAGGCAAGGTAATTAAACGTTCCCTCTTTTGAGTAATTATCGTCGTCGTTAACCAACCCTTGTACGATAGGAACATGCTAATGAGAAATGGACTGACGTTCTTGGATGGCACAAGGGAGAAGTGATCATTGGCGAAGACGGATGGGGTGATTTTAGCTGTTCGACGAGGAGTGTGAGTATTTGGGTTAAAGAGGGGGCGAAGGGGAGGGAGGAGTTTGGTGGAAAGTGAGCTAGATGCGTGAATACCTAGCATAGATAAACCTAGATCCACTGAATTAAACAGCTTTGTTGTGTATTCGGCTAACGTAGAGAGTTCTGACGGCAAGAATCCCCGCTATATAGCGGGATGTATTCACTTCGCAACTATGATAAATAAGTGCTAAGCAGTGATAGATATGTATACTAACTAACTAATTCAACGATGGTATCTAGCTACGTACTACTGTATATGTAATTCGAGAGTCACGGTAAGATTATATATATGTAAGGGGGATGGGATGTGTTGGTCCGGGGTGGTAGGATGAGGGGAAAGCAGAAACAGGATTTGAGACCGAGAATGGATATGGTAACGGATATGTACAATTGAGATGGTTATGGACGATGGACGATGAGACTGTGGTGCCGGGCTGATTCTGGTAACCAACCAAGCACGTATAAAATAGGCGGCCATCCATTGGCAAAATAGAAGCAAGCCGAGCAAAGCAAGAGAGAGAAGAGAGCAACGAGCAAAATGGTGACGGAGTGGGAAATGTGAGACGAGGCTGGGGTGGGGAGTGGGGAGTGGCATAGGGGTTGCGGGAGCAGGATGATCAACCAGGCAGAGCACCGAAGGTTTGAGTATGTAGCGCGAGGAGTGGTGGCAGCAAGACATTGTAATGAGAAGGAAAGAAAAGAAAAAGGGTGAAACAATGGGGTGACTGAGCTAGGTATAACTATGTGGGAGCGTGCGGATAGATATCAACAGATAGGGATATATACTGATACAGTGTGAGATGTGATTGTAAGATGTGAACCGAGAAAGAAAAAACAAGAGACCAAGAATCAAGAATGTACATGAATGCGGAAAGAAAGAATTGCACAACAATGAAGAGCGAGGAAGGTTACATTTTATCGATATACCAACCTGTTGTGATACGAGATTGCCGGAGGAAAACGTTCACGCAAACATTCCCTATTGACTGGACTCGATCACTTTTTCAAGACCAAGGTGAACCGGTGGTGGGGCGGTGAGGTTCATTCGCAATACCACTGAGCGACAAGACGAGGAGGGTTACAACCGTCAATTGATGGTGATGAATTGAACGTCGGCTGAGGTAGCTGGAGCACCGCAAGCTATCTTCAAAGTAAGTACCCCGTTTTCCAATCTTCCTTCGATATCGTGTGGCTGTAACGAAAAAAAACAAAGGACATTCGTCAGTTATGATCGGTAGGCAGTTCAAAAATGGAGAGGAGAGGAAGAGAAGAAAGAAGAAGAAAAAAACATGAGCAGAGCACGACAACGATGAGGAGTTCCGGCTGGAGGATGGACGATGATAATGCGCACTTTGGTCTCCAACGGTACTGGAAGAATCCTCCTGAACACTCCGTACTTCCTTTCTCGAATCTGATAAAGCGAGTCTGCCATGTCGCCACTGACAACAGCACCAGCACTAGTACCAACACCACCAGCGCCACCGTGAGGTGACGGAAGACCTATACTCGCAGAACTATCTGCAGAAGTGGAAAAATTACTTGGAGGTGGGAACACCGGACTCGTCCAACCACGAACGCAGACCTGCTTCAACCTATTTATCGTACAAGTCGATAGTGTAACAGCCAGATTCTCGCGTGTCACTCCAGGAATTTCCATCACTGCCATCAAAGTGTTTGTGCTAATATCATATTGAATGTCGGATCTAGGTATATATTGTTGTGTGCGTGGTCTAGCAACAGTTTGCGGGGTTGTCGAAGGCTGAGTCTGCTGAGAGTGATATTGTATTTGTTGAATTTGCTGCATTTGACTTCCTATTGGGTATGTTTGGTATGAAGCTGAGGGTGTCGTGGCAGATGGGGTAGTTGGACCGGAATGAGGAGGAAGCATTGAGGTGGGAGTATAAGGCGTTCCGCCACTGTAAAGTAATAAGAAGAGGTATCGTAGCTCCGACGACAACACGCCACTCACCTTAGGCCAAAACCCGACATCCTTCCCGGAGCACTTGATGGTGGAGTAGACATCGATGTTGTTCCCGTCGTTGAACCTAAGGGCATTGAGGCCATATTTGTCGTCAAGATTGGTGCAGGGGCCACGAATCTGTCATCCAACTCGCCTCGGTTGCCTTGGTGTCTCGACATCGAACTTGGACCGGGACCAGGGGTCGCACTCTGCTGCCTTCTAGGGTAAGGATGAGGGCGGGAGCTTCTAGGAGAACGACGAAGAGCTGCACGCCCTGTGGCACGCGTCGCTGACGTTGCTGCTGGAGATGTCCCTGAAGCAGTACTAGGACGTGTTGTATTGGTCGCTGTGTCGACATGCTCGCCACCGTCTCCTGGAGATGGTATACCATCAGACCTTGCAGAACGTAAATCTGGAGGAGAATGTGCTGGATGTAACAATATTGGTGCGTGGTCAGTCGGTGACTGTGTCTGACTCGCAATATGTTCTGTCTCAATATCGAGCGAAAAGGAATTAGGAGGGAAATGTTGAACTAGTCCTTGCGGTGTTGGTGGAGCTGACGAGATAAAGTGTTCAGACGAAGGAGGCTGATTTTGTTGCTGTTGTTGCTGCTGCTGCTGCTGTTGTTGCTGGGGGTCAAGCGTCTCCCACTGGGGAAATCGGGGTTCACTGGCAGAATACTCTTCGTGTTGGTATTGCCCACCATGAGTATGGTAGGGGTAAGACATTGGGAGTAATCTGAACCAGTCGGATCGGCGCTGCATTTTAAAGCATAGAGCTGTAGAGGGATGAGTCAATATTTCCGCTTCCGGCGAACAATGAACATGAGGCGCGCATCTCACGGTGTTACCGCCGATTGCACAGCCACAATCTTCATCACGTGTGGGGCGCGCCGCGGCCCCGGAACCAGATTAAAATTTAAGTCCATGGAAGCAGATACGGATTTAGCGCTTTAGCACTCAGGAGAGTAGCCAAAGAAACAAGATAGAATCCAGAGAGCCCTCAAAAAAATTAAAGCAAAGAATGCTGCGTCTCCTTGTCAAGGCTCATGGTCCACGGGCCAGGCGTCGGGAACGGCGACCAACGTGGGAGTCATACGACTCCCATCATATCACGGAGCATCAAGCGGTAGTCATCAAGGTTGTCGGGCATTTCGCGGACTTCCATATTTGTTCAAATTACAGCGCCGTCGAAGCGGGTGACCGCCTTTGGAATGATGGGAGCGCGTCGTGTCAGGGCCGCAATGATAAAAATGTAAAAACGGGGCGCTCCAGAGATTTCGGGCAATCCAAAAAAATTATCTCTGTAGGCGACGCAATTTTAGAGAATTGGCATGAGAACGGGGAGCATGAATGACCAACCGATTACGCGCGAAATATTTTCACTGGCGGCATTCCCCGACTTCTGCGAGGATACGTTTGCAAAAGGCCGTCCAAGCAATCAAGCAATTTTCGTGGCCGTGTTTCGCGTAAAGCTGCGATACGGGAGTTCATGACTTGATGGTGGCAGAAGACGCGATCGTACTGTGCCAAGTGAGGAGGGTTGTATTGACAACTTCCAGATAGCTTGACAGGGCGAGAAGAGGAAAATGAATTCGCCTTGAAAAGACGCGTACGCGCGTTGAGACAGATCGCCTTTCGATAGATGTATCTGCTCACCTGTAGGTAGCTTCTGCCGTGCCAAGTCCCATACTTCTCAGCTTCAAAAAAATCGTTACCGATTTTCCTGGTAGGGATATGTAGGGGCTCGCGCTCTATCGAACTCGCTACCCGTCGCGAGATATGGAATATGACAGTAGAAGGTCGTATGCGGTACCGCTGGAGCAAAAACATCGAATAAGTATTCTGGAGTTGTTGGTTGTATTTCGCGATAGTAGCACTAGCAGAATTCAACTGACCATGCGAGACTCAAATGCTTGTCAAGTCGCGGTCACCTGGGCGTTAGAGTCCTATGAAGGTGCATATAATGAGGTCAAGTAATCAAATACCCGTGTCAGGCTCTTGCATCGAAATTGCCGCTCAACCCTGAGGTGATTCGCGCGGAGGCCAGCGAAAACAAGATACGTATCTTTTCTCTTGCTTGATCTGCAGAGCTCACGCGTCCATCTCGTGATCTAGCTCTCCTTGAGTCATCGTATACCAGAAATACCGGCGAAGGAGAAAGGTGGTCATGGGCAGCATTCCAGCGTAGGGAAAAGAGACGAAAAAAGAAATTTCTTGCTTGGACCTCCGGATACCGGGCCGGTCATGAACCGTACACAGCCACCCGAACTTTCAACTTTCCCGCTGAACGCTGAGGATGACAGTGGGAACCCTCTTCAGCCGCAGTTCGCTCCTCTCAATCTCTCATAGAATGCAACGAGAAGTACTGCCCGGATACTTGGCTGCAACTAAAGCACCTTCATCTCGTATCGACGACCCAAAATCCTCGCGAAAATTCCTCATATTAGACCTCAACGGCTCAATTCTTTATCGTCCTACGCGCCATAAAAAGCTCGTTAATGGGGTGTCAAAGCAGACTGTTATTCCTCGTCCCTATTTGCCCTCGTTCTGCGAGTATCTGTTTCATGACCGTGTCCGAGAGTGGCTGGATATCATGGTTTGGAGCTCAGCGCAACCACATAATGTGGATAATATGGTGGAAAGCTGTTTTGGACAGAAGAGGGGGGAGTTGATGGCAGTATGGGCACGAGATACTTTGGATTTGGACCCAAGAGCATACAGTGAGTTGCCACCGCGATATTAGCTCCCAAACTCTTACCTCCTGGTGTCGTTAGGTGCAAAAGCTGTTACCGTGAAGGATCTCGGCAAGATATGGAACAAATTCCCCGAACACTCAGCTTCGAGTACATTGCTCGTAGACGATTCATCTCGTAAAGCACGTTTGCAGCCGTGGAATCATATCTGCATACAAGAGTACGCGCAGTCCTTACGTGCCCATGATCTCGAAGTATGGAAGACCGTAACGACATTCTCAGCTTCTTCCAGCTCTAATAAAAGGACGAAGAGGTCGGAGACCACTCCGGACCTTCAGCCTCAGTCAGATCCTCAAGTCACTGAGCTAACCACGCTGGTATCTGGAGTTGAACTATCTTCATCTCCGTCTCCCGTGTCTACACGCTCACGGGCACCTAAAGCTGATTACGACGAGACATTGCTGGCGCTCATAGGGATTCTTGAAGATCTGAAATACGAGAGCAATGTTTCGTCCTGGATAAGACATGGAGGTTTGAGTCGGGCTGGAGACAGTGAGGATCAAGAGATTATATTGAGTGGCACTGATATGTGGTTCGAGAATGCGAAGATAGCTAATCGTTGGGCTAGGAAGGGCAAGAAGGTGTTGAAAGAGCTGTCTATTCAGCTTACTCCAGGTGTCCACGGGTGAAGCAAAATACAGATTTCATTCTCCATTTATAACGATATGTAACCTGAAATCCTTACGATTTGTATGAATTCCAATATACCCATATACCCTAGATTGAGTATCCAGACTACTATACTATCGCTAGTGTGCGGCATTTTGAGCCAAAAATTGAAAGTTTTTCTAGATCTTATCTTATCTAATCTACTAAAGCAGCTTGGCGGGTTCAACGCTGTTTGTCCACTACTCCCACTTCTGCTCAGCAATGGCATCCTTTCAGTCTTTGATTTTCTCTCCTTGAAAAACGCCTAGCTCGAAGGCAAGAGTAAGAACATAGATGGGAATTTTACAAGTCTCTCTGCTCAGTGCTTACTTATCTTTAGAACTTCAACTTTTTAGAGTTCAGTCATCTTTTACGCGAATTTTACAGGCAAGGGTTGCGTGTCAAAACCCCCGAAAGTTTTGACACGCAATGTTCGGGCGCCATGTTTACTACGCGAGCTATTCATTTGCTACATATGTCGCGCCACTCCTGTCACTGGTGCGTCTCACTTTACTTTCATTCAATTGACTGAATTCTAATGATTCCACGTGTAGCAACATTGAATACTGTCTGTGTTGACGAGTATCATTATGCGACGCCTCATTCCTCCCAAATTCACACTCCCACATGTCGGAAGGCCTTTTAGTGCCTTTCAATGCTTCGAGACGATTATCAGAACGCGGTAGAAGATCGGAGAAGCGAAGTTTCGGTATAACAAGTCCGAGCCAGCTGAAGCTTCGATCTGTTCACGAGGTGTTATTTCGTACAATGTTGCACTTTTGGTACCTTGCGGTCGACGGGAAAGGTTTTAAAGTTAAATGGGAACAACGCGTGAAGAGCCCTTGCCTATCTTTTCTTCCCTAACTGTCATTTCTCGGTGTCAGGCTCGACATTAGCTATGTCTGTGCCCGATGACAAGTCTGGCAATTGGCAGGACGCGAAAGAAGAAGAAGGAGCTGTTGAGCAAGGTGAGTGTTCGACGCGATTTGGGCAGCTTCGACAATGCATGCTTACGAAGGAATGGGTCATACTATAGCAGTGCATGTTTCGGCGTCTTCGACTCGGAAGATCAAGGTGGACAAAAATGGTGTTCCGTTAAGCCCACAGCCATCAGACAGCCCCGAAGATCCTTTGAGTCCGTTCATGACATGCGAATCCTTGCTATGAATAACCGTATAAATATAAACTCATTCACATATATGTAGTGAATTGGCCCACAACGTATCGTGTACGTGTCTAATTCTGTTACGCATGACGAACGCCTTGCTAATATGTCTTCCTATCATCTAGGTATTCGTCCTGCTTCAAGTCAGCTTACTCTCCGCAATCGGGACATTGAATCCTGCCATCATCAACCCAGCGTATGGCCAGCTCTCACAAGAATTTGGGGTCTCTCTCGTTACGGCATCCTACCAAACGTCAGTACTCAGTTCTCTCACTGGCGGCGGTAATTGCCCTTCTAAACTTATGCACCTCCAAATAGAACTGTGGCAATTGCGGTATGCGGTATCGGGCCTTTCCTGTTCACTCCACTTGCGAATGTCTATGGACGAAGGCCAATCTACTTGTTAACCACATTCATTGGTTTTGCTTCGGCCTTGGGGTGTGCGTATGTGGATAATTATAGCCAGCTTATTGGTGCTCGCATCGTTAACGGCATCTTTCCCATAGCGTGAGTAGTGTTTTCTCATAGGAATTTCTGAAAGCACTGAATTGATGTCTATGCAGCACTTCACTAGGTGTCGCCACGGTACGTTTGTTCTTCATGTGAACCATGGAAAGACGCGTGATATAGCGAACGTTAGGTTACCGACATGTTCTGTCTTCATGAACGTGGTAGAGCACTTGGTGTCTATACAGTCCTAACCAGTTGAGTCATATCGTGAATAAATTCGTATTGTGAAAGCTAACCGTTCGCCTATCAGCTAATGGAGGTCATTTCGCTCCTATACCCGGTGGATTAATTGGCCAATACCTAGGATGGCGGTGGATTTTCAAGTTCACGGCCATTTGTGATGGCTTTGCTCTGATCTTTCTACTTTTCTTTTTGCCCGAGACATTGTACATCCGTGATTACGGGCCTGCGTCGCCACCATCACTCGACTCTAAAACAGAGGATTCAATGTCTGGGCTATCGCAGAGTGGTTTCGAGCGTCATGTGGATCGTCTGAAGTTTCGAGGAAGGTTTCCGGGGAGAAGATTAGATCTCTCGCAGTTTGTATGGCCGTATATCGAGATGATGCGTTATGTGAGTGCTCTTAATGAACAATGAAATCTGGTTCCTGAATACAGCTTGTGTCTCTAGCCTTCCGTATTATTTCCTGCCGTGTACTATGCGGTACAGGTATGTTATCCGCCTAAATCTTGCGTTGTATGCAACTGATATTTTTACGCATAGTTTGGCTTAGGAAGGTAGGAGACAAGTGCTTCATTGCTGCAATCAGTTAAACTCATGATACCAAAAGCATCTTGTCAGCCGTCACTGTCTCCCAAATCTTTACCGAGAAATACGGCTGGAACACAATGCAAATTGGTGTTGCCTATGGTGTTGCACTTCTTATTGGGAGTTTCTTGGGTGAGACGGCTGGTGGATGGGTCGTTGATTCCATAATGGTGCATTCAATTTCATTCTTATATACTCTTCGGGTGAACTGACCGCTTTCTACCCCTATAGAATCGTGCCCGCCGACGGTGCCCTTCCGCGCCTAGTGAGATACGGCTTCAGGCTATATGGACAGGAGAGATACTTGTTCCCGTATGTCATTCTCTCCATCTGTCTCGATGCGAATTGAGCATCTTACAGTTATAACTTCCTCTAGATTGGCCTCATACTCTATGGATTTAGCGTTCAATTCCGTACCCCTTGGATCGTACCTCTTATTGGGATGGCCATCGCATGTTTCGGGGTACAGTGCATCACAACAGTACTGTAAGCCGTTCAAATGTTTCTATAAACACGAGTCTTCTCACACGATACCCTCGTACACAGGTACACATATAGCACGGACTGTTATCGAGATAAATCAGCAGAAGTATCTCAAGTCTTCAATTTCATTAGGTGAGAGGCTTCGAGAAACCGTGAACGAGTTCATACTAACAATGGTTCCTTCCGGATACTGTAGACAAGAAATTGGTATGACTTTTGCATTCTATGCTATTCCGCTAGCTCAGGCAATGGGCGGATATCATTGGCTATTTCTCCTTTTTGCATGCTTAGGTAGTATCCTCGCATTCATTCCCATCCTGATCTTGATGTGGAAGGGAGAGTCAATCCGGAGAATCGTGGATTCTCGATGAATTGTTTGGTATCGCATGTGTTGTACAAAGCCTTCATTGGCTCTCCATCGACAAGCACTGCTCGAACGGATATTGATGTGGAGCTAATCAACTATTGACAAAACATGGATAGCATATAGTATATTTGTTGTACGTGCAGCATATGAAACATAGATTAAGCAACATAGATTCTCAAAACCACTGAATCCTCCTCCTTCCTTCTCCAAAACAACACAACTCAATCTTCTTCCCTGAACACCCTTCCCTCTCCGAAACCGAACAGATTTTCCTCATCACTATCAGACAAATCGATCTCGTAATCATCCTCAATTTCCTCGTTCTTACGCGTAATGAGCGCCTTCAATCTAGCTATTGTGTCCTCCGCGTCGTCGACCGCTTGACGACGCATGGCTCTGTCGTAGCCTTGGGAATTAGGGTCAACATCCCACTTTATTTCCTTTCCACGCCATCCTCCGCCCCTATGCACATAGTTGAGGAACGAGCGCCAGAGAGGATCAAGTGATAAGACGTTGGGGTTCCCAATGATGACAAGCAGTGCTTGGGCTCGCGTTATCGCAACGTTGAAGCAAAAGTCGTTTAGAGTGAATATGATCGAACAAAAAGTAGGGACGTACCGTTGAACCGATGCGGGCTTGCAACAAAACCTAGCGTTCGCGTGATATCCGCGGTGATGAATTCCGTACTGCTTCGTACAGTTGAAATGATGACTACACGACGTTCCTGGTGACGAAGATGTAGGATGTAAGTTTTGAGGTGACGAAGAGCAAATTCGAACCACTGACCTGCCCCTGGAATTCCTCTACGCTGCCCACTTTGATGCCCCTTAGCCTGGGATCACGTTGGAAGGCAGTTAAAACTTTGATCCTCTGAGCGTGGTATGGGGTTATCACAGCAATATGCTCAGGACCTGCCCGATATATATTTCCGTCAGCACATATGAGAAACTGAAAATGGCAACCACATACGGATAGCATTCTTCCTCTCCGAGACCAGGGAAGAGCAGTATTTCTTCACAAGGGTAACTTCATCGATATTAAAGAATGACGGGGACGATTCCTCTCGTTGATCCTTCCCAACAACACCATGGAAGATCAGAGGGAACTTCTTTGTAGGAAGATCGCTCGAGTTCTCGAGGCTGTTTGTCAATGCGGGATTCGCTGCGTATTGCAACTCATTGTTGTAGAACTGCGCATTGGAGAAGGCCAGGATAGCTTTGTGCGATCTGAAGTTCTTCACCAGCTTTACAATTCTGCACGTAGAGAAAGAGAACGATAAGATACAGACAGAAATAATCAGCCTGGTAACTTACGTGACTCCCCGGCCACCTACCAGTGTGCCCTTGTCAAGACTATAGATAGGCCGGTCCATAAGCCGTGCTAAGTAGCTTGTCTTGAGGCCCAGGGCGGACGCCAAAGCAGAGTGTACTATGGGGCCCAACTGTTTGTTATCCCCTGCCAATATAACTCTTGTTTTCTCGTCCGCCAGTGTCTTCAACGGAACCATCACAGCAGGCTCCATGGCTTGACCAGCTTCATCAACAAAAATATGGGTATAGAATCCCTTTTTTATACCCAAACCAGCTGGCACTCCTGCTGTGATGCACGTCGACACGACGACGCGGTATTTTCGCAGGTCCTCAACGAGCGGCATGGCAAAGACCTCATTACCGTTGATAATGGAGAACTTACGAAGTGCCTCCGGCAACTCCGTGAGTTTTCGGGTGAGAGAGTTCAGACGAAGAACTTGCGAGGGTCCAAGGTCAACGAGACGTTGTGTAATCAGGTCGGCAGCGGAGTTGCTTGGTGCACAAGCAAGAATTCTGGCATCAGGGTCGTCTACCAAAAGTTGACGAATGGCTTCGATAATCGTGACGGTCTTCCCAGTTCCTGGCCTATGATACAATTCATGTCAGTGGAAGGGAGACATGGACATGATTAAGAAATACTGGCGGGCCAAAAACGATGAATGGCGCGCTTCCAGGCGGCAAGTTTTTGATAGCCGTCACCGTCTCCAGCTGCTCCGGATCCTCACCAACTCGGCGATTGATAGGTGTGATATCGTCAATGAGATTCTGAGATACTCGTCGCATATATTGAGCGTGTTCTGGCCCTGGGAACAACATTCGCGCGGGGTTATTTGAGTTCGTGATAGCGTCATGCATTCGTCGAAGAGAGAGGCGGTTCAAGACAAAGCGAACATCGAATACATTTCCTCGATATGTACTAAAAGTATCGTCAAAACGAAGAGAAACGTATTTCTCGTAGACTTGATGAACACGTCCCTGAAACCAGGTTTTGTCGGTGGCGTACTGTTGACGGACAAGGATGAAGTCTCCGACCAATACAGAAGGGCGTCCTTCCGCTAGCCCTTCGACTTTTAAACTGAGGAAGGCTTTTAATAACAGAAGATGTGCAATCTTGAGCAAAAGACGTACTTATAACGGGGATGGTTGGGTTCGAGGGTGACACCCTCCATGGCATACACATCAAGGTCTTGTCTCATCAAAAGACAAAAAAAGAATTAACACTCCCAAAGACAACCTCAAGTTCAAGGGACGCACCTCATCTGTTCCTCTTCTAAATGAAGCATAACTTGGAAGCAAGAGCCGTAGGTCCTCGTGTTAAATTGGGAAGGCATTCGCATCTTGACCTGCGCAAAAATGTCCTTCCTCGACTGAGCACCACGTTTGTACAACAATTCAGTTAGCGCCTTCGGGACTTCGTACTCAGGCAATGCCGACTTCCATTTTGTCGGGGTCCAGGTAGCAGGCCGCAGGCTCCGCTTGATGGGCCCATCTAATTTCAACGGTATCCCTCTCTTCCGTCGAACATATGGTCCCTTGGCCTGCAACTGTTCGTGGTCGTCTTTGTCTCCCACCGTCGCGGAGATTTTGCGGTGAATGACAAACCGGAATTTCCTTTTTTGATCCAAAAACAAAAGCTCAAGAGTGTCCTCGTATCGTCCAGCGAACGAAGGGTGAAAAGTAACCGTGAGTTGTCTTGGTCGCCCCGGGTTAATCCACGGCGATCCCACTACCGCGGCCGAGAACCTAAATGGAGAAGTTAAGCAAGCACATTTCCTCAAGAAGAGATTGTTGATTGGAACATGCGGTGTTTATTTTGTACTTTGAATTAAAACTCACCGTTCTCCATGCTCGTCCTTTCTGGTTGACGATAGCATTCTACACTTGTATAAAAGGAGCGGAGGAGGTGGTTGTTCGCATTCCCGCGTTATCACCAATTTGATCTGAGGTTCTTCCCCCTCATCTACAATCCCAAAATCCACGCCATCCAATCCCTCCACCGCGATGCCATGTTTATCGCGTTGTGCTTCTGCAAGCATAGTCGCCAGCCGCGCTTGTGTCCCATGAGCCTCAATATGCTCTTGAAGCTCTGACGCAGCAAAGTCCTTGCTGCAATGAGGACAGCGACTCGCTCCTGTCATGCCGAAAGAAGGACGTTCCCGTGTTCCCGTTCTACCCTCAGGACTGCGGGCTTCCTCCATCACAGGGAAACCCCTGGCACGACCTCTAGAACGAATTCTTGGACGAAGAGGCTTTCCAGCTATGACTTCTCGATGTCTTTTGCCTTGATAATGACTGGCATGATCGGAGATGGGAAGTACAAGACCACAACTACATTTCACAATGTCATGTCGTAGGTTACATGCTGATCCCCGTGTACAACCCTGTCTTTTCGAGATAGAATCAAAGCAGAACCTTGGATTGAGAGGCAGATCAGAGGACATGGTGGCGGTAGGAGTTCAAGGGGCTAGCGCTAGCGCTTGCGCTTCGAAATCGAGACGCAAACGCGTGTCTGCCCAAACCGACGTCGAACGCGTGTCGCCTATATAATTCAGCGTTGCTGTATGTAATTCTGAATTTCTCGGTTATTCAAGATAATATCGCAAATCAAGTTTCTGTACTAGTGACAAAGCTGGAATCGAAGTTCAAACGTTCCTCAACTCTTTTTTTGAACACACGGCGCTTCAAAAATTCAATGGGTCACCTGTCATGGTTCTTGACATTTTTCTCTCTGACCAGTCAAAGTGGGGATTGCGGTATTAAAAGAACAACATATACAGAGCAGAATCCGAAGAAAATTTTATGAACATTGAAAAGAGTATGAAACCCGCGAACAACCAGCACAAGAAATAATTACGGATGGAATCGGAAGAAAGTGGTGACATGAAGGGGTAAAAAGTAAAAGGTACAGATTAGAAATCGTACCCCTCAACTTTGAAGGTCTTCCCGTACTGCAAGTAGCTATCCAGGATTTTCAAAATAGAATCAGGCAATCCCATACTGATGAGCGTGTAGGAAATTTTAGCATGTCCATGGATCTGCCCCAGTTTGAAGAAAGCCCGGGCAATTTGTGTCGGAAACTACGCAAACCCTCAGTTGACGTCTAGTGTAGAATAGTAGGGCACTCACAGTCATTTCAGTATAATCCGCCCACTGATACGCCGCCACTCTTATCGCGGTTTGTATGCCTCGCTGAATATCACCTTCATCCGCATACATCTCCATCAGCTTTGCCCAAGGCTTTTGTGAGTAGCGAGGTGTGTCTAGGCAGCGTTGATATGCCTATATAGGGAGAGTAAGCATACAGCCCTTTGAAGTATTTATATCGGCATATACTCACTTCCTTCGCTTCCTCCTTGTGATGAAGTCTCATTCCAAGATCACCAAGAATTTCCCATTCAAGTCCCGTTTTGCGGTACGCAACGTGTTGAGTCTTGAAGTGAGCAACCTCAGCACGGAAGATAGTCCATACTCGGAGATCCTATCAAAACAGAGTATCATCAGCAGCATTCATCGGACAAGCAAACAAAGGCAGTACCTCATATAGTACCATGAAGAGGTTATCAAGCCATCTCTCACACAACCTTTTGTTACTGAACGAGAATGACTCCGCTTGGCTATGAGGAAGAGGCGACAAAGCTTCGTTTTCCTTCTCATCACCATCCTCTCCAGCAGCAGCCTGGGCTGGCTTTTCCAGACCCGAAGTATCATTTCCATCCTCCGCATCAAACCCGTTAGTCTTTGCCTCACCAACCCCATTCGCAGCGGGAACCACATCTCCCTCCTCGTCCAAATCCCGATCAGACTCGGTTGATATCCTGATAGTGGGTATACCAGCCAGGCTCGGATCCAGTCCAGTTTTGACCCCATTCGCCCCGTTCAAAGAATCAGATTTCCTCGGGCTATGCGGTGACACCATTCCTCTCGTAGACACATTGTCATCATCTCCGGCATTGATACGATCTGCTAGTGTCGTGTCGCCCGAAACCATAGAGTCGCGCACTGTCCCATCCTCGTGGATAACTTGATCACCACTGCTATTTTTTGAGACTTGCGCAATGTCCCCTTGGGCTTTTTGCATACGGTATTCCTCCTCCATAACAAATACATAGCTCCGTGTCTTGAGTAGTTCGTCCCATCCTATTTGAGATACAAGGCGGGTCAGGAGGGAATAGGCCCGTGCCCATGTTCCACGCAATCCAGGGGCAGGTAGGCGGAGCAGGGCAGGATCGGCCTTTAACGGTGCGTCAGGGGTCACGCTGTCAGGGGCCAAGAAAAAAATGAACACACCTCATCATCCTCTGTCTTCATTCGGTCTGGAAGTATCTCTCCAATGGGCCGCTGGAACGGGAGATGTACCCTCGCTGGGGTCAAATTCCGGTGAACGTCTCGCCCGTTGAATGTGAACATAGGACAGGAGTTGAGCGTGAGAAGCGCGGATTCGTATTCTTTGAGATCAATCCAGCACTCGGTGAGTTTCTCCCAGGTCACGAACTCGCTTGGAGCGCAATTGACTGCTTGACGAGCTAATTTGACAGCCCAGTCGTGTTTCCCCTTCGATCGCAGGAGGTCACATTGAGCATGTAGGAGTGTGTATGACTGTGGTGTTTGTTGTATGCATGAAGACATTATTTGAACTGCTTTGACTTCTTCGTCTGGTCAAGAATGTCAGCGTCAATGAGAAGACCAACAATTTTGTAGCACGCACTCATGCCTATGTAGCTTCTTGCCAACAAGCTTGCCACCTCCGGCTCTTTTGCAGTCAGTTTTTCAAAGAGATTCGCAGCTTGCTGGTATCGACCGCTATCGCCAAAATACTTCATGATACCAGCAGTCAGATGATTAGAAACGACTGTGGCAACTTGAATTTCGGGATCAGAGCCAACTTGCCATCCTAGGAGAACGAGTGAGCTACACATGGAAAGAAAAGTGTATCTAGTAACACACCCTTCATAAATAATGCTTCTGCAGCCTGCAAGAATCGAATTTCGCCTTCCGGACTGGTAATAGGGTCAAGTTTACGATAGGCATCAAGCCAGTACGTTGGGTCATCTGAATACAATATTGCACGTAAGAGAGCCGAAACATAAGTCTCTTGCCAGAGTTCGGGTGTTGCTTCATGTCTCTCCCCTCGCAAGTCTATCGCATACGCGTGTACCCCTCCAGGAATTTTAACGTCTACTCTTATATCAACACGTGAGAACGCATTGAAGCAGCTGAATTGAGGAGAGAAACGCTCTCAGCGGATGAAGTGTGCAACAAGCCCAAATTACTCAGCAGTAGCAACCATTCTTTACTTTCCATGCAGAGCCTTTACTGAACCAAGCCGAGTTGTCTTCGATAGCATATGTTAAGGAGTTGATGTACGCTGCTAGCGAGGCAGAAGAGGAAGCATCTACGCCGGAGATATAGTGGTACGACCCGAGCTGTACCAGGATTAGACAATGATGTTACGACGCGAGTGAATCCACATACATCCCGCTGCCCACTACGACCATTACTCTTGACGACATGGCATAAGTCCGGAGGTCCAAGTTCACGAAAAGTAGCTAGAAATCTCGCTTAGTATGGTCGAAATCCTGTTAGAATTGACTAACACAGTGCTTCCGTTCGGGCTGTTAACGACTCTCCTAGATCGACCTAGAAGACAATGAGTAGACATGAGAATAGATACCACAAGACTCACTTCAAAAAGCTCTGGGATGTCCTTGAATGACGATTCCGCCATTCCGAAGGACAAGACGCTCTATCGACGAAGAAGTGTACCCTTCCAAAAAGGAAACTTCTTGCGATACACGTCGAGTTTGTGTCTGTTTGGTTTGAATGCTTTTGGTTTGGAACTCCCCAAAATGTTAGAGTTGCTTTTAGTACTCTCTGCTACTTGGCTCAACTTGACGCTCTGGAAATCTTTGCCCGGATGATTCGAATAAGGTCGTAGTCCTGGCGGCATGCCCTATTCCCGGATCTGGAATAAAGCAAAGCGTCAAATGGAAGTTTTGATCACTTCAAGTTCCAGTGTGCCACTGATCCTGCCAATTATCTGGAGAAAAGCAGCATTTGTAGGGATGAGTAAATAACTCAATGTATACTAGGACACGCAATGGTTTAGAAGTCAAACGAGTCGAGAATTTGTTTTATAAAAGCACGGACTTATTCAATATTCAATTTGAATGACAGCCGTGGCGAGAGCTTTGAAATCCATTAGTTTGACAGACAGTCTGCTCTCTTCCCCTTCAAAAGTCGATCCAGGTTGATGCCAAAGTAGTTCCAAAAGCCTTGTGGTCATACTGCGGCACTCAGGAGCTTGCTTCAAAAATCTCGTCTGCATAGATTACGGCAGAGTGACGATGAACCTGCAATTCCAATGTCACTGCTGCGTCAGGCTAGCACTAGCGCTTTGAGTGCTACAGCGTAGACAACGGTATCAAAGTGCTTCCCGCTTTCAGCAATTCTCAGCTGGGATTTTGGGTCTCATGACCTTCAATCTCCCCATTCAGCTCTTCAGAAGAGCTCTCACCCCTCGATTTGGAGCACATTTTTCATCTCTCACTACTAGTACAATGGGCACCCACACCGTTAAAACTGGCGAAAGACTCGCAAGACTTCGAGAGTTGATGAAGAAGAAGGATGTCAATGTGTATGTTGTACCGAGTGAAGATCAGCGTGAGTGATTGTGGTCTTGAAACTTGAATAAAGCCCACTGACTGATGACCTACGTGGTGTCTGTATAGATGGTAGCGAATATATCGCAAGTTGCGACGAGAGACGTGCTTTTATCTCTGGTTTTAACGGATCTGCAGGATGTGTATACCGTATTTCAACGTGATTAAGAGCACAGTTTTATTCAAACTACCATCGATTACATAGGATGTGCAGTCGTTACAGTCGACAAAGCCCTGATGTTCACCGATGGAAGATATTTCCTTCAAGCTGGGCAGCAACTCGACGAGTGAAAATCTATGTGTTGTCCAGTCGTTTGCTGCCCGCTAATGAGATCGTGCCAGGAATTGGACTTTGATGAAGCAGGGTCTTCCAGGTGAGTTTTTTTTCTACTTTTACAGTACATGATCTTAAGAGTATAATCTTCCAGACGTCCCTTCATGGCAGGAATATCTAACCAATGTCTGTTTACAAAGCCTTCCAAGCAAGTATTCTACTAACCTCCTCCAAGCACCTAGGCGAATCCTCCCGTATCGGAATAGACGCAACACTCATCACTTCAAGCGATTCAACCACCCTCTCCCAATCTCTCCTCAAAAAGAAATCCTCGCTCGTCTCCATCTCTCCAAACCTAATCGACCAAATCTGGGCATCCGACCGTCCCCCTCGCACCAAGAACCCCGTTTTTCATCTAAATGAAACATATTCTGGAGAATCCCACACATCCAAACTCGAGCGGCTTCGTACAACCTTGACTTCCGAGAAGAAGAAGAATACGTCTACGCCAGTCCCTCAAGCGCTCGTTGTAACAGCCCTCGACGATATAGCGTGGTTATTCAACCTCCGCGGATCCGACATCTCTTATAACCCAGTGTTCTTCTCCTACTCCGTCGTTCATTTCAACGGCGACAAAGCGAAAGCTGTTCTCTTTTTACAACGCGATGGCATTGAAGAGCTCCAAGCAACGCTAGGAGATTCAGTCGAGATTCGCGCATATAATGAGATCTGGGATTACTTGAAACAGTTGGGCGCTAATATCCGTGATGAAGCTAAAAGCAACGGTGTGGATCCACAGAAAGTCGTGTTGATTGCGGATAAAGCTAGTCTTGCTATCGCGCAGGCTGTAGGAGAGGTATTTGCTCACCTTCACCAAGAAGCATTGGTCTTTGACGCCGCTTTTCTTTAGGACATAGTTTCAGCGATACCTTCACCTGTCGCTGCGCTTAAAGCAATCAAAAACTCCGTTGAGCTCGATGGATTCAGACAATCTCATATTCGAGATGGCGCTGCTTTGGCGAGGTACTTTGCGTGGTTGGAAGAGACGCTGATTCAAGGCCAAACGGAGATCACGGAGTGGGAAGGGGCTGAACAACTAGAAAAGTTTCGAAGGTGTGTAGACCATGGGTCCCTATGATTCTCTTCACTGGATCTAATTCGCGAAGTGAGCTCCCGCTGTTCAAAGGCTTGAGCTTCGATACTATTTCTTCAACCGGTCCTAACGGAGGTGCGAATCCATTTCGTGTGCCTTGATACTGGTTGTATGCTCACAGCTTTGTCTGACAAAGCTATCATACACTATTCTCCTGAACCGAATGACTGTGCCGTGATAAAAAAGGATCAAGTACGTCTCAGCGTCTCTTCACATCAACTCCCGACTGAATGCTCTGTAGATCTATCTCTGCGACTCCGGAGGTGCGCTGCCGTCCTTACTCGCTTGCCATCGTATACCCCTACTGATTCTTTTCTCGTCTTCAGCTCAATATCTTGATGGAACCACTGACGTTACTAGGACCTGGGTGAGTCTGTTTTCCCGAGGGTAAATCAAATATCAGTGTATTAATGGATGCCTGCTGGCATTTTGGTACACCGACCGACGAGGAAAGACGTACGAATACGCGGGTTTTACAAGGGCATATCGCTATCGCCTCTGCGATCATACCAAATGGAACGACAGGTGAGCTGATACTCTGTTGATATTCGCTCATTGGGAAATTGACTACGCCTTTGGTAGGGTACATCATGTAAGGGTTCCTCGTTTACTCGCTTGGAAATGTGTTTTATAAACACTCATGAAATAGCGATTCGTGGGCGAGGAAAGCTTTATGGAAAGATGGTCTCGGTGTGTGGTTTCTTAAGATGCAACTGAAATAGTAACTCACCGGTGTGATATTACAGACTTCCGGTTCGCATAATCCCCCCTTTCACCATGAAACCACGCTCACTTTTCTTCCTCTCTTCGTAATGCAGACACAGCACAGGCCATGGCGTAGGCCATTTCCTTAACGTCCACGAAGGTCCGCACGGAATCGGGACACGTATCTGTACGCGCCTTTCGCGCCTCTTCACCTGCATATGCTAACCTGAATCTGATAGCAACAAACGCTACCCCACTCAAAGCAGGCATGATCGTCACCAACGAACCAGGATATTACGCAGATGGTAAATACGGCATTCGGATCGAGAACGTCATGCTCGTGAAGGAATGTAAAACTACAAAGTGGAATTTCGGAGAAAAGGGCTTTTTGAGTTTCGAGTCTGCTACGATGTATGTGTTTCTATTGTTTTTCCACCTCATGATCACATCCCTCATAACCTTGGTTATAGGTGTCCCATTCAGACGAAACTGGTTGACCAATCCTTGTTGTCCATTGATGGTGAGTTGCGTTGTCGTTTCTTCATTTATAATGCTCATGGCGCCTGGTTTACCGTTTCTCACAGAGAAAGAATGGTTGAATGAGTATCATAAGGAGGTTTGGGAAAAGGTCTCTCCGCTTTTGGGGAATGATGAGAGGGCGTTGAGGTGGTTGGAGAGGGAGTGTACACCGATATGAATAACATTCGTAGGTCGGGGTGTGAATGTATGGGATACGATTTGAGCCTCAGGTGGACGAGCCACTGATAATGCGATATGCTACTCGCTCGGTGAGAGCTGCCCAGCTTAGTTCTATCTCAACAACTCTCGTTTGGGGTTGGGAACTACTCAATTCAAATTCGTTAGCTATATACATTATCAACGTACAGTACAGTTTCGTTCTTCAGATAGAGTCAAGCGTTCAAATATTCAAAAACAATACGTAAGTAGTAGTAATTCAAAGGCAAGGGCAGCGAAGGATCTGTGTATATTGAAATCCCAGTAGGCAGGGTCCAACTTGAAAGCGCACCGCAAGAGGCTGTACATATGATATAGCAGTAAGGGTGGATAGAAATAAGAAAATCGGAAAGCGAGAAGCGAGAAGCAGCAAGTCACGGTAGTCGTATTGAGAGAGAGAGAGAAAGAGGGAAAGCACGAACGAAACCTATAGCTATAGCTAATAGCAATTTTTCAGTTCACATCACTCGAAAAGCACAATCAACATATCCCCGCATTCACAAATCAACCTCACCAGTAGTCAATCCACCCCCATCCCCATCCCCATCTTCCTTAGCAACTTCAGTCGTAGCAGGTAGATTCTGACTTTGCCCACGTGAATGCCCCTGCCCACTCTGCGCCAAACTCCCCGCTCGACTCCTCGTCGTCCCCGGACCTGCACCCGCAGACCTAGGAACCAAACTCCCCGTCTCAGCAACCCTCCCACCCCTCTCCACACTCGCTCTCCTACTAGCATTAGCACTAGCATTCGCACTAACACTCGCACTACTAATACTCCTCAAACTACCCGTTTCAGCAACGCGCCAATCGTGGCTTCCCCTCCTCGCATTAGAGTTTCGTCGACTGAGTGGCTCGACGGGAGAGAGTGATGGCTCGCGTGCGCCGGCACTCCCCATGTAGTAAGATACAGTTGGAGATCCGAAGGAGGACGATAGGGATGGTGGTGGGACTGAGGGGTACGTGAGGTTTCTCTGTCCACCTGTCATACCGCTTCCTATCCCACCTAAGCCTCCGGTAGGACCACCACCACTGTGTGGTGGATTGTAATAATACTGCATATGATTATGAATCGACGCAGACGAAGGCGGTGTAGTTAGGTTCGTCAGGTTACTCGTCAGACTCGCTGGGTCATAAGGTGATTCCGAAACAGAGGACGAAGATGCTGAAGCTGATGTGGGTGAATGAGAGAGTGGTGTTGTGCTTTCGGATATGAGATGGTTTAGAGGTTGACGATGATTTTGGGAGAATGGACGTGGGATGGGGACACCATTTAGTTGGCGTTGAGCTTGTTGATTGCCTGAGTTGGAGTGAGCTGGTGGATACGAGTATTGGACTGATGTTGATGGGCTCGAAAACGATGAAGATGAGCTCGAAGATGATAGTCGGTGGTGAGTTGGTTGAGAAAGTGGGTCCGCGGATGAGAGACCTATTAAATTGTCCACTGACTGCCCTAGCTATTACAAGTAAAATCGAATATCAGTTGAAGGCTCACTGAAAGTAAAAATACTGCTTACTCGATTTCGATGGTCAATAAGCTCTTCCCTGTAAATCTCATTCAACCTCGATATCCGAATATAATCCCTTTCAATATCAGACAACCGATTCCTCAACTGTTCGTTCTCCCTCCGCAGCGCTCCAAGCATGACTTCCACACTAGGATCGACGACACTGGTTCCAGCGGCCGTAGCTACTCCCCCATTAACGATCCCGTTTACAGCTCCGTGTCCATTGGCTCCAGCCCCGTTACCGTTAGCATGCGCTTGAGCCTGAGCCTGAGCCTGCTGCTGCTGAGTCCTAAGCGCAGCTAGCTCCCTCGACAACCTATTCACATGCGACTCCGATTCAGCTTCCAACGCGTTCTCCAGATCAATCTTTTCTTCACGAAGCTAGAGAAATGAAATCAACGACAAGATCAGCGAACATGTTCGGGTTATCTCTCGAGAAATTTGATGCAAACTCACCTTCTCCAACTTCCTCGACAAAACATTGATAATTCTCTCTTCCTCCGCCTCATACGCATTGATCAAGTTCTCTTGATTCTTCATGCTACTGCTACTTTGAGACAACGAGCTTGCAGAGGATAAGCGTCTAAGAGACACAGATGGTGACCGTGAGCGACTCGACATAGTTTCAAGGTCAGTGTGGGTGCAGTGTATGTGCAAATTCTGCTGTGTCTCCCTCAACGATTCCCTCGAACTGAATGTGTTACACCCCTAGCCAGTGCGCTGTCGATCTCGTCGTCGGCTTTCACTTCAGTCAAAATTTGATGCGTTATGATGGAGCAAAAGAAAGAGTTTTTCTCTGAGTCTTTCTTCGACGTTCGTTCACTACAGAAGAAAGAAAGGAGGCCGTAATTCCGTTTGCGGTCGCCGGGTCCGGCCAAAAGGCTCCACCTAGTTTCATTCCTTCCAATTTTAGGACTTACTATGTTGCAACACGTATGTCGTTCAAAGCTGATACCAAAGGGACCAGAAAGAGAAACGCCCTGTAAAGTAGGAATTGAAGCTTTAAAGTGTATACTCAACTCGCTGAATTGGTGTCTACTGTCTACCAACATGATCAGAGTTTGCGTTATACCTTGTAGCCGGCCTTGCACAGTACAGATTGACACCTTCAATGCACGAAACCCGGCACGGCGGCTGCACAAACGCAGGGCTCAAACATATCTCTCACCCTCACTGCCTTCTGATTCCGAGTTATGAAGATATGTCTTCCTGGACCATCACATCTGCCTCTATCTACTGATACATGGCCGCATTCACCTCACTAGCATGTTCCTAAATTAGGTACTGTTCGTCACCTGGTACATCCCTCACATTTCTACAACATATTGGCCCTGCATCTCCATGGATCTTTGTCCACTAGGACCACTACTCTCAGCAACTTGACCAAGTTCCTGTAGCTCAATTCCATCATCATCACCTGAATGAGGATCTCTTCTGTTCAAAGAATCCTCATGGACATGTGAAGACACTGGTGTGGTACCCTCTACAAACTCCAATGCTGTGAGTGTAGAATTTGCAGCTGGCCTCCTATTGTTATCCAAAGAGGACATCTCTGCCACAGAATCATTAATGAGAGATCTTCTAAATTCCACCAAGACTATGACTGCAAGAGGATACAATGCCTATGTGATTGGTAAGTGAGCTGAGTCTGTGTTGAAAGAGGTGATGAATCCATACTGAAGAAGAATCAAAAATTCTAATTAGAATGCCTTGAGCAATGAAGAAAGCATCACTTTGAGATACAGACTCTGGCAATATATTTAGTATCAAGAGGAGTAGTACAGTAGTCATCTGAGCATGATATGAGCAGATGATAATGTGTCAAAATTGGAACACTTCACCTGTATGCAGCCATAGGCAAGTCCTGATTCAACAATGAGTCCAAGAATTCTTTGAATATCATCCTTCTTCTTTCTTCCAATCTCAGGAAGAGATTTCTGATATCGCCTAAGCCAACATGAGCACCTCTATAATTTTGAAAAAGGAAACCTTACCAAGTCTTGATGTAAATCAACCCTGTTCCTAATACATTGACCCCAAAGCTAATGGCTATGCTGGCTATGTTGACTCCACTGTTAGCTTCATTACTGTCATCATCAAGAATACTAGCACTAGCAATATTTACTCCTATTTATTTTTTGTGAGTTTTAGTCATGTAAGAAACTCAATCTTACCAATATTAGCTAGCATAGTAAGAACAAGGCCCAACCTAACATACTGATTCATAGGCCACAATGCCCAGGCTCTCCATGCAATAGTTATATCACCAAGAATCTTATCAGGTGAATTTGACCATGAGTATAATAGTTAAGCAAAATTGGCTCACATTGAAAGTGAATATAAAGTTATCAATTAGTACGAGTGGTTGTATAAGGCTACTTGATCTGGCATGTCGATCATCCAGTGAAAGTGAGGGGTCTCCAATTAACCATTCTTTATGTAAAAGAATGTTAATGGCAAGACTATTAGCAGTAATCATGCCAAAAAGAAGACACAAGAGCCATGTAAGGGCAAGAAGTGTCTTTGTTGGCATACTCTTTAGCCCTTTATGCCTGGTATAATTGTAGAGTCAGTCCTTCTTTCACAGAATCCATAGCTACTTACCATAGTTTCTTTGAAATGAGGCAAGCAAGAATAATGACCAGGGCTATCAGAATAGTCATTATTTATAAAGAAGAAGATGTAAAATCCATACAAAATGAAAATGTATATATGCACACTTGTAAAGTGTCACTAAGTATACTGATACCAATGACTTGAAGAACAGCATCTTCATCTGGTGTCATCTTGAGTTCTGGGTTGTTGTTGTGAAAGAAGTGGCAGTCAATACTATCTGTCTGTATCATCCTGCCCATTTTATTGACATCTTAAGAATTAACAATCTGAAGTAATCAGATAGCACAATCATTGAAACAGTGTCTTATTATAACATTTATATGTGATCAAATAGATACCAAGTATGTTATGATCCATTTCACAATGGAATCACAAATCTGTGTTATTATCAACAAATCAGAATGGAAGAAAGCAAGATCCATATAAATATAGTATCTCAGTCTAGTTGATGGATGAGTTGAGAAGAGCTCTCAAGTGCCAAACAAATGAGGCTATGTCTGTCTATTTATTCACTGCCTGAGAAAGACATCTGAGAGTCAGATCATTCTGATTATATGTCCATATTATAAAGAAATATTTACACATATGCTTGGCTAGAAAAATAAAATGAGCATCCAATTACCTTATGGATTGATTGATATGCCTGAATAACACAATTTGTATCAAACCTCACACTTTTTTCAATAAATTCTGCTCTCAAAAGAGCTGATTTTGGCAATATTTGTTATATAGTGTGGTTTGAGAAGTTTTATTGGTTGCAGTGATGGTCTTACTTTTGTCAAGATAATAAAGAATATGTCAGTGGCACTATTATGTCATGTAAGAGTTGAGATTTGTGCAGAAAAATAATGACTTTCAAGTTATAGAGCTTGTTTCAGTCAATGTTGGGTATAATATTAATAATTTGACTGTCAGTATAATTGCAGACCACCACTGGGTCAAGAGAAATAATTCACAACTTAGAAAGTCTTGTTTATAGCCTACTGAACTAAAATAAAGTCTACAGACTTAAATCAGGAAAAACTCAGATTTGTGTAGTTGTTCAAGGCCAATTTCTTTAGAAAATCACCTAGATCTCAGCTGCATAATTCTATTTGCACATAGAATATGTTATATATAACTATGTATAAATACATATCCTGCTGAACTACCATATCTGTTTCTACCTACTTATATGCATTAACCTCACTAGCATATTGCTCCTTGTAGTACTGGTTTACCCACTGACATTCTTCACACTTCTTCTGTATTAAGAACCTCCATCTCCATAGGTCTTTGTCCACTATTCTCAGCAACTTGACAAAGATCCTGCAGCTCAATTCCATCATCATCATCATCACCTGAATGAGGATCCCTTCTGACCAAGGAACCCTCATGAACATGTGAAGACACTGGTGTGGTACCCTCTACAAACTTCAATGTTGTGAGTGTGGAGTTTGCAACTGGCCTTTAACTGTTATCCAAGGAGAAAGAGGACATCTCTGTCACAGTATCATCAATTGGAGATCTTCTGAATTTCACCAAGGCAATGACTGCAAGAAGATATAGTACCTATGGAACTGATTAGCAAGGATCTGAATTGGAAGGAGTGATGAATTCATACTGAGGCAGAATCAAAAATTCTGACCAGAATGTCTTGAGCAAAGAAGGCAGCATCACTTTGAGATACAGACTCTGGTAATTGATTCAATATCAATAAAAGTAGTATATAAACCAGCTAAGCACGGTATAAGCAGACTGTGATGTGTGTAAATTGAAAAACTTTACCTGTATGCAGCCATAGGCAAGTCCTGATTCAACAAGAAGTCCTAGAATTCTCTGAACATCACTCTTTTTCTTTCTTCCAATCCCAGAGAGAGATTTCTGATACTGCCTGAGCCAACATATAAGCACTTCTATATTTTTGAAAAAGGGAAACTTACCAAGCCTTTACATAAATCAGTCCTGTTCCTAATACATTGACTCCAAAACTGATAGCTATGCTGGCTATGTTCAGTTTGTTATATGATTCACTTTCACTTCCACTTTGAAGCATACTAGCAGCAGCAATATTTACTCCTATTTATTTTTTGTTAGTTATTATCATGTAAGAAACATAATCTTACCAATATTAGCTAGCATGATAAGAACAAGGCCTGATCTAATATACTGGTTCATGGGCCATACTACCCAGGCTCTCCAGACAATAGTCATATCACCAAAGAGAAGCTTGTTAGGTGAATTAGATTGTAAATACAATAGTTAAGCCAAATTGGCTCACATTGAAAGTGACTATGAAGTTTTGACATAGTGTAAGTGATGGCAAAAGGCTTTGTGATTTGGCATATCTGTCATTGAGTGAAAGTGAGGTATTTCCAATCAACCATTCTTTATATAAGAGAGTGTCCATGACAAGATTATTAGCAATATCTGTGGAAAAAAGAAGACACAAAAGACATGTAAGGGCAAACAGTGTCTTCTGAGGCATACTCTTCAGTCCTTGATGCCTGTATGTGTTACATAGTTCAGTCATTAAGTTGCTTCACAGAGTCTACAACTACTTACCACAGAGTTCTTAAAATGAGGCAAGCAAGTATTATAAATGGACCTATTAGAACATGGTCAGAGTTAGAAAGAGCAAGATGTAAACAATTTACCAAATAGAAGTGCATATATGCACATTTTAAAAGTGACACTAAGTATACTAATACCAATATCATGAAGAGCAGCATCTTCTTCGAGTGTCATCTTGAGTATTGGAGGCTGTTGTGAAAAGAGTGGGTCTGTATCCTGCTCATCTTATAAGAATAAAACATCAAATTGAGCCATCCAAAAATACAATGATCTGACAATAATCACACAGCACAATCACTGAAACAGAACATATCTTGTTGTAGCATTTTTAGATTCAAGTAAGTTTTCAAGTACATGATGTAAGTTTATTTCCAATCAATAGCTTTTCAATGTTTCATTATCATCACTCAATCAGATGCTATGCCAAAAGCAGATACCAATTATCCAGACAATATATTTGTAATGATCCATTCCATTAATCACATAACTGTATTTATCAATCTATTTGTACAAATCAAATACAAAACCAGTGCAATAGTGCCACAGTTGATGCACTGTGAGATGATCGGAAGAGCTCTCAAGTGCATCAGGATTAATTTTATTGGGAGCTAGGGCCTCCACTGCATGGGTAATCACAGTAAGTACAGTATATATCGAGAGATCCTGGCAGTAACTACTGTCAGTAGGGTTTTAAATTTTCAAAGTTTTGAACAGACCTTTGCTGTTGAAATTTGTACTTTGGCTTAGATGTAGAGAAAAACAATATCTAATGGCAGACTATGTCTATGGCAATGGTTCTAATATCTGCACTTACATCAGTTTGATTTGATAGGAGGGAGAGGAGGATATCTTAATTGGTTCAGATCCAAATGCTAAAACACTGGCTTAGTACCCAGATGCACTGTACAGTGCCACATATATAATTCTCAGGGTTTCACACTCACAAGCTTATGGATCACAGCCTTGAGGCTATGCCTGTGTATTCATTCACTGCCTGAGAAAGACATTTGAAAGCCACATTATTCTGATTATATGCCTATTTTATAAAGAAATATTTACACATAGGCTTGTCTAGAAAAATAGAATGAGCATTCAATTACCTTATGGATTGATTGATATGCCTGAATGGAACAATCTGTTTCAAACTTCACACTTTCTCCCATAAATCCTAATCTCAAGAAGAGCTGATTTCTGCAATGTTTGTCAATTAGTGTGGTTTAAGATATATTAGTAGCAGTGATTGTCTGACTTTTGTCAAGGTAATAAAGAATGTGTCAGTAGCACTATTATGTCATGTAAAGGTTGAAGTTTGCACAGAAAAATAATGACTTTCAAATTATAGAGCTTGTTTCAGTCAATGTTGGGTATAATATTCCATTACTCAACTGACAATATAATTGTAGGCCATCACTGGGTTAAGGAAAATGATATTCACAACTTTGAATATCTTGTTTATAGCCTATTAACCTAAAATACAGTCTATAGACTTAAAATAGGAAAAACTCAAACTTGTGGAGGTGGGCCAGGTGGCGCTGGCAGGTTACAGATTCTAACCTTCAAAAATAGACTGCTTGCTTAGGGCTATTCCCCTTGCTTGCACTCTCCTAGGGTGTACATCATTGAGCATTATCTGCTATTCACACGCTCACTCTGTGCATAGTATCTACTGATGTCTGACTGGTGTACACCCACAGAAAATCTTAGAGTATGTGAACTAAACAGCTGGACCTATGGATGAATTACCACCAGGAGTTGATGTTGTCACCTTCAACATAGTCACAGAGTATAATTTCCACAGTGACATTAAAGTTGAAGTCGGCTAATCACAGCTTGGCCTTTGTCCAGCCACTTATAGCCTGAGACGGGCAAAGCATACTGTCAATTCACAGTTCTAGAGCTGGGCATAGAGTGTCACTAATTAGGGAAGGGCAAATTAGGTGTTATAGTTAGGTTTCGTAACAATGTAAAAAATCACTTTTCTGGCCAAACAAGCAACAGCCTATGCAGATGGAGGTTCACAAATACAACCAGAAAAAGATATAGGGTTAGGGGTGAATAACTCTTTTATAGTAGTAATTTGAGCTGCCAAACTGTTCAAGAACAATGAATCCACATTGTTGTTGTGTCAAAAAGCCTTCTAAGAAAATGAAGTAGATACTGGATGTTCAACCATTGGAAAATGAACATCAAGGACTAGAGTCACCCCAGACTGCTAGTTAAGACATGAAACACACTTGTATCCACAATGTCTAAGTGTAGTAATTGTTACAGTACAGAATCTGGTACTTAGCAACTGTAACCAATGGATTATCCAAAGAGATACAAATTATGCCTCTCACTATGTGTTGGAATACCAGTGTTCCATACCAAATTGAGTTGGTCAGACCCACTCTCTAACAACTAGAGACTCTATCAAGTGTTGTTGACTGCAGTCCAAGGGATTGATGGACTTTCACTTCAATTAAACAACTATCTAAGTCCTTTGGACTGACTATATAAGTTCCAGCTAGTCTTGCTAACTCAGTTTGGCACTTTAAGACTGCTGAGAATATGGACAATCTGAAGATTGTATTACCAGAGAAATATTGTACATTGAGTACTATGTGAACATAATGTCACAAAGATGAAATGTTGCAATTTGTGTAACTAAGAAGTAGATTCTAAGTTACATCTGAACAAAGAAGTTAGATACTCAGCCATCATGATGTATAGAGTTAGATACTGGGTTATGAGTATATCTCTTAAAATCAGTATCTCTCTGACTTGATGAAAGATAAATACACTCTAACTGGAGGTCATAGACAAAATGTGGGATAGAATACTGTCCTAGGAGTAGCTGGGAGCTATTCTAAACAAGAAATATAAGCTGAGTACAAATCTGACCAAAGGAGATGTATAGGGGGTATAACTTGAATTAAACAGTTACTGTACCTTACTGTGGCTGATAGAAACAATGAAGCATGGTCTAGAGAAGCTCTAGAGCTTCTACACAACTCCTAATGCTGCCCTAGTAGAGGAGAATGTGCCAATTTTGGAGAAACTTATAGAGGACCAGATTTGCAATGCACTGAGGAGAATGTCAACTGTCATGATTCTGGCTATTAGTTACAGGTTCTGGACCTTTATTTAGATACCCTGGATATGCCCTAAACCTCTAGAATGTGGACAAAGCAATATATTTCTAATTTTATACCAATTTTATATCCAAGTGCCTACTTTTGAGACTATCTAACTGGAAAATTACCTACAAAACTATCTAAAAAGAATCCAATTTCCTACTCAATTGATACTTACTTATATTGACTCATTTACTGTTCAAAACACTCTATTATTTTTGAGATATATGTTTTATTTTATGGTATAGTACATATAGTCTGCAGTGTATCTATGTAGATTTTCTTAAGCCAGTACTGCCCAAAGCTTCAGGCCAAAGCAGGAAAACCGTCTTAGACAAAATAAAGCCTGGCTCTTTAGAGTCAGTTTGAGAAATATCCAGTTGTAAAAACTTCTGTAAAGTCCCTTGTGGCAGATAAATTGAGAGAGATACTGAATCTGTTGCTGATACTGCTGTTCTGTCTGTGCTGTCCTGCCTGCTGAAACTGTCTCTGCTGCTTCTGAAACTGTTTCCTGTCCTGTCTAACCATTGAATTGAGTTTGAACATTGAGATTGATTAACCTGAATCCCTCCTGAAACCTAAAAACCCTGACTTGTGCTCTGTCTGAATTTTGTGTTTGAGATACCCTCTGCGATTTTTTGTTCAGATTGAAAGAAAGACACTTGTACCTTGCATCTCCAAGTTCATTTGTTGTGTCTTACTGTGCAGAATCTCTGACAACAACAGTCACATCTCATCTCCATCATTTTGATTTGAGTTAGATAGTGCTCATTGAGTATCTATCTTGCTTATTTCATGGTCACTACATCGTTATAATTCATAATTTGTTTAGTTGTTCAAGGTCACTTTAGAAAAATCACCAAGATTCCAGCTGCTTAGTTCTATATTTGCACATATAATATGTTATGTATATGTCCACTTCTCACCACTATCTATGTATAGGTACATATCCTACTGGACTACCATATTTGTTTCTACCTACTTATATGCATTAACATCACTAGCATATTGCTCCTTGTAGTACTGGTTTACCCACTGACATTCTTCACACACCTATATTAAGATCCTCCATCTCCATAGGTCTTTGTCCACTACTCTCAGCAACTTGACCAAGATCTTGCAGCTCAATTCCATCATCATCATCACCTGAATGAGGACCCCTTCTGACCAAGGAATCCACATGAACATGTGAAGACACTGGTGTGGTACCCTCTACAAACTCCAATATTGTGAGTGTGGAGTTTGCAACTGGCCTTTGACTGCTATTCAAGGAGAAAGAGGACATCTCTGCCACAGTATCGTCAATTGGAGATTTTCTGAATTTCACCAATGCAATAACTGCAACAGGATACAGAATCTATGAGATTGATTAGTGAGTCTGTGTTTGAAGAAGTGAATAGATCCATACTGAGGAACGATCAAAAATTCTACCCAGGATTTCTGAAGCATAGAAAGCACTATCACTGTTAGATACAGACTCTGGCAATTGGTTCAATATTAATAAAAGTAGTATATAAACCAGCTAAGCACAGTATAAGCAGACTGTGATGTGTATAAAATTATGATACTTCACCTGTATGCAGCCATAGGCAAGTCCTGATTCAATAATGAGCCTAAAAATTCTCTGAACCTTCTTCTTCTTCTTCCTCTTTCTTCCAATTTCAGAGAGGGATTTCTGATACTGCCTGAGCCAACATATAAGCACTTCTATCATTTAAGAAGAGGAAAACTTACCAAGCCTTTACATAAATTAGTCCTGTTCCTAATACATTGACTCCAAAACTTATAGCTATGCTGGCTACATTGAGCCCATCATAGTTTTCACTGTTTTTGTTACTAGTAAGAATACTAGCACTAGCAACGTTTACTCCTATTCATTCCTTGTGAGTCCTTATTATCTGAGAAACTCAATCTTACCAATATTAGCTAGCATAGTAAGAACAAGGCCCAACCTAACATACTGATTTCTAGGCCACACTACCCAAGCTCTCCATGCAATGGTCATATCACCAAGAAGAAGCTTGACCAATGAATTAGATTATGGGTACATAGTTAAGTATAATTGGCTTACATTGAAAGTGGCTATGAAGCTATTAAGTAGAATTGGTTGTTTAAGGTTGTTTAATCCGGCATATCTATCATCCAGTGAAGATGAGGAGTTTCCAAAAAACCATTCTTTATAATAAAGAATGATAATGGCAAAAGCTTCAGCAATATCCATGGATATTAGAAGACACAAAAGACAAGTAAGGGCCAGGAGTGTCTTCTGTGGCTTAGTCTTCAGCCCTTGATGCCTGTATGTGTTACAGAGTTAATTATTACTTCACAGAGTCTATAGCTATGTACCACAGAGCCCTTAGAATAAGGCATGCCAGGACAAATATCAGAGCTATCAGAATAAGGTCAGACTAATAAGGAGCAAGGTGTAACACTCATACAAAATGAAAGTGCTTGTATGCAGAGACCCAAAGTGTGAGCAAGCATACTATTACCCATGTCTTGAAGAATAGCGTTGTCATCTGGTGTCATCTTGAGTATTGGGGGTTGTGAAAAAAGTGGTGGTCAATACCGTCTGTCTGTATTCTGCCCATCTTATAAGAATGAGATATCAGATTGAACAGTTCCAAAATACAATGATCTGATAGTAACCATTACAGCCATGAAACAGAACTTGTCTTGTTGTAGCATTTTTAGGAATCAAGTGAGCTCCCAAGTACATATTGATGATGATTCTATTTCTCAAATAGCTTTTCAAAGTTGGATTACCATTATTATACTGATATAGAATGAAAAATGCTATGCCAGGATCCAGACAATATGGGTGAATATATTTGTCATGCATTTATCTCATTCACTATATAACTGTATCTGTCGAAGTATTTGTGCATCAAAATCGGAACTGCAATAGTATCTCAGTGCCATAGTTAATGCATGAGATGAGAAGCGAGACCCAGACGATGTCAACTCAGGAAGCCAACTCCTTCCTCAGGCTACCATACATCATATTGGAGGTGAGACACACAGTCAATATCACAAAATTCTCATTTCTTCGCAACCACTTGAACCCGAAAACCTTGTGCAAGAATAGATGTACATGTGTGTGCATAGGACTTCCTGGTCTCGTGAATATATGCATATGTATACCTGCACGCCTCACTACCCTTCTGATTCAAGTTCATGAACATATGCCGGACAATCGTGCGCACAATACTACATTTCCTTACCTACTTTACGTTCAAACATGCGTTCAGTACCACGCGGTTCCTCTGTACACCCATCGCATTCTCTGTTCAAACCCCTCTATAAGCCCTCCAGCACGCTCAAATTCGAAACTTCTCTGTGTAGCCCACGTGCGTTCCATGGAATCTGATACATATTTTACATTGAGCTTGTCATGCGATTCCTCCGATGGATGGGTCTGGGTGGTTGTGTCATTGGTACATAAATGAAGAGTACGTCTCATCTCCAAGTTCATTGACCTACTCGCAATGGTGCTCAAGTTGTTCTTCGCGCAGGCACACCTCCTTCTAGCCTCAACACTCATCTCAATCCCAACATCTGTCAACGCAATGCGTTTCGCGACGTACAACCTCCGTTTCGATTCAATGCCAAACAATATCACAGTCCAGCAATCACTCGACGCTCTTCCTGATCCGCTTGTTCAGCCCCGTTTTTTGAATGTAACGACGGAGCAACCGTGGAGTACGAGGAGGATCAGGGTGGCGGAGTATTTGTTGAGTGAGGGTGTTGAGGTTGCTGGTAAGCATTCAGAGGGTGTTCCTCGTTTGGAGAGTATTTCGAGATTGATGGGAATCGTCAAGGCTTCCAGGAAGCTCTTGTACGACAAGTTGATGATCTAGCAGAACTGTTCGGCGATGACTGGGCTTGGGTATGTATAGTTCTCATCGCTTGACATCGCCCTGACGCATTATTGTATCAGATTGGTGTAGGACGCGACGATGGTGTCGACGCAGGAGAATTTAGTCCGATCTTCTACAAGAAGTATGTTACCCTGGCAAGCGATCCATTTCAGGCTGACCATCACGGTGCTATACAGATCATCACTCACACACGTCTCGAATGACACATTCTGGACTTCGTAAGTCCTTCCTTCATCTCCTTCTCCCATCAACTCACATCCAACCCCTCCTCTACAGAAACACCCCATTCGAACCCTCCAAATTCCCAGGCGCAGGTTCCTTCCGTCTCTGCACCGTAGCTCATTTCGTCACCACCGGCTCAACCCCACAAAACTTCACTCTCCTCAACACACACATGGACGACCAATCCGATGATCAACGTAGATTAGCCGCCTCGTTGATTCTGACAAGGGCGAGATTCGAAGCTGTTAATACGAGTGGGCCAGTTCTCGTTTCTGGGGATTTCAATAGGTCAGTGTGTTGCAACGTGCGTTGAATCCAGTTTAAACTCACCTACTCTCTCTCTCTCTTCCCTTAGCGAATCAACAGGCTCTTCATCCGGCGCATATTTGATCATAACAGGCGCTCTACCACCCGTCTCAATCAACCAAACGTTCGCAGATAAGTTCGCCGTTGGATCCTCGCAACAACCCAATTTTACGATGATTGATCTACGTGGCCAAGCACCGAGGAGTTTGGTTTCACAGAACTACGCGACGTTTACGGGGTTCACGCAGCCTGGTGATACGAGTGAGTGGACGAGGATTGATTTTTTGTTTGGGGGGAGTAATGGTGGTTGGTGAGTTGGTTCTTTGCTATTGTGAAGGTGTTCTGAGGTGTTGGCCTGACTATATGCTGATTGATATTTGATTATTTTTATTCATAGGACGGCGGACGCATATAAAGTGGGAACTTCGTTGTCTGACGATGGGACGCTAGCGAGTGATCATCGACCTGTGTTCGTGGATATTTCGTTTTGAGCCGTCAAGTTCGAGTTCAAGTTCACCGTGTGGCGGTTGGAAGGTAACTTTCCTGTCAGATGCAAAGAAGGAAATGTAAGAAAAGTAACTCAAATTCGAAACTTTGTTGTACGATTTGCACTTACACTGTACAGCCTGAATAAGAATCTCGTACAGTCCCCGACTGGTTTCTCCACTAATTTCCATAACGAAGTGTCCGCATTTCGAACGAACAACGCGGAGATGGGAAATATTTCCAATCACCTTTTCCATAGCTTTCTTGATTATAGGAGCACAGAACCTGGCTTTGATACGCAGGCTCGTACTTGCAAAAGGCGAGCCTGACTGGTTCGATATATGCGGGTACTCAAGACCCCAGAGTCTCCCGAGGGCGAGCTGAGAGGAGTACGTCAATGGTTGGGTGGGTGAAGAGGATGCACTTCGAGGGCCGTAAACTTGAGCTTGAAGCCATGTCGGGGTACTAAAAATGTGCCTTTGTCGTGATGCTCGAGAAAGCAAAAAGTAGCCTTGGGGTAAGAGTAACAGAGAAATACTAAATAGTGTTGGTACATTGGTGTACGGATCCACGGCCCGGATATTTCATATTCCCACGCATACTACCGCCGGCGGCATCAGACGTGCTTTGAACTGCTTTGAAATTTGAATGTGCTTACTGCTCGTTACACGCTTCAGCAATAATACACAAGTGGCATTGAACAACAAGAAATAATGCTCATGGCTTCAAGATAGTGCAATCTAAACAACAAGTAATATATTGATGAGTATACTACGTATACAAGAATTCAAGCAAATACCCAAATTTTTCAATTCCAAAAGTCCTCAAGTTCCTTCAAAAGAGTTCGCGTTCGGTTCAAAGTCGAGCCACCTCCGTAGGAAACCTTTCCAGATGTTCAAGTCCTTCCAGCTCACTCACGCGGCTCACCTGCCAACGCATCCCTCTTCTGCATCCTCTTAACCAGCGCTCTCTTCGCGCTCTCTTCGCTCTCATCCAACTCAGTCACCACCGACCCACACGACCTCATTGATCTCAACGACTTCATCGTTGACCTCCTCGATACCGGCTTGAGCTCATTCGATCTAGAAGAACCCCTCCGAACAGTACTCGGTCTCCTCGACAAACTCAAACTCGAACTTCTCGAACAGGTTTTGTTCGTTACGACAAGAGGCCCCTCTGACCTGTGCTGTTCAACTACAGATCCGGAACTGGACCGCGAATCCATTCGTACGGAGCTTCCAGCTTCCAGATCCAACGTCAACCCTAGTCCAAGTGATATCCCGAGGCCCGAGCCAGCTTCACTGTCAGTAAACGGATTCGGTAGCATCGGCAACGATGATTGGCGGGACTCCTCGATACACTGGTTTTCATCCTTCCCAGATACTTCTCGCTCCAATTCTGTCTCCTTCCCAACCAACTCCCCACCGAAATACTCCACACACTCGGTCTCCTTTAATTCCATCCTCGCCTTCCTCATACCTTCTTCCCTCTCCTTCTCCCTCTCCTTCCGTCGACTATCGCACCTAGTAGGTATCGCAGTGAGCCTATCATCACTCTCGTCTCCATACTCGAGCCTCACACGCCCCGACCCCGACCCTGCAGCGGCTTTCGCGACTGCATTGAACGCATTTATGAAATTGGCTTTGATCGATGCAGTCCACGTATCCTTCCCTCTCTCTCCTTCATGTAAAGACAGCGTCGGATACCTGCTAGTCTCCGCTGCATCTGCTTCCTGGTTCTCACCCAGAGCAGGCAAGGACTGTATTATCGAAAGACTTTCATTGTCCTCCTCGTTCGCATCCTTCGCTTCTTCCCGCTCTTCCCGCTCTTCTACCTTACTATCCACCGACGAAAACTGATCCGATGACGCATCAGCATCGCGACTAACACCGCCCAAAAGGCTTAAAAACCTCGGCCTCAGCATCGACTCCCTCGGCGTACCAAATTCTGGGTCTGATGGAAACTGCAAGCGTACACCTTGCGTTGCGGCCCCGTCATAGTTCGTCACCGGGTGTCCAGGAAGTGGAGGTAATGTATGCGGTGTACCATACGCAACAGTATCCCGCATCATACCAGGTCCCATCGGGCCCATTGTCAAATGCGATATCGGACTCGCCGTCGACAACGAATCTTCATCATGTGACATTACCGACAGGTGCTGTGACGATGCCGGAGGCATATGAATCGGATTCTGAAGAAAAGGATATGCTGCCGGAGGCGGAGACGGGATCAATGGCAACATCCTCCTCTTCACAGGCGAGGTCAGGCTCTCCAGATAACTCGGCGTCCTCTTCGGTTCACCCGCATCTCTATCACCTCTCGGCTCCCACGTATATTGTCCAGCGTGCTCCAACCCCAATCCTTTCTCTGGATCAGACCCAGAACTGAAATTGAAGGACATCGCTGAAACAGGGCGAGATCGCGCCCATGGCACGTCTATCGACCTCTTCCGTCGTCTACTCTTTCTCAAACGAATCCACCACCCTATGAGCGCGGCGATACATGCGATTACAACGATCGTTCCGAGGACGATGCCGACGTAGATTGGAGCAGTGTGGGAGATGAGGTTGGTTGTTGAAGACGCTGTATTCGCAGAGGTTGGGGAAGTTGGGGTGCTAGGAGAAGTCGAAGTCGAGGATGTGAGGGTTGGGGCTGAGATGTATGTGGATTCAGGCAATGATGAAGAGAAGGTGGAGGAATATATGCTACTGTCGGAGTCGGAGATCGTTGTAGTCGTGGTGGAAACTGAAATAGCGCTGGGTGCGCTTGTAGCAGACGAAGAAGTGGACACATCAGTGGGCGCAAAATTCGAGCTATTGAGCGTTGAGGTAGTAGTTGGAACTGCCTGAGAAGTAATACCCAGGGACGACGTGGAAGAACTGCCAGACGTTGGCGCCAGCGACGATGACACGCTCAGATCCGTTGTCCCAACAAAAATGGGTTGATTAATGAGCGTAGCCGTTACCGGGTCATATTCCTGCGGGGCAAGTAACGCTGCTTGATTTTGAATACCAGAATCAACGGCGAGATTAGACCCAATATTATTCCCGGAACCAGCAGCAGACTCGGTAGACATAAACGTCTGTGCGTGAACGTGATTATCTCGGCGATGAATAGCGTGTTGTATAGGGAGATGGGTCATGAATATATAATGAATATTTGAATGTTTTTGTCTAGGACTAGGAATGTACTGAAAGGAAGTGAAATAGAATGAAGAAAGGGCTTCCAGAGCAAGTATGCAGACTCGGCCGGCGAAGTGAGAGTTGGGAAGAAAGTACGAAAATGGCAGGTCGTCGTGATTTATACTGCTTTGACCGACGCGATCACGCGCTTTGCCATCTGCCAACTCACACGAGCAATATATCAAATTTCTCTCGACTTTTGGAGAATGCTACAGCTCTTATGAAGACCTTGTATCGATAAAGTACTTCGAAAATATTAATCTTTCTACACATCAAATCATACATTCTCTTACACAAAAGTGTGCAATGAATCAATCTACTGCAAACACCTATTCGCACCTTCAATTATTAGTACTACGTGATCTGAATGAGTATCCGCATTGCAACATCTGCAACATGGATCTCTTATTACTTTTAAAACAACCACGGGCCTACTACAACAGACAGAAAGTCAATTAGTCTACAACTTTTTAAAAAGGGGGAAATTCACAATACTCACATCTCCCTCGCGGCGGAATCTGCAAACAACTCTGATGAATCAAATTCAACGCCTTGACCGCATCCCTCCCATCTATAACACACGAAATATTAATCTCGCTCGCTCCCTGCGATATCATCTCGATATTGACATTCCCGTCACCTAGCGTGGTGAACATACGTCCAGCAATACCAACGAGATGACGCATTTGTTGTCCAACAAGAGATAGAATCGCCATATTCCTATGTACTGTCACCTGAAAGACAAAAGACAAATGCACATGCATGAGCTATGAATTCCGCGACAAGCAACTGAGCCAACTTGAAGGGGGCTAGCTCACCTCGCCGCTCTTCTTCAACTCCCTGACGAGTCTATCTAGCACTTTCTGCCCTAACCCATCCTCAATCGCCATACTCACATGCACCTCACTCGTGCTAATCAAATCTACTACGACCCCAAAGCGATCCAAGCACCCGAATATACCAGCGAGGAACCCATGTGAGACCGATTTGCGGTTCGAATTGACATTCACCACGAGGATACCTTCCTTGATGGTAACAGCAGTAGGAAGTTTCTTATGGTAAACGCTGCTGGCGTTGGGATTAAGGGAAGGTGATGACATAGCGTAGGACTGTGAAGGTACGATTGGTTGCTGCAGAGAGCCATTGGACGTTCCCTGCGTCTGTGATGCTTCATCGTCGTTGACAGGATCAGGATCAGGGAATATTACAGTCCCTTGTCCTGAGGGATTCTCAACATTCTTGATACGGATAGGCACCTTCTTGCGAATAGCCTATAGAGAAGTAATCAGTACCCCGAATGTCTATTCCCTACAAGGAATACCACAAGGGACATGAACACGACATAGCCTGCTCCATAGTGAACGGATGCACAACCTCGCTTCCATAATACGTCAACTCCGCTGCTTCGTCTGGGGTGATAATCGGCAACACTCTCGCGGTGGGCACCTTCCTTGGGTCGGCGGTGAATATTCCATCAACCTCTTTCCATATCTGCAATTCAGATGCTTCTAGACCAACGGCAAGGAGGGCAGATAGCAGGTCGGTGTAGCCGCGGCCGACTTGCATCAGAAGTGAACCGGGGATTGGACCGAAGAAACCAGTGTTTAATGCGAAAACGAAGGATGGAATGAATTAATGTCATATGGAAACAAGGAGGAATAGAAGTGAGATGCTGACCAGTGACCACGGGCACTCTACGACCACATTGCTTCACTCTCTCTGCGACGGCTTCTGCCACTTTGTCGTAGAAACTCTGATCCAGACTTCCATTGAGATGACCTTCATCGTCCACATCCGGTACGATGTTCTCCAATGACACATATTCTGCGTCGATTCCCTAGATGTAAACCGAGGAATGTTAGAAAACATGAATAGAAGTTAGAGCTGAAAAGAACGACCACTACCCACCTGATCTCTCAGAACGGCCGTCATGAATTTACACGCCAGCTTCTCTCCAAGCCCAATAATGCTATCTTTCGAGCGCGCCGATACCTCATCAATAACCTGCGAAGCGAACAGGAAACTCCTCAACCAATCGCAATCCCTGTCAATCTCCTCCTCAAGCTCCTGCCGTAGCTCATCACACTGTATACACTCTTTCGCCGCATTGAAATGTTCCTGCCGGATGAGGTCGACGGTAACATTGAACGACGGATGGGACTGCCCACGTTGAGGGACAGTCAGTGGTGTCAATGGCAAAGCGCCGCCGTTGGCATATTTCTCACCGGAGGATGACCTGCTACGGCCTGGTGTAAGTGGGGGAGATTGTGGAAGGTCTTTGATTTGTCCGAAGAGACCTAAAGAGAGAGGAGTGACTGTTCCTTCGACAGGCGAAGCTGAGGAAGATGCTGAGACAACTGGTTTGGGTCGTCGCATGAGGGCTTCAGCAGCGGATCGCAGGAGAAGATTGGTTGTGCCAAGTGCCTTTGTAGATCCTGAACGAGCCGAACATACGATAGCAACTTTGTTCGAGTCGATATAATTTCTGTTCAAGAGATTATCTTCGTTAATTCTTCGATACATATGTAACATACGACTCACGCTACAACATCTCTTGCAATCTGAACGGCAAATTTTCCAACACTCGTTCCGCCAAACTTTTGAACGAGCCACCCTGCAGAGGGGTCGATACAATTTTGATGAAGATTTGGAGGTGTTCTAGGGGGTGAAGACTCTGGAGAAGATGCAGATGAAGATGAAGATGAAATAGACATGGTAGATGATAACTAAGAAAAGAAAGTTGCGTTATAATGGATGTGTCGTGGATCTCATACAAAATTATATATGTTTGAAGAAAGTGGGATGGGGAGTCACAAGTCGTGAATTTAATTTTATATGTAGCACCGGTAAATTTCCTTCGAGTCATGCCTTCATATTCGCACGTGGCTCATTCAATCCTTCTGCCGCGGTCGACCGGCCCCAGAAGCAGCGGAGAGTCGAGGAAAGTCGGAAAGTCGGAAAGGTGGAGTAGGATGGTGAACGGAAGCCTAGATGAGTCGTAGGCGGCCACAGGAAAATTGGCTGGGCGCTACAATAATACACTTCCTTCCTTCATCGCTCGCCCTTCAGCACTCAGTACTAGTTCAGCAGATGATACAGTGCCCAGTCAATTCTATATAGCTTAAACGTTAGATATTCACTGTCTTTCAATTCCAGGTCAGCATTCGAGCATGCAGTAGTACATCTCTAGACCGGACCAAGACCGCGCGCTGAGCTGAATCCCCAAATCACTACATATGATGCATTTATAGTACAAGTTGATGATATATTCAATGCACGTCACGATACCCATCCTATAATAATAGCATCCCATGTATTGCTACAAGTATCATCTCAACAGCCCTCGAACAGATATTCCAGTAGATCCTGACGCACGATGCTCATCGAGTTCACGTCCATCGTCGTCCCCTAAATCGCGGGTGGAGTCAGTGTCAACAGCAGCAAGCTCCCGTTCTTTTCTTGCACGATCATCTTCACGTAAAGCAAGAACAAGGTCCCGTTCTTCGAGCGACTCTACCGCATCCTCTGCTGCTTCGATCATCTTTCGTAAAGCCTCTGAGGTATTAACAGAAGGGACAGTCAGTAAGCCGTTATTAAGACCAATATTAGAACCACTGACTTTCAATACTAAGCGTAAACAACGTCTACATCAAGCAATCAGCCTCCTTACACCCAGAAACCAAACGAACTAAAAACAACTCACATATCTTGCGTCCGCATCCTGTAATATCTCATGCTGTATCCTCTCCCCAAACTTCGTAGCACCCGAAATATCATCCAACAAGCTCCTCAAGCTCTCCGGCATCTTCTCTTTCGCTGATTCCGTAGGCGCGCCCGATATACCACTCACCCCTACATTCCCAGGCCCAACAAAGTACTCCATACTTTCATGAAACGTGCGTGCGTGATACAGGATCTGCCGCGGAAGCTCCTCGAGCCGCTGCTTAAGCCGACTCTGCACCTCCTGGACGATTATCTCACGTTCCTCGTCAGATACAGGAGGACTAAATGCATGTTTGCTGTCACCGACAAAAGACTCGCGCGGTCCAGGAGGTGACAACCCTGCACCAACGGAAGCGACAGATCTCTTCTTCTTGGGGGTGGAAGTTAAAGCTTTTTGTTTGGCTTTGTATTTGCTCACTGCTCTGTCGAACGTTTTGGTAGACTGGAGGGCCGTCTTGTAGCGAGAAGAGTAGGCTTCGGATATAACTATATTTCCAAGTCAGCATACCTTTGAACCAAGGAAAAGCTGGAACTGTATAACTGATATCAAGATAGTCATCGTAGCAACGCCCAAAAGGGCCCATACCACGAAGAAAGAGCGACCTGCAGGGGTCTTTGGTGCAAAGTCACCTTAAAAGACGACGTTTCATCAGAGCCCTTGACTATGAAGGAACAGATTTATACCTAGACCCAAAGTTGTAAAAGAAACGACACCTGGAGAAAAAATCAGTTTCCTATCCGGCATTTTAATGTCCAAACGACACCTACAAAAATACAACGCATTTCCAAAACTCCAATGTTCCGTCGCCGTAAATACTCCTGAACCAAGCTGGAAACTGTCAATGAAATCTATTTATGAATACGGAGCATGGCCTACCATCCAAAAGACAAGGAACAACATCCACACAACAGCCAGCCGTGCATAGAATGCCTTCTTTTCTTCACTCTCCATGCCCTGCCGATGAGCATCTTGTTTCTGCGAAAGCGACACCCTATATCTCGGTGTAGCAGTCTGACCTTGACCATCTCCTCTACCTTGATTGGAACCTTTAGGCTGTTTCTTCTGCTTCCAAGGGATATCCCCGTTCAACCATCCCGATTTATCAACCGCGAATGCGAAATTCCCTAACATAGCGACCATCCTACCCAACCGCGCATGAGTGAGCGGTATATCCTCCGGGTCACCTTCCTTCTGCGGATCCCGCACTGAACCAGGCAACCCAAAATAAGGACCGGAACCTGGTTCTCGCTCCCGTTCTTCCGGTCTAGTATCAGACATCCGTTGCTTCGCCCTCCACCGCCTCGAAAATCCAGGAGGTAATAAGTCATCCAATGGAACACCAGCTTCCATCGCTGCTGCCTTCAGCTGTGTCCCCGTCAGCCCCTCGAGGTTCAAGTGCATCCCACGCGGATGAGCTACCGCACCTAACCTCTTCGACTGAGTCCAAGGTAAAACCGTTTTCCCAAAATTGATCAACCACTCGAAATGAACCCAACCATCGAGCTCATCATGCCTCCAAATTGGCTGGCCTGCATCTCGGAGCCGCCATTCTACAGCTTCGCGCCAGCGAGCAGCCACGCGCCGCATCCACCGCTGGCGTTTGCGTCGCTGACGTACATCGTTCACTCGTTTTAAGTATCCCACTTCGAGAGCTTCGAGGACGGTTTCGCGCGTCAGGCTCACTGCCAGAGCTAGGTTTAAGATGCCGAAGACAGTATAGAAACATGTAAAGACTTTGGACCCCGTCGAGTCAGGAACGATGTCTCCGAAGCCTGGCAATAGGAATTAAGTGGGTGTCTGAAAAGGGCTGGTTTTCTGCCGCTCACCGACTGTTTCAATCAAGCATACCGTGAAGTAGAGCGCGTCAATGAACCTCAATTGAAGCATCACGGCCTGTACCAAGGCTCCGAGTGCGATGTACAACAGAAGAATAATGACTATGATAATAAGAGACCGCTGTCTGCGCGTCAACCCGCTGCCTAATAGAGTCGTCAGCAGGAATAACCTCAGTGTCCAGGATGGTGACTAACCACTGCTGGCAAAATCAGGAGTCCGAATGAGATCCACAACTAATGACCCGTTTGTTATTGAGGAGACTATCGTTGAACATACAGTCATCCAGAAGGATTGACCATATGTGAAACCATCATCGAAGCGATGCTCGACGCCAAAGACGATGACTGCGACAATATTGATCAAGTCTAGCAGAAAGGTCAGCAACGGGCGATCACGAGACGACGAGGTTTCCAAGCCAACTCACCGTGGATGGTAAGGAACACCACGCACGCAATTGTCATTAGCTTGACTTTCCTCTCCAGGAAACGCGCGATCAATGCAATATTGGCCAGTAGTGCAAAGGCAATACTAAATCCCAACCCAAAATCCAGAATGAAAGTATTAGGCCGGTTTTCAACAATCTTGTCATCCTCCGTGCGGATGTACCAGTGTTGAGTGAGACCCGGTATCTCTAGTAAGATAGAGAAGGGAATGAGGACGCCAGATAGGATAGGTGTATAACGATAATTTGGAACAAAGGTTTTTCTATCGGAGTCCGAGTCTGGAGGATACAAGAACGTTTTGAATTTTTGCCACCATTGGGGCAGTTTAGCACGAAGAGAAGTATCTGCAAAGAACGAAGACAAGGTTTCGGCATGCATGAGTCGTCGCCGTGAGGAATACTGCGGTTTATCGTCATCAATATCCTGCTCATAATCGCTGTCGTCTTGTTCTTGGTCCGGTGAGGCCTCAGTCCAAGAAGACCCAGAGGGTGTCGTAGCATCTCGTGTTCCTTCGTGACTCTGTTCGTTAATGGCCTTCTCTACGTCCTTATCTTTCCCGTTCCCTGAATTCAAAGAGAAAGGATGAGCCAAGACGCCGAGTATTTGCCTGGACATTGCTTGACCGGGTCTTGTGTAATGAAGTGAGCGTTAAAGTGCGTGAAAGTTGTGGGTGAGAGAGTACAGATGAATATGAAGATTGGAAGAGATGAATTGGGACAATCTATCCTCCAACGTTCCACATTTGTTGCGGGAGTAAGGATGATAAAATGTAATGTCGATGCATATTTGCAAAGTCCAAATGGCCCGCCCGGCGCCAGTTGCTGAAAGTGGCATAGACGCACGTGGAGGCGCTCACCCAAAGTAGTTACTCCACGAATTACTGGGGTTCTTTTCTCATTTCCTCCTCGTTTTCTCTTCAATATCTTATCTACAATGTCAATTGGCTAGCGGGCCTTGGATTGGGTTATATGATTTACAGATTATACGTGCGCTGTTTGGATTCATTCACTGCGGAACTATCATCGCCATTTCGCATTGAAGATCAAACGAATCATGGCTGCTTTGTTCAGCCTTTGGCGCGATGAGAGTAAATACTAGCATATCTTGCTCTGCGAAGCGACAATGGTGATCGTCGGACGAGAAGGTGGACTACACTGACCGCACGTTTACGGTTTCATCGATTAAGATTTATGGTTTATGAAGAATGATAACGCACAGAGTCAGGAGGTACTGTCAGCGGCATACAAATATGAGATTCGGGAACGAGGCAAGTTATCGTATATCCTTTATCGCACACCTCTGTCTGACAGTGACTGCTTTGTCCTCTATACAGATAATGGATAGATAATCGTAGGACATGTTTGTCCTTTTCAAACACAAGGGCCGTGGCAGAATCACAGTTGGCTTCATCTTCGTGCGATTAGAAGGTTGAGCATCATATTCCTTCTCTGCATGTCCCTGAATTGATCGGCCATCTATGTACAGGTCGACACGAAAGATATTGAGGATGAATCCAGTAGTGTAGTAACCTTGAATGTTGCTACAATTTCAGACGAAACCTTTGACGGACAACACAGTCACTCCTTTGGCCAAGCCTCAAAGCAATGTCTATGCTTTTATAAATCCTATGTAATAACAGTAATTCCCACCAGTACTTCAACTTCTCAGTGGCCTCGTTTTGGGTGAGCTTTTGTAATGCTCTCGGCATTCTGTACAAAATTACTGATCATGATGCCCCGACCCTGCATTTCAGCATCGAATCTTATTTCCATGGGGCGTGAAAGGTTGTACTGTGGACATCTTTTGCCTCTTCATCCTCGCGATATACACCCACCTGTTAGGCTGCTTTGGTGTGTGGGCCAGCAGTGGGTCCTGGGCTCTGTGGGATTAGGATTCATGTCCGGATCCTCGCTGCTTGGCCTCGTGTTTAGCCAAAATATAATTGATATCGAGGATCATTCATATATTCTCAGGGTCAAAATGATATAAAGGGCGAAAACACCCATTCTCCTTCTCTCAACCATCCGTTTATCCTCAACCATGACAGACGCTCGCGCCTGTCCCAATGTTCTTGCCCATGGCACTTGCAATGATTCCTCATGCAAGTATGAACATAATGTGTACAATTGCGAGCTTTGTACTATGGTTTTTGATAACCGAAGCGGGTACGATGCTCACGTTGCGTCTCGGCAACATGTCAATCGAACCAGGGGCGAGCCTGGTATACTTTTGTTCTGTCCTCTTTGTCGAAAGTACATTCCTGGAATGAAGAACTGGAGTGCTCATACAAGTGGCAACCAACATATTACACGAGCCACTCGACAAGGAGTTTCTCCCGATATCCAACCTGAGGAGCCTGAGGTTGTCCCCGGACACCAATTCTGCGTTACGTGCAACCGACACATCTTAGACAGGTACTGGGCAAACCACCCCAGTTCACCTGCGCACAAAAATCGGGAGCAATTCGTCTCTTTTAGCTCTGCGCTAGAGGAAGCTGAAATGGATAAGAATGGTGTGAGTGTAGCCGGGAGTTTCGATTTCAAGATTATCGATCCTACTGTTGCGTCCACTGGTCTCATGCTCCGCGCGACGATTCAGACAAGTGTACCCTCGTCACGAATCGCTCTTGTCGAGTTCAAGCTAGCATCGTCAAAAGGAAGGCGGACCGCATCTCCGTGAGTTTCTTTTTCCAATCGCAGCCTGTTCTTCTGTCTATCAAACGTATTCTGATTCTTCCTACAGGTTCACGGTCTCAGTCGAGGGCGCCAGTCAAATCCTCACGTACCGTTCGCCGTTACGGCTGTCGGTGACGATGCGTCAAGCATACTTTGGTCGAAGCGTAGACCGTCTTGAACTTCTGTTTGAGGATCTGCAGCTTAAAAAACGATTCATGATATCGCGAACTCTTGAGGTCATCGTTGGCAGCAAAGAGGATCACGATTTGCTAAAGCCTCGGGCTCCTTATGTCCCACGTAAACGAACAACACGTCAGGAAGAGAAGGATATAGTGGAGGGTGAATTCCCGCCATCGACCAAGGCGATTCCCTACGTCGACCGCTTACCACATTCCTTTATGCCGAAGCATCTTATCACGACTCTAGAGAATGGCTCGACGAAGGACAAGTTGGCTCGGCTCAAGAGACTCTATCTTCCAAGAGTTGTGAATAGCGAAACGTATGCTAAACATTTCAAACACCTTCTGTGGGCGGAAGAATTTCAGATGGAGTAAGGGTTTTGATAAATCACTTCGTTCCAGTGTCTCATTAGTTTCGTATCCAGTCGTGACTTGGAGTATTATGACATACCAAGCGCACAACTCAAGAAATTCAACAACTACTACTAGTAAGGCTCCTCTGTGATCTTCTCTGCCTTTGTATTTGCTGATCATTACCTTGGTGTTTAGTCTCGATGTTCCGGGTCTTGCTGAGAAGAGGCCGAGCGTGCTAGTTGGTCAGTTATACCACTCGGTCGCTCGCTGATAACGTTGAACATCGTTGACAGGTGATCGCATCCTGGTACACCGACAGGGTACTGCTGAAGGGCATTGGTATGAGGGTGGCGTCCATGTCGTACGCAAGGAAGAAGTTGGACTTAGATTCAACCGGTCGTTTGTTGCTTCGCCAAGTGACCGGTCCCTAGTTCGTTTCAAGCTAAACCGGTACCCTATGCGTCGCCAACACCAGGCGATGGACTACGCCTTCTCGCAAGACCGGGCCCTGTTTCCGGTTGGCCTACATCTTCCAGGAACGCCATACCCGAGGGCGACTACATCTAGAATGAGATTGCGAAATCAGCTAATCGGAGGCAACATTCCCCAACTTCAGGCGGTCGTCTCTATTGCGCGACAACCACCGGGATCTGTTCCATTCGTCATTTTTGGCCCGTAAGTCCTTGAGTATGTGCAGTTCCGCTTGTATTCTTACTATTTGTTTCTCCTAGGCCCGGAACGGGAAAGACTGTCACCATGGTTGAGGCCATTTTCCAAGTCCTCGACTCTAGTCCTACAGCACGCGTCTTAGCTTGTGCTCCGTCGAATTCCGCCGCTGATCTGATCACGTCGAGGCTCAAATCCTTGTCAGTGGATGAGCTCTTCCGTGCTTATGCGCCCTCGCGAAACAAGGAGCAGGTACCCATCGATGTGCTGCCTTTCACATACCAAAATAGTGATGGGCACTTCTCAGTGCCTTTGCTGACAAGAATGAAGCGTTTCCGAGTCATCGTCACTACGTGTGTCTCAGCTAACATCGTATCAGGCATCGGTATTACTCGAGGTCACTACTCTCATATATTTGTCGATGAAGCTGGGCAGGCTACAGAGCCTGAGGCTATGATTGCCATCAAGACCATGGCGGACAACAAGACCAACATCATACTCTCTGGTGATCCCAAGCAACTTGGGCCTATTATCCGGTCAGGCATTGCACGAGAGCTGGGCTTAGAGACATCGTACCTCGAGAGGCTCATGAAGCGGGATATATACGATGAAGTCGCTGGGTATGGAAAATGGTGCGTTAGAATCTTTGTCGGTAGACTTTTATGTGAATCTGATAGTAGTCCGTAGCGTCGTGAAGCTTGTGAAGAACTTCCGTTCTCACAATGCCATTCTCAAGTTCCCGAACGAACGTTTCTACCGTGGCGATCTGCAGGCTTGTGGTGACGCCAAAGTCATCAATTCTTACCTCGATTCTCCACATGTCATCTCGAAGAAATTCCCTATCGTCTTTCATGCTATTTCAGGCAAAGATGACCGAGAGGCTTCATCTCCTTCGTTCTTCAATATCGATGAGGTGACTTTGGTCAAGTCCTTGATTCAAAAGCTGCGTTCGGACCGCAAGATACGCATTAGTACGTTGGTTGTGTTGTCTTCAAAACTATTTATTGACTCTATTTTACAGCTGACAATGATATCGGTGTTATTGCCCCGTATCATGCACAAGTTTTGAAGCTTCGAAATGCTCTCCGAAGTGTGGCTGATGCAGTCAAGGTTGGGAGTGTTGAGGAGTTCCAAGGCCAAGTAAGCGTGTTTATCATGTCATATAGTCTTTTGGGTGTTAGTTGATGAAATCATGCAGGAACGACGCGTGATCATTGTTTCCACCGTTAGGAGTAGCAAGGAGTTCGTCGAGTACGATCTAAAGCATACCCTTGGGTTTGTTGCCAACCCTCGGCGATTCAATGGTGAGCTCGCACTTTTTCCGTTCCATGGCAATTCAAGTATTGACTATCCTACTTTGTATAGTCGCTGTCACGCGTGCACAGGCTCTCCTATACATCGTCGGTGACCCTTCCGTATTGTCGCTAGATCCATTGTGGCGCTCTTTACTCAATTACATACATGAAAATGGCGGGTGGACTGGTCAGCCACCGACTTGGGATACATCCGCGTCGGTGGAAGAGACTGGAGGGTATGACTCTGTCATACGTGAGGCTGCACGAGATGACATGAATGAGTTCACGCGGTTGATGGAATCCTTGACGTTGAACGGTGTCGAGGCAGCGGCAGATGATGACGGTGATGCCGCGAATATAGACCGCCCATGGAACGAAATGGAGTAGTGTCTACATTTTCTTGCTTTTGTATATCCTGATTATCGTGTCATGTTGAACGAATATTATGGAGGAGGTCCGGTCCGGTCTAGTTGTGCGAGTCCGCGCCACACAGCTCAAAACGTTCACCAGCACTATAAAGATACGATTTCCCAACGAGTTCCAGCTGACTTCATGTACGAAGAACGTTGCGCTACGAGTGTCCTCAAAACTGAAGTAGTGTGTAGATTCAAAAGGTGCGAATTGTGTCTTGTTAAATGGATTGGCTCCCAAGAATATTGATTTTTAGTATATGGCTCGCTCTCAGGCTCTGATGGTTGCTCCACCAGCGAAGTCTCTTTTTGGATGATCCTTGAGTCAGCGGATTACCCAAGCCTTCACAGGAAACGGCGGCCTCTCCCACTCGGGATTCTCCAGGGGGGACTATGAATACTTCAATGGCTGGGAGGGAAATGTATCTGGAAGCGTGTCTAACGACACCTGATATGCAAAAGTGCGTACCATGGTCGAAAGATTTGACCCAAAAACCCACCTTTTGCGTATGACCAGAATGGTTTTTCTTTCCCTTGTCCTTGACTCAGCTGCTGGTCAGGAGCTATGCGACCAGTCTCATAAGATGACTTGTTACTCAATTTTGGTACCTTGAATGCCATCATGCCACTTCCCGTCACTCCTCTCTTCATCAACGGTGAACAAGTACCAAGCCGCACTGGGGATACCTTCGAAGTGAGAAATCCATCCTCGAATACAGTTGTTGGTCTCTCGGCGTCTGCATCCAGTGAGGACTGCAAAGCAGCAATCACGGCTGCAGGCAACGCTCTCAAGCATTGGGAGCAATGGAAAGTGATCGATCGTTGCCAAGTCTTCCTGAGGGCTGCAGACATCGTCAAGACCGATAAATACAAGAAGATGATTGTACAAGCGAATCAGGAAGAAACTGCCGCCTCTCCTTCGATGAGCTTGTTCAACTGGTTTGCATCTGAAACTCTACTCCGCGAAACCGCAGCATATGCTGGTGCCCTGCACGGGGAATCTCTTCCATCTGAGAGAGTAAAGGGGGCAATGGTAGTAACACATCGTAGGGCTATGGGTGTGATGTACGTGCTCTCGAGTTAACCAGTATCTCTTGGCTGACGAGCAGCGTACAATAGATTGTGTATGGCCCCTTGGAATGCGCCAACCGTCCTGACTTTTCGAGCGATTGCCACACCAATACTTAGTGGTAACACTGTCGTCTTTCGTTCCTCAGAATTGTCGCCCCGAAGCCAGGCCATCATTACTGAAGTTTTTAAGGAGGCTGGTCTACCGGCCGGTGTTCTCAACTTTATCTCTACCTCCCGAGAAACTACCCCAGCTTTGGTCGCGGAAATGATTGCTTCACTTTGGTCCGCAAGATTAACGTACGTAGAGCACCTTGTTTTGTACGACTATCTGGCAACCTCATAACACTCGCCACCAGTTCACCGGAAGCGACCGAGTGGGCAGAATTATTGCGATGGAGGCCGCAAAGCACCTAAAGCCTTGCACTCTGGAGCTAGGGGGCAAGGCTCCAGCCATAGTATGTCCTGTCACCCATTTTTGGTTATCAAGCTCCGATATCTGTCACAGGTTTTAGAGGATGCCGATCTAGACGAAGCAGCCAAGGCTGTTGTTATGGGTGCAATGCTACACTCAGGTCAAATATGTATGTCAACTGAGCGTATCATCGTGCAGCGCTCAGTATTCGATATGTTCTCCAAGAAGGTTTGCGAGCTAGCGAGCTCGCTAAAAGCTGGAGATGTTGAAACAGACAAGACCGTTAAATTGACTGGATTGTTCTCGGAGGCTTCGGCTGAGAATGTTGTGAGCATGGTTAGGGAGGCGCAGGCTGAGGGTGCTCGCATCCTTGTTGGCGACCTTGCGAGAGCAGGAAACGTAGTTCAACCCCATGTGGTGACTGATGTCAAGCCAGGCATGAGGTTATGGGAACGTGAAACTTTTGGACCAGGTGTGATTCCAATTAAAACATAGCTGCTTAGGGTGCAAGCTAACCTGTTGTCATCAGTTGTCATACTGTCAGCTGCGGACAATGTTGACGAAGCAGTGGAGTTGGCCAATGCATCCGACTATTCGCTGACGTCGTCTTTGTGGACGAACAATCTTTACTTGGCCCAAGACGTTGCATTTCGTCTGCATGCAGGTGCTCCCCGTTTCATCTTGCTCCAAAGAACGTATCCTGATAATTCCTACAGGGTATACAAACATCAACGGAAGCACTATCCATTCGGAGGGTTCTTATGGTCTATTAGGACTCGGGTAAGCGCCCGGATTGTTAAGCTTGACCCAATGCTGAACACTTGAGGTCTTTAAAGTGGTTCTTCTGGATACGGTCGGTTTTCTGTTGAGGATTTTACGGATCGGCGAGTCATTGTCACTCATCCTCGCAAGGGAAACTACCCTCTGTTCGATTGAAGGAGTATAAATGCCATGGAGGAGCTCATCTCCTACTGCAACAGTTGTGCATGCATAGTCTAATTTTGATACGGACACATTGATTGTGTTTTACATCTATACCTGCGTCTCCTGCATGTAAGACACTTCTGGGATCGGCGTTATTATCGTGCCTGAGCGGTGGCGGTAGGACTTGACCGGAGTCAATTCGATATCCTAAAAGCATATATGTGCGACTGTATAGAAATGTAACAGAGGTTCTAGTACATACCTTGCGAGAGTCTGAAATTGTTGATCGCCGGGTAGGAGTGGATCGATTCACGCTAACTTGGAGCTAAACGTTCCGTATCAGCGACGGAACTGGCAGTGAGGTGAAAAAGTGCACTACCTCCATGCCAGAAGCAGTACGAGACCTCGTGCGGGAAATAGATGAACCTGAACTTTCGTTGTTCACATGTACTAAACCGATTTTGCGCCGATGAGATGGTCTGGAGTTCAAACTGGGATGATTGTGAGCGGCGTTCTTTCAGTCTCCAGTATTGCCAAATCACCTCGCCAATAATGAATTGGAGTATACTATGGACAACGCAATTAGTAAGGTATCATCATGACCCTGAAGAAATCCTAGCTACATTTCGCCAGCGAAAGATATACAGCAAACCAGACATCTTCAATTGCGAAATCATTAGTAAAGTGGAAGAGTCTTCGACACAGATGGGAACCCACGCACAATTGAACTTCATCGTCTGAAACTAATGCGCCGAGGATCAGAGTGTGATGGACCTCCATTTGATAGAAGAACTTACACAGATGAGAACAGTAACTGATGTGATGCTAGTTTCATCATGATACAGCGTTGAATGAAAATGCACAGTTCACATGTTTTGAAAATTACCTGGTCACTAATCCTGTTTCTGGGATAGGATTCTGGTCAAATAGCGACACCAGGCTGTAGACAAGGAACTTACCAATAACCCATAAAAGTAGCCGGTTCAGAAGCTGCGTCGAGCTACAAATATGGTAAGAATCAGAGAAGAGACATCGTCTGAGATGGCATAGACGTACGTCTGCAGCGTCACGGGCGTAGCGAACCGTTTCAAGTAGTAGCAGAGAGTTGCGGCGATCAGTATATCCACCGTAGCGCCTAGCGCCAAACACGCAGTGAGCAACCAGCCCCAATTTCGTTGAAAGTCAAAGTTATTCGGTTCTCGAGGGACATCTAGGAAACTTTCATAGCTGAGGACAAGCCCGGCTAATAGATGTAAGGCGGTGAGGGCCCATCCTGCTATAGCGAGGTATACCTTGCCACTGAGTCTGCGTATCTGCTCCACGTAATAACCCTTGATTGTGCCTCTCAGTTTCTAGACGATGATAATTATATGGCAAACGAACCTGGACTACAGTGGTGATGACTGTTTCAAGTAGGCTGCAAATTGATATAGGATAAGAATTGCCAGGTTTATCCAGAAGGTCAGCGTTTGTGATCGTGGCCTCATACACTGACTGTACAGCGCTGATGGCATGACCAAACTCGAGGCACCTGCGACTCCGCAATACTGGTGAGCTCCAGCACAATGGTCAAACCAATAGACTGACAAAATAAATAGAACCTACGAAAGTCAGCATTTAAGAAAGTCAGCTAGAGAACAAATGCTCACAAGTAGCACAAGAAAAATTGAATCATTTTCGCAATTTTTGAAATAGAGATGTCCCTGCATCACAACGACACCGAACATGAAGATACTCAAGAAGGCGCCAATTTCCAGGGCACCGAGTAAATCTGGAGACGCGAAGCCTGGAGGCATAGGGAAGATGTAAGTATGTGGAACAGGACGGAAGCGAAGAAAAAGAAAGTAGGCACCTTGACATCAGCACCAAGTCGAAGTATCTTATACTTTATGATCGATGTGGTTGTCCTGGGCCTCTTCCCAGTGATGATCGCGAACACAGCGACATATCAACCAGTTCGCTGGAAATGAATGCAACTTTTAATACATAGAGTATCAGCAAATGATGCGTTTCTCGACATAACAGCAATTGATAGAAAGTTGAAACCTATGCCGTTCTAAGGAAGTGAGATGTAAATCCCACAATGTCGAGTCTTCGAAGTACCCAGTCTCATCAACAATGATGTACTCGGAGCCGTTGTTGTAGTCGTATCACAGAGACAGGTGATGATCATGATACCCATATACACAATTGTAAGAGAAAATATTGAATTCTTCGCAACATAAATAATACATTGTGCGGGTACATTACCATCTGAGAAGGAAACAGTAAGTACATTTGCAGTCAGAAATAACTGGAAGGTGATGAGAGTATCAGAGAAGCCGTGATTTTCTTTTTCCTTGCTAGCACAAAGCCTCGGAATCGGTGACATTACACCAGAACGGCGCAACGCACACGCCTTCCATAGGGAAGGGATGCACGAGGCTAGGTGACAGACAAGGACTCAAAGAATGGATGAACTTGTTTTCATCCGGAGGGGCGGTGCGAAATAGCAGACTTACAATAACCGTATCTAGCCCGTTCAATGATTAAGACAACGAGCCGACAACCTGAAGTAGATATGGTCAGCGAACGAAGAAAGTAAAACCGAATGAAGGTAAAGAAAGTCAGAGAAGAGTTTTGGTATGAGGTATCCACAAGAGATTGATTATTCTCGTTCGGAAGCAGAACTGAATAAGTGTTCATCACAATGCGCAGGTTGCGCATGCGAAAAAAGAATCATGAACTCACCACAAGAGACCGTTGAAGGGAAACAGAAAGCCAGGAAGAAAGCAGACGAAAGACATGAAAGAAAGGCTGATTCTTTTTGTGACTGTACAGTTGCTTTAGAACTCCGATGACGGAGAATGAATGTGACCCTTGCATAAAGGTCACGCATGGTCATACATAATTTCTTCCTCTCTCTCGCTCTTCTGGTGTCTCTCAGCTTTCTTTCTTCCTCTGCGCAAAATTTACTTACATGGAATAGGTGAGAACTGGCTCTATTTATGTTCGATGATGATTCTTTCCATCTCCGAGTTGGTGAAGTTCATTCAAATGATCCTTTCTCGTAACATGCATCACCAACTGAAATTTCAACATTTTCCCTCCTTGCTTCTACCTTTGATTTTACATTGTACTGATCCTTTCTTTTCCCTCCTTGCTCTCAGGTTAGTAGTTGTCATCACTTGATGCTCGGCTTGTGACGAAGTTTGTTGGCGGGCGACGAAACAAACTATGGGCCCAATGCTGACACACACCACCCGCTGAAGCAATAATGATGGTTCTGTATAGCTGCTGAATCGCTTTGCTTATACTCCGCATCGACAGGGTGATACTTTTTTGTTTGACATTGGAACCCGGAAGGTGAGCATTTTTGGACTTTTTTCTTTTTTCTTTTATGATGTTTCCAAATTATATACAAGCATATGTCCGACATTCATGAAGGATAATGTTCTATGTCTGAATTCTGTTCTGACTTACTTCCGTGGATCATATGTATTGACGCTTTTCAATAGGGCCTCCCCGCTTCTTCCAGCTTGTCTAAAACTTGTGTAGTTGTAGCTGTGCATATGAACCACTAATAGAATATATGCATGGTACCCTACGTATGTCGGAGCTACATCCTGAGCCACCCATGATATGAGTGCCGCTGAAATGCTTGCCCACAAACCACAGCCCCTCGAGGAGCACTGTGTTGACAGTCTCGAGTTACATGCATTTCGGCTTTAAAGTTTAAATAAGTGCTAGCCGTCACTTAAAAGCTCAAATCTTTGAAGTTTGAAGGGACATGTATTGTCACGTCTCTTCCAACGAACTAAAACATACAGCGAAAGAAGAAAAGAAAATCCAGGTCCGAAAGATATAGATCCAAAAAAAAAGTAATACGGAAAGGGGAACACTGCAGCAGGAAAGCTATGAAATTAAAGAAGACCTCTCGAGCCAATCCGTCAGCTGGTATTCCAAACCATGAAAAGAGGGCCAAAGGGTGATTGACGTCCACAGAAAGGCTACTATCCCTATGTATATTGTGTACCCGACTTCGGAGCTGTGCCAGCATTATTAACGGACGACCCAGCCAGCTGCGCCGCTAGCCCCTCCACCATCTCATCCTCTTTCTCCGGAATCGAATTCTCCCTCCCGTCCAACACGCCCTGAATCAGACTCATCGTGCTCTCCAAACTCCTCCTTCTCGTACTGGGACTCGTCATAGTCGTACCAAGACTAGCCTGGCGAGCGTGGCCCCGCCTGAAGGGGAGTGCAGAAGGCGACGTCGGGCTGCCTGGAGAAGCAGTAGGCGACGCTGGCGCACCGTTCGGTGAAGACGGAACCCCGCCACCAGATATGGCAGCCTCGAGTCCTGCGGTGACGCCGTTAGGTGTGACGGGGAACGTTGGTTCCTGGCCTTCGGCTGGAGTCGATGGGAGGGAGCCCGAAGCAAGGATGGCCTTGCCCTCTTCTGAGTCCGCATCGTACAGATCCGGAGGTAACCGTTCGTTCTCAATGTCGGATTTGCGACTACTTCGAAGTTAAGAATGAGCATGAGGTGACAGGGCTGAAGTGGAGGAAAGTGATCACTTACGCATCTTCGAAGCCTTTGATGGCATTCTTGATTCCCTCCGCTCCAGAGGCCAGAGTGCCATAGGGCAGCCTGCTCGATCCAGAGACATTCTTGAGTTCGGATACCCTTTCGGATTCCTCTCTGTAATGACCAAACGCAATGAATGGGTGAAAGGTACAACATATTTGAAAAACCGCACCGTAGCAGAGCAAAGACTCTCGAGACTCTGCCCACAGCCATGATCTTGTTTTTGATGACCTTTCTGCGTTCCGCCGAGTCTTCTTCAGTTGGGGTGGTGGGAGACTTGGGCGAAGTCCATGTTTCTTCTTCGTCGCTCTCCTCCAGTTCTTCCTTAGTGCAGGTATTTAGAACTGCCACGAGCATATCCGTAACTGTTCAAGGGTGGAAGAATGATTACCATCAGTATTATTTCCCTTCACATGATTCAAAGATACGCCTACTTTTCTCGCCTACGAAGGGTATACTCCATGTAAACACATCCATGAAATTCGGAAGCCAATACGGGTGAGGGGTGCAGTTGAACTGCCGAATGTTCATCACATTGCTCTCGTATTTGAGTACAGCAGCTTTATTATTGTAGACGTCCAGGTAGTTGGGTGCGGAGAAAATCGTCATGACCGAGGGGAAACCGGTAGACTTGGTTTTACGGTACATGCGATATCCAGCATCTTGAGCTTCATGTGCCCGAATGATGGAGAGTAAATTGTTCCTCTCGAGGAACTGACATGCAGCTTGGTACCTGTTTCAGACATATATAAATGAGACTGATATCGCATGATGAACATATGATTTACGTGAAGAAGTACGAGCATCCACGGACGTGGTTGTGCACGAAACTATCCGTGATTTTTTCGGTACCGAAGTCTTCCACCGGGTCCGCCCAAAGAATATCACACATCAGGCCGTGCGTTGGCGGTTCACGGAAACGGTCCAATGCACGTATATCATCCAGAGTGTTAAGTTCGGGGGAAAGGCCCCCGTGTATGCACAGGAATTGCTTGTTCATGATAGCAGCTAGAGGCAAGGCGCAGAAGGATTCCATGCATGCGTCATAGATGCGCTCGGAATACTTGTGCTTGCCTAGATAAAGATTGATCAGAAGAGGGCTGAATGTGTATATCGCGACAACGCACATTCAAGTTTAAAAGTAAAATAATCGGTCAGATGGCGGCATTCGTGGTTGCCTCGAAGAAGGAAGAGGGTATCAGGATACCAGATTTTGAGTGACCAGAGGTATAAGACACACTACATTGATCCATCAGGTCTCGAGATTGTGGCACAAGACGAATGAAAAACGCACCTCTATGCTGAAATAACCTCTGTCAACGTAGTCGCCGAGGAACAGATATCGTGTATCAGCAGGGCTTCCGCCGACTTCGAATAGCTTCATAAGGTCGTACTAAGGTAGTCAATGATCAGTGTTTCCATCACTCCTAAGAACACGAGGAAGAGCAAGGTACATACATATTGACCGTGAATATCACCACAAACTATATGAGAAAAGATCAACCGTTGAAAGATTACAAGTGCGATGACGACTTACCAGTGATAGGTGCATCGACGTTGAGAACATTAGGTTCTTTCTTCAAAAGGTCGGTGCCCTTCTCCAATATCCACAAAGCCTGCTCTTCTGTCAATCTTCCCTCACGATAAAAATGGTTCTTTAGGAATCCAATATCAGGTTTTGACCGGTCCACTCCGCGGTCGGCGAAAAACTGTTCGGGCGTTGGTACCTGCATCGCTGGTGCTTGGACCTGTTCATTCACGGCGTTATAGAAGAAGATTAGATAGATAGACGGTGAGTAAAGAGTATTGTAAATGAACGAAAATCTGTACTAACATCCTTGATGACCCGCTCCTGAGTGCTGACTGTCGTCCCATCTTCAAGAACGTGTTGCGTAAAGTCGATTTCAGGCAGTGGAGGCTTGTCAGAAATCTGCTCTATCGCTCGTGCTAGATGTGTGCTCATCGAGGATATTATTTGCGGTCGTCGTCGTCACCGTGATAGAGGGCAGAAATGAAGGTAGACGACAGGAAAAGATGAATCGCGATCGTCTCTCCATCTCTCCGGAGGGCTGTGCGGCCGGCGTCTGTTTCTTTCGACTGCTGTAAACCTCAATAGCTTTATTGTGTGCTTCTACTGCGGTCATGGTAGATAATACAAGAATGAGTAGCTCAGTTCAAACAACGCCACGATTCTATTTCACGGAAAATAGAGGGAGAAAAACGTTTGAAAGACGGGGATCAATCTACGATATATGTACTGCATATGTTCGTTCTTACCGAGCCACCGAGCCGAAATTAGGAATTAGAAAGCAGAGTGGCTCATTAGAACCGACGAAGATAAGCATTTAACAATGTAAAAGAGCATTGGGCAAGGAAACAGTCAGAAGCACAGATGAATGCGCCTATTCTGGAACTTCGAAGGAAGGAATGCAACAATGATGACAGAATTTAATCCGACATTTGGCGTCTGTAGCAATCTATGTATTTGCTTTTGCGAAACTGCCTGCCCTGGACGTCCATTCGAATTCGAGGTTATAACGAAAAGTCAGGAGGTCAGCGGTGGTGAAAGCCGACGGCCGCCGCCTACGTGGGTTCCACCTGGTCTCCACAGGGGTGCCAGGTTTGCTTCGAAGTTGAGGATTTTTTCACCTGCTACACAGATCCATTTTTTGATGCTGCATGACGCCGCACAAGTTGAAGACTTGAGGCCTGGCTCGAGTCTGGCCCAAGCAGTCTCCAGTGAGAAGATTGGTGGCAGAACGGGTTTCAATGCACGTCTCCTACGAATAGCTCGGTCGCCATCTACCAGATTGCATCCTTGTAAGCTGTATAGCTACCACCGTTGCTGCCATTGGTGAAGAATTGAAATTAGTATAATCACCTCGCCTTGCTATAATACTGGCCTCCAGGTATCTGAGCACTTGAAATTGGGGAATGTGGAAGAATACAGTGTGACGTTGGGAGTAGATGCCCGTGGGAACATTTGATGAATCTGCCTATACTACTTTTAGGGGTCTGATCACGTTGAAGTCGCCCTACTTACAACGACGACAAATCTTCTCGAGATGCTTAACGTCTATGAGCGTCTCAAAGTCGCGTGCAGTCAAGAGCGCGGAGTTGTGCTGACTGGCTAGCTAAGTGTAGGTCCGCTGCTTCATGGCTCACCTATTTACCTCTCATCTGCGATAGGTAAATCCACTGCAACTCGCCTAGTTCTTGCTCGAACACTTGGCGGATCCTACACATCTTCAGTACATGTGTACAGTCTCAATAACACTGGTTCTTGGGACGATTCACAGCCCAATGGAAAGCAGGATTGAAGCGCTATCTGACTCTGAGCTGCCGTGATCTCTCATCATGCGGAAAGGCTTCCCCTCAATTCTGCTTTGACTAGCCACCCCGTGTTTGCAATCCATGCTGACCCCCCACACGGAGCAATTGTGTACTTGTATGGATTATGCGGCCTTGGTCTTGGTGAGGGTCAGGAAGCGACTTTCTCAATTGGTATGATAAATGACACGATTTACAATGCGTTGACTAACTCTTCTACATAGCCTCAGCCTACACCCAGAATTCCGGCTCCTTTCGGCTTTCGGACACTGACAAGTTGCAATGAGTTGAAGATGCACAACAGTTCTGTGCCCCATGTCCTCGCGATGTTGTCAAGTATCTTACACCAGCCAAATTCCTTGTAGAAACGGTAGCAGGTTTCTTTCGACTCAGTCTCCACCTTGACACCTTCGAGAGGATACTCGCGCTTCTTCATTTCTCAAGGACTTGGATGAATCATCGGGCACACTCGTTCTCTTGCGCAGGATCGCCGCCCGCGACGGTTCCGACCAGGTTATCCTCGACGTCAAGTCTCCTCTTATCAATGAGGTGTTTCTGAGATCTACTCTGTTTGAAAGGGCTGGTGGATTGTTTAGGGTTTCCTCGGGCATCCCAGAAGTCAGCACCTTAGACGGGTGGACCTTCGAATCTGTCGCTATTCGCTTGACCAGTCTCATGGCCCGTTCAAGCAGATGTTACTCGAACGAGGCATAGAGGATACGGACACGTATCACGATTCCACTTTCGCGGGCTCCGGCGAATGTGTCGTCATTCACGACTCGAGAAAGGGAGTCCTCGCCATGAAGCGGGGACAGAGACGATCTTACATCCACAATCTCTTCTCATTTGAGTGTCGGTGATTTTCTCTGAGCGCCGAGTCGTCCTTTATTCGGACATCGATAATTCTGTGCTTTCCGTCAACAGCGACATCCCTTGGATCTTACTATGTTCCTTGGATGAAGATGAGGAATGACCAGGCAAGTTTGTCAGGGTCAATTATGTTCTCATATCACCACATAGGGAGTGTAGGTGGTTTGGAGGGTGCCGAGCTGGTAAAGGGTGATGTGTTCGTGCAGTATCTTGACATCAAGGTTGCAAAATGCATATCATTGGTCTTCAATTAGAACTCCAGCTTCTATTTCACTTCATGTATCGATATATGTAGCGCTTGTGCTGAATATACTACTAGTACCTGTTTTGCTAAAACCTGAGTCCGCTGAGAAGGCATGATGGCCGTGGGAAGTTGTGGTGGGCTGTCCTGCAGCAGTGAGGCAAAGCATCTTCAACAACTCTTGAATACTTGATTTTCTCTAATTTCTCTGCTTCGTTTCTCGGGCAGCTTTCAACCTGGCTTTTCGTCGACCTCGACCTTGGGTGCAAATTGATGCCAGCATGGACCTTCCATCGTATTCTGGACACCAAAATCGCTCGCCAGTCGCCATTTCTCATCATGTTCCAGTCATTTTTCGAAGACTTCATAGGTTCAAGCAAATGGTCTGTGGAACGCCTAAAGGTCATCCTTGAGAATCCTCTACTGACGCCCTGGTCGTTGGCTCGTAGGACTTCGAACAAGCGCTATGGCAGTTGACGTATTTATGTCTGGCGCCACGGAGAGTGTGAGTGTGAGTGTTTTTATGAATAGTGCCTGTCAGGTTGAATTGAAATGGTGCCAGCTATCGAAATGTTTATTTTCACAAGCGTAGGTTATATTGAATGTGAGACTGGTCGCAATTAATGGACATTTCTTCAGAAACCAAAAACACCTGGGCTCGAGATGACCCTGCCATCCTTGTGCTCATAGTCGCATGCCTCTGTGGTATGTATTCGTGTCATGAAGTGCAAATATAGCTTTAACTTTGTATGGTGCCAGTTTCCGCGGTTTCATGGTCGGTCGTGTATTCGTATAGCTTTACGGAGGCAGTGAAGCTCGCCTTCTTCATGATCGTGCGAGATTACCTTCTCAGTGGAATAATTATAGCAACATTGCTGTGGTTTGTCTTTGTCCTGTTCCTCTGGTCACAAATTTTCATGTTGGTATTCCAGGTTTGTCTCCAATCGTTTGCTCATTTCTCCGCCTTCCCATTCGACGCCAGCGGATTCGTCCGTCGAATGGGCTTATGCATTTGATGTACACACAAACGCTTTTTTCCCGTTCTATCTGGCACTATACCTCGCGCAACTTTTCTTGCTGCCGATCGTTTTGAAGGATAACTGGGTCTGTCTATTTCTAGGCAATACACTGTACCTTGCAGCGTGCGTGGATTTCTTATTTACGTGCTTCTATCTCCTGCTGAAGAGCTTTTCTAGGTTTGCGCAGTATACTTATGGAATCTACCTGGGTTTGAGTGGTAAGTTCACAAGCAAATGCTGTAGTAAGCGCTAACATCTGGTCACAGCGCTTCCATTTTTGATTCGCTCCGAACTCTTGCTTTCTCCATTACTTCCGTTGTTCACCGCATATATCGTGTCTTTGCTAGGATTTAATGTGGCCAAGCATGTACTTGCCGTGTATTTCGGGTCGTGACCCCAATCACGAAAGCTGCACTCAATAGAACAATATATAGCTCTTTCATGTATAGCATAACAAATGCTTCTATGCTCTATCTGCGTCCTACCGTAGCAAGGGATCTGAACTTTGAAGTGATGACGCCGTCGCAGATGGTATTATTTTTAATCGCCGCTTAAAACCATGCTGCCCCCGCGTACAAAGAACTTCTTCACACTTGGCTTCTAATTTTTACCTTCCATCATTACCTTTTGTCTCGTATCTCTCTCTTTATCTCTTCTGGTTCATGGAGGATGAAAACGACGTTCTTGACTGGGATGAAGATGAAGAACAAACCCATGGTGGTAATGGAGGACCTGTAGACGACGCAGACGGTGTCTCTTTGGGTTCTGACTCGGGAGATGAGAACGAAAGTGCAGTTGCTCCTTCAGCAGCTGGTGCCGCTCGTCGCTCTCCTGGCGTCCAGGGCATAAACGGTACTTCAAGACCCGTTAGTCCCAAGTCGACATCCCTTTCTGCGCCACCCATGGAACGCGAGGATTCTTCCAGCTCGCTAAATGCAAGGAAACGCAAAGATTCTCCTCCGCGCACATCGCCGAGACCACACAATCGACAAAGTCGCTCTCGGTCTAACAAGTCCATAACATCATCAAAATTGATTCATGGCTTACCACCGAAGCCAGTTGGCTTGAATGTACCATTCTTGCCTCCATCTCATCCTTCCTTGACAGAAGCGACGGCTATGTCGACTCGCGAGTCAGGTAAAGGTAAAAGTGGTGGCACCAATAACAAGAATAATCCTGTAGCGCCGAAATCAGTCTCGTCAGAGGGACGAGAATCATCGTTACCGCCGGACTGGCAAATACGCCATTCTCGAAGTGAAGCAAATTCAGTGTACTACTATAACATCAGGACTCATGAGTCGACATGGACACGACCTGTGAGCCCATTCTTTTCCCGTCCAAAACAGCGCCATATACACCACGTTGTTGTACCCTCACTGACCATGATCATTCGATTCCCGCTTGCCCTTCTTCCTTGTATTCCGAGATCTGACCACCCATCCCTCTGTAACAGTCACCGCACACTTCCTCACGTTCGGGGCAACACTCTGCTCGCGATGCCTCACTGGATACTAAGTACGCCGATAACTCTAGTCTTTCGTACGAAGACAGGCATTATCGTCCAGGTGGAGCACCTAGTGCCCTTGATGATATCCCTGCGCATGCTAGTAAACGAGACAGCTGGCACGGTTCTCCGGACTATGTTCATCAACATGGTCCAGATGAGTATCCTGCACCTGGGTCTCCTCAATCACGGAGGAACCGTTCGTTGTCCCCTGGCTCACCTCGGGGAAGGGACAGTGGACGACGAAATCGTGTTTCTCACCAACCCCCAGGCCGGGGACCACGTCATGCTGACAGAGACAGAGACAGAGACAGAGATGTGATCTATCCTCGCGATGCGGATTACGACCGACACTGGGATTCTCCCACTGACTTAGGGCATTCAAAGTCGAGGAGGCAAAATGCACGTCAGCCTCATGATTCGCAAAGTTATCCAGATGCAGCCGGGCCGTCTCCTCATGAACCCTACCTTGAAAGGGAGGAGCAGACGGGCAGACAGTCCAGTTACGGCAAACGCGGTGCTCACGATCGAGACGAGGGCCGAGACCAAGAGCCACGGGATCAGAATCTCTTTCACAGTACGTTCATCAGCCTCCTTCCACTATCCATCCCCCCTCTTGTATCTATTGGCGCATGTGGTAGCATGAACCGCGTGCTTGCTCTCCGAACGTTGGCTCTGAGATGCCTCGTTGTCCTGGATGAGCCGTATTGCGCCTGATACTATATCGGCTCTCATTTTCCTCCTCTCCTCTACTGCTCGACTCATGGACGCTCATCATGGATTTGTGTTTCTTTTCTTTGTTTCATGTGTCTTTTGCATGTACATCCTTATGCTTGTTTCCATTTCACTCTCTTCCTGTTGCCTCCCCTTTTTCTGCTATAAATAGGGCATAGGTCACCCCCTCCGCACATGCACGCGCAGGAATTCACCGAACGAGTACCCGCATCTGCTGCGTCGGGAAAGCGAGAAAGGCCCTCGCGCTTTGCTCCTGCGCCAGCCTCTGTACCCGTCGGAGAAGAGGAAGATGCTTGGGTGCCGGACGAATTCAAACCTGATGGCAACAGACAGCAAGTTAAGGAACAACGTCCTGAACAGCTCCCAGATGCAGATATTTCAAGAGCAAACAAGGCCGATCAACCATCTTCTCCCCAGCATGTTGCTGGTGCTCCAGATGCTTCAGATGCAAAATCCGCGCCACGTACGTGTTCACCTGCAATGCCCCCACATCTCTTATACCAACGGTTCTCCTTTGTGTTTACTCCTCCCTTTTTGTCGACTCGTTCACATGTGTTGCGATATCGTGCGTTGTCCACTGTGGTTTTCCCTATGGTCTCTGCTTTGTAGGTCGTCGCAAAAGGCAGCCTTTGCCCCCGCAGTCAATGCGTTTCCGCGAGGTATCCAAATCCAACAAGGACTCTGCTACTCCTATTCCAGGCGTCATCGTGGAGGCAGCACCGGCAACTTCAAGCGTTGTACAAGAACCGCAAATACAATCGATGCCTCCGCCGCCACGATCATTACCAGCACCTGCCGCTTCTCGCAGCCATTCAGCATCAACAATGGCCAGGGATTCGCCGCCTCACCAGCGAGTGTCTAAGTTTGGTCCACCAAAGGCTGATGTCGATCTGCCTGCTGGACCAAGGTATCCCGATCACTCTCACAATGGCCGTCCAGGCGAAGAAGGTGGAAGTGATGACAGAGAAAGACGAGACGGCAGGCGCCCCCCAGGCGCGCCCGGCTACTATAGTTCATCGTCAGGTCCTCCCGAGTTTGCTGATAGCATGCCCTCTCCCCGCTCTTCCAGGTATCGTCGCAGCCCTAGTGCTGACAGTTCTGCGCGCGCGGGTGCTGGCGTTCACGTTGACAGGGAGATGATGAGTTTTAGTGACCGAGAGCGTGAAACCGTCGAGGATCCAGTACCGAGAGGTCCACGCGCTATGGGTTCTCAATCCTTGATCAGCACTTCTTCTGTGAACATGTACCCCAACAGAACGAGGGAGCGCTCCCCTCCTAGCTTCGAGTCAGATGAGCAGTCCGGTACCCCAAGGTCAGACTTTGAGCCTGTGCGATCAGGACGAGAGCCAACCTTTGGAGGACACGGGCCACGGAGACGCCCGCCTCATCCCGTACGCGTCTACGCCTCCTCCTTTGTGCATACCTTTAATCTTTCACTGTCTTTCCTCCTGTCGCCAGGGCAAGGGACCAGCCGTGTCTCGCCAACCGGCCCCTCATCTGTCTGGTACCAACAATATTCCTGTCGGAAATCGCCATAGCGCAGACAATCTACCAAGCGGTCCATCAAAGACGTCAAGTAATCACTATTCGTTGCCACCACCTATGCCCCCACCTGGTATAAGTGGCGCGAACACCGTACCGTTGAAAAACAGCCGATATCCTGCCAACTCTAACCCTGATGTTCCGCCTTCCTCAGTACGTTAGTTGGATCGTACTCGTGAGATGATTGCTGACCGCACTTTTAGCGTTTGCCTAGTCCCCCGCCAAGGGCTTCGGGGTCAATGGTGCGTCGGGCCGCGTCCTACCATTACTTTCGCAGACACTTGATTCACGTTATGATTTTTACAAACAGGATACTTTCCGCAACACTGCAGAATTAGGCACTTCGGTAGGCTCACCTCATCACTCCTTTAGTGATGAAGTCTGATTTTCGTATAGCATCTCCTTCCACCACGCCCTGTGCCACTTTATGATACAATGAAGAGCAATCCCCGTGTAGCGACTCCTCCACCCTCCTCGCGAGAATCTTCAACAGCATCTCCTAACTGGGAACATCCTGGCTCGGAACGTGGACGGGTGCGTTCCAGTAATCCTCGTGGAAACCCGACTATGGATCGATATATCCCAAATGAGAACTTGGCTCCGTCAGTTGGGCGTAGTCGCAGTGCGGAAGGAGGGTTACACGAACGACTTGACCGCCCTCGCACCGGGAACGGTCATGTACCCCACGGTTTACCAATGAACCCCTCCCTTCGCATGCCTCCTCGATCTACAGCACCGGACGTTGGGCGACTCGAGCAGCCGGATGCTCGTCCCCGCGATGAAGGCCGTAACAATCCTGCCCGCATGAGTAATGATAGACCGGTTGTACCTGTGGATTCGCGTCGCGACGCCGACCGCCGCTTACCAGACGCGCATCCACTGCCTGTGAGACCCGACGTTACCCCTGCTCGTTCATCATCATCAAAGAATCGAAGGTCTTCAGTTTCTCAAGCACTCGGCACTGAACCCTTACCAATGAGAATGGATGTCGACCGGCGGGACCAAGGCGTCGACTCGGACGAGCACCGTCAGCGTCCAGCACCTACTCGACGCGGAGGATCTCTTCTGGATCGCATGTCGTTGGATGCTAGAGGCGACGAGGGTATGTCGGGGACTCCCTTGCGAGACCGAGTGCAAATTCCATCGAAGCGAGACCGTGATGATTTGCTTCGTTCTGACGATCGCTTCGGCATGGATGTAGATGGTGATGATGGCGCAGTTGGGGATAGCAATCCAAAAAGGCGTAGGAGAAGTGGGAAACCTAGACGAAGCAGAAGAGGTGGTTCGTATAATTAAAATTCTGGCTTTGTACTGTCTCTGGTTCCCTAGTTCGTAATATGCCGCTCTGTTACTCTTTGTTCATACCTTTTACATAATCGCCATTTTTCTCTGTTATCGGGATAGTATTCATGGACTAGTATTCATGGTCGAATAGAGCTCACGATTTTCAAAGCAGACTGAAACTTTTTGTGTCGTCTACCAAAAAATGTATATAGCTACAATCGGCTTTCAACGAGCTCGCAATGTCTTCAAACCAGATTAAAGGCGTCAGTCTACATGTACACAGCTACGGCATGGGCATCATAATCATCTACTCGTGGCTCTTTATGTCAGAATCCTCAGTCCGTTCTCGAGTAAGCTGTCGTAACGGCGTTAGCAATATCATCGCGTCAAAGGATGAGCTTAGACGGACCTCAACAAAACGGCTTTGATTCCAATGGTGAGTGACGAAATCCATATCTTCCCTCGGCATCCACCACTCGAGAAACATGAAAAATAAACAATCTACAATCAAAATTATGGTATAAATAGGTCCAGCAAACGGACCCAATTGCATAGTCCTGAATGAACATAACATCAACATCAACTATCTAATGAAACAGCAAGTGAAAACAACAATACCTTTGTATTCTCTGCCAAAGATCCCGTTGCTCAGACTTCATGACCGTATCATAGACCTTTTCTGTACGTTCAGCTACCTGAACCCAGTCATAGAAAGTTTTAATACGTTCGTGAGCTCTCCAAGGGTCATGATTCCCTGCAGAAACAAATGATATGGCTTCTGATACCGCACGAAATACGTCTGAAGAGAAACACGGGGTCATGAAGTATGATGTTGATGAGTACATGGCGAAAAGAAAAGTTGAAATATTACGAACTTACCATCCTCATCTGGCTCGGCGAAGCTAATCATATCTTCAGGAAGAATCTCCGGTAATCCTCCTACTCGGGTAGAAACAACGTATAGACCTGCACATGCTGCTTCTAGAGTTGCGATGCCGAAGGATTCTGTCAGGGATGTGTTCATGAAGATTGAACCTTTAGTGAGGACCTGTTTTCAAGTGTCAATTCAACGATGGGCCTTGAGTTACAGGGGTTACAAAGAGGAAATCCGATATGAAACTCACGGAACGAACGTCGTTGTGGCGGACACGACCGAGAAGTTCTATGCGGTCCTGAAGTAGATGTTTTTCGCGCATTTGTAGAAGATCGATTAATTTGGGCCCATCGCCGCCTACGACGACCAAAGGGAAACTTTAGAAGGAGGTATATCCATCAACCTATGCACGTACCAACGAGAAACCTGACATTCGGAAAGGCAGCGCATATTCGGGGTGCAGTTGCTACGAGAAGGTCTATACCTTTTCGGTACGCAAATCGAGAGAGAAAGACGATGGTTACTGAAACAAAAATGCCACGTCAGCGTTTATTTCGCGTGGAGAAAATCTATAATCTATATACGAACTTATGCCATTCGATACTGGAGGATCTGGTTGAAAACGCTCGGCGATGAGAGAGTTGGGTATTACGTATACGTTGCTTGATACAGACAACTTTGGAGGAATATCATCGGATTGTTCATAGAGTTCTGCTCTGAGAACAGTGTTTTCTCGTCCTGTAATACAATACAATACACGGGGAATCCAAATGAGTGAATGAAGCAAACAAACGATGGATTAAATCAACTCACCCTGTATGCGAGACACAAATAACCGCATCGACGTTTCTAAGCGTTCCAGCGAGTAGCTTATTAGTGAGGATACTAGCTGCGTCCTCGAATCCAAATAGACTGTGGTCGGTAAAGACAGTACGAACGCCCATAAGATGGGAATGCAATATCCCTTCATGACCCAAAGAAGAAAGACTTGCGTGTGCATGTATAAGATGTATATGTTCTCGAAGTAGAATAGTTCTCAAATGTGGGAGAAATGTGAAGAAATTCGGTAGTGTGGCGCCCGATGCGATAGGAACGAATGGTAGGTAGTATACTTTGAGTGAAGGTAACATCCATCGAATACCTACGCGTCCTTGACGACTGTGTGTTATGACTATAACCTGTTGAAGAGAGATAGAGTGATTAGCAATAGCGAGAAAAGATGAAAGAAGCAAAAGCAGACCAGCCTTATGTCCCCGTTTAATAAGATTGGCACTTAGCATAAAGATGTGGTTCTCGACTCCGCCAATATCAGGATAGAAGAAATCTGAAATCATACTAATTCGGTGAGCAACTCAACCTATGGTTCCTCTGGAAGTTGTATGAGAAAGACTAACTTACGCTATTGAAATTGGATCCATTTTTTTCTTTGGTTTTCTTTGCTAATATGGGTCTGAGTCCGAATAGCTCAGACACGTATTCTACTTTGAATTCGTATAGCGAAAGCCGGGATGAGGTTTATGCATTACATAGAGAGTTGGCCAGCATTCATCAGAGTAATAAGGAGAGGAGGCGGACCGTTTAGGGCCGGCTGTTACACTGCTCAACGTCTGAACTCTTTTCAACTCTAACCAACTGCATTTCATGTAGACTTCCTTCAATCTCATTGTGTTCGCCACGACATGCTCTAGGCTGCTACTGGGGTTTGATGCAACAAGTATATCTCAAGATCAAGGCCAATATCGAGTACTCTGCAACATTTACTGTGGAGGTTCTAAGAGAAGCTTGTCGATTTGGAGAAAAGGTCGGAATGGGTTGGAGAGACCTATGCTTTACTCCAGGTTTTCACGATGAGAATTGCACGTTACTCGTTTCCCTCCGAGTTATCATTTTGTCTAATGAAGTTGTCACCAATATTCTAGTGCACGAATGCGTCACAGCGTGAACGTATCTTAGCGTGCAGAGTCCCTACACTCGACATCCTATTTGGATTTTGTGCGTGCCAACTCGATTCATATCAGTTACATTAAAGAGTTAATTCAGACCAGTGCAAGGTGATTATTGAAATGATCTATACACTCAGAAACGATGTTCTGTCAAATGCTTCATATCGTTCTTGGAGCTTGCGAGCATTGTATTCTCTACAGGTTCCATTCGCACTCACCTCACTGATTGACCTTCTTCACGTCAACACGGGCCAACCCGCAGTCAGTGCACCAACGATGGCGATGAAGCGGATTCGATATGAGCCCATGTGATTCCAGTCTTCGCATGCGTAGTAAAGTCATCTGGTTGCTATTACTATAGCATTCTATGTGGCAGTTCTGAGTTACTTTTACATTCGCTGCGCATCGCCAGTTTTCAGCTAGCATATATTCTGGGCGATTGCGGGACTGGTCAGTGCATTGACGTCAAGAGAAGCCTAGATCCCTTAAAATCGATGTCTGAGGCACTGCTTGGACTGGGCATGCTTTTCAAATTGTCGCAGCTTCTAGCTCTAAGAATTAGTGTAGAATGCTGTATACCGATGTTCTTACCTTCCAAACAATGAGCATACCAGGAGCATACTGAAGGGAACGAACGTGCACTTTGCAAAGTTCTTAGTTTTGGTAATCGTCAATGATGCGAGTTGGTCCGTGCGCAGCCCGCATTGGATACTTCCTAATTGAATCAGAATAGAGCTCTTTGTGTAACAACCACTTATATTCTCCCTTTCAACCCTGCTTCTTCCTTCCTTCTTTCTCTTAACTATATCTAATGGCAACTAAGAACGAGCCTATAGATGAAATACCAGAAGTACACGACGAAGATGCTCCTGGTCCACCTATATCTGTGCCCGACAATGGTGATGCCGGAGAGGGCGGAAAGCTGAAAATGATAGTTCAGCTACTCAAGAAATGCCTGGGAGTGAAGGATATCGCTGCAATGTATGTTCCAATCTTACTCCGACAGCGGCAACGTGGATATTGACAGCGAGCAGGCGACTTTCATTACCTGCATCATTGCTCGAGCCGATACCGAACTTGGAGTTCTCTCATTATCTCGATCGACCAGACGTATTCGCTGCGTGCGTGCTACTGTTTTCTATATTGATTTTTTGTCTGACGGTCATTGTAGGATCAATGACTATGACGATCCCTTTGAACGGATGCTTGCTGTTATACGATTCACTCTCACGAAAGATCTCAAGTACATTGTAAGAGACATCCTCTTTCTTTTGTCTTTGGGCTAAACACCCTTGAAGCGTGGCAAAGTTTGCAAACCGTATAACTCTGTGCTCGGAGAGCACTTCCGATCCCATTGGGATGTTCCTCCACTCATCATATCGAATGAAACCGACGAGCCCCCTGTGCCACAAATTCACGTTACTGCTCCTACGCCTGGCTTGGTTCCACCAGAATCGACATCGGTCCCACTCAGTTCCGATACTGCTAGCGTTCGAAGCGCAAGGAGTGCTCGTAGCTCGAAGAGCTTCACCAGTTTCAACACTGGTTTCACCTCCAAAGTAGGAAAGAGCCCCTCTACAGCTGCCACTTCCCCCCAACAACTTCCAGAAATCCAAGTCTCCGCCCAGATGTCACAACTCAGTCTCGGCGGTACGCCTGAGGAGAAACTGCGTGTTGTTTACCTCACAGAACAAGTTTCCCATCATCCTCCGATCTCGGCATTTTACGCCGCCTGCCCTGCACGATCGCTAGAAATGCTTGGCATTGACCAGATATCTGCAAAGGTCGCAGGGACGACGCTCAAGGTTGGACCGGGAAGTCACAATAAAGGCATATTCGTCAATATCACTGGTGGACCAGGAGAGGGCGAGAGGTACCAGATCACGCATCCGATTGCGTCTGTGAATGGTATCTTGCGCGGGAGCTTCTACATCACCGTGTCAGAGTCGACTATCATCACATGTACTGGAGGCCGGCATGGGCAGAAATTCCGTGCAATCATAGAGTACAAGGAAGAGGTGAGCCTTGAGGTCTCTACAAATCCTTCTGTGATCTGATCAAGTTCGTATAGTCTTGGCTTGGCAAAGCCCATTACCTTCTGGAGGGTGTCGTTCACACTGTCTTTGAGGGCGAGACCCAGCATGAGGAATGGACCAAAGTCAAACATGTTCCTCCCTCTCGCGTCGTTGCCGTCTTTGATGGCTCCTGGCGAAGTCATGTTCGCTGGAAACGTGTCGGGACTGGCTCATATCATGCTGCTACTTCTTCCTCGGCATCATCCCCTAATCCATCCCACATCGCTCTTCCCTCGCCCTCTAATCGTGCTGGAGCTTCCTCCAAATCGGACTTGACAGTAGCTGACAGTGATTATACCACTCTACTTGATCTCTCTACGCTTTGGGTTGTGCCTAAGCAAGTGCGTTCGCTGGAGAAGCAGCTGCCGCATGAGAGTAGGAAGTTGTGGGATACTGTGACTAGTCGGTTAGTCAGGAAGGAATATTCTGAAGCGACGAGGGAGAAGGTGGTTATTGAGCAGAAACAGAGGGATGATACTGCTGAACGCAAGAAGAAGGGCGTAGAGTTGGTTTCTTTCTCTTTTGCTTTGATTGCTAAGGTGCTGATCCCCTCGCCTTTCCTGTAGAGTTTACACCCAAGTACTTTGAGAAGGATCTCGAATCAGGGTTCTCGCTCCTTACGGAAGAAGGACGCAAGGCTATTGAAGAAGAGCTGAACGAGGAAGACCCTGTTTCGAATACTGCGGTCGATACAGACAGACTTGCGCCATAATGTGTGCAAGGGGTGGTGTTTTTGTTTTTGTTTTTTTCCCCCCCCAAAGTCGTAAGTACGCTTGGTCGTTTCTCTCACCATGGATATTTAGACATACATGACCCTCTTCCTTGATGACTTCTTCCTTGATGACCTACCTATTTCTCTTTGTTCACCCTCACCTCACCTAATCATGTCATGCATCGTTTCCCTCCTCGCCCCCCTGGGCCCTTTGCTCGCAAGAACTTCAATAATTGATATGGTATCTGGTTTCTCTGTTTCCCGCTCTCTCTCTCTCTCTCGCGCGCGCTCTGTCTAGTATCGCTTAAATCCATATCCGAGTATTCGCATTACCATTTCTCTTTTTAAACTGCAATGCAAATCATCATCATCATTTTTTTTAGTTTGGGTGTGGTAATCAAATGCATAGTGATAGTGTACATGACAATGCACGGGACTCGAACAAATGCTGCACAGTGACACAGTGGCGAGTTGAGATTAGTTTGGAGCGAGATGGATGCGTATCGCGGGATCGAAAAACACTCTATCTGTGGCCATAGCTTCACTCTTGAGGGACCCCAACCTGAGATCAGTTTCATCCAAAATCACGCCCTCTCTCAGCGCCAGCCACGCTTGTTGAAGTTCAAGCACAAAAGAGTTCAATCGATATTCTATATCTTATTACTGTATCACAGTAGTGCGAACAAGTAAATTGGTTACTCACACTTAACTTAAATAAAAGCCGGCCATCTGCACTATAAGCCATATATTCAATATTAAACCCACTTCGCAGGTACAACCCCACCGCTGAAAAGTTGTCCGTGGAAACTTGTATCCAGAGTTTGGCATTTGTCGGAAGGCGCGCACGTACTTCGTATAAAAGTCTTTTGGCCAATCCTTTTCCTCGAAATGGTTCTTGGATCTCTAGTCCGGTGATTAGGGCCAGAGAGTCGGATGTAATGAATTGGATATATCCAACCGGCAGAGGATTTTCGTCCTCTGAATCGCTGCTTTTAAATGTGATAGCAAGGGTGTTCTCTTTGTCGGCGAGTGTAGCTTTAGCTGGGAAACGATGGCGAAAGTAATCGGCGCCATTGATGATTTCTATGTGATGATACCGTGACTTGTCATCATCGTCTAGATGCACCGTAGGAGGGACCTGAGATCCTTCTGAAAGGTTTGTACGACTATACTTCATGCAATAATAGCACTGTTCCTGAACTGATGAAAATATCTTGTTTGAGTTTCGGAAAGGACGAGGTAAGTCTATGAATCGGTATTTCATTGACTGTACGCTCTGAGAACCCGTCGGAAAGCCTCGTCGAAAGAACATAGCAAGAGCAGATTCGTCTGCATCGGATAAATCATTTAGTTTCCTGGAGATAATGACATGCGTCGCGTTTGTAAAGTGGTTTGGATATTGAGGATTACGCAGAATGAGGATGGAAGAAATGATATGAGTGAGGAAATCGGGGATAGAAGGTGTGGATACTTCTGGAGCAGAGTTCTTGTAGTGCTGGATTAAGATATCTGAGATGTCTGGGTTGGAAGACATGGTAGGATGGTGGTTGCTTGATAGTGGGTGTGTGCAGAATTTCCCACGGCGACAAGAACGCCAGAGTTCCTCCAAATATGGACAATCATCGTTCTTGCTTTGACACCTCAGATACTGGACTCTGCTCATGGACGGACGCGTTTGGTTCAATCTTTGCGTTCTTATCGATATACTCGGCGAACGTCTACAGCTCTTGCTAGCGTAACTTGGCAATCGTTACGCACGATTGAAGCGCTTTGCTTCCTAGACACAGCGACGAGATGGGATGTCGCTGGTCGGATTGCTACACAAAACTCCTCTTGCCTCATCGAACTATCTTACTACCGAAAACCGGGCTATTGCAATCGAAACAAATGTCCGTTGAGTGTAATTTTGTCCCCTTTGTGCTTGTCTCACTGCTGTATACGGTCTCCTCCAACTCATGAATTAAACAGATCATTATTGTCCTGCGAGTAACCCCTGTAACGGCCCTGAAACGCCTGCCCCACCGACCATAGAATACTACGAAGAAAAGGGAAATATCATATACCGTTCACGCTCTCATACCACTGTATCACACTTCCAATTAGGAACGCCCACCCTCCCCAGAAGGTAGAAAGAGAACTTTCATATGAAGCACCACTGCTGACATTCGCTGCATAACCAAGTGCACCGCAAAGTGTAAAGCCTATGGCACCAATTAGGTTCCAAACTAGAATAACGCGAGTCAGGCTCTGATTTAGCCAAAGAACCGTGATTAGGCTCTTACCTCCTATTTGCCATCCGAGAGATAGTGGAGCAGGTAGATACCATTTCTTTTGAACTTCGAGCATTAACAGTGTCCTGATATTGAATCTCAGTCAAATGGGAAGTGGGGAAGAAATACGGGGTACTGACGCGCTAAGTATGAATCCAGAGCCTCCGACGACCTGTGGGGTCCAGAAAACACCATCCAGTAGACCTGCATTTGATGATATGGCGTCCTGGATTTCAGGCAGCGCCGTAAACCTGTAAGAGTTTCTCATGATCAATTGAAGACATGCAATGGTAATGATCAAGGTGTACAGACCCACTGATCCAAAAGATTGTCGCGGCACACCATTGTACGAACGCGGCCAAGAATCCAAGCTCATGCCAGTATTTCCCATCCGTCGAGAACCATATCCATTTTCTCTTGGGGGAAGACTGGCCTTTCGACTCGGACGTAGCCAACGTGTACCCATTTTCATCATCTGTAGCATTGAGACGCCCACCGAGCGATCTTATCACTCCCAGACCAAAGTTAGCGGTATCTCCGCGGTTCCAAGCTTCCAACACGCCCAGGATGGAACCCAACTCAAAAACGGTAGCTCCTACCCATGCAGTCCAACCTATTCCTGATGCGGACTTGGCGACATGAGAATTACAGAACGGCAAGAAGCTGAGGAAGCCGTTTACTACCCAGACTAAGCTCCCGATGGTAAAAGCCTGTTCCGTAAGGAATGAAAGAACTGAACGTGTTTTGAAGATTAAGGAAACGTACCATAGCTAACCACCAGCTAACATTCCAATATTCAACCCTCCGCATATGGCCTATACGTTCCCAAACGTTTGAACCGACGCGACTTCGCTTGGTATGCGGCGCGACATCTACGTGTCGATTTTTACGATGATTTCTCGAGCTCCAAGCAAAATCTTCACCATTATCTCGAACAAGCGTAACGTGCGTCGGATGAACCAAAGTTCTGATTTGTTTTGGAAGACTGTTTCGTGCTGCCTCTCTATGGATGGAAGGGTGAAGTTCATGGTGCCATCTCGATAAAGGAGAGTCTTCGTGACTGACTCCTGGCTTTTCCATGGATGCCAGTACAGGGAGCACGTCGACGATGATATTCCATTCGACATCATGACACTCAACAAAGTCTCCACGGGGTGCCTGTACGGGTAGGCCCGACGAAATTCACACACTGGCAGCAGATGACATTGATGATTGTCATATGAATTGCGGTTGGATACATAATCGACATCGGGTCATCAGGAGGCTTTGTAACCCCTCTGACTGTGACGGCCAACACTGACACGAAGATGAATGATCAAAAGTAGACCGCTCTTTGTCCACAGTCGCCCATGCATTCAAGAGTAGGAAACTTTTTCCTTTTGTCGATCTCCTTTGTTCATGACACGTTCATTGTTATGATGCTGAAGGTCCTCAAATTATCGCAACAAAGGAAGCTTATCACCTGATCGTAATACTAACAGAGCCACCGTATTTTACAGGATACTCGACTTACATCTACACATCCTAAAGGGCACACAACTCTACGTCTCTATCGTTCTCTCTTGCGTCGGACCTTCTCGGTAGTCGTCAATTCACTACTTCGTCACTAGATTTCGGTCGTACGCAATAGGATGGCCGACATTCTACCCTTGCTGCGCACGCACGGGTCTATTCTTAATATCTCTGGAGGTTCCTTTCTACTACAGGAGCTCTTCCGTAGAGTCAACAGCGACGTTGCTGAAATCAACAAGCTCTCTGACGCCACTGCTATCATCCGCGGACGCCAGATACAGATCCACAGGCTTTCCCTTATCAGCAGTGCGCTGGCACCTATACGCAAGCTGCCAAACGAGATAATATCAGAGATCTTCGTGTTCTATCATGACAGTTGCGACGGAAGTGAAGAACTGCCACCCTATCGCCTGTTCACACAAGTGTGCTGGAGCTGGCGAGCTATTGCGCGCTCTACAGCTGGCCTTTGGACTAAATTCGTGTGGTGTCCTACTGCGTTAGGGCTGGTGGATTATCCGAGGTCAATTGGACCATGGTTCAAGAACGGATGCACTTTACCTATGGACGTTGCTATACGTGACATCAATCTGGGTGTACACTTTGTGAAAGCATCTCCTCCCGAGCTGCAAACAATTCTTCGCCCCATGATACCTTTTCTGTACCGATGTAGAGTGCTTGAACTCTCCATGCCATTATCAAGCCTACTCCCCCTGTTCACTCTCGATAAACCATTTCTTCCGAACCTTGAGCGTCTAGTCCTTGATATCACTGACGGATGCAAGGCTCTTGAATCACCCATCACTACGTTCGGAAACTCTCCACGTCTGCGAAACGTGGTTCTTCGCTCGGGTGTCGAGCCTGCGTTTGATTTATTGGAGCTCATAACTCTCCCGACGTCAAAGCTGACTCACCTTGACATCCAACAAGGAGTTGCTCTGACTGTTACTTCTATCTTGGACATCATCACTGCGTGCAAATGTTTGAAAGTTGCATTCTTTTATCTACCCAAGGAGTATGATCAGGATTTGCTTTTGCCCGCGACCACAATAACACTACTCCAGCTGCATTTGTTGGTGCTCGATTTCGATGACCCTCGGACAGCAATGCAGGTGCTTGCGAGTGTTACACTTCCATTACTTTCAGAATTACATCTTTCTCAGAAGACTCCTTTCTCTCGTTTTTATTCAGTTGGCCGGTGTCTCATCGAACTAAAGCGACGATCTGCGTTCGAGTTAACGCGTCTTCATATGCACGCTGTGAACAGTATATCTTGCGATGAACTGCTTCTGCTCTTGGGCGGGACGACGAGAAGGAGTGCTGTCGTGTCATTGGACATTGACCGGTGTCTCGGTATCGCAGTCAAGGAGTTTGCAGATGCTTTGCTGTATGAGAAGGATGCTGAAACGAATATGCTACCCCTTCTGACGAATCTGCGTTTTTTGTCGATGGTGGATTCGGAAATGGACGCTAGCGAACTCTGGGCCGCCGTAAAGTCGAGGTGGGGTGAAGATCCCACTGAACCGTCATCTAAACTATTGGACGAGGGACATTTTTGTACGTTGAAGGAAGTGTGCATATTACTTCATGACTTGGTGAAGAGAAGAGACATTCATCTTAATCTTCCGGATCCAAAGGGATCAACGTGGGGGTTGATATGCTTTGAAGATTGTTGAATACTATCTGTCAAGTTGTTTCTACAATTTCTTGCTTTGATCATGAACAGTGGCCAGCAAGCATGCGTTTGTTGGCTATTAGAAGTAAAATCGAGAGTCTGGACATACTAGAGAATATTCAGAACAATCGTAGTGGACACAATTCGTCGATGAATGCTAAAATTGTGTGCTTTCCTGTAGCACAAGGTACAGTAAGGTGATATATGCGTGTCGCGATAGATGGTTGCTATGTAGGTGCGGCAAGAACTTCAAGTACATAATACAGTATTCTCACCGTAACCTACATAGTTCCCAGAATGTCTTTGTCAGTCCCCATAGAAGATCTATGTCGCCTCCAAGTATCAGCTCGAATTTCACCTAAAGGACACCCAGTGATTTATCTCTCTTTGAAGCCTGATGCTCACTCTCAAGAGAGGTTGGCCTCTTCACCCGCTTCGCCTACTGGGATACACGTCAATATCCAAAGGGCGGTGGCAGAAGATGGGTCGGAATTCGCGTTGCACTTGACGACTTCGTTCCCCGAGTTGGAGCATATATCGACAGCGTCGTCCAAGATGGATGTAACGTCTGAATTGGAGTGTGAAAGCAGAAAAGAGGCCTATTTCATGGGTTCTGTTCCACCAGGTGAGTTGACTGTTTCGATGTGTCTCGTTCTACTGATAAATATGTCAAGCACAGTGACTCTACCACCTGAACAGACAACGGTGACCCTTCCTGCGCATATATCTGGTTCTCCATCCTCGTCGGATCCTTGGCTTCAAGCGACTTCGCAAAATAATCAGAGTTTGGTCGATGGTGGAAGCAATACGTCTAATGAATCCTCTGGCAGCCCATCTGGAATTCCCCTGCTTTCCGAACACGGTTATACACCTGAATCTGCGGTAGATTTAACAAGCCTTGCAGGTGACTACGACTCTTGTATGTGTTTTACTCGCTTTCTGTGCAAATACTTTGTCACTGAACACTATGGTATGTCTTATAGACGACGCAGAAGTTCGAGAACAAGAGCGGAATGCTTCATCTGACATGAACATGTTCCCCGATGTAACACAGTTCTTGCCGCCTTGTCCGCCTCTATCAGCGCCTATTCCCGGTATCAACGATTTCACCGGAGTAGGCATACGATTGGTACTACAGATTATATTAATTAATTTTAATTAATAATATTTATATAGTGCCTTGTCTTCTTGCGGTCTTCTGGTCCGATATCGAGTAATAGTACGATTGGTACTACAGATACAAGAAGAGAAGTAAGGTACGGGTAAGGTACAACAGGATGTGTCAGAAGACGTCGGGAGCGACGAAGACGGGGAGGTAAAACGAAGGAACAAAAGTGCCAAGGAGCGGCGCAGCGGCCGGAAGTGTCCGGCATAGGGAGGGGGATTTTTCATGCCTTTTTGTTGACCTTTGTTCCTATATATCAGCCCAACGAATTGTGACTGTGACACCGCAATGTTCTCCTTATTGTCTTCCCTTCTTTTGAGGAATGAGAGCGCGAGGAGAACCCAGCGGCCCGTCCTGTCATTGCAAGCCTTCAAGACCCAATGTCGAGTGTCTTCTGTACTTATCAACTTTTGTATTGCAACAGCTCAAATTTCCGTCTAAATGAATTGCAAATCAGAATCAGTATGTGCAGTCACTTCCGTCAAGACTCCTTGCAACAATGCAAAAATGAGCTCTATATTCCATTTTGTCTGACAATTTCTTGTCTAGTTCAAGTCTTGTCACTCGTCTCAACATCTTTCTTTGTCAACCTCCCCGTCTATGTATTGCAACAGTGCGTAAATGAGCTCTATCTTCCATTTTGTCTGATTATATCTTGACTAATTCAGGTCTTGTAGCTTGTTCCAACATCTTTTTTGGTTGACTTCCCTCGAACATCCCACAAGGTCCCCGCACATTGTTCAATATTCTACAATGAAGTTGTTCTGTGTGATCCGCGGACCACAACACTGTTCTCATTCAGCGTTAGCTGTGGTGATTCAACCACTTCCAGTGGTTGAGGTTGTGGAGGATTCTGAGCTAAGGAAGATTGGTACGCTCATTGACTGATCCACTTTCAGTTGATATAACTTTCTCTCAGCTAGGAAACCAACTTGCTCCTCGCGAGAATGGATGTTTCTGCTTTGCTCAACCCAAGCAACCCCCCCGATAGTTCTACATTTGTACCCGATGCTTCACGTCCATTTGCTGTTCATTACGATGTTCCTCTGAATAAAGACACTGTTCTTGCCAGTCTTTCGCGGTACACTGCTGGATCCCTTGTTCCTTATCTAAGCACCAGTAGCAATCGAAAGCGACCCGAGGGACACCTATTCGAGATCGATCCTGCTGAGTGGCGAAATCCTGTGTTGGATGTAGCATATTCGTTAGGTGAACCTAAGGGCCAGAGGTCGGGAGTATATGTCAGTAGCTTAATGAATGAAGTGGGGGTAAAGGTGCCGTGCAAGAAGACAACATTGACTTGTATGTGAACCATTTTACTGCACCATGTATCATCTTTTCATGTGAATGATATTAGGTCAGGGTTGCAAAGTTTGTCCCTTCGTGAACATGGAATATGCTCAACGGCCTCACACACAAGCCGACCATGATTCTTTTCAGCTGTATTCCCAACAAGAGCGTAGCATTACCTCATCCCCTCCTCTTTGTGATGTCTTAGAAGCAACACTGAGCTTATGGGCAAGCTTTCGAGACCAAGGGTGTTTTGGGCCTTTGGTGGAACCCACCTATTTCACACCTTCAGAAACCAGGCGCCGTAAAGAAGTCCTTGCCACCCCACAAAAGGCCAAACGTGGTCATACTGTAAAACCCACTTGTCAAGGTCGCCTTCAGCTTCTCAAGTGCAACCAAGAGCTAAGAATTCAGTAGGTCATTGGTTAGCCGGCTGTCACTTCTCATGTAACAAGTTGCTGTACAGATGTGAACACTACCATAACACAACATCAAGAACTCATACCAGTCGTATTATTTCTGCGAGCAAGTACGATGTGGAGTACTTTGAGGCCCTCTTCTACAACAACCACCCAGCCATTGAGCGCTTTGAAAACACAATGAAGGAGGCAGGCTGTGGCCCTCTAATGCCTTGTTGCACGGTGAAGAACTGCAGCTCAGTGTCAATAAAGTGTGGTATGTGTCTAATTGCAATCTGAGCCGTCAACAAAATACTTACCCAAATGTGAACAGATAATCACCATCGGTGCTCAGATGGGACACTGTATATGACGGAGCTCATACGTCTAGAGTGTGCTTGCAAGTTCGAGATCTACCAGCCACTTGAGGAATATCGTACCCAGTGCCCACGAGTGTTGGTCATTTGCCGAGGTGCTCACACACATCCCATCCCGATCCTGAGCAAGACTCCCACCACCATCCGCTCAGAGATTGTGTCATTTCTTCAAACTATGAACGAGCTTCCCAATCTCACCTCTCGGCGCCTCATTCGGAGTGATTCTGCTAGGCTGTTTTTGCGAGATAAACTGCCACACATAGTAAACCCGACCTTCATCGACTTGCACTGTTCGTTGAACAACCGCGATCACCTACAAGCGATCATAGATATTGCACAAACCAAGCAATACCCTCACGGTACTGGATGGCAGGGTAGGTAAACGGCTCTTTCCCTAAAGTGGCCCCTGGTTAATGTTTGCCACTCAAAAGGATTGCAGCACCTCAAAGCTATAGAAGATTCACGTCTCCCACCACATCAGAGATATATTCGCTGGGTTGAAGAAATCCAACTCGATGATGACAACGACTCTAAGTCAGAACCCTTTCGGTTGGTCATATGTATGAAGCAAGAAAACTCTACCCGCCTGGTTCGCGATGCTCGCCATGTTCAAAGTGATATCAGCTTCAAGCGAGTTGTGGGTTGGTTGGAATTTGAGCTGGGGGGTTTTGATCGATGCAGTAGTACAAGTGAGTGTTGTCTTTCTCACACCTAACCACATATTTTCGCTGACTGCTGCTCCAAGGTGTGTGCTATGTACGCGCCTATCTGAACCGGCAAACAGCAGAGGCACACCGGATACTTCTGCAGAGGGTTCACGCCATTGTCCTGGAAGATACTGGCCAACCACTTCGCTTCCGGCACTTGCATGCACTGAATAAAGACGATATCAACTTTGATGGGATATGTTCGTGGACTGTTGATCAACATCTGGGTCAAGCCAAAGGTGAACCACAACAGCTTGCCACTGCTAGACTACTGCTGATTCACAAATTTTAGGTATTGGTGAATACTTGCAAAGCATATCTCCTCCATTGAAGCGCGATCTCTACGAATGTGACCGCCTTTTAACGGAATTAGACCCCTATGAACACCTTCGCCGTATCCTGCGCCTATGTTTGGCTCACTTCTACCGCAACATACAGGAGACACATTGCAATGCGGAGATACAAAATGCTATGCGAAGTCTAGCCTGCTTTCAACATTTCGATTGGGATCGTGCTTTGAAGATCATTGTCGAGCAGGGAAACAAGAAGGCAAAAGGTGAGATTATGTGCTGCTACTACACCTTTGCCCTACTAATTGACTCGAAGATTGGCTTGAAGATAAACAGCGCTGCAGGTTTGCTTTTCCAGGCCTCTGTTGGGAGAAGAGCCTGATCCCTGCCCGGGTCTGGCAAGCTGTTGATGGCACAAGCAACATTATTGAGTCGTTGCATCAAGACTCGTTAATAGAGGGGGGTCATTGTTCTCTAGTAGGAGGAATACTAAAGGCTGCAGTGTACGATCATGTTCAGCTACAAACATATCAGGTAATGTGTTCTATTACTGCTGCTCGCGAGTGCTGAGACTGTGGCTCACGTTAACTTCTGCAATATCATAGACCACACAGAGTACTGGAATCCTCAGAAGATATCGAGCAAGAACTACCTCCTACCGCCAACGTGAAAGCCTACGCCGAGCTGGTAATGTTTTGGCTTTTGCCCTTGCCACCAGCATTCTTATAGTCACGCTTGCAGCGGATACTCGAAGCAAGCATCTAGGGGCACAAGATGACCTGATCCGGAAGCAAAATGAAATGCTACTCAAGGCACACAATGAACTACAAACAGCAAAGCGAAAGTTGTTGTATTCAAGAGAGCGATTGGCAATGGGTCGGGTTCAGGCAGTTGATGCGGTACAAAAGGCGACTCAGGTGCGAGACAGAGCTAAGGGCCGGTATACAAAAGCTTTACAGGCAAGCGAGAAGATGGTAGATGCACAGCTGGGGAGTGGGCGTGTTGAAATTGAGTTTTATGATACCGACTCAGAGGGTACTGCAGTATAGTGGAGTTGACCATCGCTGTACATTCTGAGGTTACATAGCTTGTATAAGACTAGCGCCTCTTTGATTGATACTCTTTATCCCTTTAACCAACTTGAAAATAAAAGCCTGCATTAAAGAAGATTGCAAACCACTTCCGTACATGCAGAATCAACACTCACATCTGCAGCTTCGAGCTTTTCCCTCAACTTTCTCAATTCATTCTTACACACCTCAATTGTGAGGAGTTGTGAACTGTAGAAGTTAAACAGCACCACAAGAATTGTCTCGAAATAATCATTCTGAGCCGTAAAAGTCCCAAGAAACAACACAATTTTATTTTTTGTATAAACAATTGTAATTGTGCAAGAAATACTCATTTTTTGGGCTACGCAGTATTCAACTACAAACTACTCGTGCAGTGATGTGATTCACCAACTGGAATAAAGAAAACTGCGCTACAGGGAATACATGTGTGGAATTGTTGGCGCCAGTCCAACCACTTATTGAGAGAAAGCCCTCCCTCGAAGGCAGCAGGATACAAAACCTCCAGGTGATCACGCAATAATGAAGCTAGGACAAAGTCTGGGCCTACAAGTCTGGTTAGCTGTATGAACAGGTGGACGGAGCAAAGTCGACACCTACGTTCTCGTCCTTTACCTTTCGGATCGACTGTGTTGGGTGCTTTGTGTGTGTGCTCATTGGTAGAAGAAACCTTGGGGGTAGATTCTCTGCGAACCCCAAAGAAATCTTCCCAAGCCTTTGGCTCTGTGAGTCGGCGTCGCTTGCTTGAGGCCCCCTCACCATCGTCTGAATGCACCAAACAGAATCAATAATTAGATCAACGTGAAAAGAAGATCAATGCACTTACTACTAACAAGGGCGCGCTTGCGAGCCCGTTCCCGTGCAGTATTCAGAGGCTTTGAGCTATTGGTGCCTCCTTCTCCCTCGTCATCTGACAGAGTGAGATCAATAACACCTAGGTGTTGCCGAATGGGTGGTTGGCGTGAATACGGTGGGGGAGCTGCACGACCAACTCTAGGCCGAGAGAGCGTGGGGCTCTCTCTAGGCTGAGTTGAAGGTGGAGGAGCACCTCGAGGCTGAGTTGAAGGTGGAGGCGCACCTCGAGGCTGAGTCGAAGGTGGAAGAATAACACCTCGAGATTGAGTCGAAGGTAGAGGAGCAGCACGGCGAGGCTGAGTTGAAGGGGGAGGAGCAGAGCGGCGAGGCTGAGTTGAAGGGGGAGGAGTGGGTGAAGGAAGAACAAATGGTCTAGGGCGGGGGGGTGTGGCAGGTGAGGCACTGGAAAGCGAGGGAGATCGATGCCAGTAGCCATTCCTAGACACTGTTGAAGCGACGACTGGGGTGATTGTAGTTTTCTGATCCTCATCAGAGTACGAATACACTGCACACAAAGGTGTAGCCTTGCTCAACAGAAAATCTGGAACAACTACAAGCACTCCGTCAGCAGAGCAGCAGTCTAGAAAGTTGTATGATGCCTACCTAGGTAGCCACAGGCCTTTGAATTTTTAGCACCACATCGGAATGCAAACCGATCACGCAGCGAGACACGAGCGGCTGTATGGCTGATCTGAAAGTATTGGGCAGGTACTTGGCACCAGCAGTGTGGCTGTTTTGCGTGAGGATTCTTCTTGAAATAATTTTGAAGCTCGTTAGGCGCCACGGCATATGTTCCTCCCATGGGAAGAGTTAAAGCAGGACTAATGATAGTGTTAGAACAAGGCACGTTGAAGCTAGAAATCAACTCACTAATAGTATGTTGATACTGCTTGAAAGTCTGTTGACCAGTGCAGCATCTCTCCGTCTTTGAGTGAAATACCAAGTCGCCTTAAATAACATGTTGAGATCACATTGAGAACAAAAGGGGAGAAAGTTAACCCACTGATTGTACTCTTTTTGCTCAGCTTCCTTGCTCTGCAGCTGCATAAGCTGCTCTTGCATACGCTCTGCTAAGGTAGACCCAAGAGAGATGGCTGTAGAAGGGCCTGCAATGGCAACAGCAGGAGTGGTTGTAGAAGGGCTCGCATCGGCAGTGGTTGTAGAACAGCCCACAACAGCAGGGTCATCAGCAGAAACAGGAGGGTCCATACAATTTGCTTTTAGTGCCTCATCAAGAATAGCAGCGATAGCAGCATGACGACCTGGTGAAGGACTGGATGACTGGCGAGACGGCGAGTGCACCACCGCCATAGACCCTACCCGAAGACGAGCAAGAGCGCGTGGAGAAGGTGAGCTAGGCGGCAGAGTGGTCAGTGAAGAACTGATACTTCGCTCCTCAATAGATGGAAGTGTGGGTTGGTGCTGCACAGAAGGATTATGGAGAGGAGTGGTTGCCTGCGTCAAAGGAGGCTGGGAAGATGCACGGGAGGAAGCTGCACGAGTAAGAACCATTGCTAAAAGCTGCAGTGAGATGAGGGATTGAGGACTTTAAGTTGAGCGAGCTTCAAGTCTTAAGACACCTCCATGCAGCTCATACTGGCATGGAACCATTCAGCGGGAGGAAATAATAAAATGTAATTGGCGGCGAACTCATTTACAAAGCTATGATAGATAAAAAATTAGGATAGAAGTCTGGTAGAAGTTATGGAGAAGGAAAGTAAGAAGGAAGGAGAACTCACTCGCTCTATATAATTGTTGTCCATTCTAAACTCCATGAGTGATGTGACTGTTACAAGCTGTTAAACGACAACGATGGTAATAGTAGTAATAACAATGTATCGGCAAACTCACTCAACAAAACAACTCATAACTGAGATTGAATGGTAGAAAGAAGAGAGAGTAAAGGCACAAAGCCGAATGTCTTACACAAGAATAAATGTTTGAGCAAGCTGTGAAAGTGACACGAAAACCATCCTTTTTCTGGAGGGCAAAGCTAACTGCCCTCCAAGAAAAGGACTGTTTACAGTTGTTGAATAAAACATGTGATGTTCAAATGATGGGGGTTTCAATGACCGAAACTCCCGAGAAATGGACAATGAGTCAGCAGTAATTAATAATTATTTGGTGCCATACTGTTATAATAATTGCGGATGAGATTTCGGGGAGGACGGGAGCCACGGGACAGAGCCGGCCGTGGGCAGGAATCCGTCAAGAAGTCTGCTCTTCGATATCGGACCAGAAGACCGCAAGAAGACAAGGCACTATATAAATATTATTAATTAAAATTAATTAATATAATCTGTAGTACCAATCGTATGCCTACTCGTCCGATATCGAAGAGCAGACTTCTTGACGGATTCCTGCCCACGGCCGGCTCTGTCCCGTGGCTCCCGTCCTCCCCGAAATCTCATCCGCAATTATTATAACAGTATGGCACCAAATAATTATTAATTACTGCTGACTCATTGTCCATTTCTCGGGAGTTTCGGTCATTGAAACCCCCATCATTTGAACATCACATGTTTTATTCAACAACTGTAAACAGTCCTTTTCTTGGAGGGCAGTTAGCTTTGCCCTCCAGAAAAAGGATGGTTTTCGTGTCACTTTCACAGCTTGCTCAAACATTTATTCTTGTGTAAGACATTCGGCTTTGTGCCTTTACTCTCTCTTCTTTCTACCATTCAATCTCAGTTATGAGTTGTTTTGTTGAGTGAGTTTGCCGATACATTGTTATTACTACTATTACCATCGTTGTCGTTTAACAGCTTGTAACAGTCACATCGCTCATGGAGTTTAGAATGGACAACAATTATATAGAGCGAGTGAGTTCTCCTTCCTTCTTACTTTCCTTCTCCATAACTTCTACCAGACTTCTATCCTAATTTTTTATCTATCATAGCTTTGTAAATGAGTTCGCCGCCAATTACATTTTATTATTTCCTCCCGCTGAATGGTTCCATGCCAGTATGAGCTGCATGGAGGTGTCTTAAGACTTGAAGCTCGCTCAACTTAAAGTCCTCAATCCCTCATCTCACTGCAGCTTTTAGCAATGGTTCTTACTCGTGCAGCTTCCTCCCGTGCATCTTCCCAGCCTCCTTTGACGCAGGCAACCACTCCTCTCCATAATCCTTCTGTGCAGCACCAACCCACACTTCCATCTATTGAGGAGCGAAGTATCAGTTCTTCACTGACCACTCTGCCGCCTAGCTCACCTTCTCCACGCGCTCTTGCTCGTCTTCGGGTAGGGTCTATGGCGGTGGTGCACTCGCCGTCTCGCCAGTCATCCAGTCCTTCACCAGGTCGTCATGCTGCTATCGCTGCTATTCTTGATGAGGCACTAAAAGCAAATTGTATGGACCCTCCTGTTTCTGCTGATGACCCTGCTGTTGTGGGCTGTTCTACAACCACTGCCGATGCGAGCCCTTCTACAACCACTCCTGCTGTTGCCATTGCAGGCCCTTCTACAGCCATCTCTCTTGGGTCTACCTTAGCAGAGCGTATGCAAGAGCAGCTTATGCAGCTGCAGAGCAAGGAAGCTGAGCAAAAAGAGTACAATCAGTGGGTTAACTTTCTCCCCTTTTGTTCTCAATGTGATCTCAACATGTTATTTAAGGCGACTTGGTATTTCACTCAAAGACGGAGAGATGCTGCACTGGTCAACAGACTTTCAAGCAGTATCAACATACTATTAGTGAGTTGATTTCTAGCTTCAACGTGCCTTGTTCTAACACTATCATTAGTCCTGCTTTAACTCTTCCCATGGGAGGAACATATGCCGTGGCGCCTAACGAGCTTCAAAATTATTTCAAGAAGAATCCTCACGCAAAACAGCCACACTGCTGGTGCCAAGTACCTGCCCAATACTTTCAGATCAGCCATACAGCCGCTCGTGTCTCGCTGCGTGATCGGTTTGCATTCCGATGTGGTGCTAAAAATTCAAAGGCCTGTGGCTACCTAGGTAGGCATCATACAACTTTCTAGACTGCTGCTCTGCTGACGGAGTGCTTGTAGTTGTTCCAGATTTTCTGTTGAGCAAGGCTACACCTTTGTGTGCAGTGTATTCGTACTCTGATGAGGATCAGAAAACTACAATCACCCCAGTCGTCGCTTCAACAGTGTCTAGGAATGGCTACTGGCATCGATCTCCCTCGCTTTCCAGTGCCTCACCTGCCACACCCCCCCGCCCTAGACCATTTGTTCTTCCTTCACCCACTCCTCCCCCTTCAACTCAGCCTCGCCGCTCTGCTCCTCCCCCTTCAACTCAGCCTCGCCGTGCTGCTCCTCTACCTTCGACTCAATCTCGAGGTGTTATTCTTCCACCTTCGACTCAGCCTCGAGGTGCGCCTCCACCTTCAACTCAGCCTCGAGGTGCTCCTCCACCTTCAACTCAGCCTAGAGAGAGCCCCACGCTCTCTCGGCCTAGAGTTGGTCGTGCAGCTCCCCCACCGTATTCACGCCAACCACCCATTCGGCAACACCTAGGTGTTATTGATCTCACTCTGTCAGATGACGAGGGAGAAGGAGGCACCAATAGCTCAAAGCCTCTGAATACTGCACGGGAACGGGCTCGCAAGCGCGCCCTTGTTAGTAGTAAGTGCATTGATCTTCTTTTCACGTTGATCTAATTATTGATTCTGTTTGGTGCATTCAGACGATGGTGAGGGGGCCTCAAGCAAGCGACGCCGACTCACAGAGCCAAAGGCTTGGGAAGATTTCTTTGGGGTTCGCAGAGAATCTACCCCCAAGGTTTCTTCTACCAATGAGCACACACACAAAGCACCCAACACAGTCGATCCGAAAGGTAAAGGACGAGAACGTAGGTGTCGACTTTGCTCCGTCCACCTGTTCATACAGCTAACCAGACTTGTAGGCCCAGACTTTGTCCTAGCTTCATTATTGCGTGATCACCTGGAGGTTTTGTATCCTGCTGCCTTCGAGGGAGGGCTTTCTCTCAATAAGTGGTTGGACTGGCGCCAACAATTCCACACATGTATTCCCTGTAGCGCAGTTTTCTTTATTCCAGTTGGTGAATCACATCACTGCACGAGTAGTTTGTAGTTGAATACTGCGTAGCCCAAAAAATGAGTATTTCTTGCACAATTACAATTGTTTATACAAAAAATAAAATTGTGTTGTTTCTTGGGACTTTTACGGCTCAGAATGATTATTTCGAGACAATTCTTGTGGTGCTGTTTAACTTCTACAGTTCACAACTCCTCACAATTGAGGTGTGTAAGAATGAATTGAGAAAGTTGAGGGAAAAGCTCGAAGCTGCAGATGTGAGTGTTGATTCTGCATGTACGGAAGTGGTTTGCAATCTTCTTTAATGCAGGCTTTTATTTTCAAGTTGGTTAAAGGGATAAAGAGTATCAATCAAAGAGGCGCTAGTCTTATACAAGCTATGTAACCTCAGAATGTACAGCGATGGTCAACTCCACTATACTGCAGTACCCTCTGAGTCGGTATCATAAAACTCAATTTCAACACGCCCACTCCCCAGCTGTGCATCTACCATCTTCTCGCTTGCCTGTAAAGCTTTTGTATACCGGCCCTTAGCTCTGTCTCGCACCTGAGTCGCCTTTTGTACCGCATCAACTGCCTGAACCCGACCCATTGCCAATCGCTCTCTTGAATACAACAACTTTCGCTTTGCTGTTTGTAGTTCATTGTGTGCCTTGAGTAGCATTTCATTTTGCTTCCGGATCAGGTCATCTTGTGCCCCTAGATGCTTGCTTCGAGTATCCGCTGCAAGCGTGACTATAAGAATGCTGGTGGCAAGGGCAAAAGCCAAAACATTACCAGCTCGGCGTAGGCTTTCACGTTGGCGGTAGGAGGTAGTTCTTGCTCGATATCTTCTGAGGATTCCAGTACTCTGTGTGGTCTATGATATTGCAGAAGTTAACGTGAGCCACAGTCTCAGCACTCGCGAGCAGCAGTAATAGAACACATTACCTGATATGTTTGTAGCTGAACATGATCGTACACTGCAGCCTTTAGTATTCCTCCTACTAGAGAACAATGACCCCCCTCTATTAACGAGTCTTGATGCAACGACTCAATAATGTTGCTTGTGCCATCAACAGCTTGCCAGACCCGGGCAGGGATCAGGCTCTTCTCCCAACAGAGGCCTGGAAAAGCAAACCTGCAGCGCTGTTTATCTTCAAGCCAATCTTCGAGTCAATTAGTAGGGCAAAGGTGTAGTAGCAGCACATAATCTCACCTTTTGCCTTCTTGTTTCCCTGCTCGACAATGATCTTCAAAGCACGATCCCAATCGAAATGTTGAAAGCAGGCTAGACTTCGCATAGCATTTTGTATCTCCGCATTGCAATGTGTCTCCTGTATGTTGCGGTAGAAGTGAGCCAAACATAGGCGCAGGATACGGCGAAGGTGTTCATAGGGGTCTAATTCCGTTAAAAGGCGGTCACATTCGTAGAGATCGCGCTTCAATGGAGGAGATATGCTTTGCAAGTATTCACCAATACCTAAAATTTGTGAATCAGCAGTAGTCTAGCAGTGGCAAGCTGTTGTGGTTCACCTTTGGCTTGACCCAGATGTTGATCAACAGTCCACGAACATATCCCATCAAAGTTGATATCGTCTTTATTCAGTGCATGCAAGTGCCGGAAGCGAAGTGGTTGGCCAGTATCTTCCAGGACAATGGCGTGAACCCTCTGCAGAAGTATCCGGTGTGCCTCTGCTGTTTGCCGGTTCAGATAGGCGCGTACATAGCACACACCTTGGAGCAGCAGTCAGCGAAAATATGTGGTTAGGTGTGAGAAAGACAACACTCACTTGTACTACTGCATCGATCAAAACCCCCCAGCTCAAATTCCAACCAACCCACAACTCGCTTGAAGCTGATATCACTTTGAACATGGCGAGCATCGCGAACCAGGCGGGTAGAGTTTTCTTGCTTCATACATATGACCAACCGAAAGGGTTCTGACTTAGAGTCGTTGTCATCATCGAGTTGGATTTCTTCAACCCAGCGAATATATCTCTGATGTGGTGGGAGACGTGAATCTTCTATAGCTTTGAGGTGCTGCAATCCTTTTGAGTGGCAAACATTAACCAGGGGCCACTTTAGGGAAAGAGCCGTTTACCTACCCTGCCATCCAGTACCGTGAGGGTATTGCTTGGTTTGTGCAATATCTATGATCGCTTGTAGGTGATCGCGGTTGTTCAACGAACAGTGCAAGTCGATGAAGGTCGGGTTTACTATGTGTGGCAGTTTATCTCGCAAAAACAGCCTAGCAGAATCACTCCGAATGAGGCGCCGAGAGGTGAGATTGGGAAGCTCGTTCATAGTTTGAAGAAATGACACAATCTCTGAGCGGATGGTGGTGGGAGTCTTGCTCAGGATCGGGATGGGATGTGTGTGAGCACCTCGGCAAATGACCAACACTCGTGGGCACTGGGTACGATATTCCTCAAGTGGCTGGTAGATCTCGAACTTGCAAGCACACTCTAGACGTATGAGCTCCGTCATATACAGTGTCCCATCTGAGCACCGATGGTGATTATCTGTTCACATTTGGGTAAGTATTTTGTTGACGGCTCAGATTGCAATTAGACACATACCACACTTTATTGACACTGAGCTGCAGTTCTTCACCGTGCAACAAGGCATTAGAGGGCCACAGCCTGCCTCCTTCATTGTGTTTTCAAAGCGCTCAATGGCTGGGTGGTTGTTGTAGAAGAGGGCCTCAAAGTACTCCACATCGTACTTGCTCGCAGAAATAATACGACTGGTATGAGTTCTTGATGTTGTGTTATGGTAGTGTTCACATCTGTACAGCAACTTGTTACATGAGAAGTGACAGCCGGCTAACCAATGACCTACTGAATTCTTAGCTCTTGGTTGCACTTGAGAAGCTGAAGGCGACCTTGACAAGTGGGTTTTACAGTATGACCACGTTTGGCCTTTTGTGGGGTGGCAAGGACTTCTTTACGGCGCCTGGTTTCTGAAGGTGTGAAATAGGTGGGTTCCACCAAAGGCCCAAAACACCCTTGGTCTCGAAAGCTTGCCCATAAGCTCAGTGTTGCTTCTAAGACATCACAAAGAGGAGGGGATGAGGTAATGCTACGCTCTTGTTGGGAATACAGCTGAAAAGAATCATGGTCGGCTTGTGTGTGAGGCCGTTGAGCATATTCCATGTTCACGAAGGGACAAACTTTGCAACCCTGACCTAATATCATTCACATGAAAAGATGATACATGGTGCAGTAAAATGGTTCACATACAAGTCAATGTTGTCTTCTTGCACGGCACCTTTACCCCCACTTCATTCATTAAGCTACTGACATATACTCCCGACCTCTGGCCCTTAGGTTCACCTAACGAATATGCTACATCCAACACAGGATTTCGCCACTCAGCAGGATCGATCTCGAATAGGTGTCCCTCGGGTCGCTTTCGATTGCTACTGGTGCTTAGATAAGGAACAAGGGATCCAGCAGTGTACCGCGAAAGACTGGCAAGAACAGTGTCTTTATTCAGAGGAACATCGTAATGAACAGCAAATGGACGTGAAGCATCGGGTACAAATGTAGAACTATCGGGGGGGTTGCTTGGGTTGAGCAAAGCAGAAACATCCATTCTCGCGAGGAGCAAGTTGGTTTCCTAGCTGAGAGAAAGTTATATCAACTGAAAGTGGATCAGTCAATGAGCGTACCAATCTTCCTTAGCTCAGAATCCTCCACAACCTCAACCACTGGAAGTGGTTGAATCACCACAGCTAACGCTGAATGAGAACAGTGTTGTGGTCCGCGGATCACACAGAACAACTTCATTGTAGAATATTGAACAATGTGCGGGGACCTTGTGGGATGTTCGAGGGAAGTCAACCAAAAAAGATGTTGGAACAAGCTACAAGACCTGAATTAGTCAAGATATAATCAGACAAAATGGAAGATAGAGCTCATTTACGCACTGTTGCAATACATAGACGGGGAGGTTGACAAAGAAAGATGTTGAGACGAGTGACAAGACTTGAACTAGACAAGAAATTGTCAGACAAAATGGAATATAGAGCTCATTTTTGCATTGTTGCAAGGAGTCTTGACGGAAGTGACTGCACATACTGATTCTGATTTGCAATTCATTTAGACGGAAATTTGAGCTGTTGCAATACAAAAGTTGATAAGTACAGAAGACACTCGACATTGGGTCTTGAAGGCTTGCAATGACAGGACGGGCCGCTGGGTTCTCCTCGCGCTCTCATTCCTCAAAAGAAGGGAAGACAATAAGGAGAACATTGCGGTGTCACAGTCACAATTCGTTGGGCTGATATATAGGAACAAAGGTCAACAAAAAGGCATGAAAAATCCCCCTCCCTATGCCGGACACTTCCGGCCGCTGCGCCGCTCCTTGGCACTTTTGTTCCTTCGTTTTACCTCCCCGTCTTCGTCGCTCCCGACGTCTTCTGACACATCCTGTTGTACCTTACCCGTACCTTACTTCTCTTCTTGTATCTGTAGTACCAATCGTACTATTACTCATTTCACCGCCTCTCTTACTACCGATGATATCGAGGCACTGCTATCGATGTCCACCTTTACCTTGAATCACGAAGTCAGTCCCAACGAAGAACCGAATCACGCTGAAAGCTCTCTCCACTCTACGCCTCTCGAAGACGTGCGCCACACAACTGTCTCGGATGTTCCCCCACCCGATCACTCCAATAAAAGTTTCTCTGACCATTCCCGCAAACAACGTCTCCCCTGCCTAGAACCCAACTGTACCCGGCGCTTCATGAGCGAGTACACTAGACGCGTTCATATGCAAACACACATGCCTAGACGGACTTTTGTCTGCACTCAAGGCTGCACGGAGGAATTCTCGCGTCAGCATGATCGGTTCCGGCATGAAGTCGTTAAGCATGGGAGGAAGAGCGAATGGTCGTGTGAGACGTGTTTGGGTTTCTTCTCCAGTGAGAAGTCGTTGGCGAACCACAAGTGCACGAATGCTGCGAGGAAAAGATGGAAGAGTGGCGCAAGTACGTTGTTTCCCTATTTTGTGGCCCGGAATTCACGGTTGATCTTGTACTACAGATTCGACTGGATGAGATGACGAGTAGACGACCAGCAAAGGCTCACTACTGCGACGAGCCAGCGTTTTTTCGTCGAGGATCCTCCTCTTGCTTATGCGCCGGACCAGTGTTGTTGTTGTCTTTTGCCTTCGGATGGTACAAAATATGAATTTACCTTCGCTGTACTTAGTCGGTGAGATGGGCCACTCGCCGCTGCTGAGGTTCTGTTATGAAGAGAGCCACTTAATGACACAAAACAATGCATTCTGGTCCTTCATTGACCCCACCCTGGAATTGCCAGAAATGGTAAACGACAATGGACACACAACTTACAATTGTCCGATGTGTGCTTTGACCTGTTCGTATTTAAATTCCAATACACTCCAAGCATGAATCCCCAACTCATCCAATCCTCGCTGTTTCTACCCCGTATCCATATTCTTCTTACAGTAACCCTTGCGTTTACAATGCCTTCTCGTCCGCGCAATGCTTGGGATATCTTTCACGCGGAGATGATCAATACGATCCCTCACGTTGACTCGAATGGGAATCGCAAAACTAGATCGGACCTCTATATAGAGATTTCTGCTATGTGGCAGCGTGCTCCCCAAGAGGTCAAAGACCGCTATCAGAGGCTAGCAGACGCCCATAACGCTGGAGCGGTTTGATGGTGTAGTTGGTTATCACGTCTGTCTCACATTATTGCTCTGGTGGTGAGTGCACAGGAGGTCTCCGGTTCGAACCCGGGTCAAACCATGTTTTTGTCGAATCTAATCATGTTTCTAGTGCATGTTTCATGGTGCGCAGGTGTAAATTGGTCGTCGAAACCGATAGTCGTACGGTGTACAGTACATGTTAGTTGATCGGGGTTCTAGAGCGTACTTGTACCAATTCCAAAATTCTCCTTGCCAAGGCATTCTCCCTTTTCTACGAGACTTCATCAAGTCATTTCACCCATGCGCTTGTCATCAATTGTTCGGACTCGAAATCGCCTCCTCTGGCGACTCTGCGATGCTTCCATACCCAGTTGAGAGTGGTCGATGAAGTTCCGACAGACTGGATATTGTCTTGTGGCGTTCGGCATACTGTAAGTACTGTAGCCGGACACAACTGTGGGTCGAAGCAGAGATGTTCTCTGCGCATCTTGAATGACATATCAAGCTACAGTGCGTGCATTGTATACCAATTTTTGTGAGCAGATGGCACACTCTGCACGTCATTGCTAAGAGGAATGATACTAATCAGCAACAACTGGAGGTACAGGGCCAATGAATGCTCACGTTTGCTGAAAGCAGTTTTCACGAAGACGTGTTCCAGTTGCGATTCTGACCTGGCCTTGAATTTCTTATAGTCCAGATGGTTTGCATCGGAAGGGACGTTGAATGCCTGCACGGGATACATGTTAGATGCAGAGTCAAAGAATAGTATATCCGGCCATTAACCAACCTTCTGAGATTGCTCGCGAGTGTGTTTCAACCATTCATGTTGAACAAGCATTTCGACGTTCGGTCTTCTAGTAAAGGTCTTGTTGAAACATAGTTTGAGAAAATCTTCGAGTAGCGGGTTTGTATTTGCAGGGATTGGGGGCATATCATCTTCGATGATGTGCTGCATGACAAACGTCGACTGTGGTATGTCGTCGTATGGCGGTCTTCCCGTGAGCAATTCAATCGTAGTACATGCAAGAGACCAGACGTCCGATGTCGGGAAAGCACAACTTGATTCAAGCACCTCCGGTGCAGTCCAGTTCGGTGCAGCCTCCACACGCAGCCGGCTAAATGGCAGTCCAAAATTGGATAGTTTGATATCACCAGTTGTCGTGGTCAAGATGTTTGAGGCTTTGAGGTTGCCGTGAATGACACAGTTCTGATGCAGATATTGAAGACCATCCATGATCTTCACCATATAAGTCACCACAAGTTGCTCATTGAGCTTGCTGAACGCCTTTAATGATTGATCAAGTGATCCGTTGTGGACGTATCTATTGCGTGGTTGGTCAAATATAAGGAAGTAAGGGACAAAACCCACTCACTCTACGACAATGTCCAATGTATCGGCATCACGCGTCACGCTCAAATACTGAACAATGTTTGGGTGTGAAAGATCCCTAAGCCGGTTGACTTCACGCCTAATAGAGTCAATTTCCGTTCCTTCTTCTGTTTTTGTTCGCTTGAGAGCAACAATAGCGCCAGTTTGAAGGTTACGAGCACGGTACACTGCGGAAGAGGAGCCATGCGCGAAACATTTATCGAGTTGCTGGAAGACAACAATGAGAATAAGTTAGGAATGGCATACGAGGGATTACTCACAAGGTGAAGCGATAAGTTTCCATTCTCAGCTATGACAAGGGTTTGGTCTACAAACGAGGATACCGACTTCGACTTCTGCTCCTGAGGTGTATCAGTTAAGCCACCTGTCGTTCTTCTGCTGGAAGTTTCAATGACACTGTGAGGTCGATCCGGTCGAGATGCAGAGTTAAGACTTGAATGAGAAGTACTCTCTAAAAGCAACGTTCTACCATACCCTTTCCAGGGTATGTAATTCTGCAAGCGACCTGGTGTGGTTTTCTTAGAGCCAGTGCCAGAAACCAAACTCGATCGCCCATGTAGCTGCCAATCATCCTGTTCATTTGTGAGAGATGAACTTATACCATCGTCCAGCTTCCCTTTGCCTAGCCGGACATTGAGGCTACGATCAGGATCCAAGTCCAGTGAGGTAAAAGATGTTCCAACGGTACTCGAGGTACTGGACGTAATTGCCCAGGAGTCGGTGGAGCTGATGCAGCGTGTGAGGTCTGTTTCACTGGAAAGCAGGGAGCTTGTTCTAGAAGTCGTCGCCTGAAGTGTTGGGGTAAAATTGGGAATATGCGGGTGAGCAAAGTTAATTAGAGTCACGATGGTGGACGCAACACGAGTAATGGAATCTTTGGATGCTTCAGTCATATCATTGATTGAAAAAACATCCTCGGGAGCAAGTCCAAATGACAGACATGCACTTCGGAAATTCATGAGATTCGACAGTTCGTCCTCGACATCTGGTTGCAGCACGTGTTTAGCTTGTATTTTGTTCATGAGCCTGAGTTTTGAAAATGAGTAATTTATTTGAACTACAGTGAGTAGAACCTACTGGCAGAGTATATAGCCGTCTTTTATCGATTTGGCGAATAGCTCGCATTCACGCTCGTCGGTTGCAGTGAGAGTGTTTCCGATACTCGAATTATCTTCAACCAAGGGCCGCATTCGGGCCTCCGTCTGTTCCCATTCTTTAGTCCACGCCTCGGTCGCCCTTGTATAAGCTGGCGGATCTGCTAGCTCCATGCGGAGCATGGAAATCGCGTCTCTAACCGTGTTGTGCGGCCTGGGCAAAGCCGTGAAAGAGTTCCAGGCATCAGACGCAGGTCTTTCCAGAGTGGAGCTTCGCAGACTACTGAGGGAGAGAGAATGCCGTTGTGCGGGGTCAGGAACGCTGGACGACTCTATACCAGGACGCATGAATGGTGGCAACGCAGCTGCTTCAGAAAGCGGGGCCATTGATACGTGACGTAGACCTCCTAAAGCCAGTTGGGATTGTTGAAAATTGGAGAATGAGAATTCCTGCAAAGGCGTCTGGCCAGGGAGATTTCTCGAGACTTCTTCGTTCCGGATAAGCTGCTTTGCCCTGGGCAGCAAGCGGACCTTTCGGAGGATGCTTAAGCTGGCCTGCTTTGCTGGCACCGTTGTTTCGCCTTGGGAGGATAGGGAAAACCGCGTAATGGTTTTTTTAGCCCGTTCAAGTGCAGAACGGAAGCTAGAAGAAGATTTACTGGAATTTCGAGAAGCAGAAGACACGTTATCCGGAAAAGTTGAAGATGGTGGCGCTAGCAGTTCATGAAGAGACGAGGTATGAGAGATATTGCTCATGACATAAAAGCCACTAGTCGCAGCTGTTCTTTCAAGTTGTTGAGACCCAGCGTTAGGTGTATCGCTCAGGAATATTGCATCCGATTCTTCGCTTTCAGAGACTTCCTTATCACCAGACTTTGCTTTTGGAGGGAGAGCCATTTTCTGATGGACCTCAGTCGTCTCATTTTCAACATGTCCTAAAGATTTAGGAGGCATGGTCAGAACGGCCAATCCTGGCAATAATGTCGTAGTATTCACCTGAAAACATCCCTGTATCGTTGTGCGCAAGCGGCTCCAAAAACTTTGCATCTGAAACGTCAACTAAATTACACAAATGACATGTGAATCTATAACCTAACAACTTACGATTCGTGGTTTGTACTGTATGGCAAGATAGCACCCTGTGAAGCAGTTCATGCGCCCCCGGTAAGACTGCCTCATCCTATAAATGACAATTTGCAGGTTATGAGAACGAATATACACAGAACGTGAAATTTCATCCTCTTTCAGCACTGAACACCACTCGTCATCATGAGTTATTGCCACACTTGTATTCTTCTACATGATTCAAGATACTCAAGATAATGCGTTCGGAATAGAAGGCAAATTTACTCACTGTAGACAACAAATAATGATTGATGATGTCGGATGGATGAAACAACTTGCAAGAAGGAATGAGACGTGATCACATACTATCAAAGAAAAATTTGCTGCACCTGTCGTCTTTCCGGAAATTGTTCCAAGTGAACTTGCTGTGGGGGCCGCTCTTCACAATCTTGAACACCTCCAGCACGAGATCCAGACACTCCTGATGCGCCTGCACCTGAACCCGAAAAATGACCCGAATCCAACCCGAATGGAATATGCCCTCCGCCCGAGAAGAAAGAATCCGGCGAAGAGTCCAGCACTGAAGACAACACAGCACCACCCGCCCCTCTGTTCTCTGAATCTGCATCAATTGCGATCTTGTACCCACGCACAAAGACGCATTGGTTCGGAACGTTTTTCATGTGGCGTTCCTCATAATGTGGTCCTGTCCGAACAGCTGCTGAACATCCCTCCTTCCATATATACTGTAAAGACTCCGCTCCTTCGAATTCACCTTTGACCGTTAGGAGCTCCAAAGATATCGTCCCTTCTGCGGAAGCATCAGAGAACGACGCCAGTGCCCAGCAGGTACACTTGTCACAGCCGGTAATGAGATACAATGCATCATTTTGGATCTCCCATCCACGCTGACCATTAGCGTACTCATACCACTGGACCGCGTTGTCGATTGCGTATTGACGAAGCTTGGCCAGATTTCGGGCATTTATTCGTCGAGCGCCTTCAGGAAGGACAAGTATCGCACCCTCGGACCTGGAAGTGGTGAATGATATTTCTGAATGAATATTAGGTATACCCCTAGTATTGAGATTGTAATGATCAGGACCGAGAAAACCAATCCATGATACCAGTGGCTTACGTGCTTAAAGTCACCGCCTTCCTGATATGGGAGCTAGCGATATGATCATCCTTATGGAATCTTGAAAATTGTTGCAAAATATTAAGGTCGCAAAGAGGAAAAGGTGTGAAACCTGATGGTACCCCATCGCAATTTACAGGGCTGTTCGCATCGTGGCAGACATTGAATAGGTATTCAAACCCTCCATCATCATTCACGACGCCGACATCACCAACTTGAACTCCCTTTGAGGTATACTCCGAAGCAAGCCCTTCGTACGGTTCAGGTATCCATAGCGGATACCCATGTCGTTTCGGAAGTAAGAGTCTCGCGTATATTTCGCTGTCTGTACCCGTTACGAGTGTCGTCTGATTTTGATGGTCAATGACAGGCTGTTCTCCTGCTCCAACATGGTGATGATGTTCATAGCTGGAATGTGATTGAGATGCGGATCCAAAATTGATGGTGAAGTTGCCACCATGCACAGCAAATCGTTGAGCACTCCCAAAAATTCTGACGCAGTATATTGGGGTGAGAACGACTAGGCAAAATCACTGATAACTCACCCTACGGATGGACTCTCCGTGGGAGGGCCAGTCTGTGCAGGTGTTACGGACTGCTCAGGCAGGGGAGCTAGAGCATCATTCAGTGGAACAGGAGAGGATGGCGAAGTAGAGGGCAATGGTTGATGTTCCGGAACAGTACAGAGTGTAGAATGGTTGGTCAATACAGCATTTCGTGTCTGTATGGGTGCGGCTTGGGGTTCCAATTCCAGCGCAGGACTTGCTGTAGCGTCGGGATCAGAAGGGGAAGAAGAATGCAACACCGGGACTAGATCTTCGTTCCCATTCGAGTCTTTGGACTGAGAACAAGAAATATCCGATGCGTCGTCGACAAGATAAGAGGGCGGTAACGCTGCATCTAGCTCAGAGCCCGACTCGGAGACGTTTGTCTTCTTGATACCCTTCTTCCACTTTCTCTTGACGAAGATAAATAGACTTTCCATGGTATTTGGAAGCTCAAACGCCCATTTCTAGTAGAGTACAACGGCTGAGGAAAGTCGAAGAAGCTGGGCAAGAACGATAGGCGCCACACTGCCTTTCAACTCTGTTGTAACAGAGAGGCGCTAAAACTGAATGATGTCGATATGCGGCACATTTGATATGGGCACATGGAGAGGCCCAGCTTGTTGATCTAAATCGTCTAGTCGAGAGTATGGAAGGAATGCATGTATGCCTCCGAGCCTTGAAGCTTGAGCTTGGGGCCTGGCAGAGTAGTAGATCGTGGGAAACGAAAGAGTACGCTACCGCAACGCGTCTGAAATTTGAATCTCCCGCGTTCTAGATATAGGTTGCAGACTTACAGTCAGAATTCACTGGAAAGTCATATCCTGAGGGCTGTAGAGGGAGATTCCAAGGAAAGAGAATTGATATCACCGAGTTTTCGAAGTAGAAGAAATTGTTAAAAGGGATAACTTAGAGCCAAGATCTAGAGTCGCAGCAGCAGAAGGAAACATTTTGCACTGGCAGTTATTTAAAACTCACTGCAATGTCATTCCAGATCATCATAAAGAAATTCATACCATAAGAAACCAAATATCTGAACATATAATCAAAAAAGAATCAGAACAAAATACATTGGTGTCCGACCAGTCAGAAACAGCCTTTTTTCCGATACCATTCCATTCCATTACATTCATAAAAAAGAAAACCATTATATATCAAAGCAGATAGATGTGTGTGCGAGGTGGTGGTGAGGCGAGCAACTGGGAACGGGAACGGAAGCAACAACAACTTGGACACAAAGGGAGGACGAGGAGGAACAAACGAGCAAAACGGAACACAACATGGCCTAATAAAAAAGAAACTCTGTAGCGGTCACCGAGCCTTCGAAGTCGAATAAAAATTGGGTTATGAGTTAAAACGAATAACTTAGAGCAAAGAAGCTCAAACACAGACTGACTAGAGGGCAGGCAGGAACCGATCATCCCATCCGCCTCCTAATCATCCGTTCCTTCCTCGAAAGCTCACTCACATGGAAACCACCACATGAATCCACCTACTACACCCCCATCCCATCCCATCCCAACCCCATCCCACTCCAACCCCACCTCCACCCCATCCCACTCCAACCCCACCTCCACCCCATCCCACTCCAACCCCACCTCCACCCCACCCATCCCACCCCTCTTTCAATCCTGCGCCAACGGCATATCAGGAATCAACAAATGCATCTGCTTCCCCCCACTCTGTCCAATAACAACCCCATACCCACTCAAATCACCCTCCATATTCCTCAAACTAGCCAACGAATGTGCAGAATCTTTATGTTCCAAAACATGTGAGTGTACACCCGTATGGGTCGGAAGTTGTTGTGAAGTTGAAGATAAGTTCTGCACGGATGAGGAGGCGGAGGCAGAGGCAGAGGCGGAGGCGGAGTAAGTGGGGGCAGGACGACGTGTGGGTCCGGGCCTAGAGGAGGAGGATTTCGGCGTTTGCATCGACGTAGGATCTTGTGTCGAAGTGGGTGAAGCCCCCTCCTGTCCTTCAAGATCATAAGAAGGTACAGGTTTCCTAGGCGTACGCCTCGTCGTCGTCGAACCCTGCTGACTCGACTTACGCCCCTCCGCAGCAATACCAAGCGGAGACACATTCCTCAACGCAAGCACATCCGGTGACGAAGCTCGTCTAGCATGGGACGTATCATACGTTGACGACAATTCCGGTAAAGGTGAAGACGAAGACAACGAAATCGAGTCATGGCCCGGCGTCACTGGAACGTCCGGTGCTTCAGAAGAACCATACATACGCACAGCAGAATGATGTGAAGTGGGCGAAGGAAGTTCCGATTTAGCTCTTGCTCGCCTTGCACTCGTTGCATCACTTGAACCCTCGGGCGAAGAAACCAGACTCAACTGGGACGGACCATGGCCAACCACATCAGAAGGCGAGGAATGACCCGCAACACCAACAGCAGAGCTGGGTATGCTTCCTGTGCGCAAAGAAGAACCAGAGTTTCTGGAGTACGTGCGTGAGTTCGCCCTTGAGGTGGGAACAGACGGAGGAGGTGTAGCGAAAGGAGAAGGTTCATATCCAATCGGTATAAATCCCATGCCTGAAGAATCGTTCATTGAATTACTGCTAGATGGATAAGATCCATACGGGTAATCCTCCTCTGGAGTCTGAGGCGTAAGCGGTGAAGACGCATGTCCAACATCAGAAAACGGCGATCGTTGATATGGTCCAGCGTCACCCGTTGCGGGAGAATGAGCTGAGCTAGAAGTAGGCGACAACGTGCGCAAAGGAACACTCTTTTCTTCATAAGGAGAATACACGTAATCATCGTCTTCGCTGGGACGTGTAGGGTCCACAGTGGCACTATAATGGTGTCCAAGCCAACCATAAGACTGTGATTGAGAATGGTCATTTCCAGATGAAGTCGGAGAGAAGGAGGAATCGCTTGGTGATATCGACATCATTCCCTTCATCGACTCTGATCCTGCGGAAGCACGACTATCCGGTTGTGAACGCCTCGTTCGACGTGTTTTTTTCGATGTCGAACCGGTAGTGTACGCAGACGGAGGGGCTTTGGTGGAATTATCATTTGGATTCTTAGCCAACCCAAGGGCAGCAAGCCCCATACCACCCAAACCTAAAATGTTTGATCGTTGCGAGCGGGCATTGGCAACCGTGTTTGCTGCTGTTGCTGAATCTATACCAGAAGGCGCAGACTTCGAATCAGCCACGAAACTTGATTGAGACGCCGGGACATTCGCAGAGTCGAATGAGCCCAATGCGCCCCACTTGCCCATGCCTCCAGGTCTCGCCCCAGCTTCCGCTGCACCTGAGGGACCAAAGCCAGGGCCTGAACCTCCATTGCCTCTTACTCGGCTCCGTTTAGCAGCACGATGTATGAAGAGGTATGCGCACAACACGACCGCAATGACAACGAAACCACCTACAACGGCTCCTGCGATAGCGCCCTTGTTTACTGAACCCGAGCTAGCGAGGGACCCGCTCGTAGGTAGAGCTTGACCTCCAGTGCTTGTTTGTCCAGTGGCAGTGACAGACGTAGAACCTTGTGAGCTCGTTTGAGTCGGGGAGCCACCAGGATTCGTAGCGAGGCACGATACATCACTTCCATTCCTCACGAAGAACGACTCAGAATGCGCGAAAAAGCTAACCCAAACACCGCCCACGCCACCCACAACATCACCAGCATCAGTAGCGTTGACGCCAACTTCATACCACCCCTGGGGAACGTCGGCTTGTTGCCAAGTAAATGAAGACTGCGCAGAAGGGTCTAAATCAGTGGACAAGGTTTCGATCAAGTATGTCATGACCGAAGTAGTGCCAGAGCTAGATATGATGGTCGTATGACCACCCGTCTCGATCGACTCGGACACTGCCCGTGCGGTGAGTATACCCGATCTATCAGTCAGGGAATTTGTGCCCGAGTACGATGACGATGAAGAGCTCGTGGCAGGAGGGTCGGGTTGGGGGACATTGACGTTGGTGACATATAATGTAAGGCCCTTCGGTGGGGTAGGACCACCAAATGTCCATGAAAAAGTGAGTGACTGGGAACAGGTGGTGATGTCCAACGTAGGAGGGGAGTTGAAGATGAAGATGGGTGTTTGCGTTGGGGTACCAGAGCTGGTTGTTGACGGCAACGACGAAAATGAGAGGGAGGGCAACGGGAGGCTGACTGAACATAGAAGGTTAGATTGACCACTTCGCGTAGATGGTTACAACTAGTCACCCTCTTGTCCCAAAACATCATACACCGCCTGTAGCAACACAAATGCGAACAGAGATATCTTGGCCATATTCAAAGAATTTTCTGGATCCTGGTGGACGAGAGAAGGAGCCCTTCGACGAAGCCCTTGCTTAGCGTCGTTCTCGCTTGCGGAAGTGAAGCGTGGTAAGCACCAAAGGTACGAAGGACCAAAACCGTTCCTGTGCAGTCTTCTTGCGTAAGCGGCGTGAAATACGGTCGGGACTCGGTCAGCAACTGGAGATCAAAGAAAGCCCGGATAAAGCTCACCGTGACCAGCTAATATAGTGAACCGTAAACTTTATTTGCCCTGGGCCAATCGTCCACTGCCACAGCCCACAATGGTTGAATACAAAGAAGCCCTATTGTGAGGGCCCGTCAGCACAAAACAAAAAAACTCGTCGCAGGCCTTATATACTTACCACATGCATCAAATCATATGAGCGTTACATCAGATCCGAGACCAACCCGAGAGGGCAGATGACGATAACAAACCACGGTTCAAAGAACTCCTGTCGTGCCAAAAATTCGGAGTATAAGCACCATACTCGAATCTGAAAAAGCGAAAACATTCACATTTCCATCGCTATGCCACGGTTGCAGACTTACCAAGAGAAAACAATGAATATACTGGCAACGGCTGGGAAATCACTTTCGTCTCAATACATTCGGGAACATCCAGGACTGGCTCTAAAAATTCAATCGCCCAGATATACGGATGACAACTCGAGGTGTTGGCCAACCCTTCGGGTGCACTTTGAATGTTGAAGCTGAAGATGAATGGACCTCAATGCACTGTGTATACCAGATCGGAGAGATGCAGGTTCGGCGCCTATAAGCCTTACCTAAACGCGCGCTTGTGGCCCCTCGCTGCTTTGCGGCCGGAAACCTCCGGAAACTCAAAAACTTTGATTATACAGTATACATTCCAACTTTCCTGACCATCCTACAGTCTATGCGGTGATACGAGCACATAGTTAACCTGCGAAGGCTTCCCTGTCTACGCTGCAATGTCCCAGCAATAAGGGCTTCAAAGTCGTCTATCGGGGCATCTTCTTCGCAATGAGCTATACCCCCGACGGTGTGGAGTACCTATTTCCATTTCCTCTCGTCATTTCGTGAGACGCCGTTGGGTAAGTTAAAGAAGCTGCAAAACGATTCGTGCACCCAATAATGTACTGAAAGCAATATTTTTAGATGCCAAATACAACTTCCTGAGCTCTGCGTCATGAACGGATGCAGACTATACGAGAAGAATGTTTCGCTGAGTTGAAGGCTTGAAGTGAAACGTGATATCGCGAGATTGAAGGGTCAGAGCATGGTAAGTCAACATACCGGTTCGAAGATGCGTTTAGTGATGTTCAGGCCCACACACCTTCAAGACCTCGGACAAGATGCCTCAGATGAAATTGGAAGGTTTTGAACACTCCGAAGGGATAGAAACACACTGGTGAAGAGTGATGAGGTCGTGACAGCTCAAGTATGTGTCGGGCCTATTGTACTCATCGATCTCTGACCTTGTGGCTATCAAATCAGGACGATATCGATTCAAGATTGTCCCTAACAAGAGCTCTGAGTCGCATTCTCCTCATACATACTCGAAAAGAAGATATACAGCAAGTACTTCCGACTTACTTACTTATTTACACTGCTCTCCGAAGACTTGTGAGTTACACTCCAAATCATTGAGGTATATGCCCATTCTCATCAGACTACCTTCCCAGATTCTTTACAGAACCCAACGTCGTGGACTCTCCAGACAAATAACTGTTATAGATGGTCACATTTCGTCGGGTCTTGTGAGGCGTTGAAAACCGACTCTCGTTACGACGAATGGCAGGAACAAAGTTTTTTGGTCTCAGCGGAATTCTTCATTCAACGGTTAACAAATGAACAGCTCCTACACACCTCTTCCAACATCGAACTACGCGCCCACTGTGCTTCTGCTGTCTATTTCGCTTTCAGTGCCAGCTAGTCCGGGTCCGAGGTCGATGTTTCGCACTGTCTAGATCAATTACAGCACGCTTCTTCTGTGTCCAAGGCTCCGCAGTCTGTAGTGGACTCTCACCAGGTGGATTTGCAATTATTGAAGGAGTGCATTCTCGAAAAAATCTATGATGTGGTTCACCGAATTCTTTGCCGACTCGGAAGATCATGTTGGATGGAAGATTTGGAGATAAGCCCTTGCCCTTGTTTCGTCTGCAGACCCTAATGCACTAGGAGAAGTTTACTCTGTAAAATTCGAGTATTCCGTTGACGTTGCGGATCTGGACATCTTCGTCTCACTCTCACCCGATTCTGTCAGTGAAGTGACACCCAAAAATATCTCGCTCCATTGTAGCGATTGGCATCTCTAATGCTCACTCGGAGCAGATTCGAAGAAGCGGTTGACCTCGTGGATTTCGCACATCTGCGGGAGACAATGACGCCCCGGACGAAGCTCTCTCCCTTGTGGGTACATCCTTTTTTGCTGGTGCAAAGCGCATGATTGCATCGTTGTGGTTTATCATCGATGAAGAAGGACCTGTGTAGGGTCTGGCGAAAAATTGGTTATTTGCTCACACGATTTATTCACATTGTTATTAACACGTTAATAACTTGTTACTAACTCGAGGGTCTTCCAAGGCCTGTTAGAAATTGTGAAAAATTCAGCTTTTATATTGCGCTCTGAGGCGAAATTTGAGTGATTTTTGACTTTCTTCATTGACATGCCATGACCAAAAGTTGGAAAAACGCTCACGGCCACAGGTAAGGCTCCAACCGTACCATATATGTATAGGGTCCGGAGTGTAAATATACAGATACAGTTTGTATACCATCTATAAACTGTTTTAAATGTATAATATACACTAATCACGTTATCAGATTTAAAAAACAATTTCCCTGGACTCTCAACAGTTCATTTACAGTGTGAAGGCACTCAGGGTGTGTATCTGCCCCACATACTGTATACCCAGTGAATGAGTAGCTTGCTGTGACTCTGAGAGGAGGCGAACCCTCCGCACCCGGGCTGCCGGCATACATTGTCCGGGGGAGGTTCTTCAAGCGGAGTTGGAAAGGTATTCTTTCCTCTCGGTAGAAGGTGGCAAGCTTGAGTGCCGAAGATGTAGCCCCAAAACTTGTCGCTCTTAGGCAATTTTGGTTACAAATAAGTGATTTTTAGGTGTAAACTTAGCCAGAAATTACTCATGGGCCGGTCATTTGTATATACTGTATACGCTGTATAAATACTGTATATTTAAATTCACCCTCAGAGCCTAGACATATACGCTTACACATACGGTATTAACCGTATATAGACAGTATACTATACAGTACGGTTGGAGCCTTAGCCACAGGGCAGTCCTCCCAAGGCATTTCTAGCGAGCACAGTTACCTGAAAAGATCTGCCATCATGTAAAATCTGCTACCACTTATGACTTTTTGACTGATAAATCACCATTGACAGAGAGCTTATTGCACTGAAGTACTGACAACTGGCCTACTACTTGGCTGAGATTGCCTAAAGCACCATTTCTAACTAATTGTCACACACATTTTATTTCTCACATGTTAGAAATTGTATTTTTCACTTGTTATTATCATTTTTCACAAGATTTGTGAGCAAATGTTAATAACTAGCGTGAACAATGCTCCTGGGAGGGCTCATGTTAATAACATGTTAGTAACTCGGGGTTTATTTGCTCACCAAACCCTAGACCTGTGGTATTGGAGGGTGTATGCGAGATTGCTGGCTATATCTGGCGAGTGAACCTTCTGGGCGTTTTGACGCCGCGGGCACTTTAAATAGTGCGATACGAGATTCGAGGTGGCGTCTGGACTCCCATACGATGGGCACAATTTGAAAATCTCCTGGGCTTCTGAAGGGAGTATGTTCCCTTCGTAATGAAGTCTTTGTGTTAAATCAATCATGTTTTCGAGTTCTTTGTTCCAGACTCAACGTACCATTCATATACCAGACTTACGTTCCAATTCACTCATGAATTTGTTCCCAGACTGAACTATAAAACCATGCGGCTTGAACCCACCACTATGGAGGCACGTACTTAAACACGCAATATCTCCTCAGTTTAACGTTCAACTCGCACACCCAGAATGTACCAATGTAATACTTGTCTTCGTTCTTTCGATTCGCAGCAAGCTCTTCATTCTCACTGTCGAGCCAGACCTGATCACCCATACTGCTACGCATGTGAACGAGTCTTTAGGGACGCTAACGCGTTGGATCAGGTTTGTATCTGATGATCATGCATCATGGTCTACGCAAAGGCATTAACTGATTTGATATCCGCGCCACTTCAGCATTTCAGAAATTCCGATATCCACAGGGATACGTACTGTGTCGACTGTCGAAGGTTATTCGCGAACGAGGATGCTCTCGGTCAGGTTAGACCTAACATTTTCTGTCTATGGAGGGGAGCGCTGATTATGTCGATTGTGGCCACATAGCATCTAGCAACTTCCTTATCTCATCAATATGACTCCGGATTCTTCTAGGAAAAGAGCGCTGAGATGCGAAGGTCAATTTCTCGGATTTCTTTTGTACACTATGTAATCTAAAACCATATGATACCATCCGAGTTCGGAATTTAACACGAATCGGAGTCCGAGGATGAGGAAGATGAGTGTAGCCCGCACTACCCATGAAAATGCCACAGTAATAGCGTACAAATGCAGCTGTAACATTCTATCAATTGAAAGACAGTACATCCAGTACGCACAGGAGTCTCATGAAAGTAAGAGGGAGTAGTAGATTGGAAAGAGCATTAGAATTGGAACCGAAAGGGAGCACAAGTGTAATGCGCGGGGAGATAACTGAAAAAAAAACTGGGTTGAAGATCCATGTTCCTCAATTGAACGTCGAATAGCCTGTAGATCGAGATATTGCACGAAGACATCACCCTTCACATTCTCATCATCCCATTCAAACGGCATCTTCCAAACCACTAGATATTCTCTCTGCGGTGACACAAGTACATAATTCACCTGGACAGGCTTTCCCTCACTTTCTGCAATATAGATTTCGTACTGCGTCGAAAGACAAACTAGCACCCAAATGCCTTTGCGGGGTAGTCATCTGCAGAATCCAAATAGTGATGCTGGCGTCTTGTACCTGGAGGAAAAAGGCATCAAAGAGGGGGTAATTCCGAACCTGGGGCACATAGTGGTTGTACTTGTTGACAAGAATCACAGTACAGTGCTGTTAATGTCCGAATAGTAAACGACCTCCCGATCCGAGTCAGCGAAGATCATTTGGCGCTCGGAATGTGAAGAGCCAGTGTGACAGAAACATTGATAGTTTCCGGAGGAGGCTTGTTCAGGATTTTCCCTGTCCCTTGGTGCACCTCGGACAAGTACCATCTTCTTGAAGGGACCAAAAATGTCTTCGATCCAGCCCACGGGCTTGCTATTGGTAGCGAACAGCGGCGGATTCGAATATCCATCCTCCCAGAGAACAGAGAATTGGTGATCACGCGCAGCTTTAAGACGCTCATAGATATCGAGCATCTCCTGGTGGAGAAGCAAAGCAGCGTTCGTGTGCATAAGTAGCTGGAGCTCATGAACAATATTTCGTTGCTCAATCCGAAGGATATTGCCTTGCTCAGATTGACTTGCGAGAGCAGTATCTAAGCGCTTCCGACCTTCTTCTCCACGCCATTGATTATGGAAGGCAATCCAATCGGCGTCTGTTATGCGTCGCCATTTCCCCCTGTCGATGGGTCTCGGTTTTTGTACATCTTGAGCCAGAGGAAATTTACTTGCGATTCGTCAAATTTGACTCTCTTCGCATCGTGAGGCTCCGGGGAAGGTCTTTCGTGTTGTTCACGTAGGATTTGCGAGGCCCTGCGTTCAGATGTTTTGTTAGACTCTGAGATTGTGGAGTTTGAAGCTTGAAGACACAGTCTAAGGAAAGAGGTTCTGAACTGTTACTTTGTGAATTCGGAGTGGTCGCTCTTGCCCACACGTTGGTTGTCACGTGCAAGACGCGTCAAAACGGAGATCTCACAGCCATCAACAAACACCACTTCTACTCAAACCACCACCTCGACTACTCAAACTCTTCAAAACTTTGCATCAAGATGTCCGGGCGAGGTAAAGGTGGAAAGGTGTGTTAAGGCTACACTCAAGTTGTCATTCAAGAAGTTAATCAACGTGTTTATTCGCTGATAGGGACTCGGAAAGGGTGGTGCTAAGCGTCACCGTAAGATTCTGCGCGACAACATTCAGGGTGAGTCATTTTCGAGTCGAGCAGGTATCCCTATACTCATCACTGGTCTGTTCATTATTGGCAGGTATCACAAAGCCCGCCATCCGTCGTCTTGCTCGTCGTGGTGGTGTAAAGCGTATCTCGGGTCTGATCTACGAAGAAACTCGTGGTGTCCTCAAGATATTCCTCGAAAATGTGATTCGTGACTCTGTCACTTACACTGAACACGCCAAGCGGTGCGTAAATGTTATTCCGAAGTCTTCCCCGTTGATCTGACATTACCGTGGTCCGTGTAGTAAAACTGTCACTGCTCTAGATGTCGTGTATGCGTTGAAACGTTCTGGACGTACGCTTTATGGTTTCGGAGCATGAGGTGGTTTAGTGTGAGTTGGGTCTTGATCTTCACAACCTTTCTAGAGACTTGACCGTCTATTTCAGTTTCATTAAACCATCCTACTGCCGCTGTAGCGCATCGCTATCTTCTATTATTATATTTCCCTTGTTCGCTATCGCTTTGTATACTTTTATGTGTATGAGTAAACAATCTATGCATTATATTGGTCACATGACAAAACGCACGAACGCTTTGTTCACTTTTCAGTCTTTCACTGGTCTTTCACTACAAACCTCATGCGTAGAGGATAAGATACCACACCAACGATTCAACCTAGAATGGCACAAGCAGGCGCATCTCTCATTGTCTACTTCACGACTTCGTTACTTCTGTTAACTTATTTCCTCTTCTTTCCCAAAACACTCAAGAATGTTGCTACTGTCCCTTCATACCTGCGACCTACGCTCTCCGTTCTTCTCATCATCCATACACTGGTCGTCTTGTATTCAATAATCATCTTGCCGCCACCGAACCTGTTTACTCTACTTCATTTGCCACTGGTGACTCCATCAGATTCAATAAGAAGCTTGCTTTTGCGAATTTCAGATGATCCTGCATCAGGGCTTCCAAGGAGTATTGAACAGGTGCTGACGAGGTTGGGCTCATTTGAGATGAGAGTGCTGTATGTTAGGTGAGGGCCAATAAATTCTTTGATTTTGGGACAAATTGACATGACAGAAATGCAGGTTTGGGCACGAGGTCATCGCGACGTGCGATTACTGCCAGTCTTGGACTGACTTTGCAATTTATGCTCTTCCTGGTCCCCTCTTGTCTTACACGCAGGAATTTGCGCTTATTGGAGTACGCCACCACCCCCACATTTCCATTGATTTCTACCTTTGTCTCATGTAGCAAATTGTTTTTAGGCAATCACACTAAAAGGCACGCGCCATTCACATCATCGGACACTGGGGATGGGAGTGTTGCTTGCTGCAGCGTTGTTTGAGGTGTATTGGACATTGACCGTGACCATTAAAATTCCAAAGGAGGTGTTTAACTCCGAACCGAGTTATTCTTGGGAGAACTTTGGTGGATTTATCTCTTTTGGAGTCGTGATGGTACGTCCCCTTCCCGTTGACTGATGGCCTATCCACAACCTATGCTAATGTGATTTACTTAGTGGCACGATGCACTACTGTTCCTCCGCCGTCTCGTTTTTCTATTTCTTCCACTCATCATCCACTTTTACCTACAACCCTCACCACCTCCGTTCTCGTCCTCATCACCCGATGTAGCAATACCAACAAACCCAGAAAACCTCGCACTACACACTCTTCAAGGTCTAATAACCAAACTCCATCTCCTGCGCTACACACACGGCGCTGTCAATCGTCATCCCGCGTTGCGCGAAGCTGCCGGAACGTGGTGGGCTGCAGAGCGGAAAGAAGGAGAGTGGGTGAGGGAGGATAGAGAGGTGAAGAGGGTTGCGAAGGGTTTGGGAATTGGGTATGAGGAGGATGAGAGTCCCTTGAAGAAGAGTGCGAAGATGGCGGTGAAGGATTTGATGAAGGGGTTTGTGCCGAGTGTATTTTGGAAACCTGCTGGTGGACCGGTGACTGGGGCCAGCGGTGCAGGCGGCTCGAGTTCGAGTTCGTCAGGTTCATAGAACTAGATCTTGTAAGTGTACATAATACAGCCAGTGAAAGATACGGCGATCGTAATAGATCTTTGCTCCCAATTACCTATGGGTTCAGTGGTCTAGTGGTTATGATTTCTGTCTTACACACAGAAGGTCCCCGGTTCGATCCCGGGCTGAACCATTTTGGCACCGACTCAACGGAGACAAAACACAACCCAAGTTTATTTGAGACGAATATCTACATATGCGGGGTATGTCAACGTTCCTTTCTTTTTATTCACAAAGTTTTCATACATAACAGTCCTCTATTATACAGTATATGCGACCTTGATATTCATCTGCTATCCCATTCACAACGTCAACATCTTTTGAAGGCTATCAGTAAGTCCGTCCAGCTGCTTTCGAACCGTCTCCAACTTTGCCAGTCCACAAGCTTGGCTCTCAATGTGTTGCGTTAGCCCAGAGATCAGCGTGAACTCTTTTTCACACTTTGGGCTTGAACTCGTTCGGATCATGTGCAGCAGATCCCAAATGCGCATTGAGCGATGCGAGTGTATGGAAGGTCTTGTCGCATAGGTAACACTCGTACTTACTACCGTTGAAGGCATCCTCCGTGGCCAAGTTCTGAACCAGTAGACGGGGAGCAATCGGGGTGGTACCGGACGTGATACGGTGATCTACTGAGATGATAGGGATGATATTGAGTGAATGCACCGCTGCGGGTGACGTGGTGCCTGGTAACTTTTGGGTGGCAAGTTCCAGATTCAATGTGTTGACCTATAGAGGATGATACTTTGAACATCTGTGGGCATAAGGGACACTTCATGTTGCGGGCGAGATGCACAGGAGAAGCTGCATGCTATAGGTATAGATTTGGTTACCGGAGGAGCGGGTACAAAGATACTCAGGAGACTAACCTTTTTTAGGGCGTTAGGACTCTGAAAGTCCTTTGAGCAAACGAAACACCAGTTGTGCCTTGGACTTTTCGCAAGGTGCACGTAAAGGCTAGCTTTGTTCTCAAACGCCGTATTGCATGAGTGGCAAAACGGGTCCTCGTCATCAGAATCCTGCTCAGACTCATCTTCCTCATCCTCATCCTCATCCTCGAATTCGGATTCGGACTCATCTTGATGAGCTGAGGAATTTGCTAGATGCTACGTGGCCATAATCGACATAGTCAGCTTCCCCTACCAAAGACAAAAAATGTTAGATCTTACCTGACGGAGAGCATCCTCGTTCACGAAGTACTTTTCACAATCGGCACAGTAAGCGTCGTCTGCGTCCCTCTTGTGAATATCAGCGTTCATGAAATGCTGGGTGGCACAGTATTGAGTGAATCGATACATTGCGTAAACTGAACAGAGACGAACCATATTCAAAGCTTGGTCGTCCTTGAAGAGTCGCTCACATGTTTTGCAGTATGGGTGGACAGAATTACTGCGGTAGTGCGCATGAAGAGCTTGCCTGTCTACGAAGATTTGATCGCAAACCACGCAGTATGGATGATTGAGTGAATCACGGTAATGCATGTGAAGACCTTGTATGCTTCGAAAGAGTTTTACACATATGGCGCAGTATGGGTGATCAGACCTGGAACGAGAGTGCGCAAGAAGAGCAGCCTTGTCTTTGAAGGGTCGCTCGCATGTGCTGCAATATGCATGATTAGGTTTGGCGCGACAGTGAGAATGAAGAGCTTGCTGCGAAACGAAAGAACGAGGACAAGTGATGCATTGGTACATTCTGGGTGTGCGAGCTGAATTGAGGAGACATTGCGCGTTTAAGTACGCGCCTCCATAGTGGTGGGTTCAAGCCGCATGGCTTTAAAGTTCTGTTTGATAACAAGGTTCATGAGTGAATTGGAACGTAAGTCTGGTATATAAATGGTAAGTTGGTTCTGGAACAACGAACACGAAATTGATTTGAACGCGAACACTTCATTACGACAGTGAGCAGAGGGAACATACTCCCTTCAGAAGCCCGGGAAACTCTCGAACTCTTCCAACGCGAACAAAAGGTGCCCATGGTATGGATTCAAGCCGAGACGCCCTCACGTATCGCACTATTTAAAGCGCCTGCGGCGTCAAAACGCCCAGAAGGTTCACTCGCCACATATATCCATCAATCTCGCATACACTCCCTCCGATACCACAGGTCCATCTTCATCGATGCCAACGATGCAATCACTCGCTTCGCACCGGCGAATAAGGATGTACGCGCAAGGGAGAGAGTTATCCGGGGGGTCATTGTCACGAGCAGATGTCTCGCATGCGTTGAGAGAAATGTTAAATCTAGTGTTTCCAATAGTCCAAAATAAAGCATCTGGACGCTTCGAGAAGTCTGTCGTGCAGTCGAAAGCCGCTCCTCAAGGGATCGGAGGGCGTTTGTACACTGTGGCAGACCAAATGACTCCAAATGCAGCATTCTCTCATCAGGGGCACAGATTCCTCGATAATTCCTTCTTCTCCAACGAGCGAAGAGCTATCTATGTGACTATGGTGTGTCTGATGGCAAGAGACAATGGTTTGAAGGATTTTCAATTGCGAGAGGATAGAGCCCAGGTGTGTTTGGTTGAACGATGGCAGCTATCTTGATCATAGACCGCGACAAATGGGCGAGTGACACCCGGCTCATCTTGAATAATTATTCGAAGACTAGGAGTATCAGAGGAAATAATTCGGTCTAGAACGTTTAATCAACGACCTGCAATCCCAGCAGTTTCATCATATTCCAGCAGCACGAATGGGTAAAAACCATGAGGGCCCAGTCATACTCCAGTAACTCGCGTACAAAGCGTACAAGCCTAATCAAAAAGAAACTTCAGAACTTTGACGGTGGCTAGAAGATCACATAAATGGGGCAGAACTAACCTCTGGAAGACCACGCAGTATGGGTACGGCGATAAGAGAGTTCATATAGAACTTCACAAAAACAATCCATCCTCCTCCATCATATCTGTCTCTCTAAGACTCAACCTCGAAATTTGACCAAAACTCTGCTTCACAGAATCTCACGGTGACGCTTAGCACCACCCTTTCCGAGCCCCTATCGACGAACGAACATGTTGATTAACTTCTTAAACGACAACTTGAGTGTGGCCTTAACATAGATTTCCACCTTGACCTCGTCCAAACATTTTGATGCAAACTCTTCATGAGTTTGAGTTGTCGAGGTGATGGTTTGAGTCAAAGCAGTGTATGTGCGTTTCCATTTTTGGCGCGTCTTGTCCAATTACACGTGACAACGCGCTGGCCTGTGCTGGACATCAGTATGAACAACGACGACGACAAACGTACTAAAGTAAGTGCGAGAGTATATTGCTCATGCGCGCACACAGAAGAGTGGGACCGGCTCATAAATTACGGCTACCTGACAGTATAAATACAAGAGTACTGTAACCATATAGAATAAGTATTGAACGTAACAAGTAGTACTCACCTCAGGCAGATACACAAAAGAGTGAGACGACTGAGGTGAGCGAGCTGCGGATCCCAACGAATATGAGGCTGATTGTACGGTCACGGTAGTAAGTGATGCGGAAGTGATCGAAAGGAAACAGAAAAAGATGGAATGGATAACATAGGAAGTGAGTCGTGTTCAACTTCTTGAACGAAAGATAAGAAATATGAAGGTACTGAGAGTTCTTCTTCTGACCCTTGACAATATATTTATCCACTAAACGCTCTTGATGTTCATCTGCTATGCCATTCACAACGACAACATATGTTGGAAGCTATGAGTAAGTCCATCCAGCTGCCTTCGAACCGTCTCCAAGCTCGCCATTCCACAAGCTTGGCTCTCAACGTGCTGGGTCAGCCCAGAGCTCAACGTGAACTCCTTCTTACACTTTGGGCACTTGAACTCGTTCGGATCATGTGCAGCAGATCCCAAATGTGCATTGAGTGATGGGAGTGTACAGAATGTTTTGTCGCATAGAAGGCACTCGTACCTACTACCGTTGAACGTATCTTCCGTGGCCGAGTATTGAACCAGTGGACTGGGGATAATCGGGGAGGTACCAGACTCAATACGGTGAGGTACTGAAATAGTAGGGATGATTCTGAGTGAATGCACCGCTGCGGTGACGTGGTTCCTGGTAACTTTGGGGTGGCAGGCTCCAGATTCAATGTGTTGACCTATAGAAGACGATATTTTGAACATCTCTGAGCACAAAGGACATTCCATGTTGCGGGCGAGATGCACAGGAGAGGCTGCATGCTACAGATATAGGTTCAGTTATCAAAGGTGTGGGTGAAAAGTTATCAGAATACATGTAAATACTGACCTGATCTAAGGCGTTAGGACTCCGAAAATCCTTTGAGCAAACAAAACACCAGTTGTGCCTTGAACTTTTAGCAAGATGCATGTAAAGGCTAGCCTTGTCCACAAATGCTCGATCGCATGAGTAGCAAAACGGTTCCTCGTCATCAAGATCCTGCTCAAGCTCAACTTCGTCATCCTCGGGCTCAGCTTCAGACTCAGACTCGTACTCTTCCTGATGAGCAGATGAAGTCTCTAGATGCTGTGTGGCCGTAAGCATTAGTCAGATCTCGATACCAGAATGTTGTCTAACCTGACGGAGAGCATGCTCGTTTACGAAGTACTCTTCACAATCGGCGCAGTACGCATCGTCTTCGTCCCTCTGGTGGATATTCATGAGATGCTGAGTGACACGGTTGTTGAGTAAAGCAATACATCGCGTAGAACATGAACAGAGACGAACCTGATTCAACGCTTCGGCGTCCTTGAAAAGTCGTTCACAGTTTTGGCAATAAAAGTGAGCAGAGTCACTGCGGTAGTGCGCATGGAGAGCTTCGCTGCTCACGAAGATTTGCTCGCACGCCACACAGTATGGATGATTGAGTGAAGAACGGTAATGCACGTGAAGACCTTCTTTGTATTGAAAGAGTCGCTCACATATGGCGCAGTATGGGTGATCAGACCTGGCACGACAGTGCGCAAGAAAAGCTTCCCAGTTCACGAAGATTCGCTCGCACACTAGGCAGTATGGATGATTGAGTGAAGAATGCGCAAGAAAAGCTTCCCAGTTCACGAAGATTCGCTCGCACATTAGGCAGTATGGATGATCAGACTTTTCGCGACAGTGAGATTGAAGAGCTGGCTGCGAAACAAAGTAACGAAAACAAGTGTTGCATTGGTACATTCTGGGGCTGTCGTAGTGCGCAAGTGAGAGTTGAGCTGGGGAGATGTTGTGATGAGTGGAGTCAGTGGCAATCATGATATGCACACTTAAGTATGTACGCGCCTCCGGCGCGGTGGCCGCATGGATTTTAAACTTCTGTCTAAAACAGAGTTCATCAGTAAGTTAGAACGTAAGCCCTGGTATATAAATGGTAGATTGGTTCTTGAACAAAGGACAGTGAACTTCATTCTCGTCTCCACCCATGGAACAGTCCAAGAACTCACAGCATTGCGGTTTGAAACTCTTTGTACTTGTGACTAACTCAATTAGAGTTTTGCTGGAATGAAGACTCCGCCTCGTACAAATGGGATATCCCCAACCATAAACCACTCTCGCAAGGTCAAAGAGCTGGGGATGCTGACAGTTAATGGCTGTCCCAGACGGCGCATGTGTGGCTGTGGCTGTTGCTGCTATGCTTTTTGCTTGCTTCTCCAAACACGCTGCTTCCTGCTGTATGCTACTAGCCTGTTCGCATGTTGGTAGTTCCGTCCGCTGTCTGCTGCCGTGTCAATGTCTGCCTCTGATCATTCTGCACTGTCGTCGTCGTGATGTCTGCTACTCTATCCCGGTTGGACTCCTTCTGGGCAGGCTTAGTGGTAGTGCTCCTAAACGGCACTGGATGAGCGGGTGGTAGCGGGAGCGGGAGCACAGGCTCGAAACCATTGCCACAATGCGCCTCACTTCCTGACCTCTCAACCCTATCCTCGGAGACGGGAATGAAGTCAACGGTTACTCTGTGGGCGTCGCTCGGTCGGACCTGGTGATCGCATCGCGCTAACTGGCGCCTTTAGGGGGAACAGTCTAATCCAAGCAATTCGCGGTGGTGATTCCAATGTGCAGTATACGCATCTACAAATTTCACTTCATCTTGATCCAAGTTCTTCGGCTGCAGTCCATCACGTAGCAGCTGAGAGAATTGGTTCAAAGCCGGTGAAGTCTGGTTGTTCACTGCTCTCCAGAGAAATTCTCGCATCTGGCGAGGTTTGTATTGCCGTTTCCACCTAGGTCGCCTTCCAAGGACATGAAGCGCTGGGCTTTATGCATCAAGCTCACGGCCAGTACTTCGTTCAACCTAGCTGCTGTCACCGTACCGGATGAAACGGAGTGCAAAATGCCCAAACGAGTACATTGAATAGCTCCATCAAGGTCTGATTCTCGTCTGAACCGTCGGTAAAGCGTCGTCTGAGCAATTCCCAGCGTTCTCATGACCGCAGAAACCATTCCTGGCATCCGTGCCACCTGACGACTTGGAGAAACGGCTACTTCGAGTTTGGTTTCGTTTTCGTTGGTTCAAAGACACCAGGCGAGAATTAGAGGTGCCAGCCGCTGCAATGCAGCGAAATACAAAATATCTTTGGGTGGCACTTTGCTGACAGAATCCCGTGAAAGTGAACTTGCGCTGTCTAGACCCCGCAACATCATCGGAATACTCGGAACTTCACAGAGTAACATGTAGCGAGCTGAGAGAGAGAAAAACAGGAAAGATTAGAAGAGACGTTAAAGGGTAAGTCGGAAATAACTTGCTGTATATCTTTTCCGAGAATGGGGGTAATACGATTCAGAGCTCTCGTTATATCTTCCGCGAGATGATTTGAAACAGGACCAAATATTTTCTGTGACCTCGGAATGACCTTCCAACTCCATTTGACGCAGGTTGAGCAAGACCTTGAAGGGCTGTTGGCCTGATCGTCACTTAATTCCTTTTCGAAGCAGTATATTGACTCACCATGCTCTGACCTTTCAATCTTGCGATTTCACGCTTAAGCTCAGCGAGACATTCTTCTTGTATAGTCTCTGTAGATGGCATCTGGAAAGATTGAATTCAGTACATATATTTGGGCGCACAAAGTGTTTTGCAGTTTCTTACCAAACAGTGCCTCACGAAATGGCGAGAGAAATCGGTGCTCCACAGTCGAAGGTATAGCCCATTCCGAAGATGTCAGTTGAGAAGATAGACGCCTTTGAAGCCGTGTTCTGAGCATACGATAGATAGGTATAAGCCGAGGTCGTCCTACTCCACCTTTTTTCGGAAGGTGAGTCTCACGCAGGCTTGGTCTCTCGAGTTTTTACATAACTTAACTTCTCATTCGTATGAACAACGACGACAAACCATCTAAATGCATGGCTTCGCAAGCTCTACGTGAACGACACGAAAGACCTTCCCCGGAGCCTCACGATGCGAAGAGAGTTAAAATTGATGATTCGCAAGTAAACTTCCTCTCGCTTAAGATGTTCAAAACCCGAGACTCATCTACAGGGAAAATGGCGATGCATCATAGACGCCGATTGGGATGCTTTCCATAATCAATCGCGCGGAGAAGAAGGTCAGAAACGCTTAGATGTTGCTCTCGCAAGTCATTTGAGCAAGGCAAGATCCTTGGGATTGAGCAACAAAATGTTGTCTATGAGCTCCAGCTACTTATGCACACGAACGCTGCTTTGCTTCTCCACCAGGAGATGTTCAACATCTATGAGCGTCTTAAAGCTGCGCTAGGTCACTAAGTCTCTGGGAGGATGGATATTCGAATCTGCCGCTGTTCGCTACGCTAGCGAGCCCGTGGGCAGGATCGAAGACATTTTTGGTTCCTTCAGGCAGATGGTCCTTGTCCGAGGTGAAGAGGACGCAAACCAAGATATATACCACTTTCGCAGGCTCTAACAATAATGTCATGGTTTACGAAACTGAAAGGGCAATCTCGTCATGCACCAGGGGAAAGGGAAAATCCTGAACAAGCCTCCTCCGGACACTATCGACATCTCTGTCTCTTCACATTCCGAGCGCCAAATGATCTTCACTCACTCTGATCGGGAGGTCGTTAACTATTTGGACATCAATAAAACTGTGATTCTTGTCAACAACAGCAATCATTATGTGCCCCGCGTTCGGAATCACCCCCTCTTTGATTCCTTTTTCTTCCAGGTACAAGATGCCAGTATTACTATTTGGATTCTGCGGATGACTACCCCGCAAAGACATGTGGGTGTTAATTCGCATTTCGAGGCAGTACGAAATCTGCGAGTGAGGGAAAGCCTGTCCAGGTGAAATATGTGCTCGTGGTCACCGCAGAGAGACTATAGAGTGGTTTGGAAGATGTCGCGTGGATGGGATGAAGAGAGTGTGAAGGGTGATGTTTTCGTGCAATATCTCGGTATGCAGGCTGTTCAACAGTTTAAGTGAGGTAAGTCAGCAATCGTGGCCTTTCGATGGAAATTTGAATATCTTTTTCAGATTGAGGTACGGGGTCAAGTTTTACCTTCGAGCGGGGTTATCGCAAGCTCGGGGTGCAGGGGGTCATGTAGCGGTGCTGTCATGATTGTGTTATGCGCATACCTCCTCATATGTCGTGCTGCTTCAAGGAGCCGAGTAAGAGGTATGGGTATTGGAGGCTCGGGCTCTGGCTTTGGCCCCTCAGGTGTAGCGGAACCTGGGGCGGGAGCTGGAGGATGGGAAGTGGGGCGCACTGGGCTCATTCGATTCTGCGCACGTCCCGGCTAATATGCAAGCTTCGTGGCTGATACGAAGTCTGCGCCTTCTGGTATGGATTCAGCAACAGCCACAAAGTTCAAACATCTTAGATCTGGGTGGTCTCGCGGTTGCTGGGGCCTCCGGTTGGCTAAGAATTCGAATGATAAATTCAAAACCCCTCCTTCTGCGTACACTGTCGCGCCAGCATCGAAAAGAACACGTAGAACGAGGCATTCACAAATGGATGGTTGTATGTTGGCAGGAACGTCAGAGTCGATCAAGGGAACGAAAGCGACTCCTTCTCTGCTCCTTCTCTCCAACTTCGTGTGGAAATGGTCATTCTCAATCATAGTCTTCTGGTTGGCTTGGACATCATTATAGTGCTACTGTAGATCCTACTCGTCCCAGCGAAGATGAGAATGTGGATTCTACGTATGAAGAAAAAAGAGCTCCTATGCGCACGCTATCGCCTTCTTCGAGCTCGGCCCATTCTCCTGCAAAGGGTGACGCAGGACCATATCAACAATAACTGTTTTCTGACGCTTCACCACTTACTACGCCCCAGACTCCAGAGAAAAAATACCCCCTACGGATTCTATCCATCCAGCAGCAATTTATTTTCGCTTCTTCGCTTACCGAACCCTGGAAGCGCTCGGGTACTGTTTAGAGGTTTACTCGGGTGTCCCGGAGGTTGGCGATTTACACGGATGGATCTGCCAATCTGTCGCTTTCTGCTTCACCAGTTCGATGGACGAGTTCAGAGGTGTCTTCAGCTTCTTCAGGCTGATGATTCTTGACCGAGGCACAGAAGAAAGGGAGTCATCATGAAATAGGGGACGGAGACGATCTTATATGCACCTCCATTGGCCACTATCACCCCTCATTTCGAGCGTCGGGGTGATCTTCTCTGAGCGGCGAGTTGTCCTCTATCCGGTCCTCGACGGTTCTGTGATAATTGTCAACAACGACACTCATCGTGTTCTCTGGATGCGGAATCATGTCCCTCTTTTCGAGGCTTTCTTCTCCCACATCTGGATTCTGTCGATGAAAACTGCAGAGATACGTGGAGGATTAAGCATGGGCGCAAGCTTTAATGGTGTACGAAGATTGCGGGACATTGCAGCGGAGACGGGATAGCCCGCAAAGATTAATTATGTGCGCGTATTGCTCCAAGGAGACTCTGGGATGGTCTGAAGATGCCGAGGCATCGGGATTGGCTCATTGATCTGGTTGAACGATGAGCGTTGGATACAAACATCTGCTCTGGGTCCTGCATACAGCGTGCGCTTCCACGATGGAGATGATCAGTTGTGTGTATAGTCCACTGCTATCCTTGTGGCAACTTGTTACAACACACTGCCCTGGTAGTAGATTTGCAAAGTTACATTCCCAAGTTACATTCCCGGAATTTGAGTCGGTGTCGGTGCTACCAGTCGTTACCTTTCATGCAGTGATTTTACCGTTCATCTTCATGTTAATCTCTTCGTACACCGCCTATGATATTGCCACATCGTCACACCAATTGCAAAGGTTGAAACTCAAAAGTTGTTACTCTTTCTTGGTACATGATAAGTTGGCTTCGCAACGCATGCTATAGTAGTACTTCGTCATTCAGGGATGATTAGAATCGAAAGAAAAACAATATGGATTGATACTGATTCGGCGACTTCGGCGATGTCAAAGCTGGCGCTGAGCCTTGCAGATCAGAAGATTGGCAAAGCTTATATCATCCGAGGCAACTTGTGCAGGGACGTTCATCAAATCACTCTCAGATTCATTTCATCTTTCTGCTCACCGTCGACTGCAGCGTAGGTGTCTGTGGTCTCTATTCTTTCAATTCTCGTTATTGACGTCGAAGTCAGTACAGATTATTAGATTGGCAACCCCATACGGGAGCAGTGCTCCTCCGCCCGATACAACTATTTGCTCTTCAGCAACTCCTAGCGGCTGTTTTAATGGTCTATATGAAAGAAATTGCGAATCCAGTGCTTTAACTGCCAATATATCCTGATTAGATTGTGGTGTAGGTACGTGCTCATAGCAAGGGTTGCTAATCAATTCGCTCAGTTGTCACCTTTTATATGTCTCCAGGTTACCTTGTATCTGGTTGATAGTACCCGCACTGCGGTCACCGTTCTCGTGTCGTCTTCCGTAATGAAGCGAAGGCTTCTTTCCGCAGACATAGTGGTGGTGGCTGCATGTATAAAGAGGCCCTTTATGAATTCCAAATTCCCCATCGCCGTCCTTCCAGTCGGTTTACAACTCGTTTTTCGGAATAATGGTTCGCATACTATCTGCTGCTCTTGCGTCTGCCGCTTTGGTCTCTGCAGTCCTTAGTCTTCCTACTCGACGGGCTATGGTTGTACACGAGCTACGTGAGACTCCTCGTAGCTTCGCTAGTGCGGGGACACCGAGCACGAATACAACGGTGAATCTACGAGTTGCTCTTACATCGAAGGATACTGCTGGATTGGAGAAAGCTCTGTATGACGTGAGCACTCCTGGTAGCGCTCTATACGGCCAGCATCTTAGCCTCGACCAAGTGAGTAAAGCTTATCATATCTAGTGACATGGCTGATGAAACGTGATATCATCTAGGTCAAGGCATATGTAGCTCCAACACCGGACTCAGTTTCAGCTGTCACACAATGGCTCAATGAGAACGGTATTTCCAACGTGACCACCAGCGGGGCCTTTGGTGACTGGCTTACCTTCTCAACTTCCGTTTCAACGGCGAACTCGCTTCTCAATGCAAACTTCAAAACGTTTGTCAACACTGAAACCAACGAACGTGTCATTCGCACATTGCAATACTCTTTACCTCAAGATCTTTTGCAGCATGTAGACCTTGTGCACCCGACTACCTCATTTGCTCAACCTCGCAGGAACAAACCGGTGGTCTCGATTCCGGCATCTGGATCGTCAAACATCACCGCAAGGGCGAATACTGCGCCTTCTTCTTGTGACAAAACCGTCACTCCTACTTGTCTGCAAGACCTCTATGGTATTCCGAGTACCGCTGCCACAGAATCTTCAAATAACCTTGGAGTCTCTGGTTTCATTGATCAGTTCGCTCAAGTACGTATAAAGCCCCGTAACGGCTATAGTTCTCTTGTTCTAATAAACAATCATCTGACTTCGCAAATTCAGAAATCCGACTTGAAGAGCTTTCTTTCGCAGTTCAGATCTGACATCTCCTCGTCGACTACATTCGCTCTTCTAACCGTGGACGATGGTGCAGACCCGCAAGGTGCTCGAGATGCTGGTATTGAAGCGGTAAGAGAATATCAGAGTTTTGAGAGCATGATTCTGACGAGGAAGCTGCAACGTAGAATCTGGATATACAATACACTGTTGGTGTTGCGACGGGTGTCCCTGTTACATTCGTTTCTGTTGGTGACGATAACACCGATGGAGAAGGTGGCTTCCTCGACATCATTAACTTCTTGAATGGTCAACAATCACCGCCTCAGGTTTCTATGTCGATCCTTTCTCATGAGCTGTTCCGCTGACAGACGACATTGGTCCAGGTTTTGACAACCAGCTATGGTGCTGATGAAACTGGTATCAGCTCTTCTATGGCGAATAAGTCGCGGCTTCGGTTGTCCTTCAGCGTTATTCCTGATGAATATATGGCTACAGTAAACTCTGCAATGCCTATATGGCCCTAGGTGCACGAGGCGTGTCAATTCTATTTTCTTCTGGTTCGTGATCTAGTACGACCGTGGTTTCGTCAATCTGACTTGCAAACTTTCCCTATAGGTGACGGAGGCGTATCCGGAAGTCAAAGCCAAACTTGTTCAACCTTCATTCCTACCTTCCCTAGTGGATGCCCTTATCTTACTTCCGTCGGTGCTACACAAGGTGTAGATGAAACTGCTGCTGACTTCAGTAGCGGTGGTTTCTCCAACGTTTTCTCTGCACCTTCCTATCAATCTTCAGCGGTGGCTGGCTACTTGAAGACTCTCGGTAAAACGAACTCGGGGCTGTTCAACTCTTCGGGCAGAGGGTTCCCTGATGTAGCGGCTCAAGGTGTCAGTGTCGACATTGTTAGCGGCGGAAGTACTCAGACTGTCGATGGAACTTCGTGCTCGAGTCCCATCTTCGCAAGTGTGGTATCTCTGATCAACGACCGTCTCATCGCCGCGGGAAAACCTGCTCTTGGATTCTTGAACCCTTTGTACGTTCAATGTTTTTCGTTTTTGATATTACTTGCTCAAGATGTCTTTCATAGCCTGTATCAGAATCCTCAGGCATTCTTTGACGTTACGACAGGTAGCAACCCTGGATGTTCGTGTTACTTCTTGTTACTTGTGATTGTGGTATTCTAAACCCCCATTTATATAGGCAACACTAACGGTTTCCCTGCTGCAACTGGCTGTGAGTGCTTTTCGTGACCGAGTGGATAGTTTCTTTCGCCGGGGCTAAACAACTTTTTTCTCCTTCTCTAGGGGACCCTGTTACCGGCCTCGGTACACCCAACTTCAATGCTTTGCTTAGTGCTGCTGGGGTATCATAAAGGACTATTTCTAGGAAGATAGTTTTATTCTTGGGCACCTTTGGGCGTTAGATTGCGACAGCTTAGTACTAGCTCTGGGTTGGACTTTTGCATTGCATATATGTATGTACTCGTAGTTTGCTGTATTTTTAGGGTGAGTGTAGATAATCTTCTATAAGTTTGCATTTCATCCATTTCAATGATTGCTGCAATTCGGTTTGAACGTTGAACTTTGAGGAAATATGGGAAGTCTTAGTGTTGAAGCAGGTTGAAGCTGACGTGATGGTTCATGTGTAAAATTTGTGACCTGTCGTTCGTGGTCACTAGTCACGGTCCAACTGCGAGTTTTCAACTGTTCACCATCCTCAGTGCTTTCGTGTATTCTTTGAATCTTGCATGTTTCGTTTCTCGATCTAAACCTCTTCGTTCTTTCAAGACTGTATCATGGGCCTCACAGTCAAGCGATGACGCAAGTTCTCTCATTGTACGGACCGTGACTATAGCTGGTCCACCCAAGGTCAAAGCAATCGAGGATCCAAGTATATAAGTTTTGTGGCCATCATGCCTGTCTCTTATTCTCCATTCTTCTCTCACTCAAACTCAAACCATGTCCGACAGTGCATTATTTAATGAGAACACGTCCACCCTTTTGTTGACCCCCAAGCTGAGGAGACGTCTCAATCTCCCAAAGAACGGTCAGCTAACACAATCATTCCTCAACTTGATGACTCAGGTTTGGATTGCTGTTCGCTATCGATTGGCACGTGAAACAGGAGACGAAGCTGGCCGCTTTTCGCAGCTGCTACAGAATCATCTGAGGCATGTTGATTCAGGAACGCTCACGGAGGATCAGGCTTTGGTGAGCTCTTTGTAAATTGTATTGTCAAGCGTGTGTCGATGCTCATCGTGACATTTTGTTTAGGCAGACATCTTGGATCGTATTAATTCGCTGCTTCATGGTGATGGGATGGCTCTATATTCCTATCTTATGCGCATCGCACCAGACAATACTACGAGACTCACGCGTCAGGTCATGTCAAAGAACACAAGCTCTGTTGACATGCCTGTAGGAGTTGTTCTAGATAACGAAATAGCTACGAGCGGTCGCGCGAGTCAGGCGATTGTGCGTGCTAGAGACCTTATTAGTCGCGAAAACGCTCCTGGCAACTCAGTGTTCACTCTCCCAACTTCTTCAGCACCTATTGATCCTAATTTCATGGCTAGGAGCCAGATGGCACCGCCAGGAATCCCGAGTTCTTTAGCTGCTGTAAGGCATCTTCTTCCTGGAGGAGCTGTCAGAGTGGAAACACTCCATGATGGTGAAAGGGTTGCCAGAATGATTAGCGGACCACATGCTGGAGTGGTGTATGGAACGAGACCATTTCGGATTGTGTCGGGGCATGAATTTTTGAGGGGGCATGAATTTTTGAGTCTGCCTTCTACGCAAGCTCTCCAGCGGCCTGAACGGGGCCAGCGTGGGGTGTCGCAATCTGCGCTCCAGGACGTAGACAGCTATGGGATGCAGTCTCTCCAACGGCCTGAACGGGGTCAGCGTGGGGTGTCGGATGCGCAATCCGCGCTCCAGGACGTAGACAGCTATGGGATGCAAAATATACAGAGCCAGGTTCAACTTCCTACGCATAGAAACCAAGTCAGCTCAAGTGGATATACTCCACAAGATTACTCTTTGAGTATGAATATGCAAAATGTCAGTGCGACAAATTCTGTCGCGGTAGAGGGACTGCAAACTTGCACAAACGTGCAAGGATTGTCTCCCCAAGCCGCTAGTGTTGTTCAAAGGGGGCGGCAGGAAACGGTCGCGGTGCCAGTTCCTACACATGGAAACCAAATCAGCTCAAGTGGATATAGTCTGCAAGATTACTCTTTGAGTACGAATCTGCAAAACGTCGGTGCGACAAACTCTGTCGCGGTAGAGGGACTGCGAACTTGCACAAACGTGCAAGGATTGTCTTCCCAAGCCACTAGTGCTGTTCCAAGGGAGCAGCAGGAAACGGTCGCGGTGCCAGTTACACCTGCCGCCATGCTTTCCGCGATTGAATCTACTCCAGGAATGCGTGATCATCATGCCCCAGCTTCTGTGCAAAGCGGAGCTATAGCTCCTGCGGATATGTTTATCCCAGGAACTCCGCAACATACAACAGCAGATCGTGTACGGATGACCGGAAAGAGCAACACAAGGACGGTCGGAGCTGAGAGACATGGGCAAAGCTCAGTGCGTGCCATACCTTCTGCTGTGGTCGAGCCTCTGTCACGACAAGCGCGTCACGAAGCCGTTGCTTCGATTCGAGCTTCACGACGAGAGCGTCACGCTCCGATCCAAGCTTCACGACGAGCGCGTCACGGAGCCGCTGCTCCGATTCAGAGTTCAGCTCTAGCTGCTCCTAGTATCCAGACTAGTGGAATGATGTGTGATGGACGAAGTGCAGCACCTCCCCAACTAATTGTTTGGGTTCCTGGCTCTGCCTCTCTGAACACCACGGAGACAACCTATATCATGGACGTACCGCAATTAGCGTCCAGATCTGCCGGGCCTGTTGTCCAACCCCGATTGACACAAGGTCCTCAGCAAGCTCGTGTCATCGCTGCAGGTACGCAAGTTCAAGGGACCCTTCGGCAGGAACGCCGTGGGTTCAATAATCCGTTCATGTCTGTCGCGGACTACGATGCTATAGACCAGCCTTTTGTCCCCCCGCCCCCTTATGTCCCTCGAACGACTTCGACTGCAGGGCCTGTTGTACCTCCTATCGCTGGCGTTGCTCGTCGTGGACATCACACGGAGAGCGACGATATTAGGTCTCCGCCGCCTTCTTATGATCAAGTAATCTCTTCCGACCAGCAAGTCACTCAGAGTACGTACGGAGGACAATCTCAAAACGGGAGCAACCGCCTTAGGGACATGAATCAGTATCACAATTATCCTAGACAAATTCTGCCCACTCCTTATCGTCCAACGACTAGAAGAGGACTTGTCCCTGGACCTCTCCAATATTTGCACAATGCAAATTGGGAGGCGACGACGACGTTTGCGACTACCTTTGCCGCTAATCGCGGTGTGGCGCAAGCAGGTTCCAGTCAAGTCAGTATGAATATCCCAACTGCGATATCTGGTACTTGGAGTGGAACTCAGGACGGAGTTCTCCAAGGGACGTCTGTTTCCGAGCTCACACAAGCGACCTTCCCCGCTAATCAAGGTGTGGCGCAAGCGGGTTCCAGTCGAGTCAGTATGAATGCCCCACCTGCGAATGTTAGTACTTGGAGTGGAACTCAGGACGGAGTTCTCCAAGGGACGTCTGTTTCCGAGCTCACACAAGCGACCTTCCCCGCTAATCAAGGTGTGGCGCAAGCGGGTTCCAGTCAAGTCAGTACGAATGTCCCAACTGCGAATATTGGTACATGGAGTGTTACTCAGGACGGATCCGGAGTTCTTCGCGTTGTTGATCAGAATACCACGAGTGCGGACGTGCAGGGTCTGAAATATGACCAAGGTGGTAGTGGCGCTATGTGAGCCGGAGGCGAAAATGGGAAGCTTGAACAATTCAAGGAACTTACCGTGACCAAGAGCTGGGAGCGGAGACACAAGGTTAAAAGTAGAAATAAATATGAATGTACCAAGATGTTGAAATTTTGAATTTTATGCATTGTATGAGATGATTAGTGTTCAAGCGCTCAATCTGGTACTGCTAGCAGTGGCAGTGCACAATTTAAGAAGCAAGCTCACGTGTCGTCAATGTCGACATCGTTCGCCATTCCAGCACCATTGCCGTCCAACCATCGAAGTGAGGCTGCCAAGAATGCAGTTGAGAATACTATCTGTCCAGTTTCTCCTAATCCTTCATGGATTTCTTTCCCGTTGAGCTAGTTTCATATATCTGCTCACTGGCTTGCACAGACGATGGCTCTACTGTGCGCTCTCTGAGTTCCGTCTCGAAATTCTTTCATGAAATATGTGCACCCTTGCGATATCAATCTCTAACGCTGTCCAAGTCCGAAGAAGTCTCATGTCTAGCTACGAAACTGCGGTCAACTCCCATTCACTTGCGCCGAATCCTGCATCTTTACATTTCCTTAACTCATTTTGCCAACACTGAAGATTTCACGCGAGTCTTCGAAATTCTTGCCGATGCAGCCGCCACAGTGGAATCTCTGACATTCATATATCCAGACACAATAATGAGCTCTACAGTTATTGGCAGGCTCTTCCGGATCCCATTTCCTGCTCTCCGAGAATTGACCATTCATGGGTTTTATCCTTACCCCAGTTCGCCCTGGATAAAGATGCCACGCTTAGAACGCCTCCATCTAAGCGGTAACCGTAATCCCTATGGACTCCTCCATGTGGGGTATCTTCATGAATGCTTGCCGTCCCTGACACACTTGAAAGTATCGGGTCTGCTGATGGCTTGTTCATTCATCGAAGAATTGCGACTCGCACTGGAGCTCTACCGAATAGATTCCGAATCCACTGCTGAGGAATCCACCCGAGAACACGAGTTCCTCTCTATGAAGATCCGTGCTGCACGGCTACCGCAGCGGTTGCGCCATATTATAGTTGAGCCGGGCTCCTTCCAGTCGTGTCGTGGAACTGCCAGCAGTCTAAAGAAACACCTGACGATGATGGAACAACTTCAGGAGGCCGTTCATCTCCAGGATGACTTTTTCTTGCGGAAGCAAACAAGCAAGGCTGAGAAGACCTTGCGTCTCCTGTTGAAGAAGAGGCCAGAAGCACACCATGACTGCATAGAAGGCGTGTTCTACAAGAATTGGTTGGACCGCCTAGAGGGGAAGGATGGTTGTTGGGAGGATTAATATTGATGTGGTCACAATTCCTGTATATAGCTGATGACACCGACCTTCGACCGTACGTGGGTAATTAATGATTTAATTCTTGCCGCATGCACCATGGCCCATGAAAGTCATGATCCAGCACATCTCTGGCGCGTGTAATTCACCTTCGCGGCCTACACAAATGTTAGGCTTCCAAGGTCGCGCAGAATAAATATCTTCCGAGCGCACATGCGACTACGCACCGGAAATTTGAGTAATACACTCTTGCGGTGCTCACTGCCCGTAAGTATCAGCCCATGAACCATGGTAGCGCCCATCAAATCCTGGGACTCGGAAGTCTGAACCCACCTTGCATAGACCATTTCTTGGTAGACCAATTCCATTACAGGCCTAGAGCATCCAGACATCAGGATGCACCAACCCATCGTGGACCATCGTCTCCAAGCCAAGGTATGGTTCCTGGTCAGTTGCTGCCATTTTGACTCGCTAAGTGACCCAGAAGCGACCCTCATCGACATCCCTGGGTCAGTGCTATACATTAGGTATTGAACACTTTCGGATCTTGGGATCCAAGCTGCTCAGAGTCAGAATTTGACAGTAATTCGGCACCTCAGTCCGTATGTTCCGTACCATAACCCCGGAGGCTGGATTTTGAGGCCCTCTAGCATGTATTCCATGATTCTTTCACAACATAACCGTGGCTTCAATGACGCTCCGAAGGTTTTACGAGGATGGCAGATGTAATCGCCTGTCTGCTCCCATGACACGGACATTAACGCTCAATTTGCGCAGTGTGTTTCCCAGATGTTCTTGGTGATGCAAACCTACTGGCGTTTGGTACGGCCGCCACAGTGTACCCGTTTGCACGTTCTTTCCGACATATGTCGTTGAGTTTTTTCTTGGAGTTTAATATCTCATAGGCTTCAATGTCAGAGGGTGAAAACCAACGTGCGCGCGGCTACAAAGCTAAGCATTAACTCTGTTATTTACACGCAGAGAATGAACTAGAACTTTACTGTCAACCCTAAGCTCTTTGTACCAAACATTCCCTCGGACAATCAGAGAAACGATATGAGTTCCGTCAATGTCATGTGGACGACTTTCGCCGCCCTAAAGAAGACGGCAAAGCTTGTGAGCTTACTGACGTAGTCGGTGGAACCAGTGCTATCTTCTCTATCGAAACATTCGTTGCTGCCCGAGGCCCGAATTTCGAAGCAGTAAATCAAACCTTCGCGGGACTATCTTTCAAGCAGGAAGATAAATATTATTTGATCAAGTACAGGCAAATCTATAGGAAATTGTAGTCCTTTAGACTGTACTCACCCAACATTACACCCTTGATTTACGTAGATCTTTCTATACACCTACCTTCCAGTCCTTCGCGGGTGACTGGTGATGACGAGCAATATCAAAGTATATCAAACAACCACCTGAATCGTTTATATTTGTGAACTTCAGCGAAAGCAGCTGAGGTCCTTGGACCGAAAAGCAACAGAGTTCACCACCTCGTCCCACTGTGAACTCGGGAACGAATTAAGTTCCTAAAAACAGCATCAGTCATATGCCTCATAGAAATTTGGAGATAACCGCCGTACACGTAAAATGTTCACCAAATGCACACGGGTGTGTTTCATCTGCCATATGTTTCCTTCAACCTGTGACAAAGGACCCAAAGTCGCCGGTGCATAAGAGAATCCAGCTAACTGTCTAAAGCCGCCGACGACGACGGGGAAGACTCCATTAACACGTTCGTGGGCACAACTCATCGAGGGTACACTGTGGTAAGTGATGAAACGATTAGGAGTTGGGCAAAGAATGAATTAGCCAATGAGTTCTGCGCTACAATTAAGATACTCCACAGTAAGTGAGATAGCGATAAGAAACTGTCCGACACCAATTGACTAGTGAGACCATCCTTCCCCACTCCGCCGCCTTAGCGGCAGTGGAATCCAAGGTCTGTGTGACTTGCGTGGATTATGAGAATTGGAAAGCCCGACCTTACGGATTTTGGCGAGCTTGCGGAAGCCAGTGAAGGATGCAAGAAAAGCGATTAAGCCTGAAAATCCTGTCAAGGCGTAGAAAGCGTAGGGATGTGTCTCTAAGTGAGTCGTCAACTGTCCGATAGGTGAGTCCTTTGTGAAGAATATGGGACCGGACAGTGAAAGGCGTACATTCATACCGAAAAGACCTGCGATTAATGCTCCTGTCCCTACACCAAAAGTAGCTATAGAGACCTGCACAGATTTTCATTCATTAATCTCGAGACCTTCACGGCGGATAAACGGTACCAAACCTGAAGATCTAGGGCTAGCAAAGCATTACGATTAGAGTCTAGAATAAGCTCTACAATTTCTTGCGTGGATTGCACGTTTGTCTTGGCCAGATGTAGTGAGGTTCATGAACTCCACGGGGGACCGCTACACACCTCAATATTTCCAACTTCATTGACAATTTCTTCAACCTGCTTGGAGAAAGACTCCAGCAGTACCTCGAGCTCCTCGTGGTCGAGTGACTCTCGATCAACGCCGTTCTTCTTGTCCGTCAGATACATCGCATTCAAGTCTTCGTCTGGCGAGAATAAATTAGCCGCATTCTCAAGGACATTGGGGTACTCGGATCCCACCTGTTGCGAGGACTTCATCAAGTGCCTCCCCAACCTAGATTTTCTGATCGTCAGCGAGTAAAAAGAAGGGTAATTTGGTTTGAACAACGTACAAGTTTTGCGCGGCTTTGAAAACTGGCCAATCGCCTAGAGTAATGCAACAGACGTTTGAAGCGGTCGTGATCAATGTCATCTTCCAATTCCGCCAACAGTCCACCGACGAGATTACGAACAAACACTACTTCTGCTTCCAGCGCGCTAAGTACCGAGAGAAGAATCGACTCCAAAGCCCTGAAAACATTGTTGGAAGCGAAACCTTCATGTTAAGGCGAAAAACCTACCGGAATTCATAAGGCATAGTGGAGCCTTTTATTTTTAGATTGTGCTGCGGAATGTTAGATTCTACACACCAGCTACGATAACAAGTTTTGCTTACCTCGAGATGGTACAGAAAGACCGAATGCAATCGGGAGTCTACGGAGCCATACGTGTCGAAAAGCACGACAGCGTCCGCTTTAACGAGGGCTCTAATGTGTAAGATGTTGACCTAGACGGACATCAACCGCTAGAAAATGGGGCGACAAAGAGCAGCAACGCACAAGGAAAGCCTCTTTTCTGACAAGAATGGTGGGTACGAGATTGGGAACTCTGGAATCAATCTTCCGCAAATCACGAGGGTTCCAATCGCACGTCAGACCAAAATAAACAGTGACTCTGATCTGTTCACCGAAAGACTCACGTTCAAACGGTGCTCAGCGCTTAAATCAGATTTCTTGAAATGTCCGGAGATTGTTTTCACGTTGCCTTGAAACACAATGCGGTTAACCATTGGGAAGGAGGGACATAAGCGGTGAGTAGCGCATTACCTTCTGCATCTAGTACAGTGCCTAAAAGAACAAGACATCAGAGTTTTATTGGTACCAAGACATATAAGTCCAAATATTGCAACGTGCAACGTAGCATGAGATCGGTCGGCTGACGTCCTTTCAAGTATTTTTCTAGAATATCGTTCTTTGCACCTTCCTCCTCTTCTGCGGAAGGCGCTCTTGGGCCAGGCGTCCGTGCATACCATGCGAAGCTGCGTCTATTAGGCTTGCAGACAGAGGCGGAAAGATCCTTTCTCAATGAAGAGGAAGTAAAACGTCCAGATTCATAAGGTCGGGCCGTGCACCTCCAAGTACAAAAACTTGAAGTGTGGCACAAGATGGAAGCGATACCATGTTGAGACTTCAGGAATCTCTTGGTAGCATTAAGAACCGCTCCAGTTACATGGCTCGAAAGACGTTTTGATATGCCAGTATGCATGCGCAAATGGCAAAAACTGAGCCAGAAATGTCGCCGTCCAGCGCAAGTTCCAGGTGCAAAACGACGCCAGAGAAATTGGCCTGGCGCCTCTTGCGTGACGAGTCACATTAGTGTCACAAAGCAGTGTCACAGTCATGTGATAGGTCCGCCCCGCTTTGGCGCTTCCCCGGATTCTGATTTCCATAAATTCCAATTTGGTGATAACGCGTTCCTTGGTTCCTTCCCCACCTGTTGGCATCTTCAACACTGCTTCGGTCTGTTTTACCTTTTACCGCAGCGGTGGTTCATAAGGTGGCTGTCCTAAGCGTTGAATTAAATCTTCCGGCAGCTTTTTTGCTAATCTCTTCTAATGCCAGCATGCATCCAAGTGACATCCGAGTCTCGCGAAAAAAGAAAGAAAAGAGTTCTCTTGTTGATAGAGAAATTGCCGGTCTTCGATCTGTGTATGTTATCCTTTCATTTCGGGGTCTCCGCAAGAAGATATGTACATACATCAACGTGCAAGCCATTCTTGATCGGACAGTCCCGTGTTTAGCGAAGATGGCAAGAGATCATATCTAGTCCTATGCTTATCCAGGATTGCGCCCCCCTCACGGTCTCATTCTCATTACATATAGCTGCCTACTTAACCTTCTCTTCAAACTTACTCCCCCCACCCCTCCTGTGTAACATGCGCCGGGCCTGATATCCCTCACCTATTCTCGTTGCTATGTCTGAGACTCGAAGGCTCTTGGAAGCAGCCAGCGCTCTCTCTCGGCTGCTGTGTGTCAGCGGAGTCCCGCACGCATTCTATGGAAGTGTGTTGACTGCGGTGCTAGCCAACTTTCCCCAATGCGATGTAAGTAGGCGGCTACTAGTCAGGTGGTCTCTGTGGGTGCTTATCCCAATGCGGCGCTTAGGAAATCTTTTGCATCGTCGAAGGAGGCCAAAATCAAACTCACCCGTTCCGGCGTGTCCGCGATGCACTTGCCGGAAGTGAGGATTTTTCAATAACACATTCTCCGTGGACGAATAGGTTTGTTTTTCACGGACTTTTTCCTTTCATGTTCTTGTCATAACAATTAGGCTCCACGTATCCTACCGTCGGCTCATCCCGGCCATTGAGGTGTGCGCATTTTGTTATTTGTGCCGCAATTTATTATGCTCACACGACCACTAAGATTGAGATATTACCTGCCGGAGAGGCAGGTCCTCGACGGTTGGATTCAACTACCGTCGCAAGCATTCAAGGTGTACCGTTTCTGACGATATCCGAGTTTGTTCGAGCAAAACTCAAGGCATGGATAATGTGGGCGCCCAACTTTACACTTATGGCCTTGCTTTTTAAAGTTGCTTCATTTAGCCGCCGTTCGGACAGAGACGCCCAAGACATATCTTATACCATGTCCCGATACTGGAATCGCGTGGACATCAATCGAATACCCGAGCAGGACATGAATTTGTTCGTCAGTCGTCATAGTTCTGCTGCTCCAGCGTGGTCGGCAGTAAGAAGAAAGTATGGCGTGTGAACAAGCTGAAATCGTATCATGCAGAGTGAGTCGAGGCTAGCTACCAAAATGTATCATAATTCAAAGAAATGTATAATCCACTCAAAGCTACCTACCCAAGATACCATATTAAAACATATCGAAAACCTTGCTGGAATTCATCGAGCACATACTTACCGCCGTGGCCACAAGTCACTATCATGTGTATGGCGCTCCTGTGAACCAAGATTGTATATCAATCATTGACAATCTTGCATACAATCTTGCATACCTCATTGTGGGGAACACTGATATCGTATCTCTATTCAATACTCTCCAGTGTCAGACGGAAACAACGATGCAATATCTACTACAAGGCCCGTTGACATCATGTCGTTCTTTCCATGGCATCTTGATAAACTGAAAAAGTTTAAACAAATTCCCATTCGTTGGTGACTTCTCGTGAGCCTGGCAGCATTCAATTAGATCTGTTAGTGAGTTGCGGTTACTTACTACCCAGACACCTAGAATAGAATCGTTATCTAGTCCTCATCGTTCAAACACAATCTCATAGGGGGTATTTCGACTCGTATCAAACTTCGTAGCACGCCTCGGCGACTAGCGGGTCAGCGGACGCAAAGACTAGGCATTGTGAAAAACGTTGTGTCTGGAATAGGTCTCATCCATCATCCAGGCTCCCAAGAGATCAACGTTATTACAAGAACCCCAGGTCCATGAGCCGATTTTGAATGCAAGATTCGCATACATTCCACGCATCGTATTCAAGTTATTCGTCGAGCTCCGGTAGTCCCAAACAACTTCGGAAAAAATTGAGCTGAGTGCTTTAAGCTTTTGAGTATTGTTCGAACCTCATCGAATAGCACGTCATAAAATTTATCGGATAAAAGCATGTTCGTGGAAACCTTGAGAGGCCACAAGAGCAAGACCAAAGTCATATGAGCATGATTGCCTATCGGATAACCCAAGTTGGAAGTGGGCAAGCCAGTGCGAACCCATGAACGCCTCGAAAGCCCGTAAACGGAGTAGATTACACCGAAATCTATTGTAGTGAAGTTTTGATAGACACTGGCAGGTCATCCGAGAGTCGTTTGAGAACTTGTCTGTCCTGAATTCCGGGTACATGGTAAAGAAGTGGGAATACTGTGGTCGTGTTCGGACGTGGGGTTCTAATATGGGATTCGGATATGGGGTACTCGGTTACGGCCATGCGGAGATGCCCAGCGTGTATAACAGGTAAAGAGCGCATCCGTAATAGGCTGGGTTAGAGTCACGGAACGAAGACTATCCCATTATGCTGAGCCAAGCTTTACCCAAAGTACGGTCGACAAGACGTGTGCTACACCTGTGGATAGGAGTCATGGATTGAGTACAACAACTCAGCAAGGCAGGAAACACCACTAAAGGTTCCATAACGGACTAAACCGAGGAGTAAATCAAAAGGTAGCCTCGGACGTGTAGGAGTTCGCAAAGTGATTTTCCGTTTCGTGAAAGGAGGCAGAAGAGCGAACTATGGGCAAGAAGTAACCCTGTTCCCCTGAGCTAAGTGGGGGCTTCTAGGTATGTATGACTCGGATGTCGGACTACGCAGAAAGTCGATCTCCATCTAGGTCCGTTACGACGTTTCGGCGGGATTACAGGTGTCTGCTTATGATAGGACCACGAGAGTAAACCAGTCGGCGTCAATACCTCAGATCGAGCGAGATTACGGCGAGATTCCCAAGGCCTGTCGCTTTCGATATTCGAATTTGAACGGAATCAAAAACACGACCCAGCAGACCCGAATAATTCCGAACGTCACTCGGCAATACGGCGATGGACGGTCCAAGCCTATCTCGAAATGGCTTTGAACATCGGAAACAAGTGGCACCACTGGAAGAAGTTTGAGAAGCGCATCCTCATATTTCACGTCGTCCAGGACCAGGTTCACCAGTGTCAAAGTCGGGCACTAGTCAGGCTATATCATACAAGAACAGCTTCGAATCTGCGATACGAGGTCAGTGTGAAGTTCAAAAGTTCGAGAAAGAGAAGTAGATTGTGATGTCCACACAAAGTTGAGGTTAATACTTTCCTCAAGCTCTCGTGATTGGAAAAGGGTGTCCGAAGATACGCGTACGCATTTCTCCTTCCAAGAGCCTAGAAAATGGCTTAGAAGATTCTTCATATTTAACAAGAGAAACTACGACTCACGAGAAGTGAAATGTCCTGCCTGTGGCACCGAAGAGTGTGAAGAAATCAAAGCGCAACAGCGTGGGAACATTGTCCGGAGACTTCCAGTTAGATATGTGGACATCCAGCATACATTCCAGAATTCGAATCAACTACAGGCTTCGTGGCACTCCATCTAAATGTTTAACATAGTCGTATCGAATCGGTATCTGTCAATCTTGCGGTCTATCCCGAGACGTAGTAGTAGTCCAGCGCAAGACTACCGCTGTAAGTATAGTACTAGCAGTGCATGGCTTCAAGTTGTGCGTATCTTTTAATCATTCGACAGTGGCAGGCTCAAGATATCAGTGGGTCATGAATTCAGAGGACCTGCCTGAAGTGGTGCTGCACCACACAATGAGGCGTTGAGTGCAACTAGGTTAGTAAAAGCCTCGGAAAACATATTATCAGAGACAAGTTACTTGCCATTCACACACATGTACAGAAGTTGTGTGAGCTGAGATCATCTAGCCCTAGGGAGTTCAAAGTCTATGGCAGGATTTGCGGTCGTTCGGTTTAAGTGGACACGTGTAGATCCAATTACTTCGTAGCCTTTTTTCGTGATTTTTATCAGAATTCGCATCATTTTTGCCTGCATCTTGTTTGGATTGTGTAGAATCAGCTGGTAGATATAGGCGACAGTCTCAACAAAAGAAGAAAGAAATGACAAACCTATACTTCGAAAACAACTGAATTGAAGGGTGATGGGGGTAAATTTCAAGAGAGGAGAGGAGCAGAAACGGTTGCTTAGTCTTTGGACTTGAAAAAAGGGAAAAGCAGCAAATCTGCATGCACCAGATTGAGACTCTGAATCCTGAGCTCGAGTAGCACGGCCCGCAATTACTACCAGCCCCGGCCAACTTGAACTTGTGGTCGGAGAATCCTAAAAGCAAGACCGGATCAATGAATTGAACGACTGCCAACTTCAGTCTTCCAAGTTGAGACTTTACAAATTCAACGTTCAACCGTCGGAAGATGGTGATTTAGTTGAACACTTACTAACTTAGTCTGACTACAAACCCAGTGCACACACGAGCGGCATGCAGAAAAAGTAATACCTTCGTTCGGCCTCCGAACATGTGTACGCTGTGGTGCACTGCAGGATGATTACGATTAAATGCACCTCAGTGTTATCCTTGGCCTGTTGTGGGGTTGATCTTGGATCAGGTCACGGGTGTACCGAGAGACGCGCTCTTGGACACTTAAGCACTCCCCTTTTTTCGCGACGTTTCGTAAAGATCTGGGAGATGTTAACTTCTTCAGTACCATCAACAATGCTTCGGACTTCACCCTACTTCACCTCAGTGTGACTTTCCCCGCCACCCCCTTCCCCCAAATCAATTAAAACTTTGGTGGGACTTGACTTGGCTCTCGCGGCATCGGCCAGCAGTGGCGTATCGGTGTTCCGTACCAACCGCGTTTCTCGAGCATGTATGCTCAACGCCAGTAATCATCACCACGCCCCAAAAGTCTCGACTTTTACATTCTAATCCAGCGATGATCCTGTTCCTACAGCGAGTCCAGGCGCGGAACCGTCCGTGAGTAACGCGCTTCACAGCTTTCTCAGGAGATAGTAGATCTTGGGGTACCCCTCACGCTGTCGGTCTCCGTTAATAACATTATCTTGCGTGTGCAAGTCGACAGCATACCAGTACAGGTGATCAGAATTGGTAATACAGGAAAAAGACGAAACCAAACTAAAACCCAATTAAGAAACCAAGAAGCCGCTCTCTCTACTCCGCTCCAACCACCGTTGTCGCAAGATTTGTCTAGTTCGTATCTGTGGTAGTGCTGCTTGAACTGTGTCCTTGTTTCTAATCGTACATAGGTAGTCCTCCGTGTCGGATACAAAGAACATCCGGTATGTCCGCACGCAGACTTTGATCTCGAGGCCGTCTGAGCCAACGACATCCAATGGGGTGTTGGTGTCAGGAGCAGGGCGTGGAAGATTCCTAAGGGTAAGGTTATAGATAGTACTAAGAGAAGAATTACGTGTCTCTTACTTGCGAAGGAAAGGCCTTCTGATTTTTTGTGATGACACGCCTTGTGTCGTTTCGCTCTATATGTCACTATCAGAGACCATTCGATGCACAGGAGAAAGAATGGCTTACAGAAACATATGAGTCGATGTATGCCTGCCACCGGCCCGTCAGCACTTCCGAATCATCAAAGCTAGAATCGTCTTTGCCAATCAGCTGGATAGTCATAGTCCTAGAGTCAGGAAGCTATAAAAAGGGGTCGGTAAACGTAAACGACAGATAAGAACGAAGAGAACTAAACATACCCAGTCTATACGGAAAAGATTCTCATCGGGTCCAAGGACCTTCTCAGCGCTTCGGCGACTATTGATTTGGTCTTGCGTAGTAGGGGACACCAATGCGCGGTCACGCTTCAGTACTTCGAGGAGTTCCTGACTCTTGGCATCAGCGAAGACAGCTTGAACCTAAAGATTTACGAGGGTCAATCGTTAATATTCTGACTGCCAATCAAGCCAATCAAGTCCAACCTGTTTGATGATTACACCGATCAACTTGTCAACCGTGAAAATTTTATAGGCATCCTACGGGCAGAAGTGTCAGAAGAGCATTCATTAACACAGGACATCACCGAACCTTGATTCCAAACATAAATCGTACTTGATCCTCGAATACTGCTTGTTCAAGCTCATTATCGAACAATCGTTCGCAAGACTCCAGCAGCAGGTCGTAGTAATGACCACTTGTAGCTTTACGATCGTCTAAGTTAAGTCCTGTCGGCGGAGGGAGTCCTAATGTGCTCGCGACCGGGGTCTGACCATGTGAATCAGGTTCAGATCGCTTTGCCGCTATCGATTTGAAGAGCGCGAGGCGGGAATATAGAACCTGATTTTATTTTAAAAATTAGATGGGTTGATACTAAAAAGGTTATCAGGAAGAAAATCATACCTCAAGCAGACGCAGAAGAGTATAGAATACGGTGCTGGTGAAGAAAATACACTTCTTCGGCGTCTTCCGAGTCCCAGAAGCTTCTCCCCGGGCCTCATCATCAAGAGGGGGAGCAGGTGAAGCGAAGCGTGAAATCGAGGGCGAAGCTGCTTCCTGTGCCCTCGTTTTTCTGTTCGTAGACTTGGCCTGTTCACTCTTCAAAAGTTTCTTTCGTAAATCACCTCCAGATATACCAGAACCACCTTTACGACTCCGGCCACCTGTACGAGAGCTACCACTTCCCACACTGGTGACTTCCAGGTCATCCACGACACTACCGCCATCATCGCTCAAGTCTGTGTCAGCAGCCTCTTGAGCAACTAAGAAAGCTGAATTGAAGGCAACAGGGTCTAGCACAAAGAACAGCGGGACGAACGACCGAAGGAAACCCTCGATCCTTCTCCTTTCAGCAAAATGGATCTGTCCTTGTGTTCGATCGAGGAAGGAAAATATCAATTTAAGCGCATCCTGGAGGACCGGCGCCTCGTCGACAACAAATTCCAGCTGGTGCCTTGGTCGAGTCCTCGCGAAAAGCGGGTCAATAAGCGACGCACGCTTGGTCATTTGTTCCTCCCTTGCTGCTTCGATCTGGTTCACGAAGGACTTGGTCGTGAGCGCCTTCTTGTCAGCAGCCTTGAATGAGATACTCTGATGGTCAAGACTCTTCGCGTAGTTCCGTGCGTCAACCTCCCGCCACACCTTGTTCCACTCCCTCTGTGCCCGTTTCCATTCTTCCTCTTTTTGCTTGAGACGCGCTAGCACCACTGGAATGGCAAGTGCAGGGGTATCCTGCATCGACTGTATGACCTCCAGCCCAGCTTCGCGTCCATATATTTTCTTGATGACTCGTTGATGTATGGCCTTAGCGGAACCGCCCAGATTCGGCTTCAGCTTGAAGCCACCGCGCTCATCTTGGCTCAGCTGGGCAATCTTATTATTGATTGGCTCGAGAATGGCTATTGTCCGTACGATGGCCTCGATGTGGAAGTCATACTCATGACGCTCCTCTTCACTTCGATGAAGAGCTTCCTCGTAGATGTTCTTCTTATTCACGCTGAAACCAGTATCTTCGCTACCCCACGTAGGGTGAGAAACCCACTCGTCGTTGAGAACGGAACGGCACATGTTATCACGGCCTGAGCAAGTAACATTGATTTCCTGAGCACAAACAATTTAAGAGATGCTGGCATGGACAGAACAATACGAAACTCACACTGGCAGGCAATCGTCTGTAGCTCCCGTACTGAACGCTCAAGTCGACCCGACCTGGCAAAGGTCTCTCCCGAACACCACCAACGATCGTTGGTCTTGTCCAACCAGCTTGCTGTTGCTGAGCCTCGAACGCCCAGCTTTCTTTCTCCTTCTTGTCATCCCACCCAAGTATCTCCTTAAACTGTCGCATGAGTTCTCCATCGCCGACCAAAAAGTTTCTGCTTTCCTTCACAAGTCGTGCGGAGTCAATGAAGCCTTGTGTGAACAAGTTCACAACCTTCAAGAATTCATTGTATGTTTCGCGGCTGTCAAGCGCACGTTTCACGCGATCAAAGAAATGGGTCTCGTCAATAGCGATGGGTGGCCGTGACATGGAAGGTAATGGTGGGGGAGCATGATGATTTCGACGATCCGCGGTCGTGACGTTGCTGTGACGGTGGCTGGATGATGAACTAGCTTCTGGCTTGAGCTTCTTGACCTGAAAAGTATATTCAAAACGACATCGTCAAAATTTGTTATGTATCTTACTTTGCTGGAGCTCGAGGATTTGACAGCAGCTAATTCTCTTTCTCTCTCTTTCTCTCTCTCGGGCGCCTTTCGTTTTCTCTTCTGGGGTAGCAAGGATTCTCGAGAATTACTTGTTACAAGGTCATGTTTGCGTTTGCCTTTCATATCGCCAGTGGGCGTTCCAACTCGGTGGTGTCGACTTTCTTCCGCAGCAGTGGCAGTATCATCCAACAGCGACTGACTTCTTTCTGGCATAAAGATCCTAAAGTCTGACCGTAAATCCGGCGCATCCTTAAATAGCCTTGCTATCTGCTTCGAGACTTCTTCCTAGAGTACAAAGGAATGAATTGACAACAACTTGAAAGAAAACGTGGTCTATACCTCATCGATAGTATCAGGGGCGTGATGATATCGTGATAAGATATCTAGAAATTGCCTGTAGGTTTCTGGATCGCAACGTTGTTTGATCTTCTGGACATATGCCACTGCAGGTTCTATTGCTTGTGGCTGACTGTGTTGCAGCTGCAGCATGGTGGTTGGGTCTGGTGTCCCTCGATGACTTGACGGGTGTAAACCACGTTCCGAGTGCCTTACTAAATATCGAATTAGAACAAAGGAAGTGAAACAACCCGCGAATTTACCAGGTGGTTCCACAGGTTCATCCGACCACATGAAGGAGCCCTTTCGAAGATTGCCGGTGGTTTCCATTGTCGTACCTCTCGGGGTAGTGACAGTGATGTGATTGGCATCGACCGAGCACTCGATACGATAGCCTGCAGGAAGAAATGTGTTGAATCCTTGAATCAACGAAGGATGACCCTGGAACAGTGCAGAAACACGTTTTATGACGCCGGGAGTATCGATTCTGCGGGAGAAACCAAGTAGTCGTATCCACCAATAAAGGGCACCCAGAATACTCACTGCTGACTCTTGAACTCCTTCATTATATCCAGAAAATGATTATAGACGTCAGGTTGATCATGAAACTTGTTCTTGACTGCATCTAGATAGCTCAGAGCATCTGTAACGTTCAACGGCCTTTCCGAAGGACCGTTGCCGTGTGGGGAGGATTCGTCCAAAGGCATTGGCTGAGGAGTAGTAGAAAGCTGGGGCCGTTCAACTTCCATAGGAGTTGGCCGGCGAGATATAACAGCAGACTCCGGATGAAGTGACTCTTCCGTAGGTCCGACAAGCATCGGTGAGACCGGTCGATCTGCAATTTCCTCCTTCTTCTCCGTAGCCATAGTACCACTGGTAAGTACGGCATTTGAGGCTAAACTCTCCTTCTCATTCTCCTCCTTCGTAGTCCTCTCAACCTCCTTTGTTCCCGATATTGGTTTTTTCGCGGGTTCGGCGCTTTCCTTAACAGCAATGGCCTGCAATGACGTGGGCGCCTGATTACCCTCAGTTTTCTGCTGGACAGCAGGAGAAGGAGGCTGGTCGGAAGCTGCAGGGGTCTTTTTATCCGACTCGGTTGTCGTCTGATTTATTTCTGCATCATCGTCGGCCATGGCAGAGGAGAAAGGTCAGTGAACGTTGATAGCAATGAGCGAAAAGTCGAAGGAGTCGTTGGTCCGTGCGCACTCTGCACGTGTAAATACATTACGTAACTCGTTGATCGAGAACAGATCTGATGAGGTTCGCGATATCTTTCTTCAACCACAGCAGACCGAAAGCCGCGACACTCTCTACACACAAGATCGCACCGTCTCTATTTGCGAGTGGGCTAAGGTCTGAGAAGATGCTTCCTTGATTGGCTATAGCCGAGCCTGGCTTTAAAAGCTGAGCAACGTATCAGAAATCCGCTAGGGCTCTTGTTCAACCCCCGAAGATCTTTGTCTTGATACAAGCAGTGACCTGTGCGATGCACAGACTGAGATAGATTTTTTTTGTTCGCATTTTGGGTGGCCAACCACGTCCGACCTTCGGTCGGCCGCTTTTGGCTTCAGTAAACTAAATTCCAGGTGAAAATACATGATGCCAGCCGCACCCGACCTCCAGTTGGCTGCTCCTGGTTCCTGCTAGCTTAAAATAGTAATGATATGATTTCTGTAATTCTCCAATATATGATGAAGAAAAAATCTGAAATGCTGAAACAGAAAGCTGAAAACAACTTTGAAGAACTGAAAGACATTGATTCGAGCAATTCCCGTTCAAGCCATGTGCGAGTATCCGAAACAGGAAGTTGATTACATAATTTATCAAAAGACAAAAAACCGTCGTCTTTTGTATAGATGATGAAGTGAGGGGCAAGAATACCTAGCTTGGAATTCGCTAGCTTGGAATTCGTTGCGAAGACTGGGTGGCTTCATCTACGTCCCCTTCAGTTGCTCTTTCGTGCGCCAATGCGCCCCTCTTTGGAGCGGCGCTGGGAGGCTTAGCTCTTACATTATTGTGTCGGGGCAGCCTCTCTTGTTCGTGTCTCGGGCATGGATCTGCACGCATTGACTTACGTCTGCGTGCAATGTCAACATCGCTATGTTTACGATGGAAGATGAAGGCCAACCAGACCTCTGCCTGAAGGCTATAGTGCACGTCATGCATATAGCTGCGTACTTAGGAACATACGCTTTAATAGCCAAGGCTTACAACATGTACCTTGCTTTGGCCCTATTGTTCTATACGCATATGCAGACGTGTGTATGTCAAGTTATCATGGAGAAGCCCGGTAGGCCCCGTCACTATAGACCATTCGTACCATCTCGATGTTGATCAGGTGCACGAGGAGGAGCTGTATGTAGGAACGAGTTTGTAGCCGCCCTCTAGTGCACTTCGCGGCTCATGATTCGTCAATCTGTGTCACGAACAGGTTTGACCATGTAACTCGATTCAGACTACTCTTGGTCTGCTGTGTCTTCTCAAATTTTCACTGTATTTCCTCTCTTCGGAGAGTGTAACGATGTGTTGTTGAGTTTTCAGGTGAGCTGCTCCGAGTGTTTATATGCTTGCTACGTACTTATTCAGTGTGTTTTCCCTGTCATTAGGTGTACATAAGTTTTATATAATGTAAATAAGGATTCCGAGTCCGCATAACGTCTTTTCGCTTCAGAAATGCACTTTTTTAAAGCATGCACGTCAAACTATGTTTTACTCGCTTCATATCGCGTCAAAGTGAAGTGATTGCTTCTAAACCGGGTCTTACTGACATCTTACAGTAAATTGTACGGAATACTTGAACAATGTCCAGCTTTGACCGAACCGGTTTTCGAGCTTCAAATTTCATTGCATTTGACTCATACCGCCTCGAATATCGAATATGCACCCCTCTGCTATGGTCTCCGCCCTCCTAGGCTAGGATCATGCACTGCGCGGAAAGAATTTTGGCTGTATGTCTCGCGGATACAAAGGTCACGCTGCCTGCCGCTCTATACTCGTTTAGTTTAATATATTGGCCAAGCTCGGCACTGCATATCCAATTTCATGAAGACGCCAGTGTCCAGTCACTCTTTCGAATACCTTTGCCAAGTCCGCGAAGTAGCAACCAGTCCCGACGTACAGCGTCTTTGTCTTACGACACTGGTTGTATTGCAGTGAGCGATGAAGAGTTCTAATGCACACTGAATGCCGAGGGGTATAAAGACCACGACTTCTCTCCTGGTAAGCCATCATCGAGCTCATCGACACATCTCACTTCGACTTCTTCAATACATTCACATTAACCTCTTCTCTATACATCCTCCTCTATCATGATGTTCACACCCACTGTCTTCTCAGGCTTCATCATAGCTCTGCTCACAAGCTCATCCATCGTCGGCGCATCTCCCACTAGCACTCTCTCCCCACAACAAGTCCGACGAGCACTCAGTGCCCGCAAGTCGGCCCGGGGGGATCCCAACGACGCTTGTGGCAAGCCAGAGGAACCCAAGCCAGAAGAACCCACTGGCAACGCTTGTTATCCCAATTTCTTCGGTGAAGGTGTCTCCATCACCAACTATGGTGGCCAACCACTCGAGTGGGGTGTCACTCCCGCTGCAACCAATGGTGCTGTTCTTGGAAGCTCGAGTTTCCGTGGATTCGAAAAGTCTGATTGGCATGTCCAGCAAGATGGGAAGTATCCGACACATTATATCATCAAGTAAGTTCCCCCTCCCTCCCATTACCAGATGAGAATTCTCGTACTGATCGTACCATCCGATATTCGTAGAGATGTCGACAACAACAACCTTGCCGTTGAATTCGAGAGTTCGTGGACTAATCTCGACCTTGGTACCGCTTCTGACAGTGGGAACGATATGTGAGTGTCCTCAATCGCTCCGTCGTCTTTATACACCCATCGCTAATATGCATAACGAATCTTCTAGCGATCAACTATTCGAGATCGCCTGTTTGAACTGTTACCAGCAGGGACCCCCCGGGAGTATCCTTGCTGACTACTGCCTCATCTCTCCGCTCAGCACGAACGCCGCTGGCTGCGTTGAGATGACCCCCGGGAATCCATTGAGCGTCGGTTCTTGCGATACTATCAATGAATATCAGATCTTCCGATTCGTTTCGTAATCAGGACTCAGAGACGGTATACCTTACAATTTCCCGCTTGGGATGATATTGTTGATGAGACGGACTTACTTATACGGACTTGAAATGGGAGTGTATTTTACTATAGGGTTGTCTTCTTGTTATGCTACAGACTACAAATGGACTTGAATGCATTGATTTTGATGTATATCCAGCTTTTGAGCTGCGCTGCCAGGACTCTTATAACTCGAGCGAGGTCACTGCCAAGGGGAGAAACTGAGCAGTCCGTTAACGGTTGAGGTATTTATTTTTCGATATAGGACCTTACCTCTCTCGGCTTGTCCCCACATCCTTTTCCCACATTCTTTCCATACACAGACCGTTCGCACCCCGTCGAGAGTCTTGCCGCTTCGGAGAGACTCCCGTTGTTAGCTCCCTCATGCAGGTCCAATGCTGAGATCGACAGTGTTGAGAGAGCAGGATGGCCCACGCTGGTTGTGTCGTTCGTCACACTTGAGTGAAGGTAACGAAGAGAGAGGATGCCGGGACAGACGTGCAACACAAAGGAAATTCGATTCTGGTGCAGGGTGCAAGCCGCTAGATGAGCGTTCCTCCGGTGCGTCGACGATTAATTCAGAGATCCTTTGAGACCTAAATGAAAGTAATTCTTTTGAAGTTCGTTGTTTCTACTTTGACGTTTGACGGTTGCGTGAGTCCCAGAATTGCCGCCAGTGAAACTCATGACGGGAGAAACGAGATTGCAGACTGAGGCTGGATGCGGTAGAGTTGCAAGCATCAGCGCTAAACGGGCGCTTGGTCAAAGTTCTTTTTCTGTCCACCTTCGACTTCATTGGTAAGTCCATGAACAGTCTGTTTTCAAGCATACTAAGAGTGGGTGAATGCGAGCTAGTAGTCTCGTGTTATGATTAGTTTGTATACCAGAACTGCTGCTCGCAGCAGTCCATGGCCCAACTCTACAAGTACATCCATACTACATTTACAGGTGAATTTGTGCGGACTTGTTGTGATACATAAGATATATTGTACCTGTCGGGGTAGTGACAGTGATACGATTGCCGTCGACCGAGAATTCAATATGATAACCTGCGGGAATAAATCTATTGAATCCTTGAATCAATGAAGGATGTCCCTGGAACAGTGCAGAAACACGTTTTATGACGCTGAGAACATCAAGTCTGGGGAAGAACCAAGGTAATCGTATCCACCAACGTGAACAGAGGGCACGCAAAACACTCACTGCTGACTCTTGAACTGCCTCATTGTTTTCAAAAAATGATCATAGACCTCAGGTTGGTATTGTAACTCGTTCTTGACTGCATATAGATAGTTCACAGCATCTCTAGGATTGATCGGCCTTTTCGAAGGATCGTTGCCGTGTGGGGAAGGTTCGTCCAGAGGCACTGGCCGGATCGATATAGCAGCAGACTCCAGATGAAGTGAGTTTTTTGTCGGCGGTCTTACAAACATCGATGAAACCAGTCGATCTGCACGTTCTTTCTTCTTCTTTTTCAAAAGGATGTTAAATCGTTCGATTAATGAAGGATCTCCCTCGAACAGTGTAGCAACACGTTCTAAGAGGCCGGAAAAATCAATTCTGCGGGAGGAACCAAGATAGTCGTGTCCACCAACAAGGGAAGGGGGTAAGCCAAAATACTCACTGCTTATACTTGTACTTCTTCATTACATCCCGAAACTGGTTATAAACATCAGGTTGGTCGTGAAACCTGTTCTTGACTGCATCCAGATAGCTCTGAACATCTGTGAGGTTACGACCTGGCTCAGTTGGTCGAGAGTTACTTGTTACAAGGTCATGTTTGCGTTTGCCTTTCATACCGCCAGTGGGCGTTCCAACTCGGTGGTGTCGACTTGCTTCCGCAGCAGTGGTTGTATCATCCAAGAGCGAGTGACAACTTTCTGGCATGAAATATCTAAAGTCTGACCGTAAATCCGGCGCATCCTTAAATAGCCTTGCTATCTGCTTCGAAACTTTTTCCTAGAGTACAAATGAATGAATGGACAAGAACTTGAAAGAAAACGTGGTCTATACCTCATCGACAGTATCAGGGCGATAATGTCGTGATAAGATATCTAGAAATTGCCTGTAGGTTTCTGGATCGCAACGTTGTCTGACCTTCTGAACATATGCGAAGGCAGGTTCTATTGCTTGTGGCTGACTGTGTTGCAGCTGCAGCATGGAGGTTGGGTCTGGTATCCCTCGATGACTTGACGGGTGTTATATATAAAAACCACGTTCCGAGTGCCTTGTTAAATCTCGAATTAGAACAAAGGAAGTGAAACAACCGCAAATTTACCAGGTGGTTCCACAGACATGAAAGAGCCCTTTCAAAGATTGCCGGTGGCTTCCATTGTCGTACCTTTCGGGGTAGTGACAATGATGTGATTGGCATCGACCGAGCACTCGATACGATAGCCTGCAGGAAGAAATGTGTTGAATCCTTGAATCAACGAGGGATGTTCCTGGAACAGTGCAGAAACACGTTTTATGACGCCGGGAGTATCGATTCTGCGGGAGAAACCAAGTAGTCGTATCCACCAATAAAGGACACCCAGAGTACTCACTGCTGACTCTTGAACTCCTTCATTATATCCAGAAACTGATTATAGACGTCAGGTTGATCATGAAACTTGTTCTTGACTACATCCAGATAGCTCTGAGCATCAGTTGGAGTCTGATTTTCTGCAGTCGTCGGCCATGGCAGACTGCAGTTGAGAATGGTCAAACGTTGATAAAAATCGAAGAACTGCCAGCCGCCAGCAGCGTGTTGATCTGTTGTTGATTGACCGGCCCGGCACCCCTCAGTACGCCACTTTGCTGAACTTCTACCTACTTCTATACACGAAGATATGGTCGTATTTCAACAACATAGCGCGCCATTCATATCATTCTACTACATAGCTCCAACCAAAATACATGCAAATGTCTACAAATGAATAAAAAAAACTATAACTATGATACTCGAGAGGGTTACTAGATTAACCTTTAGTACGAAGTCCATGTGAGGGGGAGAGGGAGGCGCGGGCGGGGGGAAAGTGATAATAACTTAATACCTAACAGCTGTCTTACAAATGACAAACAATCGTTGCAACATATCGTCCCGAACCTGAATGCAATGGACAAAGAGAAAAAGGAAAGGAAAAGAAATATGCTATATCTATCTATCCGTCCGTGAAGAAAGTAAATTCACACAGCAATAGTGTAATAATGAGAGCAAAGGGGGTGGGGGGTTCAAGAAAAGTTGATAAAGAAAGGGAGAAGCAGACAAAGGCGAACATTTTAGATTCGCTCGTACATGCAGATGTATGCTTTTGATTTCAGGACTTCTTCCAGTGTCGTTAACCTGACGACAGTATCACTGATATAGGCCCATTGCCTGGGGTCTCGAGGAACGGATGCAGAGGTATCATTTGACGATAAGGAGTCATTCGCTGATTCGGGGACTACTCCACGTTCTGTAGAATCAGGAAGAGCGGTATATGCAATATAATGGCCACCGAGCTGCATAAAGCAAAACACTCGTCATTTATTGAGTACATGTAAAGAAGGTGAGCCCTCACCATATTACCAATATGCACCACCACTGCATACAACCGGTACGTACATGACTCCTTATCCTTCGCAGAAGCTTTCGACTTCTCCTTTGCAAGAGGTGAGGAATCCCGTTCCTCGCTTTTGCTTTTGCTTTTGCCTTTGCCTTTGGTATCTAGCCCAAAATCTTCCCTCCTAGGAGCAAGGAACGGCGTCAGGTCAAGATACTCCGGAAACGCCACATAATCATCTAGCTTCTTGAATCCGCTCGAAAAAGACATCATCATCGACGCCCTTGAGAGCTGCTCAAATCGCTTCAGATGTATAACGAGGATAGGTGGCGGTGTGGAGATGAGGTAACGTTTATATGCCGGCCGCATAATCACAGGTTTAGGTCCCTTGGACCTTGACTTCTTGGACTTGGCTTTGGAAGAGGAAGAGGAAGGTATTGCGCTAGTGCTAGCTTGCGATGATGATGAAACAGGTTCAGAAAACGATTTCTTCATCGGAGTCTCCGGGACTTGCTCATCCACTGCACGGACAGAAGATGCCTGACTTCGAGTAGACTCTTCACTGTGTTTTGTATGCTCGACTGAAGTCCATGTAGACGATTCCGTCGAACGCATAGATGCTGAGATGGAAGCTACCGTGCTCACAGAGTTCGTATCGCTATCAGTGCTGTAATCTTCTGTCCCGCTTGCACTTGATGCGCTGTCCTCTGTGTCGGTCCTATGATGCCGTGTACTACTTGGTATTGAAAGCAAGGAGACTTTAGAATCCATAGCCGCAGAGTCGGTTTGAACAGGCACTTTTCTTTCGGGCGATGATGACGGTGGTGGTGACGGGAAGGCCCCGTTCGGCCTTGCGGTAAGCAGAGAGGGGCTTTCAGGCATGAGCGTGTCGACATCCGTTGTCGATATAGAGGGTATTTGAGTAGAGGTACTCGAAAGAGGAGAGGCATCCGGTTTGGAGGACGTTACAGTGTTCGTGTCGACATTGATGTTGATAGTAGGGGGCGAGGAAGCGACGGAGAAGGAACTACTGTCTCGATGGTTGTAAATCGGGATATCAGGCGAAGATATAGAAGAAGGAATATCATGAAGAGGAGATGACGGAGCAGAGGAAGTTTGCCGAAGATGTTTATCAGCATTGATTCCTTGGTCGATAGCCGCCGACAGGGATCTTGCACGTCCATTTACCGGGATATCATCTTCATCCTCGCCTTCACTCATATCCCCATCCCTCCCCTCGTCCTCATTTTCATTATCCTCATCACTATCCGCATCGTCCTTCTCCTCGTTCTCCTCATCTTCGCCCTCCGCAGCTTTCAGTCCCTCTTCTTTCCTCCGCCGCCTCTCTTCCTTCCTCTCCTCCTTCGTCTCATAATATCCATTCGCAATCTTCCAACACCTATGACACCCAACCATATTCTCTCCATCCAACACCTCCACAGCCGTGAACATCTTCAAACACTCTTCCACTCCCGCCAGCTGCCACGGGAACTGCCACTGGGGTAACTTACCCAACATAGCCCACAACCCATTTCCTGGACTATTTGGGAAGCTCGACGTCGTTGGGGAAGAAAGACCTTGCGACGAAGCTGACGATAACGTCGCGGCACTACGTAGTAGGGCTTGGTTCGCGGACGAGGACGCTTGAGCGCCATTATCGCCTGAGGATTGGCTCGACCGCCCGTGATGTGGGTGATGATGATTGTTGTTGAAAATCCCAAGCCCAAAACCATTCGTTGGCGCAGATGTCACATCAGCTAAGATCGACCTCAGATATGCTTCCTCTGCCTTCGAGGCTTTTGGTGGCTTGGATGACTTCCTTTGCATTCCAGGAAAGAACGGTGGAGAGTACGCGGTACCGGACGTCAGCAGCACTGCAGATGACGATGGCGATGGAGATTGAGAGTGCGTCCTTGATTTTGATCTCTTGGCTTCCTTCTCGTCTGGCGTATTCTTTTCCAGATCTTTGCTTTCGTGTCCCGCCACAGAAGGAGGAGTTGACCGCGGTCTTTCAAGGCTGATCGACGGGCGCGAGAGACGAATTTCAGGGGGGAGCGACTCAATTGTCGAAGTAGGTTCGAGACGTCTTCCAGTGCGGCTCAAGTCGACGCTAGTACGATGCCTCGAGCGCGATTTCCTCTTTTCTTTCTCCTTCTCTTTTTCTTTCTCTTTCTCCTTTTCCTTTTCCTTTTCCTTCTCCTTCCCACCAAACGCAACTACAGTCAAGCTGATTCGTCTCCCAATTTTGGCCCACGAGTCTTTCTCCTTCGTTTGCTCTTTGCCACTATCATTCGCCTTCTCCGATCTATCAATCTTGGGCTCCTCATCGAAACCAATGCGCTTCTCATCAGGCATCGCAGGCGCAGGGCCAGAAGACCCAGACGAGGAACGCTGGTTGGTCAATGGCATTTGCGGTGGGTCTGGGATTGCGTCCGATGCATTAACAACTACTCCATCTTCATCTTCTACTTCGCTCCCTCCATTCTTTCCGACACCATTCTCACCCCCAGCCATATTCCCCCCCAATACACCATCCAAAGATCTCCTCCTATCACCGTTTAGCATCAGCGGCGGTTCTTCATGATTCACAAAGCCACTGGGGCTGGGAGGTACCGAAGATGCCCGGACAACGTTTCCTCCATTCCCCGACGGTAATTCAGTCTTGAGAGCGTTCGCGTGTTTTGACAAAGATGGATTTTGCGGCTCCGCTGCCGCTGGTAATGGAGCTGAGATCGGGACCTCTGATACACTTGTGCGGGGTGGAATGTCGGAATGCTTGCTGCTTTTCCTCTTCCCACCTATCCTCATTTTCTTAGCAAAGTTCTTCAGCCTATGCTTCTTCCTCTCCTTCGCATAATCCTCCGCCTTGATGCTAAGACTCAGATCGTTGAAATCCTCATAAGTCTGTGAGATGTGTTTGCATTTCTGGCACACAAGGATGCTAGTAAGCTGTCCACCGAAAAGCATGTCAGAAAGGGACATGAGCTTTGTTGACTCGTCTTCCGGTGGCTCTTCTGAACTCAGATTAGCAATGTTGGCAGGAGTTATGGTCGAGCGCCGCTGAGGTTTGGGTGGCGGAGGTTGACGTTTCTTGATGACCTGGATACATCACAGTAAGATCCAAAAGATGAGGAACATGATGTGATATGCGCTCACGTCAAACTCTTCCATTCTCATTGCATCTAGTAGAATGCGCAGGAATTCATGGGCATCCTGTTGCGCGAAATCGAGGTATTGATCATATTTACGACCAAGGGTAGTCAATAAAAACCTGCAAAGACTTTAGTTCTTGCGCGCTGGCTTCTAGAACTAGGTACTTACTTGGGGCTCAAACTTTCTCTCTTCCGATTTCTTTGTATCTCCCAAGCTTTGTACATCACATTAACAAACGCATCTCCAACGGGCATGCTATTGTCCCACGTGCGTTCAAACTCCCCGCCCAGTCCATGTCCGTTCGTCAACTGCGGTGAACGCTGCGACGCAAGCAGTGTATGTGAGTGGTGTTGTATATCTGGTGGTATGGGGTCAAAATGCACGAGATTTGACATAAGACTGGTGGCGATCAGCTACATTCTAGTCAGACTGGCTGCTTTCAATCGATGGTTCGCTGAATACGTACCCCCTGTAAGACCGAATTCATAAAGCAAGTATTGCCATGATTTACGAGCCCGGGAGGAAGATATGCACGCCTTTCCTGCTCCTCTCGTAATTTCTTTGCCTGGTAGAGTTCCTGAGGTGTGGGCGACTTTGTTTTTGCCATTTCAACAGGTAACCTGGCCGTCTAATTATTTGACCAACAGATGATAGTCGGTGATAGAGCAAGGACAGGCTCGACGGCTGCGGGCTACGCATTCCGGCTAAGTTCGGTTTGTCCATTTTGGGCCGGTTTCGGGCCGCTGCCGGGTTTTGAGTGGCCATATCGGCCGAATTATTCCAGTCTCTGTTCAGTCCTGCGATGTGCGCCACACCAATACATGGAAATTATCATGGGTGAGCGCAAAGAAGTTAAAGGGGAAAAGCACGAAATATTCTCAACTAATTCGACAGGTACTACTCAAAGAGACCTTCAGTAGCTGATGCTCGTCTAGCCCTTCTTCCTCCAAATATTTTCATGTTCAAACGTGTTTTGGACATCGGTTGCAATGAAGGCTGGGTGACATGCGAAATTGGTCGTTTTTTTCTGCTACAATCCTGTTGCTCACTTACTGTGATGGTTAGCTCAGTCCTGGGGCGCTCATAAAGTAACCGGTGTCGACATTGACAGCTCTCTCATTCGAGCTGCGTGGCGCAGGCGACTACATGTATGGTCGACGCAAGCACCATCTAGCTCAGGATTGTCTGACTCTCAGCTAGAGAGTTCCGAAAATGAAAGGATCTCGGAGCAATTCAAATCCTACTTCCCTTCATCCTTCGAGCATTCCTTCGGTCCACTCCCTGTCCCCCCTGCGCAGAATCGAGGAAAGCACGTTTTCCCGCACAACATCTCTTTTCGAGCCTCGGACTGGACTCGTGATGCTATTCCTGAAGATACAGAGGGATACGATGTTGTGCTTGCGTTGGTGTCTCCCCTTTCATTAAAAAAACAACTGTGATGAGAACTTTTCTTGCAGTCTCTCTCTATCCAAGTGGATCCATCTTAACAACGGGGATGACGGCTTACGAGCCTTTTTCCAGCGGGTTCACACTGTTCTTCACCCTGGAGGTGTATTCATACTCGAGCCTCAAGAATGGGAAACATACAAAAAGGCTAGACGGGCATGTATTTCTTCTTTGCTTCGGTTTACCGTTGACGCGTTGACGTTTCATTCAAAAGACACTTCAATCCAGCGCGCAAGATCTCAAACTTCGTCCTGATGATTTCGAAGGGATTCTCGTAGAAATTGGGTTTGGTCCTGCTCAACATCTCGGGACCACCGGTGAAGGTGGTGGGTAAATTCACAAACCTCTCCAGGCTTCCTCATTATTTTCTCTTCTCCGGTCAGGTTTCCGCCGACAAGTTGACCTGTATACTAAGATAGGATGAGATGCTATATCATCGTCTTCTAACCTCCCGAATTGGAGGACATAGGGAGACGACCTGTCATGCTTGGCGTAGAAGAACTACACGAATACGTATGCCTCGGATAGACGTTCACCGTTCATAGCGAATTCGCTCTATGTTACCCTTTCTGCGTACTAGGTAGTAGAGTCAAACTGTGTTCTGGGTCATGCGTTGTTGTGTGCGCCACAGCGCCACTCAAGCGCCGTCGCGCCCCGTGAGAAAGCATACTCCCTTTGTTACAGAAATGCCAGGACCAGGGAGTAAAAAAGCGACCAAAACCAAGAATCGAACGGGTACTTCAATATCTAGCAGTTCAAGCACGTCCTTGATCCCCGATTCATATGTGGGAGAACTCGATGGTACCGTAGGATGGAACCAGATCGTATATATATTGTGTGACTTTTACAAACTTCCTGGTGAGTTCACTTTTCATCATACGTTCTAATTAGATGAATATAATCGTGACTTTTTGTGTAGATTTGACGAGCAGATCCGGATTGAAGAAAGTACATACCAATTTCGACACGATCTCGCGTCGCCTTGATGCGGCATACAAGAAACATGGGAGTAATGTAAAGGTCACTGGTGGAATTGTTGGAATATACGCTAAAATGTGCGCGGATTCCATACTGAGAGATAAACTCTTCGAGCGAGGTAAGTGCGATACTACAAAGCTGTACCAGGTTAAATATTCATTCGCTAGTTTATCACCTCAGGCTTTCTTTCCAAACTACTGCCTTTGCTTGACATCTCAATATCCCGACACATGGCTCTTCAATCGCTCTCTAGCGTAGCTCATTACGGTTCAGATAAAGTTCACATGGAGCTAGTCAAGCTTGCCCCAGTACTGATACGGCTCATGAACGATTTCCCCGACGATACCAAGATCTCAGAGCTATCCATTGCTATCCTATCTCATTCCCTCAATACAGTTCAATATAAAATCGATATCACTCTCCGCAATCAACCCCAAGCAACTCTTCTCAAATCACTGGACATCCCTGGCATACTCAAAGCCGTAACGGAACAGATGAAGAAACCTCAAGCGTCAGATTACCTCGTAGCACACGGAGCGACACTCATATCCACCGCAGGATTTCACTTCTCAGACATCCTCCTCGCCAACCCATCCACTGTCAACTTTTTAATAGCAGGACTTCGCAGCAAACGCTGGGAATTCCGGTGTACTTGCCTCAGCGGACTCATACGACTTTACAGGCTCAAAGCAGAGCCCGATATACAGACGTTCGACCACAGGGTCTTGTTAAACGCCGTGAGCAAGCGTTTTCCGGATCACATTTCTGATCTTATGATTGACTATGGCCCCGAACGATGCGAGACGTTCCTCACTGTCAAGACCTCGGGTGACTTCCAGAAAGCCCTCATGGGCGTAGGGCAGAATCACGACATGTATAGATTCGGGTTGGCACTCCATGAGCTCATTCTCCGCACCGAGTTCTCGATCGGCGACGGTTACTTTGAAAGTGAAAATCCGAAAACAGGTGTGTGGGAAAAGATGGACTTGGGTCTTCCTTTCATAGACTACCCAGATGCGCTCCCGCATTGCGCAAAGGCGATAAGGGCGAAAGGTAAAGCGGATGAAGCTGATAAAGCGGATATTTTGGATATCAAGTATTTCATTATGAAGCGAAGAGTCCCAGAGGCTGCGGAGTTGGGGAAGAAATCGCTTAATAGGAATCCGGAATGCGCGTATTTTCACTATGCTATAAGTCTCAGCGCGGATCCTGTTGTGGGACTTCGGTCTGCGAAGAAGGGAATGAAGTGCAAGCAGATTACACCGTTCGTCAAGTTCCAGCTTATGCAGAGGGCTGTGGAACATGCTGGGGAGTTGGGCCTCAAGAAGTTGGAAGAGGCTTATGGAGCAGAGGATCATAAGTGGGAAGAGGGTATTGCGTTTCTTATGAGCGCTTGGGAGGACTCGAAGGTCTATGTCGCGGAAGCTCCGCCGGATAATAGAAATATGAAGAATGTCCTGTATTGGAATATTTTGTTGACGATCCTTATACAAGGACCGGATATTACTCCGGACCTTCGGAAAGTGCAGGTGAGTAATAACATCTTGCTGTCTGTCCGCTTATTATCAACCGCTCACCCCCTTCTCCCTTCAGTCATCTATTCGTAAACTCAAATTCGCCGACGACCTGAGCAATTTCCTATGCCTTCCCACCCCAAATACGGAAATGCGACTCGTAGAGCAAACCGTTGTTGGCTCATTCGCTGCTGCCGTTCAGGAATGGGGGAATGTTATCTCAACTATAGATACGGAAGGCGAAGACCAACCTCAAGTCGAACACGAAAAGGCTGAGGATGATCTTGCGTTGTGGCTTGACGAGCTAACGCTTGACGACGGTGAACCCGATGTTCATTCACATTCGCATAAGACATCCCATCCGAATGTCACTGTGAATCGAGTAGATTTGTATCATTGTTCGTGGTGTAAGAATCCGAGCGCGGTTTTAAAGAAGTGTTCGAGGTGTGCGGTTACTCGGTGAGTGATTTGATGTTTTCATTTCTTGGAAAGCGGCATTCTTTTTTAACTTTTCCTGCCGCTTTGCAGATACTGTGATATTGGATGTCAGAAGTCGCACTGGCCTGAACATAAGAAGAAATGTAAAACAGATGTAAAATGAATTTAGTGTAGATGATCTCGCGCGTGGTGTATATGTAGTGTGTATAATAGCAGTAGCATTTATCTTTCAGCAAATATACCTTCATGCTCAATATCGTTACTGGTTTTTCGAAAGGCACGAGAGGATGAAAAAGGTATCTAAATACAGTTACTATTACAACGTCTTGCAGACAGCACTGGACTACACATTATTCTCTGCAACGTCCCGAATGGTTTTAATTTGTGACACGCCAGGAACGACTTCTGAAATTCCCCGTAACTCAGAGGAAAACCGAACATCTACCTGCGGTACTGAACACTGCACAGTATCAACAGTTCCCATTCTCGCGAATTGCATCGGGGGTTGAACTGAGAACCTTCGTGGGGCAGAGGTGTTTATAGTCGGAAGTGTTAGGTTCATCACAGCGCTTTCCGTATCTTGAATGTCTACACCCAGTGCTATTCGTACGATGAGCAAACATTGTGTGATTCCCTGTATATTGTGTTCAAGTAGTCAGTTACTGTATCAGCCTCCAAGCGGAAAACTTCGGGGTCGGAATGGCTGGCTCACCAGAATCTGAGGCTGAGGAGTGATGAGTACGTTATACATGAGGACTTGACGGAACGTTGGTCTAAGTCCTAAAGATATGGGTATCAATACGAGAAAAGCGGGGTATATCATCCCAGATTCTAAGCTTATGCGAGGTCAGTCCAACCATTCAAACTAAGTTACTTATGTAGCTCACATTATCGCAGCGATAGTCTTATATCGTACAGGTCCGGAACCCGATATCGTTCTGACTGTGCGACTGATCCACCATATCCTTCCGGCTGTAACATTACGGTTTAGACAGTGAGAAAGCGAGATAACGAGACAGGAATGTTTACCAGTTAAGCCTGTGAGGAGCACGTTCTCAGCAATCGCGACGAATAAGAAGAGCCATATAAATGCAGGTTGCGTGGTGAGCTGTAAGATGCTACTAACTAGAGTAGAGTTATAGAACAACGAGGTGATACTTGTCAGAAAGATCATCAGCTTGCTAGTAAGAGAATATTAACTTACCGATGTTGGCTAGTAAACCTATCACTGGTAATACGATGATTCGCTTCCTGGAACCCCAAACCAGGTAGCATCGGTGAATCTAAGTAAATGCATATTTTAGTCACAATCGACGACGTCAATGACTTTTCGTACCATTACTACATCAGCAACGACACTGTACAATTGAACAGAAGGTGGTCATTTCATCTGAACGTTGAGATGCTGCGAAGCTGCTCACTCTGAGAAGAAAAACGGAAGAAGTACAAGGTTGTTGAACTTGACGGTCGCACTGCCTGATAATACCATTCCCGTGCCCCACAGAAACACAATGACTTGAGCATTCGACGAAAGCATCATTAAGATCAAGCTAGTGAGATGCCATTTATATCCCGCTCTCTTGCGCCCCAGCATTATGATAACTGCCAAGGCGAAGAGAACCATGTACATTCCTGTGCGACACTCCAACGTTACAATTATTACTCGGATTGTACACGGCTTTGCTCACCGTAAGTTATTAAGAGAGTCTATGATGTGGGCATGAAAATCAGGAATGAGTTCTAGTCGGTGCTGATGATACAACTACTTACAGTCATGGACCAAATGGCGATGGACCTATTCTCGAGGTCGGTGTCAGGGGCAGTTTGTTGCATCGCGGCGCAGACTTCAAAAGTCAATCCAAGCGAACAAAACAAAAAGATAGAGAGTGCGGGGACGATTTGCCCTCCATTCCTTTTTTCTTTTTTCTTTTTTCTTTTTTGTATCGTCTCGGAAAAACTCACCTCCCGACTCAAATTGAGACGTGGTGAATCAGAGAGGCGCTAAGCGTATGAGGAAAAACATACACTCCACCGCGCTTCCTGAGTGCTGTACTGTACTCGCGTCCTTGAATACGTAGTTTTCTCCATCCAAAGGAGAAGGAAGCCATCAAAGCTATGCTGATGGCTACATAGCGCTCCCTAGGCGCTCCCTCACCTTCCCTTCCTGGGATTCGTGAAACAGGCATTCACAAAAGAAAACATCTTCGCGGACTCTCGAGATGATAATGATCATCTGAGACCCGACAAGGATGGAAGGAAGTTGGAAGGAAGGGTACTAGAAGAATCCAAGTCAAGTTCCGCAACTCGTAGTAGTAACAGTGAGCGCAGCGCCGGCTGACGCGGACTCAAAGCTATGAAGGAGGGGTCGTATCATCGCATATCAATTTAATGAGCGCCAACACCAAAACTATACAACAGAGAATACATACATACAAGTTGACCTAAGAATACACATATCAGCCTCTACGTCGTTTACCACTCTTATTCGCATCCAAAACGCCCTCCCTTCGTTCATTCACTCTCTCCAAAAACTCCACCTTTTCAAGGTACCCACCACCCCTTCGATTAGCTTCTAATTCATCTTTCATTCCTGCGACTCCTTCAGACGTGACGTGTGCTCGCCAGTCCATAGCGGACTTTTCCAGAGTAGTGATTTTCTTGGCTTTTTGAGACGAGGAAGGGATTTCACCCAACTTCATTTTTCCTCTCCGCGGGCCAGGGCGTTTTAAGGGTGCTTTTGGTGTCGAATCAGATGATGTGGTCGCTGTGGTGGTGGTTTCCGTCTGAGGAGGAACGTCCTGAGGAACGGAAGAGTGGGATATTGATGCTGTTTGTGATGTTTCTTCGGGTGGCGACCACAGCGGCCAACGCTTGGCGTCAGGAGAGTCCACAGGGACTTCAACAATCTCCCTGGGGAACAGTCGCGTCTTCATTGAGCACGAGAAATATCTAAGAGAAGGTTAAACGACTCACACAACCTCCTTTCCAGCGAACAAATGCCTTTTCTCGACCTTCACCATCTTCTTTTGAGCCTCCAGCTTTGGCGTTGAAGATTTTGACGCTATTGAGGCTTGAAACTCTTTCCAGAGATCATCTCTTGCGCTATCGAGAAACATTAAGATGTCTGGTCTGCTACAAGTACAACGAGGATAACGAACCGTTGCTTCACCTCGGGGTCCTCTTCGGGTTTCGAAGAGCTAGTACGCGGACGTTTGGACTCGGGTTCATCCTCGTTACTAGATGAAGAAGACTCAGCTTTGTGATATTTAGTATACAGTAGAATCTAAATGGGAGAGACAGACCTTCTTCATTGGGTGGAACGTAGTCTTCGTCGGCTTCAGAGTCAGAAGCTGGCATTGAGATTTAACTCTTTATAAATACATATCTTAGTACTTATATTCAAGAAATTAGAAGTTTGACACCAAGTTTCACCTTTTTGAAATATGAAGTTGGAATATGAAGGTGAAGGACAAGTTGAAGAAGAGAGATGAATTTTGCCGCCCATGTAAGCCGCCTCTGGCTTTCTTCCACCATCCTCATATCTTTTTTTCCTTCCATCGTGCTCTAAATAAGTATCGGGGATTCGTGAACAATTATCATTATCACTTTTTATTGCATCTTATCTTTATATCGGTATAAATCCTACAATGGTACGTCGTACCATCTAATCTGCTCTAAACCACCAACGACCTGATCTAACGGTCCGATTTTTTCAGCCAACTTGTACTGACTGCGGAGGGACGGTAATCGAATATGATACCGCTGCTGGGAATGGATTTTGTGTACGATGTGGAACTGTTGTGGAAGAGAATACTATTGTCAATGAAGTGGCGTTTGGGGAGACTTCATCGGGAGCTGCGATGGTACAGGGATCTTATGTTGGCCAGGGAGCTAGTCATGTCTTCTGTTTTCTTTCAGATATCCTTGTACCGAAGTAAAACTGAATTTTACTGGTTAGGTCATGCCAGGATGAGTGGTCCGTATGGAAATAGAGGAAACAGTGACTCGAGAGAACAGACGATAGCAAATGGTTTGTGGTGCGATTTCTCGACTTCTTTCATTCCACTCACATCTGGTTCTATAGCTACTAGAAAGATTCAAAGCATTGCAGGAGTACTACGATTATCAGAAATGGTCTGCCTAGCAGCAACGCGGTTATACACCTTGGCTGTCGAACATAAATTCACCAAGGGCCGGAAAAGTCTCAATGTAGTCGCTGTTTGTCTCTACGTTGCTTGCCGTCAGAAGGAGACACGCAATTATATGCTAATAGACTTTTCAGATCTTTTACAAGTAACCCTCTCCTGTCATCCCTTCTTACCCCAGACTCTGACATATGTGATCCATCTAGGTCAACGTATTTGAACTTGGTCACACATACCTGCAGCTTGTACAAACACTCAATTTGAGACTACCACTTGTTGATCCATCCCACTACATTTCGCGCTTCGCGGCTTTGCTCGAATTCGGCGACGAGACACATCGTGTAGCTACCGATGCAATACGGCTGGTCCAGCGATTCGACCGCGATTGGATGACACGAGGTAGACGACCGGCAGGGATATGTGGTGCCGCTTTATTACTTGCTGCCCGCATGAATAATTTCAGGCGCTCGGTAGAAGAAATCGTTCAAGTAGTCAAAATTGCTGATACGACACTCAAAAAGCGTCTGGACGAGTTTAAAAATACGCCGAGTGGTGCGTTGACTTTGGCCGATTTTCGGAACGTATGGCTTGAGGAGGAAATGGATCCTCCTGCTTATACGAAAGGAAAAGAGAAGGAAGAGGCAGAAAAACTTGCTGCTGAGGGACGTGATGAGCCTTCAGAGAGGAAGGGGAAGGAAAAAGAAAAGAAGGGGAAGAAGAAAAGGAAGAGGAAACGGGGAGATGACGAGACAGACGAAGAGGAACAGGTTGGGGAAGTTATCACCATGCCCTCTCAGGAGCCTCCCCGACCACAAATTGACCCTGCACTCTTCAACGAAGGTATCCTCGCAGGGACGATGGACAATGAAACACCTTTATTTCTACCCGAGCCACCTGGAAATGACAACGTTGACGAAACCATTACTCAACTTGAGCTTCACCCACAGAGCTCTTTGATTCCTGGAGTTTCTAGTGATTCAAGCACGACAATGCCGGTACCACCTCCAACGGATGTATTTGAGGAGACTGTTAGCAATGCTCTCGCAGAAGAGGTGTCTAATTTCCTTGATAATGCTCAAGGAACCTTGCTTTCGGACGCCTTGAACGACGCCGAGCAGCAACGCCTTGCTCAAATAGCTGTCGTTGACGAGCTACTTGGACTCGATGAAGAGGAGCTCGATCGATTTCTGCTTTCTGAAGAAGAGGTCAAGATAAAAGAGCGTGTGTGGGTTGAGCTTAACAGAGATTATCTTGAGGCATTGGCAGGTGTGTATAGATGGTATCTTACGGCTGCCGCGTCAAACCCTATTTGCTGAACGGTAATTTTTTTTAGCAAAAGGAGATCCATCTCAATCATCAACCAGAAGTCGAAAGGTTCGTATCCCGTCCTGCGCAAACTATTTTTCGAGTTCTTTATTTGGACATGTTTTTACACACTTCAACTCTCCCCTCGGAAAAGATATCTAACTCTTGTCTTTCTTTACTTACAGCGTCGGAAAACCAATCAAAGCAATAAACCACGAGACGCGACAACAGCTCATGGCTCTACCGCTGCAGAATCTGTTCGTAGTCTCTTGAAGAAAAACCCGAAATACAGCAAGCGGATCAATTACGACGCTCTGAAGGATTTATTCGTGGATTCCACAGAACCTCTAGTCAGCTTTGACGACAAGGATGGAGACGATTTGTATGGTATGGACGATAAGGATGATAAGGACGATGGGGAGAATGTCGTTGTTATTCATGAAGAACCTGGAACTGTCTTGGCGGCAAGTCATCAAGCGGGCCCTGCCGCGTCGCTGGAGCAGCATGGGCAGGACGATGAGGATGCTGATGGTGAGGGTGATGAAGCAGAAGAGGGAGAGCCTTGGGATGATGTTTATGAACAAGAAGCATGAGAGCTTTATTGTTACTCACTTGTATCAGTCGTTCTCGCGAGGGGCATTTGTGAAGGAGAATACAGTAACGTATGCGTGGTGTATCAGTAGGAATAGATGTGTACTCAATCTGTAACCTTGAAACGATTGTAGAAATTAGAAGCAAATACATAAATATGAAGTCTATTTCTACGATCGGAGCGGAAGTGGGGCATACTTATGATCATGTGACTGGTCGACTTCCCCGCCGCGTAAACTCAGCTGCTTCATGACTTTCAAATCATTTGTCTAACAAATCTCTCGGTCTACAACTCTACATAATTTATCTTCCTGCATTCCGAATACAATACGCTCAGCTACATTGACAGTTCCACTTAAATGTTGCAAGGCTGCTGCCAGTGGCAGACTCGTAGCACCTGGTCCCTTGAAGTTGCGTAAGGTATTTTACCGTATGTATAATACATGATGACCGTAATAATTCGTAACTCCAACCTTTTTTTAGAGCTCTGCATGAATATCGAACAGTCCACTTGTTTACAACTCACGTACTAACCACTGGTACTGATCTACGCGTTGAGATACTTCCGGCTTCAAAATTCGTATAAAGTGTAAGGATTACCAGGAAAAATCATAACATCTTACACACCCCGTCAGCCTTCGTTCCAAGTACGATGGGCCAGTCATTTTTAACATCATCCATGCTCTGCATGGCTTTAATCACGGTTAACTCTGTGCTCAGTGCTTCCCCCAGCACCCTTTCGCGACGAGCGATGACAGTTCATGAGAGGCGATCAGATGTGCCCTACGATTTCACTCGTGTAGGAAGTCCTCACCCAGACACCGTAATGAACTTCCGTATTGGACTCGCGGCGAAGGATATGCGCGGGCTAGAAAAAGCTTTGTACGATGTCAGTACACCCGGTAGTCCATCGTATGGTCAGCATCTAAGCGCCGATGAGGTACAGGTTTCTCTTTATGTTTTTGTTTTCCTTGACTGACCTTCCTAATTTTTTTGAGATCAAAAACTACGTTTCAGCAACATCCGAATCAACGGCGGCTGTTACTGAATGGCTCAACGAGCATGGAATAACTGATATCAATCTAGGCAGCACATTCAACAACTGGATGTCCTTCTCCGCCTCTGTCTCTACTGCTAGTTATCTCTTCAATACCGATTTTCATTCGTTCATTCATAAACGCAGCGGCGAGCGGTTCGTTCGTACCTTGGAATATTCAATCCCGCGTGATCTTTTACATCACATCGAGGTGGTACACCCCACGACGTCTTTTGGAGCAGCAAAGATGCAACCATTGACGTTGGCTGTTTCTCCGGTCAAGGAAAGGGCAGTCGGAATCGGTCGTAGGGATAATGTATCGGAGTCTTGTGCGGATCTCATTACGCCGCAATGCTTGCAAGAGCTGTATGGAATACCGTCTACCCCTGCTACGCAATCGTCTAATAGGTTAGCCGTACCGGGTGAGATTGACTTTTGGGCCCAGGTATGTTTTGCATTATGATGGTACGGATTCAGCAAGTGTTAATTCAATGCATAGGAAGCCGACTTGGAACAATTCCTTGAAACTCTCAGGCCGGACATGCCATCGAATACAATGTTCTCACTTGAGACTATTGACGGAGGGTCGAACCCTCAAGGACCTGGTCTAGCTGGACCCGAAGCAGTGAGTTGCCGTCGTTCCAGGTCATACATATATCACCACACTTGCCGATCCTTGCTTTCAGAACCTTGATATTCAATACACCGTTGGACTTGCTACCGGCGTTCCTGTCACTTTCGTCTCAATTGGTGACAACTTCACCGACAACGCGATTGGATTTCTAGATATCGCAGAGTATTTGAATAATCAGACCTCTCCTCCTCAGGTTGGGATAATATTTTTTGTGTGAACATTTTCGTTACTGATGCTTTGGGGTTTTGAAAGGTTATGAGTATGAGTTATGGTTATGACGAAGATTGGCTCACTCCGGCTTTGGCACAGTATGTTCATGGTTGCACCTCGGGTATGAAAGTATTCTCAACACTCCCTGTTTCAGACGCGTGTGCAATGCATATATGGCATTGGGCGCACGGGGCGTGTCAGTTATCTTTGGTTCTGGTAAGGACCAAATCTTTCCATGTATTATCAATATTAAATCTAACCTTGAACAGGTGACGGTGGTGTCTCCGGTACCATGTTCGGAAGTACGTCCAATTCCTTCAACCACCCACTCCCAATCTAACCACACCCAGACGACACCTGCACAGAATTCCGACCTCCCTTCCCAGGAGGCTGCCCCTACATAACCTCAGTCGGCGGTACATACTCCATCAACCCCGAAATCGCCACCAACTTCAGCACAGGCGGATTCTCCAACGTTTTCCCTAGACCTTCATACCAAGAAACCTACGTTCAAACATTCTTGGAAAATCTTGGGGATACGTATGCTGGAAAGTACAACGCTAGTGGGAGAGCTATGCCTGATGTAGCTACTCAGGCTCATAATTTTGAAGTTATAACGAATGGAGAGGTTACGCGTGTTAATGGGACTTCGGCTGCTGGACCGGTTTTTGCGAGTTTGGTGGCGCTTGTTAATGATAGACTTGTGAAGGCTGGGAAGCCGACTCTTGGGTTTTTGAATCCTTTGTGAGTGTTGGATTGCCATTGGGGTTGTTTTTTATGCATGACTGATTATGCTATTTTGGTAGCTTGTACGCCAACCCGCAGATGTTCACGGATATCACTAGTGGAAATAATCCAGGATGTATGTGGTGTTCTGTTGAGACGAACGAGATTGGTTTGTTAACTCAAGTTGTTGAATTTTTAGGTGGTACGCCCGGTTTCAATGCGACGATCGGATGTGAGTTTCCATTTGCCTCTTACTTTTCTGTCCCGCAAAATGCTAATATGTAACATTCTCCTCAGGGGATCCTGTAAGAGATTTGCTCATGCTATATACCTTGGCACGGCCAATAACACTGATACAATTGCTTAGATCACCGGACTTGGGACACCTCATTTCGCGAGGATGTTGGAAGCCGCGGGTTTGAAGCTTGAGGATTAGCGAACAAGTCGATGGACTGTTTTTAAGAGCTTTCGTATGATATTCCTATATAGCTTGGATATAGACCACAAATACATTCATTCTTTTCTTCACATTCTTTATACAAAGTCAAAGTAGACGCAATCTTTTAAAATACATACTCAATAATGTAAGTTCACAAAGAGTCGAAACATCCCAAGTAGGCTCACGAGCTTTGTCTGGAGTTCGAGTAAGGCAAAATGAGTTACCGACCAAAAATACAAAAAAAGAAAGAGGCAGTGAAGGCAAACGAACAATCAAACCTCTTCAACATCATCGTCCCTCGAAAGAATCTCCATCGCCTGCGCATAAGTCAATCTCTCCCCATCTATCCCTCTAACACCCTCCATCTCCACCTCATCATCATCAGCCAACTGATCCACCTCTTCCTCAGAATCTGTAACTATTACAATAGCGCTTTGCTTCGAAGACCCTTCGCCAGATCCAGATCCAGATTCTTTACCCTTGCCCTCGTCCCGGTCTTTATCCTTAACCTTGTCCTTAGCGGCGCCTGATATCTTGCCTTTATGTTTAGATCTTTCAATCCGTCGCTGGATATATGCCATCCGTTTGCGCTGTGCGAATGGCGGAGCAGGTGTGTATTTCGGGAACGATGAGAAGAGCGGTTTTATGCCAGTAATCCCGGTAATGTGTCCAGGTGCGGGCGTCGAGGAAGCGGTAGCGATGTACGGTGTCCTTAATTGGAGGTCAAAGGGGGAGGAAGGGAAGATCGATGAGGGTGTTTTCATTGGGGACGAGGAGTCACAGACGAGGCCTGGGGTTGAGAGAAAACTTGATTCGCGTCTTGCCTAGTGGGGGACACGCGTTAAATCAGTTTCAAAGGCGAGGACTATTGATGTAAGACTCACCCTTCTTTCATCATGTTTGGATCTTGCGAGAGGTTTAGTATTCGCATCCAGAAGATAATTCGGAAATGCGTCGTCAGGTGTGTTCCATTCGTCAGGGTCAACCTGAAGTTTGAAATTCTCTTCGTAAGGGTCGAGTTCGTCATCGGTCGAGTCATCCTCGTCGTCGGTGGGTGGGGGCGAGAGAAAAACGTGTCCACGAGCGTCGAAGACGTATGGCGTATTGCCATCGCCTTTGCGGCGTGGAAGGGGTTCCGAGTAGAGACTTATATGCACTTGTGTCGGGTGTCTTGAATTCGAGGATGAGTTATGATACTGTAGTAGAATGAGCATTGTACGTCGACATGAGACTATATGCTGGAAATTACTCACGTAGACGATGGCTTTCTTGTCGTCCCGCTCTCGTACACCCGGCTTCCATACATGAGCAAGAGTAAAGTCCTCTTCTGCTTCCCACTTCACTTCTTCGTCTTCCTCGTCATCTTCAGAATCTTCTTCTGGCGCAACATTCTCTGCTTCCTCATTGCCCTCGTCCTCTTCCTCACCCCAATCCTCCCCGAAATCCCACTCTTGTTTGTACCGGTACGGATCTCGAGCGCTAGACAACCTCACGGCAGTGTCTGACTTCTTGATAGTACCAGGCCTATAATACTTGCTATACATCACCACGTTCTTCCTGACTTCAAACAAATGACCTGTCCCTTCATCTTCTTCCTCGTCCTCTCTGGGGTCCAGTACGCGTTCCTGGCCCCCGAACAAAAACGCAATCAAAGAGCGTAGGTGATAGAATGTATACGAAAGGGGTACTTGGACGATGCGGTACACTCCCTTCATATCCCTTTTCATACCATGGCGAAAGAACTGGAAGCGAATAGGCATGTGCCTCCCAAAAGGAGTGGGGTCTGGGAGGGATGTGCTCATAGCCAGTGTACGCTTTCTTCCGAAAGGATTCGAAGGTGAGTCAGAAGGACATGAAGGGTAAGGTGTGCTCGAGGTTGAAGGGATGTAAGGATAAGAATAGGGAGTCGACTTGACTGGGGTTACGGGTAGACTGCTCGGTGTGCCATCTGAGAGTAGAATATGTCTTCGTTTGAATGGTCGAGAAGGAGAACTTTCTAGAGAATGTTTTGGAGGCATAGAGAGGGAAGAAATAAAAGTTCAAGTTCAAGAAGGAAGTAAAGCTTACGACGCGCAAACAGACAGTGAGAGCGTCTGTGGTCACATCGGTCACATCACCCCGCGTAAGCTGCTCGTAAGGGCTCGTAAGGTCCGTAAGCACGCTTACGACCCTTGGCCGTCCCAAGCCGTCGCCAAACAGCGGCTCCTCGGCTTGGCTGGGCTCGTCCGCAGGTTGGGCCGTTAGCCACGCTGCTGGACCGCGCGACGCGACAATCATCGTCGTCGTCGTCTTCCTCGCTGCTGCTCTCCTCCTCTCTGTGCGCTCGTGAACGGACCAAGGAAGACAGGAACGAGGAAAGAAAGGAGGGTGGAGTAGAAGAGGGTAGGGGGAAGGGGAGGAGGGGAAGGTTGAAAGCTATGATGAGCCAAGTTTAACCGAGGCGATTCGACACGGACTCTTGTATGGATTGTAGCGAGAACGAGGAATACAGCTCACCCTTGAATGCTTGACATTGTCTCCTCCGGATCCGGGAGTTCAGGGCGAAGAAGTACGGGGGCCATTGGGAGTGGTGAGCAAGTTCAACGGAGATGACGGACAGAGCGCAGGCCTTCCTGATGTGAGGTATTACAGGGATTTACAGCAAGACACCACGCGTCCACCACGCGTCGTTGGCCTGTACATAATACGAATGATATGCGAGGTGGGTCGTGCAGTGTACGTGAATCAGTGACGGACCATACTGACGTGACTGGCCCCAGCTGGGAACTTTTCAGCATCGAAACGTCTTCTTCCTTGCCCTGTCTGGTCTTTCTATGACTTTCCCATCCGCCAGAATCGAGGTAAGAAGCCCTTCTGACAGTGCAAACAGACGTTCTGACCCTCCCACAAGACAGCACATCACGTTCATTCTATTGGGTCTTTCGCTTCGAACGTCTGTTTCTCACATCCACATCAAATCATTTCTCTCCTCTCCTCTCCTCACACACTCTCTCTTTCTCTTACACTTGGTGAGTGTGCAACATCCTTTCTCTGTGATTCATGTCATTATTCACGCTACTTATGTTGATATGCCAGGCCCTCAACGTCAGTCCACTAACAATTCAAGGCTCAAACGATTCTCGAGAACAAGAAGAGTATACACGTGTTGCTACGTGTCAACGAGCGCGACTCACGGAAGCAGTGTCAGTGTCAACCCAACTCAGTCTCCTTGTCCTTACTTATGTTATTAACACCAGTCATATGCCTGTCTGCGGCGTGTCAAAGTCTGCTCAACATGCTCGTGCCGGGTGCTGACATGGCGAAACTGATGGCTTACTCAAGGCTGGGTGTTGTTAAGCTCATTGCATGCGATACGGTTTTCCTACTCGTCCGTGACATGATACACCATGCCTCCATGCGATAACGGATAGCCCTGTTTTCCTACTCGTCCATGACATGATACAACATACCTCCATGCGATAACAGGTAGCCCTGTTGCATCTTCTGGTGAGTTTTCCACATTGCTGATTTGCTGCGAGGCCTTGCGATGACACACTTTCTTTTTCTCTTCTGGACAATAATACTATTTCATGTACATAACACCGTGTTAGTGATGTCGAGCGAGCAATAAATTCGTGCCACATTACCATTTGAATCAGTTCGTCTCACCAATGTCTCTTCGTACTCGTGTCTCATGTAAACGGTATGTCTTGGTGTCCGTTCGAGCTTGAGTTGGATGGTAAGCATGCAGTTGCCTATATATACCTTGTCTAACTTGCGTCTTGCCTTCAGTTGTCCCACTGAACAGTATGCTCGACACTCAGGCATTCTTTATTTCATCTCACAAGTTTTCGGGGTTGCAACAACGAATCAATGAATTTGATAGCGAGTCTTTCTCTTTTCCTGATGAAGTCATTGACGACCTTGAAGGTGAACAGGAAACAGAGGCTCACGCTGGCGGTGAAGAAGAAGAGGGAACACATGATGATCAAGAAGCACAGACTCACAATGACAATGATGACAAGAAGCTCACTTTCAGTGCAACAGACATTGATATGATGGGTATGCGCACAGTGCTACAGGAAGCTTCGAAGGGGGTTAGTAACGGCACTGATGCTGAGTATCGACGGTGAGGAGTTCTTCTGCTTTGTTCCGTGATGCTGGCTAATCATGTACTCGCATTGAAGACTCATGAAACAAGCTGAAGATTTTCTCGTAAAGCAAGGGCTGATGGAACGTGGGACATTTTTCACATCCAAGCCACACAAAGATTCCGCTGAATTTATTGTCGCATGGATCATGGATTCGTAAGTCGTAAATATCACTATATTTAATAACTACCATTGACGGGCAGCCCTAGATGTGATTCTATCAATGTTGACGGCTCGCCAAAGGATGTCGACCAGCTTCGCAGTGGCTATACTCATGCTCAGAAGATGCGAGCTGCGATGACATACGCGTTCAACCGTGTCGTTGGACTGGGTCTTAAGCAATGGGAGTATAATGAAGCCTTGGGTAGTATGAAGGGCAACCCATCAGTGTCGCAGATCGTGTCGAGCTACATGATTAGTTTGAAGCGACGAAAGGTTAGATCTTTTCTTCATAGTTGAGGAATGATATGCTTATCTGTATTTAGGTGCAACAGGGTGAAGCTCAGACAAGTGCACGCGCAGTAATTGCTGTATGTTTTAAATTCACGATATTCAAAATAAAAATATATCTAATACAATGTATAAAGGAGTATATTGGACAAATGTATGACTTCAACCACCAACAGGAGAATTGGGAGATCAAACCTTATGCGCCTACGAGTCGTCAGCAGAAGAGTGAAAGCAGTCAGTGGGCAGGACCGAGATTCCGCCGGGCACTTCATCTTGCATACACGATTGCATTTCTATGTCTCTTGCGAGTGGATGAGGTCCTCAAGATTCAATCACATGAAATAGAACTCATTCCTGGCAACAAACAATGTCTCAAAGTGACACTGCCATTTCGAAAGACTAATCAGTTCGGCAGTGAGTTTCTGTTCTTTCTCTTGCATCTCCTGCTCTTACGTGAACTTCCAGAAATTCAACCTTTTTTCCTCTATGCTCTTCCAAGTAATTTGAAGCATTTGTGCCCGGTTCGTGCATACGTCGAGTGGATCAAAGTCACTGGCATAAACGAAGGATTTATTTTCCGGAAGTTGGGCTCTGGCGACCGCGTCTCTCAAGACCCTAGTGCCGCGCTGGTACGTACAATGAATTTTATGAATGTTGTAGATGTCTGATACACTACGCAGAGCTCAGAAAAGTTTCTCGAAGGGTTCCGTAACAATCTGCTCGATATTGGTGTGGATCCTGCCCCTTACGGTACTCATTCGTTTCGGCGTGGTGGCTGCCAGTTTCTGTCTGTAGATCTGCGCTGGCCCTTGCGAAAGATTTGCGAGTGGGGTGGCTGGTCAACGGACTTCTCTTACTTGACAATTGTCAAGTATCTAATTTCATGGAATGATGATCCTCGCAATCCTCGCGAAGACTTTTTCAACATGGACCGCAAACCAGCACTGTTTTGTTTTGCTTGTGGCCGGTCATGCGAGTGCTCATAGTTACATTGTGTGTAGGCAATTGTTTTTTTTTCATGAATGTAGTTGTTGACAGCACCTGCGGACCTATTCGGAATTGAGCTGAGACTTGATCGCATTTTGGACATGATTACGTGGCTCTTCATCGTCTCTCTTTGTCCTCCTCTTTACTAACACATTCTATACAACATGGGAGTAAATGGGCTCTGGCCAGTAAGTGGTCCGAGCAAACAGAGGAGGCGTGCACTTACTTTTGATCTAGTTTATCAAAAAGTCGGCATCTACGACTCAGTCGCTGGTGCATTATGCAGTCAAACATGGATTCAGTCCAAAGTTTGCGAGTACACGGATGTTACACCTGGGAATTGATGCGAGGTCAGTCACTTCAAAGACTTTCACTTATGATTGATTCTCAACTTGTCTCGACAGCATCCTTCTTGATGGCTATCAAGCAGCGTATCTTGCAAATGCTGGGCTCCATGCATCCTCTGAGAGTGCAGTCTTTCAGCTGTTCCGATTTCTATGCCAGTTGTCACGAGCACCTGTAGACGCAACTTTTGTTTTTGATGGAGAATCTCGAGTGAGGACGAAGCGAGGTGTACGGGTCATCAACAGAAAGATGTTGTTATATGAGCGTGCAAAAGAACTCATTCAGGCATTTGGTTATCGAGTGCATACAGTAAGTCTGTATAGACATGTAGACAGTGGAATCAATCAGGAAATTTAATTCAAATAGGCTATAGGAGAAGCAGAAGCTGAGCTCGCAGTAATGGACATGAACACGATTGTTGATGCCGTGGTCACCAAAGACAGCGACATTTTCCCGCTGGGTGCCCAGCATGTTATTGTAATCAATTCGTGAGCAATTGTGACTTCAATTTCATGTATCTAGAATTCACTTTGAGGCAGACAAGAGAGCACCGAATCCACACTGATGATAAATATCTATAATGCCAATAACATTGTACGAGATACAGATCTCACACGAGGTGGTCTTGTTCTCTTTGCATTGCTGAGTGGCAACGATTACGATGACGGGGTCTCTGGTGTTGGCCCAATGTCAGCTTATGCATTGGCAAAGTGTGGATTTGGTGATCGTCTCCTAGACGAGTACAATTGCATGACATTGAAATCTGACCCTGCAGTCTCACTTGACTTGTCTCTTCTCTCTCTGAAAGCCGATATGGGTCATGAGCTCTGTACTAACTCATGTGGAATGTTGAGTCGACGGGAGCCAGCACTGGCTGAGGCTCTGTCGAACTCTACCTTTCCTTCCAGACAGGCCCTAGAGGCATTTGTTACACCTCCTACATCTTGGACAAACCACAGCAGTTCAACCCTGGACACCTCGAAATGGATTCCTCATCTACTTGACCTCCGAAGGCTTCAGAAATTTTGTCTTGCACGATTTGAATGGACAAATAACAAGCTCATACAGCAATTTCACCGATATCTGTGGCCAGGGTTAGTCATCCGTATGTTATGTTCAGTACGTTGATATCACTACCGTTATACGGTCATCCATTGCTTATCTCTTACATGCCAGAAATATTCAGTCTACGATGTACAATCAGGCCGTCTCAGAACACCAGAATATTACGGGACTACAATACTCGGACAAAATCCCCCAGAGTTAGGGTCAAGGACTGACGACGACACCCTTCGAGTCACTTTCTTAACAACTGAGTTTATTGAAGTGACTACGCTTACTCCAGCAACCCACTTTGAAAACACGTACAGACAAAAGATCAACGTAAATGTGCCGGTGCCTATCATTGCAGCTGGGACATATCAACGCAGACCAGAGACGACAGGTGCTGAGGGCTCCACCAACTCTACCACGCAGAAGAAGAGATCATTGGATGAAGAGCAGGATGATACACGGGCCGCAAAGGTCATGCGACGAGAGAGACACACCGAAATCATTGATCTCACTGGTGATGATTGAATAGCAATTGTACTAGTAGCTTCGTCAAATGTATGAACTTGTATATTAAAACTTGAATCAATATTACACAGAATATAGTGATTATAAACCTAATAGTTATATGTTATAGTTATATGTTAGCCATGTCCACTTTCTGGCCCCGGCTCCTCCTTGCAATTGCAGATGGTCGAACTAGCTGCCGTCCACGATAGCTGAAGTGTTCGTGAAATTGATCACCGAGAGCCTCCCGCTGCTCGCTACATTCACGCTCATACTCAGCCTTGCGTTGCTCACGCAGTGCCTTCGTGATCGCAGTCCACGACATGCGCTCGTTCTTCCTGTGGTCATAAAACTCAGCCCAAAAGTTAGCTTCGCCTGACTTCTTGAACCGTTCTGCAACGAACTGATTTCATAGGTCAGTGACATGTAGTAGATCATACAAACACACATACCTTCCAATCGGACCATTTTCCCTTTGTGCCTTTCCATCGAGTATCACCACCATACGTGTATGCCTTCTCCCAGAGCCGAAGAGGGATTCCATGTCCGTTAATCTTCAGTATACACTCAGACGGATCATATTCTGGGTCCCGGTCATCCCACATTCTCGCCAGCTTTGGAATGTCGTTTGCGAATGTGACTAAGGCTGGATCAGGAACATCGCTCGAGACAAACTCAACGCGTGTCCCGTCACCAAGTATCATCACCTTCTTGGTAGCTCGCAACGGTACGCTGCTGCAACTTGTAGTAGTGGGAGCAGAGACTTGTGAAGGGTCAACAGAGAGCGACACTGCCGGAACGACTGGCAGGGTTGAATCGAGTGTAGATGGCTGAGTCGTTGTTGTTGACGCACTGGCAATTTTCGGCGACATTCGGTTATCTACACCTAAACCACTAGTGGAAGTTGCCGCTATCGAAAACAAAGTGCCGATCTGACTCTGAATTGCAGTAAGCTTGTCCTCCAGCCATTGTTCGGGCTCATTCTGTGGACTGATCAGAATTCGGTTTGCATAGTCTGAATGTGTGCTTACAAAAGTCTTGGGAGCCGGTGGTTTGACATTGAGATCCAGTTGCCGGGGAGTCTGATTGTCTGCAAATACCACCCACATTTCAGCAGCCTTCGAAATCAAACAGTTAAAATTAGCACAAGAACATCGGAACAAACACACAACCCACCCAATCCAACAACGCCTGTTTCTGCTGGGGAGTGCGAGTGTCTCTCGAACGTTGAACCAACTGGGCAGTAGGTTGAGATGGTCCAAGAAGCTGTTCACGTCTCTCGACATAGTGCGGCTTTCTTCTCTTTCTCGGCGTGGAACGTGGGCTTGTATCCTTTTCATCATCTGCCTGATATCCTTTGTGGGAGCGTCGTGCCCCAGCTTTCTGACTACAACAATCAACATCATGTTAAGCAGACATGTCACGTAGCAATACAAAGCGCAGAACACGTACTTGTTCCAACGGTCTGGGTGTAGACTATACTCCTTCAACCTCTCCTGTAATGTACTTTTGTTTCCCGAAAGCTGCAGACCAAATTCACGGCACGCGTCCTTCAAGCTGTTGAGAGTCATGCGATATCTGCAGTGTGTCTCGGTAAGTCTAATCGAAAGCGAAGCTCAGAGCAGGCACAACTCACATAGCAATCGTCTTTGTACCCCCCTCCTTGCATGGAAAAACAAGTTCTTCCTCCTTTGGGTCTTGATGGATCACAGCAGCACTCAAAAGTGTCGTCATGGCATTCCACCAGCGCTGGGAAAGCCCAGCTAGACCTGAGACACGAGAACGAAGCCCTCCACACCAGTAAATGATAGCGAGAATGAGAACGGCAGCAAAACAGGTCAGGAATAGCGGCAGCAAACCCAAAGCGAGAGAGGTGGCAGTAGCAGCGAGCCGGCAGGAAACCGTTTCAGAAACTCCATTAGCAGCAGCGACGAATGATCTCGAGATCCTGGAAGCAAAAAAGAATGAATTTCGGTGACGATGGGGGGAGTAGGGGGGGCGCAGACTGGAATGGAGAGCGGAGGAAAGCGCACGCGAGATCTTCAGCCACCCGGACAGCCAAACACAACAAAACGGAAACGAGACCGAGCCGAATGGGCCGATGACCACGCGAGTGATGACATCAAACCAGACCGTCCAGTGCCATCACGCCCTCACGTAAGGTGACCAGACGGTCTTTATCCCGAGAGAAGGTTGTATTTGTACTCCACTGCCTTTTGTTTGGTCATGTCGCGTCTACCAACATATCGCGTCGCGACGCGGTCACGTGAAGGTCAACATGTATGCACAGCATTTGTATGGATGCCCTCCAAGCTCTTGACTGTCATTCAATCTCATGTCTGTTATACATATCTCAGTGCTTCACTATTTGCGTACAGAAGCAGCTCATACTTGAAGTAACGGCTTTTATTATCCTGGAGAGACTGTAAAATGTCGATGTAATAGACAAAATCTGAAAAAGTACCGAGGTCGGACCGTCACTCCTATCGTCTGTGGGTTTGAGGCTTCCGAGACTTCCTCATCGATATGCTCAACCTCAATCTGCTCTCATGGCTACTAGCTCTCATTGTCGTTCTTTCAATTTTCCTCAATCGAAGAAGGAAACATTACCCACCTGGACCTCCCGGTGTACCTATTATTGGGAACGCATTCCAAATACCAGCTGATCGGCAATGGTTGAAATGGCATGAATGGCAGAAAGAGTATGGTGAAGCTGTTTCTTCCTATTGACCCACGAAGCCTATACTCATATCGGTTCAAGGCGATGTCATCCGAATAACTATCCTCGGGGAACCGCACATCATTCTATCATCACTGAAAGCTGCAAATGATCTTCTGGAGAGCAGAGGTATGCACAAAGTCACTTCCTGATGTCTTTTACAGCCATTAATCCCGATAACAGGAAACATATACTCTGATCGACCAACAGCTGTAATGGCCGGAGAGCTGTTTGTTTCTCTTCTTCTTCCACCGTGAGGTGCTGGACACTCACCTCTCCCTCCAATACTAGTGTAGGATGGAACCGTGGAATGGGTTATGCGCAAGCAACGAATAACCCGCGCTTTCGAGAACTTCGACGACTATTTCATCAGTTCATGGGTCCGAGAGCTTGTGCGACAGAGGTGATGTTGGGTATTCAAGAACATGAGAATCTGAGGTAGGTCGACTGTTGATTTTGATGTACGCGCTCACCATGTCTAAAACCCTCTAGGCTATTGAATAAACTCCTGGATACCCCAGCTCAATTCTTGACTCACATACGAGAGTAAAGTCCTCTATTCACGCCCCCGCGGTTCCTGTGACTAATACTATACCGCAGTTCGACCTCATCCACAATCCTATTAATGACCTACGGTTACCCTCCAGATAACGGTGACCCTCTTCATCTCGTGAAGATCGTGGAAGATGCCATGGCGGGTTTCGCGAGAGCATCCGAGCCAGGGAGGTGGTGGGTTGATATCTTCCCTACAAGTGCGTTCCAGCCCTCTCTCATTATACTTACTGTAACGAAATGTTTCTGACCCGCGCGCGCCCCAGTGAAATACATCCCGGCATGGTTCCCTGGTGCAAGTTTTAAACGTGCTGCAGCGGCTATGAAGGCTGATTTGGATCAGCTGTGTGAAGTGCCTTTTCGATTTGTCAAAGATCAATTGGTGAGTTTTCAGGTTGTTTACCCTATTTTTGAGAGAACATGCTAACGTTCTGGTAGGACGCAGGCAAGGATCTGCCCTCTTTCATATCTAGTTACCTGGAGGAGAAGAAAGCTGATGCTAAGCCGGAGGAAGAGGAATTAATTTCGTCGGCTGCTGCTGCTTTATACTCTGGTGCGGTTAAATCATAATATGCACCCTTCGTACATCTATTTACACAACAGGTTTACTCCGTCCAGGCGGTGCAGAGACTGTGCGTACACAACCTCTACTCAAAAGACCCCAACGACTAATGATACAATTGGGCAACAGACACCCTCCGCATTGACATCCTTCATACTTGCCATGGCATTATACCCAGACATCCAAGCGCGCGCGCAAGCAGAGATCAACGAACACCTGAAACGCCAGCAAGAGAACGATCCGACGGGTGCAAGGAGGCTTCCTGATTTTTCTGATAGAGAGAGTTTACCTTATATCGCTGCTGTGATGCTCGAAGTATGGAGGTGGAATCCTAGTGTTCCGTTAGGTAGGGTTTCTCCCTTTTCTATTGCTATGATCATTCAATTCTATTATTTATGTCATGATAAAGGGTTACCACATGTAGCGGCGCAAGACGACGAATATCGAGGGTATCATATTGAGAAAGGATCTACGGTTTGGGCGAATATATGGTTAGCTTGTTTATGTTCATCTCTATTGTCTCAGTCGTGAATGCTGACGACTCGCTTGCTTACATGGATAGGTCAATTCTTCATGACGAGAAGAGTTTCCCTAACCCAAACGAATTTAGACCCGAGCGGTATCTAGACGAGTCGTCTGGGAAATTGATGATTGGACCTGGGAGTCTGACGGAGACTGTTGAGGCAGCGTTTGGGTTCGGAAGGAGGTGAGCGAGCTCGGATTGAAGTTCTTATATTTGTTTCTGATATGTTTTGCAGAATATGTCCTGGGATGTATTTAGCACAAAATAGCTTATACATCGCTGTTTCTACTATTCTTACTGTCTTCAGCATATCAAAGGCTGTTGATCAGGAGACAGGGGAGGAGATTGTCCCGGAAGTTGAATACGATGGGTTTATTAGGTGAGGAGTGAGACTTCCGTCCATCATGACACTGATTGACTTGGGTGTCCAGTCATTCACGGCCGTTCTTATGCAGCATTACACCACGCTCTGAAGAGCTAGTAGGAATTGTGAAGGATCGGTTGAGAAATTTGGATTTGGGTCGTGTTAAACAAGCTAGCTAGAGTGTTGATTGTTGTTCTAGGAATATTGAGTACATGAATGCGGTGACAAAATCTTTTCATTCTAAGCCGCAGTAGGAGTAACTCTCCAAACTCTGACAACACCATCGTCCCCTGCAGTTGCCAAGAGATCTTCGTATCCACTCCGAGGGCACCATACGACGGTATTGACATCGTGAACGCCATGCGTCGACGGTACTCGCGTTATCATTTTTGAAGATGGAGGATCCGTTTCAAATTGCTCCTAAAGTCTTATAAATGCAATGAACAACGGCAAAAGGAAAAGAACTCACCGATAACTCCCAGATCCGTATCGTCCCATCACCACCTGCACTTGCAATCCATCCGAGATACCCATCACCTTTACCCTTGCCAGCACCCCAAGTTACAGAATAAACACTCCTCTCATGTTCATCAAGCGTCAACACACATTTGAACTCGACTTCCCCGACACGTCGCCATATTCGGACTGTTCGATCATCGGATGCTGAAGCGAGGTATCTGCCATTCGGTGACCAAGCCAGAGACCACACGGTGGAGGAGTGACCTGTGAGCGTGGCACAGCAGAACCAATCATCTTGAGGATCATCGATATATAGTTTTATAGTATCATCGTAGGATCCAGAGGCAAGAATCTGCACTGATTTATGGGTGAGATCAAGACGGGACGATTCGCTAAGGGCAGACTAAGATGGGTTCGACCTCTTCTGTAGGATGCCATGCTACGCATTTAACGTCTTGAGTGTGTTCCATGAGCACACCCATACATTCGAAATCAGAATCGGGTTGAACTGGTGGAAAGAATCGGTCATTAAAGTCAAGGAGTGTATAGAGATGTAGACTTTACCTTCCCATACCCAAACTGTTTTATCTCTACTACAACTTGCCAAAAGAGTACCAGAGCTCGAATACGCAACACTCTTGCACTCAGTCTCATGACCCTCCAACAAACTAGCACACTCCCATTCACCAGGAATCCCATCCTCATCGAGATCTTGTTCCCATATTCCGATATTAGAGTCGAATGAGGCAGTCGCGAGAGTGCTTCCTGAGGGAGACCAAGCGACTGCTCGTACGGTTTTCGTATGCCCAGTTGGGATAGTCGATAATAGCGAAAACTTTAGGGTCCCTTCACCGTCTGGAGTGTATGTGTATAATCGGACTGATTTATCGGCTGAACATGATGCGAGAAGTGATTTTGAAGGGTTCCAGGCTACGTGCCATGCTCGATCTTCGTGTCCTGTGAGATGAGTGTAAGCTAAGGTTTGAATTATCGAGAAAGATTGGAATCGTACCACTCAGTTCTGCTATTTCATTGAGGGAATAAGGATAATCTTCGTCCATGATAGGAATTGTCAAGGTTAGATTGCAGCTGGAAATGCTGACTGATCCAAGTTAGGGTTAGCTAGGGTTTACGCGACTTATTGCAACCACTACAAAGATGTTGTTCTAAATTTGATAACTTCATCAACTTCTCTCTTGCCCAGTCCCTTGCTAATTTCAACATCTCAATATCAATGGGCATCTTCAGCTCTGCTTTTGTCCGCTTCGCATAACAATACTTTGACCGATGTTTTGGAGACAAATATCCGTTTCTAGATCCCGTGGATCGTTCAAGCTGTATCAACATAAACCGCAAACCGTACCTGCTTATACTTGTCTCTCAGACAAGATAAGATACGACCTCAGGGCAATTGACTTGATACGTACCCGACGATGACGCGAAAACATTCCGTGTAAAGTCGTCTCTGTAGACTGCAAATCTTCGTGTCAGGGCATGCTACGGTGCGATTACTCGCCTACTCGGATCTCGGGAGTTCTTCGGCCTGGTAGGTATCGCATGCAGCAGATACAAAAGCCCTGCAGAAGAGCTTTAATATCCAGAAGTATTCGAGCGTTCTCTCCTTGTAATCTTAAAGGAATGGCTCCCAGACAACTTTACACTCTCGGGTTCGTCGGTTTAGCAGCTTTATCTGCTCGCGGTCAATCTCCTGTCTGGGGCCAGTGTGGTGGAACTGTACGATTCTTAAAACCCTTCTTATTTCTTTCAGATGGCTGATTTTCGAGTTGAATGCTAGGGCTGGACGGGTGATACAACTTGTGCAACAGGCAGCGTCTGTAGCCAAGTGAATCCCTGTGAGTACGAGATATAAACCAACCTTCATAACGCTGCTCTCAACGTCTTACGTCTTTATTTCAGATTACTTTCAATGCATCCCGTCTACGGCCACCACCGTAGCTTCTAGTGCAACCAGTGTAGCTAGCCCTACCGCATCGTCTACTCCTGTTGCATCCGGCACGAGCACTGCAGGTGGCTCTTCCCCTTCGTCTACCCCCGTTGCCGGCTCTGGAAAACTGTCTCTTGTCGGCGTGAACATCTCAGGATTCGATTTTGGTTGTGGGACTGACGGTACATGTAACGCTAGTGGCGCCTGGCCACCGCTCACGCAATACTATGGCATGTAAATGTAATTGTTTCTCTACATCAATCCATTTGCTGATCTTCTTGGGTATGCATAGGCATGGACGGTGCAGGGCAGATGCAGCATTTTGTGGACGACGACGGATACAATGTATTCCGACTTCCCGTAGGATGGCAATTCCTCACTAACGATATTTTGGGTGGAGATCTTAATGAGGATAATATGGTGGAGTATGATGCTTTTGTGAATGCGTGTCTAGCCACGGGCGCTTCTTGTATCGTCGATGTGCATAATTATGCTAGATGGAACGGAGAGATCAGTGCCGTGCCAGTTGATTGTTTCATCATCAACTTCAAGTTCACTTTGATTTGGGTAGATCATTGGGCAAGGTGGACCTACTAATGAACAATTCGCTGCGTTGTGGTCTTCTCTCGCTGCTCGATATGCCTCTGAGAGCAAGATTATTTTCGGAGTGTAGGGGTTCTAATCATCCTCAACGATTATACATTACACTGACACGCGTCTTCTTCTAGCATGAACGAACCTCACGACGTTCCTGATATCAATTTATGGGCTGGATCCGTACAAGCCGCCGTCACTGCTATCCGTAACGCTGGGTGAGACGAAAATCCATTGGGGGGTTTTGTTTGTTGCTTTTGCTGACGTTTATTTCCCCCCAACTCCAGCGCGACAACTCAATTGATTCTCTTGCCCGGTAACAACTGGACCTCGGCCGAAACCTTTGTATCCAACGGTTCCGCCGCTGCCCTTTCCACCGTCAAAAACCCGGACGGTAGTATCACTGGTCTTATCTTTGACGTACACAAGTACCTTGATTTTGATAACTCTGGTACAAACACGTACGTGGGGGGTTTCTTGTATTATTATTTTTTCGGGATCACCTTGTTCATTCAAATGTTCAACACTGAATGTGTGACGAACAACATCGACGACGCCTGGGCACCTCTCGCTGAATGGCTTCGTGAGAATGGAAGACAGGCGTTTAACACTGAAACTGGAGGAGGAAATGTTGCTTCTTGCGTCACGTATATGTGTCAACAGATTGCTTACCAGGCTCAGAATTCGGATGGTTAGTAGGATTTCTTTTGCCAACCCTTTCGTCAGGATGAATATTGATTATGGGGCTCTGCAGTTTTTCTTGGATACGTCGGGTGGGCTGCAGGGAACTTTTACAATGGATATGTATTGGTGAGTAGGATTTGTGCCCTGGCTTACTAGTCGATGTGGTCCTTATGGTTCCCTTAGAGCGAGGTTCCGACTCAGAGTGGATCTACTTGGACCGATACGATGCTTGTTTCAAGCTGTATGGCACCTGTTGCCGGTGCTCAGAGTGGTTCCACAGGAGAATAAATCATGCCAAAAAGGATGTATCCCATCTATATATATCTCAGCCCCCATAATTTATATTTGCTGTAACACTCGTTCTAAATTACGAAGCACAACAGCATTTTCCTCCTCGCTACCGACTGTTATCCTCAGGCAAGCTTCACATCCAGGTTCGTTTCCTCTGAACCGCAGAACAACACCATTTTCCTCCGCGAGGGATTTATAGAGTTTGTGTGCTCGGACGTTGTCTAGTTGACTGCAGTCTTTTGCAAGCACGGGGATCATGACAAAGTTGGCGTCGTTGGAGCCGATGGAGGGTCCGAGCCCTAAGTGGGCGAGAGAGGAGAGAGACTTTAAAAGGGATGCGCGGGATGTGATGAGGGTATCGACCTTTTTCTGCATCGAGTTGAGTGATTCGGGTGAAAGAGCAGACAAGGCGAGGTAGGCAGAGGGTGTGGATATGTTGTATGGTGCTTTGATATTTGAAAGCACGCGAATCAGCGGAGGTTGAGCGATGGCAATTCCTAATCTATGGAAATGGCGTAGGCTATGTGAGACAGTGGTGTACTGGGCGTACTGCACTAGGTAGCTAACATACCGAATAGCAGCCAACCCAAAGCTTTTACTTAGAGTCTGCATAACGCACAGGTTCGCGTAGTCTTTGACTAGTGAAACCGCGCTTGAATTTTCTTTCGCGAAATCAACGTATGCTTCATCGACGACGACTATGCCTTTGAAGTTTTCGTAATCGAGGAGTGATTTGATAGATGATAGAGCTATGGATGTTCCAGTTGGGTTTCCTGGAGAACATATGAAGATGAGTTTGATTGAAGGATCGGCATCGATTGCTTTCTTCATCTGTTTATTCGCGGTCAACAGCGATCTCAGTTAAACGTTCCACAGTATTGTATCGTACGTACCTCATCGACCTTGAGACTAAACCGACCATTAGTCCCTCCTTCTCCAGAAGAACCACCAAGTTCAAGCATACACTCAACCACCCCAACATCATTAACCTGCGCACAAACACTATACATACCATACGTCGGAGGAGTAATCAAAATACTCTCCTTTCCAGGCGCAACACAAGCTCTCATCAAAAGATCCACAACTTCATCCGATCCAACTCCCAAAAAGACATGATCAACACCTGGTACCTCCCTCAAATTCGCAATCCGTTGTTTTATCGGATCGTGCGATGGATCTGGGTATCGGTGGAGGTCCATATGAAGTACAAAATCTAGCTCAGAATTTTCTCCAATTGCACGCGAAATTGAATGCCCAAGAGCATTTTCGTTCGCGTCTAAAAGGATACCTTCCTTGTAGTCATCTCGGGCACAACGATATGGATGGAGAGCCAAGACATTTGGTCTGATGACTTTTTCGATGTCGAAATGAGCTGGTTTCGTGGGTGAAGTAGAGGACGCGAGACCGTGAATTGGCATTTAGAGATGGAAGTGTAAAAGTAAAACAGTGAGTCAGAAAAATTGTAATTGGAATTGTACTTGGAAGGGGGTACTATATATTACATAACATAGCAGCGACGTGAGTACGCTATGCAGCCTTATAATGATTTCGGTAATGTGCACCATGCTAAAAGGTGGTTGCAAAGCCGACAACGTACATGATTTTTCAGTCCATCGTAATAATCAAGCCTTTATAGCATCTTTTCTGCGCTTTACCACAGATATTTCATGCTCTACATGCCGCGTGAACTGAGGGCAGCACCATTCAGTTCTTTCGCATCGATATCGGATAGCGATGTAACTCACCACATATCTCCACGGGAAGACAACCTCAGTGCCCTCAGCAAACTGAGATTGACATGTCTTACATTCAATCAACGGATCCGCCATGCCCAAATCATCAAGCGTCGCAATAGCAGGATCCAATCCACAACCTTCGACTATAACTCTAATCGCATGCCAATTCTTGACATTAAACTTGATGAATTGAGACGACCACGGATAAGTGTTGAATCTTCTAAAGGGGTCAAGAACCTCTCTTTCGACATACTTTAGCTGATACTGGGATAGACCTAATTCACGACCAGAGTAGTGTCGCCAACAACAGTGATTGAAAATCCCAGGATACCAATACTTTTCAGTGCAATCTGCGCATTCGAAAATACACGTTGCAAGGCGCAAATCCGATTCCGATAGCGTGGCGCCGGGCAGCTCTTGGCGTAACATATCCAAAAGCTCGCTTTCCCTGGCTTGTCGCCACTCGTCGACAAATGCAGGTAAGACTTCATCGAAAATTTGACGAAAGTCACTGTCGTTTACGTATTCGTCAAAAGGCGTACCCCAGATGATGTGGTCAAAGAGTTCGCTAGCAAAGATATCACCGAGACTAGGAAGAGGTGCACGGAGACCATCACCTTTCTCACAGAACTTGGCATACATGGTCTTCAAAGAAGTGTATCGTATTTCCAAGGCCGAGCTTTTCTGGGCCGCGAGGCGTTCAGCTTTGTGTCTCTCCACAAGATCTATCAATGGCTCCTTGATACGCTCCCACTCTGGATGACAATGGTTTGTAAATTGCATTCAACATTACAGTGCAAAAAGCTCACTCCGGAGCTGTAAGTTTCGCCGTTTTATTGACTGACTTGAGCTTAGAGAACATATCTCGGCGGCTGGAGGACATATATTGCCCTGTGCTCATAACCCTACGAGCTTCCTCACCCAGGCCAATTTCATCCAGTCGCTGAAATATGCTTTAGGGATGTAGAATCAGTGAAAAATATCAGCTGGTGACATCACTCACTCTTCCCGCCGTTTTACGCGTCGTGCTGTCTGTTCATCAGCTCGATGCTGAAGTTGTGTTTTATACCACTCTTCGCAGAGCAGAGAATGCTGGGAGAAAGGAAATCAGGACGTAAGAAAGCATACTCCTAATAGGAACTCGTACCTCGCGCACGTAATTGCATTCTTGTGCCCGCTGAGCTATCCACTTGGCTCGTTCCGAGTCGTCCTCATCGTTGAGAGTGGCAGTATACTCTACGTAATACTGCTTCACAACAGAAGGAATATACAGGTCGTCCAAATCCCCTGGTATTGTATCGGGCATTAATCTAGAAAATTGGGCCCAAATCAACAAACCACTTACATCGAATTCGGGACTTTGGCACAACTCGAGGCCTGTAGGTAGGAAGAAGCCGCTGGGTTTTGTGTGGAGGGGAAGACAACTTGACTCCGCCGCGATGAACATAATCCATAGTGGTACGATATCCAAAAAAGCTGAAGATCGATGTTTAGCTCAAGCCTGACCGACGGACATAGCGGGCGTACACATCGGGTTGACAATCCGTACAGCAACGCACGCGATATTCCCAGCTCACGTTATCGCAACGAGCTTTACTCAGGCAGTTCTAACCAGGAAGTCAGAAACGACATATGTCCATGATCACTTGATAGAGTTGAACATACATGACAATGGGGCTCAAACATAAGATTTGCATATTGAGGTTCACTTAGGTCATGTGGAAGCGGAGGAAGACCTTCGACATTGGCCCGCGTGGAACGCCAGATGGATTCGGATGACTTGCTCATAAGAATACTACGGAGGTCTTTAGATGTTCGAGCGAGGCAGAGGATATCATGTGGTTGCAAATGACTGAAAATCTGTCCCTCAATTTGTCTGACTACAACTATCGAGGATTCGCACAGCACACTTCGAATATGACATCCATTGGCACGTCGGTGACTAGCTTATGAAGGAGTCCCAGTTTCCCTCTGATCTTCTTGAATTTTTGATCAGCAGGAACCTTTCGAGCAGTCGTGCGCAATTCTGAACCTTGCTCTTGTACAGGGGGCAAGTTATGCTTCCCTGTCGCGCGCTTGCGACCGGAAGTGACCCTCGCTCGTTTTGTGTCATGCGAATCGTCGTTTCCGTCGTCGGATGCTTCATTGTGCGCACGCTTAGTCTGAGCGCTTGCCTGCCTTTGGGCTTGCAAGCGTAAGGACGACCTTACCATTCTCCACGAACGATTGTGATGATGGGTAAGGAAAAAAGGGGTTTGTTTACTTGACTTTGTGAAGTCGGGAATCGGGATGTAGTTGCGTCACGCGACGGTCACGTGCGGATAGACCTCTCAGATTCGACTGTTCGAATTTCGAACTGATAATGGAGCGTGGAAGCTATGAAGCCGAGCAATGCTGGTCATCGTCATTATTGACACCTTTAACCTGTGTGTTCACGAAACCAGTGCTTCTCAACTCAAAGTAACCTCACCCGTGCGGGCGTGCAAGCACTCTTAGAAAAGGCGTGTCTGGAGACCAGAGCAATGCACTAGAGAAGCAATGCGTGTATTAAATAGTCTCTGTCTATGTGTATGCTTAGATGGCGCCACTGAACAGTAGGTATCCATTCTGATACATAATAGTACCATGGGCGATGTATGCTAGGTGAGCATAGCGATGTTCTATCGTCGATATGATTCGGAATGATAGATGTTCAAGACGGGGCTGGCCGCTGATGTCGATGAGTGTCACTGTTAGCCGATTTGGACGCCCACTCTTGAGTTGCTGGAGCATGGAAATGATACCCATCGAAGAACAAGTAGATGGATGTCAATCAATGAATGGAACACGAAGGGGGGCCTGTGAATTTCGTTTCTCAGAATCCACCGTAAATGGATATGGTAGGTGTAGTAACGGACCCAAACGTTCGGTCAAACGCCATCAAGAGTAGAAGATTGGCTGTACATTGGAATAGAGGGGGTCACATTTTGACAGGTGATTTTCAGGAATTGTAGCACGCACACTACGAGAGCCTCGCAACATCTATAACTGCTCTCCTTTGAGCCTCTACATCCAGATCCTCTTGTGTGTCGGGTTCTCTGGCAGGATGACCTGGAGCAGGCCGCCCACGGACAGAGACAAAAACAGGCCCTTCCAATGCCCTCTCAACGAAGATATCTTTCCTGAGTAAGAGACAAAACGCGTCAATAGAGCTCTAAACGACAACCCAATGAGTTTCCACTAACCTGCTTTCTGCCTCCTTTATCCCAAAAGAGTTGAACGAGCGATACAGATACTGTGTGATCCTCTCGCTGAGACCCTTCGGTTTCCGTCTCGAGAAACTAGTCACATAAGGCGAGCGAGATATCGGAAGAGATAGAGCAGAGGTGGTGAATAGGAATAATGTGAGGAAGTAAATCGTAAATCTCATTGCCCGACTGTAGTAAGGTATCCTGCACCTAAATATGTAGGGCAACGGAGAAGAAGAAAGAAATACTAGGATAGAAGAACAAAGCGAAAGGAAAGAAGGAGTATTTATGAAAGACCAGCTTCATCGGTTACATGTTACAACTTACGAAATGACACTCTCGATGTCCAATTTGATTTAGGGGCGGTGTACATATATTATTATCTCGGCAATATGATTGAGCAGTGCAACTGAGTCTGCTTTCGCTTCATTCATTCGTTCATAGATTATCGCAGAGTTCGTGCTATGTATAGCGATACCGAGTCCTACTAAAGGAGTCCTACTAAAAATACAGCAAACCGCTGAGCAAGTCATTGGCAGACCCAACAAGAAAATCGACGCATCGTTATGGAGCAAATTATGGAGTAACTACTTACATAGTGAACGCAGAGCTGTGTAGCGCTTGAGGTAGCGCCAGCGTACCGCTAAAGGCTCCTTCCGCCGGGATGACATTGAGTCGATTTTTCTTGCAGAGAGTTGACTTGCTCGGCGGGTTGCTGTATTTTTAGAAGATCTCCGACATCGCTATACATAGCACAAATTCTTTCCTGGAAATGCGATGGAAAGTATTGGCTCACGTCTGCCACCGATAGACATCTCGTATGAGCGCAACCAGCCAGCCTTCAGATATTTGGTACTGATCTTGAATATTTCCCGGTGCCTTTAAGCATGTATGTATGTAGTGCGGCGTGTGCCAAGAAAAAAGCGGGAGTGCAACAACTACGCACCACTACGCCCCACTACGACCTTAGTCAGAAAAACTACGCTTGATTAGTATCAGTACACATGTCAAATTCCAAGGACTCGGAGCAACCAGACTAGTGAGGCCACTGTTGGCCACAGGATAATAGCTATATAGTATAAATAAATACATATGTTACTGTACAGTACCTCTATTCACAGCTACGAACACACCGATTCAATATCCATCGCCTCACTGATCGAATCAAGTAAAATATCATCAAAATCACCAAGTACATCCCACATCGCAAACCCTTTAAGACCAACATCATTAATATACCTACCCTTCGCAGCAAACGAAGCAGCATCGTCGTACGACACCATCACATCAGTGGTCGAATTATAAACATAGGGCTAAAGCATCGGAAGCATCGGTCACCTTCAGTACATATGAAATACGACCAACGGAAAAACAGTACTCACCGTCTGGCTACAGTTGTCATACAAATAATCAATCCCATTCGCAGCGACACCATCATCATTCAAGAAACCTTCCTCGACAAGCCCCCAAAAGTTGAATATACCAGAAAACCCGCCAGAAGAAGTGTTACCACACTGATCTACTCCTCCTCCTGAACCCCCTGTATCTTCGCTATCGCCTTGAGGCTGATAGCTTTTATCAAACGTAGGATAAACTTGTAGTCTACCAGAACTGCTTAGAGCCGCACTGTTGTCAACATGGAAGCTATGTCCGTAAGCTGCTACGCCCAGAGCTATCTAGATGAGAACGAATTGTCATTCAAGGTTGCAAGATAGTCAGATGGTTTGAGGGAAAAGCAACTTACCTGATCTGCAGGAAATCCTGCAGATGTCCATGCATCGACGGCAGAAACAGCAGACCCATCCTGCACAGGCATACACGTGTCATTCAGAGGTGAATTGGGTCCAACAGTCGCGGACCACGAGCCCCAAATATCGTAATTCATGATGGCTGAGGAACACGGGCGTTAAGGTTAACAAAAACACAAAATTTAAAATGCCCATTCACCAATGTGGTCCAGTACCGTCGCAAAGTCTGACACGTCCGTCATAGGCGTTCCGTCCGAGCCAACAAACGGAGTTATCCCAACAGCTGCGGTCAAAATCAGTTTCGAGCCTGTAGGGTCCTGACGTAGTTCTTGAAGGAATGACAAAAGGTTTGCAGAATCATCATCAGAGATCGTGTTACAGCCAAGACCCTGTTTGTTAGGGTATTCCCAGCTAAGGCGAACATTAAAAAAAATCAGAACATGGACCCTCGCAAACGCCGGTATTCCCAGTCAAAATCAATTCCATCCAGATTGTATTGTGATACTAAACCAAGAATGGTTTTGACAAATGCAGTCCGATTCTTTGCGCTCCCAACCGCAGTTGAGTAATATATTGATCCAGACCAACCACCAACAGAAAGTAACGCGCTGACATTCTGTATTGAAATTTCTGGATCTTTTTCTCGTTGGACCAGCGCCAATCACTCACGTTCTTTTTGGCGCTACTAACGAATTCCGGGAGGACTTGCTTGCTGACGTCATCCAAATCCACAGTATTCACGTCTGGTGTCGTCGTTCTGTTTCGATCAAGCGTTAGTGTATGTGTTGGCTAGGCGTCAGGATAGAAATGAAACGCACGCGAAAGCAAATGTCAAAGCAGTATATTTTGACCATGAGAGATTGCTAGGCGGATTGTCGGTTCCTTCCCATCCCGGATACCAACCCGATGCAAGAACGTCTGCATGTGTAGCACTTCCACCGCCCGAACTTGAAGTACCGCCAGTTCCAGTTTGTACGCCTGTAGTAATCGATTGTTTCGGTGGCGTGAGTTTGCATTGAGGAGCGGATAGAGCTGAATGTATAAGGGAGGCGAGCAGAATGATTTGTAGCAGGAACATGTCTGCTAAGATGGGGAAGGGGGAAATACAAATTATTCGTGTATCAATATCTCCCCGGAACGTGGAAAGAGTAAAGGGCGGAGAAAAGGAATCGTCGAGGCGAAGTAGGAGATGGAAGAGATTATAAGGCTTATGAGATGAAGTCGGCTGTCGATGTAATGCACAAAACATGTGGAATGCGCATGGACCTGCACCAGGCATCGCTGTGAATTCGAACTGTCATTGTCTTCCGGGTTATGAGGCATGCGTCGCAACGTGGCACCGAGCGACTCCCTCGGTCGTCCAAGTCATAAAAGCCAGAGTTTGCCTTTAAGGAATGAAAAAGACAAAGATGCTTTACAACTCGCCAGTAACCGCGCTGCAGACAAACCACACATCGAAATTCGGACCGCATAATTGATGAATCATGTATTTCGTTTCCAAAATAACCCATGAGGCAGAACCGGGGTGACGGTATGAGAAAAGCAGCCCCGAAAAGGTGCTTAATCTTTACATAGCACAATGAAGAAGGCGGTACTTTGAGTTTTGTCAAACAAAGAACTTTTTTCCACATACCGCTTGAGTTGCCTTCAGTATCATTGCGTGGCTAAACCACTGAGCCATATGTTGCGCAGCGACCCTCTTCATGACCACGGTCGCCTCGACCGGTAGTTGACCTGCTGATTATTTGTATAAATTCTTGCCACTCATGCTAGCGAGCGTACGACGAGCGATTATTAGGGAGCTTGTGGATACACAGGCTGCAGAATGAATAATGAATTTCGACATAATATCTTTGTTCAAGCTGTTTGAGGGCAGCGTAGCATTCGGACTTTGAAATTCGCAGTCCGACGCCTATTCACCAATTAGGCAATAGTTCGTACTAGTCTCTCAATCTCACACACTCTCAATATCACCATGATCGTCTGGCTGTTTCGCCTAAATACCAGCAGCAAGGTCTGGCAGCCAGCAGCCTTATTAAACCTTACAAAGGCACGAAAAACATACTCACGATCTCATTATATCGACTTGAAATGTCACTTTTCGGGCGTATTATATGCAGCAGTCTCAGCGCTATTCCGCAATACCATTTTCACCGCTACTTACAAGAACCACACTGAAAACACATTTTGTTCGACAACTACTTTGCCTACTAAAACACGATCAGAGGTGGATATAGAGTATGCAAGTATCATTTACCCACAGACGAAGTATTATTGGAACGACGCTCGATCCCGCGAGTGACGGCTTGGGAGACTCGGACATCAAGAGCTCTCATTGTCAGATTAACGGGGCATTGTCATGGATGAGCTGCCAAATATATATTTCATCTACGGTCATCTTCTGCCAGTGATACATACCGCGAACAAGCTGATCATAGGCGTCTGCCAGGTCACATATCAGGCGGCCTCAGTGTCACGATGCCTGCAACTGCTGCTTAAGACCAGTTCTGCCGGGCCTTGGATCTATGAACATACTTACAGATACTTTCCAGCAAATCTTCCGCACATCACCAGGCTTCCAAGTTTTCTGCGAGGCGCGGTCCCCGCCTAGCGCCGGCGGCAAACAGCAGTAAGGCGGCAGCTTATCTCCGGCGATCGCCGAAATTTTTGCGCTTCTCCTTCTCGCGCTTCAGCGCCCCACGCTGCCATCGATGGATTGCTTTCTCACTCGTACACATTCGAGCCCTGCTAATTATTGTGTATACTTTAAGCAGTCGATGCTCGCAAGGTCTATGAAAAGTCGAAATCGACTTAACTTGTTTGGCGGCTGAGAAATATCTCTGATAATGCCAGTCGTTTCTGTTCGATGACGGTGCGATTACAAGCAAACAGGGGGGAATCGTATTTCTTTCCTCCCTCCTTTGGATCCTTAGACTCTACTTTGAGCTTAAAACTCAAAAGAGCCTAGTGAAGGTGAGAGTATCCTTTCTTCTCGTCGCCGAGCCCTGTCTCATTGAAACTCCGTCTCTCAGGTTTAGTTGTAACTTTTTCCTGTACTCAAGTACTCATGTGGCAGAATGAATATGCTTGTGAATGTCTTTTTTGTGACAATTATCACCGCCTCATTCACGACAAATCATCTGGCTTCCCGCTGAAGCGCTGAGGTCAAAGAGACTGCCAGCGCATAGTGACGATAAGGTAGGCATTCGCATCTTTCATAAAGCCGTTGACTGACGCAATTTGCTAGGGTTCGCCATTCTAAGTCAGTCACCTACCTGAATGCAGCGTCAAACGTTCGATCATGATCATTTTCGGTGATTCTGAGCAATGCAACATTGTCATGTACTCGCGAAACTATCCATATGTTCAATCGCTTCTATCATTGATCGTACCAATTGCATGTTATTTGTGGTATGGCCAGATGCCTGGAAAGATTTTGAAAGCCTACTAGGCTACCTTTTCGTTCCGGAGCGTCGTCCGTGTCTCGAGCACACACTCAACTCCAAGGTGAGTAAATTCTGCTGTCTCCTAAGGTGCAGGGTTCTGTTTCTCACCTCTCTCTTTGCCTTTTCGCTAGACCTTGATCAATTATGTGTACAGTCATTCCGGATCTTGAAGCTTCGAAGAGAAGGGTCTCGCGCGCCCTGTCTCGTGCTCAAGTCTCAATTGACCAGATCCGACTTTTCGTAAGCAAGTTTGCGCCTCGCTAATCTGTTTTTGGTTTTTGTTATTCTATGCATGGCCGGTTTCCCCAAATCATGAACAGGGCCAACTGTTTGAATCGCAGGCTCTGAGTTCAAAAATTGCTACCCCCACCAGTCGGCGATACAAGGCAATGCAGCAGACCCAGTCATACATTAGCTTGTACGTGACCGCAGTCCACCTGGAGCTAATGATGCTTATGATGCGTTAAGTCTCACATTTTTTCCTGGTCGTGTGCTTGTCTCAGACGTCAGCGTCGTCAGTTGTCGCCAATTGGCCTTGCTAATGAATTATATCATGTTAACCACAGATTTCCATCACTGCCTTTAACCACCATCACCGTTCTGGCACATTCTACACTTGGCCAGTCTGTGTACGTTACGTGGGATACGCGAAGTCGAAGAGTCTGACGGGGACCTCCGGTTTCTGATCACGTGAAGATCATCGATCAGCCTCCACGGATGCCATTCTGGGAATTGCTGCTAAGTTTTCGAGCGTCTTCTCCAGAATTGAACGATCAACCTGAACTGCTGCTGTTGATGTCTTAATTCGAGAACAAGCAAGAAGAACCTCCTAAAGATACCGATTATTCCTAATTATCCCGTCCCGTCCCATCCTGTTCATTAACTTGAACTAGGCCCATCCATCTTTCTCTTTCCCCTACCATTCTTTCCTCCTCTCATTCTACCTCATTTCCGTGGCGTGTCCTCGTCTTGTCTGTCAGCTCTATCAATCTTGCGATAGCTCTAGAGCTTTGTGTCGCTCGATATGCCTGTGTCAGAAATTACCTCCCGCGAGCTCTTACCTGAGCTTCACCACGTCACTCTCGATACCATTTTTCGCGGTATAGAGCATCCTCTCTCGACTTCAGAGGCGCCCATTCACCAGTACCGCGGCATCAAATATGCATCTATCCCTGCTCGTTTTCACCAGTCCAAGTTATTCGCCTCTTATCTACCGTTGGTTGATGCCTCAAAATATGGGTACGTTCTCGACCCCTTCATGCTATATTGTCTGCTAATTAATGAATACGTTACTCTCTTAGCCCCATATGTCCGCAAATCAAAAACATGAACAGCTTCGAGGAAACCATGTTTGGTCTGTCCGAAGATGAGATTCCAAAACAACTTCTAAAGCAAAACGAGTTCGAATGTCTAAATTTGAACATAACGTGTCCTGCTGGTTTGACTTCGCATTCACACCTGCCTGTCATGGTTTGGGTGCATGGGTAAGTCCTTTATCGCCGTCGTTCATTGATCTTGGTTACTCACTACCCTAAATGTAGCGGTGGTGACCGAGGACATGGCTCAAGTTGGGTGTACGACGGAGGCGCTCTCGTACGCAAAAGCATTCTTCTGGGAAAACCTGTTATTCTTGTCACTTTCAAGTACGCTTCTGTTTTCTCATGTCAGACTCATTCCGGTGCTGATCGATTGGGTTCTATGTCAGCTTTCGTTTGGGATTGTTCGGCTTCGCTGCCGGTCCTCAGCTTCGTGAGGACAACAGAGCTGCAGGCGAAGAAGGCGTTGGTAATTATGGTACGTGGGCAAACCGTTGCAATGTATCGGGCCGTGTGCTAATTATCGGGAACCAGGCCTTCGAGACCAGCGTAAATTATTGGAATGGCTGCATCATTATATTGCTGACTTTGGCGGGGATCCACATAACATAACCTTGTTCGGCGAGTCGACTGGCGCGTTTGACATCATATGTCACCTGCTTTCCTCTGCCAACGAGTCTCGCCCTCTTTTCCACCGAGCGATCGTGCAAAGCGCAGTAATTGATTACAACATTCCCGACGTGGCTGCAGCAGGATGGCAAATATCTCGCCTCATGTCGACGTTACATGCCCCCACCATCGATCAGTTCCGTACCCTTGATGCCGAGCAGCTCGTGAAATTTGGTCAGACACTTCGTGCTGTTGACGATGGCGTGTTTTTCCGTCCCGGGTGGAGAAACTGCTTCCTTCCTGAAAATGCGCATAGACATGCTCATCATCTAGCTGTCAAATCATCTACTCCCACCCCAAAATCGCATTCCCGACCCCGACCTTCAAATTCTTCCTCTACCGCTACATTACATCTCCCTTCTCACCTCCAACCACTTCTTATAGGCGATTGCGGCTTAGACTCGCTCTTGTGGTCAACTCCAATATCTTACTGGACCTCCAACGGTGTGACTCGCCGCCTCAAAGCGATTTGTCAGTCCCTCTCGAAAGCCTCCGGCCTCTTACACGCATATGACATTTCAGCGTATACACCAGACGATGAGATCGCAGATCGGGTGCTTGAGCTCGTGAACGACGCGCGCGTGGCGTGGCCCACGGAGTGTTTCGTTGAGCATGCTAGAGCGGAGCGACGTGGGGGTGTGTGGAGGTATGTGTTTGACCAGGATGGCGCACTGAGGGGTGTACCGCATCATGCAGCAGATTTGATGTATCTGTTCGACAATGTCCCTCTACCCGACTCTTCATCTACGCAGTCAATAGCGGGGTCGACAGGAGATGCGGATATGTTTCCCGAGAGCTTCTCATTTTCTGATGATGAAGATGAAGGCATGGAAATTGATTTGAAGTTTTCTTCTGTCATTCGTTCGGATAGGGACGAGGATATGGCTGAAATTGGTTATTCTTCGTCTGTGTCTTCTTCATCTGGAGAAGGCTTCTATAGGGACGATGCCTGGGGATGTTCACCAGCTGTTGACGCGTGGTCGTATTCACGTGTACGGGACACGATGCAGGAGAAGTGGTTGGCGTTTGCGAATGGGGAAGTACCATGGAACGAAGACAAAGTTTTTGTGTTTGGTCCTGAGGGGGAGACAGGTGAAAGGTCAAAGTTGATATTTGAGGGAAGGAGGCGAAAGAGGGTGTGGAAGGAGACTTTGGAACCGCTTGGTATGGCGTTGGTGCAGAAGATTGGTGTGGAGTTGAGTCGGGGTCCACCGTTGAGGGGTTGAAGTTTTTGTGTTTGCGTGCAACATCGAGTTCAAAAAAGTCAAGCTTGTTGGGGTATTATCTGCTTTTAATTGGGGTCTTTTTGATTCATGCTTTCGTGCTTTCTCTTTCCTTGGTTATCATTGATTCATCGCATTGCAATTGTGCACTTATCAGCCTCGGGCATATGGCATTAACTTGGCAACTACTACTGTATCTTGTATAGACTTTCATTTTTGTACAGTTATCGATGCACTTTTGAATGAAAAGGATTCTACGAGCGCTAATGTTGGAATCTGTTGAGCCGAAATTGAGTTTGCTCAGTTTAGTACATTTTGCTTTGACCGAGGCACGAGTAACTGCTTCCAATATATGTACTATTACACGACGCTTTACAATTATGCAACATATACAGTCCTAATGTTCGTAACTTGTGATGGAGATATCTTCTATCCTCTGCCTTCTACCGCCTACTTCCGCCACCTCTAACGAAGCCTATCCTGGCAGCCAGCTGCCTCGCCTGTAGCATCCGCAGCCTTCTCGACCTCACGAAAACGACACCAATAGCAACAGCAGCGAAAAACAAATTACACCCCACAAACTCATAGAAATCTGCTCGTTCCCGGTTGACAATACGTCCACAGGATTCCCAAGCAGGGATTTCACCTATTCGGGGTCCGGGATGGTGTGGATTCTGTGAGCTTGGTATGTCGGGAATATTTGAATTGGGTGTGTTAGTGGGTGGTGTAGTCGTAGAGGCGTTTTGACAGTGCATCAAGCGTCGGTTGCCAAAAGGTTGGCAGAATGGTTCCTGAAGCTGGCAGCGATCGTTCAGTACCAAACAGTAAATTTCAAGTACATAAGTATGGACTCACTGAGTCGGCTGGACATGGTTCGCAAATGCCAAATGGAACACATATCAGCTCTGGATGAGTTTCATTTCCGGCGGCTTCGACGATGTGAAAAAGACATAGTAAGAACGTCCATATACATATGCAAGAGTTCTCAGTACACAAAACAAAGTATGAAAATAGAAACTCACATGCATAATGTCGTAGTCGTAGGCAGCGTCGACGAGAGACGCATCCTGTCGTCGCGGTCGGCGTTCAAGAAACAAATAGCGCGTCTGGTTTTCCGTGGGAAGCTCCAGCCTCTGTTTGCCTCTTTGCCTCTGCTCATCCATCATGTCCAGAAAACCGACAATCGAAGAAGAATTCGACGACGACACAGACCTTCCTTTGCCCCAAGCACCCTTGCCAAATACTGGCGTTCGTGGGCCTCTCTTACAAGAAATCGTTTCTTCGGATGATGAGGCCGACGATGACGGCGAAGGCAATTCGTTTTCGCAGCTTGCAGGTCCAGCATCGCCTCCACCATCTCAACTGAAGAATACGGTGACGGATATTACACCCTATAAATCGTACGTATAGCGTTTTTTGTTTTGTAGTGAGGATATGATTATCGAGTTGCGCGTTCACAGATGGACGTGTATCTATCCTATTTACATCGACGCTAAACGGCCTTATGGAACCGGCCAGCGTCGTGTAGAGCGAGCCAAAAGTGTCTGGTGGCCATTAAGCAAAGACATCGCGGACGCGACGAACAGGCTGGGGCTGGGTACCTTGCATGAAGTCAACAAATCTCATCCCCGAGACTGGGAGAACCCTGGTCGTGTGAGAGTACAATGGAAGAAGGACGGCAGGCTAGTAAATCCTTCAATAAAGACCAGTGAGTGTACACATCGAAACCTACACATACTGGATCTCAAGTTCTTTTTCGTACTGTAACAGAGAAACAACTGCTAGAGATGATCTGTATACAGATACAACACTTAAAACCAGAGAACGTCCCAAAACCCCCATATCACACCTCCGCCACCTCTTCCCCTCCAGATTCTACCGCGCCTCCTGCCTCTTCAAACAAAGGCAAGGCTCCTGCTAGTGCCAACATGTCCAAATCAAAGTCGATAAGTCTAAGCCTCGGTCTCGCTCACGCTTCCTTCTCGCAACCACAACAACCAAAATCTAAATCCAAAGCTTCATCCACTTCTGCATCCGGCACCGCACCAGCAAACTCGAAACATTCACACGTGCAAGCTCCCGGAAGCAGACGCCCACCCGTTCCACCAGAACCCCTTCCCCCACTCGCCGCGCGGGTATCGCCTTATTCGCCTGCACTATCGTCTGGCGTGCTCGTGGACGCGGTCAAAGCTGGAATGAGTGCTGTTGAGAATACGGGTCCTGGTGGCGGACCCGCTGGTGGACCTGGGATGTTTGGAGGCGGGATGGGTGGTGGAGCTGGGCAGAAAGGAAAGAGAAAGGTAGTGAGGGTCAGAGGATAAGAGGAGATATGTGCGATGATCGGCGTTTCCTGTGCAATAATTAGGATGGAAGATACAGGTGTGCTTCCCGAAATGCAAAAAAGTTTTTGTTGTACGATGCGTACTATGGTTAATCTGTAATCTCAAACCAGCTGAGCAAATTCATGGCATGTCTTATGGTAAGAATCAACAGTGCTTAGTGGATCGAAAGAGTTGTGATATCAAGAGGATCGCGATACTGTATGAAACGACTCGAGGACGCGTCTACAGTACATGTATCAGAATCTGATATTTTTGATGGTGGACAGTATGTACCAATGCAAATCTTTCCAATTATATGATCATATCATTACTGACATTAGCGACTCGCTGGCGATGTGATCCGTCCTTGGTATCCTCCACCCAATCTGAACGGTGCAGGTTGACTGCAAGCAAGCGGTGTTAGTTCGGACAAAGACCGTTCGGGGCAGAGTTTCTTCGCGGAAGTACGTAAGAGGACAAACCAAAAGGTGATACTTCTTAGACTGAAGAATAGAATAGCTGCAGCATCCTTGATATCTTCAAGGTCTAGTTCAGCATTTTCACCTGCGGTTGTATGAGAGAATTTCAAGTTATGAATGAGGGTTTTCTATCAGTCTAAGAACAGCTGCTTCTGACAACTGCTACAGTTTCATGCAGTTTCTGAAGCAAGCATGACAAGCATAGTATGATTGTTTATTGTCTGGAATGAAGTGTAAACAACCTATGATAGGGTTTGCAGAGGGGCCAGGTGAAAGAGTTGCATTGTCTGAAATACACTTGGAATAGCATACAACAGAGAGGCTGTGAAGATAACAAAAGGTCAAGTTTCCGAGCAAGCTTTACGGTACAAATTTATATCAACCATTGTCAGCTGCAACAAGAAAAATGAAGTGATAAGAAATTGGTAAAAATGTTGAGTGTCTTTTGTATACAGTATGTACTGATAAACTTGTGTCACCATTCGATAAAACAAATTTTGGCCTATTGACTATAACTTGGGACCATATGCATATTCTCCTCCCTTTTTGAGAGCCTGTAAAGGTTGAATGAGCTTTGCACGACTGTGAAGTGGCATACAGGATACTTACACTCCTGTAAGCAGGGCTACAAATAGAAGATTATCCATTAAGCAAAGTCACACGTTGGCCATGGGCAATGAAGAATACACACCGATCTTGCATCCTTTTCACATATGCAACCGTACCAGGACCTGCATACTTGTAATGCTCGAATATCTCCATGACCATAGCCATAGCAAAGTCCGCAGAAGTCGGCTCACTTCCTCCCGCAAACCATTCCTTCTTTTCAAGATGCGCTTCAATCTAGACAAAAATGATACTTAACTTAGCAGACGAAAGTTTGCCAAGCAAGTACTTACGAGTTTAACATGTTTCTTAACTTCCGGCTCAACGAATTGGGCACTGACTTGGCCAAAGATAAATCGTACAAGTGGCCTGATGAACCAAGGGGAATACGTCGGCGCCAGAGTGAATATGAGCTTATTGACAAGGACGGGCATCACGGAGCCTTCAGCATAATGCAAGACTTGTTTGATATCGGCGGGTTCTTGTCAATCGAGCTGAGTGTAACTTCATGCACTAAGAGCTCACAGTACAGGTTGTCAATCGCTCCGGTGCCTTCCGGGGGCGCGAGCCTACCCTTACCATACTTCAGTAGGATATATTCTGAAAAAATGAGAGCGCGGTGTTAGGCCTAGACGAGAGCGTGCTACGAATGCGTCAACTCACCACTAATAGCACCGCTCTCGGCTAAAGTTACCTCGCCATCTGTGATCACAGGTGATTTTCCAAGCGGATGGATCTTCAAAAGCTCTGGAGGAGCTCGCTGAGTTGCCAATCGCTGGTATTGCTTAATCTCGTATTCGACTTCCAACTCTTCCTATTTTTGTGTAGCAATCAGCAAAAGTTCGAGATTTAGTATGTCGTACACTCACAAGAAGCCAGAGAATACGCTGAGAGCGCGAGTTGTTCAAGTGGTGAACGGTCAACATGGGAGTAGAGGTTCAAGAAGTTTTGTGAGGCTAGGCCTCCACGGGTACTTGATGACGCCGGTGATTTCATGCTGTTTCCCAACTTGTGTTAGGAACGAAAGACTCGCGCCGTGTGGAGGTGGTTGTGAAAATTGAAAATCGTGGCAATTGGACCCGGCACTTCAGGGTTACGTCATCAACATACATCTTGGAATTTCAGAATAAGCACTGCAGATCCTCGCCCAGAAGGTAATCACAATTTCTCCATCGTCTAGTGATACACTAGAATTGTGTTTCAATCTTGTGGCCGAGCAATGAAGCTTGAAGCTTTGAAGAGCTGGAACACGCAACAGTGCAAAATTGTTGAATTCCATGAGTTAACGTGGACCGAAGGCGCATAACGCCGCATATACGAGCACAGGAGACGTAGAGCAAGGGCAGCCGTGAATCGTCGTTGCGTTCACGCGTCTGTAGTAGGGCGGCGAAGGAGCTTAAGTAAATGGAAGGCAACATCGATAGAATTGGGCTGGTTGGCCATGGTTATGATGCTGGGGGCTACCCAAGAGAAGCTCACCGCAAGCAAGCAGTTCCTTTTTATATGGATGAGCAAACACTCAGAACCCGGGTCCGCAGGTCGTTGGTCAGCCCTGACGTGATTAGTCGGTATTCTTTGAACATTTGAGGGAGACAATAATCTATGAATTGATGGTCATAGCGTCGCGACAGCAATCTGAAAACCGAGAGAGCTTCTCAGTGAGGCCGTTCAAGAGACAGTCTGAAGCCTGTTAATGTACGTGTCGTTTAGCCCGCTTGTCGTCGCTGTCTGGCTATATCGCTCCAGCACGAACGCCGTATTGAGGTAAAGGCATATACATTCAATTGAACGACTCGTTAAAGAGGACCTAGGTAACACGGCTGAATGAATTGATTCAAGTTTGCAGCGATCTGCAGTCCTGTGGACATCAGTACTTTTACTTCAGGTCGCGTTTCCTCCGTTGATCGTGGACCCCTCGAGGTGGAGAAATCTGGTCCTAGAATCGCATATTCAGTAAGAACAAGTGCAGTAATAAAGGTTAGTAGATGAGCTTACCCTTTCAGAGAGTCAAGTAAGTAAAACTGACAGTCGGACTCTTGTCTCGCTTCGCATGCGACCCAGGGCCGGTACGGCACTCCGAAGGGTGTCCAAGAAATATCTCCGTGAGACGTTATCACGGTGGGAGACATACTTAAAGGGGTCTTCTTGAACTGCTTTGGCACCCTCTACTTTGCTAGAACCTTTCAAGACCCTGTCATTCTGCAGAAGAGACCGAGGTAAAAGTGTAAAGGCTGCACTCTCGAAATTCGTTGTACACTCGTGACTCAGTGGATTTCGGTTATATCCGGACCTGAGTAAATTTTTTATTTGAACTTGCAATATGTTCAAAAGGATCCTCCTCACTCGCTCTCTCACTCGAACTTCCATCTACTATCCTCACTCATCTCTACGACCAATTAGTTTCCGAAAAATGGCCACTGCTACTCAGGACTTTGTATGTTCTGCTTCTTTTTTACAATCGGACGGAGCTGATCGTACTTTTTTCTTCGCTGCAGAACAAGATTCTGTATACTCCCTTGTCCGAAATCGATCCTGAGGTTAAGAACATCATCGACAAGGAAACATGGAGACAGCTGACTGGTCTTGAGCTGATTGCGTCCGAGGTATGTTTGTACTCGCTCGATAGTTTCGTTGTCTCATTCGAATCACGATTTGTAGAACCTTACGAGTTTGGCAGTGATGGAAGCCAATGGATCCATCCTCACCAACAAGTATTCTGAGGGTCTTCCTGGTGCTCGTTACTATGGTGGCAACGAGTACATCGATGAGCTTGAACAGCTTTGCCGCCAACGTGCGTTGAAAGCTTTCAACCTTGACCCGGCCAAGTGGGGTGTCAACGTGCAGCCTTACTCTGGTAGTGTAAGTGTGCAGATCTGATTTTGATTTAACCTATCTAATACCCTGCCGTTTCAGACTGCTAAGTATGTTATTTGGAAGGGGTATTGGCGACGCAGTTCTAAAGCTCTTCTCTTTCTAACTTCGCTGCTCTTACCGCCCTGATTCAACCTCAAGATCGTCTGATGGGTCTTGGTCTCCCTGATGGTGGACATCTCACACACGGGTACTACGTTCGTTACTCCTCACCTCTTTTCTGTTGCGTGTGTCTAAACCTTTCGAACCTTCCGATAACAGACCGCCAAGAAAAAGATGACTGCGTCCTCGATCTACTTCCAGTCTTTCCCTTACGCTATTACTCCCGATACCAACTTGATAGATTATGCCGCTCTGTCTGCCCAGGCTAAGATCTTCAAGCCAAAACTCATCATCTGTGGTGCCTCTGCCTACCCGCGTGACTGGGACTACGCTGAGCTCAAGAAGACCGCAGAGAGAGAGGGTGCATGGCTCTTGTGCGACATGGCCCACACTAGCGGTCTGATTGCTGCCCAGGAGCTCAACAGTCCCTTTGACTACTGTGATGTTGTCACCACCACTACGTGAGCTACTTTCTGTGTTGGTTTATTGGTAAATTGTTCACACTTTTTTCTCTCAGGCATAAGACACTTCGTGGTCCTCGTGCCGGTCTCATTTTCTTCCGCAAGGATCTTGCCAACGCCACAGATCTCGAGAAGCGTGTCAACGAGGCGGTTTTCCCTGCTTGCCAGGGTGGCCCCCACAACAACACTATTGCTGCTGTTGCAACTGCTCTCCGCCAGGTTGCTGACCCCGCATTCAAGGCGTATGCCAAGCAGGTTGTAGCAAATGCCCGCACCCTCGCTTCTGAGCTTTTGAACCATGGCTACAAACTCCAGACTGGCGGCACTGATAACCACCTTGTTCTCTGGGACCTCCGACCCCTCGGTCTGACTGGTAGCAAGATTGAGAAGATTTGCGATCTTATGGGTATTACTATCAACAGTAAGTCAACTCTTGGTTTCCTTGCACGAACGATTTATATCTAACAATTTGATCAGAAATGCTGTCTCTGGTGATGCGTCCGCACAGGTGCCCGGAGGTATTCGTCTCGGTACCTCTGCTCTCACCTCGCGTAACATGGTCGAGTCCGATATCAAGGTTGTCGCTGACTTCCTGCACCGCTCTATCCAGCTCTCGCTTCTTCTCCAGAAGGAAGCCGGCTCGAAGTTGCTCAAGGACTTTGTACGTGTTGCCACTGTGCAAGAGGAAGGCAAGCAAGGCTTCGCTCAGGTACAGCAGCTTCGGGATGAAGTTCGTGCGTTCGCGAGTAAATGGCCTTTGCCTGGTGTCGACACTACTAACTTCAAAAAACCTGCTGGAGTTGAACACTAAAATGTCCTTATATTTGGGTGTATGTACACAGCCGCATTCGGACTCGGGCTCGGGGGTGGTGGTGATAGAGGTGACAGTGGTCAGTCAGATGGGTTCTTAGACTGCATTCTTTACGATAAATTTTCACGAGAAGATTCAACGGTCATCCCTTTACGTTCTTTACAACGTTGTACAGCGGACATTCAACATCGTCCGAAGGCTTTCTACTGTATTGATAGTTGCATTTTTGTACTCTACGCCTACTTGGCTTGGCTAATACACAAAAGTACATGCTGCCAGTGATCGTCGTAAAATTGAGCACAGCCACTTGGTACTGTTGGTCTTTTTTTCGTCAATTGCGAGGAGACCGTTCATTATCTGCTGCTGTGATTGTCTCAAGTAATCGACCGCAAAGTTCGCACTAGCCGGTGACCATGCATTTCAAGCTGTGAGTTGATGTACCCTCTCTCCAAATCTTCTACTCATGATACCGACGTCGTAATAGGTACCGTTCTTTTACCATCTACCGGAATCGTTGTATTCATCGCGTGAAGGATGCCATCATGGACGCTGGGTTGATTTAATATCTGAACTCTACGTAAGTTCTGCAAAGATTTGATTCAGACCGTTCCTCGATGACAATGTTTCCTCCTTAGGCGGATTTCATGAATCATAGTTCCTGTGTTCCTTTTGGCGCGTGCTCACTGCTGGATGCGAGCGATGTTTTGAAACCCTCAACAAGCTCTAAAAGGCCAGGGCCAGACCCATCTCGCTGCTTCAAACAAGAACGACAGTGCAGTAACACTTGTTGAATTTGGCGCGTTTGCTTTCTCAGTTGGCCGTGATAGATCTCCTATCGCTGTCAGATACCTGTGAACCCCAACAACTGAACAAGGCACGCCCGAGTAGTACACGAACAGAACGTCCTTCCCTCACGCTCCCTAATTCGAGTCATTCAAGCGCAATTCACATGGATGCTTTTGCAAATCCATTCGTTCTTCATCCAGCCCCTGCTGCTCACGGAGGGCATGCTTCTTTTTACTAGGCCGGGAACAGTGCTCGCTTTGGAATACTCAAGCCTTTCAGTATATCTGATATCAGGAAGGCTAATCTCAAGATTCGATAGTCGATACATCCATCGTCCCCTTCAGCATTCAGCATCAAGCTCCTCTTCCATGGTTGTTAGGAGCTGATGTTAGGAGCGATGCATCATCTCCCGTTAAGTCGGCTTTGGCTCAGCTTCACTTGTCGAGGGGTTTGTGGGTTCAGGTAGAGACTTCGAGGCTTGCCGAATAAGAAACTGCCGAGTTATGAACTGGACATGAACCCTGCAGAAGAAGACCATTCTGCACTCTGCCCCTTTTGTGTTCGGATTAATGAATTGGTGTTGTCCTTTCATCGAATATCAGGATGGTCATCTCACGACTATTTGTCGTTCCTCGAACGAGGAATTCAAATGGGACCTATTTGGTCATTCTTGCAGAGCCGAGGCGATAGCTGCTAAGATCATTTACTTCCGTACTTTCCTCAATCCAGCTGCCCAGCTGTCAAACACCAATAAAAACTCTTCTTAAAATCACCGTTGGGGAGTGGTAGTGGGTCCTTCCAAGATCAAAGCATGCGGCGATACGGTGTTCTTTTCTCTAAACATAGTCAGGCCTTCTATATGCGTCCTGACTCCTTACCATAACGATCCGACATCGATTTTTCCGAGTCATCTATCCTCCTCGACGTGACCCGTTCAACACTGGATAGTCCAAAGTTCTCCAAAGTCTCGCCGATGTGACCAGAAGGTGTACATCTTCGGTCTGAGGATCTTGTGTTCTATGTACTTCACACCGAAAAGAGATGAGATTAATCAACACAAAAACTTTTTAGAAAACTAAAGCGCCCCCGGCGGGATTACTATATATGGGAGTCCCGCCGGGGGCGCTTTAATTTTCTAAAAAGTTTTTTCTTTTATTAATCTCATTTCTTTCCCGTGTGCTTTCCAATCCCGGATCTCTCGATGCTTGCTTCTCGGCCCCCCGTCTTGATTCGTCAGATTTGGTCACTGCTCCCACACTCGATGGTACCTCTCGAGAAGTAAACAAGTGCCCGGAACCGCCGTTTACTGCATCCGCGCGGCGGTACATTCATAGTTTATTACAAGCAGCTTGCTCATTACCTTGCCCACCCGCGACTAAATAGAATGGAACAAGGATGTTCCTGGCCCCCATATACTGCCGCTCTTTCTCCCTTCCCCCATCCCCCTCGAGAGGTCCAAGGGTTTACAGTGACTTTTGAGTCTCCGTGGCGAAAGCGATGTCATACACGCATTTCAAAGATTGATGAATACAAGGGGGGCTGACCTTCTCATATGGTCGCGTGGTGAATTATGTATGTGCAAGGCGCGAGAAACAATTTACGTACATCTTCGCAGGAAATGACCATGGGAGGAGGTCAGCATGGTAGCATCACGGAGTCGTACCCATGCCGAGACGCTATTTTCTCCGTTCTTGTAATCATCTAGCCTGAGCCAGGTCAGGTTGATACTTACATACACTCTATGAGCGGTCGGAGATGGGCGGTCGGATGTCTTAATGCGACTTCTGCGGGTGTCTTCTAATTGGTCACTTGGCGTCATGATGAAAGTATAAAGAATACAACAAGTGGGCATTCCTCTCCTGTTTGGATGGGCTTTACGACTCCAGTATACTTCCGCTATACCTTTACTGTCCGACTGTGATCCCTCACATCCTCTCCCCCTCTCCCTCCTCCTTTGCACGACTTGGGACGTCTGTTGGTATCGCGGGCGACGCTGCGCCTCGGAACGAACATGGCACTTATTTTCAGTGGGATCATCCAGGATATATATGCAACTAGATATGCTGAGTGTAAGCTTTCATATTCGAGTATTTCTCCTTGAGTGTTAAAGTATGCTCTTTTTACTTTGCAGTGGCATCGAGCACCATAATTATCTTCGATCACCGTGAGTTGTTCTCTATCTTGCTCTACCCATTGCCTCACGCTGTAACATTTGCAGTGCTTACTCTGGACGATGAAGTGAGCTCGCATTTACTCTCGCACCGGGTAATATAACTCAACTTGCTACCATTCTCCTGATGTACAGATAGAATTGATATGGGTCAGTTTTACGTTGTATTAATCTGTTTTACCTCTTGATTGACGGAATGCCCTCAGAACAGCTCGTGGTCTATCGGAAAGCTCTTATTTTTTATCGTCAGTCTATCTCCGTCATCCCCTTCTTTCATTTATTTGATCTGACTTGAACTGGTGGCTGGTTGGCGGCTTTACAGAACCGGTATTACACTTTAGCTTGCGTGGTGTGAGTGTATACGCATTCGGAATCGTGCCACCATCTTATAACTCATAACATACTTAATTGTATTCAGCGTAAACAATTACGGTGAGTGGCGTACTATGTATCAGATTTCTGACATATGGCTCATTCGTACTTTACCATTCTAGCTCTTTTTGGCAATCCAAATGAATCTGTGTGTTCTTTGACTGTCCTTTCCGATTTGTATTGATTATATTTTTATTTTCCCTTTAGTTGTAAGTGTCTGAAATTGGCATGATTAGGCCTCGGATCATTTACAATGGTTCTTTCATGACATTTTGTTGTGATCAGCTGTAAGCCGCCGGCGTTTCACCTGAAATTTTTGTCGAGCTGATGGTTCTTCTGAACATTAGGTCATCATTTGTTTCAATGGCAAGGATGGACGGGATTAATTGCTTGTATGATAGCGGAAAGTATGAGCACTTTCTTCTATAGTTGCCATCAATAGGTCTAATCGAACATTATTAGCAATATTGCAAATGCGTCTCTACGCTCTGTATTTTCTGGACAAGAAAGTTCTTATTGGTATGGTGGCAACATTCCTCGTCACCTCGACTACAGCTGCCACAATTTTGGGTATTGCACTGAGTAAGCTTGAATGTCAGTACCAGTTCATTCCTTTGGAGCCAGCCGTTCTAACTGTTCGTGCTACACAGCGACTGCAAATTTCATACCCGGATTTTCCTTCTGCATTCCCTTCAACGTGCCGGACTATTTCTATACTTTCTGGATCCCCATCCTGACATTCGAATGTTTACTCTGTGCTCTGGCGCTGGCTCGGGGGTACCAGAGTTTCCGAACAAATGGCTCGCCATTTCAGTCCGGGAAACGGCTCGTAGGAATTCTTGTTAGAGATTCCATTATCTATTTCACAGTGTGAGTGATTCCAGCTGCGAAATAAGCCTTATAAGTGATTTATTTTGACGATGTTTCACATAGGATGTTTGCTACGTATCTTACATGCCTTCTGGTGTGGGTCATGAATGTACGTGGGATTATTTGTTGAAAACGTACGAGGTTAAAGGTGATCTACGATTTTGCAGATAGAGCTGCTTGAAATCCCCATTGGTTTTTCAATAGCCATGTCCTGTGTTCTTGGAAACAGAGTAATTATCAATGTTCGCCAAGCGAATAGGGAACTTGGAAACAAGAAATCTCAAGTACAAAAAGCTGTGGGGAGTATACAAGCTGCATCTAGTATCAAGAAGAGCTCGGTTTTTCACGTTCCGAACTGTGATACACTGACGGATATTGAAATGGCGCAGTTGCGGTCGTTGCGATCTGAGGTAGAAGTAGAGGGATCTCTGGTTGTTTAGGTATTTGCATCTGTACAATGGATAAGAATCTTGTTTTCGAGGTGGAAAGCCAGAGAACGATCTATCTTAGTTCTTCCCTCCGAGAAGCAAGGAGAGAAAGGCCTTGCAAGTACTACTTACAGGTTACCGACCTCGGCTCGCTTGCGTTTTTTGATCCGTTTCAAGATCTTCTCACTATTGGACAAAGCAAGGGCTAGCAAGTACTTACTGTTAGCTTGCTGTTGGACATTTCGTCAACGTCCCGTTGCAATTTTTCACCTTCAATGAACAGATCACCTGATTTACTGTATTCCGGCCGACGGCATATTCCGGCAAATATAGCGGCATACTTTCTGCAAATGTTTTTGATTACCGTGCCTTAGTCATCCCGTTTCACTCACTTTCTCACTTGCCTTCGTTCTGTCCAGGACCCCAGGGTTCTGTCTAGCTTGAATGGCAGCCGACGAAACTTCGCCGCTTCTTTCAAATGGAACAGAAAGTGATCACAATCATGGTACTTTTCCTGGAGATGATTCGACTGTTTCACCGGAAGACACCGTAGCGAAACCGCAGACTTCGTTGATAGCACTTGTATGTGTTTGGCCTCGAAAATGGCTGCTATTCGATGGATTCACTCTCAAGTGTGTTGTCAAGATATCGGCAGCTGATGGGTCATCGTACAGGTTATCCCAATGGCGCTAGGTATTTTCTTGGTAGCAATGGATTCGACCATTGTCGTAGCCAGTGAGTTTCGTTATTCATTGTGCAGAGAGGCGTCGCTGACTGTGACCATACTTATCAGCATATGCTACAATTGGGAGCGAATTGAATCAGCTGCAGAAAACAAGTTGGATTGCTACGGGATATATGCTAACGCTCACAAGCTTCCAGTACGCATAGGCTCGTGTATATTGATGCTTTCTGAATGATTATTCTCTAGACCTCTTTACGGCAAGCTTAGTGATATCTTTGGCCGAAAGTCTTGTCTCTTAGTAGCGTACGGTATCTTTGCCCTCGGGTCCCTGTTCTGTGGACTATCTAAAACCATGGACCAGCTCATACTTTCACGGGCCCTCGCAGGTATAGGCGGGGGAGGAATGTCTACGTGAGTAATGACATCCATTAAACTTTATAACATACACTCACCTTCGATCCAGTGTAGTCAGCATCATAATGTCTGACATCGTGCCCTTGCGTTCAAGGGGGACCTGGCAAGGTTCGTCTCCTGTCGACGTCTTGTCGGAGCTTCCTAGAGCAGATATGATGTTTAGGAATCCTTAACATCGTTTTCGCTACCGGGTCCTCCGTAGGCGCCCCGCTGGGCGGCTTTTTGGCTGGAACCATAGGTTGGAGATGGTACGCGAGATTCGTTTTGTCCCAATCGTGAGACCTGTTCAAATCGTCCATGTCAGGGCATTCCTCATCCAAGCCCCTGCGGCGGTACTTGCCATTATATCTGTTTCATTCGCCCTCCATCTTCCTACCACCGACACCACTGATTTCATGGCGAAGATCAAACGGATCGATTTTGCTGGCGCAGCAAGCCTCGTCCTGTGCATATTCTTCTTCCTGTTTGGACTCGAGCGCGGCGGTAATGTGTCATGGAAGGACCATCTCACCATAGGATCATTGGTGGCGTCGACGATAACTTTTATCATCTTCGGTCTGATCGAGATGGAATGGGCGAAAGAGCCGTTCGCTCCTAAGCGTATCATCATCAATCGATCACTGATTGCTAGCTACCTAGTCAACTTCTTCGGTGTCGCGTCCGCGCTATCAATGCTTTTCCACGTATCGTTGTACTTGCAAGCAGTCCAGGGGTTTACCTCTTCACAAGCAGGATTGTGGCTCGTACCGAGTGTATTAGGCGGTGTCTCGGGAAGTCTGATTGGAGGGTTGATCATTCAATCGACTGGGAAGTATTACCTTTTGACGGTGCTTGGATACGCGTTATTGGTTGTTGGCTCTGCGACAATCATATTGAATGCTGGGGTCGTGAGACATGCTACGATCGCTGTGTCTATTGGTGGGTTTGGATCGTTGCCGATATGAAGCTTAGCCCCATTGCTAACGCTGTGGGTTAGGAATGCTCGTTTCGGGTTTTGGCAATGGTGCGTGCATACTTTGAAGTGATAGAGTTTGACTCTGATGGGCACCTACGCGTTCATGTATACCAGGTGGTGGTATCACAACCAGCTTAATCGCGCTTATATCGAACGCAGGTCAAAAAGATCAAGCTATTGCTACGGCTGGTGCGAATTTCATTGTCTCGACCGGTTTCAAGCAGTGCTGACCACTACTCGACTTAGTCTCCTACCTCTTCCGCTCGTTAGGCTCAGTAGTTGGCCTATCAGTCGGAAGCACAATTTTGCAAGATGTTCTGCGGATCCTCCTCCGTAGTAGACTCAAAGGACTAGACATTGACGAGGTGAGCATCGTAGTTTTTAGTTCTTGTGTTCTTCCCTACATGGAAATCTTCCCAGATTGTTAAACGCGTTAGAGAATCGCTCGACTACCTGAACGAGCTTGATGGTCCTACGAAACGCATCGTGTTGAGCGCGTACGAAGATGCGATACATGTTGCAATGTGGTTCAATCTTTCGTTGGCTGTTTGTGCTCTTTTGGCGTCGTTTTTTATTAAAGAAAAAGCTTTGAGTTCAAGGTGATTTATTAGAGTATCTAATGTAAACATTTAGAAGAGATTGATTTGAAACCGCATCAACCTCGAGAGCAAATTGAGAGTGTTTTACTTTGAGCAGGCCTCTGAAGAATAAGAGGCTAGTTTAGTAAGAGCAAATTACATAACCCTTTCTTGAATCTACCATCATGTTCTTCGCGCAACGAAAATGGACGGCAGACAATCTCGTCCGATTCAACGCTCAGCGAGACGAAGCTCGTGCTAAGCAAGGATTGAGTCCTTTTCGGAAACTGAATGAGCACGAAAAGGCTGGATTACGAGCTGTGTCGAATAAGAAGGCGTTGCTCGACTCTGAGTCGAATCAGCTTACCTTACAGGTGATCCCTTGCATAGTCGAAGATGATTATTGTTGATGTGTTTAGCTTTGAAGCTATTTATCTCTGAAGGCATGGCCCCTTGATAGGTTTCCACTGAAACAGGCTACGGCGCCTCATAACGGTGTCCTTTTATGCCCGCAAACGCTGGATCAGCAGAATCATAAATCTGGAAGACCGGTAAAGAAGGTGTGCTATACTAAATAGCCATATATGCCTTTCGTTGATAATTGTTCTGTTTTGAAGATATCTTTCCGAGAAGGCCAAGATCTGTTCAAACTTGCGTATGGGCACTACTCAGAAACACTTCCTCCATCGGAAACACCCCCTGGAAGAAACTATGTTAGTAATGACGGAATATGCTCTAAACGTCGTAAGCCCTTTTTCTTCCTGCCTCCCTCCCGCAGACTCCTATTGACGACCTCGCATGCATAGATGAATTCCTTGGGCCCCAGCCTCTCGTTGCAGGGTTTTACGTGGACTCTGACGAAGGAGAAGCTGAGATATTATTCTGGGACCCCCTGTTAAAGCTTGCTTGGACGAAAGATGGGAATTGGGTGCTTGATGCAGAGTTCGATGAGGTCGTGGAGGCTTGGGTGCCTGTTGTGAGGCGTAAAACGGCGTGAGGACACGAGTTCGATGTTGATTGTGGCTTCGATCTGCAAGTCTATCGTTCTCTCTCTTCGCCTGTTCATGCTTACAGTTCATACCGACTCTAACGCACGTACAAAGTTCGTTCACCCCTTTTTGAAGTGTATATGAAGAGCAAAACAACTGAACTTCATTGCGTTGGTCTCGTCGAGCCATCAGAAGTGCCGGACTGCTTCAATTCACGCATAGTATACGGCCACCGCAGACAGATGGGAATGAAACACGCTGCTCGTGCATGTAGATCGCCTAGACTGCGCAGGAACGGATCAGTGATCAAGAAAGCTAGACTCGTACAATCTGTACTGTATGAAGATCATTCACTTGCACAAAACCCGAACCAGATCTCGCACTTGCAGGCAATCGGGTTACATATATATCCTGTATAAGGGGCACCACATTCGAGCTTACGATTTGATCTACGCCCAAGTAACAATTGTTGTCTCCGCATGACCTTCTTTTCTCTCTCTCGGCTGTCTTTCATCCTGAATCCATTCTACAACGCAGTATCACACACTCACAATCCCGAGCTCCGATCTCCAGGTGTTACTTTAACCCATGGTAGCCCATGGTCCGCTTTTCCGAACTGGTGAGTTCTTGTACTACAATCTAGAACTACCGGCTCGTCATTGACCGCAGCGCGGCGAGATTTACAGAAATGCAAATCTCACGAATAATGTCCCCTAAGAGCGTAGGCACGTTGTTTGGCTGCCTGGCCTTTTTATCTCGACGCTCGGTTGCCTTTCATTCAATTTTGTTGCGCGGATCGCAAACTCGTTTAACATCACAGGGGGCTGTAGTACGCGCCAATAGATGTTCATAGTGTCGTCGGATGGCTAGCCATGAAGTCATCGAAGTCACGCTCACAACACGCCTCGTCCACGGTAGAGATGCGAGGCTCGAGCCCGGGAGTCATTGAAAAAGCGGCTGCGCTACCCTGATACCTCAACTCACCCACCCTCGGTCAGACAAGTGAGTCAGAATGTCCAAACCCTCTACCGACGTTGTCATTCGTGAGGTGCGTTTTCTATCACCGACTCAGCTCGGACAGTCGTATTGACCGGCGATTTATTTGTCGTCGGAATTCTTGGCAGGTGTCACCCGGAGTTTGGATATTTTCTAGGTGAGCCGGGCATCTGTGCGGACGACCTCGTGAGTTCATTGTATCTTGGTAGACCCTTTGCACGGTTTGGTTTCTTGCCCTGGGGAGGTCGCACAACGGCGATCAAACTTTCTACCGGCGACGTATGGGTTTTGGCTTCAACCCGTCTCACTGAAGAAACCAGGATTACTATCGACAGGCTTGGACCAGTCAAGTCAGTGAACAATAAGTATGTTATATAACATTTGACTGAACCTATGATATATAGATGGCTCATATCTGCTGGTGCTGTCCATGATATGTTCATTGGTTTGTGTGCAATTTTTCAATTCATGGCCATGCTCAAATCGAGTTCGTGATAGGGGAATATAAGAAATCTTATCCATTTGCGAAAGTCATCGGCGTGGAAGGGTTGAGGGCCAGGAAGAAAGCAGAGGGTTTAGCCGTTGATGGGGGTGAGCATCACGAGTGAGCTTCGCGGACGACTCTACTTAATCGCAATCGCAGAATACGGTGTAGATCCAGCGGATACTGTTTATGGCTTTGAAGAGGAGGTTTGTCTCTTTTCCTCAATGGCCGACATGTATGCTGACGCAAAATTTAGATCAAGACATGGTAAGTGTCACGCTCGAGACCTGAAAAACGATGTCAGAATGACAATGATATCATTAGTTACTTCGCGGGGTACGGAAGCAAGGACCTAGCGTTCTACCATGTCGCTTCGAAGAGCTTAATCGAGGCCGACTTACTGTTCAATTTGCCTGCTACTGAGCAGGTATGAGCAATCCGTACCTCTTTGTGCAAAATTCTTACATTCACATGCCACAGTATTCGAATTCAAAGACATCACCCAAGCTTCCTGTCATAGGTAGCCTCACTCCATACGGAGCTTTACACAAACGATTAGTCTGGGGCCTTGGGAAAGATAAGGCGTAAGCCAGTTCTTTACAGAACGTTGATCGACTCTTTCTGACGAACCAAACGTTCTAGTGCGATGCGACGGGATTTAAAGACTGTTTCGGAATGGGACTTTCAGAGAATCATTATGTGCCATGGAGTCAGTAGTCTCGTGTTTATTTGAAATTGATTTGCACGCTGATTTGTTTATACCAGGACGTAATTGAAACGGACGCGAAGAAGGCTTGGGAGTCGGCGTACAGCAAGTATTTAACATCGGCTTGATTGACATGCTCAATGGGAGCAGGGAAGTATACCTGAATCTGTTCTCTAGATTACAGGTGTGCATGTCGTTTTCTGTTGTTTTTTCTCAGTTATTATACTATGGACATAATTACGCCTCTCCGAATATATCTAGCATTACTGGGCTTGTTTAAATTGTAGTGATGCTGAAAATGACTGGTGCGTGAACTTCAACTTACACTCAAAAAGTGTCTGTGAGTCTGTCTCCCTTGGGCTATGGTCAATAGAGTGTCGCCCACTACCACCAAATCCACGAACATGCACATTTGTTGCATACTTTGAGATTGAAAAATGTTACTGTTTTACTTAGCTCAAAAAACATGAATTGATACTAGCTATGTACTGTGAGCCAAGTGATAGATTCAGAAGTCCTCTACATTAGATATATGCTCTATTCCATTGGAGCTTTATGTATCTTTGATTTGATACATCCATCCAAGCTATCCAAGCTATCTTCAATTACAATACCTGTCAGTCTACATTTCACTGCTGACTGTCAAAGCTACAAAAATAGTATACAGATCCATATATCATACTATATGTACCACACTACATTCATTACCTATTCAACGGGCTTCTCTGGATGTGCCCAATAGTACCCACCAGCTTTGACCGCCTGACATGCCACTCTATGTAGCGGTGTATCAAACAATGAATTGGAAAAGAGAAAAGGCGGGCTCACTCATTTGCAGTCATAGGCTTTCCTCCACATTTATGATACTCTTCAAACATGTCTTTCCCTCCAAGTGCACGCAAAGAGGGGTGATCAAGCATAGCAAGTTTGACATCCGGTAGCAAAGGAGCAAAGAAGAAAATTCCTGGCCTGTCTAAGCTGGTAATACAGCACGTAAGATAACGGAGACAAATCAGCACGAATTAGACTTGCTTGAGGTCAAATGAGATACTTACTGTCGTTGATCCTCAGGGGGTTCACTCACTGATAGCAACCATAATATGCAACGAATCACAAAGCATATATTGTAAGTTTTGGACAATACAATGCTAGCAACAACATTGACTCACCACGATGAGGTACAGCCTTGAGAACACCACCTGTGAGGCATTCCATCGAAGCTCCAAGCTGTAGGATGATATGGTCAGGATAATGCCGAACATAGCGCCATTGATCTCCTTGCACCAAAATCTGCAGGCCAGCAACTGGTTGTGAATCTACATGTTGATCCTTACTTATTGAGATTCATGCAACAGCAGAATGGGTTCGACTGACAGAGGAAAGTAACTGAACTCCTAAAGACCAAGACATCACTTTTTCTATGTCATTCATACGGAACATGAAGATTCACTAACAGATCAATGTGCCTTGCAAACCAGACATAATTCTTCTTCTTTCGGTCTTCTTCAGAAGGAGGATCTGTCAGATGAGATGTAAAAATGACTAGGATTGGGTAAAATTAGAGAGCAGCCAGCGCACGATACACAGCATAGCGCAAATGATCCTTGTTGTGTTTCCATTTGACTGCATCCGGAGGGCCTCTGAGAGCTCCGTCGTCAACCTCTCCGCGATGGTGAAGTTTCCAAAGACTAGTGATGCCTGGTAAATGATAGAACAACCTGAAGCTGAAGATAGACACCCACTCATCTCGTTCAAGACCCAGCCCAAGGGACATTATTGCAAGAATCTTGCGGAGAAGAACATAATGATTATGCTTGAATACCTCATGAAAAAGCAGTTCAACGGGATTTCTACACTGTACAAACCTCTATGAATTCTCGAAAGTCGTTTAGGTACGGTTTTGCAGCTATCGGAAGGCACGATTCGACTGCAGTAAATGGGTAAAAGCCATAGTGCTTCAAAGAAAGAGAATATATTAATTCCATGTTGCGCTATCAAGACTTGTGGCTATACCTCGAGGTAGTCATACGAGCCATTATGGTGGTACCCTTGAGGCTGTAAATACAACATTTGTCAGAGTGGGATCTCATAGTCAGCAAGTCAAAAGTATCGAACCTTGTAGCCTGCCCAGCTCCCCTCCGTAATGATTTGTGCATGGAGTCGGTATTTCTCTTCTTCAGGTACGTCGTAGTGTAGCAGCCTCCCCAGCGCAAATTGCCGATGGATGTCCTGGGTACTTAAGCCGTGCCCCTTTATGGCGAGGATGCCAGTACTTCGGAGGGCACGCAGGGTCCGAGCAATCATATCCTGTTGTGTCTCTATTTCGTCTTTAGATAGTAAAGCCCCCGATGCTTCTCGTTCGTATTCACGAAAGGCAGACAAGTCAATGACATCGATGTCTGCGTACTCCTCTGCAAAGGAAAGAAATATAACACGTTTATTTCCGGCCATGATTTCAAGAAGGTAGTCACTGCTCACCATCTCGAATACATTTCGTATCCGGGGGGAATGGCCATGGTTGAGGGTCAGCGCAAAGTCGAGTGGTGTTTCGTCTCGTCTCGTCCTTCATAGTGGAAATGTTATTGAAGCGCTGATCTGGTTTCTCAAGTTGAAAGGTTGAAGCATCCTCTAAATACCGTTAGTACCGCGCACATTCTCACATATAAATAACTGAACAATGTATGATAGTACTGCATCATCATTGCGCATTCATTCCAGCTGTTCCAGATTCGGACGCAAAATCATGATCCACAGAAGTGCTGCTCTCGATTTGTCGCTATTGTATTGAACTGAGCGCGACAAACGCTCGCAAGCGTTGGGTCGTACCTGCTTGATGTAGACTTGGAGTAGGATGAGCACTCATTCACCATATTACAAGTTCAAGTCCACTTACAGCTGCCTCTTGTCTCCTCCTGCCTATTTTGAAGCTCCTGTCTCCGACTCCGCCGTTCAAAAAACTCCGATCCTTCGGTGCTACGGTGAATGTATCTTGTCACTTTGCAAACCCGATAATCCAATTGCTAGGGCATCCAAAGGGTTTCATACACGTCGAGTTGCGCACAGTTAGATTCTGGATGTAGATAGAACACATTACAAGCAGGGAACCATTTGGCGATGCGACAGAGTTATGATGATACTATTTGCGCCAGTGCTTGCACTAGAGGTTGAACGAGGTATTTCGCTCAGATCTTCTATATTTCCTTCCGATTTGGACTCGTATCGTTTCCACCTTTTCTTTCGCAGAAAGATGGCAGAAAATTGAGAATCGAATTTGCAGCAGATTCTGATTTGCAGTACGGTGGTTATGACTAAGCAATCTCGTTATTGCTGCAGTGCTGCCACTGTGACTCGCGAAGCTACCCTTGCCTCTATCTTTTTTCACTCAACTATCTGTATACTTGTAATCCTAAATCAACATTAGAACGCTGCACGGCAATACTTCTTGAACAGTCTCACTTCTCGAACACTAGTACGGTCCAGAGCTTGCTGTGGCTCTTAAGTGATGCACTTCACGAAACCAGCTTGGGTCGTACACAAAGACTCGTCTGCAAAAAGTGACACAACCAAGCGACTTTCGATCTTCTCTGTGCATGTACACCCAGATGGGTCGAGAATTGCTACTGGAGGACTGGACGCCAAAGTCAGAATATGGAGCACGAAACCAATCCTGAATCCCGCTTCCGAAGAATCAAATCGGCCGCCCAAATCATTGTGCACACTCACTATGCACACAGGTCCTGTTTTAACTGTTCGCTGGGCACATTCGGGACGTTGGTTGGCAAGTGGGAGTGACGATGAGATTGTTATGATATGGGATTTAGATCCGTGAGTGAATTTTATACTTTTACGCGTCTTGTAAGACTGAAAGTATTCTAGAAACTCAAGAGGGAAGGTATGGGGCTCTGACGAAGTGAACGTGGAGGGGTGGAAGCCAATGAAGCGATTGCCTGGTCATGAGAGCGGTATGGCTTTGCTTTGAACGCCAAACGCATATGCTCATGTCTCTTAGATGTAACTGATCTCGCCTGGGCTCCCGAGGACCGCTATCTTGCGTCTGTTGGGTTGGACTCGAAAATCATCATCTGGTGCGGATACACTTTGGGTAATTGTGCCAATTCTTGTGATGGAAAACTTTACTCATTTGGTGACTCAGAACGTCTGCGGAAGCTCGACCAACACCAAGGTTTTGTCAAGGGTGTATGTTGGGATCCAGTCGGAGAATTTCTTGCCACTCAGTCCGACGATAGGTCCGTTAAAATATGGCGCACAAGTGACTGGTCCCTTGAAGCTGAAGTTACAAAGCCGTTCGAGGACTCCCCAGGTAGCACGTTCTTCAGAAGGCTTAGGTACATGTTCTATGCTCATCGTTACTCTAATGATGTTGATGTGTGATTCGGACTGTCGTGCAGTTGGTCACCAGACGGTGCTCACATCACAGCATCCAACGCCACCAATAATAAAGGGTTCGTTTTCATTGCTGCTGTCATCACTCGTGGTACGTGGACCTCGGAGATTAGCTTGGTCGGGCACGAGAACACCGTAGAAGTTGCGGTATGATGATCTGTTCCGTCATTGTGGGGATGAGTAGCTTACGTTGAACTTTTCAGGCCTACAATCCTCATATTTTCCTACGAAATCCATCAGCGCCTGTAGCCACCTCCAACATATGCTCGGTCGTCGCGTTAGGCGCAGATGACCGATCCGTCTCCGTATGGCAAACCAAGTCTGCGCGCCCTCTAATCGTCGCAAAGGAAGTCTTCGACAGGCAGATCATGGATCTCAGTTGGTTAGTCGCTTTATAGCTGTTTCGAATTGCCTCTCAAAACCAATTGTCAGGTCTGGGGATGGCATGACTCTCTTTGCGGCCTCCTCTGATGGGACCCTCGCAGTATTTGACTTCGAGCGAGATGAGCTTGAAGGAATAGCCCCACATTCCGTCCAACAGCAGTACCTCTCTAAATTTGGATTCACACCTCCTCCGCTTCCCAAGGGTTATTCCCATGTCAGGTCAGACCCCTCGACCCAGCTACAGAGTCAACAGTCCCAATCTACCGGGTTTGGGAGCCACGAGGCAGGGGAACGCATCAACATGCTCGTAGCAAAGCGGAACGATAAAAAGAAAAAACGCATTGGGCTTACGCAGATGGCTCAAGTTCCGTCAGCTGGTACTTCTGCCAACGGAATAAATGCGCCGACCTCTAAACGCGCGTCCTTCCTTGTCCCCGAGGTGAAAGCAGGATCGCGATCTACTTCACCTGGTGTTTTTATGCAGCAGGATTCGTTCTTCCCTACTCCGGACGAGCAGCCGTTCGACACGCACGGGGGTTGGGACCGGGATGTGGATATGGTGCCCATCGACGCCTTTGGCGGTGGGAGTTCTTCAAAGAGGATGGAGGATGAGTTGAAACCGATCTATAGAACACTGGGCGGTGATCGTCAAAGGTCGACGATCCCTGTGAGACCGCTCGTCCCCAATTCCCATGCTAGTTCTTCACCTTCAACTCTCCTTCCTTCACAAACTATTTTCACACGTGTGACGTCAGAGGTAGCTGGATCTGACTATGTATTTGAGGGTGTCAATCCTCCAGATGGAGGTACTTTCATTTCACCATGCGTACGAAATCATACACTTACCTTTGATTCTTTGATTCAAGGTGCGTCTTCGGTCGTGTTCTATAGCGGAAAGCAAACGCTCTGGCTGGATTATCTGCCCGTGGAAGTTTTACTTGTTCATGCTACAACGCATTTCTGTGCTGTGACCCTGTTGGATGGCTCCGTGAATGTGTACTCCCACTCTGGTCGTAGGTATGCCAGCTATCGTGTCTTTCGTGATTCCACCTCATAGTTTCTTTCAGAATCATGCCAACGCTAATGCTTGGATCCCGAAGTGCTTTCCTGCACGGCCACCAAAATTGTCTAATGGTGATTACAGAGGATGGGAGATTGCAAACCTGGTGTGCTCGGGTCATTCGTGTCCTTGCTATCACTTATATTTGTCTTTAGGCAGGTGAACAAAGGAACCTCATTTTTCCCACCGGTATCTGTGCTTCCGCTGCAGCAAAATGAGCGTGACACTATCCTCTCAGCAAACGTACGACCGAATGGGTGCCCGGTTATTCACATCTCAAGCGATATTGTATATTCTTACGATCCAGCGCTCTGCTCCTTCGTCAAAGTCAGCGATAAATTTTGGGCAGAAGGTTCTGATCATTGGCAAGGCCTCAAACGTTCTACGAGCCAGTCCGCTAACAGAGGAATCATGTCCACTATCGAAGGACTGATCACCCCCGCGGATTCATATGCGGATGCTCCTAAACCTGAATGGTGGAATACGGCTTTGACGCTTGGACATCTCGAAACCAGGCTATACACGACCAGGTTGCTTGACAGTCCGGTCGAATATAAGCAGACTCTCATGCTGTATGCGAGGAAGATTGCAGACGAAGGATTCAGGTCGAAAGCGGAGGAATTGATTAAGGATCTTTGCGGTCCAATCTACTGGTGAGTCCATCTACCAAGAAAAGGTTGTACACGGCTGACGTGGCTATTTTTGGTTCTCAGGCGGCCTGGCGAAGAGAGGGGAGAGTGTTGGGCACCAAAGGTTGCTGGAATGGCAAAGCGAGACTTGTTGAAAGAGGTCTTGAGTGTATTTGGTAAGATTTAGTGGTCGTTTTGCAGAAAGATTCGAACTGACGCAATATTTGTGAAAAGCAAGACTCTGACAAAGTTGGCCATGGATTGGCAAGATGTCCTCAAGAAGATCGCTAGCGAGGAGTTCTGATTGTAGCCTTCGTGCTTGTATTCTATTTGTAGATATGGGTGAAGGAGCAGATAGTCCGTGCTTGTTTGATTCTATTTGATTGCTTGCCACAGTATGTATTCGACGCAAGGTGTACTCACTCAAATTTCAAGTTCTGTTTATCTCTGAGCGTCAAGTTACCAGATTCATTCCCAAAGTGACAAATTCCAGTCGTCCAGGCTGTGCCGTCGTCATCGAGCAAAGAGGTTACGTCATCATCGAAATACAAACTCATGGAAACGCGAGTTCAGTACGTTCAGTCTTCATTTTACAACCACCATGTCGGAAACTGTTATTCGCGAGGTGAGGTTATATGTATTATCGACATTCCTTCATTCTTATAAGTGATACAAGGTCACTAAAGACATTTGGACGTTCTCCCGGTAAGCTACCCTATAGTTACGTGTTATGTGTCGCCACGCTGGTGGATGACCATTTTTCTTCATAGCCCATTTGCTCGCTTTGGTATAATTCCCGTGGGAGGGCGGTCGACCGCTATTAAGATGCGGAGCGGCAACCTTTGGGTACTGGCGTCTACACCGTTGGACACGGAAACTAAATCGAAGTTAGACGAACTCGGACCCGTCAAGTGAGCAGGTTGTAAGGATTCTCAATAAGGAATAAACAATATCTTCCCAGATTCATCATTGGGGCCGATGCCGTTCACAATCTTTTTCTGAGTACAACACAACCATTTCACCGTCGTGGTTCTATCTGAATAATTGATTCAGGTGATTTCAAGAAGGCCTATCCTGATGCCAAATTGATTGCGCCCAAGGCGGCGACGCAGAGACTAGGTGACAAGACCCTAAAGTTTGATGGAGGTAGGGCGTAGTTTCTAAGGATGAGATGAGATCCCTCTAATCGATCTTCTTGGAGTTTGGGGCTCAGATCCTAAAGATACACAGTACGGGTTTGAGGACGACGTGAGATCTTCCTTTGTTTTATCTGACATTTCTGATCAGTGATGTTTTTCAGATTAAGCATTGGTGGGTTTTCTAGATCTCCTCGGACCGGCCTTTTTCTATGATTTGATGACCCCCTTTCTTTCTGAAGTTATTTTTCTGGCTTCAAGAATAAAGATGTCGCCTTTTTTCATCCTGAGTCCAAGACTATGATTGAAGCCGACCTTCTTTTCAATCTTCCCGCGACTGAGCAGGTATGTGCTTACATATGCTAGCAAGACGTGTATCTCGCTCAATATGCTTTCAGTATTCGAAAGTAAAAGGCTCAGGCAAGATACCCGGTTTTGGTAATTTTGGACCTCGTTCCTGGCTTCATTCTAGATTTGCATGGAGCATGGGAGAAAACCAGGAGGCTATGATGACAATTACTTCATCGTTTGTTTCCATGGATTTTTGAACGATCCTTGCAGGGCTATGAAACTTGATGCGAATACCGTAGCCGCTTGGGACTTTGAGAGGATCATACCTTGCCATGGGGTACGCTTACCGGTGTCGGTTGTGAAACTCGACTCACTTTTTGTTTCTGTTTTTTCAGGATGTGATTGAGACGAACGCGAAAGAGGCTTGGAGAGCGGCCTACAGGTACTATCTCGAATAATGTCGTTCCGTATTTTTCTTGCAATCAGACTGATGCTCTTTCTCATACACACATCGTTTTGTAAGGCAGTTAGGACATTGCTGTCGTGGGTGAAAAACAGGCGTACTCCGCACGCTAGAGCATGGTAGTGACAGGCCCCGGCCCATGTGTTTGCCTCAAGGTCCGAAATATCGTTACGCCACTCCAAGCTGGTTTGAGTATGGAAGATTGGGGAAGATCCACCATATCTAATTTCTGTCGGCTAACGTTTTCTTACTTGATCAAAGAAGCATCGTCGGAAACGCCTTGCCTACAGTGTCAACTCAGTCGGAGTAATCAACAGCCGTTTTTTCTCGGGCAATCTGATTTTAACGTGTTTCTGTGACCTGAGGATGACATGAGCTATCCTCAAGGCATATATTAATCACTCCGCTCGATTTGTTTCTTTCTCTCATCTAGTTTGAACGCCCCAAATGTTCGTCTGTTCTGAATGCGAGAACAGGGTTTTCACCTCAAAGAAGGCCATTTCTGATCATCTCCGGTTTTCTCAAAAATGGCATGTCTACTGTTCTGTATGCCTGGTAGTATTTGCGAACAAGGAATCCCTGGAGTCGGTAGGTTGATCGTTTGGACTCTTCTACCGCCATTGATATTTTTCCTCAGCATCGCATCAACATGCACCCCGATCGTGACTTCTCCTGTCGACAATGCAAGAAATCTTTCAACACGCGAAGGGCTTTGGAGGAGCACTACCGCGGTTCGTCAGCCCATCCGAATTGTCAAAAGTGCGGCCAAGGCTTTCGAAACGTCAGACTCCGAGACGAGGTATTCAAGGTCGCGCTCTAAGCTGAAGTCGTTCTAACATGTTTATTTCAGCATCATTCTCAAGCTCATCCCTGTGTACCTTGTGCAGCGTGCCCCGACAGGCTTTTTTACGAAGAAGATATTCTTGATCATTATCTGGAATCTCCGAACCACCCATCGTGTGCCCTCTGTAAGAAGGGTTTCCCCAGCGACGAACAGTTCAACAAGGTATTTCTTCCTATTTGTCTTGGAAACTCCGTATCTGATCATACTGTGCTATGTAGCATGCACTCGAGATGCACTCCTCTACGAGGTGCCAACTATGCCAGCGTCAATTCGATAGTACTGAAGCACTTGAACAACACCTTCTGGTCTCGGTCCAACACCCGAAGTGCTCGGATTGCCACAAAGGGTTCATGGATGACGATGTATATAATGCTGTGGGTTTCTTATTCTATTTGGGATGCATCCGGAAGCCTCCTGACTTCGAACAATTCAGCACCTAGCTGCGGAACATTTCGTCAAGGAAGCTCTGGAGCGCAACTCGACTTTCCTTGATACCAAGGTTCCTACTACCGGCGCGACAGACTATCGACAGGGTTCAAATACTATATTGCGAGCGAAGCTTGAGCAAAGCGCTCAGGATCGCCTCCCGCTTGCTGTATCAACCGAAGACTTGGGGACGAGAGGAAATGTTCGAACCAACTCTTACTTTTTGTACCGTACTTACCTCGCTGATACTTTTCATGGACATTTAGATGAAGAGTGCGCCCTGTCTTCCTAAGCCGACGGCAGCAGACACACAATCGCCTCGTAGCCGCCTCGAGCATATCTTTTGGGACTCTTCCCTCGCAGGAAGATCCGGTGAACAAAGTTCTGTGTGGCCTTCACGCGTAGGTCTCTCTCTCAGGATGCTGTTTTCTATAAAGTGTGATAAAATTTGATTGCAGGTCTTTCCGCAGGCAGACTCGAAACTCTTCCTTACCGGCCTTCCATTTCAACAGGTATGGCTTCGCTTCGCAAAAACGTCAAATACTCGCTCTTAGCTATTGATCACAGCGCCTCGACGAATCGCCTGAGAAGTCTCATTCTCCTTATTCTGGGACCAGCATGAGCCTCTCCACTAAATCTTCTTCAAGCTCGTTGACGGTATGGGGTCTTCTGAGGAAATGTTTGGGCATGCATTTATGGTCTCGATCAGGGTGTCTCGTCTATTTTCACCGCGGCGACTGCTCAGGATGCTGCTGATGCAGAGCGTGAAATACTTAAATCGGGCGAAGAACTGGCGTCGCCGTCACTAATGGTGAATGACTTGCTATCCGAGCCGAGGTCTGATTCTCCCGGTCAGCAAGGCAAAAGCTTAATCGACTCACTATCGTGTGGGAGCGATCGTCATCCGTCGAAGCAATTGCCGGTAAAGACTTTGTGTTTGTAAAAGTTGTCGTCAATGTCACTAACTTACTGTATGTTCTAGATTTTGACCTTGCAAAAATGGCACACGGACTCGAGCATTTACCTAGCATCTAATCGTGGTTCTACCCCGTCTCCTGATGTCGGGTCCCCCCGTGGACTCTCCCCTCTCCCTGATATATCGCCTGTCCCATCGACACCGACTGATATTCCCTCCAGTCTGATCATTACCAACCGACCCCCGCGTCCTGATGGCATGGCAAGTACTCTGACCGTGAGCCGCGCGAATTCGGGACAGTCTTTGACGTCGAACCCATCGTACGCTAGACTTTCTTCAAATTTCTTGCCTCGTATTAGCACGAAGGTCGAACGCGTCATGACCCCAGACTTTATCAAGTCCTCCGTCTCGACCTCTTTAAATCGAGAGATCGACCGACACGGTTTCCGAGAGGACGCTATATTTTCGATGCAACTGCCTAGTGCTGTCTCTCCCACCCTTGCTTTTCCAAATCAGAGCAATTCTCAGCACTGTAAGTATCACGTATTTGATATGTGGCCATCCTCGGTTGACTGATGACTTTCCTCAAGTGCGAGCCTCCACCCTTCCCGGTGAGCCCGGGCGTCCAGCGCAATCAAAAGAAGTGCCCCGACTCGAGACCAAGTTTAGCTTGGGCGGGTTGTCGCCCAGCGTCGGGACCGAGATCCCATTGACAACTCCAAGCACAGCCGTGTCATCGACGCCTATGCACTGCCGACTCTGTCAGAGGGACCCATGCGACGACCCCACCGCGACTTTTTGTGGACACATCTTTTGCTCGAAATGCATTACCGACTCTGTTATTGCCTCGCCGCGATGTCCTGTCTGTGGGAATGCCTTGCTGTTGTACTGTCTATTCAGGCTTGACTTTTCTAGATGAGCCTCGAATCCACAATAATCTACTCCTATAAGAATGAAGCTAATATGTTATGGAACTTAAATTAAGGAATGGAAATGGGAAGGTTGTTTCGTGCTATTGTTTTGCTTTCTTCGTAACTGCTTGAATAGCTATCGTATGTAATTGTGTGGGTGTACATTTCTGTTGTGAAATTCGAGAGCTTCGTTAGCGATAGCTTTTGCCTCCTTCAAGCCAATGAAGAGTATACTTTCAGCTTTCAAACATTTGCCGCTTCGCCTATGTAGTACTAGAGTGACTGGCGCCTATTACTGACTACTCGCGTCTATGTAAGTACTCGCATTGCGTTGATCAAGCGACAATTTAGGTCCCCGCCACTCAGTATGCGAAGAACATCAAGAAGTTTTGTCCCTGTTCCATCACAGTGACCCTATAACTACCTTCCACGAAAGTGATCGAGCCAATCATCATATTCATCAAGCATTGCCCCATGAAAAGCTTTGTTTCAGCTGTATGTATCAATCTACTCCCGGATTTACAAATCGAGGGAATGTCGGAATGTCAAAATGCCGCTACTTCGTTGAAGATAGAGCCAGCCAATAAACGAGCACATATGTTACGCAAAGATCTTGGAGCAGTGATCCATTCATTCTCTAAATCTTTTACACAAGAAAGAAGTACCGGAAAGCGTAAGTATGTAGAAAATTGAACGGGTATCCGAACGTCTCCGCCTTTCCTTGCTTGCTCAATCTTATGACCGGTGGCGCACGGCAGCTCTGAAGAATAAACGAATCTCGGATCTGAATTCACCTTGGTGGGGTTAAAACAATGTGAAGTCTGGGCCTGAAGTTCTTAAAGGGCTAGAAGGAAGGGAGTGTATAACGGTACGGTCCCTAGATAGAAACTTGAACACTGGAGTCCCATCGACATTCTTTCGCCACGAAAGAAACTTGAAAGGCTTCCACCACCAGACATATCAAAACCTGCTGCAAAAATGATATCCACATCGCTTCCAATATTATGTAGCTTTATTTACACCTGCATTGGATCACAGTCTGGAATCAGACTATGGGGAGTAGAAGTACATACTGCTCACTCGCTGACACAAGAGGATAATCGATATGATCAACGGATTCAGAGCACGGAGCCGGATACCTCGATTTGTCGATCTTTTGGAAACCACATTCTTCCAAATTGTGGTTGGATGCCTGAACGCAATTGAAGTTGGAAAAACAATAACCATCTGTTTGTATGAAAAGATGAAAACTGACATCAAAGAAATTCATCTTGATCATCTGGAGTCTCGAAAGGTTTGGCATAGCTCTATTGATAATTCGCAGTAAGCTCTTTCTTTCGCAAGAAATAATCCATCCAAGACTGGGAGCCAATTGTCGGTGATGCCATACATAAGTCTTGCCCCGTTATCGCTACAAAGGCGACTGTTTGTAGCGAAGGGAACAAGCTTTATTGCAGAGGTGTTCATCGAGAATCTACCACTCTGGCATAGTCTCATTTTCGGAGAGAAAGCCCCACTGGTGTATGGAGACGCCAACCTTGATCTGTATATGCTCAATAGGAACATTCCTTGTGATAGTTCTCATAAGGGTTGTTGCGAAGGCCAACCCCTGTCTCGGGGTACCAGTCCTCATCGATGATCTCCCTACTGCATAGTGTTAGACTCTGAAGGGAGGTGAACGTGTCCAACACACAATTGGCCACCAGAAAGCCCGTAGAAGCCGTTTAGTTTAGTTTGAAGAGAAATCTGAGATTTACTAGCGGGAATTCATTGAGCTTATCGACCAACGCTTGACAGTGCTCCAAAGAACAAAGTGTTATTTCGAAGAAAATAACGCTTCTGCGCGAGACGAGTCCACAAGTGACAAACAAGTCCACAACTATGCGCAAAATAGTTTGTGGATCGTTTGGCTCATCCTCAATGCCTTCAGCAATCATATCCTTGATGGTGTCTATGAGCTCTGTAGAGAGCCTCTCGCTGCTGGAACGAGCAGTCTCAGACTGACTCCCTGAGATCAGAGGTTCTGTCTGTTCAGATAGTCAGTAGAGATTACTCTACACTCGATAGAAAAACCTACATACATGCATTAGATGGTCCTGGTCGGAGTCAAGTTGAGGCGCAGTGGCAGTGCTCTTGAATAGATTAGTAGACCATATTCTTGTCTTAGTTTTGCGGTCAAGTCAGTGAAATTTACTATGTTGTATCAGGTAACAGGTTAACGGAAGACACCCGAAAATTAGAATGCTGGAGAATAAAGAGTCTTTCATTCCTCTATATCTCTTTTTTCAGCGCTCCATCGTCCAAAACATCAAGAATGACACACTTCGGCGGGCCAGTCATCAACGCAACAGTCAGTGATACGTCAGTGCGACTAGAACTTCTCAATGACCCACGCTCCCCCTCATTCTCGCCGCTTGCACGCGCAGGAGTAAGGATGTCAGGATCCCCACTACGACTGGTAGCAGCCCATCCAGCCTGATGCATTTTCTGCACAAAAGTTGGAAACAATTCATTGACGGCATGCAGTGCTTCTTGGATAACTCCTAGCACGTTGATATATCCACCGGTAGGGGTTCCCGACTGCACTTGGTCACGCTGAAGACCAAATGACATCAAACGGGACACCTCGCATGCGTGTACCCAAGCTTTCAGCTGGTCTGAAGAGGTATAGCCTTCCTTGAAGACTATCCGAAATTGCGGTTTCGTACCCGATCGCAAGGTTATTGTTCCATTCTGAGATGACGAGACAGAGATGCAAGCGGTGTCGAGAGAAAGGACGTATCGCTCGCTGGTGAATAATTTGAATAATTGAGTATTGAGGACACAGGATTCAAGAGAAGAGCCGATGATGCAGAGGGATGTAATGGTGTTCCTCTCGCCATGGATTGCATCAGGTCGAACAAATAAATGTTCAAGGGAAGCAATCTCGGACGGGGTATTGACATTCGCTGCTGAATTTTGTCGGAACTGCATCCAAGCTATAGTCGCACGCTGACGGTTTAGTGTGCGTAAAACAACGCCCCGAACAGCGAGGTAATTTGTGATGAGGTGTAGAAGCACCATGACAAATAGTACACTATATGTAGACCACAGTGTGGTGAGGTACGGCACAATAACACTTCCCACCTGCAAACAGAATACGTGAATGCCAGTCTCATCAGTCAAGCCAACAAAACTACTCACGAGCATGCCAAACAAGACTAAAACTGTCACTTTGCTAGCATCCTTTGCGTTCAGATCACCAACATCTCCATTTCCCTCCAAAGGCGTTGCAAAATGCATTGCCAGAGCCGCCCTCGAGCCGCCAGCGTAAACTGCACACACAGCTCGGAAAGATGAGCTCAGACAGAGAGTGTACACTTTCAATGGAACACGCGGGGGCAGGAACGGTAGGGTGCGAGACAGAGACTCGGAGTGCGAGAGGAGAAGTGTCGAAAGAAACGGCGATAGGGTATCGAGAATAACAGCTGCGTCGTTGAGGATATCGGCGAGAAAACGATATGTCTTTGCTTCGGGCGACAGAGAAGAGCCAAAGAAGTACGCGGAAATGATTACTAGAAAGAAGGGGTCAGAACTAAGTTATATGCGGGTTGACTCTTGAGCAACTTACCAGTAAGACGCCCAAATACATTCCGAATCACCGTCAGGAGGACTGCACTTGTCGCTGACGCTGAAGGATCACCAACACCATATCCTTTACGAAATGAGATCAATAAATACGCCTGATTTCATAGAGATTACCAAATGAATTACTACACACCTTCTAGCGTTGCTCTAGAGGACAATAGTTCAGTGAGTGAAGAACAAAAAGCTTGTAAAGAGTTCAGAATTTGGTATCTGGTTGATGTAAGTTGAGCGAAATGACTTCTAGGATTAGGACCTGATGGAGACACCTAAGATAGTCTAGAGTACACCGTCAAATTGAATACTGTTGGCCATCTAAGCGAAGGAAGGAAACATACCTGGCGAAACGCTGCGCGGATATCCAGCTGGAAGAAAGACTTTCGATCCTAGGCCGGACAAGAAGACACTTGTCTTGGGGTTTCCTTGCTCACAAACTCTTGATACCTATTTCTTAGTCCTTAGGTCTTCACAAAAGAAAAACTGTGAGATGATTGAAAGACGCACCTCTGAATCATTATCCTCGACTATTCGCGTTCGGAAAGAACGACCTGACTCTTCTCGCTCAAGAATTTGCATTGCCTGTTCGGATGGTCTCTTGGAAAAGCACGCACGGGGCTCAGAGCTACGTAGATATAACAGTCAGTCAATGCTGTTGAGAGACATATTTGGGCCTGCAACGAGGCAGCAGACGCCTTGATCATGATGGTTGCGGACAAGGATTGTATTGTTGCACATATTCCCCTGCTTCTCTTCGTACATAGCTCTCTCACATTCATCAAGGGCATCGAGTCATTTATACCCTGGATGCAGCCATATATAGAAAGGTGCTATTGTAGTCATTAAATGAATTGGAGAATGGGAACCTCTTAGTGAGTACCGTGACAGAGCTTCATGAGCTTCATGCTGCATCCGAGTTCCCTGTACTAATGCATCTCAGACCATGCTACAGCTTTCACGATGATCACGCTCGCTGTTCTCTCTAGCGCTCATTTAATAGACCACAAGACTTTGCAAGCTGACGTGAAGTTCTTCCAACTTCGTGGTATTACTTAGCCTGGACATGATCTTGTCTTTCTGAGCGGCGAGAGCCTCAGCTGTTCTACTCTCGGATTCTTGGACATGATCTTGTCTTTCTGAGCGGCGAGAGCCTCAGCTGTTCTACTCTTGCATTCTTGGTACTCGGCTCTAAAAGACCTTTACTCGAAAAAGATTGCTTTTCGCGATGCATATGGCCTGGAATGTCTGGAGATCTGCCCTTTAAGCAAGTCGGAAGTTGGTAGTCGGAGCCGGCGACGACACTCACCACTCCCCACCCCTTCGAATACCAACTTGCACCTGAACTTCAACTCGAGAAGTTCCGTAGCGAATGGAGTATGTGCATATACGAGCATGTGTCGAACTCTGGCTTCCAGCAAGACGTATTCTACCATCTTTCTATGCGCACGTTCATCGCTGGGACTCGATGTTTACGACTTTGGAAGACTATTTGCGCGCGGCGAGAAACGATACACAGACGATGTGTTCATCTGATTCCAAAGTTCGCCGCCGTCCAAGCATACCGCCGTCCAAGCATATAATCAGGGCAAGCCAAAACAAAAAAAAAATCGAATTACGCGATAATCACTTCCAAGTAACGAAGGCAGTCTGGTTTCGATCGTCGATCGTCTCCCCCGCTGGCTCTAGGTGATGGATTTAGTGAGGTCTAGTTGGGTACGAAGTATGGTGGTATTGGCTTCTCTGTTCGTTTTGGACGCTAGTGCATCGAATATCGAAGGCTTTCGATTCCCTTACTTCAAACTCTTTTCGCTTTATGCCCTATGATGGTATCGTCTGATGTCCGAGGGCTTTACCAGCGAGTCATGAGGTTGACCGATGTACTTCAAAGCTTCAACCTCGATGCTCGATTGGGCGAGAACGAACAAAGCAGGAATTATGTTACTAGATCCAGGATTTCTACAGGCCAGAGGACAGGGAGTCATAGCCGGAAGGCAGGAGCAAGACGGTGTGCAGAGGGGTATAAAAGGGCACCATTGGACCCAGGTTTTCGTTCTCTATCCCTCTCAGGACGCACATTCCAGAGAAACTCAAAAAACTTTCTAAAACTTTCTATCATCATGGTCCGTATCCTCAGAACCATTTTCATCGCTTTTACCTCCCTCGCCCTCGTCAACGCTGCCGTTGCGCCTGTGGAACGCGACTCCGATGACTATATTCAAATCACGGCCGACCTCGGGGCAGTCGTGAGCGCCGTTCGTAGCCTGGATAGTGCGGTGTTGTCTATCAACCATACGAGTGTGGCGATTAGTGTGAGGCTTTCTGTGTACCGATGAAGTGATACGTGCTGATTGATTTGGTGGTTCAAAGACTGTCGCTGGAATCGTCAGCACGATTAACAGTGCATGCGCACAGGTTGTCAGGGACACCCAGGTATAATAAGTATTCATATGTAATATATTCTCTCTAACCATCTCTTTACCACTCCCTCAGGCCGTCTCATCCTTCACCGCAGTCCAAGCAACCACAATCATCAGCACTGTCAGCGGTGTTATCCCGCTGCTTCATGCGACCGTCACGGCCCTCACCTCCGACGTTGTCTCGATCAGCGCCGTAGCAGGCGGACACGGCGCTGTATGCACTAGCCTCCAGTCGTTGACACTCAGCTTTGCGTCAGTTATTGGGGGTATTGCGAGGAAGTCCCCGGTGAGTGGTTGTTTGATTGACGGTGCTGCGTGTAATGTACTGACTTTCTTTTATGCAATGCGTAGCAACCTCAACAAGGCCAGCTTCTTGCTTTTGTAGCGGGGAATGCGACGGTCACGATCGATGTTGCGACTTGTTCGCGTGCGTATGGGTGTTAAGTGCGTTGAAGGTTCAATTCATTGTGGCAATCGTCAGTCCCATGGGTGGCGTTGCTCGGTGACACTACGTTCGAAATATGCTTGTTCCTCTGCGTCCCGTTTCTTTCTTGTTCAAAGTTCTGGTTGAATTTTCTCTTGGTATCGATACCGAATTGCTGTTTTCTGTGATGTGATTCTGATTCTATGAATGTAAAGCTTCCAATTGTTGTGTTAATTGCCTCACGCGCTCAGACTTGCACTCGTAATTCACGAGTTCAAATCAACGACATGACAGGACATTGCAAGTACGGCGTGGCAGGAACAACGTTTCTTACACGCCTGAGCCAGCCAGTCTGGATCCGAGGTTGATAAAACAACGCATGTACAAAGTCGTGTGACGAAGAAGTAATAAAGATCAGTGATGAAGAGATGGAATACAATAGAAATGAGCTCTTGGGACATCCTTCGCGGCTGGAAATTCGATGCAGTTAGTACTAAGAATTACCTAATAAGGAAGCTGTTGTGTAAACAGTGTCACTGCCAGCAGGTGGTCTATTGTCTAGGAAAAGCTTTTTGTTCGACAAATGCATAAATGAATCCGACCTTTGTCCAAGGTATAATCATCTTCCCTTTCTTTCAGATACCTGTCTAGTCTGCTGAGCTGCTCTTTGACGGCATGTTTCTAGTTTTCAATCATGTTTAGTGTGTTATTTGCTAACGTGGATTCTATAGAACTTATAATTACTCCAAAACATGATAATGAACCCCAGACCATGCCCTAATTTGCCTCTCCCTTCCCCACCTATCAACGTCTTCGGAACACAGAAACCTTCGCTCGACACTCCATCAATTCGTCGACGTTCATCAACGTTCACATCAATAGCCAACTGGGCACTAGCAGTTCAACCCGGTTCACCAGCTCCATACTCGCCTCTATGTGTTTCTCCTACCCCTGGCACCGGATTCACATTCTCATCTACCCCACGCCGTCCTTCGTTTACCTTCTCAAAAACCCGCAGACGTTCGTCAGTATCGCGCCCTGACCGGCTTAAGATCGTTAACGAGGACTTGAAATCGAAGGACTGGGATCTGACGTGCTTGGGGTACACGTCGATGTTTGTGCCATTGCCCAACACGCCACGTACGCCTGTGCATTTATCTAGGCGTCACTACGGGGATATTGCCTTGTCTCCCAAGTACCCTGAACCACCTGCGACTCCTGTTGAACCTCCGAAAGCCAAGGGTCTCAAGAGGTTCCGCAGTTTGAGTGTGCTTAGAAAAGGTGCTCCGAAAGCTGCTACGGTACCTCCGGTACCTCCACTTCCTACTAATATCCCTTCCTTACCCTCTCCGAAATCAAAATCACCCTCCGCCTCCGCGCCTTTGAAGAAATCTAAAAAGCCTACTCCGCTGTACATCCTCTCGCCACACACCCCTTTCTGATTCAGCGGGGTCTACAGAGAGTACGCCGAGAGCCTCCGGGTCAATACTATGCCGTATCTTCGAGCTGGGTTGCCTATGGTCATGCTAGTTTCGATGCCCCGGTACCAGCAGGCGGCTTGCGCATCTCAATATCTCTTAACCCTTCATGGTTCGGGCTCATTATACATATATCATCATTTAATGTTTTTCATCACATCGCATCGCTTTGCTTAGTCCAAGTTTTCCGCATTCATGCACGTCACGTACTTACATACTCATACCCATACCCCTTTCAAGTTCAAGTTTTCCTTCATCATCGTATATGTCATCTCGCTGTCTCGCTGTCTCAATCACACTCTTCCTCTCACCAACACTGCATCTACACGCGATACCAATCCTCCATGTCTTCCGCTCGTTCGCTCGAGTACCCTGTTTTCATCAACTAGTGTATCTTTATTTACCCCCTTATATTTGTATCAGCACCTCCATGCCTATACAACTTAATCGACATTGTATTGCTTATCATCTCCTTCAGGATTGGACGAAACGACGTACCGCTAGCAACTCCAATGTGCATAGGCAACCACATGCTAACGCATACACCCTTCGTTCAATCGAAGACTATCCCACCATTGACGGTAATCTGTAATGCGATGTGGATACAGAATGAACTTGAAAACAAAAAACATGTAAGCCTTACAGTTTGACCTACGGAAGCACAGAATAAGTTTTGTGTCAGAACGATAGATATGTGGATGTGCTACGAGATGTACGCTAATAGCAGTCTCCATAATTGTGACCGACGAAGATCGGGTGGTGCGGTGGATATGAGATAAATCGGTAGTTTGAATATGAGACTAGCAAAGGTTAGTTAGGCGAGTCAAACCTGTCCACAAAATGGCGAGACTCTCGATTCTCGACAACAGAAAATATGCAAGTGAATCAGTCTAATCTGTTTCGTGAGGCATTTACTCAGATACTAAGCAAGATTGCTCGTGGCAAGTTGAGCCTGCAGCGGCACTCAGCCAGCCGCACATTGGATTCTGTATGAAGAGTCACTAGCTCGCCTGGGTAAACATACCAGAAATCGAGACTCGAGATAATTCCGACACGTATGAATACACAGGATAATGAATTGGTATAATGCTCTCTCGGCATTCCGATCGATTCAATCGAAGAATATTCCTCCATTGATGCTAATCTGTAACGCGATGAGAAGCCAAAAATGAACTCGGAAAATATTAGACCTTACAGTTTGACCTACGGAAACGCACAAACGGGGTGGTGTTGTGTTGCATCAGAAGAGTAGATTTGTAGGTACATAGTGAGAGGGATGAATACCTGTCATGAAACTTGATTCCTTCGAAGCAAGGTACGACACTAATCCCGCGATATCTTCTGCATCACCGAGTCTCTTCACTGGTGTATTATCTATCACCTTGCGTCCGACATATATCGATTCCATCAGCTTCATGGCTACCAGGATGAAAAACGTACTTTATCACGAGCTGCTGCTGCCTCTTCAGGGTCAGCTGGAAACGATTTCCTCACTGTAGAAGTGGAGCAGCCATGAGAACTGAGAATATCTTTGCATGCAATGGTTGCTCACGCATATCGGTATCAATGATACCTAGGGATATCAAGGTAAATAATTTAATGTTCAACAGAATAGAAACCGAAACCCACCTGGCGCATACGCATTGACAGTAATCCCATACTTCCCCAGCTCCGCTGCTGTAAGTGATATATGTAGCTCAGCTATCCCCTCAGCTATCCCCAACCTCCATTGAACCGCCACTTACCGCTACTCTGCGTAAAACCACGAACAAAAAACTTGGACGCTGAATACGCCGAAGCCAATGGGTACCCTTGTTTACCAGCAAACGAACTAGCACCGATAATACGTCCTCCCCGACCCTGTGAGATCATCTGTATTGCGGCGTATTTATAGCAGAGAAATGGTGCTCGAGCGTTTATCGTCAGGATACGATCTAGATCTTCTGTTGAAGCTATAGATGAAGGTATAAGGGAATGAAACGAGCTTCGAGAATTCCTCCTTATAAACCTACTTTCCACAAGCGACTTGCTGGTCACTGCTATCCCGGCGTTAGCCACAAGCTAAACAAAGGCTCATGAGTATGAACTCGACGATGCACTATGTACATGATGACAAAAAACACAACTTACAACATCCAAGCTCCCAAGATCCTTCGCCGTACTCTCAATCATTCCTTTGATACTTGATTCCTCGGAGACATCAGCTGGGTATACCTCGCATCTACGTCCCATTTCTTGTATTTCAGACTGAATCTTTTTCAACTCTGCGGACTTTGAAGGTATATCATTGAGTGCGATATCAAACCCGTCCGAGGCGAGTCGAAGTGCTATTCCGAGACCTATCCCTTGAGCGGATCCGGTTATGAGAGCTACGCCTTTTGATGACTGGTTTGACATGACGATGAATGATGAAGGAGGTGTATCGGTTTTTGAGAGACTTTACGAGGGAAGTGTTGAAGACACACAATGAAGTTGATGCATAGCACAGATCCCTTTTATAGATGGGGGTCCACCGGAGCATCTCTGCCGACTGTCCTATGCGTCGCAATACAGTCCTTAGAATAGCTCGTGGTTCAGAAATGTGAGATTTGCACTGACATACTCCGTGATCTTGACCGGTGAAGAATCGGAGGAAAATGTGGGGTGCGAAAGTAAACTGTGAAGGATATGAGGTCAATTGGTATTTTGAATGTGAGAGTCACTAAAGATAGTTGCGTGTCCGTGCTAGGGAAATACTTCTGGAAGTTGAATGTAAAGTGTTCTAAAGCCGATGAAAACACTAGATCATACATTGAAATTTGAAAAAGTAATCAAGTAGATGATGATGGTGCCAGAGAAAGCCGTATACACGGGCAACGGGCCGAGAAATCTAACTGCACAATTTAAAGTCAGAGGCATGCCGTCCGGGTGCCGATATGACCCAATTACAGAAAAATCTGCTCGGTAGTACAGTACTTAAGCATTTACTCGGTAGTGTACTTACACATTTACGTCGACACTAAACAGCAAGATTGCTTGAGCCTGCATAGTTTGGATTCTGTATGTATGTAGAAGAGTCACTAGCCTGGGTCAACCGTCAAGGCAGTTGAAAATACCACCATGAAATAGTATACTCCTCGCTCAGCAATCCCGTCTCGATTTAATCGAAGAATAACCCTCCATTGATGCTAATCTGTAATATGATGAGAAACCATGATGAACTAGAAAACTTTCAGCCTTACAGTTTGACCTACGGAAGCACATAATGACTTTGAGTCAGAACAGAGAATATGCAAGTAGACTACTAGTAAGAAAGCCGGCGATAAATACCTGTTATGAAACTTGATTCCTTCGAAGCAAGATACGATACTAAGCCAGCGATATCATCTGTGTCACCAATTCTCCTCACGGGTGTCTTATCTATCACCTTGTGTCCGATACATCAATCCGTCTCGTCAGCTTCATGGTTAAGTAGGACAAAAAAACCTACGTTAGCACGAGCTTCCGCTGCCTCTTCATCGTCCGCTGGGAGCGCATTCTTCACTAGTCACCAGAAATGGAGTGGCAGTGAGCACTCAGAACATCTTCAGGTGTGGATTGCTACTAACTCATATCGGTATCAATATATCCTAGTGATTTGTGAGCTAGATCGAACAGATCAAAGGACGAATTGCACCCAAAACCAACCTGGCGCGTAAGCATTAACAGTGATGCCATACGGCCCTAGTTCCAGAGCTGCGAAAACGGTAGCTCAGATGAGATGACATCCTAGTCTGGAGAATTCGAAGCGACACGTACCGCTACTCTGTGTTAACCCACGAACAAAAAACTTTGTCCCTGAATACGCAGAACCCAACATGTGCCCTTGTTTACCAGCTAACGAACTAGCACCGATAATACGTCCTCCTCGACCCTGTGAGATCATCTGGATTGCAGCGTATTTGTAACAGAGATACGGCGCTCGAGCATTTATCGCCATGATACGATCTAGGTCTTCTGTTGAAGCTGTTGAAGAAAAGGTCGAGAGTGTAAGTAATTGAAACGAGCTTTCGGGTTCCTCTCAACTTACTTTCCACAAGCGACTCATGCAATGTTATTGCGGCGTTAGCTACGAGCTACATTGGATAGATTGTGAACCAACAAATGGTAGCAGAAGAGAGCGAGTGAGCGGGAAACCCGGGTCGATTTGACAAAAGAACAGTGACATACGACATCTAAACCCCCCAAATCCCTCGCAATACTCTCCATTATCATCTTTATTGATGACTCCTCCGAGACATCAGCAGGGTAAGCAGCACACCTGCGCCCCATTCCGTCGATTTGGAGCGCAAGTTGTGTGAGCTCGTAGGCCTTGGAGGGAACGTCGTTGAGGGCGATGTCGAACCCGTCCGAGGCGAGTCGGAGGGATATGGCATGGCCTATGCCTTGAGCGCTGCCGGTTATAAGGGCTACTCCTTTGGATGGTGTGTCGGGTGGTGATTTAGTTTGCGATTGCATAGTGGTGGGTGATGGGAGGTTGGTGGTGCACGTAGACCCATTTATATTACAAGTCCAGTGCACGGGTTCTCGTGTTTATCGATCCCTACGTTGCAGTTAGTCGTCATAATGCTTTGGAAGACAGATACAAGCACGTACACGAGATATCAATTATCATCTTGCCGAATTAGTCGCCCTCGGAGAATGATGTGGGATGAGAACCTTTGAGCCTATATCACGAATATCTATACACCTCGAGAACCTATTCCTCTCCAACTGTTCACGAGGCCAATCATTGGGATCTAGATTTGAAGGAGATGATGTGGATACCAATATTGTACCAAGGCCGGATCGCGACTTTCGAGAAGTTGAAGTATCGACTGAAATTCCAGAAGGTCAAAGTCTCAAAGAGGAATCACCTGTGATGGATCGTGATCACGGTCACCTGATAGTCACGAGATTACTTTCCCACAGTCCACGCCCCCTGTTAAAGCCGGTGCCAGTGGCCCGACAGCCACTTGTCTTTTAACTTTCAGCTTCCAAAGAACTAATCGAGGTGTCAGGTCTTCGAGGTACGCGTTACCTTCTTCAATCTGCTTGAATACTAAAATTTGCACCTCTACATAGTATAAAAAACACTTGATATCTCCCATCAACAGTCTCAACCAACTTTTGACTCGGAGCAATTTGAAGGCCACTCCTCGTCGGTCCTGTATCCATTTGCTAGGTGCTATACAACGAGAAGCGATCGAGATGGCTTCCACGGATCCTTTTGAGAAATCTCTCTCGAGATCGTTAAAAGAAATGTTCATCAAGCAAGAAGACGAAGTTTTGCGGCGGATTTTAGACACGAAGGTGTTCAGCGAGCAGCCTCAGACTCTCGGAAAGGATTGCCACAAGCGGTCATTCAACGAAGGTAGACGAAGGGTATATCGACACTGGCCTCGCGATCCGAAAGGGATCTTGCTGGATGGTTGCCCAGAAGGAAAGGTTGCGCCTACTTCAAGTCCTCTTTGGGGAGCAACACTCCACGACATCTACTGGGTGAACCGCATAGCTGACTGCGACAATTATATCTCGATTTCTTCGGGTAGTAGGCTTGCGGCGTGGGCGAAGACGGTAGGAGAGCTGAGTTTTGCAGAAGATGAAATTGACTGGGCCGAAAATAACGAAGCAGATCCGGCGGTCAGACATGCCACGGATATCTCGGATGTCATTGAATGTCGAGAGCTGATGGTCATGCTGCGCGCGTGTGGTGTGTCGTTAAAAGATGACGATCTGCGTGCAGATGATGGCTTAGAGAAGGACGAAGCTGGTGAAAGCGAGAAGATGGACGTAGACGAAACGAAGGACAAGACAGACGACGAAATGGTGGTCGAAGAGTCGAACGAGAAACGCGAACAACTCAAGGAGGAACAAGATCCCGCTGCTTATACTCCAACCAAACCATTTGACTACGCCAACTACCCTATGCCTTGGCCTCTCGTACCGTTTTCCTCAAAGTCTCCGAAACTAGAGTCGAGCATTCCGTACCATCTCCTTCCAGAGAAATTGATCGTGCATGATCCTTTTGGTCTCCTTCACGTTGCTACTCTCCAGAGTGAAGATTATGATTATGAAGTTGAGGATCAAGAAGTTGAGACAGACTGGAAAGCCAAAACAGACATCACGCATACCTATAGCTTGCGACTCACGGACTCTGTCAAGGAAACCATTACGCAGGAACGCACAAAGATTGCCGACGCAGCAGCTAATGCTGATCCTATTGTTCTGCTTACTCTTATGTCTCGCTCGACTGAGGGTCCTTCTCCTGTTTATCCAACCAAAGATTTTGTGGGCAATGCGATCGAAATTACTGTACCTCCTCCTCCTCCGCCTCCCTCTTGCACTCCAGAAGCCCATCTGTATATTTCGCCCGCCGAAAAGCTTGGACGGGGTCATCACTCGTTCGTTTATCGAGCGGAATGGGATCTTCCTAGATCGGTGTTCTTCAAACCCACTATCTGTGACACGTGTCTTACCGAAGCTGCTTTGGATATCATTCGCAAGCGTGATGCGGAGCAGAAAGAAGCCGGGTTACCCGTGGAGGGTGACGCCTCCACAGAAGCATCAAGCAAGGGGAGGTTTGTTGAGCGCACGAAAGATTTTCCATCTATGTCGGTCGATCTTATGAACGTAGCTGACCTTCGAAATGGTGACTGTGTCAGGCCAACTCCTCTTGATCGAACCGGCATCGTGGAAGCTGACGACACCGTCAATTATGTGGTTTACGAAGGGCCTAAGACCAGAGTTCATGTCGACTCTGTTCCTTGGTACACAGCTGGCATGGATCCAGCCCCTTGTAATCATAAAGTGTCAGCAGCAGGCCCACTTCCTGGACCCGTGCCTCCTAGTGCTCAGGTGTCCGTCGTTGCTAAGGTCTCTATCCCCCAGGACCCTCACCTCGCCAGAGAGGCGTTGAACTACCAACGCTTTGATCCGCACATGTCTGAGCACTGGACTGGATACACTGTTGTTCGACCACTGATTCATCCGACGCCCATGGGAGCAATCGTTCCAAACTTTTACGGGTACTACGTCAAGGACATTGAGCAGGGGGACGAAATCGTTGACCCTGCTGCCTGCGAAAGTTCAAGGAACGTAGACAACTATTTCAGCCCCATTATGTTAATTGAAGATTGTGGTACTCCCCCTGAGATTTCTTCGCTAAGTCTTGATGATCGGTTAGTACTCTCTTCTCGTTCGGGATTTTTCGTACGCTCATGAATCGTTCTGCAGGCGTGAATGTGCTGCGATGCTCCTTCGCTTTCATCACATGGGTTGGACCCAGGGTTCGTTCTACCCACGCAATATTCTCATGCAGCGGGGCGACCATGCCGACTTTCCCTTGATGAGAGACCGTCACGATAAACGATTCCGACTGATCGATTTTGGTCGAGCTATAACTCGTGCAGAAGCAGAAGATACACCCTGGGAGAATGTGAAGTTTCAAGAGAAGAATACAATTTGGCAAATCATGGAGTTTCCGAATCCCATGTAAGTTTTTGAGTGTGTTGTCGGACTATATCGCATGTTTTTGCTTTCGGTACGCTCTGCGTAGATGAGTTGTTTTGTAATAGCTGTTATACTATGCTTTCTTGTAGCCTCACATGTACATCGATACCGACGTAGATGAAATGAAATGAATTGTAAGAAAGCAGAGCAAACATCACGTTCATTAGAGTCTATGGACTAAGCTAAAAAATCTTCATAAGCGTTCAAATACTTGAAGGTGAAAACAAGCCGGGCATGTTTATTGGTTGCCAGTTGGAGGGCCGACCACAACGGGCTTGACCTTCTTCAAAAGAGAGATAGTCTCATTATCGAGGCCAAGGTGTGCTTGTACCAGCTCCGGCGGAGTCAAGGCCAGCCACTACGATCCCGATCAGCTTCCGATCTTTGAAAAAGTTGCTGGAAGATGCGCTCACCTGGTTAAGACTGACATCCTGGAAGATATCTACATTGAAAGAAGAACATAAGATCCTAAAACTCGTATGATATGAACCATGTTTCTCACCGGTATTGAAAACCTCAAGGTACGTCAATGTGCTGTTCCCTGTGTTTTCGACGTAATGACCTACATAAGTTGGATAGACACATTGAGCATGTACTCGTACGCTGAGACGCATCTATGGTTTCACTAACCGAAAGCAGCGGGAACGAAACCTGTCAAGGAAGAATGTAAGCCTCAAAACCAGAAGGATGAGTTGGAATAGAAGTCGCGTTTTCGCCTCACCAATGTCTCCAGCCTTTGAGGTGCCATAGTTCATTCTGATTAGATCCAATAATAGGTGTTAGTTGCAATGTGAACGCATACCTGGAAATCAAACGTTGTTGCTTGGCTTTGTGCCGCAAAGACGGTTACACGAGCTGTTCCCGATCTACAACAAGGTCAATAAAGTCCAACTCTCAAGCAAGCACAGCGTACATTATATACGTCCATTCGTCCTGAGTAGGGTGCCACTGTACGAGGATAACTCAATAAATGTGGAGCCTACGAATCGCTGAACTCACATGCAATTCACTGGAACGACATATCAATAAACCTGACCTGAGGATACGTTTCAACGATTCGACTCACCGCATACCTCCTGGCTCAACATTGACCTGAGCTACGGCAATCTGAGTAGAAACGTTGAACACTGTCGAATCCGCAACTTTGTAGGAGCCTCCTTCCAACTGAGTCGGTGTCATCTTCGAGAATGGGAAGAAGAACGGCTGAGGTACAGTTCCTTGTGGATCAGAGGGAGCCGGTTGGTCATCCGGAGGTGGGTCTAGTCAAAGAAATTAATCACGTCAATGTCAAGTACAACAACTGTAGGTGATCAGAGAACATACTGCCGGGGAAGATGTAAAGCTGCTGAGCTGGAATACGTGCGAAATCTTGAGGATTCGTGACTCCAAAGTTCTTTCGGATAACTGATATTCATTCCATTGATGAGAAGGGCTAAGATTGGGAGCACAGATTTGGGACTCCACTTACCTTCCGCCGGGACGTGGGCAAGCCAGTCGGTGAGCTAATTTACGAATGATTAAGCAGAGGGCTTTGCGAACAGAAGTAATCATTTACCAAGAAGGTCCCGTCATCGCTGAAACCACCGTCAGGGAAGACCTGTGCCACAAAAGACTCAGGTCAATCAATCATCGCATCGTAGACGCGAAGGGCTAATAGTTACAAGAAGAAATTCCGACCCTTCCGCAGAATCGTTCGTAGCTTGAAGAGAATGAGGAATCCCAGGCGGGAAGTACCACAGATCACCAGCTTCCTGGAATTCCAGTAAATATATCAGGAATCAATGGTCTTAGTGTCCACAGGTGCGAGTCTTCCACGCTAGCAATGTAGTTTCGACCTAATTGATCAACAGCCGTTACCTGAGTTGTTCCCTAATACACACAGGGGTAAGTTCATCCATCGAAAACATCAGATATGAACGCATATGATCAACCTTCAATACGTATGCCCACTGAAAGATTGACCTTGAATCAGCCGATCAGTGAAGGTCGTGACAAGAGGCTACTTACTTCGGCAGCTGTATGCCAATGAAGTTCACTGTAGGTCAAGGCGTCATTTTCACGAACGATCTGATGGTGGACTAGTTTCTTGCTCACGAATCGCGCCGGCTTCTAGTCGCATGTTCACGCCAGCCATTGCTGATGAGCATAGATGTTTAAGACGAATCATCATGAGCATCACAGCTAACCGGAAACTCACAAGTCGCGATAGGAAACACTTGAGCTAGAATCACCGCTCTGTTAGTGTAACCTCCTTGGGAAAGGGGTGCATCAACCTACTATTCTGTTGTCGTGACCAACCACCAGTTTGGAGACGCATATGGCTCAAGCTGAATGGCCACTTCGCGTTCCCACTACAATTTCAACGACGTCAGCCGAAGTGGTAATCGTAAAGAGAATCAATGTGCAATTACACTCCGTCGCCATTGTCTGTGGTAGGGGGAGCAAGTGTGTCCGCATTCTCGAGGTCTATAGGAATATTGTCCGGGCCCATGATCGGTGCGCCCAGTTGGTTTCGCTCGGGCTTAGGGACGGAGTCAGGACTGTCCGGGAACCAGAGCTCGTCGTTGGGCTCGGTGCTGGCAAAAGGGACAGTCGCAGTTGGTTCCGCAGCCGAAGAGACCCAGCTGGCATCAGAAGCACTGCTCGCAATGGTTTCTGAGGCAAGTGTTGCGTAGGTGGAATTGCCTGCTGGAGCAGAGAAAACCGAACGCGAGAACAAAAGCGAGAGAAGCACGAAGCGAAGCTGTAGCATTGTACAGAGGGAAGAAGGCAAGGCGGATGACTTGTGGAATAATGGAGGAGTAGAACTTTGAGCTATTTATCCATAAGCTCTGAATGGGGTCCTTTGTAAGGAAATAAATCTGCAGAAAAAGCGCGTTCCGAACATCGTCGTATGCCTCGGAGAGTGACGGTACAAACGTACTATTTCAGCTCAAGTACTAAGTAGTACTGATTGTTAAATATAGATTGCTTCATTTCATCAATGATTCAGATTCAAAGCGTAGACGCGCAAAGCAAGGCTAGGCGAATATCGAGATCACAGAGCTGAGCCGCAGAGTGTTATCATCCGCAAAGGACGGCATATGGCACCTTTCATTCCACCAAGAGGTGTTCTGATGATCAACAGGAACTACTTGACAGGAATGACGCGCACATACTAATAGTACATGTCGACAAAGTCGACACCCTAGTTTCTTGAACAATAGCTCCAAATGCGACAAGCTCGCAAAGCCAAGGGAAGTCCCGGAGCAAGGCCTCCACAAAGCGATTAATAGATGTCGGCTCGTAGGCTATGTATACCTCAGCGGAATTTAGCCCGCACACTGAGAAATCGTGACAGTGATTCAACTCACTTTAATGGCGTTAATCAGTATCATTCCTATTGTCTCGGACATTGTCGCTGATCGCTCTGAACAAAAGAAACGAGGCGCCGAGCCAGCTGTCGGACCAAAATCCAGTATTTTTAGACGCAACATAATACATTGACGATGGGTCGCTTTGGAGAGACGCTCGTTTCAATTGAGAGTCGGAGGGACTGCATGTCATCTGTGATACTTGATCCGCAATAGTCCGAGTAGCTGAAGTTTCAGGAATTGGCAGAGTATTAAACGGGTTGCGTCCATGGTGCATTGGATGCAGCGGTGATCATGACTTCGAAAATTTTGCCAGCAGGGTAACCGCAGGTGAACAAGGAGCGTATATGAAAAACGTTTTAAGTTTATTGTGCAAAACGAGCACAGAGAATCATCGCTAGACGTGGGTAGGGTTTTCTCAAACAGACTCAATGGAGAGAATGTGAGCGCAGGAGCAAGTGCCGAGCAAGTGATGGTTGAAAAGCTCGAAATCCCGGACAACTATCCGGGCCGCGTTTGGTTCTCAATCCCGGGGCCTCAACGTACCTCAACGTACTCACAACATTGTACTTACATATTGCCAATTTCCAGTCTCTACTTCAATCGTGCTGGTGAACGGTGATACGATAACTTATGCTGACCAAAGTTACATTTGCATCTCGTTTTTACAGTACCGATGTATGTAGCATTTGAACAAGAGAAAAAAGCGGTCTTATTTCGTCGTTGAAACTCTACTTCGCATTCACATAGCATACGGAAGTTCCAAAACCTGCCAAAAAGAACATTTCTCATCAAACCTCTCCTTATCCCACGTATCCCAATCCTTATCCTTGGAACACTGCGCTCGACCAAAATCTATCAGTCGGAACCGTTTTTCATGCGATCTCATCAAGGGGAATTCAGCGTGGTCGCCGTATTGCTTGAGGATGTTACGTGTAAAGAATGAACCCTGGACCCAACCCAGATGATGAAAGCGGAGGAGTAGAGCCGCGCATTCGTGTCTGAAGAAAAGAAAAGAATATCAGTATCAGGTAAGTTTCCAGTGAGGAGTGGTGGTTCTTATGTTTTTGACGTACCGATCGTCAAGATCTAAATGATGAGGATCTATAGGCACGCCACAATCCTCAAGTAGGAGGATCGGGCTGAAATACTTTTTTTCCGGTACCCTGGCGCTCACACCAGCACTATCCGACACACTGGAGCGTCGGACACTATCATCTTCCGATGCACTGGCGTCCATATCAACATCTTCCGATACACTGGCGTCCTCAATAACATCTTCCGATACACTGGCGTCCTCAATAACATCTTGCGATACACTGGCGTCCTCACCAACATCTTCCTCGCTCACATCCTTCTCGTAGTACCCATAGAAATTCGGTGTGATCGCACCCATAGGCGTCGGATCATGCAATGGTCGAGCAACAGTATATCCAGTCCAGTGCTCAGCCATATGCGGACCAAAACGCTGGTAATTATCTGCTTCTCTGACGAGGTGATCGTCCCCTGGGATAGACAGTTTGGCTACACAAGATACCTGGGCAGTAGGAGGTGAAGGTCCAGGCAGCGGGCCTCCCGCTGGTACTCTATGAGTACAAGGTTCCGGGTCCACACCGACTGTGTACCAGGGAACAGAGTCGACATGGACTCTTGTCTTTGGCCCTTCGTAAGCCATGTAAGGGACAGAATTGCCAGGCTTCACGGTATGGTACCGATTGGAAGGTCGCGTAGGAGTGTCCATGAAAGATTGTGTATCCGCAAGTGCCGCTCGAGCCTCGGCTGCTTTCACGAGATTAATCGAAACGGGTGGAAAGTGTTTCGTGCGCTTGACAAACCTCCCTACGCACGAATCACCTTGAGCTTCCTTCTGCTTTCCATCCCGCTTGCGAAGAATATCCCGAGCAGCTTCCTTAACGCATGTCTCGCAGATGGTGGGCTTGAAGAACACCGATCTAGGAAGATCCCATTCCGCTCGGTACACGAAGGAGTGGTTACCAGCACCCCTTTTTTCTGCCGGTGAAAGATACAAATGGGCTTCTGGGGTGCACGAAGGCGGTGGCGGCGGGGGAGGTACAGTGACCTCAACCGCGGCACGCACAGAACCTTCGGTGGTGTCATGATAGTAGAGCGTCAGCAGAACAACAGGATCGCGATTTGTCGCTGCATCGGCAATTCTTTTGCGTTCCTGAAGGACGGTTTCTTTAGCGTCACTCCTGAGCGACAAGTTATACGTATGTGTAACATCCGATCTTGCTTTCCAATCGGTTTCAGGATACCGTGCAGGGCGGGCAGCAAGAAGACCAAAAGGGTCATGAACAATCAGTTTTTCGGGGAGAAGATGGTAAGGAATGGGAGACTCCAACTTTGGCGGATTTGAGGAAAATGGTACGAGTGGCCAAGGCATGGGGTAGTTTGCGTAATCGAATGGTTTTGGGGGAATGTACGCATTCGCTGTTTGCTCCTGTTCTTGCTTGTCCGCGTTGCACGTCTCGTCCGGCACGACGATTGAATCATCCGTCCTATCGTCCTTTATTCCTTCTTGCAACTCATCATCTCTCAACGACTGTCCAACCGCACGTAACATAACCAACAGATCTCGAGATTCGATGATATCGCCAATATCCGAAGCATGCCTGACCTCCGGTTTCGGTTCATTTCGCGCCCAAGCAATTTCATCTCTGGCAGACCGCTCTTCGATATCCTGCACCCACTCAGCCAGTTTACTACCCGTAGACACCGTGAGCGAACCTTCACACCAAGGAACGCGATTCACCAAGTAGAAGTCATACAACGTCGCACCCCAGAGCGGCGTCGCAGTAGGCGGGCACTTTCCTAGTGAAGAGCAGTGCATGACTCTCCCTTGAGGATTTCGAGGCCAAAATCGAAAGACTTTCCGCCTGACCTCGTCGTGTCTCCGCTTTTGAGAATCGTCTTTGAGAGGCTCAACTTCGAACACGTCCTTAGAGTCTAGGATTTGCCTCAAGAGTGGTTCTTCGCGTTTGGCGAACATTCCTGCTAACGAGGTGTAGCGGGACTTGTCAAATGGATCCAATCGGGACATCCTGAAGAAATTAGTCTAATAGTTCAGATATTTTATGGGTCAGCTAAAGGTTTTCTGTAGATTTCGGCTTGAACGTACAAATGGAAGGGAATAAGACCAGAAAGTGGCCCAGCTAGTGGTTGAGAAGCAGAAAGACTGGCCGGCAGGCCGGCAATCCCGAGCCGGCTGGCTTACCTTATCACTCAATATAACATGCTCTGAGCTCTGAGCTCTGCATTCATGAACTTCTTTGGATGTGTGATTGGAGCACCAAGCCTTTAAAGCTTGATATTCAACTCATTCGAAAACAAATTGTAAAAACACAAAGAACCAACTTACACGACGCCAGCAGGATTCGAACCTGCGCCCTCAAAGAGGAACAGATTTCTAATCTGTCGCCGTAACCACTTGGCTATAGCGCCTTCCTTCTTCCACTTGCTATTTGGCTACACGTCGCTATATACTCTACTATCACGTGCTATTTACTTACTCTACTTACCGCCGGCGCCGGGTATTTCGATTGAAATTTAAGTACCTGAGCATTCATTGGATCTTTACAAGCTCCTCACATCATGGCGTCCGCTCTCGAACGTATCTCGAGGATCTCCTCCTCACCACAGTTCAGATCTCTCATCGCTCTCTCTTCAAAGCTTCCTCGTTCAGGTCTTGTATTCAAATGGATTCTGTACCTTGCTCTCGCGCTGAACATCCGTGCCTTTCCTTTCGTTTGGCATTGTACGTTTTCTTCTCTTTTCTCATCAAATTCTGTAAGCTGTAAGTTAAATATCCGAGAATTTCTTCGACAGGGAGAGTGTTCTGGCCTATAACTCTTGTTCGACTTCAATATCTTTTGGTCACGATCAAGACCTTGTTCTTGTCTCGAGCAGCTAAGGAGGCTGCAGTTGAGAGATGGTTCGATTCAATTACTCCAGTTGGGTGCCATCCCTTTGAATTCAAAGTGACGTATCGTTCGCGAGCTAGTGAGTACACACCCTTGCTGTCGGTTCTAGAAGATTTGCCTACGTAGCGCTTCTTGATCGCAGGTATCGACGAGTCGGACTATAATATGCATATGAGCAATTCCAGTTACCCAAAGGTTTTGGACTGTTCTCGCTCCAAAGCTGCTATGCATATGTGTCCTCAGTTCTTGCGTGTGGGTGGGCTAATTCCCGTCGCAGGTGTGTCCACTTTTTGCAAGGCTGTAGACTAACTGAACAACTCAATTTCATGCTAGCTACGCACTTCCACTTCATCCGCGAGATTCCTATCTTGTCAAAGTTTGAAGTACGTCTGACTATTGGCGCTTGGGACGAGAAATGGGTGAGCCGAAAACTTTCAACATTGTTTGATCGTTATCACTCACATCGCGTCGCGCTTTACCGGTACTCCCGACAGTTCTACGTTATCGGCCGATTCGTAACAAAAAACTCTTCCAAATCCAAGAACCGTCCATCGACATCCACCGGCACCAAGACCTCTGGAGACCAAATCTCTACTCCGAACGCCAACACCTTGTTCCACGCCCCAGAAACAGACGTGATTAAGTCCTCATACGTCCCTACGCCACGGAATGGTCTTGCCTCTACCTCCATCGGCTCCGGTTCTGTTCCCACCAAGTCTAAAGTGGAAGCTTTCGACGCTGCCGTCACATCGAAATTACTCTCGACTGAAGAACCTGATGGTGCGACACTTCATACCATCTCCATCACCCGCTGCTGCTTCAAGATCGGACGCATAACTGTACCTCCTGCTATCGTACTCGCGACGAATGGTCTCTCGATTCGCCCTCCTGACAGTAACAGTGAATCCGAGTTCGCGTCGGCTAATGGTTCAGGAGTAACTTCGTATTCACATGCTAATCCACCTCCGCATTGGGCAAATGTGAAGCGTCTCGCGTCGAAGCCTGATGGTGGCCATTTGAAGAAGATACAACAGTTTTATAGAGGTGGTTGGAGGGAGTATCCCGAGGGTGAGAGGTGGTGGGAGACTGCGCTAGGTGGTGATGTTGAAGTTGTTAGGAAGGAGAGGTTGGAGCAGCTTCGGCTCATCATGGGTGGGATGGAAAGTGCGAGGGATATGATTTAGAATGAAGAGTGGAATTACCTTCCTAGACTTTTTATATGGTATACTTATTAGACTCTTAGAATGCCTTACTACTAATTGCGGAAGGTCCTTGAAACATTACCCTTGCGAAACTTGAAGTACAGTACTTATGTACCCTTGACAAGAATCATTTAGCCAAGTAGTTGTCCTTATCAAATTCGCAGCACACGCCGAAAGTTCATTCTGGGGAAAGGAAATGGCTGGGATTGTAGAACGCGCGAATAATACATTGGTATGTATTTAACAACAACCTGACAGAGGCTTCTATGCCTTGCCAGCAGCAGCGGCAGCGGCCTTCGCATCCTCAGCAGCAGCAACAGCTGGGTTAACCTTCTTGCCATCCTTCCACCTGACCCGTGGAGGGGGCGCACGGTTACGGCGGCCCTCTCGTGATCTTACACGAACAACTAGAATATCGAATACATCTCAGCACACATTCGAAGAAAAGAGCATGCACAAAGATAAACTCACCATGCGAGTGAATTGCGCAGGAAACGCAGTATGCGATTTTGATATAGAGTTTTGGTACAACGTATTCTTTTTAAAAAAAGGAAAAATATAAGACTGAAAGATCAGACGAGGTGGACCCAAGTATTATCGCACCAGGGTAGACACTAGCTTCGCTGATATCACGGACAGCAGCAGACTCAACCATGTTCCTCACAGTGAACCTCTTAATAGCCTTGTCCTTCGCTACACAGCGAGAGCAGTTCGAGCAGCGGACAAAGGTGACATGGCCACGGCCTTTCTTGTTACGACCGCCATTTCTTCTTTTTTTCGTCTACAATGAATGAATGGAAGGGAGAAACGGGGTCAATTTTCGAATGTTCAGTCCAAAGGCGAATCGTCATCTGGGAATGAAATCCACAATCCAGCCCAAATCCAGCTCGAATTTGATGAATAAAGCGTCCAGAGGGAAGCCAGAGGAGGTATAGAGTGAGATTTTGAAAAGATTGGGGCTCACCATTGTTGTTGGGTCCGAGGGGAGTGTCGAGGTCTTGACGATGGGGACGAGGATGATCCTTCGTTGTGTATGGATCGGATATTACCGAGAATGTGGGAAAGTATATTATGTAATTCATATATTGTCAGAGGCTTTGTGTAAGCTGCTCTTGGCTGTAACAATGAGATCTTGTTCGTTATCGACGGTCGTCCTTTGTTCTCTTTTATTTTTCTATTGTCGTCTAGATGATGATCGTTTTGCCCGTCGTATAAAATGAAAAGGATCTTGAAACCCCTGGAACTCGGTACTTGACGTCCGCTCTGAACATTTCAGTAACCTTCTCCGAGAGCCAGGTGCTCAATACTTCAAGCGGCCTCAATTGCGACCTTGATACGCACTCATTTCCTCAACGTCGTTCTTTTATACTTCATCTGTGCCCGCGATGAACTCGGTCATAACTCTCGTTTCCTCTTTTTTGCTCCTATGTGTGGTGGCGGCTAGCGGTGCACCCACTGGGATACTCTCGGCGGGTGATATGCTGAATAATGCTCATGCGGCGCAGGCATTGAATGCTCAGTATCAGAATATTACAGCAAACGATGCTTGTTCATGTACGAGATCTCTCTCCTTTATCTTTTCGTGGGACGAGACTACTGATATGAGTACTCTTTCTTTTGCTTGTTCATCTGGTGATAAAGCTTGCGTTTCTGGACGATTAGCCAGTTGTGTGAACGGAGCTTGGCAGACTAGTCCGTGTCCCAAGACTACACAGTGCTTTGCTCTTCCTTCGGTTAGGGTGGTGAACGTTGTGGTGAGTACCCGTTGTCATGCTCCGCGTGTTGGAAATTACGATTTTGATCGTCTTGTTCGTAGAATCTCTTGTGCACGAGCGAGCGCCATGCAACGTCTATTATTCAATCTACAGGAGGTACAGGTGGAATTGCCGTTGCAAACGCCAGCTCGACCAACTCGATCGATTCTAGCAATAACGGTTCCTCCTCCGACGATTCCAAGGACTCCACCACCACTGTCACTGTTACTGCCACCTCAACGAGTTCTTCTGCTACCAAAGACAGCGGAAAGACAGTCACGGTCACCGTAACCGACAACTCAGCGATACAGACCGCCTTCACGACTACGATTTCACCTGAAGAGGCATCTAGTATTCTTTTCAGCTTGACACAAAGCATCGGCACGACTTTCACTATTTCTAGTTCTCTCGCCGCGGTTACTGCTGCGAGTGTCATTAGTCCTGCCTTTGCGGCTGAACCTACTCAGATGGCTGTGAGCTCTGCTGTGGATGATAAAGTGGGTGTCGTTGGGAGTTCTTCGTCGGTTTTTAAGTTGTCGGCTGCGCCGGTGGCTACTAGTTCAATATGAGCCCATGTACTAGAAGTTATCGGGTGTTTCATTCATTCATCTGGTCTGTGTCACTGCTGGGATTGACTCTTGATATTACGTTGAATGACCGACTCCTGAAAATTTGTATAGTATGCACACAGCGGACTACAGCAGTAGGTTCGCATTTCGATAGATTGTAATAATATTGTATATACTTACTGGTAATTATCCACGTTTATGAACCGGTCGACGCTTCATTAATAGTGATCCAAATTTACAGTACCAAGGAACAGATGTGACTTTCACTACTATCTAGAAATCCATCATAGCCTTCCAAAGAAGACGTAGTGTTGCTAGCGAAAGCGAAGTCTTGAGTACACTCTGAGACGTTTGTGAATGGGAAGACCCATCCTTGCTCAAGTCGGCAACTGGAAGGGGGGCAAAAACGTCGTTAGAGTTTAGAAAAGGGCAGGTGCGATCTTTATATAGTGTTTCGGAGATTAAACTTTAAAAGAGCGATTGATTACTCCGTATGTAATAATATGTCACGTGTCTGCTAAAGTGGGCTGATTTCGCCCGCTGCAGTGATCGCACGACAATTGCAGAAAGAGAATCAGTTCACTTCCTTTTCACTAACCTCCATGTCCACTGCTGCGCCCTCGTCTTTGGCGTCGGCGAGCCCAGGCTCCTCATCACGTCAAGAATCGAATAATAACTCACCTCAATTGACGTCCTCTGACTTGGGCTTGGATCCTTCGGATCCTTTGAATCTCTTGCTGCATAACTCTTCTCAAAATTCGGACTCGTCCATGGACGATTCGTCTGCCGGGGGAAGTCCACCTGATTGGTTGGAACTTCCTTCTCTGTGGCCGTCGACCTTTGACAACGGAGGTTTGGGTGGAGATGGGAAGGATTATTCCGACATGATGGACTTGAATATGCCTTTGGCTACTGAATTGGATTTCGGTTCCTCGATGGTTGTTGATCCAAATGTTCTTCATTTCGATAACCAGAGACTGGACTACAGCTATGATGACCTCTTGTCGAATAACCTATTCTCTGGGCAGACTTTCCCCTTCTCATTCGACTCTAATATGTCCCTTGACCCAAACTCCCAGCAGCAGCGGCGACTCAGCGTCACGTCCGAGTCCTCTTCTTCTGGTACATCTCTTTCGTCTATCGTCGAGGCGTTGTCCACACCTACACAGAACCAGCCTCCCCTACACGACCAGCAGCCCAGTAACTCAATTTCTCAGGAAGACTTTGTCGATGAAATCGCTCAGCGGGTGCGCCAATCTGCTGGAGTCATGCTCGCAGTTCCAATGGGCGCCCACATTTCATCTGCAGGTAAAGTTTCCGGCCCTATGATTTACGCAGTACACTGAGATTAGTGACAGGCACAGCCCAAGATTTATCTGTGTTCTCTAGTCCGAACCTTTCTCACAGTTCTCCTGCTTCGAGTCCCATCTCTATACCTGGTCGTTCACCAGACTCTCACCAGTCTTCCGGCTCTTCTGTATCCTCCGCCGCATCCACACCACCGCCAAAGACTCCTCCACCATCCAATGGAAACTCTACCCTCGACCTTAATGCCGCTGTATCTGAAAGCAATCCCTACCCTGGTGGAGGTAGCTCGATGGGAATGGGCATGATACCACGTCCCAAAACAAGTCATACAACTATCGAAAGGAGATATAGGACCAATCTGAATGCTCGAATCATGAGCCTTCGCATGGCCGTTCCTGCGCTGCGTGTGCTAGAAAACAAGGAGGGCTGTGGAGTTGGCGGTGGGGGTAAGAAAGTCAAAGGCAAGAACGCTACTCTGGGGCGTAATGTGCCCTTTGGAACCAAGATTAAGAAGGAGGGTGAGGATGGGGAGGAGGTGGTTGATATCATTGACGAGAGGGGTTTTGTTGATGGAGTTAAGGTTGCCCGCAAGTGCAGTAAGGCTAATGTGTTGGGTAAAGCTGTCGAGTATATTCGGTTAGCTATTCCTTCTTTCACCAAAAACAAGTTACTAATATATCGGAATTTGGAACAGTGTTCTCAAGAAGAGAGAGCATCGTCTCAAACGAGAACAAGAGGGATTAAAATCGCTTATCAGTGGTCTTGTCGGTGGTCCAGCCCTCCTTCGAGAATGGGAACGAGAATGGAGAGCCAAGTTCGGTGGGGAGGAAAAAGATGAAGTGGAAGGTGAAGAGATCGACGATGGTGGTAGTGATGACGAAGGAAGTGGAGATGAGGATGATGCTGACGATGAAAATACACGAAAAAGGAAGAGAGCAAAGGTTGCTATATCGTCAAAGAAGGAACCTAAAGAGGCAAAGGCCCCTCCACCGCCAGTTCAGGCGCAAGTGCTGCCTGACGGAACCGTAGTCGTCCCAGAGAAGCGTAAACGAGGTAGACCACGCAAAGTCGTCCCGCCTCCTGCTACTGTGCAGTCGACCGGTGACCAGCCGACAGCCGCTGTTAAGTCGGAATCGCCGGCTCAGGCACAACAACCCCAACATGGCCAGTATTTGTTAGCGGCCTTTGCTTTATTCTCCTTCTTTAACTCGCCATTCTCGTCGTCGTCCTCTCCTTCGCACCCTCCTCCTAATCACTCCCACACCGGGACCGTTCTTTCACATTCGCATTCATACCATGTTGGTGCTCAGCCCACCGCTCTCGGATGGACGTGGCACGAGATTATTCAAGCATTCCATCTCATGGTGTCTCTTCTGGTCTTTGTCTCCATTGTGACACCTTGGCTTCCAACACCGTCGAAGTACTTTTCTCTTTCCTACCTGTCTTCTTCACGAAAACCGCGCACATCGAGGATAACTGCGACCAAAGCACCTCGATCACGATCTGCGTCCCTTGTCGCTGCGCTTTCCATTGGAAAACGGGGTTCCGAAGACGAAGCTGCGGACTTGCGGGATGCGTTGGATGGTCATCTCGGGTTTAGGGCCACGGTGAAGAGTCTTCTCGGTCGATCGAAGCGGAATGTCGGCTTTGAGCAGAAAGGCTTAGAGCAGAGGGCTTGGGTTAGGTTGGGTGAGATCTGCGTGCTTAAAGGTAATTTGGTTCTTCCTACCCGGCCGATGATCATTTCTGATTACTGATACGTTAAATCATGAATGCTTAGGTCAAACTTTTGTGATTAGTCGGGCTTTGACGTGGTGGCACATGCGCTCGCATTTATCTTGGTTCACTTCCAGCGCTGCTGATCTTTCTACTTTATCTCTCGTTCTGTGGCCTCTGGGACGATTCGCTCGTCGCCATGCACGTGCAACTTGGGATGCGGCGCGTGCGCGTAAGGGTTGCAGCGGAGGTCGTGAGGTCGGTATTCAAGTACGACCCCACGAACGTCTTGTGCTTGAGAGCATGAGCGTTGATGAGGCGGTTGAGCACCTCGGAACTCGGTCTCCAGATGTCAAGCAAGGAGAATGGGATCGTTACCCACCTATTGGTGTACTTGCTTGTATGCTTGTGAGGAAGCGTCTCAGGCAGCATCTCGAGGTCATGTTCATTAACACTGTTCTTCCTAATGAGAGGGGATATGAACTTGAGGATGACGGTGATGTTGATGCTGTTGATGCTAAAGCTCATGTTGAGGAAGAGGAGAAGGAGGACGAAGAGCGGAGGAAGACGATTGACGCTGCGAGGTCTCTTGGTGGGAAGATGGCGGAGCTTGGTGATGCTTTGCAGAAGATATGGACGATGGGTATTTGGGAACTTGATGGCCTTGTCTCTCCACAGATAGATGCAGACGAGGATGAAGAGGAGGTCGATGGTGAACGGGATCTCGAGAATGAGATCAGGGTTCTTCTCGATGCTCTGGTCCTGTACCGACAGATATTCTCTTCGTCGATATCCGGATCTATGTCGAACAGACATGGGTCTGGTGTCTCGATACTTTTGAGTCCTCCGCCGAGTCCGAGTCGACAGGATGAGAAGCTTCACTATGCTTTGCGCCGTGTGCTTGGCTCTACTGTGTTCGAGTCTGAAAATGAACAACTGGGAGGAGCTCTGGAAGATGCTAGAGATCGTGTGGTTGATATGTTGGTGGAATGTGAGCGCGCAGGGAGGTCGACGTGAATGTTTTGAGAGTATTTATCAAGTTTTTCTTATTTTTTTTTTGACATTGACATTGGTTTCGGAATTTTTTGTTGTGTAGTAAACATTTATAATGATCTTGTGCTTAGAGATACGTACAATAAAGCTAACGATACAGTCAGTCGAATGATTCTGTGAGTAATATCTACATATAGGGTAGGGTACAGCTCATGAGTGTGCGCGTGAAAGAACGTATGTAGCCAGAGTATTTTGTTCGTTAACATTGTTGTCTTCGACTGTCCGTCGAGGTCTCGCCCATTGTCATGAGCCTGTTTTGAGCTTCGGCAAGTTTACTCTGCAGAGCTTCTTTCAAAACAGTTGTTCTGCGATACTTGAGGTAAGATCGGATGAAGTCGTTTGTTGCCCAATGACCACGGTAGCGAGTGAGAAACTTGTATTTCCTATGAACCTGAGATAGTTGCCTCAATCAGGATGGTAGTCTTCAATCGATACAAGGAGTTCAATCACCTTGTTCCGCACTTCGTTGAGTTTGTCCAATGGCTGTTTTGTAATAGGCAGTGTGCAGTCCACTGACTTCTCCTCAATCACAGCGCTGATGTATTTCTGATAAAGAGTTTATTTAACATATCGTGATGAAGAAACAAAGAATGGGGTGATTTAATACCCACCTTCACTTTGTTATATTTGAATTCTGACCAGCCTAAGGCAGAACGCAGGTTGTAGCCACCACGATTGGGCTTGCCGACCGTCCCGCAAGGCTTAGGGATGGATCCGTCATCCGACTCAAGGTCATCAGAGTCATCGGAAGCAAGAGTGACTGAGCTAGATCTCCGCACAGCGTCAGCTCCCGTCGAAGTGCTTGGCCGCATTGCTGGACTGACACCATCTGAAGTAGTATGTGCGTTGAATCGCTGTCGAGAGCTATGGTCCCCTCCAGCGTTCTGTGTGTCGCGACTAGGACATTCTTCGAACCCATCAGTGTCGAGGGAGTAAGCTCGGCGAGGATGAGAAGATGAAAGAGAGCTGGACATAGGGGAGGTATGAGGTGAAGCAGGAGAGGTCTGGTGCATGCCAGTGTCCCGAGAACTTCTACAGCTACGCATACGCTCTGCTCGAGGGGTGCGATGGGGCCCTAATGAGGATGGTACTGAGTTAAAGAAGATTTCAGTTTGGACGACAAAGACTGGCTGGGCATCTGTAAAAAGTCTGTGAAGTTCCATCATTCAAGGTGAGGCAAGCAAGCGAGATGATACCCTGCCTAGCATATCTTTCGGAGGTATTTAACTGCTCAAGGGTCTTTCATGATAACGCGCGATAATTGGGACCGCCCTGGGATGCATTGCAGCGATGAAAGAAGGGTTCTTTGTTGAAAAAACGCGTTTCTATCACGGCGTAGGACTTGAAAGCTTGAAAGTTGAAAGAAGTCTGAAAGAAACAGATATTCAATTTCAAACTGACTCATTTCCGACGGAACTCTTTTCATTTTTCAACCTCCGAGTGAAAAAGGAAAGTTCCAAAATCCCAAGTTCAATGTTCATTGTCCTTTCCATACAGCAAGCACCTAAATTATCCAACGAAGACTTGGACTTAGTAGAGTGACGAAGGTTTGTCTCACCGATTCAAACTCTACTGCATCGTCATGATCTGGTTGAGAGGATGGACTGGAATTATAGGGTGTACGCTCTCCAAACCCTGGAGGACGCAGAAATGAGGCAACACTTTGTACGAATGACTTGCATGTCAAACACCTTGCATTACGACGAGTTGAGATCTGGAGAAATCTTTGAGCTTCAATACCGTCGAATTCGAATCTTCAACACGAAAGCCCGAAGCTGAAGCTTTGAAGGTTTAAATATATACTATAATATACTATAAAGATGGTGAAGATTGACAAAGGGAATCTGTTTGATTCAGAGTCTTCGCTAAAAAGATACCGGACCCCTTAGTGAAGAAATATCCTTTGCTTTGAGAGAGAAACAAAGAAAGCCCAGATTTATAGGTAGGCGTGATGTCGACGAATGCACGGATGAGTCGTGGCGTGCAGGGCAACTTTTATGCGCGAATAATTTATAACTAGCGGTTGACTTCGTCAACTATAACCTTGCTGCCAGGTATTCTGATTCTCACAGATTCTGTTGGATATTGGGATATCAAGTCGATGTGCTCACCTGGGCATCTTCACGCTCACGGATATTCCCGTTTACCTGCTTTATCTTTCCTTTCGGCCTTATCTTTGCTTTATTCATTCTTGCTTTGTATGTAATCATTATATATGTAGCTAGAAATGCGAATATAATTCCCTGCGCGTTTGCCAGGGTCTTCTGCTTAAATCCCGAGTAGCGCCGTTGAACCCGCTATTCTAACATTGGATTTAACAGTCAAAGTAAGTTGGATCAAAGTGGCTAACAGTGTTGAAAGTATCAAGCACAACATAAATTTATTTAGTCAAATTTGAGTGTACTTCATTGGCAGTTGCTGTCTTATCAGGCTGTTCCAAATGTACGAAATGTCCTTCAAGGCCGCCGCTTTTAGCCCAAGAAAAACAAAGATGATGTGCGCCGAGTACACTACTTGAGACGGGAACAGCTTCCATGATCATAAAACGGTAGCAAAACGCCAAATGTATTGAGGGCGATGCACTCTATTTTATTGACAATTATTTGTTTTCTGCAGAGTCTCAGAATTATGAGATATGAGTACCTAGCTTACAGCAAGGTGATTTTAAAACGCGTGTCAAAAGACTTCGAGTCTCTTGACTGACGATATAATTGCTCTACGACCTGTATACGAATATCACTCCGTTCTTGTTATATGTACAATACATTGTTTTGTCACATTTTGCAAAGAAATTCATGTCGCACGACAGTCATCGGTAAGTACAGTAGTGATCAGGATTGTGCGCATTCTGGTGCGGAACTTGAACTCGAAAACGAATTCCTTTTGAATATTTGTGCATTATGAGTAAATTTCTTCACAGTACATGCAATATCATCACATCCTTGAGCCGCCCGTTGTTATATGTGAGATACAATATAAATACCCTGTTCGTTCATGACTTCATAACTTCATCAAGTTCATTACAAACCAACAGCAGTCAATAAGGCTGCGAAGTTCGGAGTACCTAGACCAGTGACAGGATCCCCTATAAATCAGAGATGTAAGTATAGACCTCAATATCAGAAAGAACATATGTTGGACTCACAGCCAGCACGTGCAGAGAAGCCATTGGTGCCACATCCTGGGTTGTCACCGGAGGTGATATCGAAGAATGCCTGAGGGTTCTCGTACAAGCTAATTAAATCACAACTCAGTATGATGTATAGCAAGAACTCAATATAAATCACGCACAAGGGGTTCAAGAATCCAAGAACGGGCTTCCCAGCAGCGATGAGGCGGTCGTTGATCAAAGATATGACACTAGCAAAGATGGGACTGGAGCACGAAGTTCCGTCAACTAAACCAGCCTGGCCACCATCGACAATCTCGACGTCAACTCCTTGGGCAGCGACATCAGGGAAACCACGTCCGTTCGGGTTGAACTTGCCAGAGTTGGTGCTGCCAAGTGCGGTAAGGAAGGTAGAGACAGCAGAAGTTTGGAATGACGCAGTGCTAAAGACGTCGGAGAAACCTCCGCTGCTGAAGCTAGCTGCAGTCTCGGAGACGCGCTGGGTAGCACCGACAGCGGTCACGAAGGGGCAGGAGCCTGGGAATGCGGGGATGAAAGTGGTGCAGGATTGAGATTGGCCACCAGCAACACCACCGTCACCTACAATTTCACGATTCCGTTAAGCTCCTGACCATAAACCGGGAAGGGATTCACTGACCAGAAGCAAAGAGAATTGATACACCGCGGGCACCGAGGGTCATGTAGGAATTGCAAACACGGCTGTGATATCACGAGATCAATAGCTGATAACTCTTATCAATGCTGAAAGCGTCATACGTAGCCAAAGTCGATCCAAGATCAGGCTCCGAGAATCCGTAACTAGTAGTCAATACCTTCATAGTCATTAGTATGGTTTTCTGAAGCATCTCAGGGTACTCACTTGAGGAGGTGCGGTCTCTGCGTTCAAGAAGTTGATGATATCAATGAACCCATTGACTCCGTCCTGGTTATTGTCACCGACAGAGACGAAGAAGGTCGGCACCCCGGTAGCAACTCCGACAGTGTATTGAATGTCAAGGTTCTAAGTATATCAAGTGACAGTGAGAAACAAGCTTTATCAAATTCACACCAACACTCACAGCTTCGATACCGGCTTCGTTTGTACCCTGAAGATTTTGACCTCCATCAAGAGTTTGGACAGTGAAGGTAGTGGTGGACGGAATATCAGGTCGCAGGTTGACCAAGAAAGTCCTCAGATCTGCAGTCTACCATGCGATCAGCTAATGCAGAAAATCGAGGTGACACTCGACCTACCTGAGCAAATTGATCAATAAAGCCGGAAACGCCGAGATGGTTAGAAGATTGGGTAGCTGCAGTTGTGGGAATCCCATACAGCGCCTGCAAACAAGCAGGGGTAACAACGGAGTTACATGAGGATGGTGCTGTGTTAGCTCGTGCCGTGACGTTGGTGGACGGTATTGGTGCCGACATGACGGGCCTCGCTTTAATGGGCGGGGTAAATGCGGTAGTTGGGTGCACCAAGTCGACATGTTGCAGAAGATCTGTCGGGAGGGAGTACGCCAAAGTACGGATAGAACGTTCGCCGCTCTCGACGTGAACGAAAGTTTCGAATTTGGCGTTAAGGAGTTCGTTAACAGTCGACACTGGGGCAGTGAATGCTAGCCAGTCCCCAAAAGGTCCGTCTGCCTTGACATCTGAGATGCCGGCAGCATTCAACCACTCAGTGACAGCAGAAACTGTCTCGGGAGTAGGAGCCGCGAAGGCTTTCACCTGCAAAGCCAAGGTCATGGATTCAACATGCAGGGTAGTGAAGATCAAGACCTACTTCGTCTGCTGTAAGATGCTGGCCATACAAAGCACTGCTCGGTGTGCTGACGTCGAACAGCGCCTTCTCAAGACCTGGCATATCCTGAGCTGTTAGCGCGACCCTTAGCTTGAGCATGGTATCACCGCTAGGTGCTCCCGCACTCGCGAAAGCGTTTGGAAGCGCGCGCTGTTCATGTACAGCCATAGCTCTACGAGTAGGCGTACCGGATACGAACGCGGTAGCGACGGCGAAAACAGCATAGGATAGCAGGCGAACCATGTTTCCAGACAGCGGATGCGGGGCCACCTGAGAGGATGAATTTTGATGGGGTTTCTGGTGACTTTTATAGAGGTCGTCTGCAACGGGTTCAAGCCGGAGTTTTGCTATCAGGCATCAAGAGAGGTAGGGAAGTAACGTGAAGCACGAGGGGCGAGCAAAGATAAGCAAGAATAGTCAAGCTGTTCAATCACATAGAAGCATATGCAATGACAATCTTTATGCATCTATGGAAGTAGTGTGCTCGCCCCATGAAGAGGCTTCTGATGATATCGAGGCGCACTGATCAAAGCGACAAATCAGCCTAGGCACGTACAGTTGTAGACTAAATTTCACATACTAATATATTCTTGATGATGGAATATCTAAAGCCAGCGTTAAGGATCTTCAGAGCAATGTGAGCAGTCGATAGATCGAACAACTGACAATAGTAGAGCACATGAGAAAGGAACTGAATGACGAGGTTGGCCTCTCACGCTTATGAGAATTTCCCTGCATTAACGGAAAACGCAGAAGAGAGGCATGAATCATCTCGCCGAAGTTAATCAATGACCATGCCATATCAGACGCCTCACGCTGTAGAGCGATATTCGATAGAAATAGGATGTGGTATGGTTTCGGACGCAATGCGAGCGACCCGACACGATGCCAGGAACGATGGATCGTAAGGAAGTTTCTATCCGCTTAGCCATGGATCGTCTGAGCTCGGTAGAGTCCACTCGAAATGACTTTGTATAACCGGAAGTTCCCTCGGATATATGAAAATTGTCTTCAACTGCATAGGGACGGAAAAATGCGACCCGGTGACATCATGTCAATTCAAAATCGAAAAAGAATGCAACTAGTTGCAGCGCGTTGTACACCGTGTATCGCCTGCTAGACTCGAAACCCGGTCAACGAGAGATAACGGAGCACCGGACGAAAGAATTGAGTAGACGAGAATAGCCCCGCATGCAGGGCAGTTGTAAATATAGAGGGCACACGACTTTTGTGTGAAAACGAAGCTAAAAGCCAAGCCCTTTCAACAGCTGGCCATTTGCTGCTGAGAGTTCGTGATGGCTTCGTGATGGCTGCCGCTGCATATGGTTCTAGTCCAGAGAGTGTTGAAGAAGACAGTAGGAATACCCATTATCACCAGCACATATGACGGCGGAAATGAGATAAGACCTTTATCAACATCGCGGTGAGCGTGCAGTCCCTAAGTTCAGGGAAACGGAGTTAATCGGTATGGGTATGTCGCCTGAGAGCAAGGAACTCAATTATGACCAGTCACAGCACGAATAGAAAGCAGCAAGTACTTTTCTACCTTTGTAGACTGTAGGGCTTCTGGTAGAAAATGGTTGCACATATCTTGCAATTGATTCGGCCGTTTTTAGATCCACAAGATAGAAGTTGGAACTCGAACAAGACTGGAAGTTGGGGTCCATGAGAAACTCTGGGGAGCCAAGACGATACTTTACTCGTACTGGACAATTTGAGGCTTGTAAGAATAGACTTCTCACTTGGCGAGCTCTCCTCATCGGAGGGTTAAGTTTGGCCATACGGGATAAGCAGGACTCGGATTCGATCGCGACGGACGTTGGAACTTGAGAGCGTAGAAGGACCGGTCCCTGCCGCATCTCAAGCTCATAATGAAGCAGCGGTCGAAGATGAGCTCAGTGAGAAGCACAGGGAATCATCGCGAGAGCCATTCTCGTTGAAGAACAAGTTATGAAGAGTTACAAATCTACTGTAAAGTACAAAAGAGCATGTAGGCTGGGAATATATTGCTTCATATGGACAGCTTGTTCTACAACACGTGTTCGGGTACAGCGCGCGCTTGTGCTGAGTGCTCTCTCTCTTGCTAAAAGTATCTCTATGTCAGATCATCATGCCAGAAAGCAGGCAAATCCATTTCCCTTCAGTAACTACGCTGGACCTAGTGGATCAAGTCTCAACGAACGTGGCTCACGTATTGCAGAGTCTTCATCATCTACGAGTCGATTAGCTGCTAGTTCTTCTGCGTGGCGACCTCAATCGGGACCTCGGATTGCTCATCCTTTGAGGTTTGCTAAGTCTGCTCGAAAGTATGATACAGCACCCTCGGGATCGTCTACACCCGTGCGACAGGATATGTCTCCTATTGGACATGCGAGTCTAGCGCTTTTCAAAACCGCGCGCAAATCGTCTGCCTCTGTACCGGTACCTGAGTTTACTCTCTAGGATACTTGCTGTGTGACGTATGATTACTCTTAGATCTCTAGCACGCAATCCAACTATACGATGCCCAACTCTTCTCACTCGCGTCCCGGGGATATGGGAGTCGGTCAGTAATCCATGAGAAGGATCTGCTTCGATAGTACCATGTTCACTTGCTCTCACTTCTAGTCACAGCTAGAAAGTCTTCTCACACCCGACCCCCATCGTACTTACAATCTTCTCGTGATGGAGATGCTACGAATCGGAGACGCACGCTCATGCTCCCAACTCCGAACAATAAGCCTATTGTCACCAAATCTCGTTCATCTCTCGCCCCACGTTGGCAATTAGAAGAAGATACCCGGAGAACCTACAGGAAAGGCGCTGCTAGTGGCATGCTCGCTATGGATAGTGGCAGAAGACAAACCATGTCGGCAAAATCTAGCTCAACATGGACCGCGATTCCGCGGGGTGGTTACAAGTCGACGCATACTAAAGATCGCCCCCGCTCCTATATCGACCGAAACTTTCGTCGTAGGATTGAGGGCGACGAATCTAGTGATTCTGATATGGACCTAGCACCGCCGTCTATGCTTCTGGAGGCAAGGACAGCTCGAAAACAACGTGTACTACCCAATCCCCTGCCTAGATCCATGGAATCGGAAGATGAGGTAGTCTATAACGTTAGTTCTGAAGACTCGCAAGGAGCGTCAGCGCCAAGAATACCAACGGCGACAAGGTCAGCGAGGAAGTTACAGTCATTGGGTTCTGACGCGTATTCCGATGAGCTCGATGAGCTCGACGAGGACAATTCTTCTTCATCGGAACGTAATCTGAACTCTGTAGGTCCACAATCAGAAACCGATTCGGACAATGATGAAGGTGCTGGCGGAGATGAAGATATTTCACTCGGAGGGGTCCGTGACCAAACCCTGGACGAGAACACTCCTTCGCCTGCACTTCTAGATGCCATAAAACCCTTTCTTCCTACACTTACTCGACGACACCTGCCGTTTCTCCCGCGAAATCTCCGTAACGGTTTTCAAGCAAGATGCAGGACAGGCGGAATTATGACTGCTCCGATACTAAATGAGCATGTAATACTTCAAGTTATGTATGAAAGCGAAGCTGATAATAGCAGCTTTACAATTACCTTTGACGCTTGGCAATGTCCTATATGTCGACTTTTAGGGATGCTTGAAACAAGGCAGATGCTTGAAAAACATCTAGATTGGGATCATCCTGAAATTCAAGTTATCTGGCTCAAAGTTAAGGACGAAGATATGGTAAGAGATTTGTCCTTTTCACCCCCGGTGCATTTAAAATGATGTTCGGTACTGTATAGTGGCGGTTGATACTTACCTTTCCTGAAAGAATCACGCCAAATCCTGAGGAGGATCAGTTGCTTAGCCGTTTTGCCTACGCTACTCGTATTGGACAAACTACGTCGACAGTGCTAGAAGATCCTGCCAGGGCATCGAGTACCTTTACGTTATCAACCCAGAAAGACGAAGATGATGGTTTTTCTCTTCCTGGTTCCGTAGGTACTTCGCCACCCATCTCTCGCGATCCTACACCGTTTCCCGCGAGACTGAAGTATCGCTCTCCGTCTCCGACACCCCTTTCCTCTATACCCGACACCACCAGAGGGCGATCTATCACAGCCAAAAGTACTAGCGGTGTCCCACAACGACCACGCGATCCGCGTTTTCCTACACCCCCACCTCCTGATGACCCTCTCGGTCCAGCAGCGCGACCGTGGTCACCAAATTTTTTCCCTGCCAAATCCGAAGATGGCTCAATTACGATTCATTACTCTTGCCGCCCAGGCGGTCCGAAACTATACGATCTTCTTGGTACATTACCTATGGATCAATTTGGTGTTCTCTCTTGGGCTGTCTTAGATAGAGAAGCTGAGATTATCGAATGTGATGATATTCGAGATGAGCACAAAGTCATGCATGCTCTTTGGGCGAGGTGGATTATATTGAACAGGTTAGTAAGATCTTCGCCATGGTACTCTATTGCTGTTGACTCACAAGAGGGTTTAGGAAAGTCTTCATTTCTGACTACTTTCTTGGTACAATGGCGTTTGTGAAAGAATATTGGAAGATGATTCACCGTGCTGCAGGTTGGAGCGCACTGCGGTATTGGTTATTGGTGAGTATCCTCGTTGCTCTTTAAGGTAGCGTCCTACTGATTATAAACTTCTGTGAAACAGATGCTTCTTGCGAATAGATATCTGAACGGCTCTGAGGTAGCAAAGGTGCTCCAAAGCTACGAAAAAATGACCGGAATGGACTCTTGGTACGAGTAATGCTAGTTTTCTCTCGACCGGTACAACGCCTAGAGTACTTTAGTCCGATTCACCATTGCGCCGGGCGTAACGTCCAAGGGGGCAGCGCGGAACGTGACTCAATATTGTCACAATCTGTCATGGCCCAAGCGCTCAAGTATAACGATTATTTTGATTATTTTGTACCAGTGTAGATGCGCCTGGCACGGTGGCTAGAGAAGAGCTTCGAGTGGGTAACGTCGAGTTTCCTTATCTTGAGATCCAGCAGGACTGGGATAGGGTACATGCAGAAGCCGTAATACTTTCTGAATCTAAAGTAATTTGGAACTTCTCTACACTTTTTCGGACTACTGAGTCAGCTTTGACGCGTGAGTAAATACTTGAGTGACCTCTCGTCCTCCTTTTGACCGCCATGTTAGGGTTTGGTGAGCAAATAAACCCCGAGTTACTAACATGTTATTAACATGAGCCCTCCCAGGAGCATTGTTCACGCTAGTTATTAACATTTGCTCACAAATCTTGTGAAAAATGATAATAACAAGTGAAAAATACAATTTCTAACATGTGAGAAATAAAATGTGTGTGACAATTAGTTAGAAATGGTGCTTTAGGCAATCTCAGCCAAGTAGTAGGCCAGTTGTCAGTACTTCAGTGCAATAAGCTCTCTGTCAATGGTGATTTATCAGTCAAAAAGTCATAAGTGGTAGCAGATTTTACATGATGGCAGATCTTTTCAGGTAACTGTGCTCGCTAGAAATGCCTTGGGAGGACTGCCCTGTGGCTAAGGCTCCAACCGTACTGTATAGTATACTGTCTATATACGGTTAATACCGTATGTGTAAGCGTATATGTCTAGGCTCTGAGGGTGAATTTAAATATACAGTATTTATACAGCGTATACAGTATATACAAATGACCGGCCCATGAGTAATTTCTGGCTAAGTTTACACCTAAAAAATCACTTATTTGTAACCAAAATTGCCTAAGAGCGACAAGTTTTGGGGCTACATCTTCGGCACTCAAGCTTGCCACCTTCTACCGAGAGGAAAGAATACCTTTCCAACTCCGCTTGAAGAACCTCCCCCGGACAATGTATGCCGGCAGCCCGGGTGCGGAGGGTTCGCCTCCTCTCAGAGTCACAGCAAGCTACTCATTCACTGGGTATACAGTATGTGGGGCAGATACACACCCTGAGTGCCTTCACACTGTAAATGAACTGTTGAGAGTCCAGGGAAATTGTTTTTTAAATCTGATAACGTGATTAGTGTATATTATACATTTAAAACAGTTTATAGATGGTATACAAACTGTATCTGTATATTTACACTCCGGACCCTATACATATATGGTACGGTTGGAGCCTTACCTGTGGCCGTGAGCGTTTTTCCAACTTTTGGTCATGGCATGTCAATGAAGAAAGTCAAAAATCACTCAAATTTCGCCTCAGAGCGCAATATAAAAGCTGAATTTTTCACAATTTCTAACAGGCCTTGGAAGACCCTCGAGTTAGTAACAAGTTATTAACGTGTTAATAACAATGTGAATAAATCGTGTGAGCAAATAACCAATTTTTCGCCAGACCCTACGCCATGTCACACGATGGCTTCACAGCTGCAGACCTAGGACCGAATTCTTTTCCAAGATATCGCGAATATAATTCTGAAGACGCAGAACGACGTTGCTTTTCTCTCTTAGATCCTCCTCAAGATGTCGACATCAAAGATAAAACGGAAGATCAAGATCTCGCATTTCTTCAAAGTCTAGACGCTGGCGCAATGGGTTACGCTGAATGCTTTGGGATCGCTTCATCACACCGTTCTCTTTCTGATGAAGCAGTTCAGCACATGTCTGCAGCTTTTATTCCACCCACAGAAACATCACCAGGTCAACACGCCATCTTTCCCCTGATATCTCCGGCATTCCCGTATCCTCAGCCTGCTTCTGGATCGCTTCCGTGTGCAATGTCTTCATTCAGGCTACCGGTACATGAACAACCAGTGCACAGTCCCGAACTTGTTTATACTTTTGCCGAATCTGCTTCAGATTCGTGTGCTTCGGAACCTCCCACCAAACGCATACGTCAAACCGAACCCGCTCACTCCACCAATGTCAAACCAGAATTTTCGGAATATACATTCACCTTTCCTGATCTCTCTCCGTCTACACCTCCGGTTCGCATGAGTCGTTCCGCCAGGATTCAACATGCTCTCGATGTGCTACGAGCTGGCCGGATCAGCCCTTTTGACCTTTTGACGGAGCTCGTGGATATCTCGTGTACGACACGTACCGCTCATTATCGCTCGAAACTGTACTCTCAGAAGAATCAGAAACTAGAGAAGCTATTGGATATGATTGTAGAAGACCCTTCTGGGAAGGTCAAAGTGGAAGAATGGATTCGTTCACGGAAACTTGGAGAGGTGATTTGCAGCAGTTCTTCTTTGCGATCTTGATTTCTGATGTGATTCATTCTAGACTGCGGGAAGTAGCTCGAGCAGCAGCAAAGAAAACACACCTCTCGTCTCATATCCTCCGGTTCAACAGAACTACTATCGGTTTTCCTGAGCTTCTGGATCTGTTTTGCCCTTCCGTACGCTTTCGACTGCATATGTTCGATTTCAACAGTTTCTTATGGCCCTTCATGGAGGTGCAACTCTTGATAGCCGCACGACTATCGATGCATGACAATCATGATCATACCTTTCACTGAATCCAATAGCGTGTATTTCATGTGTTACTCGTCTTACTGTTCGCGCTTGACACTCGGTCTACCGCATATACCTATCGTTCTCTTGAATGTCAGGCGTCTTGATAATTGAAAGTACCAATGATGGGCCGTACTGAACTATTGCCAAAACCTGGACTAAACCGAACCCCGACAAGCCGCAACTATGACAGGGAAAGTTTGCGAAGTCATGCGTTCAGATTTCAGCTATCTCATCCTGAATGTAGAGACACGATACAATGAATACGAATTAACGAGTGCCTCGAACTCTCAAAGGAGATCAAAAACTGAGAGCCACAATGTAAGTCATGTGATGAGAGTTGAACGGTTCTCGACGCGTCCAGCGTCGAAGTTACAGAGGCATTTATAGCACCACCACTTCGATACTAGTCGCCATGGCCGAATCTACTGGCAAGGTAGCGAAACTTCAGCTTAAGGCACACACAGACAGTCCGGATATTGACGATACATCCTCGCCCACCCTAAGACGCTCTCCGAGAAAGCGTACGGCGTCGTCAATAGTAGTAGAAGACGAATCGATTGAGGACGAAATTCTTGTGGTTACTACTGCTACTAGTAGAACCTCTAGTAAGTCACGATCCTCTGCGGGACCAAGGAGAGAAAACTCGAGCTCTCCGAACAAAAAGCAAAAGAAAACCCGAGGATATATGCCTCCGGAAGCGTACGCTCATCTAAAGCCCTTGCCCGATCGCTTGGTTCCTGAGTTGGATGGTACGTCTTTTTTTAACCCTCCTCCTTCTCTGCACCCTGCTGCAGTGTAATCTTACTGATTGTTTCCAGTGGTCTTTTGTGGGATCAAGTCAGTTCCGGCTCTCTGCTGTGCACTCACTCTAAGACTCACGATCGTGTTCAATCGCATAGTCCCGGGGAGATGTCCGCCAAGATTGGCTTTCACTATGGGAATCCAAGCAATAAGTTTTGGAAGTGCCTCCATAAGTCAGGCTTCACGCCGACCCTTCTTAAGCCTCAAGATGGACCCTCACTTCCTGAGAAATACCGCCTTGGTTTGGTAAAGCTCCGTTTCGTCTCTCACCTTTTTGTCAAGTGGTACTTATTCGTATCTGTAGACTGACCTGGTAGAACGTCCGACTCCAGCGGTAAGTCAACTCGAATACTCTGTATTCACTCGTGGGTCAATATAGCAAGTAGTCAGGTAACTTATCCGATGCGGAGAAAGCAGCTGCGGTACCCAGCTTCCTTCTCAAAATTCATAAAAGTCGACCTCGCATTCTGTGCTTTCAAGGTTTAGAGATCTCAAGGATCGTAATGGCAAAGGCTTGCAAAGTTCCGGCATCTAGTTGCAAGAAGTTACCTCCGGGATTGTTACCTTTCAAATTGGTGCATACAAGTTCGGCTGCCAGTAGCGGAGGTAAGTGATCTCGCAATATTTTCAGCACATCCTTTTTTTCAACTTTGCTCCCTGGCAGTACAAGAAACACTATTCTTTGCTTCACCGAGCCCTTCTGGTCTCAATGCCGGTTACGGGGTCAGTATGCTGTTCTTTTTCTCAACATATCGGCCACTGAATCTGAGAGGCAACTGATTACAGGAAGAACGCATGGTTGAAATCTTCTCTGAGGTGAGGGACCTGCTGAAACAGATTAAGCAAGGAACTTGCGATACTTCAGCGATCAAAGCAATCTCATTACCACCTACTACCTAACTGCAGACTGTTCTGCCCTGCTACACCACCTGCTGTACCTGTACATAATGTAAAACCTGCTACTTGTCATACGCACATACTCCCCATGTGCATTACATACTAAGATGACTATCAGATATGCTTGTGAATACGAGAAAGAAAATGAAATGCCATGCGCTAAATCTACCACAGAAAAATGCTCGATGCTCAGCCAGAACAAATCGTAAACCATAACCATTGTCGAACAACCAGAAGCATCAATTGTTCGGTTCATCTACATAGACACTTAACCATAATTGAGACCCCCACTGGAAGAGGAATCACCAGTAGGCTTCGGACGTAGCATTCCTTGAGGCAGCAAAGGTCTCGCAGGAAGGCCCAGTGGTCGCGGCAAGTTGTTCCTCGGTTGTTGTGGTGGCGGCACCTCCCACCTATCGCCCCGAGGTCCAGGCCCTTGGTGATTATATACCCCACCCGGTCCCGTAGGCGGTCTACGACCGCTCCCGCCGAAATGAGAAGGCGGCGGCCCATGTCCAGGCAGCGGCCCATGTCCAGGCACAGGCCCGGAATGTGAAAAGGCATGGGAACCCATCGCATGAGGAGGAGGAGGGCCGTAGCCTGGGGGAGGCATATTGGGCGGTGGACCTTGATTGTAGTGATGGGGGGGAGGAGGAGGAGGTTTGTAACCATGGTTGTTTCGTCCAAAATTGCGCATGTTGGGAGGAGGAAGGTTTCGGTACTGAGGTTCTTGTCGAGGAGCAGGAGGAACGGCAGGTCGGTGGTTCATTACACGCTGATTACGTCTGTCGAGCTCGTGAGATGCCTCGTATGAAGGAAGCCTAAGAGGATGCGTCAGCTACACCTGCGATCAGAGAAATATGACTCTATGTAACAGACGTTTTAGGGTCTGCTGGTAACGGGTCTGACCAGAAGTAGTCGTGATCTAGCGCTTGTAAAGCCGTTATACGGTCTCTCGGGTTACAAATCAATAGCTTATCCAGCAAGTCAACAGTCTCAGGTCCGACGCTACTGTGCAATCAATGAGAAAAGCGTAAACAAGACAGAAAAAAAATCCCGACGTAGGCTAGCCATATAGCTGAGCGAGTACGCATTTACTGACCTCTCATACATTTGCTTCACTTTCCTTGAATATGTCGCGAACCGCTTGACGCCTTCACAACCAGGCAATGCATCGAAGTTTGGCCACGTATGCTGATTCGGAGTACCACATAGCTGCCATATTTTCTCTAACTGGTCAAGGTCAGAAGTCCCAACCAGAATCGGTCGACGGTTGAACATTTCGCCAAAGACACAGCTAAGATTGATATACAGTCAAGCCAATGTAGAAGAAAGAAATTTGAAACCATACCCAATTCCCCACATATCAACTTCGCCACCGTAATTCCTGGCACCTAATAGCAACTCAGGCGGTCGGTACCACCTTGTGACGACACAGTTTGTATACTTGCGCTCGCTCCTTTCCTTTGAGTCGAAAGCACGAGCCAGGCCAAAGTCCGCGATGCGTAAAGAACCAGTATTGTTAATGAGCAAGTTAGCAGCCTTCATGTCACGGTGTAGAATGTTGTTCTGGAGAAGGATTGATCAGCATCAGAAAATATGAACAGGAGTGGAATTCATACTCGATGCATATACTCTGTACCTTCGAGCAATTGCTTCATGTATAATTTGATATGACTGGGCTGCAGCTTGACTCTCTCATTTTCCAGGAGACCAGCAAGATCGTGATCCATGTAAGGAAAGACCATGTACACCGACATCGGGTCATTCTCATTACCTAGATGAACCATGCAGCAATTGGCAAAGAAGAATGCAGCTAGAACACTCACTGCGCACGATAAACATGTCCAGAATTTCTATGATACACGGATGTTTCAGAGCCTTCAGGATCTTGATTTCACGCAAAGCTGTCACAGGCATCCCCTCTTTCTCATTGTGCATCAGAATACGCTTGAGTGCAACAGCCTTGCCGGTGACCTTCTGAATCGCCTTGTGCACCTCACTAATTTAAGTGAGGTCAGAAAGGTATTGCTTATCTGCCAAATGACATACCCAAATGTTCCCTCTCCCAGCTTCGTAGTAGCTTGATAGTCAGCCTTTATCCCACATCCCTCAAAGACACGCCCGTACGCTTTCTCTTCCTCTTTTCTGGAACGACGCACCACAGGCGGACGCTTGCGCGCAATCTGTATGCGTGATGGAGGTTCTATATGTGGGGGTTCTTTCTGATTATCTTTGGGACCAAGACGCATAGATGGAGGTGAGTGCGTTTCCCTGGGAGCATTTGGTCGGACGATAGGAGAGGGTCTCTGGGGCAACACATTCTTTAGGCGCGTATCAGGTGGGGGAGGGGGAGGGGGAGGAGTATTCGGTGGAGGTGGTACACCATTGGACTCTACTTCACGAGGAGGCGCAGGAGGCGGGGAGGGCAAAGGCAAAGGCAAAGGTGGCGTCCGTGCTCGATCATACGTTTGAGGGGAAAACCTGGAATCTTGTGGCGGTGGTCGTGGTGGAGTCACCGCTCGGTCTTCCCAGCCGCGATTGCCTCTAGACTGAGGGGGGGACGGTGGCCTATAACGGTCATAGCCATTGCCATCAAAGTATTCGCCCCTCCGCGTCCATTCACGTTCATCGCCACGACGATTATTGTACTGGGGCGTTGGTCGATATATACGATCATTCCATGTCGGATACCGGTCATCCTCTTCATCCCTATACCTGTCCCTTCTGTCTCCGTCTCGACTTCTGTCTCGGCCCCGTCTTCTGTGAGAGTCATGATCCCAGTCTCTAGATCTGTCCAAGTCGTGATGCCTGTGGGGAGGACTGAAAGCTTGTTGTGGCCGCGGCGGTAATCGATGTAGAGTGGACGCTGCCGGGGAAAGAGGGGAACGAGAACGCGAGCGCGAGCGCTGCCGGTCATAACGGTATTTCGAAGACGATGAACTTTCACCTGGCTCCCAGTGGTCACCTCCTCTCTGTCCACCTCGATATTTGCTTTTCCGTTTTATATCAGCTTCACGCGGACGTTTGTCATCCTCCGGTGGTCTTTCGTATACACCTGAACCAGGAGACAGTACAGAGCTCGCCAGAGGGGCAATTTTACTCGAATCGTCGGCATTCCCCTTTCTTTTGAAAGGAAAAGCGACTTTCTTTTTCGGTCTTGATGATGGAGAAACGGGTACGGGAGGAAGTTGGCTCTGAGTCTGACTTGAGTGAGATAGAGGTACAGCATCGTCTACTTCGCCCTCTTCTGGGGTCGACGGTGCAGCACGTTTTGAAGGACGCTCAACATCAGGAGTACTTGAAGCTCGTCGTTTGGCAAATGATGAAGGGGAAGAAACCATAGACAGCTTGAGGTCGTGGTCGCTCAAGACCAAGTAACATGGGATTATGTAATCTATATACGGATTTCTCGGAGCATTACTCCAGCTGCGCCCAAACTTCCATATTCGTTTCCTGGCCTCTTCACGTCCTCAATTGGAAACATAGAGGCTGCTTTTTCCAAAGAATTTATGGAACCGCGGTGATAGAAGATTTTACTTGTACAAACACTCACACAAGCTGCCTGAACGAGTATTCGGCGAACATACTGATTCGTCACAGGCCCTGAAGCAGTTCCAAAACCATTGACGCACATCCCCAAGACGACTGGTAGCCATTTCCACCGTGTCTGCGATGAATTAAAATCAGACTTCTCATCTTGAGCCCAAAGGATGAGAAAAATACCCACCCATAATTGAACACGACTGGTATCTTCTTATCCTTCGCACCAGGTCCTACATCCATCATCTCCATTTCCAATCGAAGGCCCCCTTCTCTCCCAGGCCGCAGTCCGACGCATTCCTCAATGACGAGCGAACGCAAGTCCTCTACTGTTGGTTCACGAGCGGCTCGGACCTCAGGCGAGGCAAGCTCTGGGTACATCTCGAGCGCTTCTTTGAGAATGCGCTGTGTAATTTCCGGCCTCGGCTTTGGGTACCTGTTGTTCCATGAACTCTCACATCTCGACCCATGAAAAGTATCACTTTACCAATCGTTCGGATGGAAAGTACCACCAAGGACCACCTAGGAGTATTCAGCAAGTCATTCATGGTGTCGGTGTCTTTCAACGCTCACATCTCCACCGCGCCTCGGAATCACATAGGAAGGATTTCCGTGTGTGGTACTATGGATAGGCATATCCTTGGCCCAAGGTGCTCTTATGAGCACAGTCTGTCCCCGGATGGCATGAACTTTCTTATCCTCAATACCACCGATGAATCTTGCTCCCAACCCAGCGCATACTACCACTGCGTAAGGCGAAGATGTCTTGGCGACATTTGTGAACGACCCCACACCACCCTCCAGAACTTGTTGAATATGTGTGACTGACCCTCGCACAATCCTTCCGCCACTCCCGAGGAAACGGCTCAGTAGGTAGTTGAGATAAATAGGCAGATCGATGGTAACCGTAGTGAACGATACGCCTTCCACGGCTCCTAGTATAAGCTCGTCCTCCTTCAAATACTTGAACTACGTGGTTGCAATACATATCAGTTCTCGTCCGTCAGTAGAAGCCACCTTGAAAGGAAGGAAACGTACATCTGGTAAGTGCTCGCACGGATGGGGCCTTTGAATCTTCTCCACATGGTACGTCCTATCCGTGCATCGGAGGAAACACCCTTGTGCAGGGCTATTCGGACTCGACATCTCCCACATCACGTCGAATGTTTCTCGTTCAGCTCCTGTCAAACACTCGAAATAAGATTCTGGAGATATGATATCAAACTCCCCACCACATACTTTCTAGCTTCTTATCATCCTTACGGGTGATAATCACCTGAGCGCCCTGTTCAATGTTGATGTAAGGTCGCGTCAAACGTTGAACCATCCAATCTTGGACTTGAGAGACTCACAGCCCAAAAACTGGTATACTTTATGGTCTTTGGATCATTTGGAAACGTCTCAGCGACGATCGTTACTCGAAAGTCGCCTTGCTCCTGGATCTTCAGTGCGGTGGTTAAACCGACAACACCTGCAGTCGAAATATGATCAGCGAACCGAGGTAAGATAGGATCTTCCTCACCTGCCCCGAGCACGACAATTTCCTGCCTTTCAGTCTCGAGAGAAGACATAAGTAGACACTAGGCAGATTGAATTGAACTCAGACTCGTATGGAATATGTTATACCGCCTGATGAGATTGACTCATGACTGCCTTCTGACTGCCTTTTACATATCAGCGTGGAACTTGAAGATAAGGTATTCACTATAGTCTATATATAGAAGGAAGGTCAACCTGCCCAATGGCAACAGGTTGAGGCGGCCCGAGCCGACCGAGTCACCGACCATTGGTCGCACGGTGAATCCTCCGAAAAGGCTCGCTCGCCGGGACCTTCATGTCGCGTATCCCAGGCTTGGAAGACGGCTTGCAAGAACTTCTCTCTGGGGGCGACGAATCGCATTGGTTACCATACAAGAATGTCAAGCTCTATACCAACGCTTTTATCGTGCAAAAAGGAAAGGTATCAGTAACGTTTACAGTGGCACCAGGAGCGCGTCGACTTACATACGTTACAGATTCTGCTAGGCCTGAAGAAACGAGGTTTTGGGATCAATAAGTACTGTGATTGAGACCTTTACTGTCTATCGTGACTTAAGATTCATGATAATGGTAGGTACAACGGTTTCGGTAAGTATTACACGGCTTTCTTGCGCACGGAAGCGTGAAAGCTGATTTGACCACCTCACTATCCTCAGGGGGTAAAGTGGAACTTCATGAGCCCTCCATTGATGCTGCTGTCAGAGAGCTGAAGGTTAGAAGGTTTCTTTGTCCGTTTGGTAGCTCACTGACAATAAAGCAATTTCATATTCATAGGAAGAAGCGGGCATCGAAGCACCGCTCAGACACGTCGGAGTACTCTTTTTCCTAACAGAAGACACCGAGACGGCTTTCCATATCGACATATATCAAGCAAAGGACTTCACCGGATCTATCACCGAGTAAGTGACGATTGTAAGCCTTACCATATCCCCTCTTTCTAACTAGAGTACCAATTTGCCTTCACAGATCCGACGAAATGCGACCAGAGTGGTTCAGCACAGAGATCTCCCAGAACTGTAGCTCTGACAGCACAGACCCTTCGAAATTACCTCCCATTCCGTATGATCAGATGTGGGAAACAGATCGATACTGGATACCTCTACTCTTGTCAGAATCGATACCGTTTTATGGACGTGCGGACTTCAAGATGCAAAATGGCAAGTTGTTGCCTAGTAGGTGGTGGTTTGGAGGTCGCTAAGAGGGAGAAACCAAGTTGCATTTGACGGTTTTAGGTTTGGATTCAGGACCCAGGTGTACTGCCTTGTACTATAGACTGATTTGCTTCTCAAAGCATACTTGATATACAGCGCCCTTCGCATCTATCTACAAGATAATATTCTTCTTTACACTCTGAATGAAAGTCAATCAGATCCGATCGGGTCGTTGGGAGCTATATAAGGCAAGGGCAAAGCTGTACTGAGCAAGTACCAAGTACAACTGCGCTTGTTGAACGCAACGTTGAGCATTGACTATGGGTTTCTCGCAAGCGAGTTCAACGCAGTGGTGCAAGCTAAGAACGTTGAATCATATAGTAGAATTGCTAGGGATTCCGGGTGGCAAAAGCGCAGGCTGGCAGCCAGTGCGTACCATTCAAACGCACATCGACAAAGTCCTTATATGCGTTTAAATTAGCCTCGGTCTCCGTATTCAACTTAATGTAAGGATTCGCGACGGAGCTGTTGAAACCATCAACAGAATCTTTGCAAGTCGATAAGGACATAAGCGTTTCTTCATAAAGTCATATATGTGAGAATGCAGATCAGAGGTGCGTGTGTGCAGGTAGTTGCAGAAAGGTGTTCCTAAGACGGCATAGAAAGCACCAATATTAGTGGTGAGTGTCGCCACTGTCTGTTGGAGCTACAAGAGCTCCTAGTACGGTATTCATTGCGGGATGACCATCTGCGCACCAGATCTCAATACCCTGCGAGTCTTTCATCTTGGGCCGTTGTAAGATCAAGAGGTGAGACAGGGTACTCAATTTCGGAATAGACAAAGGAGAAGTCGAGTCGTAGTCGCATGGCCATTGAGCAAGGTGGATGAAATTAGGGTTGTATCGCCAGAGCTAGAGTCAAAGCCACAGAGCAATCTTCCAAGATTTGATGCATTGTTATGCCCTGGACCAAGGAACTCGTCGACTGCTCGCACATGTCGAGCTGCTTTTGGTCACTCCTGGAGATCAAGCTCAAGTTTCCAAGTCGAAAGGGAGGGTACCGCTTACCATCCTGTAGCCTACGTAATGTCATACAGGACTGAAAAATACTGTCATATTTCATCTCAATAACCGACCCCCATGGATTTTCTTTTGCTTTCCAACTTTCCGTCAAGAGATTTCCTTCGGCCTGGCCACGCACCTAAACCGGGAGTTAACATATTCAGTGGCAAGTATGGTATCAGGAAAGCAAAGATAAATGCTTGGTCAAAATTTGCGCCGATGAACAGTTTCAGCTCAGTTTCAGCTGGTGTCTCTCGTCTTTCCCGCTTTCATGCAAAGGAAAAGGGAGAAATGAATCAGACTCCCACGGTACACCTCTAATCACTTCCACTCATTCGTCTTCTGTTCGCCTTCGTTACATAAATGAGTTGGCTGACCTATGGACTTTCTATCTTTACGTTCTTCACCGTAATAATTCTCTACATTCGTCTCAACGACCGAGCTTTATCGAGTATTCCAAGTCGCGCTCTCACATTCTCGCCCACACGATGTACACCTGAAGACGTTCTGGCTACGGATCAACGTTTACGGTTGCAGTCTCCCATTACTATTGACCACCAGATACCTCCGAAAACTGGAAGGAGATATATTGTAGTTGGCGGAGTGAGTGTCAACAATTTGTCCTTCGCATGTCTGGAATTGATCATGGACAGGCAGGCTTTCTGGGTGGGTGGGTCGTTGTTCTCTTACTCCGACGTGGAGAAGATCCAAAGAATATACGAGTACTCGATATCCGTCTTCCAACGCGCCATGATCTTAAACATGGTATAGGGAAAGACGTTGAGTACATGAAAGTCGATATGTCTGATGCCCAGGCCGTTCAGAAAGCTTTCGACGCTCCATGGTCAAGCAAATCGACCGCTCCTATTACTGTGTTTCATACTGCTGCAAACATCCGATTTTACGAGCGACATTTCTCACTCGTTAACAACTCTACCAACGTCAATGTTGTTGGTACACAAAACGTCCTTAATTCTGCACGTTCTATAGGAGCTTCGACCATGGTCTACACTTCTTCTGGATCAGTCGGGGTGCGAAGCACTCGCTTCTTTCTCTGGCCATGGCAAAAAGAGCCAGAATACTTCGTCCAACTCATAAACGACGATGACAACCTCCTCCCAAAACGACACGAGCATTTCTTTTCAAACTACGCATACAGCAAATTCCAAGCGGAGAAACTCGTACGTGAGGCGGACAAGACACCTTCAGGTGCGGACGTGCTTCGTACAGGATGTATACGGCCTGGGAATGGTGTTTTTGGTCCAGGTGGGGATATGTTATGTGGAGCTTACCTCGTCCGTCAGACGAACCCTACATGGATATCCAATATCGTTTCGCATTTTGTATATGTCGAAAATTGTGCCCTTGCGCATCTCTGCTATGAGCGGAGGCTCATTGATCTAGCCGAAGGAAGCAAAAACCCCGATATTGGTGGTCAAGCTTTCACCATTGCGGACCCCGGCCCACCGCCCACCTATGGCGACGTGTATACCACCCTCGAGACACTTTCGAAAGGGGAAACCTTCTTCCCTGAGCTATCACCTACTGCCATGCTTATCGTTGCATACATCATAGAGTTTTACTACCTCACCCGCCAATTTCTCATCTCCTCTGGCTTTCCGCTTGCTAAACTGATACCTCCCGTAAACGGCGACCTTGTCAATCTACAGCCTTCATTGTACAACCTGACTATGGTGCATCTTATATTCGACGACTCACGGTCCCGCTTAGAACCAAAGAAAGGTGGATTGGGATACAAGGGCTCGTGGACGACGTTGGAGGGGTTACACAAAACGTACGAGGAGCATAAGAAAGGTATCAACCGCTCGGAACAGAGATCCGATGTTGCTGGCGTCAGCTTTGGATTTGGATTGGTTAGAGCTCAGCGGGGAGTAGGTAAAATGGGCGAAAAGATTGAAAAGGAGATTGGGCTTGACCCTGTTCAAGCTTTGGGCTCCCCTCATGAGGCCCCTCTTGCAGTCGGAATAATTGATACTTGATTATGTGGGCTTATAATATTACCAAGAGTCGTGAGTTCGTGTTCGCTTTGCAAATAGATGTAGTCTACTTATCAGCATATAGCACTGTAATTGGATAAATACCACATCATAAATTACAACAGTTAAGGCGAGGATACTATAGTCGAAGTGACTCTTGCAGCTGCTGCTCACACCTTCGCAAGTACATCAGCACGCCTTACTCTGGACGCTCTCGAAGAGCCATATGCCAGAACGAGACCTCGAAGTCACCTAGGCTTCGTCCTCAATGGACCAAGTCACAACCAATACCACCGGGATATCTGGTTTGCATACCGTTGAAGAAACCCGCGATGCGAATTCCCCTTGAGCAGAATGAAGCTCACCCTCCACGCGTTCGCGATCGCGACCCAGATCGCTGAATTATCCCTCGACCAGGTTCAAACGGCCGCGCACGGCTGGAGAGCGTAGATCCAGTAGTCGTCGTCGGTGCTGGCGCAAATGCTACACCAGGTGAGGGCGAGGATGAAGTCGAGCTTGCTAATGACTCGGATGAATCCACCGTCATCCCTGGCGTACTAGGAATCGAGTTCACAGCGTTTCCGTTACCTGGAGAGCTACCACCGGGGATGCCGGCGTTGGCTTTCAAAGAATGCCGATGAGGATTTGTTAAGATGGTTGTAGGAGAACTGTGCTGGTTTTGATGGCGGAGGTGATGAGGGTGCGAGTGATTATGGTGATGAGAATGATAGTGATTGTGATGGGTGTGGTGGTTGTTGGCGAGAGGGAGGGAAGAAGAGCGCTGGTTGTTGTGGTTGGTCCCGTGGGTTTGATGGTGCATATGGGCTTGTCGAGGTGAGCTTGTCGGCGTCCATCCATTGGTCGGATGAGGAGGCGTATTCGAAGAGATAGAGTTATTGTTTCGCGAAATGGGTGCAGGATTAGAGACCGCGCCGGAGACTGGACGAGATATTGTTCCAGTGGCAAATGTTCGAGTGCTGTCTTGATCGGCCGACAGAGTACCTGGCTCTGTAGACCACGTCGAACTCGTATAACGTGACAAGTTGTGAGGATAAGTGACTCCAGCGGTCGTGAAAGCATCCTCTTCCTTCTCCAACATCTCGATCTCTTTCTCAACACTTTCCAGCTGTTCCTCTAAATCCTTCACCACCGTCCCTTGGAGTTTCTCCTTCTTAGCCTCGAGCTTTTCCATTTGCTTCCCCAACGTATTCAGCTCAGATCTCATCGCCTCGATGCGTTTTCTCTCTTTCTCTTCTTCCTTTTCTTTCTCCTGCCTCACTTTCTCCGCCTCTTCTTGAGTTTTTGTACACTCTGCCTCCCGCTCGCGTCTCTTCTCCTTCAGCGCCGGTAATTCGGTCTCGACTTTAACCACAGTAGCTTCCATGTCTTTAGTCGCGATCTGCGCGCGCTTGACTGCCTCCTGCAGAGCAAGCACCTTTTGCTTTGCACGCTGCTCTGAAGTCGCATATCGCTCCGAGGCACGCTTAAGCACATCAATCTCCGTGCGCAACGCAGCATCGGCTTTCTGAGCATCACGGCGGGAAGACTTGATAGTGGAGGTCAAGGAAACTTGCTCCGAGTTCAGAAGAGAGAGTGTATGTTGTAGTTGGGTAAGACGATCTTCGAGCGTGAGGGGAGCAAAGCCAAAACCGGTCGATGGCACCTGGGACTGCCCTCCGGAGCCATTAGGAGGAGTGCTGGGACCTGCAGATGTAGAAGGTGCAGTATCATCGGTGGCGGAGCTGGATGGCGCGAGGGTATTTGAAGAGTCAAGATCAAGACCGTTGGACGTATCGTTGTGCTCGGAATCTGCAGACAAACTCAGTATTATTAGAATAAAGGAATCAATTTTTACACGTACTCTCCGTAGTGACCTGTCGTCTCATACTGTTTGTCTGTCCACCCTGCACTAGCTCGAGGTCAATCTCATATTGACGTCCCGGCATGAGCCCATACACGATGATGACTGCCTCATCCACCTTGTCATCTATCCGTATAAACACTCTCCTCCAAGACGATCCGTCTACTTCAACAGATAATCCGCCAGCCAAAGCGCTGGATACTACAGAAGGTAGTTTCTTAGCTTCGGATTCCGAGTTACTGGCATCTTCATCATCGACACCATCGTCATCACCGTGTATATCCTCGGAAGAGATGCCAAGCGCGGCCAAGGAGAGCTCTGATTCCATCTTTGGGTCAGAGACGGCTGCAGATAGTATGAAAGTGACCGAAACGGATGTTATTTCGCGAACCGAGAGAGAAAGAGGTGGAATCCATGGCCTGATGGAAGACCAGCCAGATTGGCTGATGGATTCCATATTGAAAGCTATTTTTTGTGGGCAGATGAAGTCGTGATATCGTTCGTTAAAGTCGTGAAACTGGGTGAAGTCGTGAAGTACACGCGTAAGAGTCAGAGGTGAATTCGTTAACCCTAACCTATGAGTGGAGGACTGCGTACGTAAACCTAAGCGCCTATGTCAGGTACTTGTACTTAACCATCGGACGGTACCGGTCGCCGCAGAAATGGCTCATCTTGAATACAAACTACTATCTTCTATCGAATATATCAAAAGCGAGCACGTAGGCTGCTCCCTTCAAAGTCAGGCTTCACAACTATCTTCACAGCTTCTCTACTGCTCAGCTTATCCAGCGCCTTCTGGAACTCTTTGACTGGAAACACATCGGTCACCTGGAAATGTACTACAGTTATTTTTACGTTCAATTTCTGTGGGTAAGGCAACTCACCATCCCCTTGACATTGACCTTTCCACCGTCCAGATATGCAATAGCCCGAGGGAAGCAGTTTGTTTGCGCAAAAGACCCGACGATCTTGGTAGAAGACCCCATTCAATATTCGACATGGAGTCGTTGCGTGGAAGTTCACGTACCCTGATCTCATCTCCAAATATCTTCGAAGGTGCCCAATGCACAAGGGCACTATTTGCGTAAACCCCGTACACCATCAACGTACCGCCCCGCCGGACGTAGTGGATTGCTTGGTTGGCTATTTTCTCAGATCCGGTAGCTTCAACCTGACAGGTAATGGTTATCTTGGCGCTCGTAACGGATTGTTGAGTCTAAAGTTAGACTTACTACAGCGTCGAATCCATACGGATAGTCTCTCTTGATCTGTTCCCACTGTGCTTCCGGGTTCACTCGATCGAGCTCAATGTACTCGTCCGCCGCTTCCAGTTGACGAGCGACACGGGTTTTAATTCCTTTATTGGCGGCAATCACGACTTTCGCAGCACCGTTTATTTTCAAGAGCTGCGCAAGGATCAAACCTATCCAGCATGTCACCGCATGCTGCTCAAGACTCAACAAATTCCACTTGCCTGTTGGTCCAGAACCAATAATCAATGCTTCCGCTCCGACAGGAAGAGCAAGCATATCTGCACCATGCACGGCACATGCAGCTGGTTCGACGAGGGTTGCTTCTTCATCGGTGAGGTTGCGGATCTTGTGTACCTTCTTGCTATTACTAGAGAGAATAACAGAAAGTTTGATATCAATGTCGCCGAAACTCACGCAGTGGTGTATTCAGCAAATCCTCCCCCGCAGGTCACACCCAAGCTCTGGAAGTTCTCACAGAGAAGCGCTTTGCCTCGGCGGCAGTAGAAGCAGTTTTCGCACTATTGTTCAATGCGGTGGCCATGGTATCATAACGAACAAGAACAGCGTGCATCCATACCGTTATACCTGGATCAACGACACAACGGTCACCTACTACCAGGCCTGCGACGTTCTTGCCGAACTCTGCGACAGTACCAACAATCTCGTGTCCCGGAATGAGCTATCGAGACGCCATGACGAGAGTTTTAGAGTACTGCAACGTCTTCCGAATCGGACGTACCGGAAATTGTGTAATGAATTCCCCTTCATGGAAATTGAAATTCTCATTTCTAGAACCATTGTCATGACGGAATAGACTCCTTACCCTCGCTGATATGTTGATCAGTGCCGCATATACCACAGGCAGAAACTGCGACAGATATCAGATACATCGTGATGGTGTAGATCGCATGAACCGATAAGGAGGAGCGGCGATATAATGTAAAAGCCAGTTAATCTCAGGACCTTCGCATTCAAGTCAAGGTACTCACCCTTGATCAACACCTCATTATCTCCTATCTGAGGAATAGGCTGGTGGACAATTTCGAAGTTACGAGGCTATAAGATACCGTGGCATGTAACGGTGTCCAGTCGACTCTGGTCAATTACAATCTCTTGCTCCGAAAACAGTTTGGACACTCACTTCGTAGTAGTACACAGCTTCCATGTATATAGCTTCGAGATGGTGAAGGATAGTAGGTAGAAGGTGAGGAATGCATGTTTCCAATGAGCTCCGGAGTATTATATTTGCAGTATGTCCCCGGGCTCGGACCGGGAGAGAACATAACTTCGACGGATCCTGCGTCGTTCGGTCTGCATAATCAAAAGACAACTTGCGACTTACTCTAACATAATAATGAATAACTCATTGATAATGAAGAAACATAACTCAGTACTACTTAGTAGTGGATTCCCGCGGTGGTCGAATTGGAATGATATCCGCTGTCAGCCGTCGGACGCGTATCGGAACTTGAATGTTTCTTTTTCTCTTACCCTCAAGTATACCGACTGATCATTCACGTCCTGACAAGAACGAACTTTTGGAGGGTGCTCCTGATACGAAAATATCTGAGCCAAAGGGAAGGTCGTGTGGTCACGTACAGCATGGAACAACGGAACATCCAAGGCGAACTTACTATGTTCAAAATGATTGGACCAAGGCTGCTGCTAGCTCAGGAGATCCAACATGATGAGTCTCAGAGGCAGGCACTCGTCTTCTCCTACTAGTCTGTTCAAGAGGAGCATGTTTTCTCTAGCTTCTCACAAGCGCTTTGAAGCAGTCCCGGTAAGCCATGCCGTTTCTTGTTCTATATCTAATCCCTTTTCCATCTGCTCAACAAGAAGTCGTCCAGATCTTCCCACATCACACAAAGTTCGAGAGTCAGGAATGAATGCAGTAGCGCCTGCGAAGCACTTTGGCCCCGTAACTCTGGGAAGTAACTTCTCCCAAAAGTCTAGTTCTGTTCTGCCCTGTTGTACCCTGTGAAACAAATCAGCGACGTAGCGCTCAGATATGACTTCTGGTACAGTAACAAGTTATATAATTCATCGTTGTTATCGGCTTGCGTACGAGATGATATAAATATGCGTATTTCAACAGGTCGGGGCAAGTCCTCAAGCCATCTCCCTCTTTTGGTGCTGAGCTCGTGCCCAAAAACACATTCGACAATGTCTGCAAATGGTAGGATAAAGGAGAACAGGTCTCTCGATACAACACTAGCGTCTGCGAAGTCTGTATTGGGTTCAACGCCTGTTCAAAGGCCTGGAAAGGAGAACCAGAGTGAGTCAGTCTACCTTGTTTTCTTAGTGATTTTGCTGAATGAGAGTGTGATGCATGCGCACCAATATCGTCTATATCAGCGGCTGGATCCTTGAAGGTGCGCGCTGCCGCGCTCGAAGACAGATGCAAAGCTGTCAATAAGATGCTCGACGAAATAGCTTCCCTACATCCAGCCATCTCTGGTGCGTCTCGAACTCGATTCCATTCGTATTTGGTGACTTACTGCCTCGTTAGTCGCTGGATTAGCTTTCAAAACTGCTGTAACACTTGTGGTGACTTATCGGGAGAACGAATTCAAATCCCTAATTCTTGTGAAAGAGATGGAAGATACTATGAGTGTCTTAGAAATGTGTGTAACTCCTCACCGCAAATTCATCACTGATGCTTCATGCAGAACTGTCTCCTGCACAGCCTTCGCGACCTCGATCCTGAGGCTTCTGACAAAATTCGGATTAACGAACGTTTTATCGATAGAATGAAGGCGGTTGCGGAGGATATCAAAGATTGTGTACACGTGTGTGAATTGTATCGCAAGCAAACCGTTGTCGGTGTGTATCTCGCAGTTCAAGTTGCATAATCACACTCATATTCACATTAGGGCGGACATTGAGAGTTTTATATTGGGAGGAGGTATTTACAAGCTGGGTTCGAAAATTCGCCATACACAGGACTGATATTCATCAAGACGTGAGCTTGCATGGGGCAATTGATGCCCATATGAATGGAAAAAAGCTGGATACTGTGGCCGAAAATGTGCAACTATTATCAGAGAGGATGGCCCAATTGTTTGAATTGTGGGCATCGCCGAAAGAACAAGGAATCCGTCGATTTGTCGAGACAAACAAGGGTACAGACCAACAGGCATTTCATGCTATTCTGAAGGATGACGACCTTATGCGGAAGCTTGTCGAACTATATGAAGATGCTCCTAAGGGGAGAAAGGCCGATCAGTCGAAACTTGTGGCGGACATTCGGAAAGAGGCAAAAGAAAAGCTGGAGGATTTGTTAAAGGAAACAAAAGACATGTTCAATGTAACATTCGAGCAACAGAAGGCGCAAATTGAGCACGGACTAGAACAAATGACTACGAGAGTAATCAGTGCAATGCGTGGTCGGTGGCACGAAATGATTCAAGATAAAGTAAGCTTCTCTTTCTCAAATGTTGTATCCTCATTGGCTGATGACATGAGGCAGGGTACTTCAATATGTCTGGGAAGAGAACGTGAGCTGTTCATACTTTGAGTATTGAAGCAGCGTTGATGATGATTATATGTAGAGATGGCAATGCAGTGTCAAAGCCCGTCATCTTGTAATGGCCCTCCGAGATCACTTCCTAGAGACCTACGCCTCTTTGGAAGAGCGTAGTGAAATGGGTGATAGGTCAAAGTCTCAAATCGAGCCTTCTCAGGAAATCATAGAAGATAAGAGCATGCAGACGAGCAGTACTAGTAACCCTCCACCATCTCTGGACCCCGCTGATCGTTGGGCCCTGAAGTACATCACCATCCATCGCATTCAGCCACTTATCGAAGCTTTTGATGATGATGCATCTGGATTTGTTACTGTCATCGAGGCTGCAACTTTCTGTTCTTCCAAACTGCCAGAATGGAGGTGGGTGAATGCTTGATCATGTCTAGCTCATAGACTCAAACCTCATTATAGTCTAGCTCATCGTATTGCCTACAGTACTATTGGTACGTGGATTGCGTTAAAGAGGTGGTATTGAAGCTTATGATATGATCACAGGCTTCGAAATGACCCTTCGATATTACTTCATCCGCATCACCCAGGTCATCCATAACATATCGCTCCTACGGGACTCAATACCACCTCATAATAGGGTGGCTGTCTCCTGTGTCGACACAATCGAGTGGAGCATGACCATTGATCGAATATTATCTGGATTGTATGATTATCTTTTCGTTAACAACTATGGTCGAGGAGACTGGGATGGAGAGCTGTGGGAGACCAAGTTTCAAGCCTTTGTACAGGATGAAGAAATAGCCATGGAGAAGACACTCTCATCTCGGAAATACAGTATTGCCACACCTTCCGACCTAGATCTGGTCATTGGCAAGCATCAATTAGAAAGAGTTCGTAACCTTTGTGATGTTCATATGCATCAACTAACCCGCTTTGCAGAGGGTTCTGCCATTGATATACCTGCTTTTTCATCGTACCTTTCAACTCGTAAATCTGTGTTTGTGTGATATGGCTCTACATCACGATGAATTGACGGTATTAATGGATTCATTCGAGCAAATCAAGACAAGAGTGGATAGGCGTGTACGCACCCTCAAAGGTAAATTTACTCATGTATGAATCTTTCTCTTTCAAACACTATCAATGCAGCTGTCGATAGCCTTCAAGACCGCATTCAAGGCCTTCAGCTGAGCAAATTCTGCTATGGAATGTATGGATGATTATTTTTATAATCCTTACAAATGGGAGTGCGCTAAAACTTTGAATGTGCAGTATTGTTATTTCATTCATCCAGACATAATCGATGAACAAGAGGGAATGGCTGCTTATTATCGAAAGTTTGCTGTCACCAACTTCCACTTTCCGGACTATATCCCCCTTCCAAATCTATCGGAGGAGTATGAGGAGGCGAAAGTGAAGGCCTCGCTGAAATACCCGCTCCTGCCATACCAGAGCTTACTGGATGTATCAGGCTATGATTTCCTGGATAGCTCTGTCAGCCGACCTATCAGTGAAGCCACACGACCAATTTCAGAACAGGAAGATGTATTGGTTGGCCAGTGGCATGGATTTTTCTTGGACGAGTTCGACGATCCCCGAGGTGGTCTTTCGAGATTAAACATAACCTCCGTCACAGAAGACGGTTATGTCAATGGATTTGGTTCATATGTCTCATCCGAAACCACTTATCGTGGGATCTACGTTGCACCTCGCCTGTTCCTCCTTAAGGAGAACATTACAGGCGATCCTATGGTCAGATTATACAGCGCGACATTAGATGTCGAGTCCGAAGAAATCACAGGGGATTGGGGACCGGCTCATACCACCGATATGAACGAGCTTGCCAAGGATGCACCAGAAAAGTGGTCGAAATGGGGTACCTTCAGGCTGAAGCGGCGACCGCCATTCTATTTCTTGCTTCGACCAACAGAGGAGAAATTCGTGGAGAATAAAGCACGGGCTCTGTGGAAGTACGCACTCGACGTTGTATACCAGGACGTTTGCGCGAGATTATTCACGTGGTCGTTCCTCAAAAGAAGGCGCGATCGGCGACAGCAGTATCTCAGCCTCTATACCAAACAGGAGAATCTATGGTTGACCTGGGATGAATTCGAGCAACTTCAAGCCCTTGAACAGACTATTATGCCAGAAGACCTTCGCTTCTATCGGTCCCTCTCCGCCAGAAGACAACAGTGGATACACCGGTATGCGTAATAGTACCCTCTCTTGTTCTCTTTTATTAATATATCATCCAGTGACGTGGAGTGCGACTCATGTTCTGGCCCTATATTGGGTGCTCGCCATATTTGCTTGGAATGTATGGCCGGTGCACTCGTGAACCTCTTCGATCTATGCCATGACTGTCATGAAAACCCTAGACCATCGCCAGAGAGAAAGGTTTGTCATCTCTCGTCCCATAAGCAACTACAAACGCGCAGGATAGTAGCAACTCGGGATGAGTTCAAAGTCAGGTCCGAGGCCATGCAAGCTGCTACAGAGGCAGAAAAATTCCTACTGGAATCGAATGAGGCTCTCCTTGCAATTGACAATGGCATTCAGGAAAGCACTTCGATTGAGGTACAAGAATCCACTATCACAGAGTCTATGCTAAAGCGTCCGTGTTGTATCAAATGCGGCAACACAGTGTCTCGCCCTTGTTGGTACTGTGTCAATTGCAAAGGTGAGCTCTTGAATATTCCGTACGTCATAAAGCTTCATTGTTGACTTACCCGTGTCTAGACCATCATGTGTTCGTTTGTCCTGGGTGTAATTCTATGCAAGACCGCGAACCTTGGCACGATGTGTCTTTCTATCGCTCACCTGAAACCGATGAAGAAGCCGACGGTGATACTTGCCATGCATGGATACACACCCTTGTCCTACTCCCAGTACCTGTCGACTGTTCCGCTGCGCTCGCTACAGAGCAGAGCCTTGCTGCGCTCACTACAAAGAAGAGCCTCGCTGAGCAAAGGCTCGCTGCACTCGAGGACAAGATCGTTCAACAGGCTACTTTGCTCCATGATGTTAGGGACATGCTTGTCAAAGTTCTGCGCGGCAAAGATGTTGACGTGAACAGGATTTCCGAAATCATGGACGCGGACGAGACGATTTGACGTGCTGTACTTGCTAGGATATGCACACGAGTCAATTGGAGTGGTGCCACTGAACGAGAAATAAAGGCAGTCATAGTAAATCTTTACTTTGACACCTATTTGTAGGAATTCCACTTTTGATACAGATGTATGTAAACGTGAATGAGATGTGGAAAAACGACAACATGAGTTCTCTACATGTTCGCAGCCAGCACTCGGCCGAACATTGTTCTCATCGTCCGAAATATCATTTTATTATGTACTGTACAGTGTATAGTGAAGTGCTGAGTTGACCCGTGATCGGCATAATTTTAAATTCCCAGCAGCTGACTCGAACGAATTCGATGAAACCGATTTTACCTTTCCTTCTCAGAAAATGGCGGATGAGAGGCTCGTCAGAGTCGTCTCAAGGCTCCAGAACTTACCTTCCATTGCGTTGCCGACTGATTATCCACGACTTTCTGGCACAAACAAACTTGTCGAGGCTGCTCATGCAGCTGATCTCTCTGAGCAGACTTCGCTGAGTCTGCTCAAACTTGCTTTGTATACCGAGGATGAAGACATTGAAGATGATGCCCAAAATGATCAAAACAATAGGCCGTCCGCTTTTCATCTTCTTCTGGCGGCGTTCACTGTTCTTCTACATCGATACACAGGAGACACTGACATTGTTATTGGATCGTCTTCCGCATCTGCGAGGGACCCTTTGGTGCTGAGAATATCAGTTGATCCAACCGATCCTTACTGGGCGATCGTCAGGAGGGTTCAGCAAGTCGAAAAAGAGGCAGAAGCAGACGCTGTGCCTTTTGAGCTTCTAACAAACGCTCTCAATCGAACTAGAGATGAGCCATTGGAGGGTCCGATCTTTAGAGTTCGTTTCTTCGACGAGACTCATGATTCTATGGGAGACTTCATTCGTTCCACTAGTCTTACCTCTGACCTTACGGTATTCGTTACGAGACCACCTTCATCCACTCGTGAATCCATCGCGCCTCACATCTCTTTGCGCATCCTGTACAATTCCCTCTACTTCACGTCTGCTCGCATCACTTCCATTGTTGATCAGCTAAACGTACTCTTACGCAAAGTTGCAAGCAATCCCCTAGCTCCTGTAGGTTCTGTACCTCTGCTGACTGCCGGGCAGAAGAAGACGCTACCAAATCCGACTGCTGACCTCAACTGGTGTGATTGGAAAGGTGCTATCACAGACATCTTTTCGCGCAATGCGCGTCAGTGGCCCGACCGGCCTTGTATCGTTCAAAGTTTTCCGGCTGCATCGCTATCAGAACCTCAGGAGAAACTGGTGTACACGTATGGTGTCATCTGGCGCGCGTCGAACGTTCTCGCACATCATCTCCTTCAAGGAGGCATACAGCGGGAGGAGGTTGTCATGGTCTACGCTCACAGGAGTGTCGACCTCGTTGTGGCTGTTATGGCCGTTCTAAAAGCAGGAGCGACATTCTCTGTCATTGGTGAGCACACAAGTTCTCTCATTGTTTTTGCTATACTAACCGTCACTTAGACCCTGCATATCCTCCTTCGCGGCAGATAATCTATCTTCGGGTGGCTCAACCTCGTGGTCTCATCGTTCTTCAGGGAGCAGGAAAAATAAACCCTTCGGTTCGGGAATTCCTGACTACGGATCTCAAAATTCGTGTTGAGGTACCCGCCGTAAGGGTCTTGCCATCGGGCGAAATATTCGGGGGTTCCGCGGACGGCGCTGGTGTTAACGCTCTTGCGTCACACGCTCACCTAGGAGAGACCGACCCAAACGTGGTTCTGGGACCGGATAGTGTTGGCACGCTTTCATTTACAAGTGGCAGTACTGGTATACCCAAAGGTGTGAAGGGCAGACATTACAGTTTGACTCACTTCTTTCCTTGGATGGGTCAACGTTTCGGGCTTGATGAAACCTCCAAGTTCACGATGCTTAGCGGTATCGCTCACGATCCAATTCAACGAGATAGTACGTGTTTTCTTTCATCGTACGCAATTTCGTAATGAAATTTTGACTCTCGTTCTTTCTTTAAGTGTTTACTCCCCTCTTTTTCGGCGCTCAATTGCACGTCCCGACGGCAGATGATATTGGTACTCCGGGACGACTGGCAGAATGGATGGCTGACAGTGAAGTGACCATCACTCATCTCACACCTGCTATGGGACAGCTTCTCTCTGCCCAAGCCACACGTCAAATCCCCTCCCTTCGTAACGCATTCTTTGTCGGTGACGTGCTCACCAAACGTGACTGCCACCGCCTACAATCCCTGGCCGCCAATGTTCGTATCATCAACATGTACGGTACTACGGAGACCCAACGCGCCGTTTCGTACTTCGCCCTTCCGCCTGTCTCCGAAGACCCGACATTCCTGGTGACTCAAAAGGATATCATGCCCGCCGGTGAAGGAATGGTCGATGTCCAATTGCTGGTCGTGAACAGGAACGACAGGAACGTACCGTGTGCGGTGGGCGAAGTCGGGGAGATTTATGTCCGTTCAGGGGGTTTGGCGGAGGGATATCTCGATCCTGAGGCATCAAAGGAGAAATTTGTCGAAAACTGGTTCCAGGAACCCGGGGCACCAGCTAGGAAGGATACTATTCGTAACCCGGTGAATGGGACTTTACCTGGTCCTGAGGCGAGATACTGGAAGGGCATTAGGGATCGGATGTATCGCTCTGGTGACCTCGGTCGTTATCTTCCTGATGGTATTGTGGAGTGTACTGGACGAGCGGATGATCAAGTGAAGATCCGAGGCTTTAGGATTGAACTTGGGGAGATTGACACGCATCTGAGTCAACATCCACTTATTAGGGAGAACGTTACGTTGGTGAGGAGAGATAAAGATGAGGAGAAGATTCTTGTGAGCTATTTCGTGCCGCTCGAGGGGCCGGATTTGGATGGGTTTGCCAGTGATGTCGGTATAGAGGATGATGCTGCAGGAAAAGGTGTTGTGAAGGGCATCAAGAAATACAGAAGGTTGATTAAGGATATCAGGGAGCATTTGAAAAAGAAGCTTCCCAGTTATAGTGTCCCAACGCGTATGTTTTATCGTCCTTGCTTTTCTCGATAACTGATCCACTTCCATGCACCACATCAGTGTTCGTGCCGTTACAACGAATGCCTCTGAATCCCAATGGAAAAATCGACAAGCCTGCTCTACCTTTCCCGGATACGGCTCAAGCACTTGGCACCACACCTCCCTCGACACAAAAAGCAAACACAACAGAAGACACTATGCGCAGCATCTGGTCCGGTATCCTCCCAAATGCTCCTCAACCTATCCCGCTGGACGAAAGCTTTTTCGACCTCGGTGGTCACTCTATTCTCGCTACCCGACTTATCTTCGAGATTCGTAAGGTTTTCGTCATCGACGCACCGCTTGGCTTGGTGTTTGACGAGCCTACGATCCGTGGACTCGCTGGTGCTGTAGAGCAATTACGCAATGCTGATCTTGGACTCTCAAATGCTATCCCGGCAGCTGCTGAGGCTAGCGGCGACCTATCAGTTCCGCGCGCTACAGTCAAGAAGGCAAGTGTAGCGCCGATGGCGTATGGTCAGGATTTGGACAACCTGCTACCGAAGCTGCGTGAGACTTACGCACCCCTCCCAAACGATTTCCCTACCAAATCCCTCACTGTTTTCTTGACTGGTGCTACCGGCTTCCTCGGAGCATTCGTTTTGCGCGATTTGCTATCACGGAAGGAGCGAGTGAAGAAAGTGATCTGTTTGGTCCGAGCTGCGGATGCCTCAAAAGGTCTGCAAAGACTGAAGGAGGGATCTTTCGACCGAGGTGTCTGGGATGATGCATGGGTCACAAGCGGTAGACTAGAGATTGTTATCGGTGACCTGGGTCTTGAACACTTTGGTCTGGGCGAGCATTGGGATAGGATAAGCGCTGAGGCTGATGTGGTCTTGCATAATGGCGCACTTGTTCGTATAGAAGTCTTTCTTGGAGGCTGTTTCATTGCTCATTTGGTTTCTCATAGGTTCACTGGGTCTATCCGTACGAGAAGCTGCGCTCACCGAATGTGTTAGGGACATTGACCGCCACAGAGCTTGCAGCCACAACGAAGCCGAAGCTTTTCGTCTTCGTCTCGTCGACGTCGGATATAGATACGGAGCATTACGTTCAATTGTCGGAATCACTTGCACTTGGTCGTTCCAATCGTAAAGGTGTACCTGAGGACGACAATCTCGAAGGGGCTAGGCATTCATTGAAGACTGGCTATGGTCAGACTAAGTGGGTTGCTGAGAAACTGCTATTTGAGGCTGGCAAACGTGGTCTGAGAGGACATATCGTACGACCTGGATACGTTGTTGGTGATTCTAAGACTGCAGGTTAGTACCGCAATGTCTCTTGTGCTTCAAAGTGCCTACTGACTTGTATTTAACTCGATGTGTTAGTCACGAACACCGACGATTTCGTCTGGCGAATGGTGAAGGGATGCGTCCAACTGGGTCTGGTACCAGACATCAACAACACGGTGAATATGGTCCCAGTCGATCATGTTGCTCTTTGTACCGCTCTAGCGGCCGTGCATCCGCTTCCAAATGCCGCGCAATCCGTGCTGCACATCACCGCACGGCCACTTCCAACATTCAACAGTATGTTGTCATCGCTCGCTCAATACGGCTTTGAGACCAAGCCTTGCGAGTACGTTGTCTGGCGACGCAAACTTGAACAGCACGTCATGGAAGTGCAGGACAACGCACTCTATCCTCTTCTTCATTTCGTCCTTGATGACCTACCTACAAGTACGAAGGCGCCGGATCTCGATGATGCCAATACTTGTGCGCTCATGAGCCCACACGTATCAGATCCTAATATGACGGTGTCGGATGAATTGATGGGCAAGTACCTATCATGGCTTGTGAGAGCGGGTTTCTTGCCACCTCCTTCTGTTGAGTCTCCGCAGAGATTTCTGCCGGAACTCGGAGGTGGGGTCATTAAGGCGGCTGGACGCAGCGGAGCATGAACATCAAAGAACGAAGAATTTGCATCAAATACTAAAAGCCTTCACAGAACGCAAACCTCATTGTATTAGGATCAACTAAAATCTATATAGAATAATACTTACTGGCTTCTGGTCTCCGTGTAACTCTGTGAGATAATTTTATACGAGGTTAAGGGCGTTCGCTATCTACTATGAACTATTTAGCCACAATCCAATTGCCGCTAAAGCAGTATGTGAAAAGTTATTTGAGCCAAAGCGCCCGTGTCTTGTTTGCCATCATCTCCCATTCCTCACAAACGCGACCGAACAAAATTTGACTCGAAGGAAGGCATAACATAGTACAGTACAGGTTTCTGTCTGTAAACCCGTCTTCTTTCTTTACACGTCGTGGCTCGAAGCGTCTGTACGAGTTTGATTGTAAGGAACTCACAGCCACAAGTTTGCAAGTCGATATCGCGCACTCATCCAAAACGGCGTCCAGGAAAGTTAGTTTGGCGAAGCTGAAGTCCAGGGATAGGGAGGCTGGACAGATGAATAAACCGGATATACAGTCCTGGTTGTCTGGAGCTGGAGATTTCGATTCAGATGGTTCTTCTAAATCCTCGTGGCAGCGAGATCAAGTCCTTCAGGACTGGCCGAAGTCTTTGCACTTTGCACAGAATATCTTACTAGAGAGCAAAACCAGTATACGGACTACTTTTTTACGGGAAGAGATACTGCCTTTGGCAAAGCATGGAGGTGTGCCGTATGATTTCCTTCTATCTCCTGCTAGGATTCATCATCGTATATCTCCTACAGATCTAAGTCTTTCTCAGGTGCTGGATGTCTTCAAACTATTGACTTTGACATATCCAAGGTATGCAGATGGCCCATCAAGGGAAATGGTCGAAGTAGTGGGAATGGAACTAGTTCGAAGAGATGAGCTGAGAGGGACTGAAAAAGGCCCTGTTGATGAACAAAAGATGGGCGTCACAGAACAGATCTTGGGTTGGTTATCGAATGAGGTCTCCCGTATAGCCAAACGCGGGTCATCCAGGTATGCTCAACGTTTTATCTCGCGGTCAAACACGTATCGAAACTAACTGTATGGACAGCTCCTACGCGCCTTCTGATCTCTTCGTTCTTCTTAGTTGGTCTTGTGGCTTGTATAAAGTATGCCTTGAAACGAACTCGCAATTTACGGACTCTCGCTCCTGGCAGTCCCTTGTTGGATCACTGGCTTTACTATTGGACATGATTTACGAATCCGACCGAGCGAAACCATCTTTGAAGAACGGTGCACTCGTTCATACGCGGCGTGCTTTGCGTTCAGTACGTGCAAAGCTGGCAACGTCCGTCATGACAGCGTGTTGACATGTCAGTAGGCCGGTGACAAAATACCAACTTTGATATCTACCTTGTTGACTCACGTCAAATCCAGTCAAGTGCCACTGCGATTTGTGCAGTTGATAGGCGTCTCTGTCAGTGTTCTCATTCGGTTGAAGAATATGAAAGAAGAGTCGACGGCTCGATTGCCTGAAGATATCAAGGCATGTTCTTCCTATCTATTTCTGACATTGCTTCGCTCACAATCAAGAGAGAAGTGTTAGCCCTATATGCTAACTACATCTTGATGTCCAAGGCCACGGTACCAAGTCATACTTTGGTGCGTGTCTGTACTTTATTCAGTAATCGTAGCTATTGATGCCCGTCTAGACATCTCTGCGGGATCTTATCCAAGTATTTTTCACTGAGGAAGACTTTACGGGCACTATTCTACCGACCGCGGAAAAAGCACTCCTTCGTTCACCCGAATACTCACTAGACAGTACGCAATAGTATTCATTTGCAGATTGACAATAACTAATCTTACTCCAGTCTTGATTGATTTCTTCAAGGCGTACCCCCATCCTCTGGATTCGGAATCATTCAAGCGTGTTCTTACTCAAATCCTCAATAGCGCGAAATCAAGCAACCCTTCTATCCGTGCTTCTTCCGTTTCCCTCTTCAAATCCCTACTTTCCACCAACACTTCGGAGTCCAATCTCTCCCTCGCAGTTGACGAAATTCTCATACTTCCTAAAACAGGCAAAACCTCAGGTCCCGACCATCGGATTGCCCTTTACTCCATGCTGGCCTCTCTACCCCCTTCCCAAAGTATCTCATCAAGCATCACACAAGTAACGCCTCCCCTGCTAGCGAAAGAGACTCATGAAGGTTCAGTGACGATTCTGGCTGCTGCCCTTTCCATACACGTTGGATTCCTTCTGCAAAAGAACGTCACGCTTCCATCCGAAGTCCCTGCTTTAATTGCAAAGGAGATGGCGAATATCAAGCCAGGAGTGAGGAGAGCATTCTGCGTCTTGGCAGGGAATGCCATCTGGGGAAGCGGTGAGGGTACGGGGCAGGCGAAAAACACGGAAGCGGTGTCTGCTTTCGCGAATGCGATCCTACCTGCATTGGAGAATAGCTTGAAGATCGTGTCGGGGAATCCAGTGAACGCGTCCGCAGGGCCGCTTGAAGCGTATGTAGCGGTGGCTGTGTTGCTCGGACCGCTCTCGCGTTCCGGGAAGTTTGGTAAGTTCTTTGCTGTGTTTTGGGTCTCACAGCTGAACTCTTATGCCCAGACGATACTATCTCGAGGAACGCTGTGATCCAAGCCATTCGTACTACATCGACCAAACCTTCATTCTTACTTTGGGACAAGGTGTACCAAAAGATTACAGAGGAGGAAGACGAGAAATGGCTGTTAAGGGCTTGTGATGCTGCGCTGTTGCTCTTCCGCGACGACGTCAGTAAAAATGAGGCCTTCAGGTGAGTACTGTATATCTTTGCTTCTGACCTTTTATTCTGGAATTCATGTCTCTCCATCGCTCGCGCTCAGAACTCAGCTTGGTTTAGTGTTCCTGCAATTGGCAGTAAATGGAATTACCCCAGAAATACGGAAAAATGTGTATAGTTCTTTGTCGGCCACGACTGTCCTTCATCCAAAATTGACCAATCGTATGGTTCACGATGCTGTATCAGTATTCCTGTCCCGCGGTCAGCCACCGTCGACCGACGAAAAACCTTGGCGCAAAGAAACCCGCTTATCCGGACTACTGTTGTGTGCTGTTACCTTTGGTAGTGAGGTAGATATGCAGACAAGGGAGGACGCCATAGTCGATTCCATTGTTCTTGCTCACCACGAGCTTGTAGGTGAGCACTTTTGATGCTTGATAAGATGCTTCTCTAAATGTTTCCATCAGGCGGACTCTCAAGGCAAACATGGATTGACATGTGTCAAAAAGCCAACAGCGATCCACGAGAAATCATTCAGCGGAACACTGACAAGCTTGTAAAACTCATTCTGGATGCCTGCGCGCCGGATCCTAAGGTATCTTCTTCCCCAGAGCTTTCAGTCTAGTTACTGAGAATTGTCACTGTAGCATGGATTTCCAGAGGCAAGTTATCGGGCTGTTACCACCCTGGTATTCGTCGCTCCAGACATTGCGTTACCAAAGATAATGGACCAGCTACGCGAGGACATTAACATCAGCACAATCGACTCTCTGACCGAGATAGATTTTGGTGTGTGGTCTACACCAGAGGGTACGGCTTATGTTGATGGCAAGTGGCTTCACTCCCTCCACCTTCCCATGCGACTGATTGTAACACATGTCTTCAGTTCTGTCCACGACGAAGGACGAGGTAAAGGAAAGAAAGGGCAAAGATGCCGAAATTTCCCGATGGGAAGACGATGTCAGGAAGTCTCTCGCAAATAAGAAGGCCGCAAAATCACCCGCCACACTGAACAAGCAGCAGCAGGCGCTCGTACAAGCTCAGTTAACGAAAGAATCCGAGATTCGTCGTAAAGTGGAAACGATCAAGCGTCGCTTGGAACGCGGGTTACACTTCATTCGAAGCTTAATAGCTACGTCCGTGCATGAATTCCGGGTGTATATTTCCCCAATTGTGACTCTGTTACTCGACGCTGCACTGAGTAAAGGGTACTTGTTAGTGGGCCAGCTGGCTTTTGACATTTATTTAGTAAGCACATTTTGAAGCTAATTTTGGGTTTTTGACGTATCCATGCTGTCACAGGAATTGGCACAGTGCTGCTCAGAGCGACTTGATACTATCCGTAAATGGATGGGCGTGGCGACGTTGCGATGCCTAAGGGCAGACACCGTTCCCGAAGGATTAAAAGCCGAACCGCTAGGTCGTATGTGTGGAATTTTAAAACTGCATTTATACTGTTCTAAAAGTGCGCGCGATTGTAGAGCTTGTCCTTCGTGTGCTACACCGATTGCGTTTCCTTTCGGAGCAGACACCGTTTGACTCAGCGACCTTCTCTTATATTTTCCCTCTGATCCGTTATATCGTGCTGCAAGGAGGCATTGCTACTGAAGAAGCCGATGAAGCACTGGAGCAAGTGGCCGTCGCACAAGATATCATTAAATTCCACTGCGGGGAATGTACGTGCACAAGTCAATGCTATCTCTCGATTTTTTTAGATTTTTGACCACCCATGTAGTCTCGGACGTAGCATTCCCCCGTAAACAGACGCTGGAGCTGCTGATTCATATCGTTCGCCTACAGCCCAAGATAAGCAAGGACGCGTCCTCATCCTTGATCGAACTTGGCGAAGCTATCCACGGATCTGCGCTTAAAGAAGAAGTCGACGTTCTCGTCCGTGGAACTCTGCATCAAGAAGTTTATGTGCGAAATTCCTGCTTGCAGACACTTCAAGTACGTTACTAGTTGCTGTAACATCTACTGAGCCTCATCAGAATTTAAGCCGTTTGACTTAACGGAACTTGATTGGTCTCCTGAGCTTTGGATCGCCTGTCATGATGATGATGAGCAAAACGCTCGCCTTGCACACCATCTCTGGGAGGACAATGGCCTTGATGTTCCACAGTCATACCTTGGACAGCTATTAAATTATTTGGGTGAGTACTGTCATGAACCTTCCAACGTACTGTGTAACAGAATCATGTCTAGGACATGATAATGCCTATGTCCGGTCGAGTGTTGCTGTCGCTATCGCTGAGGCCGTCGAACACTGGCCACAGAGCATCAAGCAAACAGTGGCTGAGTTGCAGGATTATTACCGTGATAAGGTGTGTACAGAAAGCCTTCCATTTTCTCTTCACTAATGCTGTTGTCACATAGGCGAAGATTTTAGCACCTGAATATGACCAATATGTAAGCCTGCTGCTTTATCCCTGAAAATCCTTCAATAACGTTTTTTTATGGAATGCTCATCACACAAAGCCTCGACAGAACTGATCCGTGGCAAGCGCGGGTTGCCACCTCTCGAACCTTCCAGCTACTAGCACCGTTCTTCTCCGATGCTGAGGTGGTGCCATTCTTCCATTTCTTAATCCAAGACGAAGCTCTCAGCGACCGCACATCTGAAGTGAGAAAAGGGATGCTTACTGCAGGAACAACTGTCATCGACATCCATGGTGCTTCCTGTATTGCTGGACTGATCGCTATGTTCGAGGAGCATCTCAGTCAGCCTACTCCTGCTACTGAAAGTGGTGACTACGTCAAGGAAGCAGTTGTTATCTTATTTGGTCGTGTTGCTCGACATTTAGATGCTGCCGACACACGCATCCCCGCTATTGTGGATCGCCTGGTTGAAGCACTGAAGACACCGTCTGAGCAAGTACAAATCGCTGTCTCAGAGTGTCTGTCTCCTCTTGTCAAGGTCATGGGGCCCAAAGCAGGAACTTTGGTGGACAAATTGTTAGACGATCTGTCCAATGCGCCGAAGTACGCAGCTCGCAGAGGTGCCGCCTATGGTCTAGCTGGAGTTATCCGAGGAACCGGTATATCAGGCATGAAGGAGTACAACATCATTGGAAAGCTCCGTTTGGCGACGGAAGACAAGAAACGGTATGAATCGCGTCAAGGAGTCATGTTCGCGTTCGAGACACTGTCGAGCACCCTCGGTCGTCTATTTGAGCCATACATTACATATGTCCTCCCTTTACTTCTGTCTGCCTTCGGAGACTCAACTACAGATGTCCGTGAAGCCACTCAAGACGCAGCACGAATAATTATGGGCAATTTGTCAGGATACGGTGTCAAACTCATTTTGCCTTCATTGCTGTCTGGTCTCGATGAGAAACAGTGGCGTACCAAGAAAGGTTCCATTGAGCTTCTGGGCATGATGGCCTACTGCTCTCCCCGTCAGCTTTCACTGTCGCTTCCAATTGTCATCCCTCGTTTGACAGGCGTTTTGACCGACTCTCATGCTCAAGTACGAGCTGCCGCTAACAAGAGTTTGAAGCAGTTCGGTGAAGTCATCAGTAATCCTGAGATCCAAGCCCTGGTTCCCGTCCTTCTCAAGGCAATGGTTGATCCATCCAAGACCCCAAATGCACTCTCCGGCCTCTTGAAGACGTCGTTCATGCATTACATCGATCATTCGTCGCTGGCGCTGGTTAGTCTGAGAAGTATTACTCTCCTTTACTATTGCTTATTTTTGACCCACGTCTAGGTCATTCCTATCATTGAGCGAGGTCTACGGGAACGAGGTGCAGATGTCAAGAAGAAAGCTGCACAAATTGTTGGCAATTTAGCATCACTAACTGACTCGAAAGATTTCGTGCCCTATCTCTCGCAGCTTCTACCACTCGTCCATGTTGTCCTCGTTGATCCAGTACCCGAAGCCCGAGCTACGGCTGCGAAAGCGTTAGGAACTTTGGTCGAACGGCTGGGAGAGATTCATTTCCCTGACCTTGTACCAGGCTTGCTTCGCACACTCAAAACGGATACCTCCGGCGTGGATAGGCAGGGTGCAGCGCAAGGCCTTAGTGAAGTGTTATCTGGACTGGGAATGGAGCGCTTGGAAGGCCTTCTCCCGGATATCATTGCAAATGCTCAATCTCCTCGTGCAACCGTTCGCGAGGGATTCATGTCACTCTTAGTATTCTTGCCGGCAACATTTGGAACTCGCTTCCAGCCTCATTTACCTAAAATCATTCCCCCCATTCTCAGTGGTCTTTCTGACACGGAAGAATACGTTAGAGACGCATCTATGCGTGCTGGACGAATGGTCATCACGAATTATTCGAACAAAGCAATTGACTTACTTCTTCCCGAGCTCGAAAGCGGCATGTTTGATCCTGGTTGGCGTATCCGAGTATGTCTCAATGGAATGATTAACATTGACCTCCTTTCGCTCATCAGTTGCGTTTGAATAGCATGCTTCTATCACACTCGTCGGGGAACTACTGTTCAAGGTTTCGGGTATCACTGGTAAACCTTCAGACATAGACGAAGAAGAAGAGAATGTCATCGAAGCTACAGCTGTAGAAGCTTCTCGACGTGCTCTTGTCGATGTCCTTGGTGTGGAGCGTCGTGATCGTCTCCTCGCTGCATTGTACCTTGTTCGACAAGATGGTGTAGTAACAGTCCGACAATCTTCTATTCAGATTTGGAAGGCATTGGTTCACAATACTCCCCGAACTGGTTTGTCCTCTCATCTAAAATCTGTGGACTTATTTCTGACATTTACGCTAAGTACGGGAGATTCTTCCTGAGCTCATCAATCAGATCATCACGCTGAGTGCAAGTACTGAGTTTGAACAGGAAGAGGTACATCCTTTCATTCGCAGCTATATAGTATCTCTTGTTCACTTTAGTCACAGACTGCCGGACGGACTATTGCTGAGCTCTGCAAGAAGTTCGGCGAGCGTATCATTGGGGATATCATCCCCATCCTACGATCTAAGGTCAATTCCACTGATCCGCGATCCAGGGAGGGTGTTTGTCTGGTGCTATGCGAGATCATGTACGTTTTGACGTCCACCTCTTTTCATCGCGGCTACTGACCTTCTGGTAGGGAGAACTCGACTGATTCCCAGCGTGAAGATCATGAAGACGAGATCATCTCGATGGTCCGTATCTGTCTGGTAGATGATGAGACTAATGTACGGTCCGCCGCTGCCAAAGCATTCGATATCTTGCAAGAGCACATTGGCGCCAAGGCTATTGACCAGACCATACCCACTCTTCTGGAAGCACTTCGCCAGCCAGGCAAAGGTTCAGGTACTGCGTTGCAAGCTCTTCGTGAGGTCATGAGTGTAACTGTTTTTCATTACTGGAGTGTTTCTTACAACTGAGTTGTGTGCCCGTAGGTTCGCTCTAGTACGGTATTCCCCGTACTCATACCAACATTGACTGCTATACCAATGACTGTGTTCAATGCTCGAGCGCTGGCGTCGCTCGTGACTGTTGCTGGAAATGCACTAAGTAAACGACTGACTGTAATCATGAACGCGCTTGTGAAAGTGATCGAGGGAGAGCCAGATGAGGAACTCCGAGAAGCCGTAGACGAAGCTCTCAGAGCGCTTCTAGGATCAATTTGCGACGCAGAAGGTCTCAACACGCTCATGATGCTGCTCTTGGGATGGTAGGACTGATGTACATATACAATTGAATATTAACTAATAACTCTACAGGTCAAAGCATGACACACCAAAGCGGCGCGTTAGCGCATTCGAGCTTTTCGCTATCTTCTGCGAAGAGACCAGCCTCGACACTTCTCTGTATCGTATTGATTGGATTCGTCAACTCATCTCTTCCATGGAAGACAACGAAAAGCCGGTGCACACTGCCGCTCAACACTCACTCGATGTGTTTGTCAAGTCTCTCCCAAAAGACGAACTGGAGCCGCTTGTTGTTCCCCTTCGCCGAAGTATAGAGGGGACTGGAACCGCTGGTCACCACGTCGACGTCCCTGGATTCAGTTTACCAAAAGGCATAGCGCCAACTGTTCCCCTTATCATTGCTGGATTGACCACTGGCAGCAACGAACAACGTGAAGCTGCCGCATATGCAATCGGTGACCTCGTTGAGCGCACTTCGCCTGACTCATTCAAGCCTTTCGTCGTTCCATTTACGGGTCCTCTTATTCGCGTTGCAACACAAGCCACGACCTATCCGGCTGGTGTTAAGACCGGAATATTGAGTGCATTGACAAGTATGCTCGAGCGCATCCCTCTACTCGTCAAGCCGTTCTTCCCACAGTTGCAGAGAACATTTGTGAAGAGTGCTAGCGATCCTTCTTCAGTCGTAGTGCGGACGCGTGCTGCTAAAGCCCTAGGGGTGTTGATGCGCAACCAGCCCCGTGTGGATCCTGTGGTGACAGAGCTAATAGGTGGTGTAAGAACTTCGGAAGAGACAATTGGGACTAGCTTGGTGTTGGCACTGGCCAATGTAATTGAAGGCGCGGGGAAGAATGTGGGAGAGAAGGCAAAAGAAGCTAGCGTGGAACTTGTCACAGAGGCATTCAAGGAATCTCATGATGGTACAGTTGTATCCCTGCCTTTCTTTCAGTTTTTTCTCATATACGCTCATGGTTATAGAATCCTATATTCAATCGATAGCAGCCTTGGTGGTATCTTTGTCGACGTCTCCCGACTTGCTACAACCTGTGGTCGAGTACGGTTGTTTCTATTTTGGGACTCAGGCAGTTACTGACCTCTGGTTTTACAGGAATTACCTGGTTGGTGGCACTCTTGCCTCCCCTATCTCATCTCAAGTCATCCTCGCGGTCCTCGAATCAAGCTCCGAAGCACCAGAGAAGGGCGAAAATCTCTTCGAAAGCCTGGGTCTCATGGCAAGTGTGACACAAAAGGTTCATGAGAGTTGCGCTAGTGAGAGACCGAATATCGCTAGGCCAGCGAGGGAAGCTAGGGAGTTGTTGAGGTAATCGTGTACAAGTATTGGGTTAGTATTTTGATGTAAAAAGAACTTGGGCACAGATGTCCTGTTAGTTCAATCGCAATGTCACTCGCATTTTCACTGGTCGTCATTCATGTGAGGGAGAATGCAATATGCATTATATTTCATTTAAAAACACTCTTAATACATATATGGAGCTTAAGGAAAGTAGGTAAAGTTGCAACGACATACCTGTAAATGGGTGTCAGTCACAGAAGAGACAAGAATTCAAAAAGTAGAAAGAATCAGCTGGCTGTTCTTAGTTTTTAATATGGAGAATCCTCATCGCCAAAGGCTCCAGAATTCATGGTGTATAGAATGTTCATCATAAAAGAAGTCTCAAACCAGGACTCACCATACTTAACAAACTCTAGCTCGAACAGGTTTTGGGACGTGATGAGATCTGTGCATTTGATTGGTTACCAGCGCGCAATGTTCTGATGAGAGACGACATTAGGATACATGCAAACACGAAACTTGGAGAGGAATAAAAAGATTTCAGAGGTGCAACTGTTTGGCTGTGCTCTGCCGTTCGTCACTACCCATTAATGGGCTACGACTGGGGCGGCAAGAGATCATCATGAAGTGGCAACAGGAATAGTACTCACAGTTGAAAAACCTAGTGAGCTGTTCCACCAGGCTATACTTCGTGGCTATTGATATTGATATTGAATCTTGAGGACATTCGTTCACATGGGCGCCAAGTTGGAAAAAGACCGATCTTGAGGTTGAAGTGGAAGCAGGATGGAAGACGCAGAGTAAACACGATTCGCGAAAATTTAAGTTCCCTCGTTTTGGTCACGTGGATGTTTGCTTAGCTAAACCAGTCTAAATCCGCGCGGACTCTCCAGGCTCAGTGGCTGGAAGCCTGCAGTAAGTATGCACGGGCAGTGGTTGTCAATCGTTCAGTGCTCCAGTGCTTAAGTCATTGTATGGTCTAGAGGAAGACTTTTGGCAGGACTCGTTCAACAAATTCCTCCGGCAGATTGATAAAAAAAACTACAATACAGTCAATTCAATATATTTTAACACAGATCACCTAGGCAGTGGTACATGATGTTACCGGAGTACAATGGATTATTGTTACATTATCAGAACCAGATATGTCAGATATAAGAGACCCTCAGGTAACAGCAGACTTGTATCAGAGGTATATGTGATGACATCCAGTGTGCATCATACATCTGACAGTTCGTCGAAGGAGGAAACGGAAGAAGAATCTACCAAATCCCAGTGATTGCCCTCCCCCACATCGCTTTCCAAATGATGAGAACTCGAATGACTCCTTGAGGAAGAAATACTTGGAGAAGGACTTGGTGGAACAGGATCGTTATCAAGTCCACCCGGATACTCCTCCTCCCAGAGGTCTCGAGGATCGAAATGAATTGGACCCCCAGTTGCATCGTAGTATTCCGATTCGGAGTCATTGGCTGCATCTGCCAACCCGCTGACCGTCTGTCTGCGCTTGACGATGCGCATAAAATCTTCTATATCAGAATCGTCATCATCATGGCTGGCGTCTGTCGTCAGGAATATCTTGCGACCAGTATCATTGGTGGCATTGCTCGTATCTGCGATCATCCGCCGACCGTGACTAATCTTTCGTTTTCCTTTCTCCAATGCGGCATGTATCATAGAGGACTCTAAATTTGAATCAACAGCCTCCTCATCAGAGGCTGAAGGTTCAGCTTCAGAGTCTGTCATCGTCGTTGGGACAGGCTGAACACGGATAGTCTCCATGCTAGACGTGCGTGGAATCCCGATGCCAACACCCCGCTCTTCCAAGCGCAGTAAGTCTTCACGTTCCCTCATATGGCGATTTAGTAACTCATCCCAGAGTGTCGTTGGTGCACCTTTCTGGAAGTATGATCGCATGGCCCAATCAGTCTCAAGAATAGCAAGACACGTTACATCCTTCCACTGATGCTCCATCTGGCTGTAGAATGAACGCCGCCTCGTGCCCTCATGCCCAAAGCGCCTGATATAAACATCAGTATCGTCGATAAAAAGATTACACAAAAGAACTACATGCATTCTGGTGAAGAGTGCTATTGCACGGTCTTTGAGAGCGGTATCGAGGATATTCGCCTGGACACGATGGGTGTTCAGATTTGTGAACGCATATTCGAGGACAAGCTCGACAGCTTCTTTGGCGTATCCTTTCGCGCGGTACTCTTCTGATATGATGAGGCCGATGGTGAGTTCTCCAATTGAGCCAGGTGGGTGAGGGGGGGCTTGTGAAGAGACTAAGTAAATAAATCCTAGGCGCGGATAAGAAAGAGGGCAAAAGGGAGTGGGCGTTGTTTCCGTATTCCATGGTGGTGGGATTACTGCATCCCTTGATACCTCTGTAGCTAGATATCACTCATTTGTTAGCGAATTATGCGTACGTTGTAGTCCAAGAACTTAGTGTCCCATAATGAAGACTCTGATTGGGGCGCAGTACCAGCGCTCTGAGATTCAAAGCGTACCCCAGTATTGGCAAATGAGTCTAAATCAACATCAAATGGACTGTCCAAATCTTCATCTTCATAGTCTTCAGCCTTGGGAGGGGGAGAAGGTCTTCTGGTGATGACGCCAAAATACGCTGTCCGAAGAATAAAGGTCAAGAAATCCTCCGTTGGAAACGCTGCTTCGGTGGAAGAGAGTTGTAGTTCTTCATACAACAGAGATAGACTTTCCATGAAAATATCATGGCTTTCGAGACCAGGATATATCTCGACGTTGGTTGACTGCAGAATGGACATGATGTTGGGAGGAAACGAAAGATGCTATACTCAGCGCTTAAGAGCACGCTCTCGACTGCATACCTTTAATATTTCTTTGATTAGTATCAATTAGAAGACAATAATCCACGAAAAGACTCGAGCGCTTGTCCACTAGTTTCCACGAACCGTTTTAATCCAGAAGCTTTATCTCGTGAGCTGTGCACCCACCAAAACCATCATACCATCATATCCCTGAATTGTTCTTCAAAAGCTATTCATGTAGTAAGAAGAGAGAATGTTGATTTTCAGACGAGTAATGCCAGTACACAACATGATAAAAGTGTTGAATGCTGAACTTTTGATCGTATAAGACTTACCCGATAGTAGTAATCGTGGGAAATGCAACTTCCAAGCTGATTATACTGTACAACTCAGATATCAATTATTGTTCAATAAAATCGATTATACTTACTTTTTTCTTAGTTGCTAGTCATAAATTGTATCATTGATTTAGGTATCATATTTTGTGTAGCACAAAGTGGGTAATACGGAGGACAGAAGAATAGGATCACACTTCTGATTCTGATACATAGATCCTCCGTAACTGGTCAAGTTCACCGGGCACGTCGCAGATAGGACACATCTGCGTGTATTTGTATGCAGCAGTGATACACGGAGCACAGAACATATGCCCGCATAGAGTGGTGCAAATCGCATGATGATGGCGAGCGTGATTTTTCTCGCACATCGGGCAAGAAAATTGCTGTGCCAAATTCTCCTCGTCCTCCTCATCCTCACCATCTTCTTCATCGTCCTCAGTGTCCGACTCTGCTCTGTATTCAAAGGGCGGATCTTCGAGGTCTTCGATATCCTCGAAATCGTAGCTATCATCGTCCTCCCACGCTAGATTATCATAGCACCCCTTGTGCTCGTCTTCTGGGAAGCCATTTGGGTAAAGGTCCGCCGCTTCATCATCTTCCCAACCGTCCTCGCGGGAATCGTAGTCATCATCTCCCTCATCGTCCGAGTCGCTGTCATCACATCCGTGGTAATAATTGATATGCACTTCTAGGCCACCAGCGGAGTGGAAGAGCTTGTCGCAAATACGGCAGTAGTGATGATGAGATGAGAGGGAATAGTGCTGGTGACGAAGGGTCAATAACTAGACGTCGAGCGTTGAACAAAACAGACTTACGTTACGCAAGACGTGCATATTGAGGAAGCGTTGGGCGCACACCGAGCACTTGGGATGGTCCAAGGAAGCATCAATGTGTTCAGCCCTAGCTCTCTTATCGACGAAATATTCGTCGCAAGTAGCACAATAGGACGCGTCAAGATAGTTAACGTCGGCCATAGTGATGATTTGGTAGAAAAGTTCAAAGATGTTAAGAGTGGTTGTGGTGGTTCAAGTTCAAGTTAGGTTGGAGGAGTCGAGAGCTTGAGGACAGCCTTTTATCCATTTCTTCTGCCCACTTGTCTGAGATATTGCACCGGTGGTTACATCCCCGGACTGGCTCCTTTCTCGCTGAACCAAAGCCCCTGATTCACTCGTAGCATCGCCTTCACAGTATTCTTGACGAGGTTGCGGACGAACGAACATTGTCAAAACTAACCAATTGTTGAAGGAAAAAAGAGGAAGATCTTGAATTAAAGTTAGATTCCGAGCGCTGCATGAGATGAACGGCGATTGCCCAAGAGCCAAGAAGCCAAGGAAAGGTGTGGCTGTGTCGGAATAGGGGTAAAAGTCTTATGAGATGCCGGATCGGCATAAGTGTCGGAGATTGAACCTTAGTCGAGTGACTGTACAGTGTCTCGAACGATCGGAGATTCCCGAATCATCAAGCTCGCAAGAAATCAGGACCAGCCCTTCGTCGACGTCCCCGCCAGAAAAATGGTCAACATTCCCAAGTACGTTCAATCTTAAGGGAATCGTTAGAGCCAAATGCTGATGGAAAATCTTTGTTTTATAGGACACGAAGGACTTGTAAGTGCCCTAGCGAACCTATGCTAGACCGATTTTTGAATTCAACGTTTCATATCAAGACTGCAAGGGTAAGACCTGCAGGAAGCACACGTATGTCACTCCAAGGATTTCAGATGGAGAGCTTGATTAATTTTTGGTGTAATTAGCCCTCACAAGGTGACGCAATACAAGAAGGGCAAGGACTCTCTGTTCGCCCAAGGAAAGAGACGTTATGACCGCAAGCAATCCGGTTATGGTGGTCAGACTAAGCCTGTCTTCCACAAGAAGGTGTGTTCTCGTACTGATTAAAGTCGACGTGGCTGCGTATCTGACTCGGCATCCCCTTAGGCCAAGACCACGAAGAAAGTCGTCTTACGGCTGGAATGCACAGTGTGCAAATACAAAATGCAGATGTCCTTGAAACGTTGCAAACAGTATGTCCTGTCCTATTCCGTATAGATTGTGCTATCTCTGACGTCTCTATCATAGCTTTGAGCTTGGTGGTGAGAAGAAGACTAAGGGAGCTGCGCTTACTTTCGTGCGTATCTTTTGTACTACAAGGTTTAGTACGAAGTTGACGATCTTGACGTATAGTAATTGCATTATGTTGGCGACGCATTTATCGTTCTTTCTCCCTGTATGCTATTCATATGAGCAACATGACATGCACCACCCACTTTCTCAGCCAATAGACTTAGGACGGATATTGAGATAAATTCTGACTTTGTACGCTACCGCCAGCGCATTGTATCAGTCATCTTTCTACTATCGCTTTCGAACGGCAGGCGACAGCACGAAGGAAGATGTTAAATTGCCAGGCTTCAACTCATGAGTGCAAAGGGTGTATTTGGCTCTCATCGCGCTTTTAGATGAGTCGTTTACTGCCCACGATGAACGGTAGCAGGATATCAAGATTTCAGAAGCCTTTACCGAACAGTGAGGCTCACCAATAGATTGATTCTGGTCAATAATTGTATTTTGCATATCGACCATTGCTACGTATGTGCTACGTATGTGCTATCTCCACCAAGCATCCATCATCTGCACTACTCCAAGTTCAGTACTAACTACTCGCAAGCAAAGATCTTCAGTTATATAGTAGGTACATAGATACAAATTAGCCACAAGCCAATGTACGACGGGAGAGCTTGTTCAGATCAGCAACGAATATCCTACATCCAGACCAAATGTCAAAAAAAAATGAATAGATGATAACGAATTCATGCTCTAGTAACTAATAGACAAAAGATAACAAAACACCTCACGGCTTCTCTAGTGTGTAAGGCGGTAGCGACCCTGTAGACGCGGAAGGTGTTAATGGTGTTATACCCAGGCTTTTCGAGATCTTGGAACCCAACTGGCCACCAGTCGCACTTCCCAATGGCCCAGGAGTAACTGGTCTCGAGCTAACAGGTGTATTTGCCTGAGATCGATTGTGCACCAAGTGCGCGCGAACGAGATGTCCTGCTGCAAGAGCGCTGAGCAGCGAAAGCTCACCGGCCATGACAGCGGCAGCAATCAGCCGTGCTAGACTCTGAGCATTCAACCCAGGATGTGTTGGGTGTGCACCCTTGAACCCAAGCATCTCGAGAACAGATTGCTGAGGAGCAAGAACGGTACCACCACCGACAGTACCCACTTCGATTGAAGGCATCGAAACGGTCATGAGGAGATCTTCGCCATTGTTAGTCCTAAGAAAAGGGAAGACGCATTTCAGCAAATATAAACGAATGATCAACTGGAAGACACTTACGGCTCCATCAACGTGATACAATTGGAGCTCTCAACATTCTGTGCCGGATCCTGACCAGTGGCCAAGAAGACAGCAGTTAAGATGTTGGCAGCATGAGCATTGAAACCACCAATTGATCCAGCCATCGCACTACCGACCAAGTTCTTCTTCGTGTTGAGATTGCAAAGAGCCTCGACAGTTGTCTTCAAAACGCTCTTCACAATCTTCCCAGGAATAACAGCCTCAGCAACAACACTCTTTCCACGCCCCTCAATCCAGTTAATCGCAGCAGGCTTCTTGTCCGTGCAGTAATTACCCGATAAAGCAAGAGTGATCATATCAGGGAAATGTTTCTGCATGACTTCCAAAGCCTTCTCTGTACCCTTCGAGATCATGTTCATGCCCATAGCGTCACCGGTAGCGGTAGCAAAACGAACGAAGAGTGTTCGTCCCGCGAGAGCAGTTTTGAGACTACGAAGCTTGGCGAATCGGGAAGTAGACTCAAAGGCCTCTTTCATGATACCGTATCCTTCCTCGGAATCAATCCAAGCCTTAGCTTGAGCAGCGACCACAATTGAAGGGAAGTCGATAGCAGGTCCACGAGTCATGCCGTCCTGAGTCAAGACAGTCGTAACACCTCCACCAGCATTAAGGGCCTTGCAGCCACGAGACGTAGACGCGACGAGAGTACCCTCAGCAGTGGCCATAGGAATAGGGAAGAGGTGTCCATCAATCTTTAAAGGACCGGCAATACCGAGAGGAAGAGGAATGTATCCTACAACGTTCTCGCAGCAAGCACCCATGACACGGGAGTAGTCGTAGTGGGACATGGGTACATCCGAAGCTTCGAGCGTCTTGGTTACAGAAGCACGAGCTACAAAACGCGGAACGATCAGTTTTCATGAAAACGTAGCTCCAAGTTAATCGACTTACAGATCAATGCACGACGAATCCGTACAGCTCTCTCGAGCTCGTTGCTGCCGAGTACCTTCTCCAGATTGTATGCAGGGATCTTTCCATTTTGAGCCAACAGAATAACCTCCTCGTCATTTAAGAGCGACATCGAGACGCTCACGGGGCGAGGTCCATTATCAAAGACATTTATGCACTCCTCAAGCGAACGAACGGTCAGAGGTTCATCGTCACTATCGGAACTAGATGCAGGCTCTGAAGAGAGAGGGGAGGAGACAGTAAGACGGCGGGCCTTGAGGCGACGATCGACATCATCCAGGGTGAATGTGGCGGGTTTGCGTTCGACGACAGGTGGTTGTGGTACAACAATTGGAGCAGGCAGAGGTCGCGAGGGCACTTCAACCGGTTCAGAGTGTGCAGTTATGACAACCGGTGCATCTTGTGCCTCCTTAGTATCCGAACCGAAACGAACACCAGCAAACTTGGCGGAAGATCCCTTGCTGCTAAGCCCAGCAGCGATACCTTTCAGTAAGTACCCGTTCAAACTGATGCTAACAGCCAACACCATAACAATCCACTTTGAAAGGAGCGGATCACCGACGAGACGAGTCCAGTTGGACATGAAGTTTTCCAACATGTCAGATGTAGTGTGGGGAGGTGTAGCAATTGAGGAAGGAGCAGCAGAGTCGATGATACTCTGAGGAGGAATAACGCGGACGCGGAGAGGCGGGTTGATCTTGACGAGAAGACTCTCTTCAGCCTCTTCAGAACTGTCGACCTGTTCCGTCGCAGCCAGAGCCTCTAGCGCATGCCTAATAGCGGGAGAAGTAACATCGACCTTCTTGGTAGTGCTAAGAGCAGATTGAGTACTGAAATGCCGCTGGGGAGTCAAAGGCGTGATAAGATTGAGGATATGAAGAGTGAGGAAAGTCGCAATCTGCAAACGTGGATCAATTGCTGCAAAAGACACGCCTAGAGAAAAAGACATACCAACAGGAGCTTCAACCTTGCAACAGGGTTCTCCGGCTTCTCCTGTTTCTTTCCGCTTTGAGGGGAAAGACTGGATCCTTTCTCGCCCAATACCATTGAAGAGAGTTTACGACCTAAGCTAGGAGTGCTAGGTCGCGACTTGGGAGTGCGGGTACCCGTAGGAGACGAGACAATTGAAGAAGCTATTGCCCTAACATTTTGTATTCGGCGAACCTAGACAGCAAGCAGTGTCAGTGTCATTTAGTCCGCGGAGGCGTAATCGATGCCACGTGACATGATCACCGCCTCGAAAAGGAGATACAGACACACCTCAATCATGATGCAAAGGATGGAGGACAAAAATGTGCACAGCAGAAGGCAGTCCATACCGAGAACCAGCGCAGCCAGCGCACACACCTCCCGAAGGCCACCGACCTTGCTGTAGGCACCGACGACGAGAACGGCAATTTCCAGGACATAATCACGGAGAATAGGTGTGTAGACGTTAGTGAGCGCTTCCAAAATGATTTCGCCAGCAGGCTTGAGGAGTCCACCAGCGCTGGCACCTCCAACAGGGCTGGTGAGATGGGGATGACTGAAAACAGCCCGGGCTAATCGCAGAGGTTTATCGAAACCAACAGTGCAAACAAGGAACGGAAGGGCTTCCGTCAGTGCCACCGGATCCATCGGAATATGGAACCACATCGCGATCGGCAGTGATAGAAGCAACGCGAGAACGGCAGACGAAAGAATGGCAGAAGGCAGCCAGAAGTTGGAGCCTAGGCGGCGTGAACGAGAGAATAATAAGAAGAACGTTGTGTGCATGAGAATGTACCCGGCAAGGATCAGAAGGATATCAAGAGAATCTGCCTTCTGTGTGTAAAGAAAATTAGACTTTAGACACGAGATTGAATGATATCATACAAACCTTGGTAAGATCCCAAAATCGTACGACCAGAGCCCTGGCGGCGTAAGCGACCCATTTTCCACTCTTCATGTCGCCAATAGGTTCCTCTTGTTTAACATCAATTTCAAAGCGTACACCAGATTCGTCGCCCGACGACTTTACCAAACTACTCAAAGAGTTGGTAAAATCTTCCTTCGCACCAGGGGTAAACGTTAGCGTCTCGAAAATAGACCGTGGGGTTATTAACTCGTCGGTAAAGCAAGGTGCCGTGGACTCCGCGAGAGTCTGGTTGGCACCGGTGAAAGGTCGATAGCAAAGAGCAGTGTACGAGTTTCCAGATATCTTCAACGCGTCGGGCACGTCCCTAGCAACATTAAGCACGGAGTCGGTCAAGGAAGGTATGGTGAAGGTAATGGAATCAGGAACAGCCTGTTCAGGACGCAAACCATTAGAGCAGGAATTGTAATTACATGAATAAACCCACCTCCTTAGTCCTCTGAGCTGAATCAAGCGAGAACTCGATAGACTGCATTTCAACCGGAACCACCGAGTCATCGGAGCCATATTTAACGTGACGCCAAAAAGTATCCCTGACATTCACCCATTCGTTGTGGCGGAGTAGGACATGAGATGGGCGCAAAGTCTCAGCATTAGATGGAGCAAGGAAAGCCGAGTGTTTGATAGCAGACAATATGTGGAAGTATGCAAGAGTTCCAACGACGGAGAAGAAAACAATGGTTTCGATGGGTGAGTACGCGGCGTGAATGACAAAAGGCTTGAGTAAAGCGCGCATTTTGAGCGAAATGGACGCCTGCAACCAGCTATATTCTAGGCAACCAGTTTTATTATAACGCTGGTGAAGGCCAGGTAAGTTTAAACAGCTAAAGTAGTAGCTCCGAACGGAAACGAATGAAACTCACAAGTCGGTATAAAGAGATAAGTCTAAGTGGGAAGGGAGAAGGAGGACTAGAAAGACCTAGAGCTGGTCGTTCGAGATAAAGAGACGAAAAGCCAGTTGAAGAGCGGCAACTGGGCAAAGGTGGTACGATGGGTCGCTTGTTATTGGAATCTCCCGACTTTTTATATTATTATATTATTATTTTTTTGTCAACAATACCCGGTACTCCGTAAGTCCGGACCCCAGCCACCATCCCTCCAAATACCAGGGTATTCCCTTTGCTGACTCAGCTCATCCAAAACAGCTTTCTCTCCTTCTCCACATCCGATTCTCGTAACATGTGCTGCTGTTCTGTTCTCCAAGTTCGAGCATATTCTGTATGAATGATGCGAACTAGTGCTAGCTCTACACTCACGGTTTATTTTCGCAGTTCTGTTTGAACTAAGAACCACTCATATTGTTCGCTTTAGGTTGTTTCAGCCTTGTTGAATTGAATTGACATCTATCGGTATTGTATGTATCCTTTTCCCTGTCTTACTTCTTTCTCTAATTCGTCGATCTCTTACGAACAATTTCATTGATTTCATTTGGCGACGCCGTATAATCGGGGAATGAGAACTTAGTTGGTTTGGTTCCTGACTGACCGTACGGTACGTTTGGCGAAATTCTTGCGGCGGTATCTCCTCTGATAATCATTACTTGTTGACTTTGCAGAACTTTCTTCAGTTAACACCGCGGTAAATATGACGTGCTTAGCAAGTCAAGAGATGTATCTTGGACTACATAGGACTAGCTCGGTGTTCAATGTGGGGTTCAAGCGGGGTTCAAGTCGTTCCACACAAGGCTCCGGTAAGAATATGTTTGTCTCGTATTAATTACACATAACAGTATTCAAAGGGCAGAAAACAACTGAAAACCACCTCATCTATCTAGCGGATCCAATGATTGGCTAAGCCTCGTATCCGCAAGTTGTACAGCACCTTCGCCGCTTCTGCGGCCGCCAACGACCACTGAGCATAGACGAGTAGATGTTCGAGTGTACGTTTATGTGCCATGCCCCGGTCTGATTACTTAAAGCTACGGATTGCAATCAAGGAAATTTCCATCTCATCTCTCATTTCGAAAACGCATTCTTGTTGTCCATGTCTTATGATATCCCGCCTAGGGCTTGTACGTTTTCCATCCCCTCAAATTCATTTTGGGGGGTGTTTTGTACTGGTTTAGTATTTTCTCGAATTAGGGGAGCTGAAGCCCCGAGCCTTCGAGGCTCGACACCTATTTATTTTATTATTGGGATCCGAACAAAACATTCGGTCTGCGACACACCGTATGACAATCTGAAGGATCGATGAGCTCATCATCACCTGTGTCGCCGGCGGTTGACTTTGGGACCTTGTGTGGACTTGAAACCCTTTGCTTTGGTAGATAAAGTTTCAGATATCTAGAACGAATCCTGGAGCATTTTGAAGTCGCCGCTTGACCATCAGTCTAAGTTAGTCCCCTGTTCTGTCATATGCCTCGAGCCCTCTGTGCCGCTCTCACTATAACAAGCCGGTGTATTTTGGATATCGCATTAGAAGCAGAATGTCCATATGCAAGTGCGACTAGAATACTCGCCATTAATAAGTTAGTAACTACAGTCTGACTACTGGCACGAACGTCGAAAAGCGGTTCCGAGCTCTTCGCTGGGTTTCAATGCATTTCTCCTGCACGTTCGGAATAGCCTCCACCGTAGCAAGGTACGTGCCGCTCTGTTAGGTGTACAGCCAACATCATACCAATATACCATGATCATCATAATTCGGATCCGCACATCTGAAACGGTGCTCCGTATCCGCGCAGTTGTCGTATCCATCGTATCCTCGAATAGTAATAAGTACGGTGAGCGGGTAATCAAAACAATATTACAATATGTTTTGCACACTCTGTTCTACGTGGCGTCGATGGAGCAGTACATACTTGGGATGTTTCTGGATTCATCATTCTGACTGAGTTCGAGGGTGAAAATCAACGCCTGGAGAGTATCTGCTGATCTCTGATAGGAGTCAGACTGAAGCCTACTAAAGCCCAGACGAGGCAAAGGCTCAGTAACTTGAATAATGAGCAGCGCCACACATGTAAGACCTTTCAACGACCTTTCAAACTAATCCGCCGGCGGCATATGTAAAGTTTATGTACATCCAGGACCCCAAAAACAAGGGGGTATAAAATACCACAAAAAACGAGATTTTTCGGAATGTTTTTCTGATCATCCTCGTTGGATCCAAATCAAGGTCATGGCCCATAAAATACAAATAAGCGGATGAACCGTCGTTGGCTTTACAGATACGCGGATCATATATGACGATAATAGATACACGAGGAGGGAAGCCCGCAAGAGAGTGAAGCAAGGTCTGATAAGACTTCGATATGGTTGAAATACAAACACCATTGACGTGTGAGATACATACCTTCAGAAGTATTACATGCGAGCACATTGCACATAGAATTCAGTAGCTGTTGAATGAATAGCGCTGGTCAGTACTTGCCAAATGTATGAATTGGTCGGTATCATAACAATCGCATATAATTGAGTGCTCAGCGCTCAGCGCCAGGGAAGTGGCTCGCAACTGGATACTTACACCTGGGGTAGAACTCCTCTGCGGGGAATTAATATAATCCTTCGAAGAACACAACTGTACTGAGAAGGATACAAGTATGCGTCGGTTATGATTTCGTGCCTCCCCCCGAGGCCTGGACTCGAACTGAATGCATACACAGTTTCTTGTTTTGTGCTTCCACCCACAGACGGCTGATGGAAAGATGATGTATCATGTTGTTCATCAGAAGAGAGAAAAGAGAGTAAATTTAAAGATGCCGGAGAGTCGTAATAAATGGTTGTGATGATGGTTTTTGACCTAGCGTATAGTTCAGTGCCGCTGCGTCCGCATTTCCGGTCCGGTACCGGAACGCAAATGCAGAATACAGAAGAAGCCGTAAGCTTGGGAATAAAGCAAGGACAAGCTTCGACACAGCCGTCGCCACGGTGCCTTCCGCTTTCTGACATTCCCTGCTGCGGTCTTGGCGGCGGACATCCGTTGAAATTTGCTTCCAGTGCCTGTCGGATTCCAGGTTGTGCGGTCAGGTCTTCAAGGATTTGCGGAGGATGCAGAAAAGGCTTTGAATAGATCCTCTCTCCAATTCCATCTCCATCCGCCACGTAGCACCATATGTTCCTCATTTGCAGATCCTCAGCGATCTCAATATCCTTGATGGCTGCGTCTGCAGTGGTTAATCCGTCAGCAATCGGAAACGATACAAGATTTTCAAAGATCGTCATCTTTCTCAGCTGGCTTATCCGTCGCCCAAGAATTCAAGAGATCAGCATCTGCGACTAGCCGCTTCATCTTCCCTTTCTTCTATTGTGGTATAGTTTCTTGTCTGATCCTTATTTTCTCCACGCCTTGGTAGTCGATTGTATATGATGCCTGAGTTGACATCCTCTGCAATTGAACAGCGCTAGTGCGTGAAATGGTTCTGTGCATCGAAGCGTCCGACCTCTGTACCGCAGCGTTACGCGCCGCCTTCTTCTCTTCAATATTCTTCTCCTCCTTTTCAAACCCCCGCCCTACCCTCTCAGTGCCATCCAGTTCAACGCCCAAAAATACATGCGTCTAATACCCGGCTGATTTATCAAGTCACCTTCAGCTCCATTCAGATCCCAGTTCTGAGGTTTATCTGCAATGGCCCGAACGAGAACAAGAACATCCCGGTTCTCCTCCCGACTTGCCCGACCTCGCGGCTGGATTGGGTGTGCGGAGGTAACAATCGGAGAGCGATCTTGATAGAATAAGTTGGCTAATCAGATGTTGAGGAGGGAGTTGGAAAAGGTTTGGGTACTGTTCGCTTGTTACGGTTTTTTGAATACAGGGTGGGTTTTCGCACTCGTTTCTATTCTTCGACACTCATACTTCACAGAACCCGCTCAACCGCGCGGTTCGCACTCCTGAAGGCCATGATATGATCATGCAAGTGCTAGTCATTAAAGACGAAGGCCGTAACCACTTGCAAATCATTAGACAACTCACGACTGGTCCGCAAGCTTTTCTGACTAGCAAGTACACGTTTCCCATGTTACATGAGTTTCAGTTTGAACACATCACATTTGGCCTCTTTCCTAGAGTCGAAGAAATGATGTCCGAGGCGTACGGCTTTTGGCCGAAGAACTCTGTTGGCGACGTACTTGACATGGTGATGCAAGCTCTTGAGGTGAGCTGCGTCTGGTTTTCATTAGTGAAACTTCCGGTTTGATACGCAAGTAGGGACTTGAATTCATTCATAGCATGAATATCGCACACCGGGTGATTTCTTGACTCTTTATGCAAATGTTCTGCTGACCATCTGTTAAAGAACGCATTCAAAGACAATTTTCTGGTGGAGTGGCATCCAGAGTCACTCCGGACGAAGGCTGTTCCGATTTCGCGACCGCGCGTCTACCTCATAGACTTCGAGGTTGCTGTGTCTTTTGGGTCTGACTGTTACTCGAACAGAGAGTATGCACCGGTTTCCCAATAGGTGGTTCTGTCCCCGAGGTAGATATGTATTCGAGACCCGGCATACCAGAGATGGACACTGGTGAACCTTAAGATCCATTCAAACTCGATGTGTGGCAATTCGGCACCAGTCTTTTGGACGTATTACTGTTAGCGCCATCCTTAGAATTCACAGCTTATCAAGCTTTTTTAGAGCACTTTCGATCCCATCGATAATGTTTTGGTGGCCATGGCTGCAGACGACCCTGCGGCCCGCATGAGCGCGAAAGATGGTTCGTCGAAGCTGGGTTTTTATTAAACGAAATGTCGCCGCTTTCCCTGTTTGTCAAGCCCAAGAGCCTAAAGCTGGCCAAAAACCCAACATTCGTTGCACAGTTTGGTCCTATATCAATTCAATAGGGCTTCTGATTAAAACCATCCTAGTCTTGTGAACAGCTGCAGGCGATATTGAGAAATGACGCGAAATTACCATGTTCAGTCGCATGAGGAGTCGGCGAATTGGGACACCTCAAACTAGCCGCAATTTGCAGCGTGCCACAAGAAGGTTTAATTCACGTTGTTCGTTCGGCATAAGTATTCTAGAAGTCCAGCCCAATCCGAGCTCGTCGTATCCTCCTTTGGCATGTTCATCGGGGCATTTGTTATGTTGAGAATAAGTCGGAAAGTCGTGCGACGTGGTACCGTGACTCAACGTGCGCGTCGCGCAACGTGAAGCACGTGACACATTTCGGTCTTTTCACCTTCAAAGTTCACTCACACTGCGAACCAACGCCACACTTGTACTGACCATGACATATGCGTCTCCAAACAGTGCCGTAATGGCTGTACCTATTGCAATCATCACCTTAGGTGTAGCAGCAATATGTGGACTCGTACCGGGCGTACTTTTGACCAAGAAAAGGCCTCAAATTGCCAGTATCTCCGCATCGGTACGCGTCCGAGTTGCTCTACTGACGAATGTTTTCTCACCCATCTGCTGGGTCTATCTTCAGCTTCCGAAAGACCTGAGCACATGGAGACAACCAGGAGCCTCAGTTGAAGCTGAGGAAGAAGTGTGGCGGAATTTGGACCCAGTCCTTAAGGATGCCGGGTTCACTCAGTGGCCCCATCACGTCGTTTCGAACCAGACCTCTAAGGACCTAGCAAATCCTATTCCAAACGGATACGCATATGCGACCCCCCGTCGCGGAGTTAACAAAGGTTTGGGTACTGTCCGTCAGCTACGGTTTTTTGCATACAGTGTAGGTCTCTTTGTTTCGTACTCGTTTCTGTTCCGCGCCATTCATGTTTCACAGAACCCTCTCAGCCGTGCGGTTCGCACCCCTGAAGGCCATGACGTGATAATGCGTGTGATAGTTAACAAGGACGAAGGTCGAAACCACTTGCAAATTATGAGGCAACTCACGACCGGTCCGGAAGCTTTCCTGACTAGCAATCATACGCTCCCAATGCTGCAAGAGTTTGAGTTCCAACATATCACATTTGGCCTCTTTCCTATGGTCGGAGCTTCGATGTACGAGGCATACGGGTTTTGGCCGAGGAACTCTGCCGGCGACGTCCTTGACATGGTGATGCAAGCTCTTGAGGTGAGCTCTGCCTGATTTTATATCCAAACTTCGTGTTAAGAAATGGCAGGGACTTGCATTCATTCATAGCATGAATATCGCACATCGGGTGAATTCTCGACTCCTTACGTGTTTGTTATTTCCGGCTGACCATCTTTTGAAGGATGCATTTAGAGACAACTTTTTGGTGGAATGGCATCCAGAGTCGCTCCGGGCGAACGCCATTCCAATATCGCGACCGCGCGTCTACCTCATAGATTTTGAAGTTGCCGTGTCCTTTGGGCCCGACAGTTTGCCTGAACAGAGGGTTTGTACCGGTTACCCGATAGGCGGCTCCATGTCCAATTTAAATCTGTATTCGAGACCTGGTATACCAGAGATGGACACCGGTGAATCTTACGATCCGTTCAAACTCGATGTGTGGCAATTTGGCACCAGTCTTTTGGACTTCAAGGTCGGTATCACTATTAGCGCCATCCTTAGAATTCACAGCTTATCAAGCTTTTTTGTAGAGTACTTTCGATCCCATTGATGATGTTTTGGCGGCCATGGCTGCAGATGACCCTGCCGCCCGCATGAGCGCGAGCGATGCTTCGTCCAAGCTGGGTTCCTTGTTGAACGAAATGTCGCCGCTTTCCCTGTTTGTCAAGCCTAAGGCGTTATCACAGCCTTTCGAATTCACAGACGTTGCCTGAAGTGCGTGCAACGGAGTCTGCGAGATTATTCTAACGCATTCAAATGTAGCTATAACACAGGCTTGTCTCAATACAATTGAAGCAGAGTGAATATTTGATCTCATGTGTTTCACGAATACTTTCTATCGCTTGCTGCTTGCTGCTTTAAAATATACACTAAGTATTTCAGCTAAGTTCGGTTTGTTGGAAGCCTAAGTGCTAATCTACCACTATCAATTCTATTTGCTAGATTATTCTCTCCCGGGTGCTTGATCCCGGTCTCTTTGGACAGACGTCACCTCTCATATCACGATGTTCACTGGCCAGTGGCCATAAAGTAACAATTGGGAAGGTGGAGGAAAGTCAATGATGTCTTAGCCCCCTGTGTGTATGTTAAGTACGAAACTCATATGGTATTCTACAGACCAAATTCGGCTGCACCGCGTTTCTTGGGGTTTCATCAAATCTTAGGTGCAAATCAATCATGCTCCAGTACGAGGGCCGTCAGTTAGACCATCCCTGATGTTTGAGTTACATATATCAACAGTTGAAGGCGATAGTAAGAAATGACGAACTCACCATGTTGGCTGGCATGAATCGGCGAATTGGTCAAGAATACCTCCATCTTGAAACATTAGCCGCAACCCTGACCTGTGCGCCACAGTAAGAAATATGAGGGGGACATGACTTCAAGAAGAACTCAGTACTCCAAAGTTAGACTCTATCACCCGCACGAAACGTCCGACATACACCTGATTATCAACGCGAGTGCGGTAGTTCCCTGAAGCCAAGTGAGAAAGGAATTAGTATGATGATATGATTGTCTGACGCACCGCGTATCTAGTGGAGCGTGCTGGTCTTCCGTATCCAAGTGGGACGATCGTATCCTAAGATGCATGCGTGAGTACCACATCTAAAACACCGGGACAGGGCGAGAGACCAGTGTGGCGTACCATATTTCTGCTTTGTAGGATGTAGATGTGAGTATGTATTTGTCACGACATCTCTGCGCTTTTATTCTGTGACAGTAGTAACTCTTACCGATTTGATCAGAGAAACTGACTCCCTCAGCGGTGCGTGACTTAGTTGGTCAGCGTGAATTCGAGGCTGGACAAAGAGTCGAACTAATACATACTGACAGACCGCCAGATAAGGCGAAGATGTGTCGGTGGCTTGCCGAGCAGCGCCAATATGAGCGGACCAATGACTTCAGATTCATACTGCGGCAGTCGACTGTCTCTGAGGATAGGGCTGTAGAATGAGATCCAGAGGTCAATTAGTGGGGCGGATTGTGGAGGTAGTGTCGAGTCCGCGAAAACACGTCTCGGTGCCCCGACCCATACCTCCTGGTGCCCCTACCTATACCTTCTGCACACCTAGTGCCATTTAGGAGTGGTACCACCCACCCTCTCCCTTACAGGAGTCCGAAACAAGCATGTCAGAGGCTCAACAGAACAGCAAGAAGCCGCGCAATGAAAGATACGAACTAGAGGACACAGAAGAAGCGGAAGCATGAGCAGAAAGCAGAAAACAAGTGGACCGGGAAGCTTTTGCCTTCACGAAGCCTTTGTCGTCCGAAGGAGAACCAAAAAACATGGCCTTCCGAGAGGCATTTCTCAATCGCTGAATACTATCGTGTGAGGTAGAGGCTTCATCCAGCAACGCGTATAAGCACGATTGACTGCCTTGAACAAAGCGAAGAGTCAATGCGTATAAGCACGATTGACTGCCTTGAACAAAGCGAAGAGTTTCCCTTCATCGCTCTGGATCTTGGTCGTTTTCATACGACTGGGCGACGGGGAAGAGTTGGAAAAAAAGTATGGACGCCAACAAGGCGCTTACAACAAAGACGCAAGCCGGCCCGCTCGAGCTGACCCAGCTCTGAGCTACCATCATCATGGGGAAGAAAAAAAGTTCCTGACGCACATTTCGCCTTATCTTAAAGTCCAGGTTCTGAAAGATATCTTAGAATCTACTCGATAACCTCGTCGGCGAAGAACTGTCTCAATGTTTTTGTCAGTGGCAATCTTTCAACGTCTGGTTACAGTTGTAGCCACTGTGTTCGTTCTCACACGAACATGTTATGCCAACGTCACCGAGTCTAAACGTACGTGTCTGTTATTTATGTAACTTGCTGAAACTCGAGTAGTTGCACCGAAGAAATTTTTTGACTTTGTCTTTGGGGGACGTGAAACCAGCTTGATGGCTGTATGATCAGGTTTGTATCATTAAACTGTTACTTTCTTTCGCGGACTTTAATCTAATTCGTCTATGGTACTGCACAGCTGCAGGTCCAGACAGAAGGGTTAGCAGGCCACATGCATGGATTTTATGATTAATATTTGTGGATTTGAAGCCATAATTTTGGACACTTCTACATATGCATGTTCAATGGTTGTTCAGCGTATCGCAGTCAGACGAGGAAATTCATATTACTCATACTTGGAAGAAGGTACGTCCTTTCATAACATTGTACGTCTGTCTATCTGACCTCAACAAATCATTTAGCGGGGAGCTATTGGTTTGTACGTATGCGCCACCGCGAAACATAGTAGGAGACAAACCTAAGTCGTATCCCTCAGAATGCCATGGTTCCCCAACGGCGTTCTCATCAACAATACTATCATCAACGAAAAGACTCAAGAGTTTCTTTACTTCATTTTGGACCATCAAGATTCTTCCGGCTGGCTTGGTCCAGAGGTGGGCATGTCGAAACCGCGTTACTTATGGTGTTTCAAGCACTTCTGCTTTCTTCTCCTTACGCGTCAATTACTCTCTAGATACCCTTTCTTCTTTGAATTGACAATGATACGTCTATCCAAGCCCATTCGTGTGGTCTAGACTCCGAGTAATGAGTACCTCGACACCGTTATGTATATATGTCACGCTCTACAGGGACGGAACCAGCGATATCGACCACGCTCAAGGGTGGACTAGAGGTGATAGCTAGGTTCAGCCCATCGATGAATTTGAGGATGGTTTGGGTAATCCCAACATCAAGGGCAATGTAGTATCCCCTCGAAAAGGCTGAGTCGAAATTCCCGTTTACGCTGAATTGTGGGATTACACAGAGGGGTTCGATTCGCTACCCTAGTAGTGCAGGTACGACCAAACGAATGAAGGTATCGGAGTGTAGGGTCCCGGGAGTTGAAGTAGCTGGGTGGTTCGGCTGGGATGGAAGATTCCGAATACGCGGGAGGTATTGGTAGGGTATGAGTTTCAGACATTGGTCACAGGGCGAAGACAGGTGAAGTGTTGGATGTGAGGACCCAGTCGTTTATTCGTTGATTTAACACTGTTGCACTCCATCTCCATTTATTTCATTTCGTCTTGAAGGGCGAACGTTGCTTGAGCCTTGCAGTGAGCTATCACGACAGTATCACAAATTGATGTTATTGAAACGCGGATGCGCAAGAGATTGTAGGTTGAAACTGAGTCTGCAGAAAGCAATGCATTTCTTGTTGGTTTTTTTAAGCGTGAAAGAGAGACTCAAGTGAAGTACGACTCACTTCATTACCTGGACTGCAACGACATGAGATGTCCATGTTCATTTACGCAGCAATTCAACGAAACCGCTACCAAGCGACCTTTCTGGTGTGGATGATAAGAGATTTCCCCTTTAACAGCCCCGTCCGTCACTATTCATATGTTTGTGAATGAACGTACTTTCTTCCAAAGTCTGCTGCTCGTACATAGCCGTGGCGGAGTATAGTTGCGAGTATGAGTCCTACAGTATCAGGAAGCTATGATAACTGCGGCGAGTTTCGATTAATGATGTTTGAATGGTCACTCGAGGCTGCCAAGCGCTCGAGCTAGGATAGATGACTATCAAAGTCAAGAATTGGACGTATTGAATTGAGGTCACTTGTCAGAAATCGCAATTGATTGACCCCATTCTGAAACGGAAAGCAAAGTGTTTAGCGCTTGTGCCTAGCTCTGACTTCGAAGTTCGAGCTGGCAGTGGAGCTCTGGAGGTGTGGGGTGAAGTGAGTCGTATGGTGACCTCCGAAATGGGAACAAGTGCCGCCCTCATGCCGCATCTCAAGGTCTTCAATATCGCAGCACCATCGCAGCCAGTGACACAAACTATCTTGAAGGCAATGATATCCTAGCGGCAATTTGACGACGACATTAACGACAGGCCTCGATAGATTCAGAGAGCAGAGGGTATTGTTGTTTCCATTTCCTCAGTTTTTACGAAACCTGTCACCACGTCCAGGAAACAATTGCCATAAGTACCTCCAAAATCCCGGATGAAAACGAAAGCGTGAGGCGGTTATAGCTCCCTTCTACCTTCTACTATGAATAGGCATCTCCTTTGTGTTCATAGAATCCTCGTACTCGTACACGAGTAACGTATTCTAGAAACATCGACGTTGCGTGGCTCCACAAAAAGATCTGAACAATACAACATGGAAATTGAGCTATAATTGTCGTGAGGCGCAGCAAGAACAATGGCATTACGTTACTTGGTGGAATGGAGTACAATGGGTGTTGCCCAAATAAGGGTCAATCCACACCAAAGGCGGAGTTTGAAATGAGTGGTACTATTGTCTCTAGCAGCACTATAAGTAATCTCGGAAATTCGAAGATGCTCTCTATTCCAGGCTCACTGATCTTTACTTGCGTCGACAGTCTTGACTTCGTCGCTTCTCTTTCCCTTCAATCTTATCGAACATCTCATAGAGTTTACGAACATCTCGAGCCAGGAGCTCATTCAAGCCTCTCATTTTACAAGTAACGCATCGAAATGGCACCTTCAACTACTCTCTTTTTCTCAGCTCTTCTCGCTTTGAGCTCCGTACAACTCCCAATTACTCGTGTTAATGCTGCGCCAACTTTTTTGAGTCGGTCCAGCGATGACTCGTCTATCCGATTCACGGCTCGGGACTCGAGTGTGCAACAGGCAAATGCTCTAGCAGCCCAGAAGCAAAATGCTCAGTTTGCTACCATGAGCGCATCTGACTCGTGCACCGGTGCGTTTCAATACTTCTTCATCTTCTACAGATCTCATTACTCACTGTTGATATCTTCAGCCGGCTCAACTGCATGCGTCAACCAAGGTTTTGCTCAATGTGTTGGTAACAAATGGGAAATTACCCAATGCAGTTCAGGATTACAGTGCTTTGCTCTTCCTCTCGTTAACAGCAATGGTACCTCGTTGACTTGCGATACCGCTGCGGACGCGGCAGCAAGGTTTGAAGATGCCGGTGTGCAGGGTGGCGTCGATGGTTCTGGTGGATCTACGTCCAACTCGACTGCTAGTGCTACTACCGGTGCCACTTCTTCCGCGGTAGCCAGTGCCTCGGGAACTTCAGCTACAGCTGCGGCTGCCAGTCCTTCGTCTACTAGTGATGCTGGGACCGATGATGGTGATGACTCGGATTGCGATGACGATGGTGAAGGTGACGCTGGGGACGATGATGGTGACGACTCGGATTGCGATGGTGAGGGTGATGCTACCACAAGTGCTGCAGTATCTGCTTCCGGCGCTACCAGCGTTGCAGTATCCGCTTCAGCTGCTACTAGCGCTGCCGTTTCTGCTTCAGTTGCCACTGGCTCTGCCATTTCTGCTTCAGTCGTTTCTGCCTCAGCCATTTCTGCTTCAGCTACTCCCGCAATTCAGTCTTCCGCCTCTGTTGCTCCCTCTTCCGTAGTCTCATCTTCTGCCGCAACCGCGTCTGACGTCTCTTCTGCAGCTTCCGCTGAACCAACCCAATTCACTGCTGTCAACGCAGGCCTCAACTCTGCCTTTGCGTTCGCCACTATCTCCGCGACACCTTCCGTCTCAGCTTCTGCAGCAGCCGCTACTACTGATGCCCCCTCCTCCTCCTCCTCATCTGGCGCACTCTATCGTCGTCAACTTCTTACCAACGCACTGACTACGGAGCCTCCCATCTCAACTATAGCTCTCCAATCCGGTTCTGCTTCCTCCGCTGCATCCTCTTCCGCTTCCTCTTCCGCTTCCTCTTCCTCCCTCGCCTCGTCTTCTGTAGCATCTGCATCGGACTCCGCGTCAACTGCATTGACGACCGCTTCTTCTTCTACCTCTCTTAACGGTACAGGCATCGACAACGGTGATGGTGCTGGAGCGACTGTGACAGTTACTACGACTATGTTTATTGCTGTACCTGGTATGACTGTCACCGCTACTGGATCTGTTGTTTCTCCTTCTGTTTCGGGTAGTGCGGCGGCTTCGGATGTTAGTGGTTCTGCGGTTAGTGGTTCTGCGGTCAGTGCGACGACTGATGTATCTGCGACTGGTGGAGTGAGCGTTACTGGGACTGATTCGGCTGCGACGGATTCTGCTACTGCTACTGCTACTGTTTCTGATGCTTCGTCTTCTCTCGCTACGGACGCGACTGGTGTGGTATCTGCTACTACTCAAACTCAAGACAGTGTCTCTGCGACTAGCGCGACAGATTCGAGTGTTTCTGTTTCTTCTTCTGCGGCGACTTCTTCTTCTTCTTCCGTACAGGTTGGATTCAGTTTTAGCGCGAGGGGTGTTGCTCCTACTGCTCTTTGATCTTGAGTTGGTATGAGGACTGGAGCGGATGGATGGACGAGGTGATATGATTTTCTTACGAGTGTATGGACTCTCTTAGCATTTTTTGTATCGATAGCATTTATATTTATGACACTTGTAGTACGTAGACGTACTGTAGTACATGGATTGGATTACGCCTTACGCCACTGGTTTGTATTGGTGTGTAGAATGGAATAAAATTAGTTTAAATAACTTGATTCGCGTTGTTTGTAAGAGCACCCAAAGTCATTTTCTCGTGTCGAAAGGAATCAAGGTTAACTATCCTTCGACTTGCAATGAAGGGAGTGTCTAATGAGCCAAATCGACTGAGCAGCGTCTCAAACTTGAACGAGCAGCACATAATCACAGGTCTGACCTTAGCTATGCAGCAAACCAGTACAACACTGACATTTACAGGACACCAACAATAAGAATCATGAAAAATCATTTTGCATTTTGCCCAAAGTATTTACTCAGGACACACACACAAACCCATCTATATACTTACTCTACACTTCAACATCTCCATCCAGAGGAGTCGAAGTCGTAGCCTCCGTAGAAACCGCCCGTTCCCGCAACGAACCAAGCTCAGCCAGAGACTTGAACACAGTAGACAACTCGAATCTCTTATCACAGGCTATCCGGAATTCTTCACTACGTGTCGATTTGATGGTGTTGAGGAATGATACGGCTTGTTGTGCAGTCTAATGAGGGGGTGAATACATGAGTATTTCGAAGTGACGGTGGGTGCGATCATATGAGAAACTAGGTACCTTGATATCTAAGTGGACATCAGCACCAAGAACTGTAAATACAGTATTCTCAACCTCCTCAAGAGGTGCCTTGAGCTGATACGAAGCTCGTGCAGCAGCGAGAATCGCAGTCGGAGAGGTTGAGTGTTTCTGCAGGAACTGAGAATTGAAGGTCTCTAATGAAACTGATCCCGGTAGTAATTCATCCAATACTTCAGTGAATACAGGACCAATGGGAGGAGGTGGGGATTGTGATAACGAAGAAGCTATAAAACAAAACCGTATCATCAGAAGTTGAAATACAGTGGGGATACTAAAAACAACAAAGCTGTTTGTCTTGCATGTATGAGACGGATATGTAATTCTGGGTTATCAGGGTCTATAGATTTTGCGTGTTGAAGGGCTTGTATAGCTTGCAGGAGTTTTCCTTTATGATCAAAGATATATTAGAAAATGCAGAGTCAGAGTCTTGGAATGTTAGGGCTTACTTCGTCGAATGGCAACATCATAGACTGCAATCCAGACATCGATGTTACGATCTGCGAGTGTAACCAATGGTTGTAGAAGTTTCGCCGCACGCTCCAAAGGATCAGATGCAGTAAGGAGCTTCAAACCATCTGGATCCTCGTCTTTAGCTGGAATGAGCTCCAGACCTTTGTCCTCATTAGAGGAAGCATTGGCAACTATAGTAAGATATGTCAGTGAGATCGAAGATAGCGGCTGAAAGGAGACTACTGACTCTTCTTAGCTTCCTCCTGCACTTTCTGAGCAGCTTTCTTGGCTTTCTTCTTCGCCTTTTTCTCAGCGTCGGTCAGAGCACCTGATCATACATCAACATATGGTGTAACAGCAGATAGAGCTGTGGGTACTACCTAAAGCTGAGCCTGTTGCAAGTGTAGGATCATCATGGACGGCGACGTATATCTGTAATAGGTTCAGAGTGTGACTTTCAAACGATGGTCGGTATCCTTACTCGAGAAGCTGATAGAGCAGCTTTGATATATCCTGGGTGCGACCGCAAACGGTCTTCCCATTTCAGTAGACTAATTCTTAATATGAGTGATTGCTTCAAATTGAGTGAAATACAGAAAGACGCACTTAAGGTAGATATTGACAGTAAATTTGCGCAACGAATAGCCGTGGAAGTCGTATTGGTCATCTTCAACTTCGTTAAATACCTGCGCGCAACATAGGTTTAGGAACAGGTAAGAGGGTAGGATAGTAACAAACTTTTTGAACAGCGGTGTATTTCTTGAGCGCTAGATTAAGTTTGCCAGCGCGATAGTGTGCGTCGGCTTCTTCTAACAAATACAACAAAGATTGCATATCCTCTAAGTCGGCGCCGGGGCTTGCCGCATCTCTCTAAAGAGCAGTCAGTCGGATATTTTGAAAAAAAAAAGTAACTGTGATATTGGATTGACCTTGGTGAACAGACCCAAAAGGGAAACGGCTTCATCTATCAGACCAGCCCGCATACGATATTTTGCACTTTTGGTGTTAAGAAACCGATCTTGCCCGTCCAGAAGTCGAGCATCTTCCATAGAGCGCGATGCACCTAGGAGGTCTCCAGCTCGCTTGAGTACACGCGCTCGACATGTGTAGAGCTCCGGCAAGGTCGGAGTATGAGCAAGAGCCAGATCAAGAATTTCTAGCGCCTGCGCATGTTGAGATAGGAAGGAGTAATGCTGGGCAAGGAAGTAGAGTGTCCATAGGTACGTAGACGGCTCTGCCGTCGTTGATGAAGATGCAGTATTTGGGTCCGGAGCATAATCTTTCCGAATGCTCTCCATAATGTCTTGAATGATTTCCAGCTTGGATGTGTCGGAGTAGAGCGATTTGAGGTCTGCAAAGAGTGATGGAATGCCCTTTGTTAAACCGGAGAGAAGGTAGGGCCGCGCGAGCTCCTTGAACTGATCTCCAGAGGCAATCGTAAGGGATAACCGCCGCGGAGCATTGGCTTTTGGTAGGTGGGTAGAGAGCTCCTCCAATATATCGAGGGCTTTGAAGGGTTTATCGTCTGCAAAAACGGAGAAATGTTGTAAATGTCAGATAGTAGATTAATGCCATTGACACCCACCAAGATTGAGGCCCTGACTAGAGAGAAAACCCCGATAGTAATCATGACATTCCGGATTGTGTTCTACCAAGACTTTCCAGGCGTGTACTGCTTCCTCTGAACCCGCTTTCGACAAAAGACGGGCTGAAAAAGCATCAGAAATCGAGAATCAGATCTATCAACGATGGGTTTTACCTCTTATCTCCATGATCGCAGTTTTGTCAACAATGGCTCGCTCCTTTGCATTCAGATCGAGCATCGCGAGGGCTTCTACGTTTTCTCCTAAATCCTCCAACACGCGAACATGGTATAATAGCGTTTCGGAATGCTCAACATCGTAATGGGGAACGTTCTGACAGAGGACAGGTCAAATGAAAGGGTACTAGTCGTTAACAATAGATCAATCTACCTTCAGCGTCTTCTCATACTGTTCCAGCACATTCTTAGCTTCCACGAGGTTCCCGCTCAAGTGGTAAGCAACAGCTAGTGCAACCCAGTGCTGCCGTAGCGTTGGTCGCAATTTCAGAAGAGTATGGCGAGTCTCTACGAGACCATCGTACAGTCGTAATTGTGTTTGCAATTGGGCAGCGTCACGCAAGATATTTAAATTTTCCTATCCGCGCTATCAGATTTATTTCTGGCCATATTTCTTGGTACACACGCACTTTATCAAACCGTAACGCCTGCGTGTAAGACTTGAGAGCCTCTTCATAGTTCTTCTCCCCTTTCTGAATGAGACCAAAGACATGCCAAACTATGTGTGAAGTGAGGTCGAGCCTAACACCCTTTTTCACCAATTCGACACCCTCATCCCGTTTCCCCATGTGCGTCAGAATAAGACCTTTCATACATAGTGTTTCTGCGAAAATGCAATCTCAGATAACTTCATTCGCAACGTAACGGTCCTAAGCTCACCTCCGTGTTCCGGGAACTTCTTGAGAATTTGGTCTGCAGTTTTCTGGCCCTTTTTCAATTGTCTCGTTTCATAAAGAGTGAGCAGTTCCTTGAATAGCGACGATTCTTTCGATGGTAAAGCTCGTTTTGAGACTGCAGATTTCGACATGTCGATGAGTAAGAAGTGAGAAAACAAAGGCCAAACAACGCGTGCTCGTTCTCTATCCTCATCAACGACCTCGCCGGACCAGATGGTCGCGCAAACTCGACACGCTGGCCAGCCATCCCCCAAGAAACTTGCATTTCACGAAAAGCTCGTTGGAAAGGGCCTTTCTAGCGATGCGCTACTCAAAAGATTAAAAGCATTACACGCCGAACTTGCTGAACTCGACCAAGAGCTCGTCGATGTCTCCTCACTCTCGAACGTTCGTAAAGAACTCATCTCCAGATCCCTTTTATTACACAAAGAACGCGGTGTCAAGGCATATACTGCTTGCTGCCTTTCGGATATTCTTAGGTTGTACGCGCCGGATGCGCCGTACACAGAAGCTGAACTTCGAGATATCTTCCAATTCTTCTTCAAACAGCTCAGCAGTGGTCTCAAAGGAGACGACACGACATATTCCCCTCAATATTTCCATTTACTGGAGTCACTTTCCACCGTGAAGAGCGTTGTTCTGGTCTGTGACCTTCCCAACGCGGAAGAACTTATGCTCGAGATTTTTCGCGACTTATTCGGCATCGTTCGACGCAATCTCGCGAAAAAGATCGAAAGCTTCATGGCAGATATCCTGGTGGCAATTATCGACGAATGCCATCTGTTACCTTCGGAGGTGTTGGAGACCATAATGGCTCAGTTCATGGATAAGAATGCAGTGAGTGGTCTTTGCCTATACACCATAGAGACCCTTGAGTGCTTCCTCAGATCTCTTCTTGGAATCATGTTATCCGAAAGACTGAATTCTGACGTTCATTTCATTTCTAGCGTCTCGACCAGCCCGCGTACCGTCTCGCTGTACAAGTTTGCAACGAGACGGCTGCCAAGCTCCAACGTCATGTCGCCCTTTACTTCACCGATATCATCGTGTCCAATTCAGAAGAGGAAGATTTCGAGCAGATTCGCACCGCACACGATCTCATTAAACGCCTTCATGCTTCCTGTCCCGCTCTCCTTCCCAGCGTCATTCCCCAACTTGAGGAAGAGTTGCACGCTGCCTCTGTGCCCTTGCGCTCCATTGCGACACAGGTGCTAGGTGATATGTTCTCCGACAAGGGAGGCGGAGAGTTGGCAAAAAACCACCCTTCGACGTGGAACTCGTGGTTGGGAAGGAAGGTTGACAAGTCAAGTGTGGTGCGCCTGCGATTCGTAGAACACTCAAAAGGGCTGTACTCGGGTATCCCGGAATTGAAGGATGCCATAGAAAGTGAGTAGATCTCTGTCTCTTATGGGTTTGACTGATGGCCTTCCTTTATAGCTGCTTATAACGCCAAATTACTCGATCCTGATGAGAAGATTCGAGCAGCAGTTTGCAAGGTCTACTCTCAATTAGATTATGAGACTGCTGTTCACCATGTCTCAGAAGCCCAACTACGTGCTATCGCGGGACGAATAGCGGATCGCAAGGTATGGTTATGACCCTTTCAGGAAGATCTGTATTGAGGTCGTCTTCTCCAGAATGCTGTGCGATATGAGGCTGCCAACAGTCTCGCGATACTATACAGCCTAGCGTATCCGGAAATGTATGATTTGTTCTTGTGTCATTGATGTCTTTACTGACGTTGCTCTCTAGCGAAAACAACGACATCACTGCTATTGAAAAATTCTCGTGGATACCAGATGAGCTACTCAGATTGTCTGGTAGCATAGCCGACTGTCGGTGAGTAGTTGGCGAGAATGCCGCGTTACGCGTCTAATGCATGTTGTTGCCTACTAGAGCTGTCGTAGAGCAAGCCATTGCAGAGCACATCCTTCCTCTTCCTTCTCTTCCAACCACGTCTTCCTCGAGCGGTAAAAGTGCTGAAATAGATGAAGTTGCCTGGACAGATCGATTATTAACCACCATGAGGTATTTGAGCGAGAAAGCTCATACTCCCCTGTTGAATATCACAGGCTTAAAAAACTTGTCAGTTGTCTGATACTCTATGAACTCTTCTACTAATCACTTTCCTTTACGGTAGCCGACCTACCTCTTTGGATGTTTTTGTTGATGCATGCGTCAAGAACAATGTGGGATCCGTTGGTTATTTGTGCAGTAATTCGCGAGACTCACCATCTTTCTAGGGCGGTGTCATCGATGAAAATGAGGAAAAAGTCATTTCGCGGCTCAATACTATCATCAAGGTGGTCGCATGTGCGTATTTGTTCGCTCTGCACCGTTACCGTCCATTGAAGTAGTTATACATCAACTTTCCTTGACCCCGTTCAAGCAGCGGAAGATCTAAAGGCCTTCGCAAAGTTGAATGAGAACCGATTATACAAACTCCTCAAAACATGCCTTGACGTCCAGACAGATCTGAAGACACTTGTCAAAGCTACGGTATGCTTCTGCCAATATTGTCTCTGAGCCTTCTGTTCAACTTTTTACAGCACGATTTTCACCGCCGTGTGGAGCAATCTGCGCCGTCCATAACAGGTACTATGACAGCCCTTGTTCGCAGAGGGTCTTTGCGTGTCGTGAACCGTTCATCCATACCAACACTCTTAAAAAGGGCGGGGAGAGGACATGGGACTACGATCACCAAGATCAATCTCGCTGCCCAGCACGCACAGCTACTCCTGACGTACATATCCAAACACTGCCCCACACTGTACAAACAACATGTAGACGACGTTGTGAGTGCAGTAGAGGACGAGAAAAGCGAAAAGCTCCCTACGGTGGGGTTGCAGGCACTGTCTAGCCTGTTGAAGGTGGACCCGAACTGTGCGCCAACAGATAGGTGAGTCTCGAAATTGTGTACGCAAAGTTGCAGGCTTATATTCTGAGTTAGCGAGGTACTTGACCGCCTCCGTGAATATGCTGTCGGCTCGAATCACCGCCAGGCAAAATTTGCGGCTCGAACGCTTGCGTTCATGAATGACAGGGATGGGTTGTGTACTGATGTTGTCGAGGTATGTTACCAGATGCTTCAATTCTCTGTAGATCCTGATGAGCTTTGCAGGAGATATCCACATCCCTTAAGACCGCCTCTTCGGAGCAATTGGTCGCCCATCTAGCAGCTCTTGCGCAATTTGCGCGGTATGCTCCGGATCCCTTTGAACAGAAGAGCGATATCATAACGGCGTTTCTACTCAAGAAATTGCTCATGGTGCCGATTCTTGCGCCTGAGGTGAGTTTGAACCAAGCTACAGATGTTTTATGTACTGAGAAAGTGTCGAAGGATGAACTGAGTGAAGAATGGGCGGAGGAGGAAGAAGTGTCCGACATTTTGCGAGCGAAGGTACTGGCGTTGAAGATTTGGCGACATCGTAGCATGGCGCATGCAAGTTCGGCAAATGCACTGGAGCTATCGACACCAGTGCTCAAGATACTGGCCACATTGCTAGATCAAGGAGGGTCTTTGAGCAATGACGATGTCGAGGAGGAGTAAGTCCCAAATCTCTGATTGAGTATGTGCCTTGGTGATGTGAACAATTTTCATATAGCCCGAGAGCATTGTCCCGGTTACGGCTACAGGCGGCTGTATCTTTAACTCACTTATCAACTATTGAAAACTACGCCGAGGCTCTGACTCCCAAGTTTTTAAGGCTGGCTGTAACCGCACAGGTGCCCGAACCAAATTCTGTGCTCTATCTGTACTCAACTAATACTGCCAACTCTAGGATTCCTGCTATCAAGTCCGCCTCGGCTTTATACAGAAACTCACTGCGCTCCTATATCTGCGAAAGCTACCAGCGAAATATAACATCATACCGTTCTTAACTGCGCATGACCCGGAAGATGATGTTAAAAATATGGTACGCATGTAGATTACACGTTTTCGTGAACTCGGCTGACTTCTGAAGTAGGCTGCAGCATATGTCGTGAATTCCCTCAAGCGGTTGCCTGAGCGTGAGCTGCATTGATTTCATTTTGTGGAACTTCATTCACCCTCCAATTTCTAGCTTTGCGGGTACAGTATTTTGAGTTGACCTTCATTCGCCTGCTCCATCTCCTTGCACACCACCCAGACTTTGCAACCACTCGGAGTGAGCTTGAGGACATAGTAAAGTGCGCGCCTCGTTTTGTTTTCAGAGTCTCCTATTCACGACTTCCAGATACATACAATTCTACCTTGAGCACGTTGCAACGGCGGATACTGTCTCGCTTCTGTATCACATGGCAGGAAAAGGCAAAACAGTCCGAGATGCTGAGTCTCAAGCACACAGTGAGGTGATCATTTTGATTAATTCTCTGTGACTTCATGACTGATTGCGATTACTGGCCATAGAATCTGTATGCTGTGTGCGAAGCAGCGCAGGAGCTCATAAGGCTCCGCGCACAGCACCATTCGTGGAATATACCAAGCTATCCAGGCAAGATAAAGCTTCCATCTGACATTCTTCGGCCACAACCCAATGCGGAGATAGCCAATAAGGTACCCAACTTGCGTAAAACACTATTGTGGTCTTACCGATTGTCCTACTTGTCCAGATCATTAAACAGACTTATTTACCCCCGGAAGCTTTGACATGGCTAGAGGCGGTTGCTGGGGCCACCAAGGTCAGCTTATTTATGGGTTTTAAGGCAGTTTCTCATGTCTTCTTAGGAGAAGAAAGAGAGAAAGGCTACTGCAAAGCGGAAAGCTGCAGGCGCTGCAACGACAAACGGCCACACTAAGTGAGTTTTTTCGATACCGGAAATTGAATTTGATGTTAACAGCATATTTTCAGACGTTCGCGAAGGAAGAAACGAAGGACCGATGATACGGAGGACGAACTGTCAGGACTGGAGACATCTGATGTGGAAATGTCAGATCCTCAGGATCCACCGCCAACCTCTGATGTTGACGGTGAAGGGGAAGAGGAAGAACCGCCAGAGGAAGAATTACTAGGCCGTGGCGCTCGAAGTCGTGCAAAGGTACGCAATTCATTGCGCATGATGCATTCCTCGTTCAACCACTTTCGTTAGGCACGAGCGGAACGACAGGCCAGGGCAATGAAAAAGGCAGCAACTCCGGCTTCTTCCGAAGGATAATGCTATCGACATCTTTCTATCTGTATAACATACATACCCTCTAGTTCCTATTTTTCATCGTTTTCTTTGCTGTGTGCTTGCTGGATTGCTGTATCTTAGTGTATTTGTCACGGTCTTTGTGATGTTGTATTACGTACTTATGTTTTTGAACGAGCAAAAGATACCGATACAAGGCTACAAGGAGGATGCTGAGAATTGTAGTTGCACTGTCCTCTTTCAATTTTTACAAATTTTTACACGACGGTCAAAGCTGTATGTTTTGCACGTCACATGATCTACATACACGGCCCGAGATGGAAAAATTTCTTGCTCCTGTTCTTCTCACTCGATTTTTTACTGGGAAGGATGGCGGCCGAAGAGAATGTTGTCAAAGTTTACACCGTGAACGGTGCAACAGCAGGGTCCTCTTCTGCTTTACCAGATTGGCTTACAAGAAAACGAGCTGCGGGCAAGGGAAAGCGAGCAGCGAGAGAACATGTTGAAGGCACTATAGAGCTTATCCAAGGGTTCGAGTTTCCTGAAGCTAGTAATCGAATCAGAACTACTCGGGATGGAACACATGCTGTGGCTACTGGGACGTACAAACCTCAAATGCGGGTGTGGGATCTGAATCAACTTTCTCTCAAGTTCGAAAGACATTCGGATGCTGAAAACGTTGACTTTGTTGTGCGTAAGTGTTTTTTGACTTGTTTAAAAGTAGGCTTATTGACGCCTTGCAGATGCTATCTGACGACTGGACCAAGTCGATACACCTACAGAATGACCGGACGATTGAGCTACACACGCAGGGTGGTTTCCACTACCGGACTCGAATACCTCGTTTTGGTCGCTCGCTTGCGTACCACTTTCCCTCCTGCGACGCCTTGTTTTCCGGTTCAGGGAATGAGATATACAGGCTCAACCTTGAACAGGGTCGATTTATGAGCCCACTGGTCTTGGAGGATGACGAGGAGATCATAGGTGTCAATACAATAGACGTCAATCCCGTTCATCAGTTATTTGCTTTCGGTGTGGATGGCAATGGAACCGTGCAGTTTTGGGATCCCCGGTCGCGGTCATGCGTTGGAATTTTGCGATTACCTGCGAGCAAACTAGCTTCATCGAGTTTTGATAGCAATGCAGACACAAATGGCGGGCTTGGTGTGACGGCGCTTTCATCCCGAGCGGATGGTCTATCGTATGCGGTTGGCACAACTACCGGACATACGTTACTCTACGACATTCGTACGACAAGATCATTTGCGCTGAAGGATCAAGGTTATGGTCTGCCCGTCAAAAATGTCATATGGATTGAGGGTGGGAGCCGGATGGCAGGGGATGGCCTCGTAATGAGTGCCGACAAAAAAGTTATCAAGATTTGGGATAAGGAAACGGTATGTCCCTTTTGCGCATTTCAGTATCCTAGGTACCAACGATATACTCAGCCCTCTACGAACTTCACCTCCATCACGCCAGCCATGGATCTCAATGATGTCCATCACGTCCCTGGAAGTGGTCTGTTGCTGACAGCCAATGAAGGTATTCAGATGTCCACATATTTCATCCCGCAATTAGGCCCCGCTCCACGATGGGCAAGCTTCCTTGAAAATATAACGGAGGAGATGGAGGACCAGAGTGTCCGGAACATGTATGAAGACTACAAATTCGTTGAACGAAACGAACTCAAAAAGTATGTCTTACTACCCTTTCTATGTCATGTTCATTCTAATCCATTCGTTTCCATAGATTGAGCCTGGATCACCTCATCGGCACACCTGCGCTCAAACCCTACATGCATGGCTACTTCATCTCTCTAAAACTCTACGACACTGCACGTGTCATCGCCAATCCCTTCGAATACGCAGAACATCGAGAACGCATGATCCGACAAAAGATGGACAAGATGGCAGAAACACGTATTAGGTCGAAGAAGGAGGCAGCAAGTGTCAAGGTCAACAAGGCTTTGGCAGACAAGATACTGAAAGACGAAGAAAAGGCTAGGAAGAGAGAGGAGAGGAAGCGGCGCAAGAAGACACGAGGAGAAGGGTCGGATGCTGAGGAAGGCGATGGCGATGGCGATGGTGAAGCTATGGAAGTAGACGAGGGAGAGAGCGAGAAGGCACCGGAAAAGGCCAGCTTATTGAAGGACCCTCGATTCGCGAAGGTGTTCGAAGACCCAGAGTTCGAGGTCGATGTGAGCAGTAAAGAGTACGCGCTGCTGAATCCTTCGTCTGTTGCTCAGAGACAAGGATTCAACGATCGTGGGACGACGGCTGTTGAGGATGAGGAAGATGAGAGCGATAAGGTCTCGTCTGACGGTCTTGGTGGAAGCGATGACGAAAGCGGGGAGAATAGCGATAGTAGTGAGGACGGAGGTTCGTTTCTTGCTTCAACTCCATTTTTTTTTTTTTTTCATTATTCACATCGCTTGCAGAGCTGAACAAGTTCGACCCGAGGGTTCGTCCGGGTCAGAAAAATTTGCGCTTAGAGCAAGCGTATGCACGGCAGAAAGAACAAAATCGCAAAGCAAACGTCAAACTTGTCCCCATGCGTGCTCAGACCGGGGCCGAGGGCTCGCGAGCTGTGATGGACAAAGACTCTTCATTCGGCCAACGCCGCTCTCAGTCTTCCGGAAGACAACGATACTCTAAAAGGGGGGCTAACATCGCCGATGATGGAGTAATGGAAATGACCTGGGTTCCATCTGCGAATTCTGACGCTGCCGGCGCCGCTGCATCTAAAAAACCTGGTAAAGGTAAAGATCGTAGAAAGGGCGTCGAGGTCTTCGGTGCGGGTATGGAGAGAGGTGGGCAGGAACCTACGATGGAACTGTCTGAGAACGAAAGGAAGGGCCGGACGCATAGACGGCAAGGTGTTAGGAGTGGGAGCAAAAATGTTTTCAGGAAAATGTGACCGGCAATCTTCCTTCTCCGTTATACATACATCTTGTATTCCTTGTAACAGTTACACGTAGTTTACATACACAGATATGCGCGTTTTCATGAGTAAGAAACGCGTAAGTACAGAAGCGGAGGGAAGGGAAGTTAAAGGAGTGTCTTTGGGTGGTATACATGAAGAATTCTGTCAGGAAACGGAGGACATTCGGAAATGAAGAGAAAGCATAAAAGGAAAAGAATGGAGTGTCGGAGTTCGAGAAGAAAGAGGAAAGAGGAAAGATCATAATGAGGGAATAATGAGGGTATATGATTTCAGAAACAGTACACTAGCGCCACGAACTGTGCGTCCGGTTTACCAACAGCACTCCCATGCTGGCGAATTCCGTCCGTCAGAAAATAATAAAGACGATTCGAAGATTGAGTGCTTACAGTGAGAATGACCAAGCTATCTTCAGTCGTGAGCACACGAAGAGGATTCTGCACGGGGCATAACGCAGCACACACAAACGAGCTATCCTCAATCCAGCCCTTGACTCCGGGCGGTTTCGGATGTGCCACTGCCTGGGATGACATGATCCAATTCGAATCCTGCGGATGCACGGCTGAAGTGAAGGGTCGATAAACCCGAGTTGCGTTGACGTTGAAGTCTCTGACACAAATCCTACCCTGGGAGGGATCAATCCAAGTCACCCTTCGACCATTCAACGTAGCGAAATAACCCGTAATCACTAAAGGCGTTCGAGCGCCGCTGTTGAAGAATGCGGCGCGGTCAAATAGAAGAATCGTGGGAGGCCTTTGATATTCTCGTTTGAACTCGACTTTGATGCCCATTAACTGGGTCGAAGGATTAGAATGAAACGGACCGTCGAGGCTTTGTTGATAGGGGTCGGTGTCATAGACGTCGTTTGTGAGCTCAAAGTATCCTTGCAGTTGAAGGTCAAGCTTTGGGGGAAGTGCGGCGTTTTGCACGAGGGAGACTTGGTCAACACTTTCAAAGTTCCGGCCGACATCAAAATATACAGAGGGAAGGCTTTGAACAGAGAGATCACCGTCAAGGGAAATTGAAGAGATGCGAATCTTGATCCCTCCAGACCTCAGATCCGTACGAATTTCCTGCAGTAGGACAAGACAATCTTCGGTGGTGAATTGGAATGACTCGACCACAGGGCCCTGTGCAAGAGTCAAAAAATAAATCTTGGATTGAGGATCAGGGGGGACTAGCGTACCTCCCACAGGTAATCTTCTTTCCAGTTGAATACTTGCAGTCTATGCCATCCACGGTTGTCGGCCATAGCCATTACCACCCATTCGCCGAAGATTTCAAACTGCCTCGGTTCGATACTTTGACGCCAGCGGGAGTCCCATCGGAAAGCTTCTCGAAGAATTTGCCCTGTGCTCAAACTTACAAAGTGGAGGATTGACCAGTCCTTTACGTCACTGTACAGTATCGTCAACCAGAGAAATCATCAGAGGTTAGGATTGACTAACGATTGCAAGAGAACGACCACGTCTCGATGCTGGTCAATGGCCACTGCAGTGACACGAGTCTCAATCACCAAGCGATTAGTTTGCTTCGCCCTCTGAGTTCGGAGGGAGGTTGGTCGCCATATAGTCAAAGATGTATGATTCTGGGCACGATCGTACACTGCATGATACAAGCATCCACCAGATTCGCCCATAAACGCGTGTGGGTTGCGCTCGCGGGGGTTCTCGCCTCCAGTCCAAGTTGTCACGGAACCTACCTTCGGAATGCTGATCTTCTCAAACTTGCGCCATTGAAGACAGGAAAGCCCGTTAGAATAGTCTATGAGACTCCGGTATAACATGGTAGCTGGTTGATTGCGGATATGGGCCGGGATGGGTCCCTCAACCATGCCATACTTGTCCAGCTCGATTCTGTATCTTGCCCTCGTCCCCTGTGAGCCATACAATACATCCTTCATAGGCTGCCATGCCTTTAAACGTAATCAATAAACATCCGGGAGACTTTGCGCACAAAGACGAAACGAACCTGAGCAAAGTTCTGCATAGACTGGCCATCGAGATACTGGGAGATATCTAGCACGAGGTCACTTGAAAGTGCGTTGATCGACATGAAGGCGAGTGTAGAATTATCCAGACTATCCTTTGGACGACGAAGAAAATACACCTATGAGGGCCCGTCTTTATAGTCATCCTGAAGGTGCGCCACATTCCAGTCGTAACGCGAACGAAACACGCTCCGACAAGGTATTGAGTGAAATGGCATGACGACGAAGTTCTCCTATAGTATCTGTAGCGAAATCATTGTTTTCGTGAGACAATAGACATAACAGCTCTTGTATTTTCGAGAGTCTGCTAAGGCGACTTTTTTGTACTTCCAAAACAACAGGCAATGTTTTCCGAGTCGCTAGCTGGTCAGTAAGGCGTAGTGTTCAAACGTTCAGACGTTCAAGTTCGGAACGAAAAGTAGAAGGAGGTAGAAGGCCGGTAACAGCGTTTAATTGGATATTGACTGAGCACGTGGATAGCACGTGGGTACAGCGCCTAAACAAGCAGGCGCTCGTCCCGACTCTGTAAGTAAGTATGCTGTTACAGCCCAGTGAGTTCATCTGCTTGTCGATCTAACAGAAAGCGTGAAATGGAAGATTCAAAAACTTGGCCTTGCTCTCCGTTCATCCGTACACGTCGTCAAAGGTCCTAAGAGAGTGTCAAGGGAGCCATACATATCCAAAGACTGGAGGTTAAAGCTCGAATTCAGGCTTTATTGTCAGCCGCAAAAGAATCTTGCATCCCGACGCTCGCCGCCAACTTTCTACGTCTGTAAGTACATAAGATTGCGATTGACCAGCTTTAAGACAAAGGTAAACCTCTTAAGATCTTAACGCTGATCAACGTGCCTGCCAATATTTGTACCTTTCGGTCGCTTGCAAGTTGATGTCAGATGAGTTTCAGGTAGGTTTCAGGTATCACAGCCTCCGACAAAGCTCTACTCAGCTCCGTTCTCTTTCACCAGTTTAACTTCATGCGTCTATGCCAACAGATGCCAACGCTCTGCGATATGTACAATCTCCGAAAATGAAGACGATGTAGCTGGTAAAATACAGTACATACATATTGAGCGCCAATTCAAGTCGAGTTAAACTTGAAATTTGAAAGTTTGAAGTGGAGTGACTTGAGTACTTTTCGCTGCGACATCCTGGGCTTCGCGCGCAGTATTTCAGGAAAACTTTTCGTACTCACCGGTCTGCCTGCGCACGATGATTTGAAAATATGCCGCTCTATGCAGTGCGAGTCACCGCTTGATATTTTCTGTGCTAGTTTTATCGCGAACGACCCGCGAACGACTCGGATCTGCGCATGTGAAACGACTCGGACTCGGAGAACAGGAATGGTCTGATGGGAAATTCCCACGCGACTGAACCGCCACGTCTTGCTGGACACGTCTTATTTCTTCGCTTTTCATTGTCTGTTTTCTTTTCACTTCGATATGTCTTCTCGTATCAGCATTGCTCGTCCTCAATCTTCTAATTATAATCCTGACCCCCATGGACTCTCGAATTCGCGGCCATCGTCAGGGTACCGTTCAGCCAACCCAGACGATCCTCTCGAGAAGCTTCGTGCTTTAAGCAAGCAGGTCGAAGACAATATCGAAATATACTCGCAGCCATTGAAACCCCACTTGCCGGCAATTGGGCGTTTCTTGATTGTTGTGACATTTTTGGAGGATGCATTGAGAATCATGACTCAGTGGGGAGATCAGATTTGGTACCTGCAGCAGTTCGTATAACTCTTCAAAATGTGTGTTTGATGATGTAAAGGCCGACCAGTTTCTTCTTAGGCATAGACATTTTCCCTGGGGAATATCACATCTCTTCCTCATTCTTAATGTTGTCGTGAGTATTTCAACTTGCCAGCAAAGCCTGATATGCTATGTCGAGAGTATGTCAGAAACGGCGCTCTCGGTATACTAAACGAGCTCTTTAATGAACTCGGCATATCAGAGCTGTGCGGCTGGGTAGAGGCTACCGTGTTGCTGACGCAATATACTTGTAGACTATGCTCGCTGGTTCTGGTGCTGTCATTCTCAAACGTTATACAGAACATGCTGTAGCAGGTCTACTTGGTGTTGTGATTATACAAGGCTTTGGCTACGGTCTCATCTTTGACCTCACCTTCTTCCTTCGAAATTTGAGCGTCATTGGTGGTCTTTTCATGGTCTTCAGTGACTCTATGGTGACCCGTAAAAAGCTCTTCGCTGGACTCCCTACTCTCAGTGAGACTGACCGCAAGAAGTAGTAAGTTCAATTCCGCGTTTTGAGCTCCTTCTCTTCAATTGTGTTGATTTCATGTCCTAGCTTCCTTTTGGCAGGCCGTGTACTCCTAATCTTCCTGTTCCTCGGATTCATAATTCAAGGTTCATGGAGCATTGCGCGTGTCTTCTTATCTATTTTCGGTCTTGCTGCTTGCATCATGGTTGCCGTTGGGTTCAAAGCCAAGTGGTCAGCCGCATTCCTGGTTCTTGTTTTGAGCATATTCAACGTGTTCGCGAACAACTGGTGGAGCGTGCCTTCTGCACATCCTCAGAGGGACTTCTTGAAGTAGGTTAAAATGAAGTTTGAGTTTCTTGTTTGATATTAAACCTTATGTCTTCTAGATATGATTTCTTCCAGACATTGTCTATTGTGGGCGGATTAATTCTGCTTGTCAATATGGGACCTGGTGGTCTCTCAGTTGATGAGAAAAAGAAGACGTATTAAGATGCTGGATACCGGGTTGGGATTCTTATTCTTAGACGCCTTGCGCAACCTATGACGCGTTCAGGCTATTCAAGGAGCTGAAAACAGGGAATCGGCTGATGAGAGATAGGACTGGACTCATCACAAATACCTGATGTGCATGTTCTTAGTTCTGTGCTTTTAACTTTAAAAATATTCTTCTCTTCGGTTCTGTACGTTATGTGGTGTCCATTGTTAAGAGGCGGAGAAATGTCACCTATTTTATCATTGACACTGGTGTGAAACAGTGAAGCTATCTTTTTCATCAGAAAAGCAGAACAGAAATCGAAGAGAAACGTGCATTTGTAGCTGGCGTTCGGGGGCCACTTCATCCCATCTTCAGTTGTCGTTTATGTGCACGCGAATTCCAATCAAAAATCACAGCACCAAGACAGTGTAGCGGAGGGAACGTCTTCCAGACATCTCGACAAAGTGGATTCTTTGTGATAGGCAGTACTTAATTACGGAGCACCAGACCGAATATTAAACTCGTGAAAGAGCGCCGGTGGCGCCGCTAGGAACGACCATGTTACGGGAACATCTACAATGTTCAGCGTTAAGGAATCGGGTAGATGCAGTCACCATTTGAGTTGGAATGACTTGAAAACAGTCGTTTCAGTATCGTGTTTAACGATTCAACCCCGGGCCTCTTCCGATGACCACAGAAATTGAATTGCCATGTCCAAGATCACTGTTTGTGACTCTTGATGTGCACAGACTAAACAAATGTATCCAGCACGGGCGCAATCTGCATCAAGAAGATGAACGGGTGGTGTGAACGATCCTAACGGTAAACTTGTCTGAAAACAGCCAATTATATCACATAGTTTGAATACAATTGCGTGCTGTCTTACCTTGCTTATCTCGTCGAAGGTTAGATACAAGTGAACAAGTAGGACTGCATTGAATGCCCCAACATAGATGGAAAACGGGGACCTGAGCGCTACATTGAACTGAAGTGGTGGTATTCCAGTGAGAGTGTCGGAGGCTGTTTCTGGGTGTCTGTGAGCTTTTGAGCTTTGGGGATGCTATCGCTATGCCTTCTTCATGACGGCACTATTATTGAATACTACTGGGGCGCAGCTTATGAACAAAAGCAAACCACTTGACAAGTTCCGTGGAAGTGTGCTTCAACGTAAGTGTTTCTTGATCTGACAAACCTAGAGCCAGAAGCCTCCACATATCGATAAGGCGCGAGAGTTGTGGAGGAGCATCAGCCGCGTCTGAAGTCATACTGAGTTGATCAAAAATAGAGAAGCAAGATAAGGTGGCCGCCACGAGAGCTTGAGTCTGTGAATGTGTTCGGCCCCGGTGGCAATAGACGTGAAGAAATACAAGAAGTTTGCTTGCCAGAGAGGCAGGATGGTAGAGTATCCCCGGACCGCGCGACTCGTAGCAAGGTCGCGACTTTCTTGATGTCTATATTCTGATGCATTTTCTCTTAGTCGATTCCTGAGATTGAGCAACAAAAAATGTTCCCTCGTACTTACGGGAAATCTACATTTGTATTTAGTCGGTCTGGGTCAGAACTGTTCACGACGGAGAAGAAGAAGAAAGGGTGGCTACTAAATAGGTGCCGGTGGTCCGCGCGCCCTCTGGCCTTCTAAGTCGAGGAAAGCCCCAATATTCGCAATATGGGCACACGGCTGCATAGCCTAGGAATTGGCTGGATGAAAGCTTTAACGTGGGTTTAGAAGGAGTTCTCCGATCAGAAAACGGTGGCACGGTATACACCCTACAGAGCAAGGGAGCAAGAGAAATGATTTCACAGTCAGGGTAAGAAATTCAGGCTCGGGGAAGAGGGTGACGCGGCTTGCGGTGCTGCGTTCCAGCTTCCACTGTCGCCATACATGGAAGTTCTTCCTCCTACAGCTACATTGCACAGGCCACGCTGCTACTGCAGGGTCATGGATAAAGACCGAGTCTGCGGCAGGTTTAGTGAATAGCATTACTGCTCCAATACATCCTTTCGTAGCGTATTATCTGAGGATTAGTTGCGGGGAATCAGAGAACTCCATGAGGATAAATGCGAATCTCTCAAGCTCACAGTGATGTCGCAAGTCATTCACAGATAGATGATATAAAACGCCGAGACAAGTTTGGGTTCAACGTACATACGTTCAAATTAGGTGGATGCGAAGCAGTTGCTTTAGTTCTGATCACTTCAAGATATCAGAAAATACCTGAGAATAAATCATATCAGTTTTCTATCAATAACGATTAAAGTTTTCAGGTTTCGTACATACGTGTAAGACCGCCTTGCGCGTCGCACTATATCAGACAACAAAAACTCCGTTAACTCCGCGAGCCGGGGGTCCACCTGGGTCCATCCATTTGTCCTAATCTATGTAGTCAGGAAAACATCAGTATGATGTAGTTTCATCAGGTGAATTTGGAAAACGAAGTTGTTGGATTCAGGACAGGTTTGAGCAAAACAGTGGCTCGGAAATAGCCGGGGTAAAAGTGTACTACACGTGATCGTTCATTGTTTTGGGTTCCGACTTCCTGCTTGGTCCGCTACCAGTCCGTTACCCGTTACCCACTGTAATTCGTTTGAATTTTCTGTGAATTGAAGGTCGAATTGGATCGTCGTCAAAGTATATGGCTAAACGAAAACGTCTCAGCTCCGAGGAGGAGTACGATGCCGAGACACCAAGTTCTGATAACGAGGAGATGCGGGGCAAGCGCGCTAGAGCAAGTCGCACACGAAGTCGTTCTACCAAAAAGAAAGGAGCAAAAGGAGTCTCATCGCCATCATCATCCGCTATACTATCCGTGTTTGACGCGTCCTCTGGACATTCCAAGTCCTTACATGTCATCTCCGCTGTGCCCGCCATTCGGACTGCGTTGTTGAAGTGGTATGCCACTGTTCATGCTTCTCGCGGCATGCCATGGAGAAAGCCTTATGATCCAAACCTAGGTGAGGAGGAGCGGGCGCAGAGAGCTTATGAGGTACGGATTGTTGTTGGAGCATTGTTACGAGGGTTCATTCATTGGCTGCAATCTTAGGTGTGGGTTTCCGAAATCATGCTACAACAAACTCAAGTTGCTACGGTGATTCCATATTATAATGCATGGATGAAAAAGTATGATCTCGACCCTGAACTACTCCTTGTTTATTGAACGACGTTGCTTAGGTTTCCTACTATTCGCCACCTTGTGAGTTTCTCGCTGTCTTTAAACGAATTTAGACAAATGTACTCGTGTTTAGGCTGCTTCGCCTCTAGATGATGTCAACGCCCTGTGGAAAGGACTTGGCTACTACAGTCGTGCCAGCAGACTGCTTGCTGGTGCGCAAAAAGCAGTAAAAGACTACGACGGCCGGCTTCCAGATAATGCGAAAGAAATGGAGGCAAATATTCCTGGTATAGGTCGTTACAGCGCCGGAGCAATTTGTTCGATAGCCTATGGAGAGCGTGTCCCGGTCGTGAGAACACTTCTTTCATCTCCGTCGTTCGACCCGTTAATGAAGCGCCAAATGCTGCCGTAGTTAGATGGTAATGTTCACCGTCTTCTAAGCCGATTATTAGCGCTTTATGCAAGTCCTAAGGCGAAGGCGACACTCGACGTGCTGTGGGCGGCGGCGGCTGCCATGGTGCAGGAGCCCAATGGTTCCATAACTCTGTCAGGTACTGAATAGTTCGCTTCATCTCTTCGTCATGTCTATGTCGACTTTTACTCGCCTTAGGCCGTTCTCAACCGCAAGAGACAAGACAAGGACTCACGGAATATCCTGGTGACATTAACCAGGCTCTAATTGAGCTTGGTAATACTATCTGTAACCGCGATCCGTCCTGCGAGGTCTGCCCATTGCAGTCTTGGTGTGCAGCTTACGCTGGTAAACACGAGGTATTTGCTTCGTTGGCCTTTGTGAGTCTACCATATTGAGCCTCTTCAAACTTATAAGAACAAAGAACTACCGGATCTTGAAGACATGTGTACTTTATGCGAGCCTCTTCCGGCAGGTAGCGATGTCACAGTCTATCCCATGAAGGTGGAAAAGAAAAAGATCCGAGAAGAGTTAGATGTGGTCAGTGTCGTCGAGTGGCGTTCAACTGTCAATCTCGACGATCGACGATTTCTTCTGATACGGAGACCTAATAAAGGTGTTTCTCATTCCTGCTCTCAAATTTCCGCCCTCGCTGTAATGCTTCCGGAACAGGCCTTCTTGCCGGCCTATACGAGTTTCCAACCGAGAGCAACGTTTCTACACCGATAACAAAGGCGACGCTCAAGGAATTGCCATTCCAGCAGCTCACTACACACCTTCGAGATCCTGTTGAACCATATATGGCTCGGAAATTGAAGCGAACCGAAACTCGTAGTCGCGGTTACCGAATCGTCAATATAACATCCGCCGGGGATGTTCTGCACGTCTTCTCTCATATTAAGAAGACTTATAGGGTCCAATGGGTTGTTCTAGATGGCGAAGAAGAGCCTCCTCAGCTTGTGGCGAGCTCCAAATCCACATCCTCAGCCGCGGGTTCAGCACATGATACTAGTATGCACACGAGTGCGGATAATTCTGCGGACATGCTATGGAAACCTCTTGAGGAAGTGACTCATGCTAAGTACGTTGTTTCTTTGCACGGTTTTACCAGTGGCAATGATTCTCTCTCGCTAGTATCGGCACTGGTGTTAGCAAAATATGGAACCTAGTCGCTTCTTTATGGGAGAACAGTCCGGCGTAGCGAAAAAGGGCTTGATATTATTCTCTGTTGAGCTGTACAGCGCTGGCACGTCATTGCGTCATTGGAATAGACTCGCGAATTTTATGCGTAATTTCTCCCGGCGGCAACTTCACCTTCACGGCGCAGCCGTATCAAATCGTCAAAGAATGTGTCAAGATATCTACAAAACGATTTCATCTTTTGTGGGGTACAATGTGCACCTTTTCTGTACCACTATCGACATCATGGACCATAATTCACGGTCAGCAGTTGGCCTCATGACTCCCTGAATTTGATATTTCTGCTGTGAAGGAAGTGCAATGTGAATATAGCTATCGTTCAGCGAATACCAATTGGCTTCTCTCACACGAATGGAACCTGACCCTGACTGTCGGATGTGGGGTTTCCGTCATCCTGAAGTGCCTCTCCAATCATGTACGCTTTCTTCAACATGCTAGAAGCCTTCACGCTAAATCTCATCTAATAGCATTAGTTCTCCACTCGACTAAACTGTGCACCCCTGCGTTGGAGCGGTATTAGGGACGATTCGCGGTCGAAGAAGCAGAATCGCGATTGTATGCAGCCTAGAAAGCATCTGGGTTCAGTTAGAGGTGTTTCGAAAGTTCTGCCGTTCCCACTAGACGTGCGCACGAGGCTCTCGACCACAAGATCCCCATGAGGTGCCCGGCGGTCCCAAGCTGAATTCATAAGTGTAGCGAGCTCGAGTTTACCAGGTTTGTACCCATGTTCGGTAATTTTTATCTATAATGAAAAGTTCAGTATTTTGCTCAAACAGAAGCAGATAGGAGACGACTCAAACTCAGATCTTCTCGGTTCCTGCCAAGTTGGGGCTTTTCCAAGGCGAGTTGCCGCAATTTCGCGTGAAGAGTTCTCATGGTGTCCACCATTCATGCTGACCTTCTGATGCTGCTTCAGTTGACATACAAGAAAGAACCAGATGTACGCTCTCAGGGCAAGTCAAGAAATCGTTCTGAGTTCCTAGTGCGGCTTTCCTATGAAAGTTATTCTTGCTGAGTAAATGACTCAATCTGTTACAGCATCTACTTAGTCCAGAACTCTTCGAGGATGATGTTCGTGATATATGACTGTGGTACGAGTGAGGAGTCGCGAAGCCTCCTGGAATCGAAGCAATGTGTATGTATAGGATCTGAAGTTTGGCTCTTCACCCATCGTTGTCACTCACGGTCCTTTTGACAAATCATTGAAGCTTGCCTTTTCGAGTCTCATGGGAAAAACAAAACATTGGTTCTGCTAAGTACACTTGCCCTGATTGAGTACTACCCCGGGATGATTCTTTCTGATCCAGATTTTTAGATACTCTCCACTCCACTTTATCACCCGATGTCGTCGACATCTTTCATTTTAACCGCGCGGCAACGTTGCATCTTTCCGTCATCGTGACCGATCCGAGGAAGAATCTACTTGACCGATAGGGAGTTCAAAGTCACTGCCAGAGCAAACTTCAACGAATGGTCAGATAACTTCACAAAGAAGCATCATATTACGGCCACTATATATTACGTTCATCCACGATGCTATGTACATGCGTACGTTCTTGCTCTTTTTAAAGTTTATCACACATTCTAGATCATGTCAGGTAGCGCCTATGACTTACTATCTGGTTTAATCCCTGGCTCCCGCGATGGTCCAGTGTGCTGAATTGTTTACTAGTGATCGTGACCAATGCCACGACATTTCGACCCTATACCAATGTAAGATGTGAGTGATGTTTGCCGTTTAAAGTTCATGTAATAAACGATCTCTCTAAAATTAAATGTTTTAGGAACCCTTCTGGATTTGGGTGTCCGAACTTTTTCGGATGCAAATGACATGAACAATGAATTAACTGCAGTGAGTGGATTGGAAATTCTGCGCACAAGTCGGAACACCTGGTTGGAAGTTTCTTCTTCCTTGACAGACCATGAATATTCTTGTGCCACATAGGCCGAGTCCTCGTATTTCGTCCATGCGTCGGTTGGTCTGGCATCCGGCGGAAATGAGTGGTAGTTTAGAGTTATGATATACAAGTCCGTTGATGATCATTTTTCAGGGCCTTGTATTGCTCCATTCGTCTCTACGCACTACAGCACAGTCATACTCCGGACAGTAATTACTCACGTCCAAATATCGACAACGCGACGTGTCGACGTATCGAATGGAATCGGACCCTGATTTAAAACTGCTTCAAGACACAGGTTCTGCTGCAACCTGCTGACCGATGTGGGTACTGTGTGCGGTCCGCCGGTTGGTTTTCCGGAAAAATGACAACTACCACCCTATGGTGAATATTCTCGGATCAAGGTACCTAACGCGGTGCGGTTATAATATATACTTAATGACGGGTTACCGTTTTCCAGTTTCTAGTAAGTATGAGGTTGTGTGAGAGTGTGTACTGATATCTCAGGGACCGGGTATGTCCTTTCCACGATCGCACTTCTCTTACCATCGGTTAAGCTTTTAAAATTTAGGACGCGTGTTACTGTGAGTGTCATCAGAACTTGCCCAGGTTTGGGAGGATGTGTCCATCGACAGCATGATGACGGTAGCAACCATGCGCTTACCAGAGTTCCGTTAACAAATGTACTGCCCAATAACCTGAACGGGATATAATGGTCCAATCGTAGAAAGCATCCAGACCGGCAGCGACCGCATAAAGTTGTATCTAGATGATAGCTCGATCTTTTTAATATGTTGGCGGAAATTGCTGAAATTCCTAATCACCAAGTATGATAGGTTTTCGTTTTGATCGAGTGGTGGAGGAGGTTGAATCTCAGATTGTCTGCAGACTCGGATTTTCAAGTCAGCGAACCTTCGAAGACCGAGAATCGAGATCGCGAACGTTCCTCGACGTGTGTGCGCTTGGATATGAAATCTTTTCGCTCCGTTCTGTCAGCGATTCACACAGCACCGTCTGGTTTGTCACCGTGAGACGAAAAGTTGCCTTCTTACGTTCAATCACTTGTGTCGCATGCGATACACTAGCTCAATTCAAAGCTAAATATATCGTGGAGTGCATAAATCCGATCTGAGTTCGACCCTTTTTGCCTCGAGCCCTGGGACCGGATTTTGGTTTACATCGTTATTTAGAGCAAGAGTTCCAAATATCAAGTTCCCTCTCTCTCTATCTATATAGTCTTCATCTTGGCTCACAGACATCTGTCCTCCTACCTCTGGCTCTCCAAGACGAATGAGCATGCAACGGCCAACCTTGGAATCTGTACGAATTCGATCTACCAGAGATGCACTTCAAGTGTTCTATGGGGTAGCAACAAATAAGTTACCTTTGATCACTCGCCGTCTAGATGCAGAAGAGCGAAGAGCCATAGTGGCCGGCAATGTATACGTGTGGGAAGAGCGCGGGGCCAACACCGAGACCATTGGTATCGGTATGGAACGATGGTATGTCCCACTTCATCTGTTTATTCGACCTCAAAACACTTAATTGGCTGCTTCAATTAGGACTGATGGGATGGGTTGGGGACCTAGCAGTGCGTGTTTGTCCCCGTGCGACCAGTTGCAGGGATACACTAATTGATTATTTAGGAGTTCGAGACGTATGTCGCCCAGCTAAAGACTGTTCTGCTCTCGCGTGACTATTCGAATTTCAGGAATTCTTATTTTACCACCAAAAGGAATCTGACATTGAAGATGATCCTCTAAGTCCGATTACTCCTTGGGCCCAATTACTGCGGTTAGTCCGTGAATACTGAAGCTTGAACAGAATAACATTTGGGTCTTGCTAACGACCATCCATTTTGTACAGCCGGAGAGACGCAACCTCCCGGTACTCTAGAATGACCTCCCCAAACTCACCCCCTGAACCAGAGCGCCTAGTCAAACAAACTTACAGCGTTCACGTATCACTTCCTGCTGATAGACCTCGCGGCATCGTCCGCAAGTGGCATCTCAGTTAAGTATGTCCACTATAGGAGGAAACAGGCCGACTAATCTACTTCTAGCCGCTTACTTCAGCCAAGAGAAACTAAACAGGCTAAGGACTATAGACACCATTCGCGGAATCGGAGATGTCCCAGTTCCCGACGGATTGTTTCGCAGTGCCCGGGCTAGCAAGAACCGCAGGGATCCTCGTGAATTAACGAGTGTAGGCAATACTTCGGTACCAGAACCTGCCATTCGACCTGCCGCGATTGCGACATCTCCGTCGCATAGGGCATTACCATACGCATCGTCTTTCTACACATCAGCCACCGCCTCTCCGGACTCTTCCACTTCACCTTCCTCCCCGTCTTCTATGCCGTCAAGTCCAATATCATTGCACTCTTCAGTTTCAGCCCCGTCTGAGCTTGTGCCTCTGGAGTATCTACAAAATGCTTCGTCTCCTCGGCGTGACCCTACTGACGAACAGCTCTTGCGCCAACTGAATGCTACTAGCCCTCGTAGATTCTAGTAGTGAATGCCGCAAGCTCTCATTTATTGTAGTGGTTAGATATTTGTGCATCAGCAGCTACAATCCCTGATTGTCGGTTACTCTTCGGACATCTGTCGTGGGTGTATGTATACTTGCCTCCTATGCATCATTTATCATATAGACTCTAAACCTGTCGCTGTACGAAATTATATTGCAACTTTTTTACGGTTGCCCAGGAGTGTGTCGTTCAATTAAGGCTCGATAGGGGCTGTTTCTGGAAAACGCGGTGATCACGTGAGTGTAGAACGATGACTCATTTGATGAATGACGCTGAACGCTGATGGTTTGTGATGTGATCGATCGAAATGAATCTTCGATAATTATAAATTCAACGAACTTTGAAGAGGAGCAGTTTGAACACTCATTTCAATGGCCAAAACAACTGCCAGAGTACTGTATTGGTTTCGTACAGACCTTCGTTTACATTCGTCTCCTGCCTTGCACACTGCCATCAATTTAGAACCGGAAGTCCTCTACCCAGTAAGTTGGCGCCACATTCACGCTGTTCTCCAATAGTAATCATTTATGGGGAATGTCAGGTTTGGGTTTGGGATCCCGAATATGTCTACGCACACAAAGTCGGTGTGAACCGGTGTGTAGCATGTAGCATTTTGGACCATTTCGAGAACTCGCTCTGAGATCACTTTTACATAGCTTCAGTTTTTTATTGGACAGTATGAGTGATCTGTCACGTTCTCTGACCACCCGCAACCCACAAACGAAATTAAATGTTGTCAGAGGCTCACCACAACAAGTTATGCCTTTTTTATTCAAGGAGTGGCGTATCACCCATCTCGTCTATGAAAAGGACAGTGCTGGCTATGCAGCCGCTCGAGATAACGAGATCAAAGCTATTGCCTCGGACATGGGCGTGGAAGTCATTGATGTATTGGGACATACACTTTATGACCCATGGAGTGTTGTTGAAGCAAACGGTGGTAAAGCGACGATGTCCTTGTCTTCCTGGCACGCGGTATGAATGCTTGCATATGCCGAACATCTAATTGAACCCTTACATTTGCTGCTAGGCGGTCAAAGGCCTCCCGGCGCCTTCCCGTCCACTCCCAGTACCTAACACACTGCCACCTCTGGGTCATACGACATTCTCTAATGACACCCCTGTGTATCAAACAGGAAGTCGCAGACTTGACCTCAATTCGAAAAGTCGTGTCGGTGAGGTAACTTGTTACGGTTCGTATCACACGTCTAAATTTCGGTTGCCTGCGGCGGACTATCCAGTGACACCTGTATACTGTTTTAGACACGCTTGCAGGGCCCTCTGGCAACTTTGAGATCCCTACCTTGGAGGAGCTTGGCCTGCCTGAAGCTACATCGTCTGTGAAGGGCGGTGAAACCGAAGCGTTGCGACGGTTACGGATATTCTGCGAAGATAGTGCGCGAGTCGCTACTTTTGCAAAGCCGAAAACAAGTCCAGCCGAATTCGATCCACCCACGACAACTTTATTGTCACCTTACCTGAAATTCGGATGCCTGGGTGTTAATGAGTTCCTTTGGCGCGTCAGGGACACAATAACGGAGTGGAAAACATCCAAGGCCAATGCGAACGAATCCAAGGGTAAGCAAGATGGTCGTCAAGTATATGTCGTCGTCTATGGTAACGCTGACAGAAGTCAATTCAGAACCCGTGAATCTAGAAGGACAGCTCGCATTCAGAGAAATGTACTACACTGCCGAGTGTGCACAGGGACAGGTATTTGGGCAAATCCGAGGGAATTCTATATGTCGGTAAGTACTCATTATCTCGAACATAGACACGTTACCAGACGACTCACGAAACCTCCCAGCTTTGTTGATTGGCACCTACAGGTCTGTTGAATAATGAATAAGACATGAGAGTGATTCTTTATGCCTTCTAGAACAAGTATAATGATGATGGTAGCTTAATCATTCCACGGCCCCCAGGAAACGCAGAGGCTGAACAGACGCTCCTAGCTTGGGTACGCGCGAAATGACTTCTGAGTGTCTGTAGAGGGAACTAATGTTTTCTTCCCACTGTCAGAAGGAAGGTAGAACTGGTTTTCCATGGATCGATGCAATAATGCGCCAACTGCGACAAGAAGGATGGATTCATCATCTTGCAAGACATTCGGTTGCGGTACGTGAATATGACCTTAATTAATTAACGAAGTTCATCAGACGGATCCGTAGTGTTTCCTCACCCGTGGCCAGTGTTATATTTCTTGGGAACGTGGTGCAGAAGTATTTGACGGTATGTGTGAGCTGAATGGCCTCGTATGCTTGAGCGTAAACCTTTACTCCCTAGAATATCTCATTGATTGGGATCCGTGTTCCAATCCCGGAAATTGGATGTGTGAGTCCCCGACAGTTTTCTCATAGCCCCAAAATCTGAATATTCGGCACATTAGGGCTGTCTGCATCAGCCTTCTACAATATGTATTGTAAGTTTTCTCTGAGCTCTGAGGAAACAGTTTACCTAGCTTGGAATTTAGATCGCATATACAGTGTCACCGCATTCCCAAAGAAGTGGGACAAGTCAGGTAAATTGGTTCGCAAGTTCTGTCCTGAACTTTCCAAGTTCCCAGACAAGGTAATGATACAGTTGATCGCCGTCGTGCTTCTCTCATGTATTGAGTTTGCTTCTAGTATATCTACTGTCCTCACGAGGCGCCCCTGGACATTCAAAAGAAAGCTGAGTGCATCATTGGGCAGGACTATCCTAATCCAATATTGGATGAGAAATTGGAGAAGGAGAAATGCCTGGCGCGCATGAAAGCTGCATACAAGCTGGGTTTTCACGGGGCCGACAAAGAGGTCATGGATGGCTCTGCTCACGAAAGGTTGAAAGCTGCATATCAGGATGCTGTTTCGGCTATCGATGCAGCTAGTGGTGACCAGGGTACCGACAACAAACGCTCACCTACTAAAAGGAAGAACGAGAGTGAAGACCATGGTGCGAAGAGACGTGAAAAGGGTTCGAAAGACCATGGTAGTATGGAGCGGTATGTTACGCGGCAGAGAAAAAGATGATCTCGACACGTTCACGCGCACAAGTAGGTACAAGTAGGCACAAGTCAAGCGGCATATGCGTGGGAAAACTATCATAGCAACGACTTATTTGGACATAACTGTATACTTATGATATTACGTAATAAATCAGTTACTCGTTACACATCGACCATGTCAGGCCAACTTTCTGAACCAAAAGCTCGTGGGGCTAATAGGTCAACGAAAGTTGCTGGTAAGTAGACGAGCCTTTTTGTGTAACTATCAATTACTCATCTCATTCTCATTCAAGGCAAGCTCAAAGTCTTACCGGAGCAGCCTGAACCGTCAGAAGTTGACATTCGTAGAGGCAAAAGAGCTGCCGTCGCAGATGCCTATGAAGAAAGCACTACAGTGACGACCGGGGACAGCGATGAAGGAGACATTGACGAAGACTCGGATGAATTGGAAGATGTAGAGGTGCGACTGAGTCGGTTAACTGCAAATGAATTGGTTAATGAACAGACTTCAGGTATATAATCAAATATCTCTCATCCCCGACGGAACAGCACGCAGAGATGCTATGAGGTTGACCAAAAAGAAAGCGAAATCATTGCCAAGAGTGACCGCATATTCCACAGCGACGTAGGTTTCTTCTACACGCGGCTTCAACGTGTTTTCATAGGGCTTGTTTGGTTCGGTTACAGTTCTTTTAGTATGGAGGACGTCATGAAATTCTTAAATGCTCGCAGAGCCGCATATCACACCAATCCTAAACTCATAGACGAGGTGATATACTCGCCGTACTCGTACCAGCTTTCCAACCCGGACAACTCGTCACATTCCACTCGTGAAGGCGATCTCCTCGGAATACCTGAATTACGTCGGGGTGATGGCGATGAGTTGCAGACTCTCAAAAAGAAGAGCAAGTTTGACGCGTCTTCTACTGAGGCTGAGATCTTCATTTTCGAGTACGGCACCGTGGTGTTATGGGGTATGTCTGAACCTCAAGAGAAACGTTTTCTTTCCTCGATGTAAGCATCTTATCTATCACAAGCGCAGATTCGCCGTACTCAAATGAGTGACGTGCAGAAAACGGTTCGAAATCGAGAAACTGGGTATTTGATTTCGCTTTGGTGAGCCGTCAATAGCTCATGTATTTCTCCAGCGTTGGAAGACATTGAGATGGAAGATCTCAACTACTACTATGCAAATTATAGCCGGTAACGTCAGTTCAGCTTTGGCCTGTCATGTAATACTAAGACCATAGTCTGTTCATTCTAGGATATACAACGATGTGATCACTTTGCGGAAAGGATCAAGCTATATGCAAGTTGCTGCTCTTTGAAAGTCTGCAATACATCTAATGTCCTACAGGACCAAGCTATCTCTATCTCACGCACTCTCCCAATCAGTCAAAATATCACTGGTGCGATAATGAATACGGCAACGCAACACGAATCCTCTGTCTGACCTTCCTAACCAGTTTGAAAAATTGATCTCGAATACCATTGAAGAAACAAAAGACATACCCGAGATTATCAGTGAAACAGGCAAAATTGGCATGCCACATAAAGGTATGCATTTTGCCTCGAGGTTCTCTGCCCCCGCTTAACCTTCGCTTCATAGAAATCATGCAACAGATTGGACAATTGTTTTTGTTGCGCTCCAATATCAACTCGGTCGGTTCCGTCCTGGACTCACCGGTAAGTTACGAGACCCGTCCATCGCAGAACACACGCTTACAGATGCTTAACAGGAGGTGTTTTGGGTGAGCTATACAACCCCCAAAAAATTTATGCCAAGACACTAATGGTACATTATATCAGAGTTTCCCCGATTTACAGCCTCTGTATGATGCCGCTCGGAGTTACTTGGAGATTCCACAACGTATAAATTTACTCAATACACGAGTAGAGGTATGGCGTGCCTGTGAGATGATATAGAAGTCTAACGCATCAATAGGTCCTCCAAGACATGTTGCAGTTACTGAAAGAATCAGTCTCAAGCAAGCATGCAGAACGTCTAGAACAAATCGTCATTGCTTTAATCGCTATTGAGATAGGTATGTCCGTTTCGTTTCCTTCCATCTTACGCTACGATTCATCTAACCCTGTCTGTAGTTCTAGGTATAGTTACTATTCTCGTTGACCTCCTGGCTTGATTCGCCGCCTCTAGTACCTTCACTGTAGATGATACCTCTGCACAGTCTATTAGCATTTCTTGATAAATAGCTTTCCTTGAATCGGGACAATATAAATACCATTGTAGCATATTCACAACATACAAGTACAAGTGTATAATTTAATTCGTGGCAGGCAGCTATCATATCGCCACCGATACCACCCCACAGAACCAGAACATGTCATGAAGTCCCTTGTTGCGCACGGGCAGCGGACTTCTCTCTTGTTCTACTCGCGTTTGTGCCTCGACTCGCGGACTTCGTTTGTCGGAAACATAAAAACTCTATACCAGTAGCTCGCCGGGTATCAGCTAAGGTCTTCTTAACACCATCAAGATGATTCTGGAGATTTTCGTCCCCTGGTCTTCGAGCATATGCTTGTGAAATCTTGTTATACAGATCAGAAAGGGTTTTCGCTGCTGACGGGGTGACGTATTTTCCGAGTGTCTGGTGCATGAATTCTATCTCAAGTGTTGCCTGGAAAGGAATAAGGGTGAACTCCAAATATGATGTGCCTAAGAATTCACGTACACGTAGCATCCCGCCCATACCGAACCGTTTGACTTGCTTGAAGCACCTGAGAGCTTCATCAGCCAATTCTTCGGCAAGGAAGCTAAGCGTTCTTTCTAATAAGCCTTCTGCAACACTGGTGATCTGGGCGTGGACGCCGACCAGGTACATTAGTGTTTCATACATGTACGGCCGTATTTCTAATTCCCCGTCAAATTTACGTCCAAGCTTGGCTACGAAAGCACATACCTCGAGGTTGTGGAGTCTCATACCAATCCATGCTTTCATCGAGAATTCCACTACGAACCAGACTGGTCACAATAGAAGACCTTGGCTTCGCGTACCCCTCGAAAAGTGTTTTATCAAGCTCTTGCACCATATTCATCAAAGTCTGCAAAGGATGTTACATCAACGTCGAGCCCATGGCGTAAACTCGGAGAAAAAAGACCTGTCTATCGTCGGCGATAGCAATGCCAAAAGCATTCTCTAGTTGTGTTATCATGCTGGGAATAATAGAATTCGATAGATGTCCGAGATTTGAAAGCACCAATAGCAATCGTATATCCTGGGCAATCTAGGGTCAATATAAATTTTCCGCAGGTACCTATTACACGTACTCCATCAGAAAGATCAAGCAATTCCAACCCATTCGTTGCAGTTGGCCTGGATGCGGTAGCGACGGGGCGTGTCCCCGTGACGATGGGCGACTCATCAGATGCCAGGCGTACAAGGCCGTCCAAAAAAGCGTACAGCGCATCTAAGAACGCCTTGGTGATCTTTGAGACAAAGGCAGGAGGTATCGGATTTTGTTTCACTGCCTTCGTGAGAGAGGATGATAGCAAGTCGACCCCACCAGCGAGTCTGTATGCGGCGGTAGTTACTTGTCTCTGGAAAAGCTCCATCTGAGTTAAGTAGTGAGTGGCAGATGGGTCGGTGGGGCTTGCTATCCAAGCCTCAAGGTAATAGAAATTATTAGCATCTGCGGACAAATGAATCACTGGATAAATGGGTACTACAATTTCGAGACTGACCACGGAGCCAGGTATTGACCAGAATGTCTTCAAAGCGCCATTTGGTGCTCTCTAACAAGCCACGTATGATGGAAGAAACATCATTCGAAATCTCCATTGAATTCAATTCATTCACACATTCTTGAATTTCCCCTAATATCTTTATCAGGTAATGCGAGGTAGAAAGGGAAGTTGAGTTCAGAGGTAGGTGAGAAGGCGGATGGTTAGCGGCACTCGGTGAAGACATCACCGCCATATCGGACAACTTGAAGAACTCCGAAAGGAGCGAGATGTACAGTTTTACTATTTCTAGTACCATAGTCTTGCATTGCGATGGACTTCGACGACTACTAGACGACGCCTAGAACACGCATAAGTCGAAGACTCTGACACGCAAATAACTGAAAAGTCCACCTTCTTGAATTTCCCATCCATATAACTGGTGGCAATTTTCCAGAAGGTGGGTAGTGATGTGAGCATCCCTTCGGAGAGGTTCTTGACAAGGTCCCAAATTGCTTGCCATACAGGTTCCCCAGCAGACTTGGCTATTCAATAACACGTGAGGGTTACAACACAATGAATCAGGGGAGAGGGGGGCTGACCAACAATGGCATCGGGTTGCTTCGCTTCCAAAGCCGAAAGAGCAAGCTGAAGCTGCGCACATAGTGAATTTGCTAGTGCTTCGGGGGCTATGTTATCTGGTGCGGTTTTTTCCAGCGCCACTACAAAGGAGGTCAAGACACGTAACCACGTTTAAGCATAAATACCTACCGTTGACAGCTGCTAATGAGGATCGATAGGACTTGTTCATTTGGTCCAATATGTGTTTGTGTTGACTATCGAAATACGTCCAAGCAGGATCATCTGCTGAAGGTAAGTCGACTAGTAGTCTACAAGCAAACAGATAAGAACCAACTGATTGGCGTGAGTTGAACTAAAATATACAGACTCAAGTGTTTTCTCATGTTCTTCGATACTCCGGGTAGGATCTTGGAGTTGAGATAGGAGGACAGCCCTCATTTCCCCAATAGCCTTTTCGACGCTAGTCCACACCTTATCGAGGATACGCTTTTGCTGCTGCTCAGCTGAGGAAGAAGAGCGGCCATCTTTTGGCGTGCCAAATGGTAAAAGTTGGCCAGGGCGAGTTTCGAGTAGTAATTTGCCTTTCTTGTAATCCCGCATTGCGACCTCATAACGACCCTACTGGCTAACATGAGCTCAAGATATAAAAAACAACCAGTGTTAACTGACCGCCTCTATGGACTCCATTATGAAGCTGGGAAGATTGAAGAAAAACTTCGATCTTTCGAAAATACCGAGGGTTGTACGGAGTTTATCGGCCTTAGACGCATTCTCCAGGACGGGCAAGAAGACTTGATTCGCCTTTACAGCAGCCTCTGTGGTAGTTTCGTGAGCGCTCCTCCCTGATCGAATGTATAGAAAGCCTGTTTGAGCTCGTCACGGAGAGGCTTTGAGGCATATTCAGTTGAGGGTTCGAGAAGACCCTCCTTCATTTCCGCGTGCAGGGCTACCATTAGGCGTGTCATGATAGGTAGTTCATAGGAGCAATCGAGAAGAACATACCATCCGTAGAAGCCTTGACGGCGACAAAACGATCGAAATTATCCTCCACTAACACTCTTATAGCCTCTGAACGAGAATCTATCGACGCCCGGAGGTGTGCTATGCCAGACGCCAGGTCTTGATAGGTGGCATTTGGATGGACAACTGATAGAAAAGCCTTTGGATCGAATGACTTGGAAGTGATGAGAACGGCAGCCTCTGGTAACCAGAGAATCAATATATTATGGCGCTTCGTGAAATGGGCAATGTTTACTGGATTCCATGTCCATATCTTTGACGTTGACACTCGATCCGATTCCGAGAGGTTCCCCCTCATTGTCCCCAGAGCTTGACAATGCTCCAGCAACTGAATCTTCCAGATCATGATCGACCTCCTCCCATTTCCTGTCCAAGTTCATTCATCGCGTCTAATGCATGCAAGCTTTTAGCGCTTACTTCGGGTGTAAAGACGATATCTTATAGGCCTTCAGCAAGGTTGCTTCGTCCACGCTGAAATTCAACTTTGGCATTTCGAAAAATTGGAAGATGAGATGGCTCTACAGAGGTTGAGTAGTGTTTGAAGCATGCACAGCGATATATCGTAATATTACAGCAAGGCGAAAGAAAAGGACGTGTCGTGAAACTTCATGTAGTGGTCGTCGCTGAGTGCTGTAAGTTTACCACAAAGGGTATTGTTATGACATGTTTTGTTTGGATGTTATTGACTTCTTCTATTCTGAGCACAACCCAAGCTTTGCCCAAACTTTAAACCAACACCGCCGTTTCTTTCGCTTCAACTTTCAATAATCAACAATGAATTGCGATATCTCAAAGGACGAAAGAAATATTCCGGACTCCTGGCTTACTCCAAACATCTATCTCCGCCATTCTATCATGTCCATATAATCACCTTTACACATTCTACGCTGGTGCCACGGTACTGATCGTAATAATCTTCATCTTCGGGTGCCTCAAGTCGAGCATCGCGGGCTACTCTAAGGCTCGGCGCTTGGTATCTTACTCATGCAAGAAGCCTGTCCCCTGATGTACGCAAGATTGGTCTGCGCAGCCTGCGGCCCTGTGGGGATGTCTCTTTTCTTTTGCCTAAACGCCTCATCGGTTCAAGTTTTCCAGGAATCCCGGCCGATATCTGACTCCTGAAGCTCTTCTGCGCTACGCGCTACTGTAAAGAGCTATAGAAGCATCGAGGGTGTCGAAACTTATGCACGTCACAACGATCTTTGGACGGAGATACGCACAAAGTTATAACCTTGCGCGGACGAACCCAAACTCTTCACATCAGTAAAACTCAATATTTGAGGGAACGGGGACCTGAAATCGCTTTCCGGAGATTTCTCATACACACATGTACTCCAGTTATTCCAAAACTCTTACATTCAAGACACTGCAATGCATTTTCTATTCGCTGCCGATGTTTAACCGCAGTGGTTCTTGTAGTACAATTTGATGGAGCTGCTTGACAGGAACACTGCGTCTATTCTATCTTACGGGAAGATGCTTTGACAATCGAAGCTGATATGACTCACCTTGCGCTCGTAGATCCCCTCACGGGACCATCTTTCGATGTTTCCTTTGCTCCCTTCTTAGACTTCATGGGCAAAACAATCTGGAACCATACCGTCTGTCTGGTAGCACTCCTATTGTGGAGTAGAGGCAAGCTTTCAACAGCGACCAAAATACAATGGGATCTAAGTTTCGCGTGATATCCTTCGCGCAATGTTCATTGGTGGGATATTCATTGAAATGTTCCTTGATTCTATACTCACGCGCTCCGCAGAGACCAGGAAGGAATGCACTTTCAGTCATCGCGCAGGATATCACTGAAGCGACTGAAAATATTTCAGGCTCGACTAGGACTGGGAGCAATCCCTACACTCACAACATAGGCCATCAAGGAGATTCGCAAGCAAAGGCTTGAGCTCTACCAAAGTAATGAAGCCAATTTTGTCCCATGCGAAATTGCCATATCATGCGTGTAAATGCTGTCTAAAGTACATCCTAAATGTATCCGAGTCCACGTCCTCGCTTTCAATCATGCATTCGTCAATCTGCTGTGCTCTTACCCTCCTGCTCATTCATGTCAGGAAGAGGTGCGTTAATTTTGAATATGGTGTTTATTTTCCACATGTTGTCGTATTTGCAATCTTCAGGTAGGGGGCCTTGCTGGAATTCCAAAAGGGCGAGGTTGTGTTTCATCTCCAGAAAGTAAAGAATCATGTAACCATTGTCGAGTGCCTGCTTGAGGTGGTTTGTATCTATTGGTCCAAATGTTTCTATCTTGTTCAAGGGAGCAGGTCCTGCATCCTTGAAACGCACAAGTGATGGATCATCAGGTTTGGTCTTGTCTGCTTCGACCTCAAAGAGAGCGAAGTGCGTGGCGAGCAGAGATGAGCGAACACCCTTGTGAAGTTCGAGAATGTGCGATGCCTTGATGAGTGCCACACATTTGTGAGCTAAGCATCAATAGAAACATATGCCGAGTTACTTACAGCGTACTCTATGGCAGCATTGTTTTTCTTGAACCAAGTTTGAATTATCTGGGGGCCGACATAGACCTTGCCTTTCGCAAGAGCCGCGGTTTTACGTTGTTCTAGTCGCGCCGCGGTCGCGACTCGGTCTTTACAAATGCTCTTATGTTGAGGCCAGTGAGCACTAGCCATTATTGCCGTGAGCCACTGAAATTGTCAGAACAAAGAAACTAGCACTTACACTTGACATTCACGGCTTCAAATGCATCGTTTCAGCACTGGCAGATGAATAGTGAACCAAATCACGCATATCTACATACATGCAATAGTATGTACCACGACATTTCGCGCATCGCGCGAATTGTTGCTTTGCAGCTGGGCGCTTCTGGCATCTTCCACAACCATGTGTGAGGCGACCACGATCCCGAATCGCGTTCGTCATAGCCTCCATCGTAGTTATGACTGGCTGCGAGCCGGGCATTGCAGTATTCAGTAAGACGACTGAGCCACCGCGAAGCTGACCTGGGTTAATCTGTCCAAACGAATTATCTCATCAGTTAACCTCGCAATGTAGACACGAATGACTAAATGAATTAGAGACTCACCTCGAAGGAGGTTCCTACTCCTACTCCGGGTATTTCGATTTTCTGGACATTGTCGACCATGATGGTTCTGCTCTAAGGCAAATCTGGGACCGAGTCTCGAAGCGGCCCCGTGACTGCCGAACTGGTCTCGTCCCGCCGGCTCGGGGTTATGTAAGACAGGGGATTTTCATCCTCAACAATTTACACTCGCATGGATTTGAGGAAACGTACGACTTCGTCCTTGACTACCATGTCCAAGCGTATCAGGATACTCGACGCTGAAGAGCTCAAGAGCCATACTTCTCCCACTGACTGCTGGGTCGCTCGTAATGGCAAAGTTTATGATATCTCAGCTTTTCTGCCGGACCACCCTGGAGGCGACGATATAATTCTGAAACACGCTGGCAGCGATGTTGGAGAAGTCATGAAGGATAAAGTTGAACATGAACATTCAGACGCGGCGTATGATATGCTGGACGAATACTGTATTGGAAGGCTTGGAAGCACTGACAATATTGTCAGGGATGGTACGATTTCTCCTGTCATCATCTCCGTCAGAGTACTGAAAGTAATTTCAAGATTGGGAAGCTACCGATGATTTCCACCCAGATAATACGGACACTGTTAAAGACTATGAAAAGCATCAGTTCCTCGACCTTCGTAAACCTTTACTGCGGCAAGTATGGGAGGGGAATTTCAGGTATGTTTGATATGTCCCTGTGTGCGACTATTGCCTAATTCCATCATAGTAAGGCTTACTATCTGCGCCAAATTCACCAGCCTCGTCATGTCACGGAGACTGCTCGTCTTTTTGGTCCAAGTTACCTCGAGGTAACGCGTTCATCGTATACTTATTAGCTGTGGTTGCTAACTCGTATTCAGGTCTTCACGCGGACAAAGTGGTTCGTCGTGCCCATCTTTTGGGCACCTATCACCATCTATCTCTTCCTTCGCTCCATATACCAATTCACTGCCCCGTTACCACCGTTCACGGTCAACCCAGCTCTCCCGCTAGCGTCGTGGTCGCAAGTTTCTTCAGAGTCTATAGCTAAGACTCTTGCCTGTTTCTTCCTCGGGAATTTCATTTGGACACTTTTGGAGTACACCTTGCATCGATTCCTCTTCCACATCGATTACTACCTGCCTGACCGGCCGTTCTTCCTCATGCTTCATTTCATGCTCCACGGTGTGCATCACTATCTACCCATGGACCGGTAAGTTTTGATGCTTCATTATTGACAAAATGGCTTTGACAAATGTCTATCTCTAGCCTTCGGCTAGTCATGCCTCCGGTCCTATTTGCTGCCTTGGAATGGCCATTCACCCAATTGGCCCACAAGTTATTCCCGGCTGCAATTGCGAATGGAATCATTTCTGGTGCCTTTACTTTCTGTGCGTTCACCTTTCATCGTCATGGTCTTTGTCCTGATGTCTTCTCAGACGTTCTTTACGACTGTATGCACTACGCGTGAGTTATACCTCTCACTTTCATGGAGATGAAGAAGACTAACTCTATCACCAGCTTGCATCACACAATGCTACCGACATATATGAAGGAAATGAAGAAGTACCATCTTGGCCATCACTACAAAAACTACGAGCTTGGTTTTGGTGTCACCAGTATGTGTCCTCTTCTCCCTTATGCATGGGTGTGGATATTGAATCATTCGCGCAGGCAAAGTCTGGGACATCGTCTTCAACACCGTGCTCCCTATTTGATTTTGTGATTCACAAAAGCAAAAAGGCTTTGATTATGTAGCCACAACTCGGTACTCATACCCTACTCATTCAGATTCAGGACCATTTCTTCAGATAGAATCGTTATCGTTTTGGATTATGTCTGTGCCCGTTACATGTATTCATACAGCTTCTTAATTGCTAGCCTTCGAGGCTTATTAGACTAAACTGATCCCGATGTGTTCATTCGCAAACTCCCAACATTACTTCCATACAATCTGAGATACAGCTTCGTGCAAAAGGCGTTCGTTCTACACACAAAGTCAATGCAGTCCTTTGATTTCTGCCAATTTGAAAAATGCAATACGAGTTCACACTGATGGTTCTATGATTGAGCACATCCAATACCCTTCTCCGCCAGCTCTGTACTCCACTTTCTCAATACATGTTTCATTACCTTCCCGCTGGCCGTTTTCGGGAGTTCATCAGGTACACCATCCTCCCCAACGAACCACACCCACGCTGGCGTATTCTACAAAGTTCCATCATTCATCAAACGTGTTTCCGAGTCGTAATGGAATGAAGCAAGCACACCTGGGGGTTCATATTCCGAGCAACCGTCTGTCGGACTTCCTCCGAAGACAACTTGGTGCCAGGTTCAGGGACAATCCACGCCCCGACAACCTCTCCGTATTTCTGGTCAGGTACGGCGACGGCTGCTGCTTCGCGTATCTTATGATTATTCGACGTCAAGGCGTCTTCGATTTGAACCGGAAAGAGGTTCTGTGATGACGAGCCAGGTGTCAAGGATGCGGAGAAATCAAAGAAAAGGGTGGATTTCTGACCTCTCCTCCACGAATAATAATATCCTAGGTCAACAGCGTTAGTTTAGCTGAGCAGAGTGGACGATGAAAGACCCGTACTTTGATTCTTCCAACAACTACACATAGCAGCGACGTGAGCTGAATTCTTGGCTCAAGTCAGAACAAAGCATACCTCGAAGGTAGCCTTCTTCATCAAGGATACCCTCATCTCCTGTGTGCATCCACACAACTTCGCTGTCTTCCGAATCTCTATGCATCGCCTTTCGTGTCTGCTGTTCATCTTCCCAATACCTGTTCCGTCAACACACTACAATCAGAAAACCCATTGTTTCCGAATACTATTAAAGACGCACCCCTTCTGTACTAGGTACCCTGCGATACAAATTTCTCCCGGGACACCAACAGGCACGATGTTCCCTTCGGGGTCGATAACTTTAGCTTTGACATGCGGTAAAATCTTTCCGACTGTCTCGATGCGTTTGATGATCGGGTCCGCTGGAGAGGTTTGGAAGGAGGCGGGGCTGGTCTCGGCTATTGAGAGTACATAGGCGTACATCAGTAGATGGCGGTCGGTTTTTAAAAGAATATCTTACTCATTCCGTATACGTTAGTCAGGTCCTTCAGGTTGAGCTCTGAGATTAGCCTTCGCATCAGTTCAATCGGGATAGAAGATCCAGCAGCAATCCCCGTTCTAGTGTTTCGCGATGGTGAAATAGAGATACACGATAGAATTCGAAAAACAAACCTCAAGCTGGTGGTATCGACACCTTCCCCTCGATTCCGCCTCTTCTCTAACTCAGAAAGTACACCAAGGAAATGCCTGTACAATGTGAAGCGGGTTAAACGGACGATATTCCTCTTCAAAATAATCGTGCTCACGTAGGTACCCCATGCAGAGCGGTGCACTTCTCTGCCGCGACGGCATCAACAATGGCTACAGGGTCAAAAATTGCTGAAGGATACACTATGCAGGATCCGTGCGTCCAGGCTGCTAGATTGCCCAAGACTAGACGTATTGACGATTGATGTCAGGCTATAGAGATGATAGTAAGAAATTGAGAACACTTATCAAAACAGTGAAACAACGGAGGGACGTTGCCTAAGAAGTGAGGATCAGTGGGAAAGTCCAAAATATTTCTATATGTTTAGGCTCACAAAGGATATCTTTCTCTGTGAGGTACATACGACGTCCCACCGTGATACCGTTGTTGAGTAGATTATAGTGAGTCAACTGAAGGAATGATTGTAAACCAGGACTACATGAACTAGGAGCCTGTCCGCACCGACACGGCCTTGGGCAAGCCCGTTGTCCCGCTATCAGTGTCGTCAGAACAAGATTCCTCAGAGTATCATACAGTAGCACCTACCTCGTGAATTGCAGATTGATCACATCTTCGTACTGTAGTGACTGAGTTAATTCCTTGACCATCCTATCCTCCTTCGTATCTTCTCCCCACAGCAGCACCTCTCGCCAGTCAATGACGGACCTGACTTCAATCTTGCGTAGCTCGTCCCGATACGTATCCTCATTGTCGACTACGATAAGATTGCGTAATTCAGGGAGATCTGCCTCTTGGATGCTGCCTGGCTGTGAGTTGCGAATGCCGGGGAAACGATCCGCGAGTAATTGCACGTAAGATGTGGTCCGGATTCTTGGCACAACAAATAGATGTTTGACCCCGACTAATTTCAAAGTGTTGGCCTACAGACATTATCACTAAAGCCGCGCGCGCGGAAGCAGTGAAAGAGAAGATAAATACCTGCTCGTCAATATGATACGCAGGATTGATAGTGACGAGAATTGCTCCAATTCGCGATACAGCCCATTGAAGCGTGGCATACGAGCTAATGACAATGATGATGTTGATGGTCAATCAAAATTGCAAATTTCTTAGCTCTAAATCGTTGGTCTAGACGTGCCTGTTGTTGCCCATTAACACACCAACTCTATCTCCTTTCTCTACTCCCATGAGCAACAATCCTCTCGCCAATGCAGCTATATGCCGTTCAAATTCTTCATAGTCCCAAGCAAGATGTGACGAAACGCCTAGATTCCGCGACGGGGGTCCTGCATGAGCTCGAGGAATTTCAGAACGGCAGATCAGTGCAGGTCTCGTGCTATGCTTTGCAAGAACTTCTTGTGCAAAATAGTCTGGAAGGGTTTGACGTTCGAGAGCTGGATGAAGAGACCCTTGCGCTACCGACAATGCCAAACTTCTCGTCAATGGTCTAGGCTTTCTACCTCTGCCAGTACTGAGCAACAAAGTGCGGCTATTGCTCTTGCTCTTCAGCATGGTTATTCAGCCTGCGACAGACCTTGATTGAGAATCTCCGGATGGTTTCGCGACACGCATTGTACCTTGCTGAACCGTTCTGTAGCGGACTTCAGGTCATGTGTACCTCTCACGTCACGCTAAGTCTCGGAAAGCATAGTCTTACCATACTTAGTTGACGACTTGAACGACTGGGGCAGGTTTGCTAACTCACTCCGCTGTGTGCATGCGAATACTTGCACCAATTGTTTCAGTTTCCCGACGTCTTTCATGTTCATCCGAGGATCACATACTGACCGATTTACTTTTGATGTAGTTCACGAAATTTGCACCATCTTCACGTTCATTAGAGGCAATTTTGCTCTTCATTGCTTTTACCAATTGGAGGTTCTCATGATCTGAGAATATTTACAATGGGCCTTCTCAGAAGTGGAAGCCCAGTGAAGATGTACAAGAAGGTCATCAGGCTCGGCTTGCGGTGGATTCTATGTTGTCGATTCTCTCTGGAATGTTGGACTGCTTCAATTTCTAAGTATGTTCAAGGTTGAAAAACCAAGGTCCGAATCTAATCATGAATGGGCGGAAACTTACTTTCTACTGCAGTACGCCATCAAATCATTAACCTTCGAGATGGACATCCATCATAGACTACATTGATGAACCCAAGGATGCAAGATGCTTGTTCTTGGATATATAGTGGTTACATATAATGTGACAATACACGAGCTACGTACTCTCTTTGAATTACTCTACATGCGGTGCGTAAGTCTAAGGCCACGACCGAATACCATTTACTTGAAGGGCCCCGATCATGTAACAAACTTATCGTATTTTAGGAGTTGATTTTCCCATGGCAGGTTCATTCTCTATATAATTGTTAGTTCCTCGGACCTCCTGTGCTCATTTGCACGATCAGCCCAAGTTGCCCCCTGAATATCATGTCTGAAGCGCCCGTATTGTCTGAGAATGGCATCTTAGTCGCTGTACCGTAAGTTCTCTTCTCTCCTCTGTTCGTCTACATACTCAGCACCGAGTGTGCACTTCCTACAGACCATGGAAGTTGAAGGGCCGATTGTGGCAGTTTGTTACAGCGCCACTAAAGAAAGACGCGAACTTTCCAGCTGGCTGGGCAACTCCCTGCGAGGCTGATGTTTTGGCCAAAGACGGCGAGTTCGTTGGTGGACTCGGGCAGATCATGGTGCGTTGGAATCGAACCTCACAATCAATTTCCCCGATGCTGATCTGATTCTTGTGTTTCAAGCTTGTACAATATACGGAGAGTCCAGTCGGTACGTTCTTATGGCCTCCGTTCGTGAATGTGATTCTTACGCTAATACCGGCGCCCTTTTGGACAGGTCCCTGTAAGTGTTCATCTGTAATCGCAGACGAAGAGACGAACTGCATATTCCTTTCAATAGATGATGAATTGGTCTACGTACCTGGAAAGTTCAAATACAAGGACGGTTCACTTGGAGCGAGAGTAACCCGAATATACGTGTCAACTAAAGAGTCGACAGAGAACGGTACGCAGCATGATTGTACTTTCACTCTACAACTTGTCCTCATCTCCGGCAATTTCAAGGCCGAAAGAACTGGAATATTCCCAGTGAGTGTATTCCCGGAACAAGCCGACGGGTCGCAAGTTCTAACTCCATCTTGGTTCTTGATAGAACGTGTTGCTAGCTTCACCTACAAAAAAGGTCCCAACACCTCCACCTGGGACCTCGCTGTTTCCAATTTAGAAACACCTGACACCCCCTTCTTCCATATAACCGTGAAACCTGTACCGATCCTCTCCTCCCTTCGCATCCCATTCGATAGTACCATCTTGGGGAGTTTTGGCCAGCTAATTCAACCTCCCCTTCCCAAGAACCCCGACCGAGCGGAATGTGTCGCTACGGAAAAGTGGGTTACACTTACTCCAGGCATGAAAGGCAAGATGCGTCTCGGTTGGCTTGTAGCGGAGATGGCATCGGACAATGAGGAAAGGAAGGGAAAAAAGATTGCAGACGGGGTGAGCTTTCCCGCGGTCGAGCCATATAGGCTGGGATTCTGTTTGGAGGATATGGATCTTGACTTTGGGGTGCCGGAGTATAGGGATTCGTATTGAGTCTACTTGCTAGTAAATTATGTTTACTGCCTTACTGATCTTTCTTGGAGTCGCGCAAGTAAAAATCGGTTCCGAAGAATGCTCTTGTCAATGTCAATGTAGCGACGATAGGACAGCTTAAGGTCGTGATACATACCCATCGCAGCTGACTCGGAGGGTCGATGCCAAGTCGATGCTTTCCAACTCCGGATCTAGTCCAGTCTTCTCCCGAACATGCGAAGTCGAAAGAAGATACGCTCTCAGCGAGGCTGTGGACGAGGTCAAAGCCGCGCTAGGCTGGAACACATTCGCTAGGTCCTCGGATGCTCCTTTAATGAATGTTTGCCGAGTTGGGTTGAAAACGTAGGTAGATCCCGAGAGAACGAATCGCAACAAAGCTGTTTTTCCGAGTGGATATATGCTCTTGAATATTGAATAGCAACTTCCGCGGATGGTGTCATCTTGTTTCGTCCTTTTCATAGTATAGAAGATTTTGTCCATCTTGAAGGATTTATGTACTAGGCTCATTCCTTAAGTATTGGATCGATCATGATGTCAACCAACTTGAAGGCCACGTGAGCATACTCACCTCTGTCTATTCCATGTCTCCGTTCACGGTGGCCCTTCAGATCACTTCACTCTCTTCCGTTAATCGCAGGAATAACCTAGAAACCATATATTGGCTCTTTCAGAAGAGTAGCAACCCCATCGCGTTCCGAGGCGGTCCGGTGTATCCCTCCGAAGTTCGCCCTTCAATTCAAGTTTTACAAGTTCTTTTTCCTTGAAGAGGCATTTCCATCAAACCAAGTTTATGAGGCTGCCCGCATACACGAAGCTCATGAGCTCTACATTGATGCCTTTTGACCAAAATTTCAGACCTCATGTCCTTCACTCCACATGTTGCGAGAATAATTATCCCCTCCACTCTGGGCAGTTCGAGTCCGGTTGCAGTCCTTCAACTCATATATTTAAGCGCACAATTCTACGAGCCCAATCAAGTGTCCCTCAATTCGTCCTCAATCTGACACGTCGACGATGTTGCCTGGACTGTTCCTTACTGCAGCTGCTCTAGCATTCTCGGCGCCGGGAGTTTCCTTGGTTCATGCGGCAACGACCGTCATTCCAACCTCGTCCTTCTCCTCATATACTAGTCTCGAGTCTTTCTGGGCATATCTATATCCCTGGGGTTCAGATCATAATGGAAGTGAGTTTGTCGTTCTGAATACTAGCATGTATTCGGATCTAATATGTTAATAGGTGCCAGGATGGTGGGCAATTCAAGTGACCACTCGCATATCGTTGTTGCGTCCAGTACGCTAAGTCTGATCGCTACCCCAACAACGAATCCATCCCCGCCGACAAGTACAGCAAATCCCAACCCGGCTATCCACTACGCTAGGTACATCACGTTTATTATGATATAAATGCATACTAAGCTGGTCATTCGGTTGTTGTAGTGGTGCCATTCACGCGAAATCCCAGATTACAGTCACCAGTGCTAATTCGTACACCATCCAAGGGGAGTTCAGTGCACCAACTGCAGTTGGTACGTGCTAAAGCTTGATCTTTAATCTTACCTAAACTTGTCTAATGTATTTCAAACGGATAGGAACCTGGCCAGCATTCTGGTAAGTACTCCCGATAGGCTTGTCATAGAAAGAGAAGTTCATTGATATTGGCCAGGTTGACTGTACGTATGGTATAGTGCTCTAGACCCAGGGCAATTAACTTCATCTCTCCGACCTGTAGGCTGTCAGCGGCTGGCCTCCCGAATCCGACATCGGCGAATGGAAAGGTACCGCAAACAACTGGTTTAACACTTTCAACACCTCGAGTATCGTTCGATCTGACCTCGTTGCATGGCCCACCGATTTATCATTCCACGCTCTTAAAGCAGTCTTGACTGCCGAGTCGAATAATGCTGATGTTCGCATCGATTTTTACATGGACAACGTACTGAGGGCAACGCAGTACGGCCAAGGTTTCGTCGGGAAGGCTTTGTGGTTGTGGGTGTCAACTTGTTTTGTTCGATGATTCATGTTGTTAACGGACGTCTTTTACGTGTAGGATCATTGATTTGCAGGTTTGAAGCTTTGTCGTACTGTTGATGCGAGAATGACTGACGCTGTTCTTTGTAGATGGAAGGTAGTTCTGGAAGTCCTGGTCCTACGGGTACTACTACATACAAGGTCCGTAACTTGGAGGTGACACGATCGGGTTCTTGAGCCTTGCATTCTGTACTTTGGACGAAGCAGTTAACCATTAACTTCCGAATATCATTATGTTGAAGAGACACTCACCAGTCGCAGATGTATTCGGTCTATCATGGGGAGCTTGAGAGCTTGAGATGCCGATCTGCTGAAAGAACTTCAGGCCGAGGTCATACTCGGACTTTCATCTCCTGGAATATCGGAGAGGAAGCTTTACATCACGAATTCCGAGTCCTACTGGTACATTCGGAGCAGCATTAATCGCGCTCCGAGTCGGAATGATTTCAGGTCCCGGGGTGGTTCGTGGTATGGATCTTGATATGATCGCTCCCTCAACCTTACAGCAATCTGCCTGCTATCAGTTGAAGTCACGATGCCGTTCAACAGGAATGATACTTACCCATCGAGTTCGATCTTGAGTTTGAAAGCGCCTTTCATAGTAAAAAGTCGTTGGGGTTATCTACTTGGATCTTCTGTTCTACTGAATGCGATTTGTCTTTGCTATTGACGTGTGTAGACTTTGTAAGTAAGAACCTCAGTCGATAGTATGCGAACGACTCTATTACCTGTAGACTTTGTAAGTAAGAACTACAGGGATGTAAGTATATGAATGAATACAATAAATAAATAAGTAGAGACTCACCCTCAGTCGATAGTATGCGAACGACTGAGGGTGATAACGTCGAAAGATTCAATAAGTATGGAAAGGATAAATCAAATAAAAGAGAAAGGGCTCCCGCAACCTCCGGACAGGCATGAGCCAATCCGTCGCAGCGATCGACCGTCGCTGCCCATATCTGTCATGCTAACATCATTACTTCCTAACATCTAACATCCTCAACACTCCCCCTGGCCTCATGCCTTCTCCAATCTAATCCCAGCTTCGTTACGAGCGTGCGGTGAGTCGACTTTGGTAATGGTTTCGTCATGATGTCGGCTAGGTTATCCTGCGACGAAACGTGAGTGACTTTGAGATGATTATCGTGAACACGATCCCGAATGTAGTGCCACCGTATGTCGAGATGTTTAGAAAGTCCGTGAGCTTTGGTGGTCTCCGTAAGACTAATAGATCCTAGATTGTCGCCGAAAAGCTCGAAAGGAAAGTCCTCGAAGAGATTTATCTCGTCCAACCATGATTTCATCCACATTGCCTGTTGGGCGGGCCCTCGCGAGAGAGATATACTCCGCCTCCGTGGATGACAACGCCACGATAGGTTGACGTTTAGATGCCCAGGAAACTGGTGAACCACCCATGAAGAAGACATACCCCGACGTCGATCTACGTGTATCCTTGCACCCTGCCCAATCTGCGTCCACAAAACCCTCTGGCTTCACACTACCTCCCTTGTTTGACTTATACCGAAGCCCGTAATCCAACGTCCCTCGAATGTATCTGCATAGACCCACCAATAATTCCCAATGTTCCGGCGCAGGGTTCGCCTGAACCTGTCCTAACACACTGCATGCATAAGAAATATCGGGTCGGGTACCTGAACTCCCCCACAACATGCAGCCCAGTAGTGGTCGATAGGGTTTATCCTTCATGAATAATACTTCGTCATCAGACAATGGCTCGGTTCGAGCCTTCACCTGCACATGAGGGGGTAACGGAGTGTCGAGCGGGTGTAGCTCCCATAATCCGAAATGTCGTAGAACCTTTTCGAAATAAGCTGTCTGTGAAATAGCAATATCACCATTTGGAAACTTCTCAATAGTCAACCCCAGCAGCAAGTTCAAGGCGTCTACTTCCTTCAAGTCCCACTTCTTCGCAAACTCCTTCACCACTCTATCAGCCTCCGAGTCCGTAGACGATACACTGAAAACATCATCTGTATGAGTAGTAGTGACAGAATATGAGCCATCAGGATTGTTTCGTGAGCGTACACAAGGGTCGGCTTTGGAGGAGTAAAAACCCAAGTCCTCGTATCCTCTTTGAAGAGTTTTGAACCATGATGTGACCCGACTGAACAAACCCATACAACGGACGCTTCATCAAGCATACCTTCTCCTCCTCCCCTTGCTTGATGAATCCCTTGGGTTGTCGCATATACATCGGACGGTCCATAACCCCGTTCAAGTACGCGGCGGAGAAGTCGAATTGACGAACCTTCAAGCGTTTAAACAGCAGGCAACAGCCATGGTCATACGCACCCGACTCCAACCTTGCTACCATTGCCCAGCCTTTGTCGAAGTCCACACCCGGCACCTGAGAAATCCCCTCGTCCCACATACCGCGCTTTCGGCTTTAAAATGTTTCCCTGACCATCCAACTTCACGTCGTACACCCACATGCCGTCTACACAGTGAGCACCCTCCGGCAAGTCAACCAAATCCCAACAACCACGACTTTCTAGGTTCTCGATTCTGCCTTCATCGCTGGATACCAAAACTCTTCGTTTCTCATGGCCTCCTCATATGACCGGGGTATCCGAAACCTCTCCGCCACCTTTGACGAGGCTCGCAAGAGCAATGGGATCTGAGCTAGAAGGATCAGGCAACATGGGGTTAGGTAAGTCACCGAAGTCGACAACATTAGCCGTAGGGTGAGAACTATCTTGAGCCCACTCTGCACCCGCAGCTCGCTCAAGACTCTCCCGTTCAGCATACTCCAACCGTCGCTCCTCAGCGGGAGAAGGACGAGCGAGTTCGAGCAGAACGTCGAAGTGGAATGGGTGGAATGGGTAGTTGTGGCGCAACATCAACAGCGGTGTCGACATGCTGAGAAGTCTCAGCCGGCGGGGTAGACACGGAAGCATTTTCATTAGCTTCGGGGGATAGTGTCGTCGTCGGTAAGCGAGGTTACGCGAGACGCGATGTCGGCTAAGTCGTCCTCGGCGTCGAACTTGGATGGACGTGTCCGGTGTGTGGTGCCCTCTTCGAATACCACATTCCCGTACCTCAAAAACCGAACCACGCGAAGGGTTCGAATACACGATAGCCTCGTCGGTCCATATACCCCACCATAACTCCCTTCCAACCCTGTCTGCCCAGCTTCCCCGCTACTCTATCCAGATCTTTCACCCAAACATCGCTCCCCCACCGCGCGTAGATGAGAAACATTGAGTCGATGCCCAAATCTGAACCATCTGGCCCATGGCACAATATCAGGATGACGAGAAGAGGGAAAGAAAACCTCGTACGTAACAGTGAGCTGCCGCAGATTCGGACCGGCCCACCATTCATGACCCATTTCGGGCATCTTCCAGTTGTGTACGAGCGCCTTCTATAACTGTACGGTTGGCACGTTCAACATGGCCATTCGCAGCTGATGAAGCCTTAGGAATACGTTCGTATATGATGCCGTGTTCGTCGAGATAGGTGAGAAATAGTTGCATTATCGAATTCTCGGCCCTTATCAAATCGTACGACCTTCAACCGACAACCCGTTTGCTTCTCCGCCATGACATGAAACTTCTTAAACGTTGCAAGAACCGTGGGAGCATCTTTGCTGTCCAAGAAGTAAGGAATACGAATAGATGTCCCCCCGTCTGCACAAAGCATCATGTACCAAGCTCCGCCTCGACTCTTCACTCGCGATCGTCCCCACAGATCTAGATGTACACGTTCCAGAGGCTCCGACTCATGTGAAACCACATCATCAAATGGGCGACGAGAAATCTTGCCGAAGACACAATCTTCGCAAAGACCGTTGACCGTTTGCGGTCAGTAATAGTAAGACCATCAATCAGATTTCTATCCGCCAGTCTCAAAATTGTTCGAATATCGGCATGTCCAAACCTGCCGTGCCAAATTTCTAGCCCAACCGGCTTATGGAGTGATCTGCTACCGGCCGACAGCAGCGGCTACATCCTGGACGACGGTGACAGCATACAATGAACGTGTACCCGTGGAGTGAGAGAACGTCCCTTCAAGCACGACCTGCTTGAGACTTCGGGTGTACAACAGTCAACACCGATCCTCCCCATGTGCCACGAAACCCGAGGATATCCAGGGCTGGTAGTGATATGAGATTCATGTTGAATGAGGGAGTATGTACAGCAGGTAATACCACACTCGATGCACGTTCCACTTCGAAGCTGAAACATTTAAACTGACGGTACCTGATCCAATGACTCGGAAGGGGTGATCTGGGGTGTTGCCAACAATATTATCCTCCTTGTACTCGGAAAAATAGGCACGATGAGCGAAACAATGGACGGTTGCACCACTATCAAGATAAGTAGGAGTGCCATTCGGGGTAGGCATAACGTCTACTGTACAGGCGAGAGGAATGTCTAGATCTAGTCCTTCCATCACCAGTCCAGCATCTTCCCTTCGCAATCTAGGGGAAAATCTCGACCAGTGAGATTGGGAGCAAGATATCGACAGTGGACACCTACCCTCGCCTATGCCCGCACCCAACGCAAAGGTCTCGATAGGAGTAAGATCAACGATAGCGGCAGCAGTCGGAGTGGAAGTGGATGTAGTGTTTGACCCAGAGGAGCTCAACTCGGTAACAGCGGGCTCCTTTCCCTTTGGTGCCTTGTACCACTTCGGCCCCTTTCCTTCCATTCCGCCACCAGCTGCCCAGCAACGCTTATCCGAGTGCCCAGAACGATTACAATTTGAACAGACAAATTTCGAAGACGAATTGTTAGAGGTAGCGGCGGCTAACGCAGAGGGGTCAGCGACGGAGGTGACAGCTTTGTCGCGATTCAGGAAGGCCCAGTACTCCATCAGAGCCCCGACGACCTCCTCGACTTTCACTTTGGATTGATGAGCCTGAACCAGTGTGAACCAGGAAGGTGGGAGTGACGAAAATATGACTGAGATCATCTTCGCATCCGTAATCGTACAACCAGCGTTTCGAGCAGCAACACGGAGAGTTTGGAGGGTAAGCATATGAGTTTCAAAGTCCCCACCTTCGGCCATGCGAACACTTTCCAGCTTCTTCATAGCAATGTCTTGGTAAATCTGAGTGGACATGTCGAATTTCGCCTTCAGCTTTGTCCACATATCCGCCGCTTTCATCTCTGGGCTCAGTCCATGCGATCCTGGATCCACGATGTTCTGATATATAAGTCCAGAGACGTGACCCTCGCGAAACATCCACTCCTCGACGGATGGGTTGGTGGAGGTAACGATGGTCGGTGGTGGTGCGGCTCCGATCACAGCGGGGGACGTTGGACACTTAATCTTCCCTTCGAGATATGCCAGCAATCCCTTGCTACGTGCTGAGCTGAACAGGAAGTCCTTGAAAGCTGCCCAATTCTCCACTCCCTTCAAACGGCGTTCATCGGGGAAGTTGACAACGTGGGTGAGAGAACTCATGAGGTTATCTTGTTGACGACAATGTCAAGACGGGCAAGATGCAATCTGACTGCGAATCTGTAGACTTTGTAAGTAAGAACCTCAGTCGATAGTATGCGAACGACTCTATTACCTGTAGACTTTGTAAGTAAGAACTACAGGGATGTAAGTATATGAATGAATACAATAAATAAATAAGTAGAGACTCACCCTCAGTCGATAGTATGCGAACGACTGAGGGTGATAACGTCGAAAGATTCAATAAGTATGGAAAGGATAAATCAAATAAAAGAGAAAGGGCTCCCGCAACCTCCGGACAGGCATGAGCCAATCCGTCGCAGCGATCGACCGTCGCTGCCCATATCTGTCATGCTAACATCATTACTTCCTAACATCTAACATCCTCAACAACGTGAACATAGGGTCCGTGTGTGTGCGAGATCTAGAGCGACTATGACTATCTTGAAAGCCAGGTCCTCAAGGCTTCTGAATCAATCATTGATTTTACGTTCCTGTTGGTCCTGTTCATCGCGGAAGAGGGTGGAGTGGAGAGAGTTTATCGTGACGGGTGTGATCTTGCGTGATGAGCAACCCGTGACAAGTTCGGTCCTGTTCGGACCGACCATATCTCTACTTCGACTTTCACTGTACGCTTAGGATAACGACGTGAAACCGATTCCATTCTCGCTCCACTGTAGATGCCTGAGAGGGAAAAAAAACAGACTCGAACTTCTATCGCGTCAAACCTACTGCCCCTCACGAAGAATTCCCAGCTTTTATGATCTGCTAATTCAATCAGCTTCAACTTAGCATAAGGAAGGCATCTCACGAATGCGTTCGAGGGAAATAGGCACTCCGGTATTCCTGCAGGCGATCATGCACCTTGATACACGAAAAAACCTTGGCTTGGATAATTTACCAGGGGTCACCCCACATCTTTGGTTGACTCTGTCTGTGTCAGATTATCAAGGATTATCCATCTTTCTGCTGAGCTTTTTGTGCGAGCTTTTCGACAAGTAAGGTGAAATGGGTAAGATCCCCGTTATGGTGTATTGCGTTTCATACTGCCTTCTTGACGATCAGGATTCCGTACCCGTCAGAGGGGGGGAAGCAGAAGATGTGATCTCGCAGATGATTCCTGGACGAGTACTTTTTGTGCCACGGTCAAACATGCATTTCCTCGAAATGGTTATCTGCTTCTCACCTCGGAATTAGAGTTCTCATCGCAAAATATTGGTATTTATGCCGCCGCGCCCCAAGATCTTGTTTCCTTGCTCCTTCATTTCTACCCTGGTTCCCTTCTGTATGCGCATCCCTGCTTACTATGGCGGTTGTCAATAGAAATAGGGCAGAAGAAGTGGCGTTGGGAATGACTATGCTTGGTCTCCTCTTCTCTTCCATGTTGGTGTTCCCCCGCCGTGTTTCTCTACAAGTGATGCGCTTTACTGATTTGGGGGTTAGGCTCTATGGGATAGCCCTCACCCAACTATACACTTACTATAGGCGCTTTCCTCGTGATCCTCTCAATGTCAAGATATTGGTGCGCGCTCTTCCTTGTTCAACCTGACCTCCGATGAAGCTGACTTTTTTCCCCCTTCAGGTTGTGGCTACAGCGTAAGCATTCGATCCGTTCAATATCAGGGAAGATACCAAATTGGGGCAATTTTCAATAGCGTTCTCGATACAGCTTCTGTCGTTCTTGTGTGCCATGCGTGCTGGTGCGAATGATGTTATCCTTTATGATCTAAAGGTTCAAGCATTTGAAACAGGCACTATCTGGTAACAAATAGTTCCCTGAAGTTATCAGTCTGGTTCGTACCATCTTCCGTCCAATTACGTGTTGATTTGATTCAGACTATGACGGGCGGTGTAGGAGTCTAAATGCAAGTACCGTGTCCTTACTGAAGGATAACAAACCACTAACACTTCTACATTAGGCTGAACTCGCGATTTCAGTATGAGAGCATTTTGGAAGTCATCTCAAACAGCTACTGATTATCCGCCTCTTTTAGATGCTCATCTCCGGTATCGCTGAGATATTCATGGCATATCGAGTCTGGATGTGTACGCGCTTCGAAATCAATCATCCTTTAGATGCTCGCAGCTGACACACGTCCCCATAGTGAGTGGTCGAAGGGTTATCCTGACCATGGTACTCGTGAGTTGAGATCGCACTGTTTGGGTGGCTTTGAGCTTGAATTTACGTTGGACACAGCTTTTCCTCGCCATTGTACATCTCGGTGTGTTGTTTCTCTTAAGATAGCTTTGACTCTTTCTGACGATCCACTTTCATCTCACGATCACTTCAGTTAGCGGAGAGAGTACGTTTTAAGGAGTTTATGCTTCATTTGGAAACTTATTAACGAATTTTCAGTTTCGGCAGCAGAAGCACTTCAGCATAGCAAATTCGTGCCATTCCAAAGCGTCAAGGTTCCAAGTATCTTACGCTTAAGTAGTGCTGCCGTCTGTGATACAGGAATAGCTATCGCGCTATGTTACTTCTTGCAGCAGAAGCGCACTGGCTACAAGAGGTTAGTGCCCTCCTAATAACGGATTGACCTTTGAGGCTGATGATTGCACCAGAACGGATGAGATAATTGACCATCTAATGCTCTTCTCTATCAACTCAGGTCTTCTCACAAGGTATCTTCAGTCCTGAGACATTTACATGTGCTTTACAACTTTGGTTAATTCAATACCAGTGTCGCCTCAATAGCGTGTTTAATAACCGTGGGTTGTCGTGGATCCGTGAAATGTGGCTGCCCCAGCTTACCATCGGTGTACTTGGTAGTATCTTATCATACCCAAGACTTGGGTCTATCTCGCTCTCTGTTTCTTAATTAGCCGCCGTGAGTCCAAGTCATCAACGTGTTACTTCGACACTGTACTGATACAGCATGTTCTTCAGTGTACAGCAACACTTTCCTTTGCGCGTACGCTGTATACTTCTTCCACACACCACCTTCATTTGCTAACAGCAACATATGTCGCCGTTTTCCAGTCTCAATTCCCGTCAAATCTTGCAGTCAGGTTCCGACAATGATATGGATACCCCTGTTCTTCCTCGTTTCAGTTCGACGCGCCGGAAAGGTCTTTTCAGCAGAAGTCCGTCAGAAAAGGTGGGGCCTCCTTGAATCTCAGCAGTCAGCTGCGTGCCTCATCACTCCGAGAGCAGGCTACACAGGGATCGGGACCTAGGCAGATTGATGTATTCGTCGTCACCGAGACTGTCACAACGAGTGATATTCTAACTCATGGGAGTGGTAAGGTACGTTATATATTATCTCGTAATATCTCATGCGCATACTGGCTCATTGTCCCGCCTTTACTTAGAACTTGCGAGTCCACGAATCGGCCGATATCAAGCGGTTGGATAGTCCTACCACTGCGTCGGACAGCATTTCGAGTGGAAGCACTATCAGCATCCAGGAAGTCCCACGTGTACTGCGTAGATGATGATCTCCCTCTTTCTATGTGCTGTATAGTACTTGGTTTTATGAGTGCATGTATACGCACTATCAGTTGTAAGAATTTGTTTCACTAGTCACAGTATTTATGCCAGCGCTGCCCTGTAGTTATAGCAGCGGACGAGATTAGTTGCTTCCCTTCAGTAGTTTGTGAATCGTAAGAAAACCCAATAGATCAATTAAATATACCCAAAATTCTAGGAGGGCATGCCCAGCAAAAGATGTATCCAAGAATGCATAGTAATTACGCATTAATAAGGAAGAAAAATCGAATCAACATGCACCCTACGAAGTCCTGCCAGCAGGGGCACACTCGGCCTCAAAATCAAGAGGTGTCAGCTCCTTTACACGCTCTTGGAACGCCGCCAGAGTGCAGAATTCTGGGGATCCAGGCAGATGTTTGCCGTCATCTGCGCATAGAGGCAGGACCATGTTCTTGTTCTGGTATCGCATTCGTACGTCTATATGACAACGTTGACCAATGGTAAGTGTCGATAAAGCACAGAGAAAGACTAAGCACTTACAATGTTCCGGATCAGATCTCGGGCGGAATGGCGACAGGATGGTTTGGAAGATCGAGGAGCCGCTACCTCCTGATGACCGTTTGAACAATTCGAACGTGATCGAAGCTGTGAACGCTGGCCACCTTTGTTCAACAAACGAAGAGGTTTTTAGAACACCACGGGAACTATCACGGGACTTGAAACTTACTTTTCATCAAAAACATCTAGGGTTGAAGCTAATCCAGCAAGCGCAGTATCGTGTGTGCTGTGAACCAGAATCTTGAGTGGATCTTTCTCGCCATGTTCAACTTTGTATTGCATCTTGCGTGAAAGATCATCCAGCAGTCGGCCCATGCCTAAACGACGGACTTCTTCTGTCTTATCTACATAGGGAGGGGCATACCACGCGTGAGCGATTGAGTAAACGACTTTCGAAAAGACAGAGAAGCAAGATCCAGGAGAGAAATCTCACACCCTGAGAACCATTCAGCCACTACTGCTTTTTCCTGGGAGACGAATAACATTAAAGAGGGGAAAAGAAAAGACAGATTGGCATGACTCACAATCACATCTACCACACCCTTCTCTTCAAATTCGGAAGGAACCTTAATGTTATGTGCTGTGGCTGCCCGAATCTATCGCGAGAGATCTTCAGCATAGATGTATTTCAAAGTCACAAATAGACGACAAATACCGTGTCTAATATACCCGAAGCTCTGGGTTTCCCATCCACACGCACAGGGTTACCTCCAATGTACCTGGAGAGCTTCTTGTCCAAAGGCTCTAACGTATGATTATACGCTGAAGCTGCAGCTGCAAAACTAGCAGAGTCGTACGCTATGACGGAGCTTCAAGTCGCGAGGTAGACGAACCTTGAGCGAAACCGACCAATAGGATCTCTAAACGTTTGCACGAGACTGCGTTTCCCAGTAGATTTTCGTCTTTTCCATTTCTGGGAAAGGATATTTGATTCTAGAGCGGGCCCGCACAAATTGGAAGTGAATACCCACCGGACATATATTGGAGGTATTGTATCTGGGTGGCATTTGATTGTCGGGTATAAGCCGTGTATGATCTGCTGCAGAGACTCGGTCGTTCTGGGTACATTGGTTGTACTAAAGAGATAATACAAATGAGATATTGGATGATAGGTGGCTAGCGCATCTACATACCGGAAGTAGGTTTCGCCTGGATTTCGCAGTGTATCAGGAAGGAATTTCAGCCTATATTGCGACACGTAGTTTGTGAGTTTAGTTTGATAAGCTGAACAGGCAAAGTCCGTATACTTTTCGATGTACAGCTGTCTTAGGGAAGTGCCGTAGCTATAAGTCGACTGCGAAGCAAGAAAAAATGAAGGTCGGCCTCAAACTTCGAAACAAAGTGTTGATTGGCATACCTTTCTACCAAGATCGGTAAGTTCACCCAATAAACTGAATCAGTGATGGTACACATCACGAAGTGGAGAGCGGGAGGGGGTAGACCGAATCATGAAGTGTATTGTAACTAGGATTCAAGTGGCATGAATACTCACCATTCACCCTCCACACTAGTTCCGTCACCACGCTCAACAATCTTTCTCGAGTGAAGAAACTCGTCTTGTCCATTCTCGGGTACGCCATGTACAGCTGCCCGCATTCTTCGAGCGGTTTTACACATTAGCCAATGTGCAGGCACATTGGCAGGGGGACCAGCTAGCCGCACTCCGACAGGTGTGCGTTCACCTAGCAAGTTCAAGAACAACATTTTCAGAGTTCCGTATCGATTGAGAAGATTACCACAACGCACCATGCCGTACGTAAATATGCACCTGCTCCAACTCGAGATCTTCCGGCGCTACTGGGTACTTTTCGACTTCCAGAGGAGGATGAAACTTGTGCGAGTCCATCTCAAACTCTATCGACAGTGAACTCGACGCGTTTGATTGAGGTAAGTTCAGAACGTTGGCCCACGCTGTTTGCGAGATATACAAGAAGAACAGAAGACGAGAGCTCCAGGAAAGTCCGATGCTCATGAGTTATTGAACGACGTGATTTTGACTGGTAAGCTGCCCCGTAGCAGCACACGACAGGGTAGACCTGGGTAGATGCTACAGCCGTAGGTTCTCTTGTCGTCCCAGAGCAGTCAACGGTTCTATTACGTGTAGACCAGAGATCCAACGATTTCCGGTGAGAGTGTGGGTGGGAGACAACAGAGTTGACGACGACTCTGCGCTTGTTTATGAGCGCTTATAGTATGCACGCGCGTCTCTCCTATTGGTAGAGTCGTCAGAGAAACCTCAATATGTATTTTACAGCACTTTCATATCCACACCGGTCTAGTGGATTCGTAAGAATTGCATTTCAATTCGTGATGAGGCTCATTAGTACATGATCAAGAAGCAAGATATGGAATCGATGAAGTGTAGAAGTATTAGAGAAAGTATAGAGGGAATCTTCCTATTCGTCAGAACAGGAAGCCCAAATCAAGTCGCTCATCTGCTGATCCGACACAGTTCCAATTTGGGTCAGTAATCCTGATATTCATCCATCAGCTCAACCATTCCACAACCCAAGATGGACGCGAGAAAAACTTACGGACAAGAGGCCGATGACTCGACCTTCTCAGCTTTCCCTTTGTCACGCCGGGCACGATAGTGCCAAGGTGGCACCGTAAGTGACCGCAGCGCGATTCCTTCTTCGAGCCCGGGAGGTGACATGGCGTATTTTTCTATCGACCCTCCTCCTTCGCTCACAATTGATGCTGACATGGATTTGGGCTCTGGGGAAGATGCCGCCGTGCGGGATCCTGAAGCAACTTGCGATGGTAGATCAGAATCGATCGAAGGCTTTGAGAGAATCTTTCTCGAGATTGTGGCCTCAACTGTAACCTGAACGAGAAGTGTTCTTTAGTATAGATGTTATTAATTGACTAGAAGATGAATAGCTTACTTGTGGAAGAGAGGGAGGAACTTTGAGAGCAGCTCCATGTGGCATGCCAGTAGAGTCCTTGGCACGGTTTTGGATAGAGGATAGAGAGATGTGCTCGAATGACCATTCCGAACTAGTGTCGGCGTCACTCAAAGACTCGTGCGAGGTGTTCATCCTGAGGAGCTTGCCGAAACCCTTTTTCAACTTGACCAGTGAAACTCTTGGTCTAGATATGCTACGAAGGTGCCTAGGGATGCGTAGGCAAGGAGCTTTGAAGCAAGGGTTACACGTTAGTTTAGCCGTGGTGGGAGAAGAGAGGGTGTGATGTGCGTTGGTACTTTGGGGTTGAACAGGGAAAAGGCTTCTTATACGAGTCCAAGACAAGCTGCACGACATCCGGCACTTCAAAGGACAACAAAGGAGGTTGGAAAGACAATGCTTTCTTTGACTGTCTATGATTCCATTATATAGAATGTGGAGAAAGTGGCGAAGTATATGGTTCAAGATGTGATGAAAGCCGGATGATGCCAAAACTGGTTGTCTGTAACAAGAGGACAAGCGGTAAGCCACGCCTTGAGGGCACGCACGAAGGGGACATAGAGGTCAAAGCAGAGGTCAAAGCAACAAAGTCAAAGCAAAAGCAACAAGAAACCACAGTTCCTGCAGCACCTATACCCAGCCACAGAAGGACAGTGTAAAAGCCAGTACAAGCCGATCCTTATCGACCGCAAGCCCGCATAGGAGACCGAATCTAGTGGCATAATACTGTAGAGTTTCCGCTCAGTAGACCCGCCTGTTGTTGCGTAAGTTGTCTACCAGGTTGAACGCAGCCAGGATCGAGCGCGACCGGAAGGCCACAAGGAAAGACTTTGCAATACAGAAAGTCCTGAATCATTCCAGAGATACGATATTCATCCAAAACCGATCGGCCAAAGCTCTTGACCTGGACTCTCGACACGGTGGCTACATGGAGTATTCCACCAATCCGAGCTTGCGTTGTAATTGTGGACATCAACGAAGCCAGGAAGCGTTTCACTGAGAATGTTGCTAGCCAATGCGTGGTTGCCAGACTCCTGTGGAGAGGAAACAAACCGCGAAAAGCGTGCCCATACTCACAAAAGCGCCGGCGAAAAGGTCGTTACGTAACCAATCTTACTTCTGTTCCTTCCAATGTCTGAGCCCATCCTTTTTTTAAATTTGTTTTTTGTGTAGCTCGGAAAGGCTCTTCGTAAATCCTGGCCAAGTATACCACTATCCATCTTGATTAACTTTGAAGCCTGAAGGCGTCAAGAACTGGACCATTCAAGTGGACTCCAGCTTGGCATCAGGTGCTCCTACAGTACATTTTCTTTCCAGTACTTTCAATGGGTCTATACCTTCTCGATTATGGAGCTGGAAACGTCCAGAGCCTTGCAAACTCTCTCAAAAAGCTAGGCTATTCCTTCACATGGATCTCGTCGCCCGATGATTTTCACAAGGCTACAGTCAGTTCAACAACCAACCTGAACGTAATTGACCACAATTGCCGACCTATTCATTCATAGAGTCTTGTCTTTCCCGGTGTCGGTGCCTTTGAAACTGCTGTCGAGAATCTCAGGAAGAAGGGTCTTCTGCAGCCCCTCAAAGAGTATATCCTCTCCGGGAAATCTTACTTTGGAATATGTATAGGCATGCAGATGCTCTTCGAGTCATCTACAGAATCCCCCGGTTTCAAAGGTCTAGGTATCATCCCGTCCCAAATCGAGAAGTTGGATGACACAGGAAAAGCAGTCCCTCACATGGGCTGGAATTCAGCCGATCTTGTGCAGACGACCGATGTCGAGCCATCATACTACTACTTCGTGCATTCCTACTGCGCAAAGTACTCCCCGACGATGAATCCTGACGCGGCGAGATGGGTATATACCACGACTCCCTACGCTCGCAAAAATCAGATGAGAAACCTGGCGAGACTGGAAAATGTCCAAGAAAGTGAGTAAAACATGTATGAAACTAAGATGTCCGAGAATTCAGACTGAAATGTCCGTTCAAGAGTAGAATCCGCACTCTAGCAACTGTTTGCTCTTCAGCACTCTAGCAACTGTTATAATGGTCTATATGAAAGAATAACGGATCCAGTGCTCTATCTGCCAATACACCTTGATCAGATTGTGATGTAGGTATCGAGTATGTGCTCATAGCAAGGGTTCGCTCGGTTGTCAACTTTTATGTTTTAGGTTGCCTCGCACTCGCACTGCGGTCACCATCTCGTGTCTACTTCCGTATTGAAGCGGAAGTTTCTCCCGCAGACATAGTGGTAGTGGTGGCTGCATTTATGAAAGAAGCCTTCTATGAGCCCCAAATCCCTCACCGCCTTCCAGTTCGGATTACAACTCGCTGTATGGAATAATGGTTCGCATACTACCCGCTGCTCTTGCGTCTGCCGCTCTTGTCTCGACAGTCTTTAGTGTTCGTATTCCTAGTCGACGGGCTATGGTCGTGCACGAGCTACGTGAGACTCCTCGTAGCTTCGCTAGTGCGGGGACACCGAGCACGAATACAACGGTGAATCTTCGAGTCGCTCTTACATCGAAGGATATTGCTGGATTGGAAAAAGCTCTATATGACGTGAGCACTCCTGGTAGTACTCTATACGGCCAACATTTGAGTTTCGACGAAGTGAGTGAAGCTTTTCATATATGGAGATATGGCTGATGGAACATGCTATTATCGATATTATCGAGGTCAAGGCATATGCCGCTCCAACGCCAGACTCAATTTCAGCTGTTACGCATTGGCTCAATGAGAATGGGATTTCCGACGTGACCACCAGCGGGGCCTTTGGTGACTGGCTTACCTTCTCAACTTCTGTTTCAACGGCGAACTCGCTTCTCAATGCAAACTACGAAACGTTTGTCGATACCGAAACTAACGAACGTATTATTCGCACATTGCAATACTCTATACCTCAAGATCTCTTACAGCATGTAGACCTTGTGCACCCGACTACCTCGTTTGCTCAAGCTAGCAGGAACAAACCGGTGATTTCGATTCCGGCATCTGGATCGTCGAATATCACCGCGAGGGCAAATTCTGCACCTTCTTCTTGTGACAATGCCATCACTCCTACTTGTCTGAAGATCTCTATGGTATTCCGAGTACGGCCGCGACAGAACCTTCAAATAAACTTGGAGTCTCCGGTTTCCTCAATGAGTTTGCTCAAGTACGTATGATGCCCGTAAACGCCATGGTCTATAGACCAACCCTCTGACAATTCCATTCAGATATCCGATCTGAAGAGCTTTTATATCCCAGTTCAGATCTGACATCTCTTCGTCGACTACATTCACTCTGCAAACGTTGGATGATGGCTCAGACCCGCAAGGAGCCCCAGATGCTGGTGGTGAAGCGGTGAGAGAGAGATTCTAATATTTGAAAGCCTGATTCTGACAAGGACAACGTAGAACTTGGATATACAATACACTGTTGGTGTTGCGACGGGTGTCCCGGTCACCTTCATTTCTGTTGGTGCCCATATTGATGATGGAGAAAATGAAGGCTTCCTCGACATCATCAACTTCTTGAATGGCGAACAATCGCCGCCTCAGGTTTCTATGTCAATTCCTCTCGTGAACTTTCCAGCTGACATACGACAATGTCTAGGTTCTGACAACTAGCTATGGCTCTGATGAAACTGGTCATAGTTCTTTGATGGCGAAGTAAGTCGCGGCTTCGGTTGTCCTTCAACGAAGTTGTTATTGATAATTATATGGTTCAGTAAACTCTGCAATGCCTATATGGCCCTAGCTGCACGAGGCGTGTCACTTCTATTTGCCTCTGGTTCGTGATATCAAATGTAACCGTGGTTCGTCAGATCTGACACATAAAATCCCCTATAGGCGACGGAGGCGTTTCCGGAAGTCAAAATCAAACTTGTTCAACCTTCATTCCCACCTTTCCTAGTGGATGTCCTTATGTTACTTCCGTCGGTGCTACACAAGGTGTAGATGAAACTGCTGCTTACTTCAGTAGCGGTGGTTTCTCCAACATTTTTTCTGCACCTTCCTATCAATCTTCAGCGGTGGCTGGCTACTTGAAGACTCTTGGTAATACTAATGCGGGCTTGTTCAACTCTTTCGGCAGAGGGTTCCCTGATGTAGCGGCTCAAGGTGCCCATGTCGAAATTGTAAACGGCGGAGATACTGGGACTATCGATGGAACTTCGTGCTCTAGTCCTATTTTCGCAAGTGTTGTATCTCTGATCAACGACCGTCTCATTGCCGCGGGAAAGCCTGTTCTTGGTTTCTTGAATCCTTTGTACGTTCAGTGATTTTAGCTGTTTGATATCACTCGCTCAAAATGTCTTCAATAGCCTGTATCGGATTCCTCAGGCATTCTTTGACGTTACAACGGGTAGCAACCCTGGATGTTCGTGTTTATTCTTCTTACTTGTATCTGTGGTTCTCTAACTCCCGTTTTCGTAGGCAATACTGACGGTTTCCCTGCTGCAACTGGCTGTGAGTGCTTTTCGTGTACGAGTGGGATGGTTTTTTTCGTCGGGGCTAAACATTTTCTCTTTCTTTAGGGGACCCTGTTACCGGACTCGGTACACCTAACTTCGATGCGTTGCTTAGAGCTGCTATGTCATCATAGACGACTGTTCCTAGAAAGTTCGGATATTTATTTTTGGGCATTAGGGTCAGTTGCGACAGCTTAGTACTTTGTGGAAGTGTCGTCTGGCCTACACGTCGCCCATCCGGTTCCACTGTTTCTTGGACTTTAATACGCGGACAGAGTCGATAACGAAGGAAAGAACTTCAATATCTCGAATCCACGCTCATCATCAAATCCCTCACATCTGCTTCTTGTACCTACGCTCTTCCTAATCCAAATCCGTCGAGGTCTGGTCAGCCTTGGTGTGTATTTATTGCCTAGGGATTCAAGTCTAGTGGTTAGCTGGCCGACGCGTGAGGAGGAAGAAGAGAAATTCTTGGGAATCATCCGCATGGCACGCTCACTTACCGTATTCATTCGTTCTCTTGCCTGTCGACTGTCAAAATATACTATAACTGGTGTAGCCATACTTTGGGGCTTTGTCTTTCTGACCCCCACATTGTTCTTACTGCGAGCCCGAGCAAAATCTCTTTTTGAGCCTTGATAACCATCAAGCTAATCATGCCAAATGAAAGTCTTTACTGAACCAGTGTTTATAGAAAGTCATCGGACGAGATCATTCTTCAGACCGCTGCAACTAGGCTTCGCCAGCCTCTACATCATACCTCGACGAGGTGCCGTCTGCGACAGTGAAGTAGAATTGACAGCATGGACAGGTGGGTCAGCAACCATCATCGGATCGTTCCAGTAGCCATCAGGTGTTTCGTAGTGAAAGAGTTTTAGCTGCGGGTTCGTTGTAGTTCCCTTTGTTCGAAATAACGTGTAGGCCGTCTCGGATACCTACCGAGTCAGCAACATTGGGGTTCTCTCCCGCTACGAAAAGGTAAGATATGCTATAGAACACGACGATCGATTTGAATCGCTTACTTGCACCTTCCCAGTCATTAGATTATAATGTTTCCTCCGCTCATGCGAGTACGTACTATGTAGCCACACCCACACGGAAGAGTAAATGAGAGGTTTGAAGTAAATCTAAGATACATCTAAGAGAATGCAGGAGCTTACAATGTATATGGCACGTATCTACTATGTGTGTATAAGGTAAGTTTTAGCCAGTAGCAATGCTTCTGAACGTGCCTATCCAGTCCTTCAACCGAGCATCAACGTCGTCACATAATTACTATCCAAACCACGCAGTTAACCCATCATAAACGACAAACACTATCCCACTGCTCGGGACTGCTCGAGCCATGGACATACCACAACCCGCGTACAACCCCTGCAGTCCATGCGCTCGGTATATCTTCATGAAGGTCCGCGCAAACGAATCTGTAACGATTCGGCCTATTGGCTTTGCAACTGACGGAGGCGCCCCTCTTGAAACAGGTGAGGGAGACTGTGCATCAAAGGGTGGGGACGGTGTCCTTCCAGCCCCGCGCGCCCACTCGGAAGTATTCGTCGTTGCCCATTCCCTCGCAGCGCTCGACGTGTGAGCTCGATGCGATCGCAACTCCTCCTCAGTTTGCATCGCGCTCTTTACGGTGTCCGCAGGGTATAACGCAGCGACGCAACACGCTCCGGAAACGGCTCCAGCTAAAGCCGATTCCCATGGAAGAAGAGGGGTAGAGTGCTGAGAAGGTGAAGAGCCGAATTCATTACCGTGTTCGGTGGAAAGTCTCCTGGCGAGTAATAATCGTGCAACCCATTCCTTGACGGCGAACCATGCCGCGGTACCGCCAGTCTCACGCAGAATAGTGCCGGTGTGACCAAGCCAGAGACCTCGGACACCGTTCGACTTGACCACAGAGCGGACGATGGATATTGGTCCTGGCAACTTGGCGCTAGAATTAGACGTGTGTAGGTCGTAGGGGTGGGGATTGTATATTGGCGAAGGCGAAGAACCAGGTTTAAAAGCTGATAATGGTGGGTTGAGTGGAGATAACGGTAGTCCGTTAACGATCTTGGGGGTGATGTGGATGGGAGGTATACGGGCAGGTGTGGGTGCGTTCATCATCTGGACTTGCATTTTACATTTCACCAGCTCGATTGGGGTCCTGCAATTCAGAACATAGCGATTGCCAAGTCAGTAATGAGCCCATTATCCGGAACGTTGCGCACTGCATTGAGTCGACGGAGGAGAAGTAACGAACATGATAAAACTGGTGGCCGCGCCGGCTCCTGCGGCTGCGAGTGTAAGTTGAGGGATCGTTAGAGATCCAGGAGACCCTTGAGGGTTGGAGTAGCGTTGTATTATGTTTTGTATGGACGAATAAGCCACGAATAGTGCAGCTGTTTCGGCCATAGATCCTACAAGAGGAACTGGCAGGCCCTGGGTTCACAAATTAGACTGATCAAACAAAAGCAATAGATCACTCTAATGAGCATACACGATATAAGCCCTTGTAGCCTTCATTTTTCCAGGTCTTCATTAGGCAGTCCAGGGGACCTTTGAAATGGGGTTGACCATCCGAAGGTGGGAAGAGAAGTTGAGATTGCAAACGGACTTTGGCAAGGTCAAACGGGTATTCAAAAACTTCTGAAATCATTCCTGCAAGCTAGACAATAAAGCATCATTATCACAAATAGCAAATGCCTTTCAGCTTCTCGCAAACTTACACTGCCAAAAGTTATATCCTTCACCGCTTCACGCACTGTAATAACCGCGTCGGTCTCCGAGCCAGTTGCGCCATTTTCTCTGGGTGCCCGAGATGCACCATCAGAGTGCATAGTCTAGTTCTAGATAATTCAGAAAAGAGAGGACCTGGCGAGGAAATCAATGCATTGGTGAGGTCGCGTAGGAGGGCGGAGGTGAAAAACTTTGACAAATTTAGCGGCAGTCAGGCCGAAACGGCAAGAAAGTGACGCGGGCACCCATCACGTGAGCATCCAGATAGGTCATGTGACAGAGACGCGTCGTTTTAACGGCGGCGCGCATTATCTGGGCTTTTGCATTCACTCATGTAGAGTCGAAATTTGGACTTAGGTCGAGGTATTTCAATCAGTCTACCAGATACCGCACACAGCTTGTGATAATTCCTGTGGAGTTCACCTGACACAACCCGGCGGTGAGTGGCGTGACACTTCATATTCTTATGCATTGAAATGCTCCGGTGCCTCCGAGAGTGCTTAGTAGATGCCAGCGGTAGGTAGGCACGCACGCTGATGGTTCTTGAATAGGACTTAACCCATGCTCCCGGAATGTGCTTCTCGAGCTTAGAAAATTCCGTGTTGTGGATACTTCTAATACATTGTCCCTGTGCAACAGGTAGCACGGAAGGCCTGCTAATTCGTTCATCTATTGCATATTTACATTACTAATGAATTGACCAGGAAACCATGCATTGAAGCCTGCATAATAGGATAAAATTTCCCTGGACGGCTATTCATTCACTTGTGAGATGAGATGATTCCCGTACCTGATGGGACGACCAGAGAAACTAAACCAAGACTGTTCCCTTCCGTTTGCGCCCAACGACGTTAACTAAATGTCATCTTAACGCACAAAACTCATCACCGGGAAGATTCTTGGGTCCCAGAAGGTCCCAATACTCCAACTACGGCGTATCGTCACCTGTTCGCCAAAACGACCCCTCGGATGCTCTCGGTCCGTATGGTAGTACCTTTCGTTTGGAGCAGACGGAGAATTTCCTGCCGTTGGTGTCTCCTTGCAGTGTAGACCCAAGATCCCTGCCAGTACTTTTACGCGACTGCGATAGGTACTTAATTGAAATCAGTTGCAATCGATAACGATGGTCCTGTTCCTCGTCGGTAGCGTTGAATTCAATGAGAAGTTAAAAGGGACAACTCAGCGTATTTGCCGGATATCAGAAAATTGAGAAGATCTACGCCAGCTGAGAGAACAAAGATACTTTTTTTGATTCTACGCCACCTTTTCCCCTTATAATTTTTTTGACACTGAAATGGTCGAAAACATGGATATTTTTAGGGGTAAATTCCTGAAAAGGTGAACTAGTGACGTCATGAATACAAATTGGACCCGCCGGTAACGCCGGTATGATGATTTGCTGTGGTATATAAGGTGGTGCTATCGTATCTTGTTCTCCATTTACTGCCCACCCACCATCTTTATTTCATTGAACATCGTATCAATTTATTCTATCAATTATGCCCGAAGGTACTATGAGAGCTCTCTGGTATGATGCGGTATGTGGATTCTGTCTGGAATGCTTGAGTTTACATCTTAAAGTTTACTTCTTTACACCTCGTTAGCCTAGGGAGTTCAGTATAAAGCAAGTTCCTATCCCAACGATCGCCGATGATGAAGTTTTGCTTAAAGGTGCGCTCTGTGTCGCGATCGCTCACGACATTAACACTCATTTCTATGTCGTAGTCACTTGCTGCGGTGCGCTGCCCAATACCATTCTGTTTGGACGCACTGAGTTAAATACGTTTTTGATTAGGTGTCTGCGGAACTGATGGCCATATACACGAAGGTTTGTTTGAAATACCGTCGAGTGATGGACGTTGTTTAAAGTTACTTTCTTTCCAATAGGCGAATTCATCTCCAAGTTTCCCGTACGCATAAACCCCTATTTCAACTTGATACCATGCATGCGACTAAACTTTCACGCAGCTGATTCCTGGGCATGAAGCGATTGGAAAGGTTGTTGAGTTGGGAAAAGACGTGAAAGGCTTTGCTGTGGGCGACCGTTGCGTCGCTGATGTCGGCGTCACTGTAAGTGGCTGTTTTCGTGACAACGCGAACAAACGCTCACCGCTTGTCTCAATATCAGTGCGATGATTGTTTCTACTGTAGACGGGGTCAGTCGCTGCTCTGCGAGAACTTCCACGCACGAGGTGTGACACAGGATGGTGGTTTCGCCGAGTACATCAAATAGTGAGTCTCGTTTTGTTGAATCATAGGTCAGCGTCTAAGATGTTTGAAGCCCGCAGCGGAAGTTGTACAAAATTCATAACCTCAGTGACGAGGATTCTACGCTTCTTGAGCCTGCTGCCTGTGCGCTCCATGGTCTCGACAAACTCAATCCTCCTGTTGGAATTGAAGTCCTGATGCTTGGTGCTGGGCCCACGGGACTTATCTTGGCGCAATTGCTGAAGCAGAACGGCGCAGTACGAGTAGTGCTCGCTGCTAACAAGGGAATCAAGATGGATATTGCCAAGCAACTCGACGCTGCTGACGAGTACATCGAACTCGACCGGACGAACCCGGAGCCACAGTGGCAGAAGTTGAAGGAAGAGAACCCTTATGGATTCGATGTCGTTGTGGAGGCGACAGGTGTGGAGAAACTTGCCAATGAAAGCATCAACTATGTGAGGAGAGGAGGAACCCTGATGATTTACGGAGTGTACGAGAACAAAGCTTTGGTACATTGGCCTCCATCCAAGATTTTCGGTGACGAGATCAAGGTAAGATGTGGATGCTCCAGAGATGAGAATGATTGCTCATGGTGTTCGCATAGATTATCGGCTCCTTCTCACAGACGTACTGCTTCCCTCGTGCTGTTGCCTACCTTGACAGCGGCAAAATTAAGACCAAAGGCATGGTCACAGATGTGTACAAGCTCGAAGACTTCCAGGCTGCATTGGATAAGATGAACAGTCGAGGTGCATTGAAGATCGCCATCAAGCCCTAGACAGAGAAGAAGAAGAATTAGCATGTAGTATCACACAACGATTCACCAACCATCGGTATTTATAGTTGAATATGTTGTATGTATGTACTAAATTATAAGCATCTGTGAGTGAAAGAAACAAAGGAGGAACAGATCAAAACGTGAACACTTCTGCCGCGAGGGCCCACGCTTGACTCCCACCTTCACTGACGATTGCATGCTGGGTACTTTATTACCTTCTCGAGCGTACTCAAGCAATAAGACTTGACTTGTATTCAGTTATTGGTTTAACAGGTGGTATTGCCACTGGCAAATCTACCGTATCCAAGCTCCTCAAGGACCGACATGTCCCAATCATCGACGCGGACGTCATCGCGCGCGAGGTCGTCGAGCCCGGTACACCAGGCCTAGCCAAAATCGTCAAGACGTTCGGTAAAGAGGTTCTCTTGCCTGAGGGGTCTCTGGACCGCAAGAAGCTCGGGTCGATCATATTCAACGATGAGGGAAAGAGGAAGCAACTGAACGCTATCGTGCACCCTGCAGTTCGCAAGGCGATGTTTTGGGGCGTTGTTGGGTGTTGGTTGAAAGGAGAGAAATATTGCGTGCTTGATGTACCTTTGCTTATTGAGGGTCCAATGTGGAAATGGGTTTGGAAAGTCGTCCTTGTGTATTGGTATGTCGTCTTGGGGTCGTACTTGTGGCACGTCTGTCATGATCTCTGACTTTTTCAACTACAAGTCCTGCAGATATACAACTACAGCGTTTGACTCAACGAGATGGCTCATCTGTCGAAGAAGCCTCATCCAGGCTCAACTCACAGATACCAATCGACGAAAAGCTCAAGTTTGCAGACGAGACGATTGATAATTCAGGTGGTCTCGAACAGCTCGAAGCTAGAGTGGATCAGCTACTTAAACAATTAGGAAAGGAGGTTGGGTGGACTTGGAGACTCAGTTGGCTCATTCCGCCGTACGGTATCCTATCTGCTGCCTGTATCCTGGCTTGGAAGGCTCTCTGGCGATCAAGCAAGCTGGAGAAGAGGAGTTAGTAGAAATTGTAACTCTGATGATGAAAATCTATCGGGAATGCATGTGCTATTATTGACTGATAGTGCTATGAATGCGATACGGCAGAGTTACATCTTCCACACAACGTATCCGACTCTGGGCGCGTGAATGTCCAACAACGAGGACATTTCGAAAGCGAGGCAGGACGGACGCGAATGCCGATTTCTTTGTCAGAGGCTGGCCCTGATTTCACCAATCAGCATTGGTTGGATGAAATGTACAAAATCAAACGACATACCTGACATTGACACAGAATCTGTATATACCCACTCTGGCGAAGTGGTTCCGAGAGATCCTTCATCCGTTAGAAACGCATCGGAAGTAATGAAAAGGGTCTTCAGGAATGACTCTGTATTCGATAAGCGCTCTGTGAGAAGGGAAATGCTGATGCAAAACCAAAACTACGACTACCTTCTCGTCTTAGCAGTTCCACAATCTGCTCGTCCTGGCAATCATCGGGTATAATGATGTCAACCTCCGCCTCCAACGAACTCTTCAGTTGCCTGTGATACAATTGTCAGGTCCATTCAGCAGGCGGGCGGTGAAATCACGCACTTTTGGCCTCTCGCCTTTTCTAACAAAGCGAGCACGGTCTTCCTGACCCGCAGCAAATTGCCCATTTCCCTCTCCGCTTGATCATCTTTCCAATCTGCCTCCTGCGCAGGGTCATTAGATGAAGAACTACATCGTTTGTGAACGTGGTCCGTACCAATAATTCCCATTTTGTTTCAAAGAATGAACTTGTTGCACCGTTGTGGGACTCGTGAATTTCTTCCGCCAAGTGAGGAAGGATAGGTGCCAGTACGGATGTCATAGTTGATAATATCTAATCCAAGGGGTTAGATACAAAAGAGGATTGGAACAAATCCAGATAGGCTACCTTCTCTAAGACGGTTATGACAACACGACGCTCTAGACTGTGTTGACCATTGGCGTATAAACAATCCTTCGTGATGTCGAAATAGAGTGAGGAGAGTGTAATATTGGCGAAATTAACAAGAGCGGTCGTAACTATTCATCACTGAGCATACATTAGCATGAGCAAATGAAACTTTAAAGTACCTTTAGGGAAATTATATGTATGGTAACCTTCTAATGCAGTCTGTTGTAGCTTGTATAATTCATGCATAACGTATCTCTCTGCCTGTACGAAAAACCTTCATCAACGATATATCTGTGCACTAAACCAGACAAACACCCACCAGACCCAGCTCAGACCTCGGAACACGCGCTATTTGCGAACGAATCTCCGGGCCTCCAATACTCCCTAGCATGAACCTAGTAGAATTGCGAATCTTGCGCATGGCTTCCGCCATCTGAGCAAGTACTGTTTTACCCAACGGCATATCATTCCAATACTCGACGGATGCAGCCCATAATCGGAGTATATCCGCGCCGTACGCAGGCTCCTTTTTCTTATTCTGCATCATACATTCTATTCAGCCTTGTTATTGTCTAGCATTGAAATCTATGACTTACTTGACCACCGGAGACAATTGTCAAAGGGCTGACAATATTCCCCAACGATTTGCTCATTTTCTTTCCTTTTTCATCTAATACCATTCCGTGCGTAATGAGGGCTCCGTATGGGCTCCTTGGGCGCTCACCCTCCGGTGCAGAGCCAACAGCGGTCAGCAATTGACTCTGGAACCAACCACGATGCTGATCCGATCCTTCCAAGCATACGTCCGCCAGGAACTTTCGTTCTTCACCTTCATTCAACATTGACCAGGAAGTTCCGCTGTCAAACCATACGTCCATAGTATCCATAGACTTGCGCCAGACATCGCTTGCCGGACGACCCGCTTTGCTTTCGGCCTCTCGTAGTTGAGGTGGAATGAAGTCCTCTACAGGCCCATCCCACCAGTGCTTGATGCCCTTTTTATCGAGTACAGATAGGATATGCTGCAGCGAGTCTTTGTCCAAGATCGCGTCGCCGGTGGTGACGTTGATAAGTGCAGGAATTGGAACGCCCCAAACACGTTGTCGGGAGATACACCACTCTGAACGTGACTCAATGAAAGACTCCAAACGTCTTCGTGCTGCGTGCGAGATGGGTCAGTGCATTTTGAGGTAGAAGATAATCAAGAACACGTACCTCCTGCAGGGTAGAATTCAACCTCCTCTAATGCAGCAAGAGCACTTTTCTTGATGTTATCGAGATTGGCAAACCACTGCGAAGTCGCACTAAGCCTCTAACCTCAGCCAAGCCCATGATCAACCGAGCGTGCATTGACTTACGTGACGATAATCGATTTATCAGTCTTCCAGTCGTACGGATACCGATGCTTGTACCTCTTCACAGCCAGCAAGGCCTTCGACTGTTTCAGCAACTCTACAATGGCTCTTGAACCCCCTTCGAGGACGGATTGTCCGATTAGCGCTACCGCAGCGGAATCTCCTACAGCCTCGGCTACTTTCTTAGAGAAAGCCCCTTCGTTAACGTGGCATACCATTGTTCCCTCCCCAGATTGGGCGCCGGAGACGAGGTCGAGAGACCGGAAGAGTTTGTAATCTTCTTCTCCGTGAGCAGGGGCGCAGTGTACTAGTCCTGTACCAGAATCGGAGGTAACATGGGATGAGGAAACGATTTTCAGGGACGAAGCTGCTGAAGGGTCGCTGTGAAGAGGGGAGAAGATTGGTCTGTATTTCAGTCCGACCAGATCGACACCTGTAACGAACAGAGTTGAGTCAACGTCAAAGGGGGAGACGAGAACCGCTAAATACCCGGAATCTCTGCGACTACTTCCGTATCACCCAAGACGTCCTGGAGAGGTTCTATTCGGCTTTTGGCAAGTAAAACCAAAGAAGAATCTTCGATTCGACGGAGCAATGAGTAGACCATTTCAGGATGCACTGCTATACCCTATTGCGGAGCAGATTAGAGAAAAAATTCTGAATCGTGAAAGGGTCTCACCATGTTTGCCGTGAGCGTCCAGGGTGTGGTCGTCCAGACGAGTAATTTGACAGGATTGTCGGAAGGTGCAAGGGTTTTAGGACTGGATGTTTGATCAAGAGTGAAGGCAACGTATACGGAATGGGAAACATGATTGTCCTTATATACGAGTTCAGCCTCGGCCAGAGCAGATCGAGACGAAGGGGAGTAATGAACTGGGCGATAGCGACGATGAATGAGGCCTACGCACAAGTCAATTATTTGTCCAAGTTGGGAGAGGTAGCTCGGAACTGATACTCACCACTGTTAACCATTTTCTCAAAAATCCGTAACTGTCTCATTTCGTAGCTATGGTCCAGGGTACGGTATGTCGAAGCATCGCTATCCCAATCTGACATGATACCCAATTGACGAAACTGAGCCTTCTGCGACGCGATTTCTCGCGTTGCGACTGCGTGTGCTGCAGAGCGTATCTTCGATGCCGGTACATTGGAGGAATCTTTCTTTATTTACTTTCAGAGCAGAGTTCACACCAAGAGCAAATTCATTTACCCCAAGTTCCTGAAGTGCTTTGTTCTCGATTGGAAGGCCGTGACAGTCCCATCCCGGGACGTAGCTACAGACTGAAATTTTGATTGACTGACGGTCACAAATGGTGGTGAATTGACGCACTGTACTTTTCTTCCCATTAATAGAGCAAACCGGTTGATTATATCCTTCAATATTTTGTTTAACGCGTGTCCTGTGAGGCAGTTGATTGACAGAACGATGCAAAGAGAAGACAAGCATACCCATATGCAAATCGCCATTGGCGTAAGGAGGACCATCGTGAAACACAAAAGACGGCCCATGGACATTCTCTCGCTGTTGAGCTTCCGTAAAAACGCGTTCTTCAGCTGAATAGATTATCTACACACCTGCCAGCGGTAGAGATTTTCACAAGTTCGAGCTCGAAGCGCGACTTCGGTCTTGGATGGGTCTGACCATAACGGAAACGAAGTCTTGGGCAGTAAAAGGGTGTCCGAGAAGGATTCACTGGCCGGAGCAGTAATTTGTGTATTCAGAAGCCGTGTAAATCTAGCGGGGCATATTCTAGAGGCATGCCTCAGCATTACTGCCCACTTGCTAGGAATTAGACCAATAATGAGAGTGAGTCGCAGAAATCGCCGGCGGCAATATTCAGAAGTGCCGAGACGGCATAACACTAATGATTACATACTCTAACGAAACGCAATTTCTTCCTGAGCCCAAGTAACTTGCTCAATTTCATGACCTGAAGCTTACTTCCAGGAAATCCCTGACTGGATGGTTGACTTAGGGGCCCTTCTGGCAGCCAGGAAGTCAAACTTGCTCACATCCCGGTGTACATGATTTGTGGCACAGTCTTTTTAACCAGTTCCCGATTCTTCTCCGTCTTGCGTTGACCTTGGGATCAACTGAGTCACAAACTCAATCTGTTTTCCATTTCGCTGGTCCTACATATCATACTGTCGGGAAAGCTGCATCGAGATATGCCACATTTCCCTCTATGAACCCTTCTGACAGGGCTGGGACAGATGACAATTGACTGATTGGTGGAACTTGCGGTGGGCTCTTCATCGCATTCCAAATAAACGCTGTTTTTGATACCGGGTGTATCTCCTCTCCGAAAGAGATGACCGGCTTGGGTGCATTGCTGTAGGCCTGGTGTAAAAGTCATTTAGCCGTGTAGGTTTTCACTATGCAGGCGCCAGACAACACGCTCTGATGCATTCATTACATTCATTACTAATGTCCAACGGACGAATACATTCTAGGCATGCTGCAGACACCTGGATTGGCAAGTAGTCTGCGTGCTGTAACATGAATTTGCCTTCCATTTCTTTGTCCAGCTTCTTGTAGAATTACCACCGTCCCGTACACGAAACCTGGTATCCCCCTTGGCAGAGTTATGGAAATATGAATTTGTTTTCCTTGAGTGTGTACACTAGGAAGATTGTGAGGCCTACTCGACAAAAATGTACGGAAAGCGCTAATTCTGCGCTAATACTTTGTGTTACGCTGGCAGAATGGCCCCAGAGAAGATACCCATGCCGTAAGCGTGGCGTTTTCTCTTCCTCGCATTCATTTCTCAATTCAAGTGGATATACCAAGAGGCGCTCCTCTCAAAATTTTCTCAGAGGTCGTGATAAACGCTCTCTGATTCCCTTGGTTTGCGGTATTGACTAGAAGTGAGAACGGGAACGTGGCGTAACAATCCAACTGAATTGAACTACTTCTGATTCACATAACTGCGACCGATTTTATTCTTATGACATGTCAACAGATAAATAGTTCTCGTCTTTAGCGCTGAGAAGACACTCAGTACTCTGGTGTTCACCTTATCTTCGTCCTGTTGGTGGCGCTGGCAAAGGTTCAAGAAGCTGAAATAGGATTAGCCTCAACGCCAACCTCTACATCTAAACAACCCCCAAGAGTTCAAACGTTCACCTGGCGCTCAACATGTCTAAATCCATTGTCCCACAACCACTGGAAAGTCGCGACGACCGTAGCCACTTCAGCACTCTTCTGCTGAAGAATTTTGGAAAGGAAAAGGACCGTTGCTTTCGAAATTTGGCTATGAGCTACATCCGCGGTATCGACCAAATTGGGAACCTTCGTGGTTGAAAGCTGACAGTGTCCCCAACAAACCACTGCTCACTGTAGAAGATGCTTGGCGACTACCTGTAAAACCCTGTTAAACTCTGTGTGTTTACCTGCTCACATATCTTCAAAGGTTAGAGGTGGCCATTTCATCGACGCGACGCGCGTGGCTGACCAAAGCGTGGTGTACTTGAAACAGGTTACCACCGACGGTTTTGAGCTGCAGCTCTCAAGGATGCTCTCAAGTCCGGAGTACCGTGACCTTCCCAGGAATCATTGTGTACCCATTCTGGACGTTATAGAAGACGATGAAGACCCTGCCTATTCGTACATGGTTATGCCTTTCCTTCGTCCGCTTGACAGCCCCGAATTCCAAACCGTGGAGGAATTCATTGACTTCGTAGACCAGCTCCTTGAGGTATGTTCTCTGTGATCAATGTTCTCATAAGCACTATCTGACACAGGCTCTTTCGCTTAGGGTCTAGCATTTCTACACGAATTCGGGGTCGCCCATAGGTGTGACTATTTCTAACCTATGTATTTCCGCTGACAACTATTTTGTTGTTGCAATAGGGATTGTTCTTACGCAAATATCATGATGGATGCCCGCACAATGTATCCTGACGGCTTTCATCCCATTTTCTCTAGTTTCCTCCCAGACCTGAGTAACTCAGCCTGGCCTTTGCCCCGTTCCAATGCCAACGTGAAGTACTACTTCATTGACTTCAGCCTATCGAGTTACTTCCCTCCTGACACTGCCAACTCGGGTCCGAAACTTGTCCGCGGTGTAGCAGGGCGAGATCGCGAGCCTCCCAAGCTATCGTCCTACGGTGTCTACGACCCATTCAAACTGGACATCTACATCATTGGCAACTTGTTACGCCGAAAGTTTCTTGATGCAAGTATATGTTTTCTTTTCACACAGCGTTATATTCGGGCTAATCGTATGATTTTTGCTAGGTTTTCTCAAATCTTGCTTTTCTAGAACCTCTGGTCAATAAAATGGTTCAAGATGACCCTAGTGCACGCCCAGAAGCGCTTGAGGTTCTCGGAGAGTGGCGTTCTGTTAAAAGCGGGATTAGCTATCTATCCCGAACTTGGAGATTGCGGAACAAACATGACTCTCTGACTGCTCAGCTCGGGCTCGACATGTACGGTATACTCAAGGGTAGTATTTCCGGTACGAGGTGGAGACGCTTCTTGTGAGGATGGCGCTTATAATTTATCGAATGGTTTCGCTTCTTGGTACAACGAAAGAGACGATTCACTTGCTGTGGCTTCGATCGTGTATATTTGTTTGATGGACAATTCCCGTGAACGAGCAGCGGTTCCGCGTAAGAACCTCGAGTTCCTTTTATTTAATACAACTAAAATACAACATATACTATGGTGATTCGAGAACTGCACTTTTTTGAGAATTGAATTTGGTGTCTTCCACTTGAGCCTAATCCCTTAAGTAAGTACATAGACTTATTCTATTATACTCAGAACCCTTAACCTGAATTTGTGTGATTTTACTCTGAGGATGGGGTGGTGTCGGGCAGTGACCGAGGAGGATTCGAGAATTGCAATCGTGCAAAATCACGCTTGTCACGGCCACATCCACCCGCATCAGAGAGCATTGACTTTTCCTAAATTTTGTATGTATACCACCTTCAACTATTTGTGCCACCTTGAGAACCGGAATATAGACTGGTATTGTATACTCTTAGTTGTCTATGTAATTTCTGAGGAATCCTAGTAAGATAATTCTCTGAATTAGAGAATGTCACACATCAAAGTCACGCTTCCTGAGCAGTAATATGTGTCTCATTCCATTTCCTCAACACATTCTCTTGTTTCTGTCGAGACAATAGAGCCAAAGCTGTTCATTGGGAGCCTCAGATCATCTGCCGTCTAGGCCTGGCCTGTATTTTCCCCTATACCATATTTCCCCTTAATACTTACAACTTAAATTCTTAGCTCCTCTCCGTTATACATTTTTCGGTTCACGGCACTCCGTTACTATACCCGTATCCCGCACATACACGACGAGAGCATATTACTTATACTTCATACATTCCCTCCTGACCCTTAGTCTTTCACCTATCGTCGGTGTAATTCTAAGGGTAAGTTATATTCATATATCTATATCATACACGAGCTTACATGTCTTTGTATAGTCGATACTTACGTTGGTTTCACAGGTGAATTAATACACGAGTCTTTCACCTATCGTCGGTGTAATTCTAAGGTCGATACTTACGTTGGTTTCACAGGTTATGGGCCCCGCCCTCTGCTGAATACCAAAGACGTAAGCACCGATTATTGAAGACTAGAAACAGAAGCTCGTATTCGTGATCTTGGACTGCTATGGCATCGAGCGGCTCAATACCACCCCCGTTAGCTGATGTTCCAGAAGATCTGAAATTTGACGGAGGTGTCCGCGTAGGCTGGGCACCTGTCAGGCGACGAATCGAGGGAGCACTTCGTGTGCAAGGCCTTGACGGATATATCGACAACACGATCAAGCAACCCGCTGCTGCCTCCACACCACCTCTTCCTGCCCCTACTTCCGTCTACTCGTTGGACCCAACTCTGGCTGAGTGGAGGTTTCGAAACAATAGGGCAAAGGGAGTTATCGAGTCGCATATTGCTGACTTGACGTCTCTTATCCCAGATGCGGACACGAAGAATGCCTACCAGCTTATGGTTGCCCTCAATGAAGCTTTTGGGGCTTCGGATGACATGCGGATGGTGGTCACCGAGCGTCGGTTACGGTCGTATGTATACCAAGAGGGAGAGTCCATCGATGATTTCATCCAACAGCTACGCATCCTTAGACGTGATGCTATCGAGGCTGGAAACGACATTGATGACGCCTCATTCCGGAAGATTGTCCTAGCAGCATTCCCCACCAAGACCTTCGACACTATTATCCAGAATATCACTGCCACTGACGCCTATAAGACCTCTGCCTTCGTTATCCAGCAAATTTCGTTCGGGTATGCTCGGGTCGAGGACAGATCGGGGAAGGTGGCAGCAGGCACTGAGTTTACCCTACAAGCTCACGCGGCAGCGATCGCGAGAATTGCGGAACTGGAGAAAGCCATGGCAGCGAAGTTCTCCAAGGCTAAGTCGGGAAAGAAGTGCGACAACTGTTCGAGGGATGGGCATCTGAAGGAAGACTGTTATCGCAAGGGAGGAGGCAAGGAAGGTCAATACCCAGCCTGGTGGAAGGGGAAGCGAGACGGGCAAGCAGCTACCAACTCTGATAACACCCCTACGACGCCTACAGCTAACACCGCGGTCGCGGACCCCCCACAACACTACGCCATGATGGCTATCACCTCTATCGCCTCGAGGGGAGAGCTCCCAGGTCAAGTCTATGCTGATTCTGCTGCCTCTGACCATTTCTTCCGTAACCGAGAGGACTTCATCACATACACCCCATGTGATCGTGCTGGCCAGTCGTCTGAAGAGAATACTCCTCTACGAATTGCGGGTGTGGGACGTGCACGTAAAACCTTCGTCGATGGCGGTCGTGAGGTTGTTGTAACCTTTGAAAATGCCCTTCATTGCCCGAACGTGTCCTCAGATCTGGTCTCGATTGGTACGCTTGACGAGCTCGGGTACAAAATCATATTCGGTGATAAGACAGCGAAGTTCTATACCCCGAAGGGCGTCCATATGATGACTGGGATACGCCAGAACCGGATGTATCTCCTAAAGGAGAAACCGAGAAGCGTCCAGGTCGCCCAGATGGCTCGTTCGCGCTCGCTAAACCACCCAGTTGACCTCGCTACTTGGCATCGCTGATTCACCCATGCGGGGATAGATCGTATCAAAGACCTCTTGCGAAAGACACTAGTGGATGGGTTACAAGTGACAAAAGGAACAGTTGAAGGGAAATGCGTGGATTGTTTAGTTGGGAAGGCTGTTAGACGTCCTTTTGATTCCACCGTCCCGAGAGAAACCCGACCACTGGAGAGAGTTCACACGGATCTTACAGGACCAATGCGAGTGATGGCGAAGGATGGGTGGTTGTACTCCATGCCGATTGTAGACGGTTTCACAGCGATGACGAAGGACTTCTACTTGAAGAGCAAAGACTCGGATGACACTTTAGAAGCGATGGAGAGGTACAGGGCTAGGTCTGAAAACGAGACTGGGTGCAAGCTTTTGCGAGTACATATAGACGGTGGTGGAGAATTCGGAAGTGCAGCGTGGAAGGCATGGGCGGACAAGCATGGTATAATCCTCGAACGCATCACACCATATTCATCAGCTGCGAACGGTGTTGCTGAACGACGCCACGCCGTCATCTTCGCCAAGGTCAGAACTATCCTCCAGGAAACAGGCCTTCCGGCATACTTGTGGAGGTACGCCACTTCATATGTTGTCTACACGGAAAACCTTCTCCCGTCGAGTCGAGCACTAGGAGCAATACCAGCTGAGTTATGGACGAAGAAAAGGCAGGACGTTTCTCACCTTAGGCCGTTTGGTGCTCGAGGATGGGCTACTATTGTGGATGGGTCGCCCGGGAAGCTAGATGCAAGAGCGGTTGAGGGTCGGTTGATAGGCTATGGGGAGCGTGGGACATACCTGCTATATGATGCTACCGGTAAAGTCTTTACTAGTCGTGATATTGTCTTCGACGAAGGACTTGCTCATCGTTCATTGATGCCTGTTGGAGGGGAGGAGAATGAGGACGAAGGACCAACACGCCACAATGCTAACACCGACCCCATTAACCCCACGATCGGCCCTGACAATGTCGACAACGTGCCCGAGGTCTCGACCCATATGGAGGTTCCCGCTAACTCCGCTACCCCACAGTTTGTGCCTCATCGATCGGCTCGAAACCGTACCATATCTCCTGCCATGCTCGAGTCCCTCGAATCAGCAGCGCGCGAAGAGAATGCGAAGAGTCTGGGTGAAGAATGGGCAACGAGTGGACAGCCGCAAGCTCACTTTGCCACTCTTGTTGAACATATGAATGAAGTTGGATGCGAAGATAATGTGGCGCTAATAGCAGCGTAATGAGCACTCTAAGACGTAGGAACTCGTCTAAACTCAAAGGTTGCCTTGTAAAAGCGAGTGTAGTCTGGCGTTGGCAAAGATTCCGCACGCAGAAAACTGACTAAAGTCGAGCTAGACTGTTGGAAAGACTAACTGAACTGTAAGATCACCGTCTAGACCCTTCGACGAGTACCAGAAACAGCAAACAGACAGACACAGACAGACAGACACAGACAGACAGACACAGACAGACAGACAGACAGACAGACAGTTCAAACACAACAGATGTTCAGATATTTAGCACTCTATTAAAGCACTGCAATTCCTAATAGTCCGCCTCTACCAGCTCGAAGAACCGGGGCCTGACGTTCACAATCAAGAGGCCTTCTGCGATTTAACGCTCTAGAAGATACGTAAAGTTCTCCAATTTGGCGGGCAGTCGTAACCTGGGGCGCTCGACCCTATACATGACAGTATATGTACTCTACTGCTTGTAAGTATTTCATAAATAGATAGAAAACTGAGTGGAGTAATTAAAAGGAACAGAGGGATAACATCGAGTATAAAATGGATATAAACAGAAACAATATGACTGAGTTGGGTAAGTAGGCACGTCTAGAGGGTAATTATGTGCAGTTCTTGGGTATATATGTGTAAGTATTATGTTTTAGTGATGTTTTTGGTACATCTAGACCCTTCTTATCATGCGCTCGAGCCATTCTAAACGAACTACTCCTATGCATTTCGTTATTATTCATCTTCGTAACTGTTTTACAGTGTACTTATAGGGGCGCCGAGGGCAGTTTCTAGTCATTTATCCCGTCGGGCTTCCGTATTTTCTCCTATTTCGACATCTAGACCCCATAGCACCTCGTAGATATACCAATATCCAGCGCTCGAAGGTCAATTCTGTCATTACTTTACTAATAAGTTATTATACAGTCATCGAGACTGATCATTTTCATAGCTTTGACCATCTAGTATCTCGGAACGGAATCGTCGATCATATATTTCCGATCATAAAGCGTTATCTCCAGTATATCATCAATCTGCAGGTTCTAGGAGGTCGGCTAAGTTCGAACAAACCATTTTGATGGCTCGGCGATACCTCTAGCTTGGTCCTTTCGACATTATCGAGGCTCATGAGGCTATTACGCCTGTGTGTGTGTAGTTTCTTCCTTCCTAAGTCCCGTGGATTACACAGATACTTAAATAGCGACTTCCAGACGAAGGGCTCTTTGCCAGGCAGGGTGGGTCTGACCATACTGTACAGTCTCGCAGCAGGTAGTTACTTCGCCGAAGGTCTAGAGGCATATCAGCCATAAGGTCTTGATGCATACTCGTACATCGTAGTCCTTTCACTTCGAGCCTTTAACTATTCGTGTTCTATGTTTTAGCTAGCACTATGGGACATAGTCTAGCCCTTTATTCCCATCATATTCACAGTAGAAATCGTTTAATTTCAGGTATTTCAGGTGTGTATGCGTTTTCAGCGCAACATCTCCCCCAAACCAAATCTAGACCGTCCCCGGTCTGGTGATCGGTCAGTCATACAGCCAAAGATACATTCTAAAGCTTCGCAGACAGCCTGTTGATTATATAATACTTATTCACACACATCTCAGAGTTCGCCGAAGCAGTGGTACACTGTTCATTGCTTTTTGCCGGTCTATGCCGATCATCAAATTTCAAACTCCAACCAAAATACTCTCGGCCAGCTGTTTGCCTTCGGCAATTGCCGTAGGTTCTTTTCAGGCAAGTGACTTTCCGTCTCTTTTCCTCTTTCACATTTCTTATTCAGTTTCTTACTTCTCTATTCTTTCTTTTCACGCATCTCTCAGCCTTTCACTGGTCCGTGCGCCGTGGGAACATGGTCAGGTGAGTCGTTCCATAAGTAAACGGACTTCAACTTTTTCACGCCCATTCTTCCTTTCTCTCTATTTTTCTCTCAGAGTGGCTCTAGCTCTCTGTCTCTCTCTATATATACTTGTTCTTCCTTTACTCCTAATGGCGCGAACCACGGGCAAAGCTTCCAAAGGGAAGGGCAAGGGTCCGGCCTCAGCAGTGGCTAAGAAAACTCGCGCGGGCAAGAAGAGCGCAAAGCCTCCGTCTCCACACGATCTGGCCAACCAACTGATTTCGATTCTTAACGACGTGTACCGTCGACAGTTCGATAAACCTCGTCGTAACCCCCCTACCGTTTCCGAGATGGTGAAGGCGGTTGAAAACGCGGTCCCCATCATGGTAAGTAGTAATCCGTTTTAAATTCTTATTATTTTCTCATTATTCTTTCAGGATTCCCTCTTTGAAGATGTCAATTTTGAAGTCGACGAGTTTTGCCCCCACGTCCGTGGTGTGTGGCTTGCTCTCCTTCGACTCTCCCATCCGCTCGAATCTCGTATCTCCGCCCTCTCTGAATGCGGGTGGTATCTTTCCAAAACCGAACGCCAAGATAAATATGCACTCGAATCAGTAAGTTCAAAATTTCTCTTTAAATCTTTCCCCAGGTCTTAGTTCTTCATTCTTCAGTTTCATGACTTCAAGACTGAACTAGACGATGTCTGCGACGCTCTTGGCGACGATACTATTCTCGATGTCTCTGATGACGAGTTCGTCGATGTCTCGGACGATGAATCTGTCACCATTAAGACCGAAGTATGTTTCTCTTATCTTTTATCCACATGTTTTCTTACCCCTTCTCTTCAGCCTATCCAGACTTCAAAGAAGCGACGCATTACCGAGATCGACGACGACGACGACTTGTTCTCGTTCAAAAAGACTCGGGCCGCGACACCTTCTGATAAAAAGGTTCGCGCACCCTCGAGTCTGTCTAAACCGAAGCCAAGGCCTAAGCCCAAAGTCGAACGCGTGCCCTCACCGTCTCCTAGTGCTGCATCTCAGGTCCCTCCCGCCGTGGACGATGCTCCGTCTCACCCCAGCGGACAAACTTCAGAACTCGGCACTTTTACTCTTCCTGGGAGCGACCAGGTATTTAATTTGGAGGAGCTTCTGCAAGCGACGTATACGCTCGACTCAGTAAGCTTCTCTTTTCTCTTTTCCATCTATGATTTATTAATCCCTTTTCCTTAGGTGGTGGGCCATCTTCCTTGTACTCGATGTACCGCTAGCCACACCGCTCACCAATGTGTCGCTCCGACGAACCCCAGTACGACACACAAGTGTCTGTCCTGCTACAAGGGCAGGCAGCCTTGTTCCTGGACACTTTCCCCGGCCAAAGCGAGCGAGATGCGCAATATTCTGCTTGGCTACACTCGTCAGGGCTCGTTGAGTAAGTTCCTCTATTACTTATTTTATTTTCAAGCTAAATTGCTTTCTCTAGATCTGTCTCTCGAGGTCTCCTCACTGGTGGAAAAGATCGCCTCCTATGAGCAGATGCTTCGCAGCATTTCGAGCCTCGTCGACTGTGCTAACGGTCTTCGAGAGTCGATTGGCAAGGACCAGGACCATCTCCGAAAGGCATCCCCCGACCCTACCATCATTTTCCAAATTCTTCAGCAACACGACCCCTCGTTCAAAGGCAACCTCGACGAGTTGAAGATGATCGGTGCAGGCTTGGGCTGGAACCTCTCCCTTCTGGACAAAGGCGTCGTCTTGACTAAATCTAGCGCAGGCTTTCAGATTCAATCCGCGGCGACTCGACAAGGTTCCGATTTTTCGTCTTCAGATTCCCGAGGCCGGATTGAGCGCATGGTGGCTTCGGTCCTAGGCCCTACTCGAATGCCATCGTCTTCGTCTCGTGGGCCAGCGCCTGCCAGTCCTTCCTTTCCCGCGTCCTCTCTTCCAACCTTCACCACTCTCGATTCCAATCGTTCCCCGTTGGAGGAGGAAAGGGTGGGACAGCTCTTGGTCGAGGATACTCCGGAGAAGTAGGTCCAGGTCATTGTCGAGGCGTAGTCAACAGTCCACGGACTTAAAATAATCTTTCATTATAGCGCAGCACGGAGTCTCTTTATAGAGCTCCAAAATTACTACATCTAGCAAGGGTTCTCTTCACAGAGGCCCCAAATATCTTTGTTTTCATTTCTTGTACCTTGTACATAGAAATATCGTGGCCTTAGTGCCAAAAATAAAAGCTTTCATGTTCTTCCTTTATGTGTGACTCATTGTTAAGTTCAAATTTAATTTAATATCTTTAAGATTGCCTTCGTCGAGGCTGTAAGTATGGACTTGTCTTAGAGCAATCCTATCTCGAATGTAGTAAGTAGTAGCTAGACCCGTTATTCGTAAGTCTCGTGCCCTTACTTATCACTTCTGTGCCTCAGGCACTTATTTGTTCGTTTCAACCAATCTTAGATGTTGATTTATTGAAATCTAAAACACTTAAGTTTCGTTTTTATGAAATCTTTAGAAATTTCAAAATTCTATGTCCTAGATGGACTCCTCTCCCCCAAACCAAAAGAAGTTCAGCGTCCCCGCTGCATATCTCGGCTAGTCCTTAGTTAAGTCCAGGGTGCCTTAATCAGTCGGGCATGTTACTTCGTCGAAGGGACCAGGAGTTCCGCTTTCAGTCAGAAAAGTATAAAGGAGGGTCGCCGAAGGTGGGTCCAAGTTATCAGTACACTTTAAGACCTTCAACCTGCATTCTCGACCTTACTTTCGTCTTCTTCTCGTTCATATTTCATCGTCACATGGCTCGAGGATCCAACAAGACCTGGCCCGAGAGGGATCAATGGTTAAAGGAGACTCAAGAGGCCATTACTGCCGCTCAAGCCGTTCAAGCCTTCCCCAAAGCCAGTCCCAAGCTTCTAGGACCAGTCGTGACGGCTCTAGCCGATCATATGGTTTGTTTATTATATTCTTCAGGCTTCGTCGAGCTCATATTTCTTCATAGTCAAAGCCTTTGAATGCCAAAGTGGTGGCCAAGGATGATATCGCCTTTGATACCTTCCAGAAAGGACTCAACACTGTGATAGCTATTACAGAGATTGATGGGGTAAATCGTCCCTACCATCTAAATGGGCTCGAGGAGTTCTTTGCCAAGCTCGAGGTGCTTCGACAGCCCACTCGCAAGCGCAAGGTAACTCTCCTCTTTCCTCATTAATCTTTACAAGCTTCATTCTATACTCTTCACAGAACGTTAAATCTCCTCTTATCATCGAAGACGATGATGATGATGATGAGATCGAGTTCGTCGGAGGTCGGATTGCTTCTACTCCAGTAAGTATCCATATTTCTTAGGTCGAGACTCCGACTTGACCTAAGTTTAGGACTATAAAGCCGGACTCGCAGCCGCATTGGGTCTTTCTGCATCCATGCATGCCCCTTCTCAAGAATTAAGCCTTCCACCTGGCCTCAAGTTCAACAAGAAGGTCAGGGTAAGTGCGGTGTCTTCTTATCCATCATATTATAACTTCGCCGAACGTTCAGGACGTCGCGAATCGTTCTTCTACTCTTTCATTGGCCCTCGGCGATGTACCTGGAATGGATGTACGTTCTCGTTCCTACCTCAAGGCCATGTATTACTTATCAGTTGCTCAGGATAACATTGCAGCTGCCAATGGCAAGCGCATTCGCCTCGAGCAACCCATTTCCGATCTTCGTGAGGATATTGAGGGTAAGTAAGCATGAGTTCTCCCTGTCTCGACCCTACTGATCATATTGACCAGAGGATAAGACCCTACGAGAAGCCGCCATCGCTACAACTTTCCGTCATATCGCGCTCACTCCATATCTCGAACTGCCCAAGCTTAGCGTCGAAGCTTTACGCTCAGTTCTCAATTTCCTTCGTACCGAACAAGTCACTCTTCAGCATGCTGTACATTTCCATGCCAATCAATACCAGTTCGTTGTTAAACAGATGGACAACATTCAACGAGAGCAATTTAGTCGTCTCTCAGTCGAGGACAAGCAAACCGCTGATTCTTCATCTTCGGGGACCCCTCAAGATGCTACCATGGAGGAGGCTGGGTCTAGCTCGGCTGATACCACAGCTACCAACTCTAGCAGTGCCTAAGTAAGTTTCGTCGATCCCCATAATCTAGTTCTTTCTAATTGAATTGTTGTGAGAATAGGCGCTAGACCCTGTATTCAGAGTCTCCAACCTACTTTACACTCCCAACTCATGATATAGTTCATATACCTTCGTACATATAACTCTTTTGAGTTTCTTATTACTGTCATTACTTCGAGCCTTCAGAATATCGATTAAGTACCACTTCGACGCAATAGAACAAACTGTTTATTGCTTCTAGTTCGCACTCCAGTGATCTCTTCAGGTTCTGCGCTTAAATCCCTCAGGAGAAGGATGATCATCTTCTTCATCAGAATCATCTTCATATTCCTCATCCCGAGGCATTCTTAAGTTCGGAATGGAGTCAAAAATGTAATCTCGACTTTGTTCGTCGTAAGTATCCTCATCTTCGTTCACCATACGTTCTAACTGTTCTGCAGTAAGGTCTATGAGGTCTAGCACGTTCGTAGGTAGGTCTATAGGCTCATATCTTGCAAAATGCGGCAGTACGCGAAAGGCAGCAATCTTTTCTTTAAGTACCGAGCCATCCATTTCAGCAATAATGTAGGCACCACCCTTAGTTCGTCTGATGACAATCATAGGTCCTCTATACCTTGGATACATCTTCCTGTCCAAGCTCTTCTCAATTTGAGTGTTTCGAACTTGTACTAGAGTTCCAGGTTTGAAATCATAGTCTTTTATTACATGTTCATAATCTTGTTCAAACTTCTTCATAGTTCTTCTTTTCTCTTCGTCGACCCTGGAAATCATGCCCATAACATGAGTTCTATGCTTTGCCAAGGCTCTAGCCCTGTAGCCGATCAATTCTTCGTAAGTAAGGACTCTATCTGGTACTTCTACCAACCAAGTTGATTCTATAAGGTCTAGAGGCAGTATTGGTTCTGCTCCAGTTACTAAGAAGTAAGGAGAACATCCAAATCCTCTTCTAGTTGTTACTCTGTCTGCCCAAAGCACATGTTTGAGAAACCAGTACCAACGTTTAAGATCACCTCCCGTTGCTTTTACTAAAGCTTGACGGATATCAAAGTGTGCTCTTTCAATCTTTCCATTGGCTTGAGAATTATAGGCTGAGATACGAATCCCTTTAATCCCATACTTCTCTTCCAGCCATTTCAACATTGCAATCATGCTTCTAGCATTATCAGTTACCACTTCTTGAGGGCAACCCCATCTACATATTATATCTTCAAAGAACCATTCGCCTAAGGCTCGAGCTGTCTCATCTCTGATTGCTCGTCCCTCTGACCAAGAAGATAAAGCACATCGGCCATGTACAACGTTCTTACAGCCATTACTAGCCGGAGATACTTTGAATACATCCACATGTACCTTCTGGAACAGAGAAGGGGTGTGAGTAAGGGTAGGTGGTATTTTCAATAGCGCTAGAGCTCGATCTTGACATGCCTGACACGTTTTCACGAACCAGTTGACATCTCGCTCCAGTTCTGGCCACCAGAACCTCTTTTCTATCACAGCCTTCGTAGCATACATTCCTTTGTGTCCCAAATGATCATGAGCACTATGCAGGATATACATACGGCGTCCTTTCTCAACTATTAGCTGATGTTGTCCACCAACTTCATCATTTCTTCGATACATACGTCCTTTCTTGTCGACGAAGTATCGAGACGCCTTCGAAAGAAATTTCTTTCGAGCTCGAGCATCCATCTCATCCAGCATATCCGATTCCGGATGCATTAAGAACTCTTTTATTCTTGGTAGCAGTCGATCTAGCTCAATCCCTATGGTAGTTCTATGTTCTTCCATATAAGGATGATCATGTTCCCATTCTTCTGTCGATTCAGGAGCTACTAGAACCTGTGCAAACTGGTCTAGAGTCTTTCCTTGTTCAAATAGTATGTGTTCTCGCCAGTAGGCGAATCTTCGTTCTTCTTCAATTAATTCTTGAATATCATCTTCGAAGTCTTCTACTGACAAGGCTAGACCCTGTAAGTATCCACCTCTAGAGTCTATTTCATGCTTAAAGTCTTCAAAGTCATAAGGGCCCTGCTCATTCTCATCTTCCTGACGAAACCGCAATGGTTCCCCATCATCTTCATCTAGATAATCTTCCTCTTCAGCAGGTAATCTCTCTGTTGGTTCACTACCCGGTGGTGGTCTAGATAGTCCATCAGGTCCATGTATAGACCCCTTGATATGTACCAATTCAAAGTGATACTTTCTTATTTCTTCAATCCAACGATTAATAGTTGCATTTGGGCCACTACTTGGGTTATCTAACATCCCTTTTATGTAGCTAGCATCCGTTTCTACAGTTAGATCCCTACAACCATAAGTTTGGTAGTAAGTATGGGCTAGCGCGAGCTTGAGCCCATATAACTCTCTCTTAGGCTGTGAGAACCTTGCTTCTCGTTCATTTAATGTTATAGATCCAAAGTAGTTATAAAACTTCTTCTTAGGATCTTTAGGATCTCTTTGGTATAAATAATATCCTACAGCCATCCATGATGTATCCACTGCTAGAGTAATGCCGCTAGACAACGAATAATCAATTGGTTTCAATGCAGGAGCATTTCTAATGCCTTCTTTTAATAGCTCGACGGCTTCTAACTCTTTTTCTCCTATCTCAAAGGGAACTTGTGAACTAGTCAACCTCGTGAGGGGTCTAGCCTTCTTTGCATAGTCTTTAATGAACATCCTGAGTTGTCCTGCAGTCCCCAAGAATGATTTAACGTGTGTACGCTTCGTCCATTGAGTTGCATCCCATGACAAAATGGTCTTAGCCATCTTTTCTTCAGGTAATTCACCCTCATACGAGACTCTATGTCCCACAACATTTCCTTCTGCGCAGCAAATGAATGCTTTAGGTCCTGAGAAGGTTCCTCCAGCATGTTTCATTCGTTGAACAATTCTATTCATATTTTGCATGTGTTCCCATACAAATCTTCTAATTCCACTGTTCTCAGGAATTGTTTCGTATCCTCCACCTTCGAGCTCATATCTAGTAGACGGTCCTTTCACTGGAACATCATCTATATAGGGTCTCGTTATGTGTGGAATTTCTTCTTTCAATATATAAGTGATATCATCATGATAGATTGGTACTGAGTTAGTCCAACCCATTGGTAGTTTTACAAGTCGGTGAGGGCCAAAAGGAGTTTGAAACGTCGTCAAATCCCTCGATCCCTCATCTACGAGCCTTTCATCATAGCCTACAAATACATCTAGCAGTCCAATACAAGATCTGCCTGCAAAGCTTCTAGCTATATCAGCCGTAGCAGGAGGTATGCCTGAGTGTTGAATTGTGACCTTATTTAACGGTTCTAGACTGTGTACTAGCCGTAAACTTTTGCCATCTTTCTTCAAAACACAGAACCATCTGGATCTATAAGAGGAGCTCGAGGGTTCGTAGACCCCAGAATCAATCTTATCTTTAATTATTTTGCATACATCTCCATAGATCCCGGGCGGAATAGGTATATTCCTCTCGACCCATGGAGTATGTGGTATAACAGGAAATTTAACAGGTGGAAAGAACTCTGTCTTGAAAGTTCCCCCTTCTGAAGCTTCCCATGCAAAACCTTTCTCTTGTACCTTCATTAAGTGATGTACTAGCTTCATTTCTTCAGGCCATAAGAAGTCTTCATCATGATTCTTCTCAATAATAGCTTTTCTTTCTTCATTATAACGTTCTCCAGGTGTGAAGTCTGGTGGATTTGGTGACAAAGTCGGCATCCCTTCTAGCGGGTCACCAGTTATGTGCCTTTCTATCCTGAACTCTTCTGGAAGCGTAGTTTTTACTGGTTTCACTTTTATTGCCACAGGTTTGTACTTACTGCCGAATACTGCAAACGGTTTTCGAAATCTAGCCTTACTTCCACGAGGTAGGATCCTACAGTGTAAGTTTGGCATTTGCCGAACCATTTTCTCAGTTCGAGCAGCCGTATTGAATACAGTAGCTGCCTCGAGACCCTCATACGCAGGTCTCGAAGGTACTTTCTCATCCTGTACTCTAGCTTCACGCCAAGTACAATATACCTTGCAATTATCTTCGGTTATTTCCTTCTTCATGTAGCTTTTAAGCATAAGGGCAGCCTTGGGATCACTCTCTTCAATGCTAGCTCGAGATGCATATACATATGCCTCAGCCTTCTCATTATTAGAGAATGTCTCCTCATCAGGCAGTCTATACCCAGTTATTTCATATCTACCATCTTTTCCTAGGCCAATACTTACAGCAACCTCTCCCTGATGGCCTGTCAGATCTTCGAGGATTGAAAATTTCCATCTTGTGGACTTCTTTCCTCTTCTGCAGCTTTTTGGGTAGCTGGTGTAAGTTTTTCTTCTCCTTCAGGCTTCGGTCCAATACCTCTGCCTCGTTCATATGTTCCCATTGTGCAGGTCATGCCAGAATTAGGGTCTCGAATCGTTAATTCTTGACTTCCATCCTTATTTGTCTTAATATTACTTTCTGTTAAAACATCGAAGGGTCTTCCCAACAGAACTTTATATGGAGCTTTATCCATCACATGAATCTGCATATAAACGACTATTTCACCAAAGGTAAACGGTACGTTCCTAGCTAGACCCCTGGTTGGGCTTAGCTGTCCACTAGCACTTTGCATATGGATAACAGTCTTTGGATCCCAGGCTAGACCTAGTCCCATTGCTATATCCGTGTCCATTGATACTATTTGAGACCCACTGTCAAGTATACACTCGACTGGCCCTTGTTTATTAATATCAGGAAAGATAACTCGCAGACTATCACTTGGTCTGGCTACAATGATAATCTTTCCTCGTTCAGATGGCGGAACATCTTCGAGATATTGTTCTACAACATCTACATGGACTAAAGATCCTGTTTGCAAGCCGCTCGAGCCTTCGAGGACCTGTACAAAGCAGTCTCCCCATGCTAGATCATCAATATCCACTACTTGAGTGTCATATGGCAAAGAGATAGAATCCTCAGGTAGATCAGTGTCTTCTGGGTTTTCCTCGTCTCTAATCTCTTGTACAAATGCCTTTAGAGGCCTCTTATATACTCGACTATTCTTAGTCTTTCTATTCAATATTTTCTGCAAAGTAGGGGAAATAGCAATTACTTCTTCCATACTTATAGGTATTTCACTCTTTAATATCTTCGTTGCAACTTCTTCAGCAACTCCAGGCCTGTACACGCCACTTTGTAGTTTGTATTCAGGTCCCTTAGGCAAATCAAATGTTACTTTCTTCTTCGCCGAGCCTCGAGACTCTTCTATATCCACACTAGGTGTTCTAGCGGTCACTGGGGACGTTTCTAGACCCTCCTTTGGTGGTTGGATTCGTCTCTCAATAGGCTTTATGTTATCAAATAGTCTTTTATTTAAGTTTTTCGTTTCCGGGACGTTATGCGCGGGCGCCTCTTTGCCTAATTCGGGCTCAGGGGTTTCCAACGACTCATCCGTCATGTTTATGGGTTTATACAAGTGTCGATTAAAGTTCTTAGGACGCTCTAGCACCACTTCGAGGCGTCTAGACGTCTTTCCAGCATTATCTTCCTCCGGAGCTTTGCTGGGAACAGGGCTAGGTAACTTCTTTGCACCAACTAGCACCTGTTTAAGCTCCTTCATCGAAAGTATTAGTTTTTCGAACCTCCAGGAGTGTTTATAGACACTTGTCCATCAGACAAGGCCTTATACTCAACTCCCATCCTTTCTAGCTGTTCAAGTACTTGTACAGCCAATGTATCAACTTCATTATTTTCCATTCCCAGGGGGCTAGCTTCGTGCAGCTGCACCTGGTATGCATTTGGCATAGATTCTACTTCATATAAGAACTGATCTGGGTGGACTTCTACATCCCATCCCTTCTCTTTTGCAATTTTCTCAATCTTTTCTTTTCTAGTCTCTTTATCTCCTTCATTTATCCAAGGAAGTGGCGAACCATCCTTTAGTTCCCATCTATTCCTCGCATTTCGCTTCATCCATCCCTTACTTACAAAGTGATGTTGAGCTGGACAGTCTTGTGAACCATGTCCTCTGCCTCCACACATGAAACAAGCTAGATCACGGGCAGGCATAACTCTACTCGTGTCCAGAAGTCCTCTGTTAGGCATAGAAGACATACCAACATTCGTCGAAGACGCTAGACCCATATTTCCAGTGTTTCTACTTGACATTTGTACCATCCTTATCAAGGACTTCATCATCTCTTGATTCTGGTTCGTCATAGTGTCTAGCTTCTGGTGAATGGTCTTAATTTTCGTCTCGTTATCATCTACTGTGTACGAAATCTTTCGTTCCCACTCATTCTGTGCTTCTTCCTGCTTTATAGCAGTTAACCTGTCAGTCATAGATGGTCGGCTCGAGAGGGGTCTAGCTCCAGTGTTTATGACACCTGGTAGGCTCCAACTCGCTCCTACATCATATAATTCCTCAGGAGGAATAGCACATACAGCTTTTGCAGCTTTTACAACTTGCTCTAGAGTCCAAGGATCATCTCTTCGACGAACCCCTTCTCCAGTACCATTAGTTGATAATTTTCGAATAACTCTCTTTCTAAACTGTTCTTCTAGAGCAGCTAGATATCCTTGTACTGCCTCGAAGTTCGAGATGACAGCATGTCCACTCATTAACTTCTTTGCTTCAATCTGATACGCCCTCGAGAAGGCCAAAAGCTTCTCTAGTTGACCAGATGGCACTAGCATGTACTTTTCAATTACACTCATGAGCCTCTGCTTCGAGCCATATCCGTCCTTATCACTAGAATCCGGATAGCAGTCAAGCAAGGCAACTCTAAATGTTTCCCAATCATCTCCTGAAGCTGCATCAAGCGTAGCTAGCTCCTTTCTCGTCTCATAAGTCATGTATTTCAAGGCTAGATGGATCTTCGCCATCTCAGATCTGATATTTAAAGTCCTAAAGATTTCCTCTAAGTCCTCGAGCCATCCTGCAAGTTTCTCAGGACGATCTCTATCAAATATGGGTGCCTTCTTTGAGACTTTCGGTAACTGCTCGTTTTGTACTTCGGCGAGCACCTCAGCAGGTAGCTCTCGTAAGTATGCATCTACTACTTCAGTTTGTTGAGGTCGGCGCGGCCGATTTCCTCCAGGATTTCGATTCGCCGCAGCCTCATCATTATTTGGTTGTCTCTGCTGCTGTGGGTTTCGCCCTTGACCAGCAGGTCCAGCAGTAGCATTATTTCCTTCATCAGGCATGTTTGTAAAATCAGAGAATTCAGGACTTGGTAGTCTTATATCTCCTATAACTTCGTTTGTTCCTCTATACCTCTCTCTAGACAGAGGCAAGTTGTTTCGAACAGGGATTCTACTACGACGAGGGGGTCTAGACTCGAATATTAATTCTTCTTGTCCAGCCTCACGGGAATTTCGTGTAGTTCTAGGTTTTCCACGACGGCTAGAGTCACTAATCTTTGCAAGAGACTCGGATTCGAAGTAGAATACCTTGAAGTGTTATGCAAATGTACAATTTCCACTTCGAGAGGCAAATCAAATCGTCAATTCAATTCGCCGAGGTCAAAAGACAGCGATATTTAGACACAGAGGTCTTTCAAGAGTAAAACTCGATATAATTGTTTTCTGAAACTACCCCTCGCGGTGGGCTCCAGATAATAGCAGCGTAATGAGCACTCTAAGACGTAGGAACTCGTCTAAACTCAAAGGTTGCCTTGTAAAAGCGAGTGTAGTCTGGCGTTGGCAAAGATTCCGCACGCAGAAAACTGACTAAAGTCGAGCTAGACTGTTGGAAAGACTAACTGAACTGTAAGATCACCGTCTAGACCCTTCGACGAGTACCAGAAACAGCAAACAGACAGACACAGACAGACAGACACAGACAGACAGACACAGACAGACAGACAGACAGACAGACAGACAGACAGACAGTTCAAACACAACAGATGTTCAGATATTTAGCACTCTATTAAAGCACTGCAATTCCTAATAGTCCGCCTCTACCAGCTCGAAGAACCGGGGCCTGACGTTCACAATCAAGAGGCCTTCTGCGATTTAACGCTCTAGAAGATACGTAAAGTTCTCCAATTTGGCGGGCAGTCGTAACCTGGGGCGCTCGACCCTATACATGACAGTATATGTACTCTACTGCTTGTAAGTATTTCATAAATAGATAGAAAACTGAGTGGAGTAATTAAAAGGAACAGAGGGATAACATCGAGTATAAAATGGATATAAACAGAAACAATATGACTGAGTTGGGTAAGTAGGCACGTCTAGAGGGTAATTATGTGCAGTTCTTGGGTATATATGTGTAAGTATTATGTTTTAGTGATGTTTTTGGTACATCTAGACCCTTCTTATCATGCGCTCGAGCCATTCTAAACGAACTACTCCTATGCATTTCGTTATTATTCATCTTCGTAACTGTTTTACAGTGTACTTATAGGGGCGCCGAGGGCAGTTTCTAGTCATTTATCCCGTCGGGCTTCCGTATTTTCTCCTATTTCGACATCTAGACCCCATAGCACCTCGTAGATATACCAATATCCAGCGCTCGAAGGTCAATTCTGTCATTACTTTACTAATAAGTTATTATACAGTCATCGAGACTGATCATTTTCATAGCTTTGACCATCTAGTATCTCGGAACGGAATCGTCGATCATATATTTCCGATCATAAAGCGTTATCTCCAGTATATCATCAATCTGCAGGTTCTAGGAGGTCGGCTAAGTTCGAACAAACCATTTTGATGGCTCGGCGATACCTCTAGCTTGGTCCTTTCGACATTATCGAGGCTCATGAGGCTATTACGCCTGTGTGTGTGTAGTTTCTTCCTTCCTAAGTCCCGTGGATTACACAGATACTTAAATAGCGACTTCCAGACGAAGGGCTCTTTGCCAGGCAGGGTGGGTCTGACCATACTGTACAGTCTCGCAGCAGGTAGTTACTTCGCCGAAGGTCTAGAGGCATATCAGCCATAAGGTCTTGATGCATACTCGTACATCGTAGTCCTTTCACTTCGAGCCTTTAACTATTCGTGTTCTATGTTTTAGCTAGCACTATGGGACATAGTCTAGCCCTTTATTCCCATCATATTCACAGTAGAAATCGTTTAATTTCAGGTATTTCAGGTGTGTATGCGTTTTCAGCGCAACAGCGCTGTTGCGTCAAAAAGCCTTTCAGTGCTGAAATCCATCAGATTGAAGTAAATATGGAATGTTCAAGCATTGGAAACTGAACATAAAGGACTAGAGTCACCCCAGACTGCTAGTTAAGACATGAAACATACTTGTACTCACAATGCCTAAGTGTAGTGATTGCTACAGTACTGAATCTGGTACTAAGCAACTGTGACCAATGGGTTATGCAAAGAGATACTAGTTATGCCTCTCCAGATGTGTTGGAATTCCAATGTTCCATACCAGATTGAGTTGGTCAGACCCACCCTCTAATAACTAGAGACTCTACCAAGTGTTGTTGACTGTAATCCAAGGGGTTGATGGATTTTCACTTCAATTGAACAACTATCTAAGTCCTTTGGACTGATCAAAAGTTCCAGCTGGTCTTGCTAACTAAGTTGGCACTATAAGATTGAATGCTGAGAATATGGGCAATCTTGAAGATTGTATTACCAGAGAAATATTGTACATTGAGTACTATGTGGATATAATGTCACTGAGATGAAATGCCAATCTGTGTAATAATGGAAGTAGATTCAAAGTTACATCTGCACAAATGAGTTAGATACTCAATACTCATGATGGAAGGAGTTAGATACTGAAAATGAGTGTCTCTCTGGATCTGAGTATCTCTCTGAAATTCAGTAACCCTCTGAACTTGATGAAAGACAAAGGCACTCTAATTGGAGGTCTTAGACGAAACTATGGGATAGAATACTGTCCTAGGAGAAGCTGAGAGCTATCCTAAACAAGAAATATAACCTGAGTACAAATCTGACCAAAAAGAGATGTATAGGGGTAAAACTTGAAATAAACAGTTACTGTACCTTACTGTGGCTAATAGAAACGATGAAGCATGGTCTAGATAAGCTCTAGAACTTCTACACAACTCCTAATGCTGCCCTAGTAGAGGAGAATGTGCCAATTTTGGAGAAACTTATAGGGGACCAGATTTGCAATGCACTAAGGAGAATGTCACCTGTCAGGATACTGGTTGCTATTTACATGTTCTGGACCTTTATTTAGATACCCTGGGTACGCCCTAACACACCTAGAACGCGGACAAAGCAATATATTTCTGTTTTTATACCAATCTATACCCAAAGTTCCTACATTTTGACTATCTAACTGGAAAATTACCTAGAAAACTACCTAAAAAGAATCCAATCTCTGCTCAATTGATACTTACTTACTTTTGACTCATTTACTGTTCAGATTACTCTTTTAATTTCGAGATATATGTTTGATTTTATGATTTAGTATATATAGCTTACAGAGTATCTATTTAGATTTTCTTAAGCAAGTACTGCCCAAAGCTCCAAGCCAAAGCAGGAAACCCTTCTTAGACGAAATATAGCCTGGCTCTTTAGAGTTCAGTTCGAGAAATATCCAGTTGTGAAAACTTCTGTAAAGTCCCTTGTGGCAGATAAATTGAAAGAGATACTGAATCTTTGCTGAAACTGCTGTTCTGTCTGTGCTGAATCTGCCTGCTGAAACTGTCTGTGCTGCATCTGAAACTGTTCCCTGCATTGTCTGACCATTGGATCGAGTTTAAACATCGAGATTGATTGTCCTGAATCCCTCCTGAACCCTGAAAACCACCCTTACCTTCTGTCTGAATCTTGTGTTTTGAGATACCCTCTGCCATTTTTCACCCAGATTGAGATAAAGACATCTGTAACCCTGCAGATTCGAAGTTCAATTGTTGCGTCTAACTGTGCAGAATCTCTGACAACGCCAGTCACACCTCACCCTACATCATTTTGATTTGAGTTGGATTGTGCTCATTTGAGTATCTCTCTTGTTCATTTCATAGTCACTACATCTGGAGCCCACCGCGAGGGGTGGCTTTAGACTTGATAAATTGAACTATCTGTGTATTTACACGTGTCTGGAAATAAATCTGGACTTTTACTGTGTTGAACTTTGCCCTGTTCCTCACTTAGCAACAATTTCCTTGAAGTTGTTGAACCATCTATAAGTTTTATAACTTAGAGTTTGCTTGTCAAAATTAGCAGCTCACAGAGAAACACACGTCCTAGAAAGACTAAGAATTCTGAGAGAGCTGGAACAGAAGAATTGTCACTGAACCAGTCATCCAGAAGGAAAAGTTCCAAAGGAAAAGAGAAAGAAGTCATACCTGAACCAGATTCAAGTTCACTTTCGTCTCTTTCGTCCCTAAGTACTATTCCTGAACGGAATACACCTCCAGATTTATCTGAACTCTCAGCTAGATACAGGAAAAATAAGAGGAACTTTGTCAACAGTCCTCAATATTTTGCCTTGACACATAAAAGAATCCCTGTTAAAATAATAAGGAACCCGAGAAACAATATGTCTACTCATGACAATGCTACTAGGAATGAAGCTCCCCCACAACAAGGACCTACCCAAGGACCTGTTGAAATGGAAGAGATCTTCATTTTTGGAAATGCAACAGGAATGCAGATTCCTGTTCCTGCAGCTAAAGAGTTGCAGAATGAGAAACTACCTAAAGTCTCTAAGTAGGCTCCCATCTTTGATAAGAAACATCCATCTGAACTAGTTGCATGGTTGGCAGAGCTGGAAGGCATCTTTGTGTCAACCGGAACTAAAACAGATGCGGCTAAAGTGATGTTGGCACTCAGATACATGGAATTCCATACCCGTGAAGAGTTTCAACGGCTTCAAGCTGTTAAAGATTTGGATTGGGATGCTTTCAAAGAGGCATTAATGAAAAATTTCCCTGAATCTGCAGATAGAGGACTGGGATCTAGACAAAGATTGTATGCTATCATTGATGCATATAAGCTCATAGTGCTTGGTGCTATTCAGAAACTGATGGCATTTAAAAGAGAGTATGAGATTGAGTATGAGAAACTATCTTCTGGTACTACACCTGTAGTATCAAACTCAGAAGCTGTAGCTGGTTTCTTGAGTGCACTAGATGAACCCTTCAGAAGGAAACTTCTGGACCGCTTAGAAAACAAAGTGATCAATGGCCACTTACAAGTTCAGAGAGAGGATGACCCTTTTACTCTGAAAGATGTAATGTCTGAGGCTGAAAAACTCTGTTCTGTAAAAAAAGCAGGGGGATACAACTTTGGTTTATTCTTGAATGGTCCAAATCTGGCAGAAGGATACTCTAGGATACTCCCAACAACTGAGCAGAGTGCTACAAGGAAGTTATATGATCCTTACCAAGTAGCATCTACTGTGAAGTCAGAACCAGATCAGTGGGCAATGAAATTGTCTGCAACAGTGGATAGTCACCAGAACCAGTTTAACCAGATTAGACAAGCCCAGGAGACGAATCTGGCAGCTCTTGCAAAGCTATCTGAGACAGTTGCTAACTTGGCAAAAATGACCTAAGCAACTTCTAGCTCAGTTAGGATGAACATGAATGCTTCAAATTCCCAATCTGGACCTGGAATGAACTCTAATGGACACAATAGTGTACAAAGATCGTCCCAGATGTCATCTGTGAATAATAATACTCATGCTGACTCCAATTGCTATATGTGTGATGAGCCTGGACATAGATCTATGGACTGTCCACATCAACTTAGATTTATCAGGTTGGGGTGGATGATCAAAAATAGTGCTGGTAAATGGGCATTGAAAGATGGAGTATATTGGCCAAGAGCTGATCCGTCTGATACTCGGTCTAAGAAAGAGAAGATTGAGGAAATTGCCAAAAGACATGGATGGGAACAACCTTCCTCTCATGTTGACCAGAACTTGTATGCTTTTGAGGATGAGGATTCTGCTATAGCAGGTCCCTCTCAAAGTAGTTCATTAGATGCTATCAACAGCCTTGTTGCTCAATTCAGTCAGGTTTGCAATACTTTGCAGAATCTGGCACCAGCAGCTAAATCTGAAACTAAGCAGATTTTGAAACGAGAAAACAACTCTGAGTCGAAAAACTAGAGTTTCCAATGAAGGAGATTGGTGAAGAAGCTGTATATACTCAGAATCCTTCTCACAAAACAGGTCAATCTCCTGAGGAAAGTAAACTTGTAAAGAAAAAGAGAGTTGAAGTGTTACTACCTACACTAAGACCATCTGAAAGGGAGAAATACAGACCCCCTGCTATGAGAAAAGAGCCCGTTCGTTTTGAACTACCCGTTGATTCTGACACTGAGGAGATTGAATCTCCCTCTGAAAATAACAACAATGTTGCACGGAGAGTATCTAACCGTCCGTTTGATCATGTAAAGGCAATAGATAGGCCACCTATACCAAAGGGAATGCCTGTAGGGAGCCAGAACAAGTCAAATGAGACTGAAGGAGCTCAATCTGGAACTAAAGATGGAATGAATATTGACACAAGGAATGCTATTGTATACACAAAGCCTCCACGTAAATCTGAGCCTGATTTCAAGCTTAGAAACTCATTATTCAAACCGGGTCTAGCAGAAGAAATTGCAGACAAAATCTTTAGATCTGAGATAGATATAAGTAGTGGGGACCTCATTGCTATATCTCCAGCACTTCAGAAGATTATGCAGAGAAAATTGAAGAACAACAGAGTATATAAGCGTCCTGTAAAGGCTTTTGTTCATGAAGTAAGGGATGAAGATGATCCTGATGGTATTCTACCAGAAGAAGATGTCAATCTGGTACAGGCAAATTATATGGTCTTTATTGAAGATATGGCCTATGAAAGGGAAGATGTGTTTATTGTCCTAGATGAAGACACAGAAGACCTTAAGAAAGGCTCAGTGGTACACAAGGATGTTGTGGACCAGTATCAGAAAGATGTACCTCCAGATGAGAGGAACAAGATCATTATAGTAGCCAGCCAGACTGACAGTCTAAAGGCAATCTACCCAAAAATTAATCACTCTGATCAACAAGTTGAGACAGTAGTTGATAGTGGTTCTCAAATCGTGTCCATGGATACAAGAGTAGCTATTGGACTTGGTTTAAGATGGGACCCAGAGACTGTGATCCATATGCAAAGTGCAAATGGTCAATTACAGGCTACTAGGGGACTAGCAAGAAATGTACCATTTACCTTTGGAGAAATAACTATCTATATGCAGATCCACATAATAGATAAAGTGCCTTATGATGTTCTTTTGGGAAGACCATTTGATGTGTTGACAAGCAGTGTAGTCAGAAACTTTGAAACTGGAGAACAAGAGATCACCATTACAGATCCAAACAGTGGAATGAAGTGTACAATGGGAACATATGACAGAGGTAGAGGAATCAAGGTTAAACCTATTCCTGGTGAACCAAAGCTTGTCCCTGAAACACAGAAATCTGCGAGTGTCCCTGTGAAAAATGAGGGAGACTCTCAAAATTTTCATCGGACCTCAATGAACTGATAAGAGATCAGGGAGAGGTAGCTGTTTGTATTGAAATGGATGAAGATGGCAATGCCACAATTGCTGGATATAAGCTGCCAGACAATGAATTGTTTTCAGAACCTGAAAAGGCTGAGGCATTTGTGTTTGCAGCTGAGTCCAGCATAAGAGAAAAAGATATAGCCGCTGCAGACTCGGTTAGATCGTATTTAAATCGGTCTGTAGACTCAGAAAAGAAACAAGTGTTCTGTACCTGGCGAGAAAATTTAAATTTGAATTCAAAAGAGCACTTAGATACTCAGAATCCGGACTTAGATACTTGCACGGTACTTAATCACACTTCGGAACCTGCATCTGGAACTGAAAAGAGGATGAATAAGGGTAAAAAGGTCAAAAGGGAACCTAAACCTGTCCAATCTTCAAGACCCAGATGGAGTAGAGATAAGAATGGCAACAAAATGGCCAGATTGGTGACTGTTTTGGCTTCTAGAAAGTACAAACCAGTTGCTATTAAGGTCAAACCTGTTAAAGCTACCTTACCTGCAGAGTTCCGGATTGAAAGAAAAATAATTGGAGATCCGTTAAAAGATATGCCTGAGTTACCTACTCATCCTCCAGATTTCACTCCTGGTGAGAGGTACTCTCAAGAAAGAAAAGAAATTGTAGACAAGAATCATAATGAAGGATTCTTATGGCCTGAAGAGCTGAAGCTTGTACACCATCTTATGAAAGTCCAAGAGAAAGCATTTGCATGGGAGGCATCTGAAGGAGGAACCTTTAATACAGAGTTCTTTCCTCCAGTAAAGTTTCCAGTGTTACCACACACCCCTTGGGTAGAAAGGAATATTCCTATACCTCCAGGGATCTATGATCAAGTGTGTAAAATGATTAAGGACAAAATAGATGCTGGTGTATATGAGCCTTCTAGTTCATCCTATAGATCCAGATGGTTCTGTGTCTTAAAGAAAGATGGAAAAAGCTTAAGATTGGTCCATAGTTTAGAACCACTCAATAAAGTGACTATTCAACATTCAGGAATTCCTCCTGCAACTGCAGATATAGCTAGAAGCTTCTCTGGAAGAGCATGTTTGGGATTACTGGATATCTTTGTTGGGTATGATGAGAGGCTGGTTGATGAAAGTTCAAGAGATCTTACAACCTTCCAAACACCTTTTGGCCCACATAGATTAGTGAAGTTACCTATGGGTTGGACAAATTCTGTACCAATCTACCATGATGATGTTACATATATCTTCAGAGATGAAATTCCACATGTAACTAAACCTTACATTGATGATGTACCAGTAAAAGGGCCTGTCAGCAGATATGAGACTGCAGATGGAGGTTATGAAACTATCCCTGAAAATTCTGGCATCAGAAGATTTGTGTGGGAGCATCTGCAGAATATGAACAGAATTGTGCAAAGAATGAAACATGCTGGTGGTACCTTTGCAGGTACTAAAGCTTTTATCTGTGTAGCTGAAGGAGATGTTGTTGGACATCATGTCAGTTATGAAGGAGAAAAGCCAGTTGAAAGGTTAGCTGAAGTTGTTCTGACTTGTGATGCATCAAAATGGTCTGAGAAGAAAGATATCCGGTCATTTTTGGGCACTGCTGGTCAGATGAGGATGTTCATAAAGGATTATGCCAAGAAAGCAAAACCTTTGACAATCTTAACTGGAGATGTACCTTTTCAAATGGGTCCTGCAGAACTGGAAGCTGTAGAAATAATTAAAGATGGGATCAGAAATGCTCCGGCACTTCGTCCTATTGACTATGATTTAAGTACTGGAATTACCCTTTCAGTAGATACTTCCTGGATGGCAGTAGGTTTCCAACTATATCAGAGAGACCCTGCAGATTCAAAGAAAAAGTTCTACAACTGGATGGGTTCCATTACTTTAAATGAAAGAGAAGCAAGGTTTTCTCAACCCAAGAGAGAACTATATGGCTTGATGTTGGCCTTACAACAGACATACTACCAGACATATGGATGTAGGGATCTTACTGTGGAAACAGATGCAAGCTATATTAAAGGAATGCTTGACAAACCCAGTAGTGGTCCCAACACAACTATAAACAGATGGATTGAAGAAATAAGGAAGTTCCACTTCACCTTGGTACACATCAAGGGCACTGAACATAAGGGACCAGATGGACTATCTAGACCACCTAGAGGAACCATACCAACTGAAAGAGCGGCATCTAGAGATCCGGATTCATTTGTTGATGAAGATGATGGTCTGCCAGTGAAATTCAGAATGGGAGATGGTGAATCTGAGGTACCCTTTGATTTTGAAGCCTTTAAAGATGAAATAGATACTCGAGGTGGTTACTTGCAGGAAGTTGCAAAGTCAATAGACGACTTTGAAGACGATTTGCAAGAAGCTCTTGAAGACAAACGTCACTTGAATTCCATTAGAGAGCTGTTAGTAACTCAACATCCAGTATCTAACTCGGTGTTGCAATTTGCACAGACTCTGGTTATACCTGAAGGAGGTACTGAATGGAAACATGAACACCCATATAGAGAGGATCACAGATCTGCATCTACAAAGGAACTGGATGAACAACTAGACCTAATCAAAGATTGGTACCTGCAGGGCAATCAGCCTCTAGCTCACCTAGGTGAGACTGCTATGAAAAAGTTCATTTCCAGGGCTGTAAAGTTCTTTGTAGACAGAGATGGGAGACTCTATAGAAGGAATGATGATACAGGAGGCCAGCATAGACTGGTTGTGCCTAAAGAGAAAAGGATGTACATGATGCATGCTGCTCATGACCATCTGGGACATAAAGGAATGTTTGCAACAAAAGCTCTCATAGAGAAGCGTTTTTGGTGGCCAGATTTGAATGGAGATGTCAATTGGTTTGTCAAATCCTGCCAAATCTGCCAGAACCGAAAATTAGAATTGTTGAAGATTCCTCCTACTCTTACACACACTCCCTCCCTGTTTCAGAAGATTCATGTAGATGTGTTCAAAGTATCACCTCCAAGTAATGGTTGCAAGGATGTTGTACATGGCAGATGTGCACTCTCATCCTGGTCTGAAGGAAGAGCCTTAAGATCTGACAATGCTAGATCATTGGGAGAATGGTTCTTTGATGATATTATATGCAGATGGGGATGTCCTGATGAAGTGGTAACTGATAATGCACCCCAGATGCGAGCTATGCTTAAATGGCTAGAAGATAAATATGGAATTAAAGGAATTACTATATCTCCTTACAATTCCCAAGCAAATGGCAAGATTGAGAGAGCCCACTTTGACATTAGAACTGCCTTGGCAAAAGCTACAGGTGGTGATCTAAAGAGATGGTGGTGGTTTCTCAAACATGTCTTCTGGGCAGATAGAATTACAGCTAGAAAAGGACTTGGATGTTCACCATACTTCCTTGTTACTGGAGCTGAACCTATCCTACCCTTGGATATTGTTGAATCTACATGGTTAGTAAAACTTCCAGATAGAACCTTGACATATGAGGAACTTATTGGCTACAGAGCTCAAGCTCTAGCTAAGCATAGAACCCATGTGCAGGAGATGATATCTAGAATTGATACAACCAAGAAAGAGACTCTTAGACAATATGAAGAAGAATACAGAAATGTTATCAGAGACTTTGATTTCAAACCTGGTACACTTATACAAGTCAGAAATACACAAGTTGAGAAGAACTTGGACAGAAAGATGTATCCTAGATACCTGGGACCCATGATTGTAATAAGGAGAACCAAAGGGGGATCCTACATTGTGGCCCAGATGGATGGTACAGTACTCAGGGAAAAGGTTGCTGCCTTCAGAGTACTACCCCATGTCGCTAGATATGAACCAATTCCACTGCCTGAGAACATTCATGAACTTATAGACTTGACTAGTGAACAACTAGAAGAGATGGTCAATGATAACAATGAGTTAGAACCTGAACTTGAGAAAGATTACATCTTTGACAGTATTCCTCAACTGAGAATTCCTGCTGAAGATGAAGATCTTGATGAGTCCAGTGATGAAGAACTACAATCTGCACACGATGCAGATGAAGAAGAACCAGATTGGGATGCTCCAGTCCTGACTAGGTCTCAATCTTCACAAAATAAATGATAAACACACTATATTTGAACAAAGTACGAGATAGACACTGAAAAAGTGACTATCTAGTTGCAGATGAAAGTAAAAAGTGGGTAACAGTAGTTTGCACTACTAAGATAAACATAAAGGGTGTTTGAGGATGTCCTATACGGTGTACCAATACCATGTAAACTGCCCATAAATGATACTGAGATGTCCAGATGTAACATTAAAGTCAGAGAATGTCTGCAGATGGGAAGGCATGGAAAGGAGCTGGATCATCAGCAGTACCTGGACCAGACTCCAAGGGACTCTGGTTGGCCCTGTAAACCTTCTCCTTCTGTCTTCGGAGCAATTCCAGACGGGAAAACTCCTTGTAGGCGAATCTGTACTGAGAATGATGATACTGAATGGCATGTTGATGAACACTGAGTTCTGTCTTCAAGAAGTTGGAAATTGATTGAAGAACCTCAGGAGAGAAGTGGTCCAAGTCCATGAAAGGGAACAGAGCAGTGATACGAGTCACAATCTCTTCTCCACTCTCCCGGAGTTTGCGCTCATCTGCAGGATAATTGAGTTAGATACTCGAAAAAGCCGCAGATTGGGTGACTACTCACGGTCTGTCTCCTCTCTAAGGTTGACGATTGGGTTCTCAATCCGAGGCTTCTTCATGACAATCACCTTGTGGGGCTCAGGAATAGGTTCATTCTGCACGAACATTTATAGTCAGTACATGAAACTGCATGAATATCTCCAGATGGAACTAAAAACTTACATCTTTGGGTCCAACTGAGGTAGCCTGCAAAGTTACCATGGTGCATCAGTCTAGAGAAACGAACAAACAGTTCTGGACATAAATTGGCTCACCCTTGGAGAAGTGATTACTACTCTTTCCTTGGAAGACTTATGAACTGTGGTAGTAGTGGAAGAACCTTTGGTCTTGTCCTTGCTAGAGTCCTTGTTATCCTTATTGGGAGCGTGAATCGACGCAGAGAGCCCAAGAGAAGGTCCATCTGCCATCTAAGAAAAGAAAGACCATGTTGAGATTTGAGTTAGATACTCAGGAGTTTGATACTTACAGTAACGTCTCCGTCACCAGTAATGACCTCAATCTCTTCATCGTCATCATCGTCATCCTCAATGAGTTCAGGAGTTTTAGCTGGCTACACACCGATAGGCAGTTAGATACTCGAAATGAGAGGGATGGTCAATAAAAACGTACTTTGCGCTTCTTAGATCCGCTGAGAGTCTCTCTGCGCTTTGCCAAGTCGTCCCGGAAAGCTTTAATGGCGGAGAAGAAAGTGTCAGGTTCACCTATAGATGGGAACTTCTTGACTGCATCTGCGACCAGATTGACACCTTTGTCGAACAAAGTGAACGCTTCCTCGGACTTAGCAACTGCATATGCAGGCAGAGACTTCTTCTGTAATAAGAAATCAAGTTAGATACTGGATCTGGAAGTAAAGATTGAGGACTTACGAGATGACTTGCAAGGGCTGTAATAAGCATCCCAAGCAGTTCAGTATCCGCATCTTTGGCCTCCATGGCTCCAGTAGCACGAGAAAGATATCACTGCGTTGTGGCAACCCACTCAGGACGCTCAGGCCAAGTCTTGGGACCTTTAGGGGCCATAACTGTAAAATATAGAGATAAAGAAATGATAAAAGTGGAAGGGATGTAGAACCAAGTAATAGATGGTGCTGAGTCGTTCTGAATCTGCGCTGCACCTTTTATATCTGGTCTACCCCGTCTAAATCTGCACGTTGGTCATTACTCCTATGCTGTTCAAACAGGCACCATGAGGCCTAGCCAGCGTAGCAGATTGATCAACGGGGACGTTGAAGTTACTTTTACTTGGGGGGAGAGAGCACACAAAGTTGACAAGGCCAAAATTTTGAATTTTTGAAATTTCAAATATCTCAAATCTGGAGATCTAGACAGCTTTGACCGCAGAGGACTTAGCCAAATAGCATTGCCGAGTAACCGAGAGCTCTCAACCTTGACAGAAAGGACTTATTAAATTCAATGTATCCTCAAAAAGAAATGATACTTATTGAAAATTGTGGGCTTAAGTCATTTAAAGAATTGTTTCCCTCTCGAATCGGGTTAGATACTCAATTTGAAGGAGACTCTCAAACCGATTTCTTAGGTTTCACACCAGATTCATACCAAGAAAAATGATATATATATTTTTGAGCATAAAAGCTCAGGACTATGATAAAGATACTTCGACCTATACTACTATAAAGTAAGTACAGGGAGTATCTGCGAGTAAACGATATGTTAAGATATGTATATTGGGCTACCCGGTGTGTTGAACACCAGAGTTACCCGCGACGAAATGCAAGCGGCTACGAAAGGTCCTGACCAAGCGAAGAGAACGGCAGATCTGTGAGATTGGGACTGAGAGATGGAGAAAGTAAAGGGAAAAAGGGGTACGAACTATGTGCGCACCCGGGCCTTGAAAGTCACTCTGAGAGGGGATCGTCCCTCCCAGCTAGTGGACTGCTTTCTGGCACTAAGACCCTGCCCGTCGTCTCCTCCTCCAGCTCGTCCTCCTTGTCCTCATCCTCTTCGACCGTGACTTGCGAGGCACCGACCGCCTGAGGTGATTCGTCGATGACGGTAGCAACGGGAGTGGAACGGATATTGGATGGACCAGCTTGCGGCTCGACCTCTGGATCCACCACGATGAAATGACCTGCTCCGTTCCTGGCGATGTAGCTGGCCCGAGACACCAGATTGATGTCCCAGCCGAGCGCGGTAGCCAGTAGCTTGAGCTGTTCGTCCGAATAGTCGAACGTCGGGTCGCCAGTCTGAACCTGATGTAAAACGAGACGAGGATCGCGACACGAAGCCTTGATATGATCTTGACGCTGCAAGATCGTCCGGTGTACCCGTTCCATCGCTCGCATCTGCGCGGAGACGCTGTTCTGCATGTCCTCGTAGGTGTCGATGAGAATCTGCAACTGCTCAGCTTCCTGAGAGACAACTAAGAAACGAAGAACCTTTAATAAAAGATGTCTAAAGAAATGAAAGGAATACTTACCTGCACTGCCGCTGCGAGCCAACGTGTATGAAAGGCATCGCAACTGATCGCTGCCTTCCAAACCGTACGACCAGCTACAGGTGTGGTTGTCCTTTGCGCAGGTAGCGCAGCGCCACTCGAATGTCTTGCTGTTAAGTTGGGGACGGCATTCCCGCCCTTCTGTGTGTGTACCACCTACGCACGAAGCACAGATGGAGTCGCCAAAGAACTGAATAATGATAAAAGGGAATATTAGTGAACATCTATCTCGAGTCAGAAAGATACTCACCCTGTCGAATGTGCGGTTGACTGAAACGAGCTGTTGCAAAGTAACAGGACGGCCATAAGGCCATCCAAAGACAACACGGCCTGTAAAAGAACTGTTAAACAAACACTAGAAAAATGAAAGTGAAGGATACTTACCAGGTACCTGCTCAAAGTCCTCCTTGGCACGATTCTGCGGCATACGGCCATCTGAGCGCTAAGGAAGACATTGTCAGTAATAAGAGCTGAAATAAAAGAAATGATGAGACTTACGTGGAGATTTGGGGCCTCATGACGGGTGCCCGGGGCTAGAGAAACAGAAGATGTTGCGAAATCGGCGCGAGAAGCCCACAAAGGAGCCTCAAAGTCGACGTTGAGATTGACGGGGGCCTTGGAACCCTCAGTCTTGACCAATTTCTCCTCTTCCTTCTTATCCTCTTCCTCGTCGCTGGAGGCTGGTACAGTGACTGGAGTCGCTTTCGAGCGAGTCTTTCGAGACGCTGGTTCATCGGCAGGCTCTTCTACCCGCATCTTCCGAATCTTTGGTCGTGGCTTGACCACCTGTTTACCCTTGCCCTGTGTAAGAAAACATGAGAAAAGAATAAATAAATCTATAAAGAAAAACATACCTTTGAAGCTGCAGCTGCAGGCTTCTTACCTTCAGAAACGCGAGACTTCTTGACCGGAGGCTCAGAGTTCTCGGACTCGAAGCCAGCGTCATCATCGTCGTCGTCGGTCAGCTCAGTAGATTCGGCCGTGGCTTCAACGTCGGAAATCTTGTGTTTCATCTGAGAATGATAAGACTAAGAAATGACAATTTTGAACAAAAGAAAAGACTTACTGAACGACCCCGGTAAGGGCGTTACACCAGTCTTGGCCTTTGCCTTTGGCTGAGGTTTTGGTTTTAAAACCGGAGCCGGCGTCTTCGAGGATCCAGCGCGAGCGGCCTTAGCAGAAGAAGCAAGAGTGGCAAGAGGCGGGAGTAAGATCTCATCGTCGTCGTTGTCCTCCTCGAGCTGCGGAGTTTGCTTAAGCTTAGGAAATGGAGGTAGTGGTTCCCATAAATTGCGAAGCTGTAAAAAGTTAGCAAAAAGAAATGACACGGATCTGAAAGATACTTACTGTATATTTGAGACAGAAAGAATCGAGCTTAGCGCGATTTAGGCCCCAAGGCGGCACAATAAATGAAGTTGGTTTTGCTTGGTGAAGCCATAGCGCGAGGTTGCATACGGAAAGAAAAGAACCTGTGAAATAGTCAGGGAGATGTGTATGTGCTCGCTGGCAGCGATTGAAAGTCAAAGCAACGCGAGTCTGTAAAGATGAGGTTAGCTATAACAAAGATGAAAAGAAATTGGTGCCTACCAAGGCAAGATTCAAGTCGTCAAAGGCGGAGGTAATGGTTTTCAACCTGAGACCCTTGCCGAACTCCTTAAACGATTGGTCGCGTAGACGTCGGTCCAAGTCACCTAGTCTTGAAACGATGGCGGAAAGAGATTTATAGTCTTCTTCATTCATGTCTGCGAGCTGTGAGGGAGAAAAGGAAAGAAAGAGGCCGTCAATTGAGAACGGTTCTCGAATATATATGTGACACACTGTGAAAAACAGCGCGTGAGAGAAGGGAATTAAAAAGGACTTACCGGTACCTCGGAAGGCTCCCTACTGAGAGTGATAGAGGAAGCCAATTGCCTTGAAAAGTCATCCATCGGGGGACGGAGTGAGATGTGAAAAGAAAAACGAGAATCACTGTCTGTTTAAGTTGAAACTTCGACAGAAGCAGATTGCGGGTTTCGCCGAAGTCTGACATTGCCGTCACATGCCGATGTAAATGTATTGACTGGCGATCAATCGAGAAAAGTTTTGCCTAATGGCAGTCCGTGAAACGTGATATTGTGATATTGAACAGTACGAAATGCGCTTCTATGACAAATCTGCTAGTAATAATTGTATCTAACTCGATTTTGGCCAATCTGGTACGATCGGGGACGATCTTATTTTACTTTGGGGGAGATGTTGCGTCAAAAAGCCTTTCAGTGCTGAAATCCATCAGATTGAAGTAAATATGGAATGTTCAAGCATTGGAAACTGAACATAAAGGACTAGAGTCACCCCAGACTGCTAGTTAAGACATGAAACATACTTGTACTCACAATGCCTAAGTGTAGTGATTGCTACAGTACTGAATCTGGTACTAAGCAACTGTGACCAATGGGTTATGCAAAGAGATACTAGTTATGCCTCTCCAGATGTGTTGGAATTCCAATGTTCCATACCAGATTGAGTTGGTCAGACCCACCCTCTAATAACTAGAGACTCTACCAAGTGTTGTTGACTGTAATCCAAGGGGTTGATGGATTTTCACTTCAATTGAACAACTATCTAAGTCCTTTGGACTGATCAAAAGTTCCAGCTGGTCTTGCTAACTAAGTTGGCACTATAAGATTGAATGCTGAGAATATGGGCAATCTTGAAGATTGTATTACCAGAGAAATATTGTACATTGAGTACTATGTGGATATAATGTCACTGAGATGAAATGCCAATCTGTGTAATAATGGAAGTAGATTCAAAGTTACATCTGCACAAATGAGTTAGATACTCAATACTCATGATGGAAGGAGTTAGATACTGAAAATGAGTGTCTCTCTGGATCTGAGTATCTCTCTGAAATTCAGTAACCCTCTGAACTTGATGAAAGACAAAGGCACTCTAATTGGAGGTCTTAGACGAAACTATGGGATAGAATACTGTCCTAGGAGAAGCTGAGAGCTATCCTAAACAAGAAATATAACCTGAGTACAAATCTGACCAAAAAGAGATGTATAGGGGTAAAACTTGAAATAAACAGTTACTGTACCTTACTGTGGCTAATAGAAACGATGAAGCATGGTCTAGATAAGCTCTAGAACTTCTACACAACTCCTAATGCTGCCCTAGTAGAGGAGAATGTGCCAATTTTGGAGAAACTTATAGGGGACCAGATTTGCAATGCACTAAGGAGAATGTCACCTGTCAGGATACTGGTTGCTATTTACATGTTCTGGACCTTTATTTAGATACCCTGGGTACGCCCTAACACACCTAGAACGCGGACAAAGCAATATATTTCTGTTTTTATACCAATCTATACCCAAAGTTCCTACATTTTGACTATCTAACTGGAAAATTACCTAGAAAACTACCTAAAAAGAATCCAATCTCTGCTCAATTGATACTTACTTACTTTTGACTCATTTACTGTTCAGATTACTCTTTTAATTTCGAGATATATGTTTGATTTTATGATTTAGTATATATAGCTTACAGAGTATCTATTTAGATTTTCTTAAGCAAGTACTGCCCCAAGCTCCAAGCCAAAGCAGGAAACCCTTCTTAGACGAAATATAGCCTGGCTCTTTAGAGTTCAGTTCGAGAAATATCCAGTTGTGAAAACTTCTGTAAAGTCCCTTGTGGCAGATAAATTGAAAGAGATACTGAATCTTTGCTGAAACTGCTGTTCTGTCTGTGCTGAATCTGCCTGCTGAAACTGTCTGTGCTGCATCTGAAACTGTTCCCTGCATTGTCTGACCATTGGATCGAGTTTAAACATCGAGATTGATTGTCCTGAATCCCTCCTGAACCCTGAAAACCACCCTTACCTTCTGTCTGAATCTTGTGTTTTGAGATACCCTCTGCCATTTTTCACCCAGATTGAGATAAAGACATCTGTAACCCTGCAGATTCGAAGTTCAATTGTTGCGTCTAACTGTGCAGAATCTCTGACAACGCCAGTCACACCTCACCCTACATCATTTTGATTTGAGTTGGATTGTGCTCATTTGAGTATCTCTCTCGTTCATTTCATAGTCACTACAGCGCTATCGGCTTTGGGCTTACCGCCTGTTCCCAAGAGTTTCTCGAAGGCCATGGAGGATCCACAGCGGTGGGAATCGGCTATTCAGAAGGAGATAGGGAGGATGAAGGAATACGAGGTATTTGGCCCACTTCAGGACCCTCCGCCTGGCGCAACCATCCTTGCCCCTCTATGGGTTTTTGCTCACAAGATGAACGGTCAAGGGGAGATTATAGATGAGAAAGCACGGCTGGTGGTGAATGGAGGAAGGCAGAAAGAAGGAATGGACTACACCGAAACTTTCGCGGCGGTAATGCGTTTTGAGTCTCTTCGTATGCTAATTGCTGTATGGGTCCAGCTAGGCTTCCACATTTGGCAGATAGACTTCGCCTCAGCCTACCTCAATGCAGAACTCGAAGAGGAAATGTATGCGTGGCCTCCAGAAGGTTATGAAGGGAGAGGATCGGGTAAAGTGATGCGGATTAGAAAGTCGATTTACGGAACCATGCAGGCTGGGAGGAATTGGTGGAAGAAGTTGGATGGAACGTATCAGGAATTGGGCTACAAGAGGTCGCAGGCGGATCAGTGTGTGAGGAGTAGGGTATCAGATGCAGGGGAGACGATGACAGGAACCTACACGGATGACACCTTGGGAGGATCGTCGTCTGTGGATGAGATGCAACGGGCGAAGGCGGAGATAGGGGAGGCATACAGGATAAAGGACACGGAGAGCGTGCAGTTCGCTTTAGGCATGAGGCTCACTCACGATCGGTCTTTAGGCACAGCGTCTCTCTCTATGGAAGCGTACTGGGAGCGGTTGCTTCTTAAGCATGGATTACAAGACCTTAAGCCGGAATCTACGCCTCTTCCCCTGGGTCTTACTCTTTCCATCGACCAGTCGCCTCAGTCGGAGGACGACAAGATCTTCATGCGCGACAAATCGTATGCGGAAATCTTGGGCGCCATTCAGTTTGGACAGGCAGCCTGTCGTCCAGACCTCACTTATGCATCTAACCTTCTTAGCCGGTTCGTCCATAACCCAGGTCGTGCTCACTGGAACGCGTTACTCCACCTCGTACGGTACATAAACAGCACAAAAGGGTATGCTATCACTTACCGTCGTGATGCTGATCGAGGACTCGCTCCCACTACCTACGTTGATGCTGATTACGCTGCATGCGTGGACACTAGGAGGTCTACAACTGGGATAGTCACCTTCATGGCTGGCGGTCCGACGTTTTGGATGTCAAAGAGGCAGGGTGTGGTAGCTCTGTCCACGACCGAAGCCGAATACATAGCGCTAGCGAAGGGGGCCCAGCAAACGAGATGGGTCCATAATTTCTTAGGCGAGATTGACCATGGTGTACCTCTTCCCTCCGTACTACGTGCAGATAACCAAGGGGCTATTGCACTTAGCAAGAATCCAAAGTTCCATGCTCGCGTTAAACACATCGACATCCGCTTCCATTATCTCCGTGACGCCGTGGAACGGTCTGATCTTCGGGTGGACTACATCCCATCTGAAGAGAATCCTGCAGACATATTGACCAAGCCGTTGGGTCCTGTGGTTCATCGCAGACAAGTAGGTCTCTTGGGACTGGCAGATATCCGCGCCTAGGGGAGTGTCGAGACAATAGAGCCAAAGCTGTTCATTGGGAGCCTCAGATCATCTGCCGTCTAGGCCTGGCCTGTATTTTCCCCTATACCATATTTCCCCTTAATACTTACAACTTAAATTCTTAGCTCCTCTCCGTTATACATTTTTCGGTTCACGGCACTCCGTTACTATACCCGTATCCCGCACATACACGACGAGAGCATATTACTTATACTTCATACATTCCCTCCTGACTCTTAGTCTTTCACCTATCGTCGGTGTAATTCTAAGGGTAAGTTATATTCATATATCTATATTATACACGAGCTTACATGTCTTTGTATAGTCGATACTTACGTTGGTTTCACAGGTGAATTAATACACGAGTCTTTCACCTATCGTCGGTGTAATTCTAAGGTCGATACTTACGTTGGTTTCACAGTTTCTATTTGATATCTAGTTTTGAAGGAATTGTGCATTCAATATACCTTACAAAAATTTGACGAAGCACCAATTTGAATGGATGAGGAGATATTCACGAAGTTGCAATTCTGTGTGCAGTGCACATTGAAAACCACCATAGTAATTACCCAGCTACCAGCTACGCTTACTATATTACCGCTACCTCCTCTTTTGCCTGTCATGTTTGTCATGTCTCTTGTCTGTATACAGGAACTTTCAGTAGCAGCCTCTTCCAACCTCGCGGAATCGTACCTCCAGAGTGTCGCTCGTAGCGATGACTGTCATCATCACGGTCGTAGTCACGGATACGAGAGGTGGGCGAACGATCACCGCGACTTTCACCTGCTGCCAAGGTTATCGTCAACAGACTATCATCAAATTTCAAAATATTCAGTCACCTCCTCGGGGTGTATCGTGGTGATGTAAACGTGAAGCTTCAGCGGCACGCCTACTAGTACGTTCCTCCCAAATTTGAGACGTCGACCGTTCAGGGATTGCAAATGCTCGCGAGCTCGTACTGGAGCCCGAAGCATCGAAGGAAGAATGTCTTCGACTAGGTTCGGCACTTGATCGAGAACGACTACTACTACTAGCTGGCAAAACCATGGAACTTCTGTCTTCACGAGAGGCGGTGTAACCATACGAGTCTATAAAAAAAACTTCAGAGGAGTAACAAATGAGAAATGACTGACATATACCTGAACTACTGCTTCGTGTTGTTTGATGCATGGAGTTACCAGTACTACCTTCGTATACAGATGCCGGACGACGGGACACGCGGTCATCTTGTAAAGCGGGAGAGCTTTATTCGAAAATCAACAAAATCAATTAATTGCTTCTATACTGGTCGGGGGGCGGAGCGGTACCTTTGCATAAGGTATGGATGTACCCCTATCTCTTCTTGCGGGGCAGGTTGTTCTTGATGGGGGCTGGGTCGACGACTATAGGCTGTAGTCAACGAAGACGATACGCCGGTGGCGACTGCATTATGGCTTGCCCGCCGAGTGTTAGTAATTGGGATTGGCGTGCTAGAGGATGGCCGCCTTTCCTGCGAGCTATGCAAGTGAGATGGTAATTGACGAGGTGTAGATGACGAGATGCCCCCGCTGCTGTTTGGCGGGTAAATTGGCAAGCTATAAGGAGCGTTTCGAGGGGGATAGCTTTCGTTCTGTTGAGGTGGTTGAGGTGTATTGAAAGAAGGGCTTCGAAGATACGTTTCGTTCTGTGGAGGTGAATCAAGGAGAAAAGAAGTTCGAGATCCGTTCTGTTGTTGATATGGTCTTCCCATGTTGTTAGCATCTGAAGACGGAGCCCCACTGATTTCCGGGCGCTCGTGTCTGCTTGCAGCTGACCGAGGATGGCGGATAGATAACGCAGGATCGTTGTTCCAAGATTCTGGGACGGGATTTACGAATTGCGACGATGGAGAAGCAGGCGAGGAGCTGGCAAAAATAGGATGAAGGCCCAGATTTTCCTGAGTTTCGTTACGAGATGATGCCTTGGGTCTGTTTCTATCCACAGACATAGATGAAAATCCTTGCTGAAGGTCGTCGATTTTGCTCGAGTGAGAGTTTGTACGAGAGGGTTTGCCGCTACGATTCTGAAGCAATAAGTGTTCATCTTCTGGAACTGGTGACGCTGTTAGACCCGGAGTGCTGCCAGTGTTATCGACATAAGGTGTGTAGTCGGACCTAGTACTATTGGTACGAGGCGTGTTGATAGAGGTGTCTGCTGTTGGCACCAGAGTCCTGCCAGTGCTGTCGACAAACGTTGTGTATCCGGATCCAGAACTATAGGTACGACGCGGGTTTCTAGAGGCCTCTGCTGGTGGACGCTCATGGGGGGGCGGTACATGACCTGCTGTTATACCGGCCGGAGAACGATTATAGCCTGTTGGAGCTCGAGTCCCTTGATACTCCCCAGAATCTCGAACCGGATCTGAGGACGAGCCTGTCCGTGCGAATCCTGCTGGACGGGGCACTATGAAGGAAAGAACGAAGCATGAATACAGCTCTAGCCGAATAAAATAGAATCTCTTACGATTCGGTGGAGGAGGATAAGCGGGTGTATTCGACGAAGGACTTGCCGCACTTGGACCTACCAAAAAGGACCTGGGTTAGCAAAAGAGCATTCCAACCGAGTCTGTACCACTACCATTTGGTTGCCAAGATCTGTCCACAGCCATCCCTACTGGAAGAGCTCGCTCGGGAAGCATGCGCGCTGTAAACCGGCTCAGTCATCAATCAATGGCGCCAAACCATCCTTTGGGCTTACGGTTGCGTTGTGGCAGAGAGAAAGGTGCTGGAGGATGAAGTTGCAATGATGTTTGCTATATACAAGACGGTTAAAAGCACATTCCAAGGTAGATCGTTAGAAAGCATACTGCAAGGTCATTTTGAAGCTGCTTTAGCCAGTCTAATAGTCCTGATATGTCGCGAGAAAGGTCACTCCAATAATTGAACTCGGCACTTAGACTTTGGTCTGCTGCAACCAGGCGACGAAGGTCGTCAATGTATGTGTTTGCCCTATAGCATATTATAAGCAGTTTGTGTCATTTGTATAAGAATCATAACCTCACGCTCTGAGATTATCCTCCATCTGGTCAAAAAATCTTGGTTGAGACTGCTCGATAAGAAGCCTATCGCCCGTGTTCAAGCTTCGGATGAAGTTTTCACACTCATCTATAATCAACCTGGCTCTCTCAAGACGACTGTTCCGATTAGTATGAAGCTTCATGATCCCATGTGCTATAGCAGCGACTCCAGTGACGATTCCAAATATATTTGCGACATTGTCCATGTCCGTCCAGGTCATTTTGTGATGCAAGTGCCTATGTTCCGGAGGACAGCTTGTCAATTCTTGGAAAGAAGATGAAGAAGGTCGAAGTCACTAGCATCTGTTTCGCAAGTTCCTCTACACTATATAAATCGGCATCCTCATTAGTTTTCCTATTCAAGGCGATCGGCGGTCACTGCATTCCTTCTTCTCAGTGAGCGCCAAACGAAGGTGTTACACGAGTCACTGATGTATACAACTAACACGTTTGGGTTCGGATTCTGTTACTTAGTGGCGTCAACAAATGATAGATTAACTGAGAAAAGTCCACGTTCGGCGTCTCGGAACCAAGTGTTTATCGTTGATTTTCGAACGACGTGTGAAGTCAACACAAGTTTCTTTGCGACAGAGAACTATGAAGACCCGTGCTCAGGACATGCGTTCTTAGCTTGCATATGGTTGTATTGCCGCAGCCTTATTACAGTAGGACCTTGTGTGCAAAGATGAGTCCATGAGAAACGGAGGTGAACGAAGCGCTCACAACGAGATCGCATTTACTGCTGGACATTTGAACATGGCGACAACCCTGAAGTCGAGATTGAAGGTCACGAGTGATTAATCCGCACGATACCGTTACCCTTTGGATGAATTGCATGTATACATTTTCGCAATGCTAGAAAGCAATCTACTGCAGATCTACACATGGTGCTTCAAACCTGGAAGTGCCTTCATGAAGATGAGTATCATTTTAGCTTTGTGACTGGGAACACTTACAGCACATTGTCATGGCCAACATCATGAATCGTGTACATCCGCACGGTGGCGGTGAGATTTCTGACCAAACTGCACTGCTCCAAGCCCGCAACGCTTGCAAGGAGTGAATGGAATAATCGGGGAATCTTGCAGAAGCGTTGTCGGTGTCTCTAGATTTGCCTCAAGACGGGATTCGGAAGAAGCGCGGGGGCGGCATCGTTTAAGGCATCTGGTATTACATCTGTAGATTGTCGTGAACGGAACAGTCCGACAAAAAAGCTCAAGACTTACGTCCACAAACATGGTGTATCAATGCGGCAGTGATACTTCTACCCTATGTCTAGAATTTTGATGACTTTTGGCAGAAGATGGTCATGTTAAGGTGCTGTGGCTGTAGTCAGCGCGCAAGTTCAAAGACATGTAATGATAAACCTGGAAAATCAGAAAAGAAAGAAATAATAGTCTCATGCGCTTCTAAGCGTCGAAGTGAGCTGAGTTATGTTAATCATCATAGTGAACTTGTCGAGAAAAAAGAAGTGCAAAAAAACATATGGTCAACATACTGCATCTTTTCATTTTACTCGCGAAGGTTTGATATAAGCTGATAACGGGCCCTGTATACGACGGAAATCTCCTAGAAAGCAAAGTTAAAGTTTGGGGCCGAAGGCAACGAAGAATCAGCAGCAGGGGCGCAGTTGTGAAGGGAGAAAGAGGGAGAAAGCGTGACGCGTAACGTCTTTCGGAGCTCGTGACCATGGCGTTCTGGTGCCCCTGGTCCAAGCGTTCTTTCGGATCTTTCGGCTCATTGCAGCTTCGTTCTGGGACAATAAAATACTGAGTCCTATGGTCATCTACCCAGTACCACAAAGGATACCAAGGGTCACTGCATGGGATCTCAAGATTTGATACTCATTGCTGAGGCCAGGCATTGGGCAGCGATAGAAGCTTCCTGTTGAAATCAAGATATTCAGTCGAGGTATACACCACCTCAACTAGGTCGGCGCAGTTGTATCACATTGTATACCCACATGTCCTGTTGCATTTCACCATCACCGCTCGAAAGCCACTTCGGTGGATCTCTAGGCTTGAAGGACATCCGACGGAGGCCGCGGTGATGAGTAGTCCGGTAAGGAACTCACACAATTGTGGACTTATCGCAAGGCTCTTACGGATCATTGCACTTCGTGTGAAGGATAAATGGGTTTGATTATCAAACAAAGTAGTATCACTTGAGGTTTTCGATTATATAGTATCGTATGAGCTTGTGTTCTGAATTATAAAGTACATTTTGCTAGTGAGTGTGAGTGTGAATAAGGAAGGTTGATTTAGATGGTATCTTCAATCATCTTGTATCGCGAGTCTCGTGGAACAAACCTGCATTTGAACGGCACGGGTCGACTATCAAAGCAGAATCGATGATGAGTCAAGAGCTCAACTGAACAGGAAGAAGAAACACATTTACCTGATAGTCTCATTTTGGAGGGCGCCGTCCAGTACAATCTCTTTACCATTTTCGTCAAGGTCCTGTAGAACATCGACTGTGGCGAGAATTGTTGCCATAGCTATCCAGATACTAGTTTCAGCAAGGAATCGACCAGGGCAGATTCGTCAGGAGAAACGATGAGTACTCGGACCACTGTAGGCGTGAAGACTAGACTAGCGCACCGTCGACCGAAGCCCCAAACACCGGTAAAGTAAGGCTCGCCCAGTCCTTCTGGTTTTGGCAGGAATCGTAGTGGGTTGAACTTTTCCGGTTCGGTATAGGTCTTCTCATCCCGGCCCATCCCTCTGTTTATGGATTCAGTTACTCGGACAGACATTGTACAAGGAAATACTGACCTAATGTTCCCGATAACAAAGGATCCTTTGGGAATGTACATGCCCTTGTAGATATCATCTTCTGTTGAGATATGAGGTAAACCTACATTAAACAAAGTGAAGAAAGTTAGGAAGAAAGCGATCGGCATCAACCTAGCGGAATGACAGGGAACCAACTACACGTAAAGGGTCTTGGTCAGTACAATTTCTGAGCAAGGGAATAACACGTACCGCAAAGTCTCCTGCAGGAGACTTTCCAAGTAAGGAAGTGACTCGCGATCTGTATATTCCGGAAGACGGTCTTTCCCTACCACAGAGTCAATCTCTTCCTGGGCCCGACGCTGCATCTCGGGGTGAAGTAACATCATCATCAGGAAGATGGTAATTGTTCCACTTGTCTGAGCATCACGAAGGGCAAGTCCGGAAGAATTAATATTGATAGTGAACGTCGACGGATAACAAGCACTTGTGGTGTCTATTCCAGCGCCAAACATGGATGCCGAGGCGCACTGGATGTCATTGAAAGTTATCGCGGAATTGAAATGTTCAACAGAGGATCCAGTGTTTTCGGGTGCAGAAAGGTTTTGAAGTTGGTCAAGGATGAAACTGTCTTGAGCACTCCCATCGGCCTAGCAGTGGAGTAGAAAAATGCTCAGGACGGAAGTGCGACGGGAGGCTGAAAAACTCACTATTTGTTTCTGGACAACCTCGACCGGGTATTCGTGAATTTTCCGAACTGCACCACTGAGCTCCCGCGCTTTCGCGCCGTAATACGCTCCTGGGAACCACGAGGGGAAGTACTTCACTAGTTTAAAGAGATTGTGATGTTCAGCCCGGAAAATACATGATGAGCTTGAAACAGAGAACATACACCACGGGAAGATGTCGACAGGCGTGCTGCCTGGTGTTCCAACACTGGTTGTAGCGTGTGCTTGGTCCTCGATCACCTTGAGCAAGGCATCATCGTTTGACGATATCTTGTATCCCATATCAATCCGCGCGATTATCGCTGAAATAAACCTAGATGGAACTTAGGCACAACCCAGACCAAATGTAAAGCACGGGTACATACTTTGAAAGATAAAACTCATGCTCATTCTTCGTAGTGGCTATGCTCCTAGTTAAAGCACGAGCTTCCTCAATCTGAATTGGATTGTACGCCAGCATTTCTTGATGCCCGAGGAGAGTCTGTACGAGCCTTCGAATCTTGAAAAAGTGCTTCCCGTATGGAAGGAAAGGGAGACAGTCCATCCATCCGAGTCTAATGTTTCGGCAGTGGGTGAGAAAAACAAAGAAACAAGTTATGTTTGAAACGCGCTCTCAAGGGGCGCGACGTACATCTCGAATGTAGCAATTTTCTGCGGTCTGCAACTGTATTTTGATCCTTTCTTATTCAAAAGATCATGTGCCGCTTCCAGGCTACCCAGAACGATGACATTCCGTCCAAGAGCTCGCAAATGTATCACGTCGCCTGTAAGCGCCCCACAGACGCTCATATCAGTAAGATGTTTATCAAAAGTAAGAAATACAGGAACCCAGACTCACCGTAGGTTTTGCTCCACTCCTGGAAAGTATCTGCAGGATTTGTAGATGGAATGAGGCGCAAGTGGCCTATGATGGGGTCCGCAGGTGGACCGGGGGGGAAAGGGACATTATTTCGTTTTCCCTTGAGGGATTGGTTGAGCAGGTAGAATCCAATGGATGCCAGTGCGATCGTGACATAAGGTACGTTCCCCAGTTCGAGATCCCGCAACGTAGTCGGTAAACTACTCCTGATTGTTTCGCTGGATAGGTTCAAGATAGACTCCATCGCGGTGCTAATGAGTAGCCTGGTTTCACAAATGCTTCAGCAATTTAAAGAAAAACAACATACCCGTGTTTATCCGAAGAGAACGTACTCTAGTGATGAAAATGAATAGGAAGAAACGAAATCTCCCTGCGCTACCCGACGAAATGTACCGTGAAACTATCTTTCAGTGTCATGTTCACGAAAAGACGAGCAAACAGCCGCGCTACGGTAATAAAAACATCGTGCAATTTCCATTGGTAAGCATCATCATTCGGATGTGCGGAGACACCATCATGGCGGAGATGGTGCTGTTGTTATGGAACCTCGACCCAGTCCGAGTCAGCTTTGATCACTGAGCTCAGTGTTATTACCGTCACTACAATTGAGAACCGCGTTTTCACTCATATAACCTAAATGAGACGGGCTCGATGGTAATAGCAAATGGATACTATTACAGATACAAAATGTTACTTGATATTCCGGGAAAGCGAGCTCTCTGGGGAAAGACAAATTCCTGTGCCGTCGTCCATCGAGTGAGCTCCGTCTTTAGTACCACCGTAGGGACAAATATTCACCCCATCTCCGAACTAGGGCGGTGACGGTGATGTTCTCAGTCAATGCACTGTCTTGATTCACAGCCAGGTCGTGCGATGTAGAAGGTGCAGCTGGAGGATGGAATGTCAAGATGGAAGAAGAGTTTTCAAACTCGATGGTGGAACATTGAACTTTTTCTGGAGGGCAGCGAGACTGAGTAATGAGATGTCAAGATTCAGCTAAAATACAAAGAAAAAGGAATAGACGTACCCCCAGCATAGGTGCATAAGAGCTTGTCAATGCAGAATGAAATCTTCGTATGCTTGCAGATGTTTGAGGGCGTCTTCCTCAGGATCGTGCCAATTGTTTTTCAAAGCTTTGTAAGTTGAGTGTTCTCCTCCAGCATCTGATTTTGTTCTCCTATGATACGTCAGGTTCGGAACTCGCAGACTTGCTGAGTGGGTGGTGAACGTTTGAACACTCAAGTGCATTCTTTTGTCGGTTCATTGTAACGTAAGCCGTAGTGTGGTTGAAAGCAAGCTAGGAGGCCCATGCGTCACGCGTCAATGCCTAACTTATTGCATTGCGATTTGTCTTTCTTGGAAGAGCGTGGAAGTGAGACGTCGAGGAGCTTCGAGGTCGAGCATGTATTAACTGTGAAGGGAGGAGTAATAAAGGGAGTGCCGCGTCGTGCACGCGAAGGGGTCTCGGGCGGGTCTCGGGTACCGGGCCGCGCTGGACAGTGGTCCAAGCGTTCTTTCGCTCTTTTCCATTTGGGAGATAAGTAGAATTAGTACCGCAGAAAACAAATGTTCACATGCAGAGAACTTCAACAATCATTCATACGACAATGCTGAAACCGGTCACTGGCCAAGAAAACCCGCGATGTGTATGAGCTTCCAATCAAGGGTATATACACCATTTCAACTATTCCTGTTCCACCCTGCGGGCGTTGGACTATCCTGTGTTTTCCCTATCTGCTCTGTCAGCCCAGCAGTGTCCATCAGATTCCCACCATGTAACATCAACTCCTGACCACCGCCCGCGATCCACTCCCTTCTCCCAGGCGGAACCCCAAATAACGTCTCTGACTGGCCATCATTACCAGACCCTTGCTGCATATTCACATATGAATCATCATCGAACGAGTCGTCGTCGTATATATCCTCCACAGACACGCCCCTTGCGAAAGGGTGCACGGGTACAACATCGGGATTAAGGCCTTCTAGAGAATTACCATCTTCAACAGAGTCGAACGAGTCGTCTTCATCCGATGGGTGTCTGTTCTGTGATGCCATTAGAAACGCGGCGGATGGGTGTGCGGTATTGTTGACTTCGTCATCGTAGTAAGAATCATCCTCGTCGAGATCTTCTTCAACGATCTCTGCGCCTGGATCTAGCTCCTGATACGGTATCTGGTATTGCGGAACAGGCGTGGCGTATTCATGGTCGTTCATATCAAGCTGACCCGCTATAGCTGAATCGAACGAGTCCATATTCGCACCGAGCGCCTGGACCGGCGGCGCAAGGTATTGGGGACGAGATTGGGAAGGACGGTGAAATTGGAATTGCGGAGGGGACGACGACGGGCCGGCCATCTGTTCAGACTCACCAGCGCTTGACCACTCATACGGCCTCGCATCAGGAGAGAAATTTTTCACAGCCCCAGGCAACGGCTCCCTCAAACCAACCTGCCTCATCATACTCGCCAAACTCGAATCCGTAGCCATCCCGCTGCTGGTACTCGCATCCCTCCCGTACCTCGATAACGAAGGCGGCGTCAGGACTGTGCTCAAGCTCGAATCGGTACCGCTCTCCAGTTGCTTGAACAATCCCCGGATGGGCTTTCCAGCTCCTGAGGATTTCTTCTGGATGTCGCTCACGAGATCGCGGGTGATTCGCGCCGCGGCCACTTTCGAAGGTGTCTGGCCTAGTTTGAGCAGTCCAAGCTCTGCGGAAGAACGAGGAGGTCGCGCGGGCGACATTAGCACAGGGGGTGACATTCCCGGTGGAAGTCCGTCAAATGAGTCGTCGTCTGAATCTTCTTCGTCTTCTTTTTTAGCGGGAGTTACCGTGCGATTGCGATAAGAAGAGGGCTGTTTGACGTTGCGGAAGCGTTGTGGTGTCATGACAGAAGGATCGCGAAGGTTGACGATACCACTCCAGTTGGATGGGTTAGTGTTTGGAGGGAGGTATGGGTTGAGTTCTTTCGGAATCGGGGTTTTAATCTTGCCTCTCGGACGAAGGGGAGAGACAGCAGGACCGGGTGTAGTAGAAGAAATGTCTTTGGATGTATAAAGATTGTGACGGAGAAGATTGCGAAGAAGAGGTTCGGGTTGCTCTCTTCCTTTACCTTTGTCAAGTGAAGGTTCATCGTGCTGGGAAGAGGACGGGTTAATTGAGCGGGGTCCAGCCGTCGTATCTGCATCATCTTCAGAAAGACTTTTGATTTCTCGGTCTAGCCTCAGTAATGGAGATTCCACAGAAGCCGACCAGGAAGGGTCGTCAGGATTGGGTTGAGATCCGAGCGAGCGCGTCACGCGTTCCGTCGCAGGAGTGGAGGAGAACGCTCCTTGACCAGGCATAAATGAGGGTTCAGTAGATGCCATGCTTTGTTCGTGTTCCTGCGTGGCAGATGCTTCTGGGGTGCTGGGCTGCGCATCTACCTCTGATTCTCTTTGTTCGGAGGGTTGTTCATTCACGGTGGAATATTCTTCATAAGTAGGGATACGGATTTGAGCAGCTTGTTCGTAGAAAGACACCCAGAACTAGCAGAACCTAAGCATAGATGACACTCAATTCGGAAAGTAACCACTCACCTTTGCTGCATTTCTCACTGGCTCTGTCCCAACCGCGTAGCGCTTTACAGCAGGCAAAATCTTAGAAGACAGCAGATGATGAATCTTTGAGAAGTTTTCGTCGATATTCTGTAATTTGAAAACTTGAGTGGGTTTTCATGATGAACCTCGGATGATCCGCACCTGTAATTTGAGAGTAATCAGCTGCTCTATCTGCTCTATTTGATCGTGAGGAGATGCAGATGTATCCAGTCCAGGAATTTCGATAGATGCAGGATCTGGGTTTGGCTGCCATCTGGGAGGATTCGGAGGAATAGGTTTGCGATTATCTGGCATCGTCAAAGCTGGAAGAAGGTCAATGAGCACCATACGAGCGTGTGAACTTGGCACAACCGGTCGTTTCTCACGGACTTTGCACGGACTTGTGTACTCATTTGTCCTTAGTTTATGGATTATCAAAGGCCAAAGAAAGTTGTAGATACTCTATCTGTGAAAATATCTTCCTCAGAAAGTTCTCATTGTTCTCATTGACTGCTTTCCAAAATGACACGCAGACTCAGGTTGATTTGCGCGACGTTGGCGCGACGCGTCTGTTTGGCCGAGATTGATCATGTTTGTTATGTCAGGCAACAACAAACAAATCGGGATCGGTAGCAAATCAATCGTCTTGTTCGTCCCCTTACATGCACATTCTGTGCTCCAGTCGTCATCGCCTAAAAATCTTTTTGACACAGTTTCCGCTGTCGAAGGCGATGTCAAGACGCACTCACTCCGAGTCACCCATTCCTCGTAGCCCAAAGAGGGCAAAAATCGAACACTTGACAAAGGATAGTTTCAAAGATGCACTCGTTCTGGCTCCTATGGTTCGTTCTGGTGCTCGTATGTAGGAAATGAATTCATCTGTCTTTGTACGTGTTTTTGATAGTTATGAAACGCCAGTTCCGACTCGTTTATTCGCTCTAAAACACGGGGCCACCCTCGTATGGGCGCCGGAGACGGTCGATAAAGCGATTTTGCATGCTGAGCGAGTGGTGGATCGTGAGTACCTATGTGTGTATGCGTCTGATCTATGAGCTGATGAAGTTTTAGCTGTCACGGGCGTCGTATCCTACAACGGAAAATCTCGAGCGATATGGACGACACATCCCATCGAGAAACCTTACCTCATCTACCAAATCGGCTCAGCAGACCCAGAACTCGCAGTAAAAGCAGCCAAGACTGTGCAACAAGACGTTTCTGGCTTTGATCTTAACTGTGGTTGCCCGAAGCCGTTTTCTACACATGCTGGTATGGGTGCAGCGCTCCTAACGAATCCCGACCTCCTGTGTTCTATTTTGACTGCGTTGCGCCAAGCTATGCCCCCTGAAATCACCGTCACTGCTAAGATCCGTCTCCTACCTTCCCAAGAGGACACTCTCAAGCTCGTCGAGCGCATCGTGAACACTGGTATCAGCGCATTAACTGTACATTGCCGCACCAGGAATATGAGGGAGAGGGACAAGGCCGTGATAGAACGGTTGAGGGAGATTGTGGATTTTGTCAAGGGCATGGGAAAGGATATTGCAGTGATTGAGAATGGAGACTGTCTGGGCGCGGAGGATGCCAACCGAGTACGGGATGTGACAGGAGCTCATTCAGTGATGATTGCTCGCGCGGCGGAGTGTAATCCTTCGTGTTTTTCTTCGACTCCACTCAGTGATATTCACGAAACTCTTATACCATCGTATCTTCGCTTGTCTCGATACCTCGATAATCACTGGAGTCTCACCAAGTTCTGCGTCTCGCAGTTCAAGGGTACACACACTAAGCCTGATGGGAAGACAGAGGACAGACGTATTCGGGAAACAGTTGTTAAATCACGCTCTTATGACGATGTGACGGAGATTGCTGGGACATGGACAGGCGAAGAAGACTTTCGGGAGATCATCAGAGCCATTGAGGCTAGACCACCTAGAGACCATGACCATGCTGGTCATGAACTAGTCTTGGAACCGCTGTCAGAGTCGACCCACTCGCAGTCCGACGTTGAAGAGGTTCCGAATCCGACACTCTTTATCACTCCGACAGGTACCCAGAATCCCGAGCCTCCGGGTTCTGGTGCACCTCGCGTGGCTGATCCTTCCAGAACTATTCCTGCGTTGATTACGGGGCAGGATCCACTGACGCCAACTCCCACTTCTACTGCAAGGATGACTGCGGCAATATCAGTCTAGCTGTCAGGTGTATGATATGTACGTTCTTTCCACCAGGTTACTGTAGATGCTCTAGTATTGCTCATATATTGCTTATCGTTATCGATGTCGTTATAATCATTATTCCTGGCTCGTCGGATCGTAAATGAGCAGAAGATGGCCACTGGATGGCACGGAACCCGGCAGCTACGAATTCGGAATCAGCCCAACATGGTTCGAGATTTACGAATATTTTTTTCTCGTTCTTTTCACATTTTCGCAAAATGATAATCCGTTTTCCTGGAGGCTGGAAGACTGGAATCCTGTCATCGGAATCAAAATGGTCCCGAATTGGAAGGAAAGGTGCCTTATATGGACGATCGATCAAAAAGTGTCAGTGGTAACCGAGGCTGTAGAACTGTGCAACGAGCTAGAAAGGAATTGTAGCTAAACTTTATCTTATTATTCATGCTTGGGAGAGGAAGCCATCTTCATCTCTTCCTTTTAAACCACCACCACTTTCGACCTTGCTGGTCTCAAGGTCGATATTCTTCGACTTTCTGACAATCTCCTGCAGGGACAATCAAACAAGAGCGCAATTTCGCCCCTGTTTGAGGCTTAGGAGGTATGTTTTCTTCTCGATCAGGAACGCTCTCTCCGCATTCATATATGTATGTTGACTGATTGGCCAGCGCCCAACACACCGCCCATCACATTGGCAGACGTCTGTTGCCCAGTCCTTTTTCTTCCCTGGACACCCAGGTTGAAGCTCTTTCCTTTACTCCCTTGTTCCCCTCTCACCATTGTCTTTCGTTAATATGCGTTTCTCGAGTGTTTCGTTCATCCACTCTGTCGTTCTTTATCTTTCGTTTTCTTTTGCCCCTGTGCGAGGAACATCTTCGCACTCCTCTGTCATCAGCAAGAGGCTAGTACACCATAGGACCCCCGCTTCTTTTTCAAACGATCTGTCGCTGAACGTGACGAATCGCGATTCCTTGGATGATCAACCTGATCTGAGGAAACGCGATGGGACAAAGTATGTGTTCATGCATCATGTGAGTTTACCGCGTTTGCTCTTTGGAAGTTTTCTTGACTCGTTGCTTTCTTTAGATTGTCGGAAGTACGTATCTTGCTTGGATCGTTCGGGTTTCAACTAATTTTTGAGCCGTACTCTTTCACCAGATACGTGCGTATGGTTCTTTGTGTTGCCTTATCCGCCCGAACTCAGATCTCGTTAGCTATGGCTATGACTACAATGCATGGTCAACCGATTTCACCCTAATGCTTGCAAAGCAAATGTCCGTCAACCATTCCATCTTAATTCACATTCGTCCTTGACTCGTCTGCTCCACCCCTTCCTAGCGATGCCGTAGCTCTCAATATTGGCAGTGACAGTTGGCAACTAGCCCAGATATCCACGGCCTATAACGCTGCTGCCGCCGTAGGCATGAAACTGTTCATCTCATTTGACTATACAGCATTTCCGTGTGATGTCTCCCAGACGGTAAATTACGTCAACCAGTTCCAGTCCAGCCCCGCTCAGTTCAAAGTTAATGGGCGCCCGATGATTTCGAGCTACTCTGGTTATTGTCTCGGTACTGGTGGATGGCAGAGCATCAAATTGCAAACCGGAGGGTTTTTGATGCCGTTCTTCTACGGTCAGGATGATAATACGCTGAGAAGCACTGGCAGTTTCAGTTTCTTGGATTCGTGGTATTGGTACGTTTTTCCTTATCAGTACATCAATGAGAAAGACTGATGTCTGTCACTCTGTCTAGCTGGGGATGTGCTTGGCCTCAAGGTAACTATCCCAAAAATGTGAGCTGTTGTTTGACTTCGGAGATCATTCTTGTTCTTACTTTGACATGTTGATTGGTGCCCGCAGACCAACGATGACAACTATTGTACGGATTTGACATTCACTTGGTGATACTCAGTTCTAACCTGCATCATTCAGATCTTGGTGTCCTCGGTTCTCGATATGCCACCACCCTCAGTGGATGGATTTACACTCATTTCAACTATGCGGGCAAGAACTTCTACTTGCGTGGTGACGATTGGCTCATTCTCAGCCGCTGGGAAGAGCTGGTCGCCATGCGGAACCAGCTGACTTTTGTCGAGATGGTGACTTGGAACGCGATTTCTCGTCTTCATACGCCACAGAAGACCGGTGTTCTGAAATCGTTTCTGTTTCCGTTTTCAGGAACGATTTTGGCGAATCTGACTAGTATGGACAATTCATCATCATGACAAACTATGCAATACGAATTGAACCCATATTTTGTTTTCTCTTATGATAGTTTCGGTCCCTTGACTTCCGGTCTTCAACCTGATGGTATGTTGAGATAAGTCTGAATCTGTGAAGTTTGTGTTCAGTCGTTTTTGTCGTGGGCAGGTACTACATGGGCAACGGGCTTCCCCCACACTGGATTTTTCGAACTTTCCGCTTACTACATTCAAGCTTTCAAGACAGGCTCGTACCCGCAGATCACGGTCGGTTCAAGTTCATATACCACTTTACCATGATATCTGAATCTCAGCAAACATCCCATTTAGCAAGATGTTATATACTTCTGGTCGCGCCCTCATCCTGCAGGTATCACTGCCACCAACGACCCGCTACCGAAGCCGTCTGGCTGGGATTGGACCTCTGTAAGAAGACCTGTATCCTCTTGGTTGTATGAGAATAACATCAGAACTCATTACAGGATAACCTCTGGGCCGCAGCTTTCTGTTCTTCTACTTGCAGCGTGACCCTCCAGGTTGGCACTTACTCCCAGGACTTTAATAATCTCCCGTACGGTGTCAACAAGCTCAAGCTCCCGTTAAACGCGTTTGGGTCCGTCACGGTGAAGATGGTTAAGAACGGGGTTGAGGTTATCAATTACACCCCGAGTGATTTCCAGTATCAGAGCTGGACTGCAAAATGTAGGTTTTTTATTTTATCTTCCTGCATTTGAAGGACGGTAAGGCTTATGGAGACTATTGCAGACAATTACAACGCATATGTTGGATATGCCAGTGAGATTCCTTGTGCTGAGTTTGATGACTTTATTTGAATTAGTACTTTTTAGCTGCGACCGCGGTGTCTACCCCCACTTCGACTAGTGCTTCTACCTCCACCTCCACCTCCACCTCCACCACTTCCACCGCCACTTCCACTCCCACACCGGTGAGCGGATGGACAAGTCTTGGATGTGTTGCTGAGGGCACCACTGGAACGCGGCGAGCCTTGACCGGAGCTAGCTACAGTCAGAATGGTATGACGCCGGCCGTCTGCTCTTCTCTCTGTGCGGGTTATCAATATTTCGGGTTAGAGAACGGGTACGTCCTCTTTCTTTAGAACAATCAATCTCCCGCTGATAGCGGCCTTTCGTTTCCAGAATCGAGTGTAAGAGCATCCTACCACCTTCTCTTACGCATCTGCCATGACATGCTTACTGATATTCTAGGCTACTGCGGTAACACTCTGTTGAACAATGGTGCTTCGGGCGCTGTCGTCAGTTCTGGAAGCTGCTCAGCTACCTGCAACGGCGATGCATCGCAGCTGTGTGGCGGTGGCTGGTATCTGAGTGTTTACAAGGCAGCAAGTTTCAGCACTCCCTCGGCATCCGGCTACATCGGATGTATGTCTGAGGGTACGACTGGCACGAGAAGAGCTTTGACCGGAGCCAGTTTTACCAACTCAGCGATGACACCTGCTAAATGCCAAAACTTGTGTGCCGGCTACACATATTCTGGGACTGAGTATGGGTGAGTGTCGTCGTGTATCTCGCTTGCCGACATAGTATGTCTGATCTCAGGGTTGCAGGTCTGAATGCTATTGCGGTAATACTCTTACGAATAATGGCGCAACTGGAGTCATAGTGAGCGATAGCCAATGCACATCTGTTTGTGCCGGGGATAGCAGTAAAATATGTGGTGGAGGCTACATGCTATCTCTCTACGGAGGAGCTGTAAGTTTTTTCCATTATCTGTGAAGCCGAATTAGATTCATGTGGCGCGCACTAGGGTGCTGGTTCTTCTAGTTCTGCTACATCGTCAAGCTCCGCCAGTTCTTCGTCCTCGACTTCCACATCCTCTACCTCTACTTCCTCCGCCGGCTCACCGTCTTCAACAGCCTTCTCTCTCCTCGGATGTGTTGCAGAAGGTACAACGGGCACTCGGCGTGCGCTTACAGGTGCCAGCTATACCAGCTCTGCAATGACACCTGCAATGTGCCAGGCTAAGTGTGCTGGATATACCTATGCCGGACTCGAGTATAGGTATGCTTGTATTTGCGTCTCTCAGACCAATGAGTTTATAACTAATTGCAAAGTTGTAACAGCTCAGAGTGCTACTGCGGAAATAGTCTTACCAATAACGGTGCAAGTGGCGCGGTAATCAGCAACTCTTACTGCTCGATGAACTGTGCGGGTGATTCGACGCAGAAATGTGGTGGTCCCTACCTCTTGACGGTGTATAGCACACAGAGTACAACAACAACAACTTCTTCTTCAAGTTCGGTAAGCGGACACCTTCACATGTCAGCTAGTCAATTCACAGTCTAATTTCTAGCAGTCGTGGACTAGTCAAGGGTGCTACGTCGATAACGCCTCCCGTATCCTGCGAGGCGTCTTCCTGGATGGCCAGACGAGCCTGACTACGGAGTCGTGTATTGCGGCCTGCTCTAGTCAAGGTTACACTGTAGCTGGAACAGAATACGGACGCCAATGCATGTGTGGTAATGCGTTGGTCGGTGCTTCCACGGCCGCATCAACCGATTGTAACGTGAAATGCGCTGGTTCGTAACTTATGACTTTGGCTTGTAGCTTTTACTGAAAGTTTGGATCTAGGTAACGCTAATGAGATATGTGGTGGCAATTACCGAGCTAACGTCTACACCGCACCTGGAACAACACTCACACGACGTCACGCCAAGAGACGCTTTGGCAATTGGCTCAAGATTTTCTAATATGTTCCTGCTTGACAGAACTTTTCGCAATTCCTGCTGTCCTGTTTTCTTTTATTTTTTCATATCACCGGTTACCCCTCGGCATTGATATCCATTTGTTCAAATCTTTCTATCATCTGCTACTCATCTATTTTTGTGGGTCTTTACTTTTTGGTTTTTAAGGTGCTGCTTTATTATGTGTATTCAGTTGTAGAGCTCCTTGGCTTGCCTTGGATTGTTGTTTTTCGGTAAAAGTTTGTTCGTGTGTAGTGAAGCTTTTTGTGTTTCGCATACTGCAATTTGTATGTTTTCAATAGTAGACAGCTATAGATGGCTTCTCAGAAGGTCCTTTGGCTATCTTCGGGCCATTGTAATCTGCGAAGCTGCGTGACCTTTTGGTGTCGCACGTTTCAAACCACCTCAAATGCCCCCTGCCCCCGAGCCGAAAACAAATGACACCATTTACGACGCTGGCTCTACCGCTTCTAAGAAGCGGGTTGGAAAATCTACTTGCTGTCTGAATTCAGTCGCGAGCCTGGAGTTTGGGTTTCTTCGCAGCTGGTTCGTCAAACTCTCTTCCGCGATTCCCCTGACTGGGTCCCGCGTTGTCACCAGTATCGGTATATTGTACAGAGATTGCTTACAAGCCCTACTCATCCTACACGCTCCTTAAGGGATTGGTTAGGATCGTTTGGTTCGTTGTCATCGCTAGCGGGTAGCTGCCACTCGCCATCCTCACAGACTCCCTTCCTGCCGGCAAGGAAAAGAACAGCTGAATAGGCCTTCAAACGCAAGATATATGCCTAATCAGGAAATTAAGAGCAATACATTTCAAAGAGCAAGATACACCAAAAGAGAGATTAGGACATGTAGATTCTATTATTCAATTATGATTAGTATGATCGGCCGAACATGGTCCAGCGTTTAGCATCCTTCCCGCAAGCCGGACACTTGGTCTTGCCAGGCTCGATAGGCGCCCAGTGAGATTGATCAAAGGGAATGGCTAGGGACTTTGCGCCAGCTGAAGGAGCCCGTTCGTCCGTTGGTTCAGAACTGTAGAAAGTGAACAGGTTACGTGGGTTAGTAAGAGGAAGAATTTCACTTGAGGATAGGTACTTACGCCTTGGCACTGCGTTCTTTAATATCGTCCTCACATGCTTCCACTTCACACCAGGGCATAACGACAACACATTTCGCATCTAATGTAGGGACGACATCTTCCCATTTTGTAACCTCTTTGAGGCGAGAGAAGTAGGTATCTTGCGCGCGCTTGAACATGTCGGCTTGAATCGTTTCTAGGAGAGAGGATACTGTGGTGCTGATGTCTGTGAGTGAGATAGGGTTTTTGACACCTGTATCTCGGCGGACGCTGAGTGTCTGTTTTTTCGCGAGGTCGTTAGGGCCAATTTCTAGTCGAACAGGAACACCCTGTGGAGAAGGAAAGGAAAGGAATAATTATTCAACACAAAGTAGCACGAATAAATATGTCTACAGACCTTCTGCTCCCAGTCGTTGAACTTGTATCCCGGGGTATACCCTTCTCTCAAATCTGCCTTTGCTTTAATACCCGCCTTCTTCAACGTTTTCGCTAACTCATCGCAAGCATCATTGATCTCCTTCCTTGTCTCATCGTTGGTCTTCACCGTGATCCCGCACGGTACAATGACCACTTGGATGCTCGCTACCCTCGGCGGCAACACCAATCCTTGGTTATCACCGTGTATCATGACCATCACACCAATCGTCCTTGTAGACAGACCCCAAGAGTTTTGCCACACGTATGTCTTGCGCTGGTTGGTCGGATCCGTAGGATCCTCAACGACAATATTGAACATCTCCGGTCTAGAAAAGTTCTGTCCGAGACAATGAGATGTCGCAGCCTGAATACCACGTCCAGTAGTCGGAATAAATCCCTCAATGGTAGTGGTGTATAGACCACCGGCAAACTTCTCCTTCTCGGATTTGACACCTGGGATAACGGGAACCGCGAGGAGCTCCTCGTACACTCGCCGATAGAGTTCGAGAATCTGCCGCACTTCGATATCGGCTTCATCTTTGGTGAGATGCGCAGTGTGACCTTCCTGCCAGAGGAACTCTCGGGTACGTAGGAAGGGTTGCGGATTTTTGAATTCCCATCGGACGACGCTGTTCCACTGATTAAGTTTGAGAGGGAGATCACGGTGACTCTTGATCCATTTGGCGTAGTACGGGTACATGGCTGTCTCAGATGTGGGACGAATGGCAATTGGTTCTTCGAGGTCAGATTTTCCGCTGTAGAAGGTTTGGTAAAACGCGTTAAGAAGATGAATACGGTGCGCACGCTTTTGTAACCCAAGCTACTTCCGCGGAGAAGCCTTCGATGTGATCTTTTTCACGTTCAAGCACCTTGGCCGAGACGAACATGGGGAAGTAAGAGTTTTGAACTCCAAGCTCTTTGATCTCAGCATCAAACCATCCTTTCACAACGTTAATACGGTTACAAGAGTCACGCGAGTTATAGATCACACACTTTGAATCTCTTCCCAGATGCTATAAGACCAGGGCTTGAGAATATAACAACCGGAGACATTGTAGTAGTCCAACATGTCCGCTTTGATAAGAACCTAAAGTAACGTTTCGATTAGTCCCTGAGATTACTATAATATTCGCTCACGTTGGTGTACCACGTAGGGAAATCGACCTCCTTCTTGACACCAATAGCAATCTGAACCGCACCCTCAATTTTCGCAGAAACAGCGGGAGCAGCAGCTTCGACATTTTGTAAATCGAGTTCCTGAAGGCTGACACTTGCGGTTTGTAGACTGCGCAAATACTTGAGCAGATCTGGGCCAGAGAGGAAGATTGTGGATTTCGAAGAGTTGGCGTGAAGGGCGAACTGAGAGGAAGATGATTCGATGGATGCATCGACAACAGTGACCACCTTCGGGAACGTCGTTTCGTTAAGTGAGAGTGGAGATACTTCAACAAATTAAGTTAGTTTTCTAATTCAAGGAAAATCAAAACATAGGGAATCTTTGTCTAAAGAGAAGAACTCTTTCAGCAAATCCTCCGATGCCAATCGTAATTCCTTCAAGCCCAACTTCTTCCCGATAGCTCCAGAGCTTGCAGCAGTTGAATCGCGCGCAATCACCACAACCGGGACAGGGGTAGCAGTTTTTGCAGTCTTGGGTTTGTATACCAGCGTCTTTATGAGTTCGTAGGAGGCTGGGACACCCGCACTGGTTGACAACGCATCTTTCCATGCAGCTGGAGAATCCGCTGCAGCATGAGACACCGTTTTCGTATCGAGAGACAGGGAGGCTAGAGACTTTGCTACAGAGTCCATAGCGTGAATTTTAGAGATAGAGAAAGCTCGAGATGAAGGTCTGGAAGAAGGACTAATATAATTCGACCGAGTCAGACTGCGTCTTATCAGATGGCAGTGAGCAAAATAGACAAATTTAGTCGATCTTCTTGCTATCAACCATCTTGGCAGCATAGAAACGATGATTGTTGTCGAAAACCTTCAAAATGCTCGGACGAACACTGACTGTCACAGTCGAAAACAAACTCTACAATTTTTTCGCGTCGTTCCCGTCATCGCACGCGACGATGCAGCCGGCTATCTCCTCTCGTTCTTGGTATACACTCTGAACTCTTGCTTGTGTGCAGTATGCTAGGAGTAATTATTTATGCACAAGAACCAAGGTACTCATCAATACCAGTGCGCAGCAGGTGGTGACTTCCCTCATATTGTTACGCTGTCATGCTCAACAAAAACCAACGTACTCAGGTCAATACCAGTGCGCAGTGGTGGTGACCTCCCTCATATTGTTACGGCTGTGCCGGCTACATTGCGATTCCATGTCAAATAACGTTCTGGAAGCCAAGGTGGTGAAGTCCATTCATTTCCTCGTATATCTGCCAGGATCATAGACGCGACGACCTCAGCGCTAGAAGAAAAATTCACAAGTGTTCAACATAAGACGAAAGGCGTTAGCGAACGCTCATACCAAGCGAAGGCTCGAGGCATTCCATGTCCAGAATAACCTGCCGCGACATACTGGCCTTTGAGCTTCGTTTCAGAGCTCTCGACATCAGAGTCATTCTTGTCGATGACTGGGCCAATCTATCGAAGTCATTGTCGGTCAACAATATGCGGACAGCCAACAAAGACTCAGCTCACAAAGGGATCGTTGATCTTCGTGAATCCCATTATACCGGTCTGGATATCAACCATCAGCACCCAGAAAGGCACTTTGAATATAACACTTTACCCATTCCATCTCCGGCTCCCTCCCAACAACATACTTCCCCACAAAAAGTTTCGGCAGAAACTCCCTCAATGCCTTACCCGCAAGTTCATTGCACAATCCATCATTAGTCTCGTAGTACTCAAAGTCCGGCCCAAGCACCTCTCTTCCGCCACCAAGAATCACTAACGGGTTCCTCTCCTCCGACCCAGACACGATAGGTCGAGGAAACCAATACTCAAAACCTTCGTTTGCGTCCCAGGAGCACTTCGTTTCGCCAAGTTCTTCAATTGGGACCCCAGCACGGAGGGCGATGACTTGTCCACGGGTAGCTACGATACCCGCTGGCCCATGCATGTGCGGAAGTAAATGACTTGCGTAGCCGTTGGTGGCATGGAGAACGTAGGAGCAATTAATAGAACCTCGAGGGGTGGAGAGGGACCATCGGCGACTTGAACCTAATGATGAGGCTACTGATGTTACCGGGGTCGAGGTGTGTAGTGTTAGAGAGATGTCGGATGATCTCGATTTGGCGTGGTTGTAAAGGTGAGTGACGAGTTTGAGTGGCCAGAGGTTATGGCTCTGGAATCTGGCTCCAGGAAAAGTAGCACCATAAGCCTGAGATTGTTGTTATCAGCAGGATGTATTGTAGGACTCTTAGTTAGTGCGAACCTTTGCGATCTCTTTCTCGTCAAGCCAATCCAGGTCAGAAAGGTCCACTCCAGCTGCTTTAGCTGATTCGAAGTCGGTCTTTGCGTTCCCGTGTTCTTCTTCAGTAACGAACATCGACACATGCCCTCCAGCGACTAAATCAATGCTGTCTCCCAAGTTCTCTGATGATATGAATTTGAGCAATTCATCTCTAGTGTGAATCTCTAGCGCAACAGATTTTAAAGCCTCTTGCACTCCGTATACGGTCTCAAGCCTGTGGAAATTCTCGATCTTCAAGGGAGTAAGATGGCCTCCATTCCGTCCTGGTATTCAAGAGCTATCCAATGAGTACACATATTCAAGTCATAAATACGATACACACTATTCAATGATTACTTACCAGTCGCTCCAGAGCCTGTAACGTCTCAGAAGTCAATCACAAGGTTGAATTCATGAAAGAACTTTCTGCTGACAGAAATCCCTTGCTTCCAAGATCATGACTTTCAAAGGCTTCCCCGCGTCCTTAGCGTTTGCGTCCACCCTTCTGGACACGAAGCTCTTTGACAAGTGATACGCAGCGGATACGCCAGTGATGCCTGAGCCAATAATACACACATCTGCATCGTCGGGAAGAGGACCAGTGCTGCCTTCCTTTGCTAGCGGATTGGCATCAGGCGTGTCGATCCAGAACGATTTTGTTGGATTGGAAACGGGCAGACTAGATTTTGGTCGGTCGATAGGTATGCTGAAAGAAGTTTCAGCGTCTGCCAGTTGTTTGATCGGGACGGATAAGGTAGACATCGTGGCGCGTATTATGAACAAACCACTGCTTGGATTCGCGGGAACATCGCCTGCTCAACCTTACATACTGAAACATGATACAGATAAGCAGGTAATCAAAAGCATACACATACATGGTAAAAGCAAGAATTTACTAGATACAAACACGCAACGGTATGCCAATCTTCAAACGCGGACGACGAAACATCGCAAAGTAACGGGTCATTGCAATCTCAGCAAGCTTCATCTCTTTACGGGTTGTACCTATAGTGGATATCTTCAAGAACATCAATAGGCTCTCTCTGTGGCCTCTTGACGCGCTTGGTACCCACCAACTTCGACCGCATCACGAGCCATTCTAGGTAGCATAATAGAATTTTAAACACTGCGCTAGAAAATAGAAAATAGAACAGACCATTCGATGTGACAGGCTTCCCGCCGAGCTTATGATATTCCTCGAACATGTCTTTCCCACCGAGCGCGCGCAGCGAGGGGCGGTCAAGCATGGCAAGTTTCACGTCCGGTAAGAATGGGAAGAAGCAGAAGATTCCTAGTCTGTCCAAACTGTAATGACGCATATTTGATGAAATGAGTACAAGACAATTAGGCCAAGGTACTCACTGTCGTTGATCGTCAGGGGGCTCACGTACTAATGCGATGAATCGCGAAGTACACGGGAGGGTGTAAGTTCTACATAGGTATAGACTTCTCTACAATTCAACTCACCGCGATGAGGTAAAGCCTTTAGGACGCCACCGGTGAGGAATTCCATGGAATCTCCTAGCTGTACGATGATGTGGTCAGGGTAGTGCCGGACGTAGCGCCATTCTCCTCCATCCGCCAGAATCTGAAGTCCAGCGATTGGCTGTGAATATAGAAGATTTTCAAACTTAGTATAACCCAGGCAAACGCGACGCGAATTTGGAGGGTCTTACATAGAAGAGTAACTGAACCGCTAAAGATGGGGGCGCTAATTAGCATGCCACCTACACGATGTGTGAAACTCTACTCACAGATCGGTGTGGCCAGGTACCCAAAGGCGCTTCTTCTTCTCTCGGTCTTCTTCAGAAGGAGGATCTGACAGATACACACATGAAAAACCAACACCGCACAATAGTAGGCAAGCAGCTGACGCACGATACATAGCATAACGCAAGTGATCTTTGCTGTGATTCCACTTGACCTCATCCGGGGGTCCTCTGAGAGCCCCGTCGTTAAGTTCTCCGCGGTGGTGAAGCTTCCAGAGACTTGATGACGAGAGGTAAGCCACATAGGAGAGCAGGAAGAGGATAGCGGGCACTCACTCTTCTCTTCCAAGGCCTAGCCCGAGGGAAATTACTGCGAGAATCTTGCGGAGGAGGACATAGTGATTATACTAAGGTATGGTCTGAGCAAGCAATGTGTGGGATCTTCAATACAAACATACCTCTATGAACTGTCTGAAGTCGTTGAGATACGGCTTTGCAGCTTCCGGAAGGCGTGACTCTAGTGCAGTGAAGGGATAGAAGTCATAGTGCTTCAAAAGGAAAGTGAGTTCTCAGCTCGTATCATGGCTGGGGGGCGACCATACCTCAAGGTAGTCATAAGCGCCATCGGGACGGCGATAGTATCCTTGGGGCTACAAATTGCAAGCATCAGAGTCAGAATCAGGTCAAAGAGAGAGTAAACAACGATCAGACCTTATACCCTGCCCAACTCCCCTCGGACGCGATTTGGGCATGAAGTCGATGCTTCTCCTCTTCAGGAACATCGTTGATGAAGAGTCTCCCCAAGGCAAATTGCCGATGAATATCCTTCGTAGAAAGGCCATGACCTTTGATAGCGAGAAAGCCAGTGGTGCGAAGCGCATGAAGGGTCCGAGCGATGACATCCTGTTGGGCCTTCAATTCGTCCGGAGATAGCGAAGCCCTCGTCCCTTCTCGTTCGTATTCACGAAATGCAGACAAGTCAACGATATCAAGGTCAATGTATTCCTCTGGTCGGAAGACGAGTAAAGTGTGTTCAGTTGGGCCAAACTAGAGGACTACATGTATGGCTTACTCTCTGGAATACATTTCGTTTCTGGGGCAAACTTCCATGGTTCAGGATCAGGTGGCAGACTGGTGATATCTTGTCCCATCTCGTCCTTCATAGTGTCAAAAGTGTTGAGCTTTACACGTCGTTCTGGTACAAAGTTGGAGGAGACGTTAGAGTCCGAAAGATCAGAACAGGTTTTAAATACCTTTCAGTAGCGCGCGCACTCTCACATATAATTATAACTGCTGTTGGTCCGAGCAACACGAGGAGAAAGTGCCCTAGAGATTAGTCTATGACCATTTCGGATGTCATTGGAGCTGTCGGGCCAGATTCAGATGCGACATCACAGAAACGAACTTGTATTGAAAGGTATCAATACAATAATACATGCGGCGACCCCAATAGATGGCAGTACCTTTTCTAAACAGATTTGAAGTAAAATAAGCACCCTGCCATCCTCATTCACTTGCAGTACTGACCTCTGCTTCCCCTCCTATATCTTTTTGTTGTCGGCACCCGTCATGATAGCTATCTCCGACTTTCCGCCTCCATCGTCCACACGAGACTAAGGACCGCCCCGCTATCGTTTTGCCGGCAGATTGACTTTGCAGTCGAATTCAAATGCTGCTTCTGAAACTGATGTCAGAATTAAGATGTGCGTGTAGATGCCGGACGTAGAGTATGGAACATATAGAGTCCAGGTCAGACTGTGAATTCGTAGAGCAGTTGCAGATAGTGCGCCGTCAAGCAATGGCTTCTATCACAAGACATGGGCATGCCCTACGTCTCACTTCGTCGTTCTCGTGTGTTCTCCGACGTGTCCTTGTTCGCTGGTAGGGCGTGAGGCCTCAAAGAGGAATTATGGATACATGTAGTCGAGTGTCGAGTAACGTCCCAGGCGGTTGGTGTTTTCCAACACGCACATATTACAGAATACCGTCATTACCGCCAAGTTGCCGCTGGCTGTTTCAGGGTCTCGAGAGAAAATGCACAAAGATAAATGATGCCAGAGGATGCCAGGCGTCACGAGCTCGAGACCTGCGATCATCTCGAGTAGGATGAGGGCGACCCAGAACTGATGTTTTTCATCATGGTTATCTTATCATATCTTATTTCACCCTACGAAGCAGCGCGATCACTGACTGGACACCTGTCGACACGAAAAGCGAGAGCCGGACGACGAGACTGTAGACATAGTAGAGGACAAGTAAAGGAGCAGAGGCAAGACGCGTGTATTTGGTAACGTCACCACCACAATCTACTTACATGTGCTTATATTTTCTCCTCTGACTTCCTTCAAGTCAATCCGCGCCGCAACAAGTCACCTCCTAAGCTTGCTGCACACGAACTCAGATGTTCAAGACTGCTCCAGTTGATGGATCCTGGAACTTCGCTGCCAGGAACCACACAGGCAGGAACTGGGTAAGATCATTTCGGACGCGATCTTGACGCGTTCGTTGACTTCAGATGGACTTGTTCTAGCAAACTTAGCCCAAAGGTGTATTTACATCAGTCATTTGCCGTTTATGATTACATACCAAGGAACCCCAACAATTTGAGTTCTATTTGGGTCCGCATATATACTTCGTTCACGAAGAATCTAGAAGAGCCTGCAAAGTGGACCGACCCATGATGATCTCTATCAAACAGCTCATTAGTATCTTGCAAGTACGAATGCTCAGCTTTTTCTCTTTCCCTCAGAGTCATGGTGTCGATTGATATGATTCATCATACTGATTCTGTCTGCCACAGGTCTCGTCTGATGCGTCCCCATACAAAAACGATGATATCTTGCCGCTCCCTCCATCGCGCCGGACATGGTCCAAGAAGATTTTCTTGTTTTTCTGGCTTTCTACTGGTAAAGTCTTGGCCAAAATCAAGCTCGCAGATGATTAAAGCTGTGCCCAAGCCATCAATATAGCAGAATGGTCTGGGGCGTCTACAGCATGTATGTACCCATTTGACTTTCCAACGGCTCGACTCCAACTCTGAACTTTTCCAGTGGCCGTCGGACTTACTGTGGGACAGGCTATCGCAGGTAGTGTATCTTCGAGCCCTTTTACTATCGTTTGACGCTTATCATTGTATACCACAGCCAATGCAATCAGTACGTTTATGTGAGTATTATATCGGCAAAAAGTTACTATGTATTCAACTGTCTTTCCATCACGACTGCAGCATCTGTCTCGCTTTGGTGATCAATGGCCATGGTGGTGGAAAATGGCATGTCCCTTTTGTATGCACCCTCATACATGATTTTTTGTCGATCCACGTTAATTCTCGTTTTTTTGTGTGTTCATAGGCCGTGATTAATCGCACCGGATGGGGAATGTGAGCTAACAGGATCAATTTTCTGTACTGAGTGACTCAAATATTTGGTACATAGCCGTGGCTCATGGTTTGCTGTATGCAGCCGGATCATTCTATCGTGCTGTTGGTACGGTGTCGAAGGATGGTACGGCGGTCAGATGGTCAAGATCATGATCGGGTCAATCTGGCGTGAGTCTTCATACTGTCTTTAGGTTACTTGTCTGTATTCACTGGTTTTGGACCCTGAAGCAAGTTTCTACAATCTAAGAAACACCTTCGGACCTAACGCCGGTATGAAGACGAATGAATTCAGCTGGTTTTGGACCCTGAAGCAAGTTTCTACAATCTAAGAAACACCTTCGGACCTAACGCCGGTATGAAGACGAATGAATTCAGCAAGTCTTTGTTTTTCCTGATGTCTGTTGTTGAGTTGAACCGGACATTGTTCAGTTTCATTTATCATATTTTGGACCGTCTCTCTCCCGCTATTCTTACTAAAACCCGAACAGTACGTGTGTCGTATGCGCTGGCCAGAATGTTATTTATTTCCTGAAAGGTATCGCATTCCGGCTATAGTTTCATCTGTCATCGTTAGCATTGCAGCCTTTGCAATCTTTATATGGGCGTTGGCTAAGCAAGGGAACGTAGGCCCGTTGTGGGATAACCCAGAAGTTGTCTACGGAGTAGGCAGACTGACAGGTTCACAAACGAGCTGGATGATGATGAGAATGATTACGAGCGGGATAGGCGGATGGGCCGGCGGGATACTCTATCAAAGCGGTAAGATATTCTCTCTATAGTTTACTTCAAGCTGCCGCAAAACTCACATATCTCCTACAGATTTCTCTCGATATGCTGTTAATCCTGGTGATCAAATGTGGGGTCAGATATTCATCATCCCCGTATGCCTGTTTGGATCGAATATCTTGGGAATAATCACCACATCCTGCGCTCGCGGTTTTTATCCAGACGAGCCTTTGCTTTGGTAAATAAATCTGGTCCCAATTCTGTATGCCTAGAATTGACTAGTACGTTGCAGGAAATTATACGATCTCATGGAAGCTATTCAAACTCATAGTGGACCTGCTGCTCGGGCAGCTGTATTTTTCGCAGCATTCTCTTTCTTCCTATCTCAGCTATGCGTAAATGTGAGCATCTGATGTTCTCCTACGCGGCTATATAGTCATGTTCTCGTCAAGGTTGTTGCCTGCGGCGTGGTCGGAGGGATGGATTTAGCTGCGCTTCTTCCCCGGTGAGTGGACTGCAAACTCCATGATAGTTGTATCACTCATTTCAGATGCATGCCTAGCTATATTACTATTCGCAGGGGTTCATTCATTATCGCAATAATTGGAATCTGCATCAACCCGTGGAAGTTACTCAACGTCAGCCCACGCCACTACTTACCATATTCACCGCCTGACGGTTTTATACTAGACAGCGAACTCATTCATCACAGCGATCTCAGGCTTCTCTGTGTTTCTGGGTCCGCTGACAGGTATCATGATCGTGAGTTTTCATGTTTCAACGCGGGAACTCTCAAGGACCCTATATTAATTTTAGGCCGAGTATCATTTACTGCGACGAAGGCGCATCAAGTTATCACATCTTTTTGAGCCAAATTGCTCAAGTGACTATTGGTGAGGACTGTTTCCAATCATAACGCAAATCACCCCACTGATCAGGACCTTCATTTCCCAGGTTTTGGCATGGAGTCAATTGGAAGGCCCCGGTAGCCTGGCTATTGGTGAGCCACGAAATTCACATATCAAGTATAATAATATCAAGTATAATGACCAAAACTCGCCTATGTTTCTTTGTAGGGTGTCTGGCCCAGTATGCCAGGCTTCTGTGCTTCTGTCACTCCCGAAAAGGTACAAGTGAGCACCACTTGGATGTGAGTGTCTGTCTTCGTGCCGAATGGGTTGATGCTGGCATCTTTATTGAACGTGCTTTTCATACATAGTCACGTTTATTATATGTCGTATCTGCTCGGCTTTTTCATCAGTGCCTCTGCCTGGATGGTATTGAACAAAGTATGGCCACCTCCGGGGGTTGGAGGGGTGGATGGGAAGGATGTGTTCGGGACTTTTGGACCAGAAGAGCTCGAACTTACAGATGATGACGCGGAGAAACGTTCAGGTGCATCGCAGGAGAAATAATGAAGAATCTTACACCTCTGTATCTGTGTCGTGCGTGTATTGACACTACCAGTTCACCTAGGAATCGCTGCAGTTATTGACGTCGTTAAGAATTGAACACTGTACAAATGTTCTTCCATATACTCTTTGTCATGATTATTTATAGTGAATAATTATTGAGGTGCGACTATAGAAGACCAAGGATCTCATGAAGTGTCAAGGAGTGACAGAGGAAAACATAGACAAAGTAGGAAAACGATAGCAATGTGATAACGACAACAATGAACCATGAATAAACGAGGATGTGTGATGAGAAGTCGGAGACAAGACCGGCACTCAAGAGGGCGAGGTTGAAGGGGAGTATGCAGGCAGGCAAAGGGCAAAGACGCGGAAGCTACAGCAAGTTGAACAACGTCCAAGAAAAAATAGCCGGAAGGATTATAAGAAGAAACGCGTTTTGAAGTATAGGGGAAGCAAGAACTAATGCGCTAACCCGACCGCCCAGCGGGATTGAAGGTTTAATTGTGCAGGAATACCATTGAACGCATTCGGCGCGTTCTTATACACAGTCCAAAGGAAAAGGATGAAAACATGAAAACATCGATACAGCCATTGAAAGCGAGTGATAGCGAGAGGAAATGACATGTCATAAAAAGGCGAAAGAGGCATGCAGGGCAGAATGCGTTCGGAATGATGAGTTGACGGTGAGTTGACGGCGAGAGGAGAACGGGATGCTTTAAGTTTACATTCGCTACTGGGGCGGAAGGGAGTGAATAATGCCCACTCTAGCTTCAGAGTTGCGATGATAATAAGGCTACAAAGTAGGGAGGCGGGCGATGAGCTCAACGCTGTGCCATGCCCAATCTCTGGACAAGTGCCTCGACCAACCGAGCCTCAACGCCAAACTCCCTAGCCAGATCCCCGAGTGCCTGCTGAGAGTTATCACTCTGAGCAGAAAGTACTGCATTCTCATCTTGAGAGGACACACCCTCGGGGTGGGAATTGACATTGGCCTCGCGGTCATCGGAAGATGAAGCGACACTGCTTGCAGCAGCAGTAGGACTGCTCGAGGTACGCAGGTCATCATCATCATCAGAGAGAGCATCCCTTGAGGTTCGGGGAGGCTTTCGCCCTGTGTTTTTATCATCAGTCTCTCCCTCTCCATCCTCGTCCTCAATATCCGCATCAGTTGGATCGGCGATGTATTTGCCGGAATATGCGAACCGAGATGAAGCGGACGACGAGACAGACCCTGTTGCAGAGACTGTACGCGAATGGGGGACTGACACATCTGCTTCTAAGTCCTTTCCGTCTTTGGTATTGATAGTGTTGATGAAATCAAGTACTTTGGCTGTCTGTTGTGTGGTGAAGGCTAGGGGTACGTAATGTCACCAGTCTGCTCACAGACGCAAAGAAACAATCGGGCTTACCCTGACAGGTCGAAGTAACCTTTACCAGCTCGTCCAATAACGTAGGTGGATACTCTGCCTCACCAGTTCTGTGACTTCCCGGTGTTTGCGTCTCAATACGGGCCACAAGAACTTGGATGGCAGCTACAAATAATCTTAGCAAAAAGGCACATCCAATGAACGAATCCATGATCAACTCAGCGAAGGCAACATCAAATAAAACATCCCTCAGAGCGCTGCTCCAGAACACCCTTGAATCAACATCTGCGGGAAATTTTGACAACACACTGATTAGCGCGTGGAAGGGGAGGGAAGGGACTTTGAGGAAGTGTGCCTAATCGCAAGATGCACAATATCAGCCATCGAGGAGCAGACTAGGAATGATGATACTCACGTCGGGTGATCTAATCAGATACAATAACGACGCAACCTCGCTCTCTGTCATGAGCCCGCTTTCCAACGAAGCAATGACGCGAGCGCTGTCTAGTCCAGCAAGGGAAGGTCGACACCTATCGAAAGTTCCAAGCCAAGAAGGGAAAAGCTGTGGCAGAAAAGAAGTCGAATCAGGGAAAACAACATCTAGACAATGCTTGCTTGCTTACAGCGGTCATCAGCTCCCCCTGCGAGCTCCTTGTGATAGTGACTCCCCGGGCTCTTCGCCCCTTGCCTAAGACACTCCCCCTAAACTTACCAGTCTCTGTCTCGCCTCTCAATACTTTCCCAGCTATCTCCTCATCCTCGACTTCGACAAATGCATGGCTCATTGTCTTTCCTTTTTTATCAAGGAGGACATGTACCCGCACTATAGGCTGACGGAGCCAATTGATTATTCGTGGTGGAGTGATGTCCTGAATGTGATTTGGAAGTGAATAATTGTGTACGAGAAGCGAAGGAGAGACTAACCCATGGGACATTGTCAATCCTTAACGCAACCACACCCTCCTTGGTTCCTTCCCTATGGTCAACCTTCTTTGCACCTAAAACTTTCCGAACGGCTTTTGGGGGAGGGGTGCTCGCCCTAAAGCCCATCATGTCACCATCATCAAACAAATCATGCCCAAAATCAAATGTTTTCTCAGCACCAATACTGGAATGACTGCAAGGAGAGGAGGGAGGATCGAAAAAGCTCCTTCCTCGGTCCTTGAAATCGCTGGCTTGGTTAGCTTTGGTATCAACAGAAGCCATGATGGTACTCTTCATAGCTCCACCATCTCCGTTTACTTTAGTCTCCTGTACGATATTTTCATCTTTGCGAGATAAGTCTTTCGCATCCTTGTTCTCCGAACTCTCGGCCGTGATAGACATCAGCTTAAAGTCCGCCACTTTAGCCCGACACATAGCACATTCCATATCTTTCTCTCCTACAATATTTAGCGCACTAGTCAGGCAGGCAGGGCATAGTGCATGCCCGCAAGGAGTGAGAACTGCAAGTCGAGCGAGCGATGGTGGCCTGCGCGCGCAGATAGAGCACGCCTTCGGTGCAGAGGTGGCTACTGCATCTTTGTATTGTGGGGCCAAACTTCCAACGGGAGACATTGTTGCAGGAGCTGGCGATGAATGAAGGAGAGGGACGGGGGAAGGAGCAGGAAGCGAAGCAGTCTCAGATAGAACAGTTGAGAGTGGTACTTGAGATTGGTGTACCATTGATATTGCTAAGGAAGAGGGTGCTAGCTGTCCGTGTTGGCGCTGTTGCTGCATCTGAGTTTCATACCCATATGACAACTGATGGGCTTGCCCTTGGGCAAACAACGGTAGGCCAAGGCCAGGAGGGAAAGAGGGACCGTGATGCTGGGCGAGAGCATGATGGTGAATAAGACCAGGAGGATGCGAATAAGCCGGCGGAAGTGCTGAATATGTTTGTTTTTGGGAAAGGATATGAGGTTGCTGGTACTGATACTCCTGATACTGTTGTTGAGGAGGTAAGCTGGGATACTCGACTTCAAATTGTTCTTCTTCGATATCAGACTGTGTTTCGCGCGCGCCTACTCCATGAGGATCCAATTGATAGTAGTCGCGTATTTCATACTGGTACGAGTCGTACTCGAGCTCGTTTTCATAGTCGTTTTCGTCTTCGTGGATGTCGAAGAGGTCACGGTCAAATGAGACATCATTCGCATGGGAGGCCTGCAGGAAAAGTGTTACAGGCGCGTACAGTCAAGAATGGAATAGACAACTTACTGTCGCAAAGGCATCTCTCTGCCTTGGTTGTGCTGGATCCGTGAAACTACCATTCAATCTGAGACGTTCAGCAAGGTTACGATTAGGAGGCGGGGTAGCCATAACATTGTACTGGCTGGCGACATTAACCTTACGGGTCTGGACTGGCGATACCGGAGCATTGCGGCGGACGAGAGGTGACAGAGGAGTCAGAGGAGCTCGAATTCGGGGATGGGGAGCACTGCGTGTCACTGCATTTTGGAAGGAATGATGCGTAGAAGGAGAGGAGTCGGAAGGAAGAGCTGCAGCATGAGAAAGTGCACGACGGCGCTGTGTCGAAAGAAATGGAGGAGGGAGAAGGGCTTCGTGACAGGCAATCAGAACCTGTGAAAATAAGTTGGCTGCAAAATAAAGCACCTTCGTCTTCAACAAAGCCACGTTCGCTGATTATACTGGCTATATGCGCGTTAAACAAATCTCTGCCGATCTCGACGAAACTAAAAACAACGTACAATCTGCGTCGTCAATAAAAGACGGGTCATCGCCCAAGGACAACTTGGCGCTAGATTGCGAGACTTTGATTCCATTTTCATTGGCTCTAGATCTCCAATTATGTTTCAAATCTGCGATACTTGGCATACTCTCGTGGTGTGCATGCCCATGATGAGTAACAGAAGGAGAAGGCGTGGCCCAGGAAATTCTTTTCGTCTTAGCTACAGGTGGCGAGCTGAAAGCAGCGTTCACATTGAAGTTTTTTATACTCGCTGGGGTTGCTAAAGTTGAAGATGGCGACGGGTTGAATGATCCTGACGACGGCGAAGCTGAAGCGAACGACCGCAGTGACAACGGCGTAAACGGTGACAAAGGTGAAAAACCATGAGGAAGAGAGACAGAAACAGAATGAGAATGGCTGTGAGTCGCAGTGCGTTGAGGAGTTGCAGGCGGCGCAGACATGGTCGTGGTTTTTCCCCAACTTGGCTCAGACGACGTTCAACCAACGATTTATGTAATTGACCTTTTTCGAAAGCACGTGATCGCGACGCGCTCATGCTCGTCAGAAATCGCTGGACGCGTTGCGGTGAAGATGGCTGGAAGTTCCGGTTGCATAAGTACTTATATGCTTCTAGGCCTGGAGAGTCGGAGAGACACACAACCGAAAAGCGACAGGGCTCAACAAGGGCTCAAGGACCCTGTTACAAGTGTACACACAATCATGCCAGAATCATGGTGTATGTCCCTTCAATTGTTCTAAACTCAGATAAGAATCAAATAAGATTAATGTTCTTCTTTGCAGCTATAACCCATACGTTTTTCGCTAAAATTCAACTTTTGAGCTTTCCCGCCCACCACAAGCGGCTTCAGTCTTTTTGTTCAAATACACACTTTCTAGTGGGCTCAATTAATCCTTGGTACTCGTTGGCCGACGTGTCATATATATTGCAAGTAATGCGACTTTCGAGATGCTAGGTATCAAAGACTCAAAGGCCCAGACCGGGGGTTAAAGGGTTAAGAGGTTAAGAAGCGCCGCCGGATGCTACGGGCCGTTACACGCCCAATAGCTTGATCCTTCAATAGAACCAAATAGATACCGAAAGTGCTTGTTTCCTTCACGCTCGAAGTCGTCATTTGTCATTTGCCTTCCATTTCCGCTTGCCCTCAAATTCTTGAGAATTGGGGAAGATTTCTTCTTCGTTTATGCACCTGGGGGCAGCCAACAAATTGGCAAGATAGCTGTTTCCACGCTGAGCAAGGATGTCCGAAGGAATTCAAATCACCATTCCTGGTATGTTGTTCATCCTATCATCCCGTCATAGTAGCCAATTGGTTCTACTTAGATTTTGACGACGAGGATTATGGCTCCTCTACAATACCTTTTGGCAGGTCTGCTGGCAATGCATTTGGATTCGGTTCGTCGGCTTTCGGAAATACTGGAGCTGGAGCATTCTCAAATAGTGCGGGAGGCTTTGGAGGTTCTAGCTCTGGACAGGATTCACCTACTCTTATGACACCAATAGCTGCGCCAGATCGCAGCGAAAAGAGTTACTTTGGCTCTCATAACAGAGGCGACTCGATAGCATCCGTCGATTCTGCTGGTTCTGGCTCTACGCGCTATCCGAACAATGCAAACCGCTCTACCACTTCTTTTGCTCTCTCCACTCATTCATCAGTCATAACACCGACCACTGGATTTACCAAAAAACCTTCATTTGCTTCATTCCGTAACGCTTTCAAGAGTGGAAAGAGTAACGAACCTCCTCCTGTTCCTCAGCTCGACAACTACGTCTTGAAGAATCCCTTCAACCGATCAACATCATCCTTGGGTAATGTAACGCCAATACCAGGCTCTTCACGAGGCCCTATCAGCGGGGCTATCACTACTAGCCCACCATTCGGCAGGCCGCCTACCCCAGGTTCTGTAGACGCCAGACATGCAAAGGGATCGAAGAAGATTCATGCACATGCCAAGTCTTTCCACTCCCAGTCTGGCTCTATCTTCCACGCGTCTGACGGCGGCAGCGATGGGCATGGACAGTTCTCTTCCTCTCCACCTCCCGTGCCGCGCGTTCCTTATCTCCGGAGTGAGACGCCTCCCATTTCGGATCTCGAAGAAGACAAGGTCGTCATGGACCCCAAGACGCCATCAGACTATGCCTTGCACGCAGTTTTCATTAGATTTGCGACTTCTGCTGAGGCCAAGATCGATGTTTTTCTCCGGAAGCCATTGGATCATGATCCGCTTCTTCCAGATTCCATGGGTCCTGGAATTGATCCCAAATTTGACGATACTCTACGCTCTCTTGGTCAAATTGCGCTTAAGCATACAAAGGCAGTGATTAGCTCCATTTTACGGTGGAGGCGCAGCCAAGTTGAGAATGTCGGCTCAGAGTTTATACGATATCACACGCAGTCACCGTCGGGAACGATGCGCACCAATCGCGCTCCCGCCCATATTCCTGTCCTACTCAATGAACGCAAGACTTTTGCTGCAATTTACATAATGTGTAGAGCACTCATAGCTGTAGTGGAGATGCTTTCAAAAGATGCGATCGGGGAGGATCTGGGATACACGCTCGAATCGACTACGTTTGACCAATTCAGAAAACCAGAGCTGAAGTTGTTGATGCAAAGTGCGAACCATAGAACCAACGCGGAGCTATCTGCCACGCTTCTAGGACATCTAGCTAATATTAGGTGAGTTTTGTATACCTCCTTCTTTGATATCTTATACGTATATCGTCTCCTGAAGATTCGTGAGCGTAACGGATCGTTTCTTGGCGGAATTGGCTCCAGTCACTCAGGGTCAAGTTCCAAAAGACCTTGACATGAAGTATGAGAATCTTGTGCAAGGAATCAAACATATCCAGATCAAGGTACTCTGTTTCAATAATGGCCCTTTAGCTATTCATCTTACTCCTGGTATAGGTCTGGCCATCTGAAGCTTTTGAAGAAGGCGCTGAGTTCATGGAGTCACTTTCCAAAGCTTTTGTTCACGCACATGGCTTTCGGCTCAAAACCGCCTTTGCAGAGACACTGATACAGATACTACATCCTATTGGAAAGGTAAGCTTTCCTTGCGACGTCAAGTGCGATCAATAATGTACGTTATATAGACCGCGCAAGCTGAAACAAACATACCTCTGTGGGGCAAAGCGATCGAGCTTATTTATCCCAAAGCACGAGAAATGGCGTCCAAGCCTCGCTATTGGAACGTTGCCTTCCCTTTGATGATCACCAGTCTGTGTGTTGCTCCTGAAACTTATTTTCGTAAGCACTGGTACTCGTGCTTTGAGATTTCTCTATCAAAGCTTAAAGTACGTCATACCGTCATGCACCTGCGCTCTAGCACTGAATGTTTTCTAGGAAAAATCCCTTCGAGTACCGGTCTTGAATGGCCTGGTACGTTTGCTCTGGACGTATCTGTATCGCTGTCAAGAGTCCGCCTCTACAACAACGACGAAGTTGGATAACTTGCTTAAATCTTTCTTCCCTCCGAACCGCCTTTCTGTCTATCCCCACGAAGATCATCTGGATCCCTTCATCTATATGGTGCACTTCATTCTTTCACGCCATTTCGATTACGGAAGAGACTTGTGTCTCGATCTTATGCAAGAGTCAGCAATCCTGTCCGCTCAGCAGACCAAGAGCAGCAATATAGCAAGCGTGTTCGCGCCTGAACGGACGACAATTGCGATACAAGCCATCCTCATGTCCTTGTGTGGTATTGAGAGAGAATCACCAACACCTGCATGGCCTTCGAGCTCCGATTTTTTCGACCCTTCGTCCTGGACGGATTATCCCACTTCGTCAGACTTTGTCCCCCAGTCACTTCTTGCCAGACCGGGCATGCAGGACTTTTTCGACCGTTGCGGCACTGTTCTCGCCGTCATTGCTACTACCTGCGGGAACTCCGTTGGCTCGATGTCCATGTTTGATGAACAGTGGTCTCTCGCACGTATCAACCCTTCCTACGAAGAGTCGCATAATTATATTGTACGCAAGCATCCGGAGTACGGTAATCTCGCCTATCCTACGAGTCTGGCACCTCAGATCAATCTGTTACAAACTTGTTTCACTTCTTGGCCGAGATACTTACACCCAGCATTGCCCGTGGGTGAAGCAATTGATATGTTGCTGAGGGGTGTTATTCATGTGGAGCCAGTGATTGGAGAAGCCGCTCGGGATGCGCTGAGGAGGTTTTTGGCAGATCCAGTCCATTCCCTCACGGTTGTAGCGCACTTCACGCAGTTCTTGTTTAGCCCAGCCAGAATAGCACAGGAAGGTTCGGGGACGAAATCGTCGATTGACTCCCCGCAACTTCTCGAACTGTGGGTCGGTGCCGTGGATGCGTGGATACAGGGATTAATAGAGCGATCACCAGAGTTGCTTGAAGAACAAGAGGAAACGATAACCCAGCGATGTTTGGAGATTGAGGCGGGCGCGTTGTTCTTGATATCTCATGAGACTCGCAGCATTCATGTCGCTGGGGTAAAGGTTGTGAGGATACTGGGAATTCTCATGAATCATCTTTCTTCAGAACCTTCTACTCCAATTGGACCTCAAGCACAATCCTTCATAGCATTACTCCATGGAAGAGGTGGCAATACGTCGTATCTTGAGGGCTACGACGAACTGCTCGATAAACCGGAGCTTATGCGGCTGCACCAATGGCGAGATTCTAAACGTGCTGACGTCGCGCTTCGTTTGGCGGATAGTGCTAACGCAAAGGATCGCACTATCTGGCGCTACGTGTTTCCAATGTTCATGCAATCATGCATGCGATATCAGACCCAGAATTTAGGCCAGTTCAGGGATATCCTAGTTGCAGCCACGTCACGTTGTCACCCGACTATTTCTCAACTTGCTGGGTTGAGTACAAAATTACCCGCCGGTCGTTCAATTGCCGCAAATGATGGCCCAGGGCTTGTCAAGGAGAACATGGCAATGATCGATCAGTGGCATATGTGGGTCAAGATACTTTGTGCAACTGCTACCATGCCTGAAGTTGCACGACCAGTCTTGACGCAATTGGCCCGCGAGCACTCTCGAGCATTGTCTGACATTAGCTTTGAGCGAGAACGTTTATCAACCAGTCGGGGTCTATTCCGCTATTTGACCCCCTTTCTGGATTCGGAATATACGCCCTTCTGTGACATAGCCGTAGTGTGCATCAGCTCATTTCCTGCTGATGCTTACCCGCAGCTGTTGGAGGACCTGAGTCTTCTCGCTGGGCGTCAGTTCTACGACGACCCCAGGTCAAAAATCGGACTTCCGAGTTCAGGGGATCAGAATGCCGGACTTTTGTCTGGTCGGCAGCCTAGTGAGGATGCACGAGCAAAAGCCAACGCGGTAGTAGGGGAACGTATTCGCCGCCAGGAACGCTTACATTCAGCGGTTGCCAGAATCTATTATCTCACAGCTCATTTCTTGCAACATCAACGCTCAGCAGGCAGGCAGGCGGCTCTGGCAAATGTTTTGAAATTCGTAAGAACCACGCAAGCATTCCTTACTTCCCCCGAAATGCGCGACAACTACACTTTGCAGCGACTCCGTCGCTATTTCTGCGGGACAGTCGAACGTCTCTTTGAAGGTCTCGCCACTCTGGAAGGTTCTGATAGATTTATTCCGGGCAATATGCATCTTACATTGTATCGTCTTTGCGAGGAATGGTGTCAATTTGGTCACCAGTCAGATGCCGTCAAACAGAGGTTCATCCTCATGCAGAAGTCAGTAGCGATGAGTGTGCCTCCTGCGGAAGCGAACGACGCCATAGAACGCTTCCAGGAGGAAACCCTGATGCTTTCATACGCAGCCGTGGGTGCTCTGTCCATACTTTGCGTGAGTCCTCTCTTAATTACGTACGCTTGCTTCGCCACTGACTTCGTTCACTCACAGCAAAAGGCATTCTCGCCTCCGGGGGTTTCATCAGGATCTCCAACTGACCGGCACTGTCCAGATCATTTTAAACCTATCACATCAACTAACGTTCTAGAACGATTGAGCGCCATCCTCTCCTCTGCACACCCTCCTACACAGGAACGTGGAAAGTTAGTAATATCTCAGTTGTTTTGCAACAAGTTACTGACAGTCAGAAACACAGGAAAGCACTAAAATCTCTTTTATCCCTCAGTAATGCCGACAAGACACTGCTGGACGATGCCATGAAGCGGGCTATCGTCTCAACTGATCAAACTGATACCAGCAACGGGCGGTTCTTTGAGGTGATCTCTGACATCGTGTGCTCTGTCAATGGTCACGGTTTCTCCTTTGCTCAATCGGTGTGTCTTGGTCTTTCGAATCTCTGCCATCCTTTATCGGAGACTCGTCGGGAAGCTTTCAACCTCTTAGAGGCTATTCATCATCAGTTCCATGGTATGATGGCCATGTCTCAGTTCGAAGCGACAGTTGGCAGCTCAGCTTCTGGAACGTATATTCACTCTCATCGCATCGTAGCCGAGTTTCTTGCGGGTGAACACCCTGACCAAGCGACAGCTATACTTGCTCAATTGGCCAATTGGCTACCAGGATTGCCTGCCACATCGTCTTTCAACATGGTCATCATGTTGCTCTTGCAGAGCTTAGAGTTCTGGATTCCGAACATTCAGTTGATGACAGACGACCGAATTCGGCTTTCGCAGGAAGGACACTCAGCACTTTACCACCTCATGGCGCTAACCCTGCGATATGGACAGAGTCACCCGGAACAGGTTTTGGTTCTTTGGACTCGGCTAGTTGAATTCCCGAATCAGGCTAACGGACATGCCACTGTGCGTTTTCTATTGGAGCAATCGCACAAAGTTGGGAGCACGGTGTTCATTGACAGTGCAGCTAATATTGTGGCCTGTATCTGCCAGTCGGCTGCGGGTCGGCAAATATTCGAAGATTTGTGTTCTGTCATAGAACCAGTCCGAATGCTACCGACCTTTGAGCATAAGCTAAACTTTCCAGATGCTCAAGACATGGAGCTCTGGTCTGATCTAGATGCTTTGTTTGTTGATGGAAGGCCAAGGTTGTCTTTGGGAGCTGCACAATTCGCGTGGCTATTCTTAGCAGACGTCGCATTGCCACAATATTGGGAACTCCAAGAGCAACTACCCACCCTACTGCACTCCATCTTCACGCACTTCGACAATCGAGTTTCTTTCGTGCGTCTGCGAGCTCGGCATATGCTTTTTCAATTGTTAAGGTCCTGGGCTCCGGGTTATGATGAACTTCCCGACTACGCCAGTCATTGGGATCGTTCTGTCCTGAAATCTGAACTCACCGAATTAGAGAGGGAGGTGGAGGACATGTTGTGGAAAGAAGACGAAAAGGTCTCTGAATCCCAACCCAAAATGGAGTGGCTCTGTTCCCGAGTCGTCCAATTCTTGGAACCTCTGTGCCCATCTTTAAGAGAAAACTGGGGAACGCTGGCGTTGGAGTGGGGTACTTCATGCACTATCCGATCTACCGCCTTCCGCTCACTGCAGATCTTCCGAGCACTCCTACCCCGTGTTAAAATGCAACAGCTAGCGTTGATCATCGGTCGACTGTCGAATACAATCTCAGCTCCCGAAGAAGCAGTGAAGCTTTTCACCACAGAAATGATAGTGACAGTCAATGCCATCATTTCGTCGAATAACTTTGATAGGTCACTATTACCTCAGATATTTTGGTGCACATGCGCAGCACTGTCGACGACCGTGGAGCAGGAATTCGCTGAAGCTGTGAAGCTACTGCAAAACCTTCTTCCCAACGTCGACTTTGACAATCCTGATGTCGTTCAGCAGCTTTTAGTCCATCGACCTCTTGATTGGAATGGCTCTGCCTCGCTTCAGCCTAATCTCTTAGCGGGTCTCAGGTCATCTGTGACATCGGAAAGCACCTTCAAGGTTCTACAGTCTCTAGCGGAATATGATGATGGGCGGCTCATAGACCCTTCGGATGGTCGTGTCCGCGATCTGTATACGCTATCTCTTCCGTGGTGTTTGCATTCTATGACTACAGAGAAGACAGGCGAGAAAGCAGTAGACGAGCCTCTTAGGCGATTTGCGGAGCGAATAGGCGAATTAGCTAAGCAGGAAGGGCGCCAAAGCATCCATAAAATAATGACTTCGTTCGCCAAAGGTCACTTCAGGACAAAAGATGATTTTCTTCGTCAGTCTGTTGTTAGTCTCAGGGAACACTATGGCGTGGAATATTGGACAGAGATAGTGACGTTGCTCATAGGGCTTGTCCTTAATCAGGAGCGGTGGCTTCGTATCCAGGCCATGCAGATCTTGAAGGTTCTATTTCAGCAGAGAGAGACGCGTAACCCTGTGGAATTGTTGGGGTCTGAACTGCTGATGCCTCTGTTGCGGCTATTGGAAACCGATCTGGCGTCGCAAGCGCTCGACGTTCTGGAGGAGCCAATGGCAATGTCGGGTGGTCTGGCTGCCAAACATGTTCTCCGAATGAGTATGCATACACGCACGCTCCCTACACCAAAAGAAGTGGACTCGGTGGCCACCGTCTTCGGAGTCCCGCAGGAATCTGGATGGTGTGTCGTCAAGGCGGATGAACTTCGTGAAGCATGTCGATCCAATCTCATAGAGGTGTTTGACACATGCTCGATGCCTAGCCGACCCTCCCGAATTGAATTTGAGCCCGAAGAGGTGGAGGCACTCGCTGAATCCCCACCACTGGAGGAGGATCTTGGTGGTCTAGTTCAGAACTTGCATGACCTCTCTACTTTCTTCCAGGACAACGAACCTTCCAAAGGATTTACATCCTTGACCAACATGCCGAATAGAAGACTCGAAGCACGGGTAGCGGCAATTCTCGCAAAATCTACTGCGCCCGACGCTGTCACAGATGTTCCTCCAACACCTTTCGCCGATGTTTTCCGCGTTGCTGGGGTATCTTCCGATGAAGATTCAGATGATTACTCCATGAATAGTGACGACGAGCTTGACGCTTTTTACTTCGATTCTCCTTCTGTCTATCGTAGTGCACCCAACGGCGCTCGTTTTCCATAGCTGATTTATTTATTTGTTTTACTCCTTGCATTCGTTCATCGTTGTCGCATAATCTGTATGTACAGTACATCGCATCGCATTTGGTCGATTAAAGCACTATCATTCATTACATGTAGGATTATATAGTACTTATACCATCGTAAAGCGGAATCTAGATATTTGGTACATATTTTACACGGTGCATAAGCTGGATGTCCAGTAGGATCATAGCAATCACTCAGATCATCATTCAGATCTTGTAGGTATCTTTAAGTACTAGGATTCAACGAGACAATTGCTAGATACCAAATGGCAAAAGTGTTAGGTAGGTATGGTGGGTGATGATGATGCCGATAATGCCGCGGCCGGCCCGGCATGAAAACCGCAAACTCCAAGCCACACATTGTACAGCGTAATCTTCTACTATATAAGCCTGCAAACTAAACTTCAAGGTGTCCAGCTGGGTGATCTCCTATTGTACTGCTAGGCCGTTAGTAAGAAGAGCTTGACTTTTTGGGTGCTGAACCTAGAATTCAGAAGGTTATCCAATCATCAATCCTTTTTCGGGATAAGGGCCACAATGCACAGGTACTAACATACTTACCAGGCATTGCTTTTAGACATAGCAACAGCTCCCGACACCTCATCATGATGCTTAGAAGTCCAACGCAAAACCAGGACAGGCCAGAGGTCTTTACTATAATCGAAACCTCCCCGACCCCATAATATAAGAAGAGCACAGCTTTTGCTTGGATACCCCAAGACCGCAACATGACTGACATTGGTGACTCTGCCATTGTAGATGACCAGGATGCGTCCGTTCAATACATTGGGTCTTGGGGAAGGGCTGGCGTTGCTGAAGAATTCAACAGTACGACCAGTTTTCCCCAGGTGACAGGAGCGTTGTTGTCTTTCCCATTCATCGGTACGTACCTATGCGACTCGGACACTGACTTGCTCAAATATCTAACTTCGTGTTACATCGGTACATCCATTCAACCGTATGCGACCTACACTGGTAGTCCGACAGTCTTTATGTCTATCGACAATGATGCCTTCACTGCAACATTTGAGCGACCACAGTCTGCTAGTGGAAGTGATATCGATCCGAGTGATCCCATTTACCACCAGCCATTATGGACGGATCCACCTTCAAATCTTGCTGATGGTCCTCACACTCTTTTCATTAATTTGACTTCGAATCCCACTGCTGGCACAATATTCATAGACTACTTCATCTATACGATATCAGCCTATACAACTCTGCAGGACAAAAGGATATTTGTCGATGATCGCGATTCAAGGATACGCTACGGGGACGGATGGAGACAGTTTGGGTCCGATCCTGATTTCATGCATACCTCCTTAGGAAGTAGCACGACTGGAAACAACTTCACATATACATTCGAAGGTAAGTCTTGCGTCTCTACTAGTCTTTCGGTAGACGGTGAGCTTGACAACTAGCTCCAGGTACTGGAATAAGCATGTATGGAGGTCTCAACAATAATTCTGCAGACCAGATGGTGCAGGCCAGTATGGTGATTGACAATGGCTCTCCTGTCATTTTCGCGCCTGGTCCTCAACCGGAAGCTATCATGAACAATAATCAGTACTTCAGCGTAGAGAATTTGGAGCAAGGTAATCACACCATGACTGTCACAGCCTTAAATGATCATACCGTCTGGGTGGATTACTTCCTCGTCATCCCTGGGAATGTCTCTTTACTGTCCTCAGCAAGCCCTATTTCCACCTCCGCTGGACCGTCTACAAGTGCTTCAGTGACTGCATCTCCACTGGCAGTTGCGGCAAGCAAGCACTCGACCGGGGCCATCGTCGGAGGTGTTGTAGGGGGCGTGTTTGGGCTTGCAATAATATTGGGTATCTTGTTCTGGATCAGGCGGAGAAAACAGCATTCTCAGTATCGTATCCCAACACGTATGTTATGTATTTACGGTGCTTTGAGCCACGCTTACCTGTCATCAATAGCCACCCAGTATGAACCTTTTGTCTCCGAAGTCAGTATGTCACATAACACTGCATCCGCCGCCATTTCTTCCGTTGCTCCCTCTCGCAAGAATGCTACTACTTTGCGACCTTCGACGCCACCATTACAACAAAATCCTAGACACCGTCCCATCCCATCATCACTATCGACACTGAGTGACCCCAGTGTCCGGTCAACTTCCACTGTAAAGGCCCAGCGGCCACCCGGTACTCCTCACAATACTAGTGGTAGGCCGTATGTGGACAGTGGCATTCGTTTTACAGATCCCAGACCACCGCCTAGCTATACACCAGTATGAATTCATGTATTGTGATCGGACTTGAAAGTTAACTTGGATTGAAAACCGTTTAGTGATACTTATGTACTGGGTATCCATTGTTTAATCTCAGTGGAATGCTGTGAAAGTAGTGGACCATTCTTAGCTTATTGGCATTCTTCTTGCTTTGCAAATTGCAAGTCGACAAAGGAAAATGTAATAGCCTAAGCCACGCACTTTTGGACTGTGATGTTCAGACTCGCAGACAGAGTGGCAGGGTTGATGACGAAATTTGAGGCGCGCGCACGTGATGCTACGCGACCGCTGTGTTGCTCGTTATTTGCATTGGTGTATCACGTGCGGTTTGGATAACATCGACCCAGGCTTCGCTCTTACCTTTCCATCACCATCACCTTCACTCTTTTTCGACTGCTTCTCCTCAGCGAGGAAAGCATAGTACTACTAGAAAATGTCTACCACTGTACCAGCACGCCTTCCCTTTGACAAAGAATTTTTTTCGTTGCTGACATAGGCGTTGTAGGCACGTCGTGCGTTGCGGACAACCCGGACAACAACAGCAAAAGACAATGAGAACGCCAACGCTCGTCCTTCCCGAATTTCTACCCGTGCGAAACCCCCTTCCTCTACTTCGAACAATGCGACGTTTGGCGTCGTCGGTCGTGCAACCGGTACTGCTGCTTTACGAGCTAAGACTACTGCTAATGGCGAGGTCAAAGTCGACCAGCCTGCTGTAAAGCGGAAGCGAGAGGCCCTCGGCGAGCTCACCTCTCAGGTGACAAATCACCGGAAAAGTCTGGGGAACAAAGGAAAGGGGAAGGAGACTACACAATTGTTCGACGGGGTCGTAATTAACAAGTCCAAGACCCTGACCAACCGGCAACCTCTTCGTACTGTCGCTACTCGCCAAAGTAGTAAGATCGTAGTCGCCAAAGATGAGATGCTAGAAAGGATTAAGGAAACGATTGAAGCTATAGACGACAATGCGATGGCTGTTGACCCTCCAAACCTGCCCATTCTTCCTTCTCTCACTATCCCAAAATCTCTTGCCCCTATCAAAGAGGTTCCTTCTCGCCAAGCTGGTAGGCGCTCTGTGAAGGCCCAACCGGAACTAGTGGACGAGCTCGAAGCCGGTCGTGTTTTCAAAAAGCCACGCACGTCTGACGCATCTGAAGGAGATTACGGCCATGACCAGGGAAGGTTTGCGGGTGAAGATGCCCTTGCTGCCAAGTATGCTGCAGAGCTTCAGGCCTTGGAAAATGAGCCAGAAGCTGACCCTGACGGCGCGGAGTGGGAAGATCTGGACGCAGACGATGTCGACGACCCTCTTATGGTCAGTGAATATGTCGTGGAAATTTTCGAGTACTTTAAGAAAATCGAGGTTCGTTCGTTCGCCAGCGCTGCCTTGAACGTTTTCGAATTTATTTTACCCCCCTTCGCAGGTCACAACAATGCCTAATCCAAATTATATGGCGAATCAAAAAGATCTTGGCTGGGCGATGCGCGGGATATTGTCTGACTGGCTCATAGAATTGCAAGAAAGATTCCGCCTGCTTCCGGAGACCCTCTTCCTTTGCCTAAACCTGATAGACCGCTTTCTTTCTGCGCGAGTCGTGTCTCTTGCTAGACTTCAACTTGTCGGTGTCACTTGCATGTTTCTTGCTGCCAAGGTGGAAGAGATTATTTGTCCTTCTGCCGAGGAGCTTCTTGCCCAGACGGAGGCTTCTTACACAGTTTCGGACGTGTTCAACGCCGAGAAGTATGTTCTCAAAACGCTGAACTGGAATGTCAATTTCGCCAACCCTGTTCACTTCTTGCGGCGAGTGAGTAAGGCTGATGACTACAATGTGAAGACAAGGACAATAGCCAAGTATCTACTGGAAATCGCATGTCTTGAGTGGCGATTGATTGCTGCGCCCCCAAGCTTGTTAGCGGCAGCTGCACTTTGGCTGGCCAGACTCAGTTTAGGAATGGAGGACTGGGTAAGTTAAATTTTTTTTTCCTTCCTAATCACATTTTGCTTATATTGAACCCATCAGACCCCCAACCTGGCTCATTATGCGTCGTACCCGGAAAGCGCTTTGATCCCGACGGCCAATCTAATGTTGAACTATGTACTCAAGCCTATCAAGCATGAAGCTTTCTATCGCAAATACGCACGCAGAAAGTACATGAAGGTACACCTCATGTTTCAAGTCTTGGTTCTCCGCTTACTGTCGGCTTATAGGTCAGCGTCTATGTCAGGCGGTGGGCGCTTGACCATTGGTCGGAGGGTACGATGGTGGACCTAAGCGCTGAGCTACCAGGCATAAAAGCGGAAATTCGTGCGCTCCGTGCACACGAACCAACATCAGACTGTTGATTTAGGTGGCTCGTCTTCTCACATGAGTTGAAGTAGAGTCGTGATCTTCAGAGGTCGATTGTCAAACCTTGATTTTATCCCTGTCGTTTAATCATGTTCCGCCTACGCATTATTGGTATACTTCTCTTCGCTTTCAGCCATCCGTCGCATCATCGTCCATGTTCATCTACATGCTCTCTCATCTCCCCAATCATCCATCGTACTATCGTATTGCATCTATGTTCCTATGAACTTTGTCTCAAGACCACTCACCCCTTCATTGTATTATTCATCAACCCACCAACAATCATCACTTCCTTCGCTTCTAGTTTCGTCCGTCGACGCTTTTCACGTTATCATGTTATGATTATTGTCTTCCTATCGTGCATGTCTTACCCGTGTTTGGAATCTCCATCAACTAGCTATTCCTCCGTTTCCCTCCCTCCTCGCTACCCTTAGAATCCTCTGGATTCAACTTTTCCAACCGTCGCTTCGTGATACCATGGTTCCATATCACGCTTCTCGTTTTGCGTTTTTGTGCTCGATTTGTTATATATTCGGAAGCATTCGTGTTTATATTGGTTAAGCCTTCACACAATGATACAGATACAGTAGAATCTACACTCTCATATTTCTATATTCGTTCGCGTCGGAGTTCAGGCCTTCAGGGGTTCCAATGCTTCCTCGGCGCTCAAGACGTTCCAAGCAGCGCTCAAACTACTATCTGTGAAATCTACGAGACTCGAATATGATCAAACCTTTTTTCAAACTTCTCATTGAGATCTATCCCATGCTATAAGGAGGCGGCCATAAAGTGTGTCAAGACGACTGAGGGATGTTTTCTCGGACTCAAAAGGTGCATCCCCGGGAACTCTTCAGGTCTCTGGTGGACTCATATCAACCGTGGTGCTACTCCCACAATTTGATGCTCTCGTATGTCTCCATTCACGCGGACGGTCTCCAAATCCTCATCGCTATCGAGAAATGAGAAAGCACCACCAGGCAAAGAGTCAGGGCATGAATCAATACAATGAACGCATAGAGGTACGTCGTCTGCGTTGCTGTCCGAGGAAACTTCTGGGAATCCTTATCATTCGTAGAATCAGATTCAAGATGCACCTTAACGGAACGAGGGTGACGTCGGATGGGATGGGGCGACGAAGCATAAGTTGAAGAGCAGACGCTGCGGAAATCATTTGGATAGAATGTGGTCTTTACGCTCGGCGTATTATGAGGCCAAGAAGGTCATGATGGCCCAGCACGCATTCTGGTGTCATGATGACAGCAGTCGTACCTATGCTCTTCGCGGTGTCGATTGCAGATTTCTATGCTCCGAGTTTGGAAGAGATTATAGATACATTCCGCTTTGAGACGGGGACCACGACCTTCAGGTGTTCATCATTGAACCCAACGCGGCCGCGTTGATGTATTCAGAAACGCTATCGACTCTAAAGCACGCTGGATAGCCTGGGAGGTCGAGAAAGGATCCGGTCCATACACTACAAGCACGGGATCTTCACTCACTGGGCAGTTATTTCTGTGCGGTCATGATTCAAGTATTACATACTTACACCCCTTCCTCCTCGGTCGAGATAGATCAATCTTATTTTTGGCGCGGCGGAGGGAGAAGACCAGAGAGCACTTGCATGATAGCAATCGACACCCTTTCCTTTCTTCTCCTGCTCTCTTCACACCCATTCACGACATCAACAAGAAGTTTTCGTATCATGTTTCTTACTCGGAAAATCCCTTGTTCCAATCTAAATTTCGCAAGGCTAGAAGAGTCAAGGCGTCTAGTTCTTCCAGATGAATATGGCAGTGTTTCCCCTCAACACACGCGTAGGAACAATTAGACTAAGTATCCCTTCCACACACGGGGACGCGGAGGATTAGGCTTTTTGGATAAGTCGGTCTGCTCCTTTCGTAGGATCGAATGACAATTGCCAAAAGGATGGGGAGAAGGGCTTGCGGAGCGGTACTATGCCAACCGTTTCAGTGCCAGTCAGTTTTCGAGTTGAATCTGTTTCACTGCAAGCTTTCTGAATTGACTGGTGTTACATATGGCGGCGTCCATAAATGTATCCTCGTTCAATCGATTGAAACGTACATTAACAGACATCAACTCCAGTGTCAGCTTGTCAAATCTGTTTACTTATATGTAATGGTATGTGGAATCCCTTTAATCATCGTTGAAAACTAATTAGTGAGTCCTCTGTTTCGTCCTTCTTACTTACTTGATCATTTAGGTACTTACAATACTTTTCGTGTTCCAAATTGGAGTCTGAGGCCAGCCCTAATTCAAAAGAGCCAAGTACTTGCAAGCTCGGCACTCATGATCTCTATTGAATCACACTTTGGTTTATAGTTGGATAGTGTCCATTCATATTGGAGCACGGTCAAACCCTGCGAGTAAGTGGTATGTACACAACCAGAATCATGACGTTTATCAAGATTCGTACTCAAAATGACGAGCGTCGAGTCGGTCTGGGGTAGCGATCACAAACTCGTCTATATAAGCTTTGAATTTGAGATTGTATCGCTACGTTGAGCAAATTTGAACATTATCGGCTTCTTCTCGCTATGGTGGCGTCAACGTGAACTCGCCCGGTGTTCTGGAGAAGGACTGACGTTTGTGCACATCTTGCCAGCCGGTGTCAGTGCTTGAGATCGGATGCGATCCAACTTGCTCAATTGCAACCATGTCGTAGAATGTTTCCAGCGTCTTACGGGTAATCATCTGGCCTCTCACCCTAAAAAGGATATACAATGTATATTGTTGTGTGGCGCAAGTGTTGCTCTGGGTAGGTTTGTATGTGAATCTCATTGTTTTCCGTAAACTGTCTTTAGATTATAACACCCGTATACCCTTACTTTTCTCATAGGGCGATGCGCTGATGATTTCACATCAAGGCGCATTTGTTCCGTAAGGTTGGTATGTATGTCCACCCGTGGCACGAAGTTATGATATTCAGGTATCGAGCGACCGTTAGGACGAATACTTTGACCATACGGAATGAACCTGAAATTCTCAGACAGTCCGTCAGTCCAACCTCAGTGAACCATCGTGCGCAAGACTTGCATGCATACATTGCATGTTTATGGGCGATATAGTGTAAAATTATGGGCGATATAGTGTAAAATAATTCCTGTGCGGACTATTCAAACATTCTGTGCTGACTATTCAAAAATTCTGTGTGGACTATTTAAAAATCTGTGTGGACTATTTCAAAATTGAAATAGAATTATTCTATCTTAAGATTATCCTTCTATCCCACTTGTTTCAGATTGAATCTATCCTGAGATTGGATGAAACTTCAAGTAACACAAGCCAAAGTCGCATTATAATGACATCATGATCTGCCACAAACTAGATATACTTCAATACTTATTTGTGTACATCCATCTTAGCCAGAGTGCCTTTAAGAAATGTGAGTTATGCATGGTCTCAGTGAATACAGTGTATGTACAATTAAGAGATGATACATTGATGATGGCTAAGTGAAGCCTATATTGATCTTTTGATTGTTGTGAGGTCTCAGTGCTCTGGCTTGCTATATTCCTAAATTGCTGAACGGTGAGTGGTGAGCTTAAGTAATTGCTAGTAGCAAAAATAAGATTGGGACTCCGCTGACCTTCTGCTCGTTGTGGCTTGAAAGTTGTTCATTGTTTTCACAGTTATTTACCAGCATGATCAAGACAGGAGCTTGCAGAAACTCAAAGTGCGTTCTCAAGGGCAACTGCAGTTCCTTTCAGAACTCTGGCAATGAAAGTGATCCTTTTACCTTCAAAAGTGTCCATTTGTGTGGTTGCACTGCACCAGACCATGTTTCTGACGTAAGTTCATTAGAAGCTCATTCAATACATTTACTTGATTTCCCACCTTGACCTTTCTAGGCATCCGACAATCTAGGGAATAGTTCTAAAGTGGGTCTTATGGGTGCTTGTTCGCTTTTACTAATGTAGATTTATATTAGAATGGAATTCCATCCTTTCTCAAGGCTGCTTCAGAGCGCCTCAACAAACGAACTCAAGAGACAAAGGAAGCTGCCTTTAAGGTGCCAAATTTGATCCGGAGTCAAGGTGACGTTGTCCTTCTCTCTCACTTGCACCTATATCACTAATGAGATTTCTAGGCGAATGTTGAGGCTCTTAACAAGCCACATGACCGACCTTCAAAGCGTAAATCATCTGCAAAGAAGGAATTAGATGTGCCTTCTGATGCGGAGAAATCTGGAAAGAAGCTTAGAAAGTCAGCTGGAGAAGAGGAGAATGTGAGGTTCACGATAGTCTTTGTGGCTGATACCCTGCTGTGGATGCGGGGCAGGCAATTCCTCCGACATTGTCCTCAGTGCGCTTTGCTTTTTACTTGCATATTGAGATATTATGCTAATATTTCTTTTAGACTCAGCAACCTCTATGCGCAGAATAGAGCACATTTTGTCACCTTCTCATCGTCTAGCTCCAGCCCTGATATTAAGGCAACTATCAGGTCACTTTTTCACCGTAGTCAACGGAACCTTCAGCGATAAGGCTCACCTCTTTGAACATTTCCGCTTTCTCTACAAGAAGGCTAATGGACGTGGTCATCCTGCCACCTTATCACCGGTTCTTAGGACAGAACCTGTCTGCCATGGATCTACTTGGGTGAGTTTGTATTTGATAGTTGCATATTATTAGCATTCATTCACACGTCACCGTTACCTTGCTATTAGAATTGCGGACACTGTTTCCACAAACCAGGCTAACAGACACTATCCTAACCGGGTATATATAGCGTTAGCTGCTGGTGCTCAAGATCTATCATTAGAGAGAGACAATAATGCTTCCATGTCCACCGTCAATGATGACACTGATTCTGATACCATTCCTGAGCTGCTATCCAAACCCTGTGAGCTATCTTGATTGCGGCTATAATCTAACCAACTCTATTGATTTTCACTAAGCAGAACGTTCAACGTGAAGATATTCCCTCTCAGGCAGCCTCAACTCCTCCAGTTCTACATACCGCAACAGAAACAGATACATCAATGAAGTTTGACGCTGCTGATCCAGCTAGTATGTTTATATCTTTTACTTTGTATTTTCGCTGACTGTACATTGTTAGACAACGAGGCTGATAATGTCAAGCTCAACAATCTCACGATCGTGACCCGCCATATCACAGCAAAGCTCACTATATCTGTGCTCCTAGTTTAACGGCTTCATGGTGAGTGTTGCTGTTACGTGGTTGTTGAAAATAAAAATTTGACATTTATATTTAGTGGCCTACTCTCCCTCAGGCCAATATGTTTTATTAAGAGGTCATGTTGAGCGCATCCAGATTATATGGACCAGACGCCAGATCTTGAGACGTTGGTCAAGATCATGACTGATGTTCTTAGGGAGGGAGATTTCTTTGCTGCTCTGCAATTCTTGGTAAGCCCTTGACGAGGGCTCAGCGTTCAAGACAGACGAGGATATTCTGTCTCAATTCTGTCTTGGTCCTTTTGGCCTGACCGGAGCGATTCATGTTTTATTTTGCAATGCATAGACTTGCACAAGAGCACGAGTCCTCTATTCCGAGAAGTCTCTATATTTCAGTTCTCAATACAATTGGTGTCGTCTCACTAGCTATAAAGCACCATTTTGATGTCTTTGAACGATGTATTGCCCGGGTGGTATATGCACCTCCTGGTTTTAGGCAGCTCTTTGAAATTCTTCAGGACGACGCACTTCTTCAGCATTTTTCTGTGAGTTCTATTACAATCCTTTTTAACATGACAATGATGATGATGTTTTCCTAGTATGCCATTGATGACACGGACTACTATAACTTCGTTGACCAAAAACCATGGCTTGCTGCCAAGAGTGTGGAATGGTACAAGAAGGCGATTACTGCAGATTTAGGAAGCTTCAACGTTGCTAGCAACATTGCCCCTACCAAGATTTAGACGTGGAAGCTTTTGCGTTGGGTGCAATCAAAGAGTTCATGGAAGGTTTCCTTTGACAACCTCTATTTACCGGAAACTTCTCGTCAACAGCAGTTGTTTGAGGTGTTCTCTGTTCTAAGCTCTACTCTTGCGCAACGTATTACTGATATAGCAACCAAGGTATGTATCTAATTCTTCACGTCTAGTCTTTGCTAACACAAATAAAAACCTCCCCATAGGGTCATGGCGGGTGATCACTACTATGAAGTGAGTGATGACGAGGATGATCACTATAATAACAAGCGGAATAAGGATCCTGAAGCTGGTACCTAACACGGATACAGGTAAGTGTAATAATCACTGTTGAGTCTCTCTAAATGACATTTCTTCTATCAAAGAACAAAATACCACGACTGAGGCACATGATGATAACACTTCTCATTCCCGTCCCCGTCCCCGTCCTCGTCACCCACGCTCTAGTAGGCCATCTTATCCCTACTCCTCATCTGCTTCTGGATCTACGGCACCTACTACTGCCTCAGAAGAGCCTTCAATGCCTGCATGGCAGAGATCTCTTGAGTGTATCCGAAAGGACTACGTCAACTCTAACTCATTCAAGGGTATTCAAGTAGAGAAGGCTTTTCAGTCTATCTACATTCTGTTTCCTGATGCGAAGAAGCATCCTCAGACTTCTTGGGATCAGGAGATAGGGAAACTGAATTTGAGACAACAGTGGAAGAGAATGTGCACGGTGAGAGAAACTTGTTTCTTGGTATTATCCTATAAGATATTAACTCATTGATGAATTGTTGTTACGATTATAGATATACCATTCAGACCATGCTCTGAGGATCAGAGATTTAAGTATGACCAAATAACCGGTCTCATCAATGAGATTAAACAAGAGGCTCGTGAGTAATCTCTTTGAGAACACTAGCTTATAATCTCACTAGTACATGTAACACTTATGTAGAACGGCTTGGTATCTTCAACTAAGAACTATTTCTTCATTTGGTCTTCAATTATTATTTATCTTTTATGTTTACCGTTGTAATCTGTTACAAATTACACCGACCTCATCTTTGACTTATATTCTTATTATATGCTACTTACTACTCTCATTGTTATCTAACAATCTTATATACTTCTATTCGACTAGCTTTAACTGAGCAATATTATTAGTGCTTATGATTGTAGCTATGACCTTGGGACGGGAGTGTCGGCGAGAGTGACTGAGGCTAATAGAATTCAAAGTCCAGCAATTGTCAGACTGATAATTTTTCCTAAGGCAGGAAATGGTCATAAGAGATAGATTCTGCAATTTGGAAGTATGGGAACTTTCACAACACATTGTACAGCACCTCTGATCTTGGGACGGGAGTGTCGGGTGAGAGTGACTGAGGTCGGGAGATTTCAAAGTTCAGCAATTGTCATACTTATGATTTTCCCGAGCAAGGAAATGGTCATCAGAGATAGATTCTGCAATTTGGAAGTGTGGGGAACTTTCCCACACATTGTACAGCACCTCTGATCTTGGGACGGGAGTGTCGGGTGAGAGTGACTGATGTCGGGAGATTTCAAAGTCCTGCAATTGTCAGACTTATGATTTTCCCAAGCAGGAAATGATCATAAGAGATAGATTCTGCAATTTGGAAGTATGGGAACTTTCCCAACACATTGTACAGCATCTCTGACCTTGGGACAGGAGTGTCGGGTGAGAGTGACTGAGGTCGGGAGATTTCAAAGTTCAGCAATTGTCATACTTATGATTTTCCCAAGCAGGAAATGGTCATAAGAGATAGATTCTGCAATTTTGGAAGTGTGGGAACTTTCCCAACACATTGTACAGCATCTCTGACCTTGGGACGGGAGTGTCGGGTGAGAGTGACTGAGGTCGGGAGATTTCAAAGTTCAGCAATTGTCATACTTATGATTTTCCCGAGCAGGAAATGGTCATCAGAGATAGATTCTGCAATATGGGAGTGTGGAGACTTCCCCAACACATTGTACAGCACCTCTGACCTTGGGACGGGAGTGTCGGGTCAGAGTGACTGAGGTCGGGAGATTTCAAAGTTCAGCAATTGTCATACTTATGATTTTTCCCAAGCAGGAAATGGTCATAAGAGATAGATTCTGCAATATGGGAGTGTGGAGACTTTCCCAACACATTGTACAGCACCTCTGACCTTGGGACGGAGTGTCGGGTGAGAGTGACCGAGGTTGGGAGATTTCAAAGTTCACCAAAGAGGATTACATAAGCCTTTTTCATCGATCAAGCTTTGATGCTAAACTTTTACTCTTCTTATTTCAGTCTGCTATGGAGAATCAGCATGAAGATGAAGACTCAACTCATTCCTTCTTACTCCATGCTGATAAAACAATCAGGAAAGCCAACTTTGTCATAACCTCTTTGCCCAATGTGGAAAAGTCCTTCACAGTTGAGCGAACTCTAAGGCAATTATACAGTGTCTATCACATTCTCTCAGATCTCCATGACTCTTGGCTAGCTAAAAGTGATGTTGATGTGTTGTCTCAGCTTGTTCTAGATACTACTGCGTTACCCCTTTACGAATATCTTCAGCAACCTCCACCACCTCGGAATGCTGGTGCCAGTTATATATATACTGGCCATAGAGGACGACCAAGTTACAAACTGGATCTGCAACGCACCTTAGATCTCCATGACATGGGTTGTACATGGGAATCCATTGCAGAGGCTGTGTGTGTAACACGTCAGACTCTGTACAATCATTTGGCCAGGGCAGGCCTGAGTACTACGCGGCCCAGAGTATTCAGTAATCAGTGACGAGGAGCTAGATGAGGCTGTTGCAGCCATTGTTCTTTTGCATCCATTGGCAGGCTCTTCTATCATGTCTGGACATTTGAAGGCCAAGGGAATTCATGTCTCAATTCAGAGAATTCAAGAGAGTCTGCGGTCGGGTAGATCCTATTGGTGTCTTTGTGAGGTGAGTAAACTACTACAACCAACTTTTCTAGTCTTGAATAGCCTGGTTATCAGATGGACAGGTTGTATAAAGAGAAGAGTCTATCGCGTTCGTGGAGCCAATTCTCTGTGGCATATGGATGGTAACGAGAAGCTTCGACCATGGGGATTCTATGTGCATGGATGTGTGGATGGATACTCGCGCTTGATTCTCTATCTACTATGTAGCAACAACAAGAGAGCAAGCACTGTTGCAGGTGCTTTCCGACGCGCCGTTCAGGAATACAGTTGGCCTAGTAGGACTAGAGGTGACTGGGGCAAGGAGAATAATGAAGTTGAGAGACTCATGAACGCGCACTGGGGGGAGAGCATCATAGAGCATATCTGAGAGGCAGGTGAGTTTGTATATTCACTGACTTGCAGTCAAAGGCTAACAATGTATTGAGATCTACCCATAATGTCAGGATTGAGCGTATGTGGAGAGACGTCCGCAAGGATACACTAGAAATGTTCCGGAAGGTATTCCAGTATCTTGAGGAGATAGGTCTTCTTGATATGGACAACGACATCCATCGTATCTGCTGTACATTGTCTATCAGCCCCGCATTCAAGCGTCTCTTACCAGAACAATTCACTCATGGAACCTTCATCGACTACGCACAGAACATAACAAATCTCCAAAGTCCATATATGAACTCAGTAGAGAGAAGGCTATCAATCGAGGGTATTGGCACGCAGATCCAGGTGATGATATAACCACTGCAATGGACCCTGCCTATGGTCAAGAGGATGGTGGATCTTCCCCCACTTGACGAGCTATCCACAGATCCAGAACGTGGAGACTATAGCTCTTTTCAATCAAAGAAAGAAGAGAAGGACAATGGAATTTTTATCAATGATGATGATGAAATCAAAGAGGGCAAAGAGTTTTTGCAGAAACAGGGCTTTTGATTATGGAAAGAACGATGAGAATTGGGGTATAGATATCTTTATTGCAGCTGTAATGCTTATGGAGAGCTTTGTGATATAAGAATATAGACTATAATAGCAGAATAATTGGAGAGTTACAATTTTAGATATAACAATGTCATCTAATATGGCACACAATTCTCTTTATATGACCTCCTGCTAGTGCGAGTGACTCGACCACCCTCATAACTCATGCTTATCTACATCCTCACATCTCAGCATCCAGCCCATAATCCATCAACTTCAACTTCCGCATACTGCTCTTGTGAGACGCACCCGACGGTATATCGGCTGACTTGGGGCGTTATAGAGACCGTTTCCATGACGTACTTTTGGTGGCCTACCAGCTTTCCTAACCCCTCTGGTATGTTCCTGGCTCAGGTCACTGAAACAAATACCTGAAAGCTATAGGGTCCTAGCGTTGACTCGTTGATACACTGCGTGTAAATCTGCAAAGCCATCCCAAACATCCTAAAGTGATCTATCAGTATGTTTAACAGAATGCTAGAGAGATACCGGAACCCACTAAAGCTGAAGGCCAGTCATCAGGACATCGACAGACAAACGAGAATACATATGTACATATGAACCCGAAGTGGTTTTGAATTTATCAGCTCTGTGGATATAATTCCTGATACCAATAGTCTGGCATCCTGGCCTGACCGATGATGGAGAGTCAGGGAAGGAGTGAGGATACTTGACAGGGCCAGCTACATCAGTAAGTGTGAGTGTAACGCTACTTGAGTTGCGAATATTGAAAGCCATGTTTTACGCACCTCTTGCCATCCCATCCTCTCCGAGTACATTGTTAGGGTCCAACAAACCAAGCTTATGCGCTTGGCTAAGCCACTCCTGATTCACGAAGACCTTTGTGCGCCGATAGCAGATAATCTCAGGAGCATACAACTTCTGACCCTTAGTATTCATCGCGAATACCATCTCCTTGGAAACATAAGGAAGTGTAGGAATAGAAGAGATACGGTTCACCCGCGCACAATGTCCTTCGACGACTGCAAGCTTGAAATGTTCCCAAAGGCTGTCATTCCGACAGACAAATGTAACCGGCATCCGGGGATGGATAAACGCACCGCACAATGCATCACAAGATTCCTGAGCACCAAAGCCATTGAAAACATCTTGGCGATCCTTCATAACCTGCCATATTGGGTTATAGTCAACTGATTTTGAAGAACAGATTTCTTGTCTAAATGCTGCAAGCACGGAGAGAGTAGACTCGGGCTCAGACGAGAAGACTGGGCCGTGCTGTCTGCTCCAGAATCGGCGCCAAGTCTTGTTGTATATAGATTAGCTGTGATCAACAAAAACAAGGATGATTAGACCTACAGGTAATCCTGGTTGGAAGCTATCAGAGCATACAGCTTGCCGAAGTCTCATAACGTGAAATGTGATAAATGACTGATGATCTACGAATAGCAGTGTCCAGTCAGGACGCACAAATGCTGCTTGAATCGAGATAAGCACAGGTGTTGACTCGGGTCCATGAACAAGAGTTTCGGGCACTTGAAACGCTTTACCCTTTGCGCCCCTATTTGCTAAAGGTCCTTCGATAATCTGATGATATTGTGATGTTGGGATCCAGAAAGTGTGTCCTTCGGTACCAAAGCAGATGCGGACAACATACTGCATAAAGACAGAGTAAGTATGAAGAACAAAGATGAGAAACAAAACCATACATCGGAGATCCCAATAACAAGTTCCTTGCCCCGAAAGGTACAGAGAATGCGACCAGTAGGCTTAAGCGTGTTCATGACCTCAGCTCCAGATCTATTATCAAGCGAAGAGTATCCCTAGAATAAACAAGAAACATTGAACGTTGAATGAGAGGATATATATACTAGAAGGTATTTCTAATAACAAACCTCAATAGTCCTTCGACTATGTTCGATCAGTAGTGCAGCGTCATCCGTATTGGAAGGAGGAGAGAGATAGCAGCTAGAGCATGTTGATATCCGAGTGTCCGAGGAACGTTTCTTCTTCGATGCAGTACCTCGCAAGACTGGAAGAGGAAGGAAAAGAGGGTCATCCAGAGGACATTTGTGAAATGATATTGACTGCCTGTTTCCAGAGGGATCTGCAAGACACTGAGGAAAGAATTGAAGTACTCCTACACTGTAGTCAGTAGTGGAGACAAACTTGAGATCAATGAGCCACGTACCAAACTCTCTATCATCCTCTGGTCCCAATCCTGATTTACCCTTAGTATTCCCTTTATACAGTATTTCCCTATGAAAAAATGCGAGTACTGCAGCTTCAGGCATGCTATGATGTATAGAGAAGACGTTTGAGGACACGAAACAGAAGAACGAACAGCGAGAGTCAAAGAGACGAAGTGTATATGGTGGTAGTAAACAAAACACGAACGTGAACGCGAAACGCGTGTGCCTAGCGCGTGATCACGTGAAAACGTAATCGAGGTCCGTCCAGCATTATAACATTTACTCTGATATTCAGTCCGTCATGCTCAGCTCAGTCCGGTTCCGGTTCACTGTTTTCCTCACCTTGCTCAGGTATGTTACAAGTCATATTAGTCCACTAAAAATTTGCAGGAATTATTTTACACTATGTTTGCCATACATGTTCAAGGCGCAAGGCTTAGCTTCAGGCTCCGCTCCCGATTGGAATCAATCAGATGGGTCCTACTCAATTGCAAACGCGCCAGAAGAATTGGTTTCCAGGTTCTGATCAAGAAGTCGTAAGTCAGCTATATGTTTCCACCGCGGCCTTTTCGGGATATCATGTGTATTAGGCATGCTGTCTGCAAAGCGTAACATGACCGCAAGTCAAAACAACAACCTGGTATGTGCTCTGTAACTGGAATTCTACCGAAAATCGGAACGAAGCTGGTAGTGGACTAAATAGCTAATGAACGATAGACGGTACCGCACCGAGGACATGAGAGAAATCTGGTATTTGATATTTCTGTTTCTTCACAGGCACCAGCACCAGCTCATTTTCTCCTTTTTCGCCAGAAAACAGGACCCCGGAATGCCCACCAAAATGATGGTTTGTGTTTCGGACAAATTGTCGAGAAATTTTCGAAAAATACGTTTGACTTTCGGACAAAATAGGCCTTCGAGAGCGAAAAAGTAGTTTGCTACGCTCGGACAAATTTGCTATGAACTGGGCAGGTCAGCGATGATGAACGTACCGGTTGGGCTTCTGTCCTGACCTCTGACCGCTCGATGTTTCACGCAGTGGTCCAAAAATGACCACTATGTACTGTAAGTGGTCCTCGAGGCTCGAGACATGTCGTTAGAACTTTGCCAAAGCGAATTCTACCTATCCTCGCACGGAAACATACTTCCCGGCATCTCCCGGCATCTCCCGGCATCTTGGGGGCCACTTGAGTTTCGGACTTTTTTGGCAAATTTCTGAAAATTTCGGTTAGGACATTTCGGTGGCGCCAGAAAACATCCTTTTGGTGGGCATTCCGGGGTCCTCAGAAAACTCGTGAAAAAAGCCTCCCCCGAGCTACTTATGGAGTATTCATTATGAAAAGGCAGTTACCATGGTGAGCCCCTGTAAAGTCCCTGAGCAGTGGTGACGAGCGGAGACGACGAGACGGAAAAGACTTCCTTTTCTGGATCTTACATCACAACGAATGTAAGGAGGCCAAACCGCCCGTGCGAAATCGCGCTTTCGGTATTGCACCCTTGCTCAGAAGACAACAGGCTTGTCGCTGGACGGGAAGTGTCCTCAGTCTTTCACCCTTCCCACTTTCTTTCATCTCCCACCTTCACTCTCATTTACTTTCACAGCGCGCACAGTCTGAAGAAGAATGGCAGGCAAAAAAGGGGTAGACGATGAGAAGAGAAGAAAGAAAGGTGATGGGGGGCTGGAGAGAGATGCAGGATATGCGACTGGGTATGAAACAGATGGAGCCTCGACGAGTGGGAAGCCCAGGACTAAGTTGAAGAAGAAGAGCAAGACGCGCAAGACGTCTGGAGATACGGGTTACGAGACTGACGATGGATACATGTCTTCAGCTCCCAAGTCCAAGTCAAGATTCTTCAAGCTAGGGAACAAGTCAAAGCCTGACCTCGACGAGCAGATGCGCCCTCAGGTGGAAATTCCGCCGCCACCACCACCTCTGCCTGTCTTTCGCCTCCCCATTGCTGAAAAATTTGCCAGAACTTTGGGCGATATCAATGCAGGCGCAACGATGGTTCCGCCTCTAGGACCTTTGGGCGCTCCAAATGCACCTTCCGCGGTTGTGAGCCCTTCGTCGTTCTCCATACCGTCTTCGGTATTGGGTCCCATGCTCAACGATGCTGACAAAGAGTCGGCCGACACGCTTGAACCCTCTGAGGCAACCACGTTTAAACGCAACGCAGCCGTGCGTTTCGCTAGCGGTGACAGCAGTGACCACAATGGGACTGCCAGCACTGGCTCAATTGCTGGTCATTCTTTCTTCTCAAAGATGACTCCGAGCTCCTCTAGTTCTTCTCCGATATCTACTTCTCCTCCCAAGCCTAAGATGGTTATATCCCTTCCTATCACTAGGTCCCCGTCGCCTCCGTCTCCGCCCGCGATACAACCTGTGGTAATCCCTAACCTGAATAAAAGCAGTACAAAACGTGTCCCCGGACCACTCTTCTTACATCGAGTCCCATCAGACCAAGGAAAACTACTTGGCTCCTACTCGAATTCAGGGAATGCCTCTCCTTCTGAGTGGTCGCCGGCTGGCTCGCCCTTTGTTGTCATTACGCCCAATCCAGCGACATCTTCTCCCACTGTAAGTGGTCGCCCAGGTTTCTTGCGGTCAGGTACGTTCTTTTTTGTTAATGTCGTTACATTCAACTTACTCACAGATGATATTAAGGTACGGCGAGTAATGGTAATTCTTCCGAGACTGTTACGAGACCCCGGCCTTCTCCTTCTCCTCTTACTATCCCCGAAATCTCTCGTTCCCGTTCTCCGGCCGACGATATCTTACCATCTTCTGATTACATTGTACCTTCTCCCCGGCCGAGTTCTCCGTTTAATCCTCCGAATGCTCTTGCCCACTATGATCTTCCTCCGCCAAGTCCGCCTCCTACTGGTCCATTACCCAGACCACCCAATACTTCACAGAGTCAGCCCGATCTCGTTGGCAGCTCTCGGCAACGTCCGAATTTGGCACCACCTACTAATTCTCCACTCCGTAGTGTTTCGCCTGGAGGTACACCGAGACGCGGTCGGGAATCACCATTTCCTACACGGCCTGTCCTACCGAATAGCACATCTGCTAATATCTCACGCTCAGGCAACGGATTTGAGTCTCGGGTACGGGTGAAGAGGTACAGAGATCTTTATGCAACACCTTCAGGTGGCTGGGACAATGATTCGAGCGACTCACACCGCGAGAACAGTGATCATTATGGTTCAGAGTTTTCTGTTCAGCAACAACGAGGCGCTATCTTCAGACGGCACGCCACTCAGGCGAGCGGGAATGTTGGGATCAATGTTGAGGAACCGAGCGATGACGAAGGGTACGGCGGTGAGGGGTATGGCTATGACGATGCTTCAGATGAGGAGATAAGGAATGTATTAAGCAGGTTTAGGAGTGGGTCTGCCTCGGGGCACGTGCGTGGATCGGATAATGAGGGAGAACTTGAGGCTGCATTGGATCGAAGGAGGTCTCTACAGGCTTTGAAAGATAATTTTCTCGATCCTTCTTATTCCCCTCGTGGTCGGGCGTATGGCAGGGGTCAAAAGGGTCCTGATTCTCGTCAGCGTTCTGCGAGTCCCTCAGCATCCGAAGGGGAATATTCTGAATCTGATGATAAATCGCGGTATCCAGATGACGCGATGACCGCTGGACGGACTACGATGTATAGGTTTGATAATGGCAGTCGTGGCGGCACGAGTAGGCGGAGCTTGGACTTGGAGTCGTTGTCGGATGGTCGGAGTCGGGCTAGTTTCTTGGATGCGGATAAGAGCGAGCAGGCTCGAGTGAGGTTTATGAAGACAGTGGAGGCGATGTATGATGAGAATGGGAGAGAGATCACTGGGACGTCGCAAGTAAGACATGGAAGGGGCGCAGTGGCTGCAATTCCTCCTGTACCTAAACTTCCTAAGGCTATAGCCCAGCCGAAGGCCTGGTTGTGATCTATTTTCAAGATAATGATGCGGACTTGCTTTGCTTTCTTCTTGGGTTTCTTGTTCTTGAACTCTTTTTTCCTTTGGGGAGGTTTACCTACAAAGATCCTTGCGTGATATTCTCTGCTGTATTCCTTCTTTTTGCCTTCCCCACACTCTTTTTACCATATTATGTGATGTGTGATCGCCGATATTTCATATATGTACAACTCCTCCTACATTCTTGCACACGTTAGTATACATCGCTAGCTGGTGCTACGCGTCCCTTCCTTGGTTTCTCCCACTAGATTCAGTGTAAGTATTTGATACTTTCCTTTACGGTCAACGCGTATCTTATTTACATACCCGTAAGCATGTATATATAGTGCATATCATACTCTTGATTTGAATTATCCAGCCTACATCATTCTTGGCAGATCTTGTGTTTGAAGAGCTATTAAGTATCCTTTTGCTACGCGCTGGGAAGTCAAAGCAATGTCATGTTAACACCGCCGCCACTGGACACTCAACATGGGATCCCCGTCCGACGGTCACTATAGCTAAGCATTCACTAGACTCATTGCTTCGCGAAGGATTCATGACAAAACTCTGCATTTCATCCTGTCGATTTACACTTTGTCGTACTGTATTTTCTACGCCCCTCTATCATGATATAGAAATTGCGATGTGAAGTACTTTTACTGTTTGTGTGACTTGAAGAACTCCGCTGAAGCCGTGATGCAACATGGTCAGAAAAGTTTCAGTTTATACACTCAGGGACGAATGAACTTACATAGGGCAAGTGCTGACCTCTTGTACACACGGTCCAAAGTAGGGGATGTGTAATTCACGTACTGAATTCCGAAGCTGATTGAGAACAGATAGTGTACGGTCAGTCAATTGCAGCAGTTTCTAGTTTTCGAGCACACTTACCGGGCACTCACTCCGGCGCTCCACTCGATGTTGTCGACCATAGCTGAAAGGAAATGATTAGAATGGGCTATGCAACGATTTTTGTGGACGTACACCATGCAAAGGCACCTGCTATTGGAAGGTTGTCTTCGTGGATCGAGAGTAACAGTTGACCGAGGAAGGTCATAAAATAATCTAAAGAAAAAAGTTTGATGCTGAGTATATGCGGTCCATCGTTTGAAAAAGGAGTAACTCGCTCGTCCGTGAAACATCTTCAGTGAGTATTGGCAACTGACGTGGAGTCCTCAAACCTTCGAAAGGCTCCGTGAAACCGAACTCTGACAGGTACTTGAAGGACAGATCAGAATCAGTTCATACAAGTGTTAGCAACAGAATAGGGCATACAATTTTATCGGTTGGCCACCTCTTATAATACTCTTTCATCAGATCCCTCAACTGAACAGGGGTACCCTGCAGCCATGCAGTCAGTGGGTCTCCGTACCACCCAGCGGCCCAACCGTTCGTATCAACAAGCTGAACCTGATGACACGTAGGCCAAAGTGGGTGGGTTCTGTTGTCCACGCAGGCAGAGAGACCACCGGGAAGAAGAGGTTCAGAGACAAATTGACGGCGGTACGCGTCGATAGCGAAGAAGTCGGCCGAGCCCTTGATCGGAGTCATTTTTCACAAAGTGAGGTAGACACAATACGATACGTACCCTTGATGTCAGCCTTCTCCTCCTCTGTCAATCGGGGTAGGTACTCTGGAGGGAGTGTATCCTTAAGTAATTGAGGCCAGTCGCCAGTTTTGTAGACGGGATCAGCGAAGATCGCGATGTTGAAGGCTACGTGACGTTCAGAAGCGAGCTCATCTTCAGTATTGTTACTTCGCCAGGGCAAAGGGCTATAAAGAAGACAGAGCCATCAATATGTGTAGACTTGCTGAGACGCGGACAACTCACACGTAGTCGGCGCTTTTGAAAGCAATCTCGCCGACAATGTTCATTTCACGGAAGGCTTTCGAGCAGATTAGAACACATGAAAGACATCTGGTTTAGAGAATTAATTGCTCACCTTTCACAGCTCCAGCATGAGCTTTGACTATTACGAAAAAAAATTAGCTCTGATTCTGCCTAATGAACGTTGTGCTCACGAAGGTGATAGGAACATATGTAAGGAGCTGTAGATGCGTTTACTCCTGGTGCAAAAGTCACGTCTAAAAACCAAGGCAAGATCAGTGATGCACAGCAGAACATGACTGAGGTTCGTATATTCACCGAACGGATAGCCTGCGATCTGCCCACAAGCACCCACTGGCTCGTTAAATGTGTACCTAGGAAAAGATTATGGTTAGTTCAATGACACAACATACTGGAAAGGCTTTCATAGACCATGTCTTAACGGTACCGTTATACGCTGTGAAGACCGTCTTCGCGTAGCTAAGAGTCGCGTTTGAATCATATGCAATGGGTCGACATCACACGAGATAACTCACTGAATGAAATCGTTGACAATGCTGGGTGAAGTGAATCCTCCATAGTAGGCTTGCAACGCGAGAGGTGTATCCCAGTGGACTGAGAGAATTAAATCACAGGCGGAATAACTACTTGGGAAATTATCACTCACAAAGAGTCACTACCGGTGCAACGCCTGCTTGATTGTGATAGTTAATGACTAGTAGTAGAAGATTGTCAAAGCCAATATTGAAGAGTCCACTGTCTGAGACTGACCATCACGGTAATGATCAATCCCTTGTTGATTAATGGGTGAATCAGCTGTTCCAAACGGGAGAATACGTGGCCATGAAATACTGCCTTGAATTGTGAGCAAAAACACACCCTGTTGGCCATTCACCAACCAGGAAGTTCACTTACGAGAATGAGTGAGCATTCAATCCTAGTGCAGCCACTCGGTCTACGTCAACTTTGTAAAGGAAGTAGTGGAGATCTACAACGTCAGCTTTGAGAGAGAATCTTCGTCAGTGGAAGCATAAACCTCATTGAACAAATCAGACGTACCGGTTGTATTGTCGGCGGTTCCAGCGTGTTGGCGGTTCTCCCTGCAAAAAAGCAACCACATCAATCATGCTATCTTGCATCGCACTAGGGATCTCACCAATCCCATATACTGGGGCCCTTTCCTTCGTTTTTAACGGCCCCTTCAACTTGGTATGCCGCTGTCGCGACACCCATTAAGAATCCTTCAGGCAACTTCAAATTGGGTAAAATGTCTTTTGGCTCAGGAGCGAACCAAGAAGGATAGAGTGCAGGAGGTGAAGATGGGAGGGTCACGGGGCCAGTTGGTGTAACCGTAGTGGTGAACGGCGGAGGGGTGACCGTACCCACCTGGAAGGACAATTAAACTGGACTCTTCGCACAGAAATGGCTGATGAACACTCACAATATCCCAGAGCCGAGAGAGGCCTGCGTCAGAGAAATCTTTGGGTACAGATCCAGGTTCGGGAAACGAGACATTCCCTTGGGATTGAGGTAAGATACAAGTGGGTAGGACCAACGGTGTAAATGGATTGTCGTTTGCAGATGTCGGAGCAGTGAGCGCAGAGCTCGTGAAGCTCGGAGCTGAACTTTGCGCTGGAGTGCCAGATATCAGTGTACTGGATGCAGAAGCCCAGGCCGTCAGATTTTGAGACAAGGCTTGCGCAAAATACACAGCCAGCAGGAGAAGGGGTTTTAGACCGAACATTGCTGCACTCGAGCATTCCGGACTGGCCTCATTTTAAGATCAGAGAGACCAGCAATGATCACATACGTTGATAGTAAATATGCGAACTCGGGGTGTGCGAGTCTATCAAATGACCTCAAGAACCATGAACCAAGTGACCCCGCTGATATTATGGAATTCTTCTAAACAGACCCACAGGCTCAAACGGTCCGGCGAAGTTCGATACAAAGACCGTATATTCCAAGAGGTAAAAGAAGCTGATATTTCAGCTGGTTTTGAACATGCTCAATTTCTGCTCAGCACGGCTCGATAGATAGTCAGATTGAAATGATACTCCCCTAGCCCCGCCTGTCCACAAGTTGAGATTCGGTACCGGTCATGACGGGTGTGATTCAAATTGTCTTACTCCCTGTAACGCCGGACTCGTCGAACGAACTTGCACAATACATGTCCGTGAATTTTTGGGGAAGTTCAACTTTGAGGTGTATTTGGAAGAGTTTTCCGCGCTTTATTTATTTACAGTATACTCAGACTGAACAACACAACGGTTGCACGTGATGCTAAAGCTTTTCACTGACAGTGATTAAGTTCTGAATCTTCGGAGGATTTTTCATGCATGCTGGAACTGTGCTGGAATCAGTCTGGAAGTGTAGTATGTAGTATGCAGCATAAGGTGCGTGCTATTTCACTTTGGAGCGTTGTTAGCTGAGTTTGCAACTTAGCTAGGACTGCGCAGAAGCTACTTAGTACTATGGCAGTTCTTTTATTATTCGGAACTAAATCGACGTTCAGACCCTACATGGGACGAATTCATTGATGCTTTTGTTTTCGACTTTGGCAGCGTACACATAGCCTGTCTGGCCAGTTACTCAATGTCCTTGTGAACGCCGTCATGGCTCAAATATTCCTCCTTAGCGCCGCCCCTATCGTGTGTAACCTGATCTAGGCGCTCCTGTTCCCAATTCTCAATGAAAGCTATGCTAACAGCTATGGCACAGAAGCAATCAGCCTTCCAAATGACACGAGGGTCACTCTGTTCATCATAGCAAGCGCCGGTCTTTTTCTCAGTCCAACTTCCACCATGGTGTGTGCCGTACAGTGCTCATCCTCTGTAGTCGCTAATCATGGTCTAGTTACCTATACGAAAAACCGAAAATGAACAATCAGTACCACCTCCAGATGCGTATAATGTGCCGCCACCCTCTGCGAATGAGAATAGCAATACAGGTCGGTTAGACGAGTCAGAGCCTCGCCCTTGGGATTTTCAGGTATACAACGAATTCTTTCATTTTAGACCGCCTTTAAAGGGAAATCCTTGGGAAAATCTCCGGAGAGCTGTAGACAAGTACGACGAGGATATGTGCAAAGGCTGGAGGGAAGACTGCGACACAATGCTTGTCTTCGCCGGTCTTTTTTCTGCTGCAGTCACCGCGTTCTGTGCCGAGACGTATCAGACCCTTTCACCGGACCACATTTCAGATAATGCTGCCATACTATTCCACATTTCCCGTCAGCTAGCGAACTCTAGCTTAGGCGCCGTTGAAAATCCAAACGCTATCGCAGACGGGTTTGTACCCGCGTCGCGTGACGTTCAAATAAACTGCCTCTACTTCGTCAGCCTCACCCTCGCCCTCTCTGTTTCCTTCGTCTGCTTGCTTTGCAAGCAATGGCTTCGTGAATATCAGAGGGATCTTGTCCTCGCACCACACCTTGCACCGGGACTTCGTCAGTTTCGATATGACGGTCTCATGGCATGGGGTGTGCCACAGATATTAGCGTCCCTTCCCTTCTTTCTTCAAACAGCGCTATTATGCTTCTTTGGAGGCCTTCTCCTTCAGCTCTGGGGATTGCACCACGTTGTGGCTGCTTCAGCGACAGTCTTTGTCGGAATTACTGTTGTTTTGGTCCTTATCACTACTGTTGCACCATCTCTTTACCTCGCTAATTCTCGTTGGTGGACACGTGAGAGTGAGGACAGTGACAGTGCTCCCAAAGTCCCTGAGTCCCGGTTTGATTATGTCCCATTCAGGTCACCCCAATCATGGATTCGGGAATCTTGTCGCCTTGTTTCTTGACCGGAGCAAGTTCAACGGCTCCTTCCAGTGGTCGTCTTTAGACCAGGCCTATATGTCAAAACAACACTTTCGCACACAGACCACCTCAGTCTTTCTGGCTTGCTGTTGGATATGGGAGAATCTGAAACAATATCCAGATATTCGACCAAGCTTCGTATTACCATTTTGCAATAACGTTCGTAGGCGTGACTTGTCTCCTTTCATGACTAGCACAGATTGCTATCAGGATGGTATAGATGCTCTATTGGACAATCGCGAGTGTCTTGACCAGGTATCGACACACTACATGCTCGAGTTACATATACGATGTTGTTATCATGGTTTACGCAATAAGGACTGGTCCACGACTATGCACAACTTTGAGCAACTCAGCCAAGCTATATTTGACGTAAATTCGTTTTCAGGTATTTTCAAGGTTTCTGCAATCATCCCAAGCACTGACTAAGTTACTTACCACAGAGACTGATCGCCACATGGCATCTATGCAGATTGCTCTTCTTATTCGAGCATCTTTTCTCCCCCTGCTTAGAGAGTTTCCTGTAGAGTTGGATGCCACGAGCCTCTGGACAGATTGGTTCGTTTGTGCCGCTCATGTAGACAACTTTCATTTCCCTGCAGTAGACCGCGTTCTTGCTGCAGTTGGAATTGCTCTATCTTCACATATACAAACTGACCACTCTGAGTCTCTAATAGCATTAGTAGATGCTGTCCAACGTGAACTCCGTCGTTTCAAGGACAGCGCTAATGCCGTCGCAGCAGTCACACCCCGCTTCCCGCTTTCCCTGTTCGAGATAATCGATGTTGTACTGCCAGAACTGGAAAGGCGAACGGTCGCTCTAGGTCGAAGTACTGAAGACGCGGTTAACGTCTTTACTGTGTGGCGCCGGGATGCCAGGCAAGCAGCCGCGTTCTTTACGAGGGTCGCAGAAGGTTTCTACGACGAAAGAGAACGCAGCGCTAGAAGCACTCAAGAAAATAGTCCACCTTCAGCCGAAGAACCAACTCAGAACACGCAGCAGGCAAACCAGTCAACAGTATCTAGCGCGGGTAATACGCCATTGCAGAGTGGCAGCGAAGACCACGAGTCTACAGCCGCACCATCCGTTTTGGTAGCCGGGGACGAGCAGCCAACCACACAGGAGGGAACGTCGCCAAAGGACAGCAGCGAAGTAGGGGTAATTGTGTTGGCAACTTCAGGTGCAGAAGCATCCGGGCAATGGGCATCTAGAAGTACGGGGCCTGCGCATGATGAAGAACCTGAAGAGTGGATTGCGCCGGAAGATATGGTTTAGCATGTTGTCTTGCTAGCATGGCCCCGGTCGCAACGGTAGATCTAGTTCAACGAGCTTGAAACCAGCACCGTTTGAGATCCACTCTTATGGTGCCGCACATCTATGAATGTATTGTATTTTCTTGGTCTCATTTCATTTAATGCTTCATGTCCTCTGCGAAGGTAGGAGGGATGATGCTGGTATTTGTTGAACATTGGAAGTTCAGGCGTACTATCTGGAGCAGGCTAGGACTTATACTCTTTATTTTATTTTATTTTATTTAAATTCTTGTGTAACCGCTAGCAGGGAAGTCTAAAAGTACCAAGGCGCGTCTAGGACTTATACATCTACGCACAAACGTCAAATCAGCGACATTTCGTTGAATTTCAACGGCAAATGGACACACCTGAACTGAGCTTGGAAGCATGAGATAGGATCGAATCTTGAGGAAGGATGAGACCGTGGGGATTCAAATATACATTCAGGCTTGCAACCACCGTCGTCCCGAGCGAGTATCTTACCAGAGCAAGTGCTTTCAACGTAAAGATGTGATAGAACTTGCGAATCAACGAGCGTTTCTACTCAATAGTCTTCATACCGTCACGCCTTTCCGCTTGGGTAGGCTTGGGCACTAACTACCTTCTTTGATCGTGATATTGATTCGGAAGTTCCTTTTCCTTCGTGAACAGTCTTTGTTTACATGGTTAGCACTTGAATCTGTGCTCAGATCAGCCTATCTTCATTGGCAATGGGACTCAGATGGACAAGAACACTTCACCTCATTTGCGGACGAACGATATAACGCGAGTCTGTGCACTGCACTTCAAGGAAACATCGGGCATGCATCGGTTTCATTGCTTGGGCAATGGCATTGATGGTTTGGGCAAAGAAACTCCGTCTCTATCCTACGTAAGTAGTACACCTCTTCGTCCAACTTCGTGTTCACATGGTATCGCATCTAGTAGTAGTGATTTGACGTCCATCAAGAAATTTTCAGCCTCATGATATAAGAGGAGCATAGCCCTTGCTTGGACTCGGATACCCCAAGACCGTACCATGACTGTTATTGGCGACTCCGCCATCGTGGATGACCAAGATGCCTCCGTTCAATACACTGGGACTTGGGGGAAGGCTGGCGTTGCTGAAGAATTCAGAAGTACAACCAGTTTTCCCCAGGTGACAGGAGCATCGTTGTCTTTATCATTCGTTGGTCTGTATTCACCTATGCTATGCGACGCTGAAAGTGCTCAGATATCTAAATGCGTTTTACATAGGTACATCCATTCAAACATATGTGACTTATACTGGTGGTCCGACGGTCTTCATGTCTATCGACGATGGTACCTTTACCGCAACATTTGAGCGACCCCAGTCAGCGAATGCGCCTGATATAAACCCTGGTGATCCAATTCACAACCAGCCATTGTGGACAGACCCTCCAATTCTCTCTGATGGCCCTCACACTCTTTTCATCAATTCAACTTCGGATCCAATTGCTGGCACAATTTTCATGGACTATTTCATCTATACAATATCAGCTCATACACCTCTACAGGACAAGAGTTTATTTGTCGATGATCGCGATTCAAGGATACGCTATGGGGACGGATGGGGACAGTTTGGTACCGACCCCGATTTTATGCATACTACTTTGGGGAGCAGCAAAAGTGGGAACAATTTCGTGTATGCATTTCAAGGTCTGTCTCTTTTTACTTTTGGGGTCAGTTTTTGAGAATTTTTCTCAGGTATTGGAATAAGCATGTATGGTGGTTTTTTAAACGCCTCTGCAGATCAGATGGTGCAGGCCAGTATGGTGATTGACGACCGCTCTCCTATCATTTTCGCCCCGGGTCCTCAAACGCAGGCCGTTGCCCACAATTATCAATACTTCAGCGTGGATGATTTGGAGCAAGGTAATCACACGATGACTGTTACCGCGTTGAACGATCATACTGTCTGGGTGGACTACCTTTTGGTTATACCTGGAAATGTCTCTTTGTTGACCTCGGAGCGCTCTACGTTCTCCTCTGCTATCTCTACACCGTCAGTTAGTACATCTTCGGAGCGCTTTACTTCCTCCTCTTCTACATCTGCGCCATCATCTGGTGCATCATCGGATGGCTCGACTTCCTCCTCTGCTTTGTCTGCGGCATCAGCCAGTACATCATCAACTACACCCCCGGTGAACAAGCACTCATCATCATCGAAGGCCTCTTTGGGGATCATTATCGGAGGGACTGTGGGTGGCATCGTTGGGCTGGCGATTATACTAAGCATACTACTGCTTTGGATGAGGCAAAGAAGACGACCTCTAATATCACCGCGTACGTTCCATGACTTTAGCGACCTTTCGGACACACTCATGTATCATGTCTTCAATAGGAAGGTCTCGGGGCACGCACGATGTCACCCCATATCCATTTACTGGCCTCTCTATCATGCCACCTCGCAAAAATGATATGGCATCTGTATCACAAGGCTACCGATCAGCAGACGCACCGCTCTCTTTGACTCTGTCCATGCCGTCTTCTTCTTCGTGGACCCAGCATGGAAATGTTGACGGCTCGAGGAATCCTTTCGATGATACTGCTACTGGGGTTCGCTTTTCACGTCCACCACCTACATATAGTGATACTTTATAATTTTGAATGCCTCGCCTTTCGATCCCCAAAATGCAAACGGCTCACTTGGGCTGTTGCTAGTAAATCGGCTGTGCATATATCAAAGTGGAGTGAGAACAGTGGACAGGATGCACATCAGAGGTACGTTACACGCATATCAGGGTTTATCTACAACAACTTCGGTGCAAGAATCAAGCGCCCTCTTCCACAACGCATTCACGGACATCGTTTTACGATCTCCAACAATGATTAATCCCAATCGAGGTCTCGTCCACATTACGTTCAGCCTCCTCGCATCGTCAACAAAACCGATGTCGGCTTCAACATTACACCGCACAGAAGAGAAGATTATAATGTCGCTCTCCCGTCCTTGGAATGAGTCAATAGTATGACAAGGGATGGACCCCATACGATGCTTGAGCTCTTGAACCTGCTTGCTATATGGTGACAGTACCGTGATGGTCAAGTTCGGTACTTCAACGTCAGACGAGGTCTCGCTAGAGGTAGTCGCCGTCCTGCGTAGAAGCGGAACGATCTGTTCCACGATCAGCTCGACCTGGCCTATATTGCTCTTCGACAAACCACCCATGTCTTCTTCAGCAGAACACTGTACAAAGACGGTGGGAATAAGATTGCCATCATTGCTACTGGGCCAGGGAAATGCATGACGTCTCAGAACACTGAGAACCTGGGCGCTCTCCTCGATGCCAGATTTCAGCTTATTCTCGTAAAACTCTTGTGATGGGAAACGTGCGAGCTCCTGAGGAAATCGATATTGGATCTGAAAAGCAGTGTCAGCACGGGGAGCCACTAGCAGTAACAAGCTCTACGATGACCAACATCTAACATTGTTTTTGTGATCCCAGAACTCAAGCTCGTCTTTGTATACAGCCTCTCTAATAAAGAGACATCAAACTCCAGAATTTTTCCTATCTTTTTCACTGTTGGTCGCAATTGGACACTATTAGTGAGATACTCCGTCAGAGCTAGACTTGAAGCAATACAATCAGATAGACGAACTGATCTCCAACGAGCACTGCTTTTTGTATCCCCTTCACCAGTGGTATCAAAGCGCATGGCTCGTTTATCTGCGACGCCTCGTCTATAAGCGCCACAGTAAAGTCGGATTTCCGTAAAATACCTAAGCCAGCGCCTAGGCAACCAATCAGTACGTCTGGGAGCGCGTAATTGCAGAGCAACACACCAGCACAGGTTGTGAAGACAATCTTCGCAGCATCAAGTCTGGCTTTAGCTTTCTTGAACAGTTTGTTATCCTCATTCATATCTCCTCCCACTCTCGCATCAATCGTGTAATGCTGCAGATTTTTGTTCACTTTCGCCAAATCTGTGGCAACACGGAGTATTTGATCTTCACGGAGTATGCGATTTTCTTCGTTGAGGTGAGCAAAGCGTTCCAATACATTGTCCACCGCTTTGAATGACCGTATCAATCTCAAACCAGTATATCAAGATCTAGAGAAGCACTTGCCGTTGTGCGTTGAAGCTGTCATCAGGATTTTGAAGTCGGTAGTGGCAGACTGTCTTTCGATCATTCGACGCAATATTTGAACCATTACAGTGGTCTTCCCTGTACCTGCTTCTGATGTAGCCTCGAAATGCCAGCTCATTCGACTGAACACACCTGGAGGTCCCCAAATCAACGACATTCGCGCGTCGGTGTCGCAAGACCTTATTGCTTCAATTTGACTTGCGTTCAGATTATCGGACAATTGAGGCTGTTCTTCGGTAGTCGGAATCGCGAGATCGGAAGACTCGTCTAGAGCTTCAGAAGAGGGAAAATCCCGTGTATCCCCAGTAATAATGCTGTAGAAGCCACAGCTCTCATACTTCTCTGTCAAGAGACGGAGCAAAGCATCCAACATTGCTCTCGAAGTCGCTGTATTCAGACGCTAATCAGCTGAGAGGAAAAGAACATTGGAAAATGTCAATGGTACCTATACTTCCAGCATGATACATATTCCAATCCATCCTCTCCATCTCCGGCGGAGCTGGATGCATCAAGTGGATCTTGAGCTCCCCTTTTTGCGACTGAATTACAAGTCCATCGAGAACTATTGGTGAGATCCAACGATTTTCGGGTTTCGATGCAGCTTGCAACCGAACATGAGAATGAAGCCGAATTGGACTGCGTGCATCAATCCGCATCGTCGCAGTGACTTCGAATGGTTTTTCGGGAACATGCTTCAAGCGAGTCTGAGACGGAGGCGTTCTTTGTCTGCGAGGTTTTCCTTCGTCGTCGCAGGGACATTCATCCGCAGCTTCTTCTGCACGATCAATGACTATTCCAAGTGCATTTATGCGTCCGTAAAGGAATGCATTATTGCTCGCTACCATTCCAGGATCCTGCTCCTCCGACTCCGACAATGCCAGCGATCCCCTACAGTCATTGAGCACGAACAAAACTTCCTGAACTAACTGAGGTGAGCGGACTGAGTGCGCTGCTAGCCACAGGAGCTCAAAGTAGGCATTGACATTCATAGACGCTATTGTTCCGTTGAGTTTCTCCAGTGCCACCAGAGATGCCATTCCGAGACTGTTAGACGACCGAACGATATTCTCGAGGATCTTGCGACTCAGAGGTGCAATTTCTGGCGCCAACATACCAGCCTCGCCATTCGAATCGTCGCTAGACACAGTCGGAGGGTACGACTTCAGTAAGACAAATACCAGAGGAGGGTGCAAGTCCATCCACATGATGATTGGTTCGCGTCGAAGAGGTGTTGGCACAATGATAACCGAAAAAGTCCACCAGACTTCTTCATATTGGTGGTACTGTAAACCAAACTCCATGACGACGTCCAGTTGTTCGAAAGTAAGATCGGTTAACAGTGCCTTGAAGCTGCTTTCGGTGTTCTTTGGAACTTTGAATAGCTCTCTCAGCCACAGAGGGGGATGATCCTCTGCGTCCCAATCTATGTCTGAGAGATCGTTGATACTGTAGGCGACAACCTCGCGGTCAAACCGCCTAACCTGAATCTCAGTCGGAACGCTACAACTTCTGCGTTAGTCTCTGTTGCCTCTGTCCAAGATTGAAATTACGTACTGTTCAAACCAGAGGTCAAACAGTTGATGGGCGACACGATCTCGGTTCGACACAACATGCAATTCTATCCCAGTTACCGGCGTCCGAATGACGCGTCCAAGTTGCTGGAAAGGTACAATGAGCTCAAACTTGTGTTAAACAAAGTGAAACCATAATACCTTCTGCACCCGCGCCGAGAACTTTTGCAAAGCAATGCTAGCAACAACTTCAGCGCCCGAAGCTTTAGGAGGTCGTCTCAAGAATACAAAAGTATTCGCCCGATGTTGATCATACAGCTGGAAATTTGTCTCGCTGCAATGAAGTCTGTAGCCGGAAGTGCATGAAAAATATGTGGAAAACGTCGAAGATGTCTGCGGAAGGAATGAGCAGAGCACAACATTGTCATTGACTACGGGCTCTTCATCCCAAGGTATCTCCCCTCTCATGAAAATTGCTACTGCAAATCTATCATCAGTCTATTGTGGGTAGATCAAAAAACAACTCATTATCGAACCATTCAAGAAGAGGTCTTACTTTGAGAATCAGAATTTTTCGAGCGAAATCCTGCGTGGCCATGTGGAGGTATTCGAAGAAAGTTGTGAGACCATGTAACTTGGATGAATACAATCGTTGAAGAGAGAAGGGTTGATGAAGGCACCTCTCATAAAGGTCCCGCTTGCTCAGCAGATCAGAGCGGAATAATGAGTTCCATATGTATTCATATCCGTCGGTTGGTAGATCAAGAGTACTGACTATGGCGTACTTCTGCTGTGCCGTGAAAGCTCCGAGATCAAAGTGGCTTAAGAACGCTTGCAATTCGAATCCGTACTTCCTAGAAAGACGCCACGCCAGATTAAACAGCTCAAATTCGGGAATACTATTCCTCTCGCTCCGCAGAAGTCGTATAAGAAGTTTCTCGCCAAGGCTGGAATCCTCTGGTTCGCCCTGTGTCAGCGCATCTCGAACTGTTTCCGATTGCAAGAATTGTGTAGCAAACTCTTGTGCGGCCTGAGCAAGGAGGTCGAGAATGAAAGGTTCAGTTGGTTCAGGAGGACTGATAAGTCGATCTGGTATCTTGATTGAGGCGCCATCAACAGATTGAGAGTGCAAGGCATTCAGTTCTTGACATTCAGTGCACAAAGCGCCTTTGGGACTGCTGCGAACCCATTTAGCATGCAGAGCTGCAACTCGAGCCAAGCTAGCGCTAAAACAAGTTGAAATATGAGTAGTCATTCCATATACCAGGACTGATTCGTACTTGTTATAAAACGCAAAGTGATTAGCCAAATCCGTGCGCGAAATCGACCGATTTGTGTGTTCTCTATTAGGAGGATAGTCATATGACTAGTAAAATAAATCAGTCTCAATATAACGCGAGGGGCATAACGGGGAGAATCTTACCTCCGCGACAACAGGTGGGACTATGGCCGGATCCCAGCAAACGAAGTATTTATCACCGTCAAGATCACCTCCGCTCGTCATACTTGGGGCAGCGTGATGCCCTGGTCGTGCAACCGAAGCAAAAACAATGCAGTCAACCAAATGGCGAAGCTGTGGGTTGTCCACTGCGCGTAGTTTAAGGCAATCACCTAAGAAAGACATTCATTATAATTCTCTCTAGCGGCACAAAAGGGCAATCACCAGGGTGAAGACATGGATTACGTGTGACTAGAACATCACTATGAATAGGCGTAGAAGCTCCACGCGTGGTGGTAATTCTGATGTGCACCTCGCCTTCCTTCAGGACCTTGTAAGGATCACAAACGCCAAAAAGTAGGCGCGACTTTTGAATAATCATTCGAGATCGATTTCTATTCCTGTCATTCTTGAAGTCTGCGATTTCTTTCAATTGCGCGCGCCGGATACCCTGGGAGACTGCAGGTTCATGTAGGCCATCCAAAATGACCCGTTCTGCCAACGCATATTGGTCAACAGTAGATAAGAAATCGACGGCTTTGGCTGGATCACTGGAAGCGTCTGCGATCCACTGTAGATATTCCTGCTGCCTCAACAGAAGCTTTTCGTTTGTGACGCCAAGGCTTGATAGCAGCACAATGATATCATTGTTCAAGCGTCCAAAAGCATACGGTTTTGAATAATCCACGACGGAAAACGTGGTATTGGCAGTAGTTGAGAACTTCTTCATACTACTTCGGAATTCGGCGAGGAGCTCCTTTCTCCTGTCGAGCTCGGGATGGAGCATGAGAACACCCTTGTATCCCAGATATCTACAAGGTCATTGAGCCACTTTCTGAGTGTGCGAAATGTAAACTTCCGAGAATTGACGATGGCTCACCTGATCTGAAAAACACAGGGAGTGTATCTACTGGCTCTAAAGACGATTCCTTTGGATTTACTGATCTGCATCGCGAGCCTCTTAGAGATGAGCCCACAGCCATCTGAAAAAAGCTCATCTCCGGATTTAATGTCAGGAATATCTCCGATATACTTTGGGTCCAGTTGATAGTCAATTTCAGCTTGACTGAATAGCAGTCCAATCCGCTTCGCGCCTGAAAGCAGGCCCAACCGTCAGCGCTGCAACAAATACACAACTACCTGCGCCACATACGTTTCGCTACATTCATTATTCTACCGAAATCGCCCAGTGCGTAGATGCGCTGGTCGAGTTCGGCGTCATTGTTGGCTTCCCTCAAGAAACAGCTCCTGCTTCGCTAAAAGAAGACACTTAAAAATGAAACTATGGGATGACACTAGAACACCTACCAACTGACTGTTGCTATGATGATAAAAACGATATTGCACTCTGTTCAAGGTCAAGCCTGTCTTCATGAAACGAGAAATGTATTCTCCAGTCATCTTCAGGTTGGCTTCAGGAAACCGAAGATCGCCAAAGGAACATAGTATAAATTTCGAAGGATCATCCGTGTACAGTATCCGGTTATTGGGAAATTTCTGGATGTCGAGAGTGATCTTCTCCCCAGTAAACTTGATGAATTTACCGTATATCGTGTTGGGATTCTGACGTCGAGACGTCAAGGTGGCCAACGATACATTGAAATTCCAACTTTCATCGTCCTTGGAAGGGTTCGTTTGGAGAGTGATCATCGCCGATAAAGAGATAATGGAACCCTTGAAAGCAGACGCGATACATATGTAAAGAGAGGTCCAAGCGTCAAGTTTAAATTGACGCTCTGAACTCTAAAAGTTGAGGTATGATGGCAACAGCAGAACGACTTGGCTTCTTCTTCCCCAGTTCTTCCCCCCACCACCGTGCGCCCCGGCCCCCCATGTCTTCCACCAAGTGCATTTATGTCGTAGGACCATCAGTGAGTAGTGACAATGTTGCATTGTTGATTGTGACTCATTCCATGCACAGTCAACGGGTAAAACAACGCTGTGTGATGCTCTCGCAAAGGAGTTATGTCTAGATCCAGCTGCATACGTGACTGAAGTCGCTCGTGGGGTCCTCAGACAGCGTGGGTTCACCCGTGACGACGTTGGTCTATTAGAAATGCAAGAAGCGATCATGGGTGCGCAGCTGATTCGAGAATTGGAAGTTATAGGCAAATACCCTATCCTCCTGAGTGATAGGTCTGCTGTCGACCCAGTAGTCTACGGCGTTCTAACGGCAGCAAATAGGGAAGATGCAGAGAAGCGGAAGGATATGTTGACCAACTCCCAGATGTTCCAGACAGCGTTGAGAAGATATCAGCTGTCTGAATTCATGCTCCTGATGCCGGTGAAAGAATGGTTGAGAGACGATGGCGTTCGTCTTTTAGATGACCAAGACAGATGTTTCGCGATTTTCGTGAGGTTGCTAGAGGAGCTGAAAATCCCATATCGAACATTAGGGCCTGAGAAGATGGACTTGAAGGAAAGGGTGTCGTTTGTTGTGGAGTCGCATGCTTTACAGGTGACAAATACCGAGTCTGAGTCGGTTAACGAGGACAACGACCAGAGCAACGACTTGAAAGTCATATCCTGATAGTTCTAGTCGGTATATTCGGATGCTCAATTTTGTATATGTACGATCCATGATTTCATGTAAGGAATTGATGCATCAAATGCACCTCATTAAATGACACAAATGTATGTATTCTTCTACAGTTCCATCTTATCCTCGCTCTCCCATCCAGGGTTCTTTTGTAGTATGACAAAGCCTTCGAGGTTATTAGCAAATGGAATAAACTCCTCTGTGGCCAGTTCTGCTCGTTCTGTCGTTCCCAGCCGTACGGGAGTTGTATGTGTCTGAAAGCCAGATATTGTCCGTGGCTTGCCAGCCTGGCCGACAACATCAACGGCTTGAGAGCACATCAGTATACAAACGAAACACCGAATCGAAAACATAAGACGCACTTGACCAACACGGACTGTCACTGGCTTGTTATTGAGATCCTCGTCAAGGGTGATCAAGAAACGCGGGTACATTGCATTGACAAGGAAGTACAACATCCAGTGATACTTGTCCAGAATAACTAGTAGATTGTATGATCAGCATATCGAGCAATAAGCAATTGAGAGAGACGGCTCACATCCTTTCGCATCGGTGAACGCTGTCAGCACCGCTAAAAGACCAGCAACGGCAGGTTTGTGCATTATACTACGATCCGAGAAGAATGGGTTTATGCCAATAGTACCCTTGCCCATGTGCACTAAACCCTGCGCTATCCGTACCATGAACAAACAGTCGGCTTCTTTATGGTAGTACCCGGCTAATTGTCGTAGCATCTGTGCTAACCGGGCATTGTTAGAGCCAGCACCAACGAGACCCATGGCAAAAATGGCGTTAATAGCAACGCCGAGGTCATTGTCGTGGCTGTATTTTGATAGTGTATCGAGGATGGGAAGCTGAGGATTTGAGGCGCTGACTAGACCAATGGCAAGTGGGACGGCCTTCCGTATGACTGGCTCACCATAGTGCATCAAAAGACAAACAAATCAGTCCTTTCAAACGCGTTATTCAATATTGAGCCTACACATCAAATGATTGAATTGCCTTAAAGACATGTCAGAACCAATCTCTTCTCCCATAGAGATCAGGGCAACAGCAATGACGGCAAAGGTCTGGAAAGTGTCGTCTACTTTTTTCGGTTGTTCGTTCTTTGCTTCCTCGCCGTCTTTCTTCTCTTCCTTATCACCCTCCTTTTTCTCTTCCTCCTTTGGCGGTACAATATGCTCAGCACACTCGTGAAGCATCTTCTGCACCCTCAACACGTTCGTAGTACCAGCAAAAGCACAAGCCTCGACGATTATCTGCGATGTCTTCGAGATCGGGTGTTCAATGGCCTTCAACGTCTCTAGCGTGGCATCTGAGCCATTTTGCTGACCTGTGCACAACGTCAGTATTGTCATCCAAAATAGCACTAATCGACATACCAAGGTACAGCAAACCCAAGCCCAAGCTTAAAAATCTTGCCCATTTCTCCTCAAGCCCCTTGTCCTCCCTCTCCGCCCTCTCCATGAGCGTCTGTAAGATCGTGCCTGTGATTTCACCATTCTCGCTCCCCACAAAAACAAAGCCCAATGCCAGCGCTGCAAGACTGGCTATCTCCATTGATACATCCTCATCTCCGACATATGGCAATAACAACGCCAAGACCTCCTCGCGTTGGGAGCCAGCGTATGCCATACCCAGACCCATCATGGCTCCGGTTCGAAGCGGTACAGACTTGTTCTCGACAGCTTCGCTAAGCAGTGCAAGAGCCGCGTCGGTCTCGGTGCGCACTCCCGCGTTGACAATACCTGTCGCCAAGTAACAACCGGCCTAGAAATAGAGTTGAGAAGAAGCTTTCAGGAGGTGTCGGTCGAAAATCAGCACCTTGATGTACTCCTCTGCAGAGTATGTGTATTTATCGATATGTGTGAGACCCATTTCGGTATCCCAGAGCAAACTTAGACCGAGAGATGCAGCAGCACTCATCATACCATGTGATGATTTTAGTTTCAGGCGCTGCAAATGATAAAAAGTCATACCATGTTCCTTGTTCTTGTAAATCCAACTGTTACCCTCCTCGGCCTCCACCATCAATTTGTCGTTGCCGAAACCAGCGTTGACAAAAGCATTAACAAATGTACCAGCCAGATTGCCTCGTGCAGAGTCGACAGTGGACGAAGTGCCTACATAGAATTTAATTTCATGCTTAAATGAATCGAAAGGAAGCTAGGCGTGCGAGTGTTCTCAAGATGCGACTTGTACACGTCCTCAAGACTTTTGGCATCATCCACACCCATCTCCTTCCCAAACTCGCGGAAGGAGGCACTCAGACGCGTATTACTGAGACAATCAAGGAGATCTTGAGGGAATTCCTCCTCCTCCCCATCAGGATTCTCTTCAGGCGACGCTTGCAACCACTCGATAGGGATTTGTGCGCGTGCGATTATTAAAGCAAGCTGGCGCTTCATGAGCCTGGAAACATATATCAATGGAAATTAAGAGAAAAGCCATTTGCTTTAAAAATGTACATACGGGTTTCCAGCAGCAGTAAAGTCCTCTCGGACAAGATTCCGGTCTCCGAGGCGAATAGCCAGTGCCATAGCTTCTGGGAACTTCTGGAATTGGGTGTAAATTTTGTGTACAGTCTGAAGGAATGCGATATCATCCGGAGGCGGCAGGAAAGGTACACAACGCGTCATGTACTGGCAGACTCTGTCGAATGTGTTCTCGTCAACCAGCGACACGATATCCTCGATCAGTTCCAGCTCCTGAAGCAAATCCACCGCGTCTGGTTCCGCGTTATGGTTCAGAAGGAACGCAGCGCATTCCTTTGCCAAAGCATTCAAGTCCTCCAACGTGCCCGAGAGCTGGACTTTGTCTGCCGGTACGTCTGGGTCTTGTCGATACTCGAATTCTTCACCCAATTCGGCTGCAAGGTGCCGAACGTATTCATGCCCCCACGACCCTGGGTCTGCTATCGGTGAATTGGAAGGTCTCAAGGAGGACGCTAAAAGGCGATATCGGAGGGTTCCGCGAGGTTGGGTGTCGGAATAGGTCATGGCAAGCACGGACAGGATGTCTGCAAAAAGACTCTGCACCGCATGGTAAGTTGGGATACACAAATTGGTACCGAAGTTATACCTTGTCTTCTGAGGCAGACCAAGTCTCGTATAGGGCTTGAAGATCAGGATAGTGCGGTCGGAGGAATTTCAAAGGTTTCGGTACAGAAGTCATGGAGGAAGTCGAGGTTCTAATAAGTGTTCGTAGCGTCTCTAATGCTGACCGGTACAGATCCGTATTAGGTTCCTGTGTGCTTAGATGAATACTTTGAACAGTGACATTGTAAAGTATCGCACCTTTAGCCGTTCAACGAGCATCTCTAACTCAGAGCGTAGTTGGAGATCTTCTTCCGACTGGTTTCGAGAGAATTTATTACAGTATAATAATCTAGGGCAGATGGATTGCATACCAGTTCGTCGCCCTCGCCCTCCTCATCCTTCTTACCCTCGCTCGTCGGTTGTGATGATCCCTCTGCCTTGTCAGCATCTTTCTCTTTCTTTTTCTTGGGATCTTCAGAGGTGACTTTGATGGTAAACTCCGTTGCTTCAGGCATCGCGAATGAGAAGGAAGAATATCGGGTGAGTAAACTTGAAGCAGTAGCGGCGAGCACGAACGCACTTAACGCGACGCGCGTCCTACTTGCTATTTGTTCTTGATTGAACCAGAAGCCTAAGTCCCTTAACACTACAGTACCACAAACGCCCACAGGGGCAGCCAATTTCGTCTCATTTCTACCAAAAACAGACGCTCGAAGTCGAATCTTAAAGGTCTTACAATAATGATAATACTGAACTTGCTTAAATACCGACACTTCCTTATCTATCCGCATCTGATGTCGATGGCGACTTCACCCGTCTGAATACCTTCCTCACCGCTTCAAAATCAATGGGCTTTAATCCGGCCGGGCGCAATTTCGCATGTAGGAACATTGAAGAACATTCTCCCCCGAATTCCCAGTCAGCGCGAGCTTTACCACCAGATCCACCAAGTCGCCTTACAAATGTGAGAATGGACCGGAGTCTCTAAACAAGTGAGTTTCTTGGAAGTCCAATTTCTTGACAATAACTGTCATCTGCTCTAGCTTGCATCAATCATACAAGCCTAGCTCTGTTCTGTTGCTGCGTCATAAAGTGAGGACCCGGTCTGATTGGTAATTTGCTCCAAGCTATGTTACTATGTACCCGGTAGAACCTTCTCAAGCTTCTGGCCGTTTTTTTTCTTGCTTATAAACAGCATCCCCAAGATGATGGTTGATAATTCACGCCGCCATTTGTGTTACACATCTGGACAATTTCACGCTTGTGATATAAATATCCGGCACCCAAGCTCTTCATCCTTTCACACACCCACTTGTCCATCTCACTATCCCAAACCCCTCAACTAGATGTCCCTACCTGAAACTATCAAGGCCCTTCAAGTCCAGTCTGAGACTGTGAAGGTGATCGAGATCCCTTTTGCCTCTCAAGATCTTGTGAAAAACCTTCCTGAAGACCAAATTATCGTGCGTATCGATCAACTAGGCTTGGACTACTCAGACTCTGTGCTCACCAAACTCTTGATCTAATCAGATCCGTGTCCGTGCAGTGGGTCTGAACCCTACCGACTGGAAGGTAAGCCATTTTCTTTCCGCCTTTAAGCATGCTCTTCAACGTCTCTTTCCATTAGCATGCCTTGGGTCCGTGGGGTACTTCGGGAACAATCTCAGGTTGTGATGCTGCTGGTGATGTCGTCAAAGTTGGCTCTGCTGTGAAGCATTTGAAAGTTGGCGATCGGGCGGCTGGGTTCACGTAAGCTCTATCCATATATGTTGTCCTGGCGTCTAAGTAAACGGAAATCGTTACATAGGCACGGTGGTGCAACGCAAACCGAAAATGGAGCTTATGCAGAATATGTCCGTTTTGTCTCGGCCGTTTGCTTCAAACTTCCTGACGGAATGTCGTACGAAGAGGCTGCTTCCTTCCCTGTATGTTCTAAAGTTTTGCTCAGGACTCTCCGGCTGAACGATATCATGGCAGATCCCTCACCTCACTGTAGTTCAGGCGTTCTACATGCGTTTATCTCTCCCAAAACCTCTTTCACCCAATCCGAAATCGGAGTACATTCTAATCTGGGGTGGTTCTACCGCTGTCGGTCATCACGCCATCCAACTCGCCTCACTCTCCGGCCTCCGCCCCATCGTCACTGCGTCGCCTGCTGCGTTTGATGACGTCAAAGCACTTGGTGCCGTGGCTGTCTTCGACTATAAGGACCCGGAGGTCTCGAAGAAAATCCAAGCAGCTGCTGGCCAGGATGGGGTCATCTATGGCTTTGATACAGTCTGTGAGAAAGGAAGCACGGATGCCTGTGTAGTGAGTGAACGCATATCCATTGCGCTCTCAACACCTTGAACTCATTGCAAATATCTTCTCAGGACTCCTTATCCCCTACACGAGGCGGTCACGTCGTTACTACTCTCCCTATTTCTGAAGAAACTCAGAATCGTCGTAAAGACGTGAAGGTCGAGTTTACGCTCGTGTACACCGAGCTTGGTTACGAGATTTTGTTCGGGCACTCCTTCACTTACCCTCCTATGCCTGAGGACAAAGCTCGCACTTTGGAGCACGTCTCCGAGTACTTGCCTCGCATCCTCGAAAGCTGGGTCGAGGGCAAGGGCACCTCCAATTTCAAGACCCAGAAACTCCGCAAATTGGAGGGCGGTTTGGGCAAAATCCAAGAGGGCCTGGAAATCATGAGAGACGGGAAGTATGGGAGAGAAAAGTTGGTATACTCTATTTAAATACTGTAGCTAGGAATTCACTGTAAGAATATATGATTTGACTTCGAGTTACCCGTATTTTCGTGTTCCTTATGTCCTTCCTCTCTGAATGTCTTACAGACAACCAACAGTCCAAGAAATTTTATTTTACTGTATAATATATGTAACAGACGAATAAACCAATGAGTCTAGAGTAGTACTGTGCGATTTCTATATAACAGGTGTGCTAATAGTGTGTGGAATGAATCGTGCTAATGAACGTGCAGCAAATAAACTTATGTATGTGCGATATAATGCAATGACCGTTGACAAAAAAAAAAGTTTTAAAAGACAAGAGGCTTGACTTGACAAATCAACCATGAATGCTTGAGTTGGGAAAGTCTTCATGACGTCCAGCCACTAGGGATCCCGAGTCGCGTACTTTGTCTGCTGGCATTACTATTGTCAAGGCGAACGACGAACTCATCATTCCCAGTCGACAAGCGCCTCGACTTATTTCCCCGTCCGTCCATGAAATCAGCCACACCGGCCTCAGCCTCACCTTCGACTTCATCTTCCCATCTCTCCGCCATTGTATCACTCGACAGCCAGTGCCGATATCTGCGACTGTTGCCCGAGTTGAAGAACTTGGAACTATGCGAACTTCCTCGTCTCATCAAGCTTGAACTTGCGACACCGCTCGCACCGACTACGGCAGTAGTGATATCGTTCGAGGGTGTGGTGTTTTTGGACCCAACGAGATGCTTCCTCAAACTCCGAATGGACTTCTGTCTTTTAGGGGGAACAAGCATTTTGGCTAGGTCAAGCTCGCCTTCTTCTTCTTCTTCTTCTTCCTCCTCCTCGCTGTTTGAAGGTGAATGATCACTCCCACTCTCACTTCCACCATCGCCTTCTGGAGACCATGCCCGCCCACTGAACCTGTTCTCTTCCTCAGACCTGTAATGCTGTCGTTTCCTTATCCTTCTCTTTCCTTTCCTCCCACTTCCTGGCCCAAACCATTGATCATCATCCTCCTCAGCTCTCGTCCTAGCCAAAGTTGGTACAGGACTCCTATCCGTACCTTTCGAACCCTTTCGTCCTCGGCCTCTCAGCAGCTTCAAAGACGAAGCATCCGCGTGTGCAAAAGACCCGTTACGTCGCGCGTCCCTGCCTTCTACACTTCCACCTCTCGTCACCGATCCGGCCCGGCTCGTTGGCGCACTACGGCAAACTACTCTCGTTTTCCGCACCTCGCTCTCGCTCGCTTCTGATCGACCTCTAACAACTCTCAAGAGAAGTTCTGGTCGCGCAGGCAACCTGGTGTCTAACCTCAGCGGAGACAGCCGACTGGAACTGGAGAGGGGAGTCGTAGTAGCACTGCGAGAGTAAGGCCCGGTAATGAACAGATGTCCCCGATTAGTCTGATCTGACAAACCGCTTCTCGTTCGGTGTAAATGCGCATGTGCGCTGCTGCCACGGTACTTTGAGCTGCGTTCCAGAGAAACGGCTTTACTATCTTGACTTTGTACACGCGAGACAATGCTACGAGTTTGCCGCAAGGCAGGCGTCTGCCTCGCCGTGGATGAGGTTTGTACAGGCCTGCTGTGGGGATTGCTTGCACTTCGCTGATGGTTCGAACTGGAGGATGAAATCGACGGGCCCCCAACGTATGCTCCTGCGCCACCGAACAACACCGCGCGCGCAACGGTTTCTAGCCACGTTCGAGGCATAGGAGGAAGCGCAGGATCCTCTTCGCCTTCCCCATTTCCTCGGACATTTTCATACAACTCATCCAGGTCGTCTTTAGAGGAGCCACGGCTACTTTTACTTCTAGACAACTGTCGCTGTTGGGCGTGAAGTAAGCTCTGATGTGCTGGTGTGGAGCTCGGTCGACGTGGCATATTAGGTGCGGAAGCCATATGTCGAAGATAGGCACTGGCACGAGAGGGACGAGGATGATAGATGGTATGCGTTATCTGCCGGGGTTCGTACGGAAGAGGTGATGAGGGAGGGACGCCTACAGACCCAGGTAACGCCCGAGGAGACATTGGCAAAGGAGATTGAGACGGACTATGAGTAGTATACTGCCGAGTGAGTCTAGCATTGCTCGCCTGTTGGGAAGCATGATACCGATGCTGGGAATTTAGGGAAGTGTATGAACCATTGCTATGATGCGCGTATGGTAGATCATTCTGTGATGCTTGGTGAGTCGAGTGAGAATGGAGATTGACGGCAGATGGACGAGATGAGGTCTGGGTTCGAATTTTGGCTTTCGGGGTGGGACCTGAGTCATCTGCAGACGATATACTTCTCCTCGGTGTAGAGGGTCTTGCATTTTGTTTCTGTCGTTGCCGCTGCGACACAGGAGACGGAGGAGGTGAATATTCCTGAATCGTCGAAGTAACAATATCAGTCGGCATATGCATGTCTTCCGAGCTATGAAGTGCGTCACGAAAGCTAGACGTGCGTTTCAACCCGGCACCGGGCATCAGGCCAGTGAGAAATCCGACAACTCTGCTCACACCCCCCTTCGCCTCCTGATCTGCTGGACTCGCATTCTTGCCTGAAACATCAGCAATTCGTTCGGCTTCTGGAGTGTAAATACGTGTTTCTTTGTAACCAGCCTCTCGTAACAGATCTTCAAATGGTTCGTAAGTGTGAGATGTGCCGCGGCGATGAAGGGGTACACGACCCAAATCTGTAGGATAGCGCGTCCTAGATCGATGGTATCTAGGCGGCGGTGTAGATGGATGAGGTGGGGAGGCAGATGAGTTCGAAGTAGATTGTGTGAGTGAAGGAGATGAATGAGTCGGTGACGGCGGTGTAGGAACAATTTCCGAGCTTGTCTGCAAGAACTTAATGAGTACAAGAGCTACACTGGCAGCCCACAAAAGCATACCTTGCTTCCCTGTCCCTGGCTCGTGTCCAGCCCCGGTATTTGCGACATGATATAATATTATATTGAATCCTCGTGGCACGCGTAGCAGTCGTATGTCGCAACAATTACGTTGCAAGACGTTAAAGAGGCGACAATGGTCCAAGAGATCCAAGATGAAAGGTCGTTATCTTCGTAGTGGCCAGTTTACTACAAGGCGAACGATGCCCATGAGCTGAAGGAAGAAATTCAAACGTCGAAACGAGTTCCCCAGACTCCTCGTTTCCCATCACATGACCTTCGCGTTTCATGGCTTACTCATAGTCAGCGAAACAGGGATTTCGCATTTCATTTGCAGTGGTATAGCAATAATAAAATGTTAAAGATAGTATTTACAGTAGTGTGAAGAAAATAAGCAATATATATCCGGTAGAAATCAAGTATACCAGTGTCCGTCACCGAAATCCAGTCAACTTAAATCTCTCATAGAACCCTTGGCCACAAACCTTGTATGGACCACAGGCTTTCGCCTTGATGGCACAGAGTTCACGAAAAGCCATATCAAATGGGAAGCGGGATGAGAATGAACCTCTCTTCGAAGCATAATCATACGCATACGATGCCCTCAGCCTCTCAATCGTCGACGTATCCATGATGGTTTTCATACTGTCCGTAGTCGGGGATGCCGCGAACTCCTTCGATAACTTGCGTAGTTTGTCCTGACGAATTCGAATATCCTGCTGTGTGAAATCTCCCCCACCATCTTTGTAGCGTTCAATACGCTTTTCATACATTCTCTCCACGTGCCTAGAAATCATTGCCAAATCATCCTGGTATTCCCGGGCACCCCGATTTCGGGCTTGTGCAACTGCCTCCGTCCATGGGGCAGTAAGGTCTCCGTCGGGTACATTGAAAGGAAAGCCCGAGACGCGCTTCTCGGAATAGCTAAGCCAGATGTCTCGTTGCTCGAGGGCGGTACGCGCAAGTATTTCCATGATAGAGGTTCGCAGATGGTTTGGTTGTTGAAGTGGTAGATCGTTACTTCTCGAGAACGTCCTCTTTTTGGTGTCCAACAAAGTCTTGTACGCGGGTTGACGATGTCCGAAGCCGTATTTTCGCTTGTCCTCTTCATAAACTTTTGGACGGATCTTATGACCAGTTTTGGCGGCGTCGAGGGTAATACAAAACCTATTGAGAGAGTAGTACATAAGTATCGCGGATCAGAACACAAGTGAATCAAACTCACTTATAGCTAAACCTGTAAGCCGCATTGGCACCATACCCTTCCATGTATGACGCATTCTCATGGAACTTTGAATATTCCCCTACCAAAGACGCATTTTTCAGCGCACCGAGTAAGTAGTCTTGCAGTGCAGCAACTCGAACTTTGGGATGGCATGTGCTCATTTTACTGAAGAACTCTCCGACAGTCTGCTCATCTATATCGAAGTCGGAATCGATATCATCAGGTGGTTTTGAGAAAGTTTCGTCGGCACTTATGAAGGGTACGACTAATCTCAAGTCCCAGATGACAGTCGCTCGGTCGCCATCATAATCGCCTATTCATCAGGACATGAGCACAAGGCAGAGGTTTCTGCTTTAAAACTACACTCACCGCCAGCTAGGAAGTCGAGAAGACGACGATTGCCCTGAATGCTACATACAATAACATCAACGAAAGAACTGAGTCTGGGGTGCTCCACGGCTCGGACCTGTGAAGGGACTTAGGGACTGAATAAGCTTCAAAAACAGATATTCTCACTTTGCGGACGTCTGTCGGGACTTTGCATGGATTTCGCGTCATCTGATTGGTACTGTCAGCGTTGTAGACTTGGCTGTTGAACGAGTGAATGAGCACACCAGAACATCTCCAACGATGATATCCGCTTTAAGATCATCATTCATTGGAAATTCGCGCTTTGAGCTTTTGAAGTGAATCTCATCAGGACCTAACACTCCATACGGATCTGAACAAAAACCATGCACCTCAGCCAGGAAACGCCATCGAGGATGTAGATATTCATACCAGGAACGACAAATGCACTAGCGCTCTGTGGGATATCGTAACGGAAGTTTGATGAAATTGCCTTCACCTTCATCTTGATGAGGTTGGAGATTTTGTCCCTCAGATACAGACAACATTGCGGAGTGAATCCAACTTCCAAAACACCCATTGCAGACTCTGCGATGGATGAAGGGCATCCCGAGGTTGGGTCCATGCGCCATGGCAAAGAATGTTGCTCCTGCGACTTATTACCAATGTCATCTTCGTCTTCGTTCAGATCCTCATCGAGACCCTGCTCCCCCAAGCCTTTCCATCGAGACTCGGTCGGTGACTGTCGCGCTCTCCTCGCCGACAAGACATTCTCAGCCTGTTCGATCGCTTTCCAAAGTTTGTACATGGCATCAGGACCGTCCCATGCCAGAAGACCATCGACAGTCTTACAGAGTCGGGACTCTAGCAATTGCTTGAAAACCTTTGCAGGAACGCCATTGTAGTAAAGATTCTTGATCGTCTCTTCTGACGAACGAGCAGGAGTTTTGACCCCCGAAAAACGGAGCAAATCGATAGTGCAATGCGACAAATCGAGAGGAGCGCTCGGCGAATAACTTATCTTCACTTGAGACTTTCGTATGTGAAGTTCCGGATCCTCTGAGGGTTCGAGTTCACGATCCATTAGGAATAGACCCTGTCGAAGTAGTGCCATGTTAATCACGATGAAGAGATATGAAACATGCACTATACCTTAGAACCAAAAACGCGGGCCTGAATAGCAACGGGGACACTGTCAAGTTGGTGCATATGGAAGACCAGTTTTGGAAGTACTATGGTCGACAACCCACAGCCGTCCGTCATGTTCGAACCGTCTTCAGAGACTGTCTGGAATTAGCAGCGAGTGATGCGGTGGACAGCCGAGCAACTTACAGATATCTTCGATTACTTTGAGGTTTTCCGGAGCAAACCGCGGTCCAGGCACGGAGCTCGAAAGTCCTAGGGCCATTCTTGAAGCCCATTTACACATTTTCTGCATCGAGTGGGTAACATCACGTATATATGATGACAAAATATGAGAATTGCTCACCTGCCCAGTATTGAAGTCACTCGGATTCATCCATTGGATGAACTGTTCTATATTGAGACCTGACGTTTTTGTGTACAATCGTCCATTCTCCATGACCTTGTTGGTCTTGAACAAGAACACTGTGTCATCTTTCGCGAAAAAAGCTTCATAGCAAGTGTCCCAGATCACAAATGGTCGTTTGAAGTATTCGAGGAGCTTGTGATTTTTATCGTAGAGAATCTTCTCGTGTACTTTGACGCGCAGTAAGTTCTTGGAGCCAAACCTTCTCTTGAGTTTACACGACGGTCCCAGCGAACAACGTTCCAGGACAATGCGGTACTTTTCGTCCACCAGTTTGAGGGTAGCTCGAAAATCAACCTTTCCAGCCCACCATCCAGGATAATCCGGGTTGTTGCCAATTCCCGCATATTTCCCATCTTTACTGAAAGCTTCCTCTTCTTGGTCAAGTTCGGCCCAAGGAGACTAGATTGTGTTCAGGAGTTGATAGAGCTCTGCGAAGACCTGCAGAAACCTACGGATACAGTAACTTCCTCCGCTGACCAGTTCGCTTGCTCCGACTTTTCGAGTTGCGGCATTGATTTCGCGTTTGAGGCGTTCTTCCCTAGGGTCCCCAGGAGCTCTATATATTCAGTAGGCATTTCCGTTCCTCCACAAGTACGACGCGCAATTTCGAATCTGACACCGTAAGGTACATTGTTCTTCTGGAATACGCGTTGAATATCTTCGTTGTAGGCCTGCAAGTGTAGACACCATGAGCATGTGCAAGAGAGTATAGAGAGAGTGCTTATTACAATTATTACAGGATTTTCTGCCTGGTCAATCTGCAAAAGACGCGGTTTCTTGGGTGTGGTGAGGTTGTCTTTACTGAGATGCCTTTTCATCGTTGAGATCTAACGTAAACAGAACAACGTCAGCGTTGGGAAACTCAAAGCGAAACTGGCCTACAGTTGTTCGAAGGATAGCAAAACGGATGATAGTCAAATTCTGCGTGTGTACTTTTGGGCCTTGATAGGACATACAGCCTTGTTAGTCCAGATACCAATTTCAGAGTATTGATTTCCTCAACCAGAGTTAGTTTGATCGAAAGCGTAACTTCATGACTTCCATAGCACGGCGCAAGAATATATCACACGGAGACTTCGAATGTCAAATGTGAGTTTCCAAAAAGGCAGCGGAGAGGCAGAATCGGAATGAATCGGGCAACGAAGAACGGAATAAAGGTGCTGTATTTGTCAGCCGCTCGCGCAAAGTCTTCCAGCGAGTGCGCTGAGGGTACCACTGACCAGGAGAAGAAAAAAATGCTGGCGACATAATCCGCCATCAGGGAGACATGGCTAGAACTTCCAGCGAGTTTCAAGCCAGATAGACGGAGTAGAATGAGGCAGAGAGATGTACAAGTAGAGCATGCCTGAGTTGAGATTTGAGTGCAAGTGAATTAAGCCGGCCGTCATTTGAACTTCGCTTCGTGTAGTTCATTGAAGTATTGAACTGAAAATGAACTCCAGCGATATTCCTCTTTTAGCAGGTGCGCGCTTACAAATATAATCAAGCGCCAAGCGGCCCGGGCCTTAAGGTGAGATTTTTAGTATTTACAGCATCCCTTTTTCACGCTGTTCATGGTCAAGTTCATCCTCTTCTACCAGGACCGCTTGATACTCTCTGCCAAACAAGAACTCTCGACTGAGATCATGCATATCTACAGACACGGAGCATTCGAGTTAACCTCAACCGGAACATAATTTCGTGTGCTGAACTGCTCCGATGGAGACTGATATAGAACTGATTATCTCACCTTCATGTGAAGAGATTCTTCGTTCTACACTGCTTCCTTTGATTGTTATGAAACTCCCCGCTTGAGAGACTTGCTGAGGCTTGCGTCTCTAGACGGCGTTGGAGTAGACTCGCAATCTAATGTTCCGGTCGGGTGAGTTCAAGTTGCAAATCTTCTTGCCTTCACACTCGGTGCTTTGAACGTGTCTAAACATGCAGTGTTTTGATGCCTTTCATTCATGGTCCTGCCAGAAAACTTACCAGATCGAGTCTAGTCCTAAGTGTAGAGGCAGTCATGTTTCCGTGGCACGATGTGTTGGCTCAACGTCAATTCAGTAACTTTTACTTCCCTTGTTTATCTATACCCTATACTGATACTCTTTGAAACAATCCAAAGAAGCTTCAGACACTAGTACTGCATGGCTTGGCTCCTGATAATCAGAGCTGCTCCACTGCCTCCAAAACAGAGCACTGGAGGCTGCGTCAAAGTTGTGATCTTCAGGTGCACTCACGGAATCCTAGTCCAGAATTACACCGTCGACTGACCGACCGACAATACACTCTCCAAGGGTCATTAGATGGTTTGTTTGTTCCAAACGCTCTGTTGTAAGTTCCGACTTGGGTTCCTTGTGCCTATATCATAAGACTCTTTTTTATTCACTTGTCTCTCACAGTGTCGGCACTTTTTTGAGGCCTATGCTCTCCCTCCGTGGTTAAAGGATGAGAAATTGGGCCCCAATGTCATGGGAACGAGAGTCAAATCTCGACGCCTGCTGTCTTTTGGTATCACAAAATCATGCAAATCCACTACTGTCAACGCAAGTAAAAAAAAGGCTATGATACGAATCGAACTCTGCCATCGAACTCTGATCGACAGATGGCAAAGTACTGAAAGCATTCAGTATGTCTCCGACTCGTTGCATTTAACAATCTTCAAACAGTTGGGTGCGTCGTTGACGGCTTTTTGTTGTACTTTTTTGTGCCAACTGACTCCAGACTCTGGAGTTTGAGAAGAGGCTTCTTTTGATCATCTAGCATAGACACCGCCATTTCCTACTGCGCTTCCAAGGCAATGTAGCACCTTGCTTGGGCTGGCGGGCGAAATTATCCTGAATCTACACTCACCAAAGTTGTGGGCCAAAACTTCCTCTAGTCTTCCGTCAAATTTCCTCAGCTACTCTACTAAGCCCTCAATTGCGGTTTGCTAGCCGTTCGTAATCAAGTGCAGTCCAGATCAATCATCGGTTCTATGCGTTCTCCGCTCCTCCTATCGATCTTTAATTATTGCAGATCTACATCTAGCAATACGAGTTGTTAATCAGGGTTTGCGATACTAGCGAATAGTTCGACTGTCCGTCTGCAATTGGGTGCAGTGCAAATCTCGGGGTCGAGGTTCAAAGCCTCGGAACGTAATAAACTTATCATTATCATTATCAGGTTTGTTCGTTATTCTTTCTGTGCGATGCAACTGATCAGTAATTTTTATTTTCATTCATGTCTGTCGGCGGATTTTATTCGTACTCTTCTCGACATTCGATAGGAGTCATGGACCGTCTCTCGTTATTCATCACCCTCGGACTTCCATTGATCGTGCCATGGAAGTTCTACAGTGTTCATCAAAGCATCTCTAGCGCAACCCGCACTACAATACTGAGCACAAGGGAAGATACATAGCATTCTCACTTTCATCATTGCAACTTAGCTACTGCGTTGATCTGCCAATGGTGGATGGATGGTACTGATTCCTGAAGACGTGTATTCCACGGATTCTTCATCAACGGTTCTGCACTAAATCACGGCAGAGGACGCCTTTAATGACTCCAGTCGAACCTAATACACTCAATTTACAATGCAGTCAATGAAGAGAGAACCATCGAAAAACGAATTTTTCGCGTTTTTTTTGCCTGACGTAAATGGTGGATATGCGACTAGAAGTACAACATCTAATAAATTACCCCATGTAAGTTAACGCGATGAGAACTGAACGACCCCTACACCCCTGAAATGCCAGTGGAGAAATGCAACGAACGCATGCTGCACGCAGCACCCCAAACTGACCCTGAAGAAAAGAAAGGAGAGAACATAGCAGCAAAAGTCGATTCACAGCGTCATCGCCCTGACACGCCCGTCGCTCGCGGAAGTCCATCTGACGGGGACGAATCCCGTTGAACGCGCAAGACGAGAAGCCGCAGCAGCGGGAATCGCCTTCTTGAATTGACTCGCCAGACGCAAGTCGCGGCACAGTTCCTGAAGACGTCTAGCCGCCTTTCTGCGTTCCACATTCTCTTCCAAGTCGACGGGAAGTGAGTCGTCGCTTGCCGTAACAGCAACGTCAATTCGAGAGAGCTTGTCGTAAAAGCTAGACCCTTTCTCAACGCGTAACGCTAAGAATTCTTCCAATGCGGAACACACATCCACCAAATCGTCTTCATAACATTGGAGAGAGACGCTTTCGATGGGTGAGCCAGCCAGATTGGTCATGGTATCGACGATGCTATCGACGGGGAAGAAAGGGGAGATGTGTAGCTTACGAAGGCATTGCAGCGGAGTAACGGAGGGTTTCGCGAAGACCATATCGGATACAGATGTAGTCAGAGAAAATTCATCAACAGAAGGGCCAACGGCGGCCATAATCCTTTCGGTGCAAATGCTATTGACGTCTTCTCTTTCGTGATAGCAGCTCCCAAGGTGGAGAACCTGAAGACGGCACGCGACGGGAACGGTAATCCACTTGGGGTCCCCAAGATGGGTGTCTCGGATGTAGAGCTCACGAAGGGTGGGTATACGCAGGAGAGAGGGAAGGTATAATTCCGAACCAAGGATGGGATGGTCGGGAATGTCGTTGTCTCCGGTCACTAATGGGATATAAGGGTATACACCCTGCAGTTCTGGTGCATGGATCAGTGACCGCGAGACCCGATCCAATGAGAGACGCTGCAGGTTGGGGATAGAGGCTGCAATGGACACGACCAGGCGCTCACTCCTATAATTAGCATATCAGCAACGATTTCTGGATCGTATGGAAGGAGAGTAGTAGTTACAATGGTCGTACGTCTTCCGGACCAGAATGATTGATAGTGAGGGATTTGAGACTGTGCATGTACTGGAAACAGGGAATGACACTGTGGTGGAGTGTTCCGCTGGTACGAAGGACGAGATCCTCAAGACAAGAACATGCTAAGAGTATTGCATTGACAACCTCCGTCTGAGCGCGAATATCGAGAGCTTCGCCTTCAGCTTCCGTACACAAATCGAGTTGCTTGATGTATCGGCAGTAATCGCGTGGCACATTGTCCAGAAACTCTTGAAGAGCTTTTAGACTGTTCAGCCTGACATTCTAGAAGGAAACTAAGCCACAAACTCGGAGAGAGTGACGCGTCAAGCTGACATTCTTGAACGTAGCGGGTAGACAAGCCCTATAAGTGTTTTGGTCTATCATGGAGAGTGACTTTACATCGCCGAGTGCATCGAGACAGTCGACGACGGCGAGCTTCATCTCAGTAGGAAGATTGCGCCACATTGTTATGGATATGTTTTGATAAGACAAGAGAGAGTTGAAGGAGGAGATAGAAGAGGGAGAGGTGGTGAAAACGAGGCATGAAAGCGAGGCTATTTGAATGGCAAATCATGGTTGTCCGAAGTCTTCGCGAATTTATTCCATGTCTGTCGGAAATCTCGAAAAAAATATTTATTTACCACGTGACTCTTTATTTGTCCTTGCTTGCCTGGCAGTGTCCCTGTTACCGACGAACCGAAACGCAAACTCAAGATCTCGTGTTGCTGTTGGTTTCCTGCTTTCACGATCCCTCCTTCCTAATCTATCTAGTTCTCAAGTGTACTGCATCCTGTCATTGCGGCATACCTTCATAAACAAGTTTGGTTGGTTATGCATACCTTGTGAAACAAAAGGTCAGTCACAGTGAAGCTATTAGTCGCTTGTTCGCCTTACAGCTACAAAGTCAGGGATCCGGTGCCAGCGGAGCCATCGACTTTTCGATCCTCAATCTGTTTGGGAGGAGCAAATGATATCAAGGATCTTCACGAAGAATTCATCTGGCATCCCATCTGCTAAACAGCCACGCATTTCGTGTCAATTAGCCGCTGGAGCTGTTGAAAATGCATCGGACTGAGGAGTCGCTCTTGCTTATGCGCCACCGGAGATGGCGGCCATCATACATACCCGTATCTCAGAGTGGCGCACTTCAATCCCTCTCTTAGTTTCGTCCTTTCTGGTCTACATCCCAATATGTAGAGTATATCGGCCCCCTTCAGGGCTGAGAGTATACCGTCTATGGTCTAGGGAGTTGACGATATTTTCCGTGTGAATCGCATACACATTCTTACAACTCTGCCCGTTTGTGCCCGTAGCATTCATCTTATCATCATGTCCATGGGCTACTCGTGCGGGACATCATCCTGACTACCATAGTGTCAATCCCAGTGATTTCCGTGGCCGTTTCCTGCAATCCTGTTACTCTTTATTGCGACGTTGACGGATGAATGGCTTGCGGCCCTTTTCTCCTCTGTTGACGGCGTTTTGTTTCCTTGTCTTTGGACACTGTTTGTGGTACCCTGGAGTTCTTGGAAAATCCAAGATGATCGAGTCTTCGATTATCTTCGTTGACTTTCAGGAACAGGGACTTTCATACACGATCGACTCTTCAATGACCTCACCAAGTGCATATTTGAATGCAGTATTGAGGATCGACGACGACTCATGTTGCCGAATATCAGGTTTTCGGAAGCTCTCCGTCCTTGCTGCGCAACGAATTCTCATACCGACAGGAAATCTGACAAGGATCTCCATTCAATGTGAAGACATCAACATATACCTTGCAGGGTCTTTTAGCGACGCGAAAAGCTCCTACGTGTCCCTACACTACTCGAGTCTCGCCAGGATTGCTTTACTCGCGTATCCGGCCCCTAGCTGTCTCTTCGACTCCCTTTGGACGGCAGGAGAAAGCGCGAATGTTACATTTCCAAGGCAGTTTCATGCAGGGTACATCATTCAACAGCAGGTGGAATCAAGCAATTAGAAACCTCCTGTTTGGCTCTCGGACACCGAATATCCAACTGCAGTGTTTCTTCGATTTGCTTTGAATGCTTTCCGAAGAGGGCGCGGAGGAACTCGGTTATTAGATGTCATACAGCTGTATGCAAGTTATGTACATATGGGTATATTCCAGGTAACATATATGCAATTGTGAGCCTCATGTTTCGTTCTCGGGTACCCGAACTAATGCGAACACGGTCCTCAAGCTCAAGGCCGGTCACTCTGCAATAGAGATCGCAGTCTTCGCATCCCGAATGCATGTGCGCCATCTGATTCATACAATTATAGATACTTACAGACGGTTTACTTAGTTTCTTTTACTACACAGCAATAAGTCATCGAAGCTCAAGTGCACGCTCGTGAATGTCATGAGCTTTTGCACTGCTTCGAGAGCTAATGACCGCCACCTATTGTCTACGTACGTAGCGAGCTCAGTATGTTTGTGTGTAGGGATGTACGAGTACAATCAAATGACACTGCCGTGGTCTCTATCATAGTCCGTAGCTTTCGATACCGATGAAGGGACCTGATCTCTACAACAACTCTCAATCCCATAAGCGCCGGACAGACGATGACCACGGAGTTGGCCGCTATAGGGAACATGTGAAAGTTAATGCAACACGAGCAGATGTTTGAAATATGTACATATGCATCTATGTGTAGACTTGTAAGTACTACATATGTACCTTCCCTGCAATTCAATCATACCTGAATATGCATCAGCGCCAGCAGCTATATGTACTTTGATTCCAGATTGATTCCAATGAATCACGTTTGAGGCGAGTGCCGCACATTTTAGCATATCGATTCAGCGTCACGGTATACGACTTGACGTAGATCTCGTATTCCGCCGTGATAATAGAAGTTGGAAATTCTGAAACTCGGACCTACAGTAGTACTGTACATGCTTGAAAAAGAATCACATCGTACGGCACTTCAATCGTCACAAGAACAGGCACTTTTCTCGGGCAAATGGAAAACCGTCTATGTACATACGTACCTCAACGCGGAGGTGAACAATCTCAGAGCTCAGCTTCGGAGATCTCTTGTTCACGGCGAACACTGCGAACACTGGACTTTTGTTAGATTCTGAAACTTCCCTTCCGTTCCGGAATTTGAACATCCGGAGAACAAACACAAGTGGTTTATACATGTACATGCATATGTTTTTGTACATGTGTGCACTCACTAGCCCTCATGTACATGGACGTTCCGGAGGAGAGGTTTCCTCGGAGTTGCTGTTTTTCAAAATCCATACGCGGCGGGGAATTACACTTGGCACTCGGGGACTCGGCGGCGGATTTATGTACATGTACGGTTGTACCTCCGTTCCGATTGTCGGGGTGACCCAAGTTGACAAAGAGCTCAGACGCAAATACATATAGATACATATGTACATAAGACGATGCGTACGTCGAGTGCTACATGGACTAACGGTCTTGTATGAAGGCCCGATGGTCTGAAGCCGGTAAGTACAATGTTCTAGGCCTAAAGGCTACACAGGTCCGAAGGCTTACACAGGTCCGAAGAGGGGTATTCGAACGGAAAGACATCCCGGTTGCAAGTTCATTAAAAATGGCATTGATGTACTTACTTATGTTACTGTAGCCAGCATGATTGAACATCATGCTCAAAAGCCTTTGAGTTCAGGTTAGCAGAAGAATAACCGCCGACCGGTGCATCGACGCCTCCACTAAGGTCTGTGATCAGCGGCCGGAGACCCATGCTCTCCCATGCTATGTAGATTCATCGAATCGGTTATCGAGGTTCGGTCCCTATGTTTTCGATTTTTCAAATTAGATGTACGATCGAGAACGAGAAACTTACAGGTATTAGCCAAGGAAATATCCTGAGCCGTAATCATGATCGGAAACTTGAAAGAAAGTTCACAGTTTTTACTTTTGATAGTCACTGAACGAGCGATTCGGGATAGGTTTTCATGACCGAGGTGATATCAACCTGGCCTGGAAAACGGAAGGCATATGTCTTTTGCTGAGCACCTGGTAACAGTGAACCAAAAGAAGGACCGCCCAAAGTGAAGCGAATGACAGGGTGTGTGTTCACTCCGGTGTGTACGGTGTTGCTATGTTAGCTGAGGTAGGATCGCTTGTAGGACGATAATTAGTTGAAGCTGCAGCATCAAAGCTGATGTATGATGGATATTTCTGTGATCTTAAATGTAACCTGTCTGATACAAATATAAGAAGTATTTCTAGGAAGGGAACAAATGACGCACACGCAAAGCATGCCTTGTGTTTTTTGCAGGCTCAAAGTCTCCATCAAGTCAGTATCCCAGCAGTCTTCTCGGCGGAACCCACAAATAATAGGTTGGTGCTTATCAGAGATTCAGAATGCACGTTTATATTGCACGTCAACTTTGCGGCAACGGTAGGTAGACTCCAAAAACGATGTACATACCTACCACCAGTGATAGAATTCAAGATGATAGAGCATCTCGCACAGAATTCTCCGACCCCATTCATCTATGGGGCAGGCACGTGCTAGTCGAATTTGATGGATTTCCTGGGTATTCTTCCGCTGAAGAAACCAAAAAAAAATAGTAACAAAATCACCGCGGGGTCGGAGGAGGTAATGAGAAAATAGGATGCGCTCACGAGACGGGCTTTACAGCAGGATAGTAGGATCTGAGTGCCTGCCAGTGCCAGGCTGTCTGTATTCACGAAGGTACTCACTTGAAATCATTTCGAGTGGAGCATCAAAAGAAGAGTGCTCAACCAGATAGGTACCAGATATGTCCCAGTGATTACATATAGTGAAGACTTACTGGTACGCCGTACTACTACCCAGCCATTTCTTGTGTCAGACCAGAGTATACATAGTAGCTGGCCAGAAATGCCCGTGCGAGTGCGAGCCTCGTCCCGGTGCCAATGTCAATCTTCTGAGTTCTCCGACTGACCGCAGAGCAAATATCCTTCTGAAAGATCTGGATTTTGAAGTACCACGCATGCAGATGTTTGCCCTGCAAGTATCCCCGGATCAGGAATCATTGACTTTGGGCGTCCCAGGATTCGACTATCAGGAAATAACTGATTTCCGTTTGAATGATGACTTGTCTAATGTCCATCACAGAGCTAGTCGGATGTGAGATCTTTAGCAAGAGGAAGGTCGGTGAATCCGAAATCAAAAGTGCGACGAAATTCCGGGGTGCCATCTATGAACGTTTGTGAGATATGTTTGAACATGAATAAGACAGAATTCTTGAGGTTGTATGTATATCTTACTCTTGGTAAAGAAGGATGCACGGGTTAGTAGGCAAGCGGAGTACCTTTTTGACGTGATCATCATTTTGGGAGCAGGCTGAATAAGCACAAGTTTCTTTTCACAATGACCGCCGATGTCGACGCCGACTTAGCATTGCATTTTTCTTTTTACAACTTTGCAGAACAAATTGAACTCGAATTGCCGTTATTTCTTTCGCGAAAAATAAAGCTGTACAGTTCTCTTCAGGAACTTACAATTTCGACAGGCGCTCGAAAGATGCGTAACTGACATGTGGTTGTATTGTTATAAGCTAGCCCCATCACTGGGAGGTGAACTTATGGGAATATCAACTTGATCTTACTTTTTATCTAGGCGTCTCCATGGCTTTAAATAATCTACTCTGATTCTCCTTCCCTTAACTTTTGCGCAAATGCCCTCTAGAATCTTGAATCCACTCATGGACGAGGGGGATCCTCTTAGCAAGGCTATATCACCTCCACCAGACGAATCTGTTGAGGAGAAGGAAGCACGGGTCAAGTGTGAGATGGAAGCGAAGAGGGTGTCGGATGCGATAGATGATGACTTGGACCGTCAAAGGCAGGCAGAGAAAAAGGCTCCAAAACCAGTTCGCGTTCTACTACTCGGGCGTTTTACCGGTTGCTTTAGCTTTGTCGAACACTATACTTATTGAGTCAAGTACAGGGCAAAGCGAATCTGGTGAGTCGCTACTGCGGATGCACGCGGGTATGGCGTTTTCTGAAGGTACTACGCAGGAAAATCTACGTTTTTGAAGAGTACGTGGCCCATATATCATTGTCAGATGTTCAATTTCTTAGCCACGCTCCTGCTAGATTTTCAGTTAATGCACGATCCCAAAGTAAGTCTCGTTTTGGTTACTGCAATGTTTCGTCTTAACGAGATCACATTCCTAAAGGCATTTGCAGGAGAACGTGCTTCATGGCGAGCAGTGATTCAGCTCAACGTAGTACGGTCGATCCACGTTATTCTGGATGCCATGACTCGTACAAGATCGCCTAGTCCTCGAACTCCTCTGAAGGATTCAACCTCGGCCTCAAGCTCTCCCCTTAGCGTGGAGATTCCCTTACCATCAGACCTCCTCGTTGACTCTGAAGTGTTGGAGTATCGGTCACGCTTGGCCCCGCTGTTACACGTTGAAGACTTATTGACACGTAGACTGACGCCAACAGACTACAGTGAAGTGGGTACGACAGATTTAGCACCTGTCCACTACCCTGAGAGAACGAAGCATGTCGTGAGGGAGGTTGCCGTGAATTCTACTGTGCCGTGGAAGGACCGCTTCAGCAGGTTCGTTCCCAGCAGCACAACAAGTTTTGATAGCGAGGATTTGGTTGATTGGAATGATCCGAACGATCCAGGGAGGGTGCTTCATGAGGTACGAGGATTCTCGTTTTCGCCTGGACCGGCTATATTCACGGTTCTTAGTGTGCCGATGATATGAAAAGGCTGTGGAATCATCCATCTGTTCAGGACATGCTCGAGAAACAAAATCTGAGGCTAGAAGAGATGGCTGGCTTGTGAGTGCTCCCGGGTTTCATCTAGATTGATGGGGTGTACTTATGACCCCATGTTGAAAGCTTCCTTGACTCGTTAGATGAGGTGACATCTGCACGGTATCTCCCGAGTAATGGTAAGCTTGTCATTCTTACGAGATACTCTCATGTCTGTAAATCATCGGTCTATTTGCTAGATCATATTCTCAGAGCACGGCTCAAAACACTTGTAAGTGCGACATTGTTTTCCACGACTATATGCGTTCTATTGCTGACAAGTTGTGTTGAGTAGGGTGTGTCCGAGCACCGTATCAAAGTATCTATAGGTTGGTTGCGGCGAGGTTTTGAAGATACATGCGACTCATTGTATCGCGACAGGTGGTGGTGTGGGTAGCGATTGGCGGATATTTGACGTCGGTGGGCACAGATCGTTGGTACGAGAATCTTATATTGGAAGTTCATACTAACTGACGCGATACCAAACCCAGCGAGGTAAACCGATTTCCTAATGCGCTGGATGTTGTCTGAGTACTTGGGATCTTTTCCATAGCGGCATGGGCCCCTTACTTTGACAACATGGATTCAATAATCTTCTTAGCGCCAATCTCGGCGTTTGACCAGGTATTAGCTGAAGCACCCAAGGTCAATCGATTGGTTTGTGGACTTCTATGTGCTTTTACTCGGCGTTAAAACCGTTTTTTTTCATATTAGGAGGACTCTGTGCTGTTATGGACAAGTATCGTCGCGAACAAACTTCTTCAGCACACAGATCTTATTTTATTCCTCAATAAATGCGACATCATGTCTGCGAAGCTAGCGTCAGGAATCAAGCTAAGGGACTACGTCGTGTCGTATGGGAACCGACCTAACGATTTTGACAATGCGGCGAGCTGTGAGTGATTACAAGTAGATGCATTTGTTTTTGATATTAACCCTAGCGATCGTTTCGAAGACCTGAGAAAAAAGTTTGGTGTGTCATTCATTCATCAAACTCTCTGTTGCACCCTCATCACTGAACGGGGAGCCGCAGCTGGTATCCTAAAAGAAAACTCGCCGTTACCTAGGACCTTCTACTGTCATTTGACTTCGGTAACTGTAAGTGATTCTTCTTGATCTGTTTCTTGATTCATTTCATAAACATATGGCCGCTCCTGCGTCTTTTTAGGATACCCTGTCTACGCAGAAGGTTATCGCTTCTGGTACGTGTGGATTCTGTCTGCTAGAAAGGATATATTGTTCTGACCGACGGGTTTTTATTTCCAGTCAAAGACATGCTCATGCGAGATAATTTGAAGCAATCCACGCTCCTTTTATGAAGATTTTGGTCTAGAGCTACGTCGACGAAGTTAGGCGATCGAAAGATCTAATAAACTAGCGGTCTATAGGAAGAATTCTGCACGATCTTTCTCCTACTAGTACGGGCTTTCACTTCTTGATTTCTACCGAACTCTTCTCTTTCAATGTTGTAGAAATGTATATATATTTGTAAGTATATATGTACCCTGCTTGCTTGTATGTCAGGTATACGTTCCCGCTTTGTATTCTAAATTACTTGTGCGAAATAATTAATACTTTGATTCAATTCTTCAGACCAAAGGTACCGAACTCATCAGGCACTTGGCTCCCGCGGCGGGGCCGGTGCCGTGGCACTGGGTTTTCACCTTGACCACAAGGTCTTCCTGAGTTCTTCTCTCCTTCTTCCAAACTCAAAGTTTAAATCCAATGGACTTGCCAACAGGTGAACATAACGACTCTGACGGCAACGGCGAGCCCCTGTCTGCAGAAGCACACTCGGTTTGCTGACGGGTGACCCATCACCAATACCAACTGACTATGCTTCAACGTTCCACCCCTACCGAACTCATGCGAAAGATATAGGATCAATGTCAAAATGGCATGGGATCTCGCAAACCTGGAAGACCGTAGCGAAAGTCTGCTGCATGCGGTAAGTATTGAGAAATATAGCGTACGTTTTCCCTTTTCAAACGTTTCGACCGATTTCTGGCGGAGAGACATCACATATTCCCCTTTGGAACATTGTCATCGTGAATCTATGAATTGAAAACACCAATGAATTGACTCGGATTTGTGGATTGTTACAGGTTCAGAGTAAAGAATGTCAGAAGCAAGCCTGGCCTACGCATAAGGTTAAATGCAAGCTCAATCAGGGGAACAAGGACGTGTCGCCTGCGATGGCGGAGGCTTTGAAGGCTCTACGTTTGTTCACTAACATGCACCGACCCATCATCTTAGCATCAATCCGGCGCGCCTTTGACCTCAGTTTGGACCCGACGCGGTCAGAGCGAGACGTCCTCGTCATCTACCTGATTCCCCGACCCGACTCCGCGCGTCGTGAGACGTCTTTTTACGCTACAGATGCGGAAATTCTCCCCATGTTGAAAGCCGGCCGACAATCTGAGGAACTCGCAGTACAGTCGAAGAAGATCCACGAATAGGTGAAGGCGGCGGGAGAACTTGGAGCGTTGTTCATCTTGCTCAAGGCCAAGTATCCGGATAAAATGGCGACTAATATTTCGAGTTATAGATTTGGGCATGAAATTGCTTTTACTACGAATCCACTGGTGGAGATTGGAGAAGCGAGTTGTTGAAGCATATCAACGAAGGGATCGTTCTTTGATGGTGAAGCCTTAGCTAGCGAGGTGTACAATATTCCAGAACCCTTGGAATCCGGGGTAGAGACTTTCTCTGCATCATCGAGTCGCGTCATTGCTATGCAGATAGAATACTGTGTATGTAAACTCGTTATCCCTTTGTATTGAATGGTGTGAGCCCTGTGGTATCAGGTGCTAATTGCGAATACATTCACAAGAGATGGTCTCCACAGTGCAGAATGCTATGCTCGATGTCGATGTGATGAGCCACAAGTCATTGGGTAGATGAGTACCTCTCCGTGGTCGTCGCTTTAATGAAATATCCGTCAAGCAACTGCGCATGGATTATATGAAAAGATCGTAGATATGTATATTGTCCGTTCGGCGCCAAGATTTTGACAGTGGGTTCAGCGAGCTCTAGGCGCAACCACTTAGGACCATGCTTTGTGGGGTCAATCCAGGGACATACCTTAAACAAGCCTGAGGGAGCTGTGACGTCGATTGACATTGTAGTTCATCGAATTGGCACTCAACAGGCAAAACAAGGGGTCGAGTGATTCCCAGGTCGAGTAACATGCACTTGTTTCCTGTGCAAGATCCGACGCGGGCGCGAGAGCATGGAAGAAAGTCGATTTCACTTCCCGCTACCGAACAAGTCTCGCACGCTAATTGCTAAGTACTCCAGGATCACCAGGTTATTGCCAACGCCAGGTGCCAACGCCACGAGTAGGTGGGGTAGCTTCAAAAGCTTCACTCAATCGGCAGGCCTGGCTATACTCGGGTCAACTGCTGAGCGCTGAAGACTCCGAGTCAGAGAAAAGCTTTCCCTGAATCAGGTGTCCAGCTCGGTAACTTCTGTCCTTCAAACCAAAGACTTGGGGTACCGCTGACACCAGGAACGGCCGTAGGAGATGAGAGTAATAAGGTAGGATTAGCGTTGACCTTCCAGCTCCACCGCACTTCCATCCTGCCCTTGAGTAAACCATGTCCTCCGCCGAGAGCTGGATTCCACACAGCAGAGCCCGGACTGGGGTTATCATCAGTTGAGGTACCGTCTAGCGCGTCAGCATCCTTATCCTTCGGTAATTTGGGCGGTATATGAATGAGCAAAATCGGTACAGAGGAAGACATCGCTCGGAGAAGGGTGGATTTAGTAAATGGCGATTCGGATATGAATATCGCGACGATTGGCCCAGGGGTCGATTCGAATTGGACTAGAGGGGAAGTTTCCTCCTCATCCTCCGCTTCACCAGTGGAAACATTATGTGCAGGAATAGCAGGATTACCAGCTACAGCCATCAAACTTGAACTCGACGAAAGCTTAGACGCGGCATCTCTCGCCATGTACCTGTACACCACACCCTCCAGCTCCCTCACGTATCTAGGACCTGGTTTCTTCTTCTCTGCTTTACATTGCGCCACTACACGGACGCGTCTGCGTGGTGGTCTAGGACTCGGACTTGAACTCCAACTCGTCGGCGTTGCTGTTGGAGCATCCAAGTCGGGTATCCACCACCAACCCAGTAAGTCAATTCCACCATCCTCTTTTCCTCCTACGCGTGTAAGAGACATGGAAAGGTGCTGCTGGAGTAGCCTGAGAGAGACATTTTCAAAATGGGTTCCGCGATCAACTGTGGATAACGTTGAGCAGTGGCAGCGTCGTTTCAAAAGAAATTGCTGGGAGATAAACAGATAGAGACTAGTATTTGAGGCGTAGCGATTTCGAGAAGTACACGAGGCGAATTTTTGTAGACATGGAGCGCGAGTCAAATGGCTTCGCAGCATCGACGTGTTGGAAGAGTGTGCTTGTGATTATGTCAGCGCTTGAAGTGTCCATTAGGCGCTTGGCTTTACTTCAGCGCTGGGCATATATTCACTTATTCAGATCCAACGCAAACATATAGAAAAAAGCAGTTCGTTACGTGAATACCTCAACTCTTAAGCTATGTTATGTACTTTGAAAGTTTCAATCTATGTAGCAGGAAACTTTTGTAAAACGTTCGTTCGTTACGTTCATCATCAACCAACCGACCTCCAATCCACTTCTAGACCCGACTTCTCTCACTTTCTTTAGCAAAATACAACCATCTACACCCGATGACAAGCAGAGCAAGAGGATATGCAACTCAATAGACCAGGAAATGTTCGTGGAAGGCTAGACTCTTTAACCGAGCATACCTTCCTCGCCCTCGCTGTATGCCGTGCTACTACCATAGGCAGAAGAAAGCTCGTTATATCGAGCAATCTTGAGTCGCTGCGAGGGAGGAATAACTTTGTCGTCGAGTGCATGTGGATGGCCACCGTGAAGAACACCAACACGCTTCATTGCGAGGAGCTATTACAGCAGGCGTTAGTCAACTGTCGTATAGCACTTATAAAATACCACGTACATTGTGTGCAGCATTTGAATGATCATAGACACCACCAAAGAACGCCGTAGTCGCGTCTTTGCCTGAAAAGACATGAGCCGAAATATGTGACGAGTGAAGATCAAACCAACCGATGAATTTGACAATGAGATGTGCACCTCCGGGGTGTTCCTCAATGAAGGTTGCGACATCATGAATGAATCCAGAAATCAAAATGAGAGGTCGCTTCTGTGACTGCTCCTGGACTGCACCAAGAATAAGCTTGAGAACAAACCAGATACAGAAATACGTACAAGTATCCCATGACACCACGGGCAAATCATTGCTATCAGTCGGCCATGCGAGCCTCTCCTGAGTCTCACGAAGTCTCTTGAGCTGCATGGTCAGTTGACCTTTGCGAACTTCGTTGTCAGGGAAGACCTTTAAATTTAAGGTAGAGTCAGCTACTTTTGGGATGTACAGTGCATATAACAAGTTACCTTCAGATGAGAAGCCAGACCTAACTTGGACAATACCCAAATAGTCCATTTTGTGGGATCATACTGGTACCATTTAATCGCGTTACGATAATCCATGGGGAACTAGAAGCCTGTTTGTACACGAGAAATTCGAAATAATATCAATGCAGCCTTACCTGATGGTGGAAGTTGTGGTAACCCTCGCCGACAGTGACAAACGCGGTAATCATGTGGTCCCGGGGAGTGTGCTTGTCGTCGAAGGGAGTCTCACCAAGCCAGTGAGCCAGGGAGTTGACACAGAAGGTAGAATGTTGGAGGGGGAAAGCTTGTCAGCCAATTAAACTTCAAACGCGACAGAATACAGCATACATGATGAACAAAGACCAATCTCAGTACACCAGCGTAAACAAACCCGCCTCGTGCATCTCCCCAGCCCAGCCAGCCAACAACAGTGGGAAGGATGAAGCCCATAATAAGGATCAACGAAATGTAGTTCCTGTGCTGCCACTTGACCACAGGGTCACGGCTGAGGTCACTGACATCAGCGACACCAGGCTTTCTCCTTGGTCTGACAAGCATCCAGCCGATGTGAGAGTACCAGAACCCTCTATGGGCGTTGTATGGATCCAAATCAGTATCAGTGTAACGGTGGTGGGCACGATGTCCACGAGACCACCATTTGATAGAACCTTGGAGGGCGCCGGCACCGAAAAGAGCAAGTGCGTATTGGGTGGACAGAGAGGCATTGTAGGAACGGTGAGCCCAAAAACGGTGATACCCAGCGGTGATACCTACAAATAATAAGAAAGCTGAATGAAAGTTTGAAAGACGCGTTTTTACCTAGGCCAGTCATAAAGTAGTACACGATACTCCAGACGAGAGTCTCCCATCTCAGCTTGACATAGCAAGCACCGACAATACCGACAAAAGGCGGCACTGTCAGAATGTAGAAGGAAAGCCAATTAATCTCCTGGAAGAGATTTTCCCAAGTAACAGGGGGCAATGGCTTGGTGTTTTTGAGAGTGTAAGAAACATAATTGTCGGGAATGTTGAGGTCGATGGGAACATCCGACTTTGAATCTTTTGTCGTGTCAGCCTTTGACGATGGCGAACGAGAGTCGACAACGTCTGACATGGCGACCAGCTACTTCGTAGGACAGTGAAGAGGAAAAGAAGAGGTAAAGAAAACGTACCGTAGGGGCGGTGTCTATTTATTACTCACGCGTACAACAAAACTTTGGGGTGTTCCCCGGTCATGGTTGGAGCACTTTCTCTGATCTCAGCTCATTTCCACCCAAAAAAATTCAACAAGATTGTTCCATTCACCTCTACGTAGACTGTTCATGCTCTGGATACCGCTAGACTTTCCTGGCCAGATTCTAGTGATGCCTCGAATTTCTTTACCTGCTTTTACACTGGGGATCACCGATCGGGCGGTGAATTTCGCAGAAGCGCTTGGAACAACCCTACATCACGTGGCCGTACACTTTTTGGGGAGCTTGTTTCGGCAACAATTTCTCATGGCCCAGACTGCGGAGGACTCCCATTGGGCCCTACAGCTCTCTTCAAGATTTTTCAAGTTTCCAGCCCCAAGCTTCTCATGTTTAAACCCTATCTGTGCAACGGTTATCGTCATTCAGGTGCTTTTTTTGAGCTCCAGTTCTTCTCCGAGTGCCCGAGAAGTTCACGAAAGCTCCCCCAAGGTGCAAATGAAGTTTCCACCCTGCCCCAACCGCACAGAAACCCGTATATGTACCATCGCAAGTCCGACGGGCGTGCTGCAAACATGATCTCTTGCAACTCATTCTAGCATATGAAGACTAGAAATGGAATGTAACACTCATACTTTTTCAACATGCATCGGGTGTTTCCAGGGTGTTTCGTCACCCATACTAGTCGAGTGACTGCTGCAAGCTACATAGCTTGTAGAAACTTCTACAGATCATGATGCCAGCGCTTTGTTAATCAGTTCAATCGCCTTCTCCGACGCATTTGAAAAGCTTAGGGTATCTGCCATGTTCTCTCCTTCAACGTGACGGTCATTTCTACTGAGCAGAAGGACTTAGGAAAGAAGACCATCTGTCCGTCAGCTGTCGTCTCGAGGACAGGGTCAATAGGTCAGCCGTAATCGTCAAGGGCTCTCATTACGTTCAGGCGAGCAATGATGTTCACCTACGATGATCCATACGATGACATCGTCCTGACGGAAAAATGGCAGGCATAAGAATTAGTGCGCCAACCGTCGAGTTCAGGAAACGCACCCTAGATAGAAACTTTAAACTGTACGTGAGTACCGTAAGCCCAGCATGCATGAACTCACTGCTGTCCATAACCAAATGACCCAATCTTTCTAGGATCACTCACAGGGGAATCTATCCAAAGTATGAAGTTTAGGAGCACTAATAATATCCTTAATCAGTTGGCCCAGGTTTGTTCGTCTCATGCATACACTATTCGGAACTGATTATGTGTGATGATCCCGTCGTAGAGTGTGTTCACGCCTGTGCTTTATCTCGGTATACGGTAGATCGTAACTGACTAGTCACATTGCATACAAGAGAATTGCCTTCGAGTCAACTTGAATAACGAAGCTAGTATCATCACGATACAATGCAAACATACGCTAACTCAGCTCGAATCGTAGGTGTTTCGTTCAACTCAAACAGAATATTTACCTCTGAAGTCTTCTTTCATATCGCTCCGAGCAGTGTCCTTCCTCATCGCGGCGTCTTCCAATGCTATCGAGGTCAGGATATGTCATGGCACATTCATTTGCAGCACCGGTTTATGCGGCTCATTCAAACTTCGATTGTACTGTTGCTCAAACGCCGAAGGAAGCCCGCAAAAACGCTATGGTACAGTTGCTCTGGAACACCTGTTCGATGTTCAAATCAAACACTGTAGGCAAGCTTCAACAAGTCGCTCCTGTTACACGCTTGGACGGGGTGGTCCATAGAAAACACGAAGAGAACAGAACAAAACAGATCCGATCTAGTATGCGAATCGCCAGCTGGGAAGTCGTCTGAAGTTCAGATATATACGACGATAGACTAATAGCCATCTTTGACCCTCGACCATGTCCACCGATGCTTGAATCTTCCAGGCGCTCAGCATCTCATCTGGTACGAATAAAGGCGGACCCTCGGTGCTTGTTCAGCGTAGCAAAAACACACTCTGCTTCTATATCAGCACCTTGACAAGTCGTCTATCCGAGTTTGAATGTCTGAATCTGTCGGGATTGTCGCTGAATGATGTGCATGTTTTTTGTCATGTATCCAGAAGGTCAAAATTAATTCAGCATGGAGAGCGATGAATGAAATCGAGTGGTTTACGGTTTAAAAGTTTTCTGTGTCTCCTATGGCCTGATCATAACCTCTACGAACCGAAGTATGAAGAAAAAAAAAACGAAGAGACTCCTGACAGTACTAGGGTGTGGTCCAGAAGGGGGTGGTTGTTTGCGCAAAGGCCACGGTGTACCGGGCTGATGAGTACTTCGTATGCAAAATTTCAACATGTCTTTATTCGACTGCCAACAGGCTTTCTGAGTTCTCTTGTTGTGAAGATGATTAACTTGCAAGACTCTGATGAGAAACACCCAGATAGTTGCTCCTCGACGAGGTCAACCGGCACTCTACGGTGACTCAGACCAGCAATGGTGGCACCGTCTTCTGCTTCAATGTATGTATACCGTGCAAACCCACCAGCAGCACTGCATCTTCTCATCAGACAACAAAGAAACTAGCAAGGCATGGCTTGATCAAGGAATTATGACCAGAAATGAGACTTGTTTGGGCTTGCAGGGCAAAGTTCAATGTTGTGGCGGGCGCACTGAGGTGAGATAAATCAGGCTATTCACAGTCAACTTTGAGTGCTGATATTACTCTCGCGAAACCTCCAAGTAGTCGAACAACATACTGAGGCTCACGGTCGGTCTGACATCGTGCCAGTGAAAGTTCAATTGTTTACTTCTGATAGTACTTGAGATGGAGACCGAGAGTGAGCCGAGAGATAAGACGCCCACAGAGGAGCGCGTGTCAAAGTAGACGAGGTAGTGGACGCCTTTTCCACCATATCAATCGCACTGCGTATGTCACTCCAGGCATAATGCCATTTAATTAAAATGCCGCGATACAGTCAGTGTATCTTCTAATGCTATTCTTTACCTTCGATTGATAAATGGTGTACGGTCTTTTGTGGGCTATGCGAGAAGAAGATGAACAAAAAGAGGGTGAGTTGATGTTGATGGGACCCATTTAATCATGACTCACTGAACGGGAATAGGCTTGCCTCCGACAATAAAGCAAGTCGTTGTCTTTAAGCAAGAACTTTTTGCTGATGCCCAGTCAAATCGGCTCAAAGATTGTCTGACTGCCTCTCATGTCTTTCCCTACAAGGCATCAGATGAGCCAAGGGATTTCTGGCAAGGCTACTTACAAGATGTGTTGGATATCGCGAACAATTCTTGTTAAAGGCTACCCGAAGCTAGTTGGAGTTCTTGGACATCGGAGTCGGAAAAGCTAAGGAACAGACAATAGCAGATAGCATTCGCAATATTCAATCAATCTCTTAATTGTAAAGTTTGGATGTGAATGCAGGTTGAGACCATTCAGCCTCAGCAAAAAGACACGATCATCGACGCGTGAGTCAGAGATCACGCGCTTGCATGCGTGGGAATCATGTCTTACCTTTTAGCCTAGGGCCTGGTACATTGGACGCGTTCCCCAGTCTCTTTGTCTTTCATTACATCCTAACTTCAACATGAGGGACGACATGTCCCGCACCATTCTGCTCGCTAAAACTCAACTTGGGCTACCACTCACTTCAGTATGTTGTTCTCAAGAGTTACTTTGAGTATCTTTTTATTTGTTATCTAACAACGCGACTATATAGAGGACTCTTGTTCCATCAACATACCTAAAAGAACTTGAGTTGCACCTTCAGATCCATCCTGAAGATACGAATGTAAGCACGTCCGACGCGTTTTAATGGCGTGTATGTCACTCAACCCCTGTCTAGTTTCGTATTACGGCTCAGCCGGAGCGTGGATGTACGTTGTAATATCATGCTCTGATAGCTCTGATAGAACCATGCTCACATAATTTCCTTAGATGGGCAGCTCATTTGTCTCGAGAAAGGCTGCGAGCGAGTTCCCATTGACCTCAAACGCAACCACAAGCTCACAGACGGAGGGTTACTCGAAGGAGTTGGCTCACTATCTGAATACGGAGTGCGTCTAGAAACCCAAACAGTGGCACTGTATTCTGACATTCGTTGTCTACTTGCAGCGCCACATCGAGCAACATGCCACCCATAAGCGCGCGCGCCTCGAGCGCGTCAAAGCTGAAAGAATTCTTAGTCGAATGGAGTCTTCAAAAGCTGTAAGATCATGATGACTATTCAAGGTGTTATCATTCACCGCTCTTAACAGACGCATGTGCATCGCCCTACGCCGTCCACGATCAATAAATCCGAACCCTCTGGATCGAATACAAGCGCTATACTCTTTTCCTCCCCAGCATCTTCCTCTGAGCTTACCCCGTTGGAGAGTGCTCGTCGCCGTCTCGGTCGAAGCCAACGTTCACGCAACGAACCCATTGTCTTCAACTCCGCACCTGCGTCTTCTCCTGTTGCATCGAAGTTCAATAGTCTATCGCGACCTACACAACCTGAAGTCCAGTCATCTAGTCAGAAGCGCCCAGCCGATAGTGCTGTCGTGTTTGAACCTGGCGCTGTCACCCTTCCGAAGAAATTGAAGAGGGACGGAACCCTTAAAGCACCACTGGGCTTGGTTAATAACAATATCATGGCCTCTTTGTCGGGTGCTCCGGCTGACCCAGAGCTTCCAGGTGTTGACCATTCTGATACTAGAGAACACATCGATGAGTTGCAGAGGCAGATCTCGCATAAACAAAGTCTGTTGGACAACCTACTTCGCAAGAAGAGACCCTCGAAACAGGACCTGACTCGCATAGAGAACTATAAAGCCGAAATATCTGGTCTTCGTTTATCGAGAGATAAATTTAAGGCATCTCTTCCGTCTGTCTCACCTCTCAAAAAGAGCTATCCAGCTCCGAATAGAAGCACGGCCACTCTAGATTTGTTACGCCACAGACCAGCTGTTACCTCGAGCAGAACATTTGGTACACCTGCCCCGCCCTCCAGATATCCCTACCAAGAGGCTGGGCTGAGTAAATCTTCTATCCGATATCGTCGACTCCTCGAGAAACATTTCGGCGTTGCTGGCCCTCTTGATGTGAAGACGGAGCCGGGAACTCTGGAACCGTCAAACGATTTCTCTCATCCCGTTGCGGGCCCCAGTAATTCAGGCCCCAGTAGTTCAGGCCCTGTCGTTAACAATCCGGCAGAAGACGTCCTCTCTCAAATAGATGAAGTTGAGAACGAGAATTATCGTTTTAAGCCTAGATATTCCGACGATCTAGGTGCGACTAACATGATAATACAACGATGTCAGGACCGTCTTCCTGCTATTGCTCCGATCAACCACGACAATCTTGATGATGATGGTACTTTCTATGGGCGGGGACGGGACACTTTTCAAGGACCTATTGCTAAGGCTGATGAGTAAATCATTTGAATCTCTGTGTTGTCTCGCACATCTGCATTCCTAACCATCAGTGTTTCAGTATCGACAAGTTCCTCATCGAAGCCGGAAACGCAGAAATCTTTGATGGTACCGCAAGCGTTGGACATGCCGTTGAAAGACTCGGCTTACCTTCTTTATACACTCCTCTTGATGGAATGAGCGTCGCGTTGATGCCGCATCAGGTCATTGGTGTGGCCTGGATGGTTGATAAAGAAAACAGCACGCTCAAGGGCGGCTGTCTAGGCGACGATATGGGACTTGGAAAGGTGGGAAGCACTCTAATCTCGTGCTCTATGTCACTGAATTTCTTCCATGTCAATAGACAGTACAGGCGTAAGTCTCGATTCGTAAATCCGTCCATTCTGATAGTCGTTCATAACGATGTCCCCACTATCAGGATTGCAATAATGATGAAGAACAGATCAGCGGACCCCAAGCGCAAGACCACCCTCATCCTTGCGCCCCTAGCGCTTCTTGACCAATGGAAACTTGAGATTGAGTTGAAGACTGATGATGCGCTTAAGTGTCTAATTTACCACGGTGAGCTAACTTTCAAGCGCGCCAGCACTCCACAATAATAACTGATCCTCTCAGGATCGTCCAAGCCACGCAAGAAGTCCCAATTATTGGAGTACGATGTGGTCATTACTACCTATCACGTCTGTTTCCTTTCTTTTTCAAGTCGAAAGCCTCATCGCTGACTACCGCCTCCCCTCGTTTAGACCATGGCGCATGAATGGCCCGACATCGAAAATGAAGAAAGGAAAAAAGCGAAGAGGAAATCTGGATCGGATGAGTTTATTGTCTCCGACTCTGGCTCCGATGACTACAAGGGCAAGAACAAGAGAAAGAAGCATGAACGTATGTATTGGTCTCATCAATCAGTGCGTCTATGGCTAACGCTAACAAATTGTAGTTGGCCTACTCTTCCAAGTTGATGTGCGTGATTTCACTAGTTATGTTGAATCGGTTCCTCACTATTCCGATGTTTAGTTCTATCGCATCATTTTGGACGAGGCACAGATCATCCGCAATAAAAAGACGCGTAAGTTCTTCGATATCCAGACGGCAATGAATAACTCATTTTACCCAGGAATTTCGAGGGCGGTTACATCACTAAACTCCACCATCCGTTGGTGTCTCACTGGGACACCTATAATTAATGGGCTTGCAGACACTTATGGCTATCTTCGATTCCTTCAAATTCGTCCGTGGTACGATTTCAAGGAGTTTCATTCCCACATTGGCGTATATGAAAAGAAACGGCGTACGCTAATATAAAATCGTTGTTTGTCTGAACTCACCTAACGGATCCCCATGTAGCTGACTTGGCCGTCATGAGACTGCAGAAAGTGTTGGACACCTTCCTTCTTCGACGCAAGAAAGACACTTTACTTGACGGCAAACGCCTGATAGAACTTCCTCCAAAAGATGTAGTTCTCAAAAAGCTCGTATTCACCGAGGAAGAAAGAGACATCTATCAAATGGTACGACATCAGTGTCACGATGAATTATTCCCTGCTCATTCCGTGCTTTAGCTCGAAACACAGATGCAGACCAAGTTTACTCGTTTCTTGAGAGCTGGAACCGTACTCAAGTGAGTTGATTGCTCCTGAGGCGCTTCATAAAATACTGATTCGTTTCTTTTTCAAGAATTATACCTTTGTCCTTGTGCTCCTGCTACGTCTGCGGCAATGTTGTTCCCATCCTTCCCTCATTCAGGAGGAGGGTGTCGCATTTGTCGCTCCAGATGAACTTGACGATACTGGCAGAATTTTGAAGAGAGCTCGTGACCTTGTCTCTCCGGAGTTCGTTGACAAGTTGAAGGCGAAGTTGAAGGAAGTAGTTCTGAAGAGGATGGCTGACGAGAGAGAGGTTTGTTGCTCAGTTCATCGATGCATTTTTTTGTGCTCAATGTTGTTTCCAGTCTGCGGATGCCGCAGTAGAAGAGGAGGATTGCCCAATTTGTTTCGACACATTCACCAAACCTATTGTAACCGCTTGCGGTCATACATTCTGCCAAGCGTGTGCCCGTGAGTGTCCTATGTCCTGCTCCTTGCCAGCTGTCCACTCACACACAACCTCTCAGAGGAACTTCTCAACGCCCCGTATGTCGAGAGATCAAACGAACCAGTCAACTACAAGCCCGACGAACGTCCCTGTGCGTCTGCTGAACAACATTTGTCACGATGTACAATCTGATCTCAACTTTGCATCTAGGTCCCACTTGCCGATCTCCCATCCATTCCGAACTCTTGTTTGAACGCGCTGCATTTGAGCCCACTGAGGAAGATCTCAACGGCTCTCCTTCAGGCTCGATCGATTCCGATGTCGAGATGATGGATTTGACAAAACAAAGCGGAGGCAATAAAGGCAAAGGGAAGAAGAAAGCGAGACCCCAACGACATGCCAAGAAACACCAACACTTCGGCTCCGACGAAATTATCGATGTTGACGCTATTGAGTCTAGCTCAGAATACGAAGATGACGGTGACGATATGAGCGACTTCATTGTGGAAAGTGATGAGGATGAGGAGGAAAAGGATGCTTGGAGAGATGCAAAGAAGCGTCTTGGTAAACGCAAGGCTTTCGTTGTCCTCGATTCCGACGAAGAAATTGAAGATGAACGGCACAAGGTGTACCACGGTAAACGTGATAGAAAAAGTATGTCGGCGGAAGCTATGAAGCTTCTTCCGCGCTTTTTGCCATCCACCAAGATGATGGTAAGGTCTTGCTCCTCCTTCTCATGTTGTCGTCCTGACTGCTTCGCCTTAGTACATGATGCAACATATTCGCAAATTAGCTGAAGAACGCCCTGACGAGAAGGTAAGCATTATTGACCTGTCTTGCAATCACAGGCTCATTGACGAATTTGGGATAGGTTTTGGTTATTTCGCAATGGACAAGTTGCTTGTCCCTGGTATCTTCGTACCTTGAAGAAAACGACATTATCCATGTCAAGTAAGCAAATAGAGTTCTGTAACTTCCACAGAGAACTGACACTTTTTGACAGATATCAGGGCGATATGAGCCGCGCACATCGTGAAAAAGCCGTCCGAGCCTTCATGTCAAAGGACAAAGCGAGCGTCATGTTGATGTCGCTGAAATGCGGAGGTGCGTTACACACCGCACCGAAACTGACTTCGCGGATTGATGGTGTTGTAGGAGTTGGATTGAATCTGACCCGTGCAAATCATGTCGTCTCCCTGGATCTTGGATGGTCTCAGGCTGTTGAAGACCAAGCCTTTGACAGGTTCGTGTTTTCTGTCACAATTCCGAACGTTGTTCTGATTCCGATATGCAGAGTGCATCGACTAGGTCAGACTAGACCTGTCACGGTTGAACGTCTTGTAATTGAAAATACTGTCGAAGACCGTATTCTGAATCTTCAAGAACGCAAGGTCAGTTAACAACGACTTCTTCGTCTGATGATATGTATTGAGTCGCTGTGGCGTAGCAAATGCTCGCAGATGGAAGCCTGGGGGAAGGAACGGGGAAGAAGATTGGCAGTAAGTCGTTCTTTGTAGTACTTGTGTGCGAGTTCAAATTGATTATTGCCCTTGCAGAGCTGACTGTCAAGGAACTTGCCAATCTTTTTGGTCTTGACCATCATGGCCGACGTCTCTAATTGTCAATCTTTGATAGGCTCATTACTGTACTATACTTCATTACTTTACTATACTCTACAAACCTGTATCAAACTCTACCTCTACGTATGTCTCTACTTTCGATTGAATTCTTTCGTCTCGTTATGTTACTTGCCTTATAACCGTACCCGCACAGCACTGTGTAGCACATATTTCGTTACTGTATTGTCCTGCTATAGATCTATATATACCCTTAAACAGCAGAGCTGTAATATATTTTCGCAGTCTCCGACAGTTTATATTTCCTTCCAAAGGATTGAATAGGCCACTATGTAGAGGACTACTTTCCAACACCGGTAGTCTTTTTAAGTTGAACCACAATCTTGTCTACCTCCCCGATGAATCGGTTAGCCAGCTTTTGGAACTTTTGAAAGTTGGTGAGTAAAAGCAGACGTGGATTGAAGGCTGTCGCACCTCTTCCAGCTCGATGGAATGTTTCTTGTAATTGCCCTTCTTGAGGCTAGCTTGATGGTGTTTCCGAATCTGCACACGAGTATCTTCCGCCTGCCGCTGAGCAGCAGTCACCAAGTTTGTACGAGCTTCGACGGTAGGCCTGGATTTATTCTCGTTCAGAGCCGAACAGTGAGAAACATGACTGCAAAGCACATACTTGGGCACGGGAATCTTGATTGTCCGATTATCTTGACGTTGAGGTACAATGTTCGGAAGTTTCGCTTCATATATAGCACGCTCGACGTGTTTCAGCGACTACTAAGGGAAACTATCAGGCAACATGAAAATGTACTCAAAAACAGAGACCACTCACGCCTTCCTCAAAAACCGTGACAAGTAAAAGAGACCCATCTTTTATCCCAACCGTGGCGACCTCCTCTAGCTTGAAAGGATGGTCTGACTGTCCAGGGAGTTGTACGCGTACGGACGACAGCAATGCAGGCGTGACCCGACCACTAGCACGCGTCTCCACTGATGCACATTCCTTTCGGAACCATTCAACAGCAGCGCTCATTTTCTCCTCGGCCTTTGCATACTCTTCCTGTGCTGCTGGGTCAGTGATAGGCTGTTTTGAGCCAGGTACCAGGTTGGCGGTCGATTTCGTGGCTTTTGCGTAGGTTCGTAAATGAGTACTAGGGATAGAAGACTGTTTGAAGAGGGTGTAACATGAAGAAGATTTGCAAGTTACACGCGTGGATATGCGAGCGAAGCCAGCTGAACGAACGACTGCCTGGCGGAGGAGTGACATTGGGAATTCGGAAGCAAGGAGCCTGGGAGTTCGCGGAAGGAGAATTTTCTGGTATGATCGCGTGGCAATCTTATCTTATCTCTCGTCTTCTTCAACCTCCACCAGTTAAGACTATATGTCTGAAAAGATTAAAAGCGTCAACTCTGACGAGCTCAGGGAGAGTAGCGAAGATATCTTGAATGACGCGCTATCGTTCCTTGGAGGCAAACCTGTCATTGAAGAGGACATTATTTCTTACGGACCGCTCAGACTGACTGTGGCACCAAAAGTACGACTCGGTTTCATGACTGAGGCACCATTCTAACGATCTCTCGAGCAGGAGGGAAAGGTAAGATGCAATTCTCTTCTGATGTGCTGCGGATCTGATCACATCTTCTTAGGCCAACACTCTCCTAGCTGATCACCTATTTTCGCCTTCGCTGTTCCTTGCGGAGCGTATAGAACGAGGGTTAATGCCTGTAGCAAAAAGGACAGGTAGTCAACCAAACATGCTGAACCGTTCTCGATGAATAACTTCTTGCTTCCCGGAAGTGGTTGAATTAGGTGCTGGTTGTGCGTTACCTTCTCTATTACTATCAACTATCACCGAGCCACCGCCACTAATTGTGGTGACCGACCATCCTGACCCTGTGATTCTGGGAAGCCTTAAACGGAACGTGGAGCGCAATTCATCCTCAAAATCCTCGGACTGCGACTTATATTATCTCGGGTATGATTGGGGTACGGACCCTTCACCGCTATTGTAAGTCTACCTCCATTTAATGAATTACTAGACGGTCAAGATTCAGACCCTATCATGATAGATCTCTCTTACCAGTGCCACATAGTGTTCAGCAACAATCCGGCTTTGACGTTGTGATCATGTCGGACTTGTTACATTTTCACAGCTCGCATGATTCCCTTATCGCATCTCTGCAATTCTTACTTCGTAGATCGCCTGATGCTCGTGTTTATGTTGCCGTGCGTATATTTAAGCTACTGATCATGGCCGAATCCACAGCCTAACGTTCTTTGATCCTTCATAATAAAGGCCGGGAAGTACACCTCACCAGAAGTATGCGATAATTTTCTATCAAAAGGGTCAGCAAAAGGCTTGGTCTTTGAGGAGATAAATCCTCCGACTGGAGAGGAAACTTGGCTAGGGAATATGAAGGTCAGCGGGCTTGATAGAGAAGCACTTTCCGTTCGGAAGGAGGCTTGTCGGTTTTGGATTGGTCGATGGTCATGAATGATCGGGTTGTTGATTATCTTTCTTTTATTGAGCATAACATCGTCGAATATCTCCTGACCTTCCGTTAAAAATATACGTGAATACAACGCTGTGGAGAGTTTGTGTAACTGGTTGCTTCGTGGTACTCTTCGTACTTACTCCTGCAGGTCCCCGCGGACGGCCCTTCACTTTTGCCGGCGAGTGTCACGTGATAAGGCATGGTCGAACTCCGGACGACAATGCTCTCTACAGCTGCCTCAGCTACTGCTCTACAGTCGACTCACATATACCCTTTAGAAATCTCTAGAAGCTATCGAAAGCAGCTCATCTGGCAGGCTGTTGAGGAGCTGTTCAATCTTTGGCGCGCGCTTTTACTTCCTGTATGATGTCCTGCAGGCAACTATCTTAATTCGAAATCTCCTACGAAACACGTATTTCCTTCGCCACTTACCGCTATGGATGTACCAAATGAGACCTTGAGCACCGAATCCAGCTCTCTCACTGTCCGTGCCTTGAAAGATATCACCTTTGGCAGTATAGGTCTTCGTGGTTTTCTTGGCCAAGGCAGTCTCTCTGACGAGATTTTGGATGCGTTAGATAGCGGGCATGGTTTCAAAACTATTTGAACACCCATTCGATCTCACAAAAGTACGCCTGCAGTCGCAGGTACTGGATTCTTCTGCACGATTCAATGGTCCGATAGACTGTTTGACAAAAACATGGAGAAATGAAGGCATCCCGGGTTTGTACCGCGTGAGTATATGTGTCCTACTTCGACGTCTTCATCAAAAGATTGAATCTCCACGGTAGGGTCTTCCTGCTCCGATTGTCGGTGCTATGGTAGAGAATGCCTCCGTGTTCCTATCGTACAGAGAGCTCCAGAACTTGATCAGACGCGTATCAAACGAACCCGAGTCGCAAAAGCTCCCTCTCCACAAACTAGCACTTGCTGCCGCAGGGTCGGGATTTATCACGAGTTTCCTGCTGTGAGTTACGTGTCTTTAGCGTCTGCAAACTCTGCTCACACTCTGTGTGTACATATGCAGAACTCCGATAGAGTTAGTCAAGTGTAAAATGCAGGTCCAAATGCTGGTGTCACCTGCAGGAGCTACGAGCGCTCTTCCAGGCCCGATATCGGTTCTATATAATGTCATCCGTTCCACGGGTTTGAGGGGTCTCTGGCTAGGCCAAACAGGGACACTTATTCGAGAAACTGGGGGTACCGCTGCTTGGTTCGGTACAAAAGAATACGTCGCATCTCTCCTCTTGGCCCGCCGCGCACACAAGGACCCTTCCAAGCCTGAGCCTCATTCACTACATCTCTTGCCGTGGGAATCGGCGCTTTCTGGTGCTTGTGCTGGAGCGGCGTTTAACCTCGTGCTGTTCCCTGCGGATTCCGTGAAGAGTGCTATGCAGACGGAGGAAGAATTGCGTCCCGCAGGCCACACATCGGCTGCGAAACCTTCGTTCCTCCGTACGTTCAAGGCGATGTACAATGCCCAAGGGATCAAGGGCTTATACGCAGGTTGTGGGATCACCATCGCGAGGTCGATACCGAGTAGTGCCATCATATTCGTGATATTTGACGAACTCAATAGACGTTTCGGATAACAGTGGATCTAATTTCCTTGTTTCCATTTTTTGAATGCACTCGCCAGGCTGAGTCAAGTTTTCTACGTATCATGGCGACTGAGCCCTTACCGCCATGGAGGACTGATTTCACGGGAAGGCACCGTGATAACCCGACTTGCTGAATATTTTTATCCAACGTATGCCTGTTCCTTGCTGTCAGGCATTTATTACTTCCAGGCATCAACATTGAATGTGCTGATGTGTTGAACACAATAACAGAAACCTATGGTCGTCTTCAGCGCTTTATCTCAGTTACCGTGATTTCGGAATTCGGTCGTGTCGGTATTACCGTCTTACAAGTCCATACAAGTTACCAGCTGTTACAGTGCTGTTACCAGTCATGATGCCGCCGGTTGAATTAGCCAGTAGCGCTTAACCCCAGGTAAATTCAGGACCCGGGTAAACGCGACTTGTCGCTTGGACCGCCTCAGTACACACCTTGGACAAGTCAATGTCGTTTCCGCGTTCAATCGGCGCATCAGGAAGCATTCATAGCGGCTTGGTAGTCACACACGGAGGCCTATCCAGAGGCCGAAATGGAGCATCCCAAGTCGAGACTTCTGGCCGAGTTTCCTTTCTGGTGTTTACCCCTGCGGTGACGTTCCGTTCAAAGTTCATTCGGTAGGTTCCTAACGCAAATCTATCTGAAACGCTGCGGACATCTGACTGCCGAGTGATTTGGTTGTGTCGGGAATCTCACAAATCTTGACTCAAAGTGCACTGCAACTTGTGTATCAGAGTATCAAAGCCGATGGGTGGGTTTCTCATTGACAGGTTGGTAAAAATACTTTTCAGGAAACTATCCGTGGTCCATTATAAGTAGGGCCAAGGGACACTTGGAAAGCACACCTCCCATCTCACAACAAAGATGAAGACTCTATCGTTCGGGATCGTCAGCCTTAGCATTTTGCTCGGTGCAGCCAATGCTCGGCTCTTCAACGACCCTTCCCAGGTCAATGACACGGACTACGACTTCATTGTCGTTGGAGCTGGAACAGCTGGTTGTGTGCTCGCTACTAGGCTCACTGAAACCTCAGCCAAAGTCTTGCTCATTGAGGCTGGTATAGAGAGAGTATAGCCTCTTGTCCTTCATGGGTTTGTTTAAGGCACACAAATTAACTGGTCGCGGTTTTACAGGAGAGCCGGCGAAAATGAAGTCATTCCATTCAACGGACCTGATCTTGCACCGAATAAAGGACCTTGGGACTGGAATTACACCATTGTCCCTCAGGACGGTCTGTTTGATCGAACATTCCCTTACCCTCGAGGCAAGCTGCTTGGTGGAAGTAGTTCACTTAGTAAGTGTTGCAAGTGAATTTTGGTGCACTTGCTGACCACATTTCATGAAGATTACATGGTGTACAACCGTGCATCACTTGACTGGTTTGATGCAGTCGCCAACATTACTGGTGATGAAGGATGGTCATGGAATTCCCTGGGGCCTTATATGAACAAGGTTTGCATCTTTGTTTGCTCTTCCCAATGGCGTGCTTGTACTGAGTGTATGAACAAGGCAGAGCATTTCACTCCTCCTGCTGATGGTCACAACACAACTGGCCAATTCCTGCCCAGTGCTCATGGTTTTGACGGTCCTCTGCTTACCAGTCTGGGTGGATACGGTTACCCTCTAGACTCACTAGTCATGGAAGCAATTGATCAGGTTCCGGGTTATCCCTTCAATCAGGACATGAACTCCGGTAACCAGATCGGTATTGGTACGGAAACGGACAAACTTGTATTCTGACCATTTACTGATGTCGTCTCTTAGGTTGGTCGTACGCTACCATTGGTGGAACTATTCCCCAGCGGTACAGTTCGTCCATTGGCTATCTCTCTCTGGCTCTCAACAGGACCAACCTCGACATCCTTATCGAGTCCCAAGTGACGAAAGTAGTGAACACCGGAATGAACGGAACAACACCTATCTTCTCTGGAGTCGAGGTTGCCACCGGTCCCGAAGGTACGTGATGTTTTATTGAATGTGAGTGTGCCTTGTCTTACGAGACCGGCATTTACAGCAACGGCCTACAATTTCAATGCCTCGAAGGAGGTCATCATCAGCGCTGGATCTATTGGAACTCCCCAGATCCTTATGTTGTCCGGAATCGGAAATGCTTCGGAGCTTGAGCAAGTTGGTATCACCGCAGTCGTCGACTTGCCAGACGTCGGCCGCAACATGCAAGACCATCCCCTCCTGCCCAACCAGTACTATGTCAACAGCACGGACACCTGGGAAGAGTTTGGGCGTAATTCTACCCTTGCTGCCCAGAACCTTGAGTTGTACAACACCCAGGGTCAAGGTATGTGTCACAAGGTTCAACTATGTATGTATTCACGCTAACGTCATCTGTAGGCCCGCTTGTGGACACCGTCTGCAATCAAATTGGATGGCTCCGAATTCCTGACAACTCTTCCATCTGGGAGAACTATACCGATCCGACCACTGGACCTACCACTTCCCACTATGAGCTTGTCTTTGTCGTAAGTCGTGGTCTTTACAGCATGAATATGATGGAATTTTAACGCGATTACAGCCTGGCTTCGTTGGCCCAGTTCAGGATGTCCCAGACACCGGCAACTTCATGACGCTCATCACTAACCTGGTCACTGTGACGTCCCGTACGTATCGAGATTAATTTCTGGGTACAAACGCGTTCTGATATGTTATTCCAGGTGGATCCGTCGTACTCAACAGCAGCAGTCCTTGGGACTACCCGCTCATTGACCCCGCGTTCCTGAAGAATGAGCTCGACTACCTCATGATGCGTGAAGCCTTCTTGAGCCATCAAACCTTCCTCAAAGCCCCCGCCTTCGACGACTACATCCTACAACCTGTTGGATCTGCAGGCGCCAGCACGGATGAAGAGATCGAGGCTCACATCCGTAACTTCACCACCACGGTGTGGCACCCGACTTCCACAGCCGCCATGGGCAACGGGACGAGCGGAGTCGTTGGTCCCAACCTCTTGGTGAACGGTGTAAGCGGTTTGCGAATTATGGATGCTTCCGTTATGGTAAGTTTTTTCTACTCTGGAAGTCACGGATGTGTTTACTGAGTCAACACTTCTTAGCCTATGGTACCACCTTCTCACCCCGAGGCTCCCATCTACATCATGGCAGAACGAGCTGCAGACCTTATCAAAGGTTCTTGGGGTCTCCTTTAGGGTCTCGTACAACCTAGAGATCATTATTTTTATTGGGAAGTATGAAGTATTATTTAAAACGCTAACTGATTCTCTCGTTGGCCTCAAGAAGGAATTTCATTCTTTGAATATTATTAGTATTTAGTATATATATCTTAATAATATTCGTCAATACATAGAACTATTTTTATATAGAGTTCTCTCTATTTCTTCCTCTCTTAGTCTCACTAGGCAGACAATAAATATGTGACGTTGATTTAAATGACTACCGTATACTTGTGGAAATCTCCCAGTGCCATGCCCTTCTATTCCTCGTCAACATCGCGAAGCTCACTTTCGAACCGTATAGTTAGTTATGGGACGGATGTCGTCAACAGAGGATGTAAGAGTATTATAATGCGTGCTTGATTTTCGACCCCGCCCTGTTATAATTATTTGCAGAGGAATTTTCACCAAGGGGAATTATAATGAGCACCTAGGCCATAAGTCATAGCGGGATAATCCATCTCAAATCTCGGCGAAACGTTCTGTAAATGATATCTTGTGCAACTTGAGTACTTACAACAAAGCAGTTACGACTTCGAGCGAAGCGCCCGAAGCATACACTGTGGGAGTCAGCTGCTGAATATAGGCATGCAGCAGCGCCCCGTTCATTTTTGCACGTTTGCCGCTGCCGCCACTACCCAACTCCATACCCTTCCATACCCTGCTCTCAAATCTCAATATATTCAAAATGTTCCTTGCAAATCACCAGCAAATTGGTGGCCATTCCTCAAAGTCTCTGATGCCCGCTGTGAGGTACAATCACCTCAAAGGAAATACTACTTCAACGGAATCGTCTCTAAGCTTACAACTTTGTTGTGCTGTTTTCATTCTCGATATTCAGAATCTATGAACTGAAGATGAGTTGAAAGTCCATCCTGAATACAGTTGGGATGACGACTCAGACGACTCGGACGACGGCTTCAAAGGCGCCTCCTGTTCCTCTGATTCTTCCTCCTCCTGTTCCTCTGAATATTCCTCTGAAGTTTCCTCTGAGGATGAAGGTGTCTCACAAGCTCACAAGGTCTCACATTCTATGGCAAAAGAGACTCTTCATTGAGAGATAAAGGCGTAAACTTTCATCGACCGGTTGTTCGCTTGGACCCGCACTTGCATGGCGTAATGGTGATGTTGGAGTACGCGGCTCGGCAGATCTGGAAAAAGTCGAAGGCTAGCAGGGTAGTGGGGAAGAATCCAGTCACGCACAACTTTCGTGCGATTATCTTTGCTCATAATACGAGTGCCGAGGATAGGGAGATTACCACCACCCGAGACGATTGAGCGGTTGAAGGAGGCGTTGAGGAGGACTACGAGGGACCTTGAATGGTATCAAGCTACGGATCGTTTGAAGTGAAGTGTGTTTTGGTGTTTTTGCCCAATTTTGTATCTCATAGCGTGCTTCAGGTAACATTGCATCTTGTCGTCCTGTTTTGCGATGGCTATGACTCCTATCCTTGTAAAGTACCCTGAGGCGAATTCAACTACGAACTCATCATACGCTGTTGTTGCTCTAAATCTGTACCCTCTCATTGGTCGCCAGGCTAACTTATCACCACAATTGCTCTTTATAAAAGCACCGGACATCGGAGATGGACAGAGCAGTAGGGAATTCGAACTGCTAAAATAGGCATGTGGCAGTGGGTTCCTGGTTTGCCGCTGCCGCCTCTACCCAACTCCCTACCCTGGCCTCAAATTTCAATCTGTTCCTTGCAAGTCACCAGCGGCTTGGTGACTACTGGCGACCATCCTTTATTATTTCTGACGCCGTCGCTCAAAGGAATTACCCCTTCAAAGGAAAGACCTGGCAGGACTTTGACAAGTCGGGTTTCTGTCAAGATTCACTGATGCTGTTGTACCGGAAGAGCGCGTTCGGTCCGGAGAGCACCTCAATTTATGTGCTTAACACAATTGTCCTAGCTCGTTAATTTGAACGGCATGGCTCCGACCATGTCTTTCTAGCTGACAATGTCTGGGCTGCACTCACTGTCGCATACTGTTGAATAACTCGAGGGCGACAGGACAGAACCTGTTTCTCACAATGGCCATGGAATAATGACCCTGCTCCGTGGAATTAACGGTGGTCGCAATCGCTCTCATGAATCACCGTCCCGCGTTCCTTGTGGGACCGCCTCAGCACGTCTTGTACTTGCCAGCATCCTGACTGTTGCAGCGCTTGATCAGCGCATCAGGAAGCACACATACAACCTCCACTTGGTAGTCCGGAGCGGGAACAACCAGAAACCGGGAAGATCTCGAAATTATGAGGGCGCATTTTCTCTGGTGGACAGTACTCCACTCTCCTACAGAGACGTCCTTTCCAATTCAAGATCCTCTATCGCAGATGTACCTGAAACGCTGCGGTCTATTTGTGACAGCTGCACTGATATCTCGGGAAGCACGGATAGTTTTGCGTTTGGCGACACTGCACTGTGACAACCTATCGGAGCCGATGGAATGTCTAGTTGGTAAATATGATTGTCAGGAAAGTACGCCTACTAGGAGATTATAAGTATGGCCCGAACCACTTGAAAAGTTATACTTCCAACTCACTCTCAACCCAAGGATGAAGACCTTATCGCATGGGATTGTCAGCCTTAGCATTTTGCTCGGTGTAGCCAATGCTCGACTTTTCAATGACCCCTCGCAAGTTCATGGCACCCACTACGACTTCATTGTCGTTGGAGCTGGAACGGCTGGATGTGTGATTGCCAATAGGCTCACAGAAACCTCAGCAAAGGTCCTGCTCATCGAGGCTGGTATTGAGTGAGTACAATTTCTTGTCGATCATGTTTTGGGCATACGTTTCTTAATACGTCGTCGTCGGTTTACAGGAACGCGGGCCAAGATGAAAACATTCCTTTCTTTGGACCAAACCTTGCTCCGGATAAGGGACCTTGGGACTGGAACTACACCATCGTTCCTCAAGAAGGTCTATTTGATCGAACATTCGCGTACCCTCGAGGCAAGATGCTTGGTGGAAGTAGCTCGATCAGTAGGTGAATAGTTTCTGTACGGTGCATTGACTGACCATCTTGTCTCGAAGACTACATGTTGTACAACCGTGCATCTCTCGACTACTTCAACGCCATCGCCAGCATTACTGGCGACAAAGGATGGTCCTGGGACTCCCTGGTGCCATACATGAACAAGGTGCGCAATGATTTCTCATCATGGCGTGTTGTATTAAGAAAGCCGTATGCAGGCCGAGCATCTTACCCCTCCTGCAGACAACCACAACGCGACCGGCCAGTTCCTTCCTAGCGCTCATGGTTTCGAGGGTCCTCTTCTTACTAGCCTGGGTGGATTCTCGTATTCTCTGGACGCCCTGGTCATGGAGGCACTTGATCAAATTCCCGGATATCCCTTCAATGAGGACATGAACTCGGGCAACCAGCTCGGTGTTGGTAAGTGTTGGATGCGAACTTCTTTTGTCTTACTAACTAGTTCTGTTTCTAAGGTTGGTCATTTGCTTCCATCGGTGGTCGTATCCCTCAGCGTTACAGTTCGGCTCTTGGCTATCTTGCTCCGGCTCTCAACAGGACCAATCTCGACGTTCTTATTCAGTCCCAAGTGACGAAACTAGTCAAGACTGGTGTGAAAGGAACGACTCCGAGCTTCACCGGAGTCGAGGTTAGCACCGGCCCCAACGGTGTGTAAAACTTTCAAAGATCTGATTGCGCTTTTTAATAAAATCGACATTCGTAGCGAAGCTCTACAACTTCAATGCCACCAAGGAGGTAATTCTCAGTGCAGGCTCCATCGGCACTCCTCAAATTCTGATGTTATCCGGGATCGGTAATGCTACTGAATTGGGGCAAGTGGGTATCTCTCCCATTGTCAACTCTCCGGAAGTCGGTCGCAACTTGCAAGACCATCCTCTTCTGCCCAACCAGTACTACGTTAACAGCACAGACACCTGGGAAACATCGATCCGCAATGCCACCCTTTCTGCTGAGAACCTCAAATTGTACCAGACCCAGGGTAAAGGTATGTGGCTTCGTGTATGCATCTATTAGATTCCGGTTGACGTGCTCGACAGGTCCTCTCGTGAACACCCTCTGCAATCAGATTGGATGGCTGCGAATCCCTGACAACTCATCCATTTGGGAAAACTACACCGATCCTTCGACTGGACCAACTAGTGCGCATTATGAAATCATCTTCAATGTAAGTCGGTCTTTGGATATGCAAGAGAAGATGGAAATTTAACGTGGTTCCAGCCTGGCTTCGTTGCCGAGGTTCAGTCTCTTCCCAGCACCGGCAACTTCATGACGCTCACTACCAACTTGGTCACTGTAACATCCCGTACGTCGAACAATCATAGTTGCATACGATGTTTCTTATACGTGATATCCAGGTGGCTCCGTCACCCTCACCAGCAATAGTGCTTGGGACTACCCGCTCATTGACCCCGCGTTCCTGAAGGATGAGCTCGACTACCTCATGATGCGTGAAGCCTTTTTAAGCCATCAAACATTCATTAAAGCCCCTGCCTTCGATGGCTTCGTTTTGGAACCCTTCGGAAGCTCAGGCGCTAGCACGGACGAAGAGATTGAGGCTCACATCCGTAATCTCACTACTACGGTATGGCACCCGACTTCTTCAGCTGCCATGGGCAACGGAACGAGCGGAGTAGTTGGTCCCAACCTCTTGGTTAATGGTGCGAGTGGTTTGCGAATTATTGATGCCTCGGTTTTGGTAAGTCTCTATGTTTTAAAGCGATGAACGTATTTGCTGAGTAACACTTCTTAGCCTATGGTACCACCTGCACACCCAGAAGCTCCGCTTTACGCCATGGCCGAACGTACTGCAGATTTGATCAAGGGCTCTTGGGGTCTCCGCCACTAGATAGCCAGCCCTCGTACTGCAAAGGGAATCCGAGTCGTTATTTTTATTGGGACATATTTTATTGACGTCGTTCATTGATTCTCTCGTTGACCGGGTACTCATTTTCTTTCTACATTCCTTAGATGTGTCCAGTATACTCTATATCGTTATATCTATATTTTAATTTCCCGTCATTATTAAAAATATACAGTCCTTTCTTATATACATAGTTCAAATATAGTGTTTCTCCCTGCTGCTACCATACGTATTACTATTAGTAAGCACATTGGGCAGCAAGCCGAGTCACTCCCAGCTGCTTTCTCAGAGTCATACTCCCATCTTTCTTTGACTAGAGCTTTGCTTGAATCAATTCTATTTCAATGAAGTTAGGCCCGAAGTATCTCTTCTTTGCTTCTCGGCGTGTCCCCGGGGAGCCCCGGGGTTGATCAGCAACTGATCAGCAACATTATCGAGTTCATTTCTACTGTAGTGGTGATTCTAGGAACAGAGTACGTTCACATATTATCAATGTATTGACCCATGCTCCGGCTTACCCAGCTCATACGTTACTAATTCTCAAGAGCGCAATGAGGTGCAAGGAAGTTTATCAAGCAAATCTCTCCTTCTGTTGAAGACTGCCATTCAAAAGGACAAGGCTTTGGACGGAATTACTGGACTTGAACACCATGTCGACGAACACAAATGTTGAAGTGCTCTTCAAACCGCTGACTATCGGGAATCTTACGCTTCCGAACCGCATTGGAATGGCGGCCTTGACGCGCAACCGCTCTAGTGGCAATGTACCAAACGAGTATCAAGCCGAACATTACATTCAACGCGCAAAGGGCGGAGCGGGGATTATCGTTACCGAAGGTATATTGGTCTCGCAGCAAGGGTAAGTTGTCATGTTTCTCCGCGTATGCGTTGACTTCACATTGAACGTACACTAGATCTCCCTGGGAATGGGCACCAGGGCTGTGGTCTGAAGAGCATGTAATTGCATGGAAGGGTATAAACGATGCTGTTCATGATGCTGTTAAAGACTCGGTCATTTTCGCACAGGTAAGTGTTATTGGTTAGAACAATGTTTCGGACTAGTCTGTTTTAACTGTGTTGTGTCTGTTTTAACTGTGTTGTCAGCTATGGCATCGTATGATGTATGTTACTCTTTAGGAACTCTTTCTTACGCGTATCGTTTCAGTTGGACGCGTTTCTCACCCGGATGCCCCCGAACAAATCGCATCTAAACTGGTACACCAATGCTCGTAGTTGGTACCTTCTACTGACATCTTACTCTATGCTATGTAGCCCGTATATGGACCTTCGGCTAAAGCTGCGGCCGGTGGGAAGTTCAGATTCTTACCTGGTCAACCAGGATACGTTACAGTAAGCATTCGACCAATCTTTTTCGAACGTTTAATGAATTCCCATTGATGGAAACCCCTTAAGCCGACTGCCATTAAGGACCCATTCATTCTTGTCAACCAGTTCAAACAAGCTGCTATCAATGCGAAAGCAGCAAACTTTGATGGTATTGAAAGTAAGCCCCCACAGGGTTGCTCAATTGCTTGTTACAAGAAGTACCGACCCTCATTTGTCTGACAGTTCTTGGTAATGGAGGCTACCTCATTCAGCAATTCCTTGACACGCGCGCGAACCAGCGTACTGATCAATGGGGAGGCTCGGTCGAGAACCGTTCAAGGTTCGGTCTTGAAGTGCTAAAAGCTGTTGTCGAAGTATGGGGACCAAAGAAGGTTGGCATCAAGCTGATGCCAGCTGGCGGCTATAATGATATTGGGTACGACCAATTATAGTTCAGTGTGTATTGAACATATTGACAACAATCGTATACAGAATGCCCCTGGACGAGACGATTGCAACATATTCATATTTCATCTCAGAGGCTGACAAGCTGGACCTGGCGTACTTCTCACTAATGCAAGTCTTTCACAGAGGCTTGCTCTTTGGAAATCCATCTGATCGGGAGGTCGAACATGATGTTTTTGCAACCTATCGCCCATACATTAAGCATGCGGCTTTGTTCGCAAACGGGGCGGTCGATCCTGTGGAGGCTGCTGAGCTGGTCAGGAAGGGGTTAGTTGACGGTGTGATGATTGGGAGACCCTGGATTAGCAATCCTGACTTGGTTAAACGGGTTGAGAGAGACATCCCCTGGAATATGAATATCGACGTAAAGACCGTCAGTGTACCTGGTCTGACCAAGAGCATAGGGTATAATGACTACCCTGTCGCAACCTAATGCAGTCTACACGCCGGGACCCGTAATCGATCCGAATGTATTGAACACCATACATCATTCCAATATAGGATCCAGATATATGTGCGGTCAAAGGTGTATAGTAACGGACCTGTCAATAGTTTGATGATTCACCGAACGGGGAATAGAGCAAGAGATTGTACAGTATGTGATAAAGTGGCGAGTTTTCATTTGATAACAGCAGGATGAGATTGCTGACACCGTGGTCTCCCTTCCCGCACTCAATATAAGTTATCAGCATTCCACATCGTTGATCGACTTTTGCTGGCCAGTGACATCGTGCAAATGGATCACAGGCATAGCTATAGTGACTTGTCAGACTTTCGTGTCACTGGGAAGATCGACACATGGCTCTGCCATTTACAACTACTCAATATATTGCTGGCCTCCGTATTCCATTTGCCGAGCCTTGACCTTTGTGGACGTATGTCAAGTGTCAAGGAAGAGCGGAGGCGCTGAGAGGCGCCGACATTCAAGGTATCGCCACCACTTTGCATTTTACCACTAGGCAGGACGTTCACATGTACGTGCCTGGATTTGCTGGTGAGTCGGGACAAGCTGTCCGCTACTATCCCGGGTACTAGCTCAGGGAAGTTGAAAGTCTTTGCTGACCTTAGGCTGCCACAGCCCTCTAATTGTGAGCTTAAGTCAATAGCATGAACGGAACACCGTTCCACACACTTGTCACTTAGGCCAGGAAAGTCCAAGTGAGTCAAAGCCTCAGAGACCACATCCTGTATAAGACGTGTTGTATCTCCAAGACCGTATAATTCGTATCAAGATACCCTGCTATAGGCCTTAGCTACTCTTCCCTAGTATGAAAAGGCATATATATCATAGTAGAGCCAACAGGTTAGGTTTCAACCGCTTGTTTCACGTCAACCATCTCTCCCACCTCTCCAGCAGCCACCGCCTGCACCGCAGCCGCAAGACCATCAGGCTCATGACCACCAGTCGTCTTACGGCCCATACCGTGTTTCTTTTCTTCTTCTGTGCTCATCCGCGTAGGAGGCTGCATCACCGCCTCTGGATCGGACTCGCGTAGCCATTCGAGAGAAATCTCGACGTCGATGACGGAGCTGCCTACGCCAAGGGGGAAGTCAAGCTCTTTGCGGGTGAGACGGAAAGTGCCGGAGATGCTGGAAGGCTGCGGTGACGAGGACGAGGACGACGGTGGGGGTTGGGGCATGTGAAATGTCGGGATGAACCATGCCCAGCCCAGGAATACCTAGCATTAAAGGCGAGGATTAATAGTTGTCTTGGGTGTAATATGAAGGACGTACTTGGCCCATATATAATTTAACGCGCACTTCCCTGCCAGCATCGAGTACGATTCCCTTCTCTTTGGCGCTCTGTGTGACATCTGCTATGGAATTTGTCTCGGACGCGGGGAAGTCATTCTCGCTAGCACTGGCTTGAATAGATGCCTGGTCGCTCGGTTTATCTTTTTCCAGCCCGTCACGAAGTTTCTTCCATCTGGAATCTGATAGCGGTCGTAGAGAGTGTGTGATGATCTTTCCGTCCTACATAGTACGGAGATTGATAGTCAATGGCTATGACCAAGGAATCAAGTATAGTTCACATTACCTCGCTCTCACTCTTTCTTACAGCATTCTCACCCGTTGCCCCCATCCTCGCAAAGCTTCTAACCATCTTCTTATCGTCCCATTTCCCATCCTTGAATATATCACTCAACACCTCGTTCCCAAGATGGTCCGTGCCCTTTTTCCGTCTGCCCATATTCCCGAGCCCACTCGAGGTATCGTCTCGTGTATATCGTTCCCATTGCTCAAGGGTCTCAACAAAGTCGTCGTCGTAACGGGCCAGAGAAACCCAAACATCTCCGTTACCGTTCGCTTTGGCTTCAACAGAGCCGGACTTGCCCACACTTGTTCGGTCCAGGACGGCGTTAGCAGCGCGAACGAGGTTCATGCGCACTCCTGAGAGTTCTTTTAAGCGTAGGGTTATTTCTGTGAGGCGGACTTTGGGTCTAAGCCGTTTCTTAGAAGACGACATGCTGAGTTTGGTGTCCGAATTGCCCGGCGATGGGAAAGGAGAAGGTACGGGGGACTCGATAGCCCAGAGATGGGCGGGAGCTTCGCGGGAGAGGAGTAGGGCCCAATAGTAGAGCCATCGGCGTTGGCTGGGGATACTGACACCTTGCTTCGCTTTGCCGCCGTCGCTCGGTTGTTTCATCCGTTGGGAGGTATGTAGATCGAGGACATCCTTGAGGGATTTAGTAAAGGACTTCTTGGGTATGTCAACGGAGTTATCTAGGGTAGTACTGGAGGGTACAGGAGATTCAACAACTTGGGTGTCTTCTTCGATAATCTTGTCTAAGGTTGTGGATTCAGGAGGGGTTTCTGAATCTGTTCTAAGATGTGCGGTACTAGCATCGTTCTCGTCGTCAGGAATGGTGTCTATGGCTTTTTGTGTGAGCCTATTCGCCCAGTGCTTTGCATTGTAGCTTCGTTGGAGTTTAGGAGCTGCCACCTCGGTGTCGCAGGCAAGAAGGTACGTGCATGCCATCGTGCCTGATCTACCTTTACCAGCTTTGCAGAAGAAATGAGCTTCTGATATCCTTCGTTGGAGCTGAACTTTACCAGCTTTACAGTGTAGCACAGCAACTCTATCCGGTGATCCATCGAGCCAAACTTGCATTTCACGAGCCAGAAGAGGCATTATAGCCAGAGGAGGAGCACTGAATAGATGTTAGCTTAGAAATAGAGAAGAAACGTGCGTTACTGACTGATGATCAGGGAAAGGGTAGCGACTGACTCTGCCATCGAATACTTGCGCATCGTACGAATTCTCCTTGATTGGACAAAAATTAAAGATCCAGTAATTCGATGGGTGTCGACTATCAAGGAACTTCTTCGCATCTTCCCGGCGGTTTCGGTACATGCCTTCTATACCTGTAGCAGGATACCCCATTATGATGATCTGGTCCGTAATGTAGACAAGGTCTGTAAAGTGGTCAGCTATTCTATCTGAAAGAGACAATAAGATTTACTGACCAAGTTCAAGTTTCAGCTCTGAATCTTTGAAACGAGCCTTGTTTCCAGATACAATTCGACGAATGAAGTCTGTCATGTTCAGAGCAGAGTTGATAAAAAATCATTTCCATTGGCTTTTATGACGAAGTGGAGCTCAAAAACACACCGCAAAGGATTATCGTGTGTCATTAGGGTTAGGGCTACGCGTGCTGCGATCACGTGGCAGCTCGCGTCTCTTCTATTTGTTCTTGTGTACGCACTCAGAAGAAACTTCAAAGTTCGTCACTTTGCAACGAAGTTTCATTCCCTTTCAAGTGTTCTATCATTTCCTCTCTAACCTTGCCTATTCCAACTGTACTAACACTTACACTGAACTGGGAAACATTATCTGAATGGCTTCTAACATTCCAGTGAGTCCTTTGGCATTCTTATTGGTTGATGAGCGAAGCCTAAATTGTCGATCATCACTCCAATTCGCCGGGCGACACGATCGACGAGAGCGGTTAAGGATATTGAAAATGCGAATGCAAGGCCATCTCGTATCGTGACTCGCGCTAGAGCCCAAGCAGCTGCCAATGCCACCGGTACTTCAGAGGTATCGACCACTCGGGTTGTCGCTACAACTGCATCTTCGAGAGCAAAAGCAGTGGATGCTGCAACTGAGAAGACAGCAGGGAAGAGGAAGAGAGAGATATTGGGAGAAGTCGTGGATCCTCACAAGGGAAAGAGTGTGACGAAGCCGTCAGGGAAGGGGAAAGAGAAAGCGAGTACCAAGGCCGATGGCGCTAAGTCCAAGACTTCTACCAAGGCTGGTCCCCGAGTACCTTTGCGTCAAGTTGGGGGCACTACCACGGTGCAAAGACATACGCGACAGTCAAGCAGCGTGTCTCTGACTAAGCCTTTAAAAGCTGTAGCGGAAGAAGGCCCGGTATCGATGGACCTTGTAGTTGATGGACCATCCATTCCCCCTAGCATTCCAACCAAACCGTCCGTCTACAGTATTGTTCGAGAACGCGCGAAGAAAACGCAGATACCGTCTCTCAAGCAAGAAGAACCAATTCTGGACGAAGAAGTTGATCGCCCGAGGGTGTTCAAGCGACGCCACACTTCTAATTTTGCAAAAGAGGAGCCTGAATCGCCTTTCGTTTCAGAAGCTCACCTACCTGTAGTTGATGAGAGTCAAGAAGAGGAAGACAAGGTCGCCGCTCAACTTGTATTTCCGGAAGAAGAAGAGGAGGTAGAATTATGGGATGACCTTGATGCGGAGGATATGGATGACCCACTCATGGTAGCGGAATATATCGTCGAGATCGCAGATTACCTGAAAGAGCTCGAGGTGCGTATCTCAAAGTTCTCGGTTATTTTTTCAGCATACTTAACGCGTCACTAAGCAGATAAAGACCCTTCCTACCGGGGACTACATGGACTTTCATGCCGAGCTGGACTGGGAAAAACGGAGCATCGTCCTTGACTGGATACTTCAAATTCACGGACGTTACCACTTTCTTCCCGAATCCTTCTTCCTCTGTGTCAATATCGTCGATCGCTTTCTTTCCCTTCGCTCCACCGTCTCTCTGCAGAAAGTCCAACTCGTGGGGGTGTCATGCTTCTGCATCGCAGCAAAGTTTGAAGAGGGTGTCGCACCATCTGCTCATGAGCTTGTTGCGCTCACAGGAGGAGCCTACACTACAGAGGAAATCTGTAAAGCAGAGCGATATGTGCTCAAGACGCTCAACTATGATTTGAGTTATCCTGGGCCTATGACTTGGTTAAGACGAGGGAGTAAAGCGGACGATTTTGAGACTCAGGCGAGAACGATTGCAAAATATCTCTTAGAAGCAGCATGTTTCGAATGGCGGCTTGTCGCTACACCATGTTCAAAGTTGGCTGCAGCCTCGCTTTGGCTTGCGAGGCTTGTCTTAGGGAGAGAGGACTGGGTAAGTACCCATTTAAGGTGTCTACCTTTCGCGTGAAACTGACTTCTATCTCACGTAGACCCCCAATCTTGTCCACTACACCACTTTCAAAGAACACGAGTTGCTTCCTACCGCCAGCATTTTAGTTACCTACCTCCTGTCTCCAGAACAAAATGAGATATTGTACAAAAAGTACGCCTCGAAGCGGTACATGAAGGTGCGTCTCCTGCGTCAAAGCTGATTCTCGAGATTAGGCTGACAGGAATTCGTTTCTAGTGCAGTGTGTATATGCGGAAGTGGGTGCTTGACCGGTTCTTGCCTGGCGCCAAAATAAACTTGAAGCCTTTACTTGCGGCAATCAAGCATGAGATTGTGGAGGCGAGGGAGAAGGAGAGAAAGCTCGCTGAGGAGGAGGAATTTTAACTTCAGTGAATTTGAGCGTCTCAGCGGTTTTTTTGGGGGTCCCGGCTAGCTCCGTAGGCCCTTTGCGCTTTTTGGCCTCCATATCTTGCTGTAAACCTACGAGCAGTGATCACTTTGGATCATGCTGCAAATTGACGGGTGCTCGTTGCAACGAGCGGGGTATCTGATCTATTGCTTCATATTCTTTCATTTATATCCCTTCATATCTATCCCTTCATATCTACCCTTGACGATGTTTTGGGTGGACCAGCGAAACCTCTTCTTTAACCCATATGTATTCTATTATTTATTCACGCATCCACGTTCTTACGCTACAATTCATGATCATTCACACGTCGATGCTCGTTGTCCTTAGGCGTACAGTGCTCTACAGTTACTGAGGAGCTTAGTATCATCATGGACGCGCGCCCACTGGGAGCATTGCGATAGCACGTGCTGGGAATTCCTCTGCCAAGATTTTCATATCACTGAGCAGATAAGTCCGAAGTCCGAATACCGCAACCGCTCAATCTTGCCTTTTTATTTCCTCAATATGTACATTCTTCTTGAAACCCGTTACTAGTGCCGGTAGTCGAGCCAGGTGCCCTTTTCGCCAAGTACACGGTGGCATTATACAGTTGCAAGAGAATACCGACTAATTAACCCGTTCATGAATGATATTAACTGGTCTCTCCTGAGATGGTGCGTCATCAGTAAATCGGGGAAACTGTTGTGAGGCGTCGTGAGAATTTGAGCATCGTATAGATAAGATATGACATGATCATCAATTTTGACTCCCTATATAGAAGGTATCAACATCACGCGAAATTCTGACATGTTATAATCTTACCGTCAAAATTACACAACATTACAGGTTCACATACTCTTTATTCTCTATTAAGATGATTTGAGATATCGTATACCCATTATTGTACATATATATTCCCCCTGTATTTATTTTACAAAGCTGGTATATGCCTGTCATTTGTCATAAATACCTCAAGTTATTTCATAGAGAATGATTTTTTTCACTTGCAGCTCTGTGATGCCTGGTGTGTGCTTGAAGCAATTATGTAGGAGATCCTCGCAAGGGTGCCGTTTGGTAGTAGGGAGAAAAATTTAAGGCAAAAAACTGAGAGGTCAGAGAAGTGGAGTTGAACAGGTCTTGAACTATTAGGCTACTAGGCCGTGGTCCTGCTGCCGTCGTATGTACATAAGACGTCGGAGGACTTAGCAACATTCAAGTAGGACTTAGTGAATAAAATATCGCTGGGCGATCAATCAGGTGACATCATCTGTTACTAGGCCCCGGTCCGTGACTCCGTGGTCCGTGCGGCATCAACATAAAATTCGTGATCTTGTTGATTTCCTCTCCGTCCCTCTTCTCTCTTCAACCACCACCTCTCCAACCACCACCACACCTACACCTACCTTTACATGTGATCTGGAAGGTACGTTGGAGTACTTCTTCCCATTTTATTATTATCTCACTCATTTAGGCCCATTGAAGGATAGGTATAGGATCATATCTCGCAGTCAACTCTATGGGTTTTTGGTGTCAATTCAAGGTGCGTCGTATGTGCATGGTTGTGTCATGCATATCACTAAGTGGCTTTGTAGTGACTTTCATGGTTCATGATGACAATGTTCGTTAGGGTACTGGCCGGTACAGTAAGTCTTCTTGCCTTTTGCCCTATATCTTGTCCTAATTAGGTCTGTTCAGGAAAGGTAATGGAATGAAACTAAACGGTATGCATTGCTCGCCCCATTCTCGGCCCTACAGTTACTAACTGACATGACATGTTCATAGGTTAATAGAGCTGTGAGATACGATTCTTCTGATTTCTGAGCCATGAGCGAGGGCCTTGTTATGTACTGAGTAGAAGATTTGATGTATTCTATACCTAATAGCAATTAAAATTTTCATCAACCATCTGTATGCGAGGGATCATAAATGTGGCAGGATCATTGGCAAGTCACACATTTACTATCATTCACGAGCATGTTCAGTCAGAATTTTGTGTAGTATCAATAAGGTATAATATTTTTAGTGTATGCCAGACCAGGTATAATAATTGTCGAAAAAAGTCCAAAGGTGTAATGAGTTAAAATCCCTTGCAATTTGATGCATAATATTATAGTCATATTACAGGTATTATGGCGGATTACCCGTGTTACGCGAATTTATAATCCGTCGCGGCATGTTCCCCAATTCAGTGATGGTAGTATTTCCTCCGACATTCTCCCTTGTCGCTTGAATCCTGACCTTTCCCGACCGTCACAGAGTTCAACACGGTCCGGATCGAATTTGCTTTTGCCCCCGTCGTGACTTGAGTTGTATCTCATCAGACTGGGGAACATTGGTATTTTCCGGAAAATTTTGCGGAACGAGTATCGAGGCACCGGATGCGAACGCACTTTTTATGCCATCACGAGGAATATCTCGAACGGGAGGCAGTTGATTAGAGGATCACGATACTTCATTAACATGCGATTTCGCCCAGTGCTTGCGTATATGGCGTAAATTTTTCTCCCCTGCACCGGTAAATGCTCGCTATAAAATAGCAAGCGGTTGTTGCATAGTTTTCCGTCCCAAACTACTTAGGTGTAGGCCAACATGTTGACTCTCCTTAAGGTTGCTGTTATTTCTGTGGCCCTGCTGCTACCGAGCGTTTTCGGATTTGGCGTAACGACGTCGGGGAACTCTCTCATTGTCGATACTTCGGGTGGTCTGATCTTTACTGGTCAGTTCCTGAAATTCTATTGAGCTTCACAAAAGATCGCTCATCTTTTCAATTCCCTGTGCAGTCGATAGCACTACTGGAGATATCACGTCTATAAAATTCAATGGAATCGAAGCTCAGGATCAAAGTGGCAAGCACAGCCAGATTTCCTCTGGGATTGGAGCCTCGTGTAGTTGGGTTCAGACGGGGCATGATAATAACTATATCAAGATTACGTGTACCACTAGTACACTCATACAGTTCGTTTTTGCATTTAGGTGTTTTGACCAGAGTCTCATTTGTTTGTTAGATACTATGTCGCTCGTTACACAGATCCTGCCATTCATATGGCTACCTAGTAAGTCGATTCTACAGGCTGTTTCTTGTCATGGTACTAAACTGAATCTTGCGAATAGTACCACAGCAGAGCCATCCGTTGGAGAACTCCGCTTCATCGCTCGCCTCAACAGGGCCAATCTTCCAAACGGTTACACTGTTTCTGATGTCAATGGTGGAACTGCGATTGAGGGCAGCGACGTTTTCCTACTTAACGGGCAGACACGCTCCAAATTCTACTCGTCAAGACAATTCATTGATGACCAAGTACATGGAGTTACGGGCAGCGGCATCGGCGCTTACATGGTACGCGATGTTTCGTTGGGCTTGTTCGTATAGTAACTTCAGTGTGTAGATCATTCCTGGCACTGGGTACGAATCTAGCTCTGGAGGACCATTCTTCCGTGATATCAACAACCAAGGAAGTAAGTATTGTCCGGTCGACCCTTATATCGCACATAGATTGTTCCTGACGATTCCCGTCGCACAGGTTCTCAGCAAGAGCTCTACTTCTGTAAGTTTTCTGTAGTATTTGATTCCAAAAGTTTGTCGCTCATTTTTCCTTCTCACTATAGATATGGTATTGCGCAGGACAGGTCCAATTTTGTGTATTACAGCTGACTGTCACTGTTTTAGAATTCTGGACATACGCAAACAGAAAGTAAGTGTTTGTAACCATCTTTCAATCACAAGCTGACACAAAAAATAGGTTATCGTCAGGGTTTGCACGGCCCTTAGTAGGTCCAATACTGAAGTTCATGACATCTGCATCTAATATTCTAATGGTATAGTGCCCTTTGGTTCACTACCGGTTCAGCACCGTCTAGCTCTATCGGTAAGTTGTATCTGTGCTTCCCGCTTAGATTTCCTGGGCCTCATAGTATGACATCAAGACACGGCTTTCTGGGATGGACTCAGCGTCCAGGGCTGGGTTACTCAAGCTAGTCGAGGTCGAGTATCCGGCAAAGCCACTGGCATTGACTCTTCGTTTTCGAGTCTCATATCCGTTGGCTTCAGCAACTCTGCTGCACAGTACTGGTGAATTTGCCTGCATCCTAATGTGGTTTGACTGCGTCAATAACTGATTCGAAACAAACCAAGGGTACGTACGGATACCAGCGGGAACTTTGTCAGTCCTTATATGAAGCCTGGCACATATACCATGACTCGTTAGTCTCCTTGATATGAAAGACCGGAATACCCCTGAACTTACTCATGTTTATAGTCTATAAGGTGGAGCTAGCTGTTGCGAGTCAAAGCGTAACTGTAAGTGCTGGGAGTGTCGCGACTTCCAACATTGCATCCACGGAGGCGGTAAGTTTTCGATTGCTTCGCTGAAAACCGATCTAGACCTTTTTTTGGCGTAGAATCCGACAGTCATTTGGCAACTTGGTGATTTCGATGGTACACCCCGCGGTTTCTTGAACGCTGAGTGGGTCTAAATGTTCCATCTCGTTGTAGATTTACGTCTGAGCTGATCATCTATTGCAGCATGATAGAGACTATGCAGTTAGTATCTGGAACCGAATTAGCGATATATGACACCTCACATAGAATGCTCATTCTCTAGCCCGAGCGACAGTCGAATGCATTCTTGGGGTCCAGGTGAGCTTCTGTCCTTCAGCGTGTTTGTTCATGCGATTCAGAAATCTAATTCGCTTCGAAACAGTGACCTACACTGTCGGCCAGCAAGACGTCGGTTACTTCCCGATGGCAGCCTTCAAGGTGAGTTCACGATCAGTGTCAGTGATGAAATTGAACCGATAATCTTGTTCGATAGGATATTGGTGCTGTGACTGTTCGCTTTGGCTTAGAATCAGGCCAAGGTATGTTCCTTCAATCGCCTGTGAAATACACTATTGATCACGTATGTATATGACTGTACATCTAGGGGGCGCTCGAACTCTTGAGATTGGCACTACCCTTGCCTTTGCTGGTACGTACATTCAAGGCGTTCGTCCAGGGCTTAACGTTCACTCATTATTCTTTTCCGAAGGCGGTCGACCACAGGTCACAATAAACGGCTGGACTGGGCCAACCCCTGCTGCCCCCTCTCAACCCGATTCAAGAGGTGAGCCGCTACCCGTTTCCTTGGTTATATTCTTAACGAAGATATCTTCAGGTGTTACGCGTGGCACATGGCGAGGAAATGTAAGTGCCGTCAAGCAATTGATTTTGAATTGAGGGCATGTACGTATTGACAATATCCACAGAACATCGTGTATACAGTCAGCATTCGTGCGTATTCATCTCTTACGTCTGTAAGTATCCTGGTCTCACCTATGCCTTGTCAATTGCAGCTTCGGGAGTTTTGACTACTGGCTCAACTGTAAACGTCATGACGATCAACATTGTATCCGGATCTTCTGGAAGTGATTTCTTGTCTCCCAACTTCGTATTCGATGCATTGCGCCTCTACTGAGGTTTTGACGTTAAGTGTCGACACACTTCCGCCATGTTTTTATTTAAAAATGATATGTTAGTCAATTCAAGTCATCTTACGCGTTCTTTTTGGTTCTGCCTGCTGCCAGGTCTCACCGTACTGTGTTTAGTTGAACTTCATTGATGCTGAAGGTGGGTGAAATGAGGTGAAATGTAAGTACTTACAGGCCGATTCGAGTGGAAGAAGAGAGTTTTAATCGACAGCACTGCCACTGCATATGGTTCGCTTTGATTCTGCGATCCTGTTGTCATCACAACCTCTTGAACTTTCTTCACGCGACGCGCTTGGAATTACCTCAACTCGTAAGATGGACCGTTTCATCTTTCACCAGCTCAAGCGGGCTTGAAAAGGCTTGAAACACGACAACAATCTCCGCCGAATCTTCTTACGGGCACGGACAGGCACAGATCTTTTCAAACCTGGCCATCAAGATTCAAGAAGTTGCACTAACTGATTTGTAGGAGGTATTTGTGTAGCAGCAGTTAGTTCGATGTAGGTCATAATGATCGTGCTTGAGTACTGAATCATGTTTTCATCGTTTCATCATTCCAGCACAAGTAGTTATTGAAGTCGGGCAGCTCTAGCAAAAGGCGCATGTACAAAGTTCAGGGTGAGCTCTCTTTAGGAGTATATGACTCATGTGACGCTTCGACTGAACATTGAAGATTTTACATTCAGTTAGGCTCCCAGGCTTCAAGTTTTCGTCCGAGATGGCGCATACGGGAAGCTCAGCAAATTTCCTTTCCTATTTCTTTTTTTGTAAGTCAGCTTTACGATATTTGAGGTGGTTCTCTGTAGGCGTTACACTTCGAAGAAGCATCTGGTGAATGGCTTTTTTTCTCTGTTCCTTTTTTTTCGAGATCTCGTATGGAATCTGAAACAACAGCTCGCATGTTTTACGTCGGCGGACCTTTGCTCGCGGCTTTGTGCTTGGAGGTTGTCGGTAAGTCGGTTTTCAATGGATGCTTTACTTCCTCTTCGTCGCTCAAAGCCCCAAATAGCTTTTATTGTAAACGCGCAGTCAGGTTAAGTAATATGGTACGATCTTCTATACCCGACTTTCGCTCAGAGCCCGCCACCTCGCTAGCCGCTGCTAGCCGTCGTAGCAATTTACGAAAGACACTTTGACATAGAGAGTCTGGGACACCCATACGGCGTACTCAGGACTGCTACCAAGTTGGGCTGGTGGTAAACGAATGAGTTGAAGCTTCAAAACGGTGACTGTTTCATGTCTCGCTCTGCTCCCATAATCTTGAAGCTGATGCATGACGCCCCCGCAATTACTATCCCCGGATTTTTTATATGCTATTCTTATCGTTCTGTAAGCTTATATGGAGCGATCCTTTGGTGAGTTTTCTTGATGCTCTGATGATCGTCTCGTCATGCTACTTAATGTTCGAGGGATGATGATTAAGAGACAGGTTGGCCGATTGTCGCAATGGGTAATAATGTAACTTTTCACGAATAATACATCGTCAATTTCTCACAGCTAATTCCCGCACCTTGGATGAACGATTCATGCTTCAAAGTACCTAAGTTCTCTGTAAGTATCACCACGAGTCGTCGTCTGTCGTCGTGGGCCATTCGCGGCGAACCTAATAATTGGTCCTTCGGCATCACGGCACCCGTGGACTCGTGGACCGCGCAAAGCTGGACAAATTCAATCAAAAGATCTGATTATGAACGGATCACTGAAGTATCACTGATTGCGGGCCCAATTGCGATTGCTTGGAGTGCGTCCCTCCCCGGCAAAACAACAATGTCGCCGGCTCTTTCTAAACTTACTTAGTTCAACACACATCGTCCAATGTCTCTTCGTCTTCGCTTGCTTTCACTGTGTCATTTCAAGAGACGCTCAAATATGACCGGGAACGTTATTCATCATTATCATTTCTTAACCCCTTGGGATTATGTTCCGGGTCACCGGTTGCCTCCTTACCAAACCTAATCTCACGAAGGGAAGCTAAATTGAGGCATCGAGGCCATTCAAAATAGTCATATCATATCAGCTCGCAAAGTTCCTCCTTGTCTTCTGCCCTTTCGTTCCGCGAGGCACCTCCGCCATCGAGTCCTACACAGCGTCAACTGGCCGCGGAGGCTGGAGGTCAGGATGCTACCATACGCTCTCAAGATTGTATGGTTTGCATTGTCCCTATCAGGTGCGCCAATTTGCCCCCGGCTTTTCCGAGTGTTACTGAACAGATTTCGGTTATGTCGTTTCAAGGCCTACTTTCGTGCTGGGTGGTCTTAGGCGCTTTAGCAATTGCTGTTGGCTCCTACTGGGGTCCGCTACTCTATTGCATTGGATGTACTATCTTGGAGGGCGTGTTTTGCCTAGGTATGTGGCCCTTATGGTGCGCTACGAGTAGTTGCCTCATGTTCACCACGCAGGACTGATCTGGAGAATGAATCCTTTCCTTATGCCGCGTGCATTTTGTATCGGTACGTTTATTCGTATGACATTCACTCTTGGATTTCAATCTTGGTATATATGATAGCACAAACAATCCTTATTGGTTTTGGGACTTTCCTACTTACGGGCGTCTGTGCAACCTTTTCGATTGTGTCCAGCCTAGCCATCATGAAACCTGAAACTTGGGGTTTCAATGGAGACAAGTAGGTGGAACCTACTTGAATATTCATTTGTGTCCTAACTCTGTCTAGGGCATTAGCCTGGCGTCCGGTGTACACACTCCCTACTCTCATCTTTCCTCTTATAGCATCCGCAGTACAGATATCTGTCATTGTCAAGTTAGATGCAACACGTCCAGCTGACGGACTACAATGTGATGCGACTAACCCTGTCTGGTGAGTGCAGATATGTTAGTGTTTGACGTATAGTTGCGCGCTCATCACAGAAAAAATCTTAGGGTACGATTTCTTGGTTACGCCGGTATTCCTCTTGCATTCTCTTTACCGTTCTCGGTTTTCTTTCTTCTGTCGATCATCCGCGTGTACAAAGCGCAACACCAGATTGTTACATCTTCACGTAATTTGCGGCACATCAATCATGATTCAAGTTCCAATCTTACGGCTTTACCTCCACGGCGGACGCATCGTAAAGATTTAGGACGCGGTCTTGGATTAGGGACTCTCACGCCGCCTATACCCACTCCTCGCGCTATACCATCTCCTTCACCCTCACTAGCATACCCTCCACAATCTCCAGGACGAGCACCAATATCCCCAGGCTTCTCGAGTCCAGCTCTTTCCGCTCGTCAGTTTCACCTTCCATTCACCGGTGCGTCTGCCACTGCTTTTGATGGCTCTCAGCATGATCCTCTTGGTACATCGCATTCTTCCACGGTAGAGGACCCGCAGGAGTTTGTGCTCGATTCTCCAGTCTCGTCCGCTTTTCCGACTTTTGCGCCTCCAAGCAATCCTGGAACGCCGCCTAATCCCCGCGAATCGCCAGGTCATGGCCCGACAGAATATTTGAAGTACTATGGTTACAAACATGATTGGCCAGAAGTTCAAGGTCGTGTAAGATATTATTCACCTGCATCTGCGGATGTAGAAGCCGACTGGGATAACGATGATGTTAGTTCCATACGATGGACGCATCATAGAGACGGCGATTACGATATTCACGAGGAATTCCGACGGAAAGAGACTGATGTCGAAAGTTTTGAAGAGGACTATGTCATTATCGGAGAGCAGGGGGTCGGCAGTTATGTTGCTCGAAGTCTACGTGCGACTCCGACCTCGGGTTGTGAGTATAACAGTTTTGTTGCCTGAAATAGTTGATGGACTAACGATACGGATGATTTCTTAGCTCAGTTGCAGACTCAAGCTCGCTTTAATACAGACCCACAGCCCTTGCGGCGTATCGTTATATTTCAACTGTACGTGAAACTTTGTTTGAATAATCAACGCATGGCTAACAAAATTCGCGCTGCAGCTCGTTCAATGTTGTTTTGTTTCTGGCTTTTATATCGACACTAATTGATGTTATCGCACAACATACACGCCCTTCACCATTCGGAACACAGCATGTTGCTTTACTGCTCGCCGCTTGGGGTCCGGTATTCGTTTTCGGTTCGTTTTGCATTTTTTTTGATCGATTGTCGTATACATTCCTTTAGGAATAGTTGCTGAACTGACTTGCCTTGTGTTTTCGGAACTCATCCTTCTATACGACAGACTATTACGTTCTGGCTTCCCAGAAGAATTTGACAAGCAATAATTTGGGATATTCGGTGTTTGCATCTTTATAAATCAGTTGTTTTGTATTGATAGTATTACTCTTCTGGTTGACGATTAACATTGGTTTGATTGAGTGTTCCGATGTTCGTAAAATCATACACTGCAGTGGTTGACGGAATGGATGGTCCCCGGTGATTCGGCCGTAGTTCGGCCGTGCGCGTGAGATTGAAACTCCGAGCGGATAAGCGAGCGGACACTCAAGCATTTTCAGTTCCGCCTTTCTGCTTGTAACACTGATATACTAAAACATAGTATGTAAAATGACCTTGGTTCGATGTACTCCCCGCTGGCTCCTCCGTCATTTCTCACTCAGAAAAAGCTCCGGAATCGCAATGGCACCCCACCAATTGCTGCTCCTTCTTCCCCCTGCTCCCCCAGACCCGCCAAGATCCCATTCGACTCGATTTGCGTGGCACTCTGACTCTGCACCATGCAGTCAGTACTCTTTTCGCTCGGCTTCAGGTTCCGAACGTACTCTCAGTGCTAAGATCTCTCTGTTCTCCGTCGATTTACGCCGACGTCATCGTAGTAAAGTGTCTTGGACCGACGAACACCATCTCATGCTCGACCGCGACTACTCCGAACATTTACACGCGTACTATGTCAATGTTCTTACTTCCCCCGTTGTGAATCTCCTCTCCCAGCTGAGGTCTCCAGTTATAGAGCAGCCTCTAAGCTTAGAAGCTAGGAAACTTGACCATGGTCAGCCAGTTGCACTTCGTCGCCACGGCGTTGAACATACTCTTGATAGGGGTTTCTATCATCTCAATAACTTCCGTCTATCCAGCGGTCCCGGGAGCTTCGCCGGTTTCTGCTAATACACCGGTCCTCATTTTTATGGTATACCCTGCTTTATAGTGTGATGTCGTGCTCCATTGATTTCTTTCAGCCTCCAGGACTCCATGCAATGCCAGAGGGAGGTGAGTTCGTCAGTTCACCGCTGTTATCGTCACATCTTCAGGAAGTCTGGAAATCCAATTCGAATGCCAAGGTTATATACAGCGATCTCAAATCTCTTGTCATATTTCATCCCTTACCCACTTCATCGAATAACACCGTGATTTACGAGCACGTATCCCTCGACTCGGAACTTGTCGCCTTACGAGTGATCATTGCAGCGTACGTGTACGAGGCCCTTTCAGAAGGCGTCTTGTACAACGCATATCTAACCTTCCCCAAAACTATCGCAGCATGGGATGCTGTTGAAGTGGCAGGTTGTCTGCCAGATCCGAACACATCAATGTTGTCAGACGAAGAGGTGCTCGCAACATACAAGCGTCACACGGACTTCGATCTGTATACACTGATGCATGATCCATCTCATGCTCTCCAATTTCTACGCTGGAAAGCATGTATGCTGGAGACTATGACGCAGATCAAGAACTTACGACCGGGAGATGTTCTGTTTGCTTCGGCCAATGATTTCGCTAGAGCCGCTCATGTCATTCAACCGTACTGGTCAACCGATCTCGATGCGATACCTCGTTCGACTCTAGAGCTCGTCGATGCCACCAAACGCCCTAACATGCTCGACGATCATACACGTTGCCAACTCAATGCATCTCAGAATTTTACATTGAAAATCCTCAGTGAATCACTCGGTGATGTCCATGCCACTGTGTATCGTTGTGAAATAGCCTCGATTGACGATGAACTTGTTTCTCCTGCACTGCCGCACTTGTGTGTGAAGCTTTTCGATGACCGCCTTTTCCGTGTCCACCCACCTGACGATGATCCTGATGAGCTTGAACAAGCTGATATTCGTGCTGACGCTGCTTGGTGGCAAACGCTTCGGTACAGCGAGGATTGCGTTCGCAATGAACATGCAGCTTACCAGCAGCTGGCATTTGCACAGGGTGCCCTTGTTCCTCAGTACTATGGTGCTCACAAGGTAGAGGTTTGATTAACGACCAGGGTCTTGACCCCTTCTGATATTCTCGAACTCAGTTCTTCTTGCCAGACGGTAGTTGGTTGTGGGGAATATTGCTCGAGTATGTCTCCGGAGGGGCGCCAATTAAGAAAGTCGCTCCTTCGATGAATGATACAGAGCGTGCTACGCTGGTAAGTCGATTGAAGTCGATCGATACTATTCTGCTTTCATAATGTTCTCTCAATCCGCTTCGTTAGGTTCAAAACGCACGGCACGCTGTCCGCGCCTTACAGTACGCCGACATAAACCAGCACGATTGGCACGAAGGTCAGCTGCTGGTCCTGCGTCATCCAGTTCCTCACGTCGTTCTTCTCGACTTTGCATGGGCAAATACAAGCACCGAACCTCAAGTGCACGAGACTGACGATTACACCAGCATGCTCAATATTCTTATGGATTCTCTGTCAGATGTGGGGACCATTCGAGATTTTGTGATTTCTCATTATGATAAACGTGAGGAATGGGACTGTGGGTGTGTGTCCTGTGTTAAGGACAGTAGTGGTAAGTATCGTACATTCAAAGCAGATGATCCGTATGCGTGGATCTATGACAAGTAGCTATAGGTCAAGTACCGTCTCAGTGTAGTTGTGGTATTGATTAAAACACCCCTCCTCTTCATCGAGTCTCCCTTGAGTTTCTGTTCGCTCAGCACTGAAAGGACGCGTTCGCAACATGGGTGTTACGAAGGTACTTAGCGAGTTACGAGTGTTGTGTGAACATTGTATCTCCTCAAAGGCTTCTAGCGCTGAGGAGCCTTGGAGTGAGGCTCGGAGTGACTCAGAGGAGAGAAGACACCAATCATGAATTACTATCAGTATGTAAAAACAAACTTTTTTTTTGGCAGCGTCGTAAGTAGGTCCTGTTCTCCGGTTCTCCGGGCCGAGTAAGTCTCTTCGCTTCTGGACCACCTCATCTCTGCGAGTCTGCCAGTACCAAAGTGAAAAGTGGCTATTCATTAGTCTGAAAAACATTCGATGCTCTCGAAATGGACTTTCATATCTTCAATTTTGAGATCACGAACACATTATTCTACTTTCCAGACTCTGCCCCAGCGAGGAATGCTCACAGCATCTATATCCTACGATACTACAAGAATGGCTAACGAAATGGCTAGTACAGAAGCATCGCATGTAACTGACTGTCCGCATCGAGTTCTCCTTCAACCTCTTCCCCCTTCGCCGTTCCTATCAGTCAAGCACGATTCACTCGAGCCTCCTTCTGACACGGCCTACGTCTCACTTCCAGTGAATGAATCGGACGCTACGTTGGTCTCGGTTGTTAGCCGGCTCTCTCGTATATTGCGCTGGTGGCACCACCGATCGAAAGTTCCCACTTTTTCTATGAAATCGTCCGAATTGTGCGTTTTCTGACGTTTCTCATGTCATTTGTCTCTAAGCTATTCTACAGAAATGATCCTCACGAATATCACAAAGCTGTTGTTGTATCGCCTGTGCTGCGCCTCCTCTCACAACTACGTTCGCGTGCATATGAGAACCCACTGTCCTTTTCACTTAGTGCCCCCTTTCCAGGTGAGTTGCCACTGTTGGCAAGTATCATCATAACTCATACACTCGTACATTCAGACGTTTCAGTTATAACCATCATCCATGATCATAAACAACTGTCCGAAGACAGGGAGTGCCCCGCCCTCATCTTACTGGTGTGGTATCTGATCATCAAAGCCGTGTACTTCGCTCAAATATCTCCAGCCTTTTAAAGCTCTTGGAGAGCCAGCTTTCTCTGCCATTTGCTCACCTCTCTTGACGACTAGTTTACGCGAGTTATGGAAGACGAGCTCCAAAAAGACGGTTCTCTGCAGTGACTTCGTATCTCTTCTTGCCCTTCATCAGCCGTCCACTGCGTCGGAAGATGTTAATCGAAGCGTGGTCATCGAGGAGGTCAAGCTTGACATATCACTCGCCTCTCTCCGGATCATTTTCGCTGCCTATGTCTGCGCTGGCTTACCAAACGATTTTCTTGCCATGCCATCTTTTCCTCAAGTCTCGTACATTTGACGCAGATGACCCGTGCGTGGATCTATGGCAAGTAGCTATAGGTCAAGTACCGTATTTCTTAGGCACGCTGCGCCAGTCTCAGTGTAGTTGTGGTTCGGATTAAAACACCCCTCCTCTTCATCGAGTGTCCCTTGAGTTCCTGTTTGCTCAGCACTGAAAGGACGCAATCGCAACATGCACTGAATGAATGAACTCCTTAGTCTGCAGACACAAGTCAAACAGTTAGCTGTATATGCTCCTAGAGACACAATACGATGAGTATGATCTATAAATGAATAGTGAGTATATTGTAACTCCTCAAAGGTTCTGAAGGACCGAATTCATGATTCCATCACGTGACACATTTACAATTGAGTAGCAGCTCCGGTCTGCTCTGGTCTTCCTTGTTCTCTTCACTTCACTCGGTGCTCTTCACTGAGAAAATTACTTGGTTCTGAAGTATACTCCACTGCTTCTACCATGATGTCTACTGCAATGCCTACTTCTGTTCCTACAGCCCTCGGGGTGGATGCTGCGAACAAATACAGAGGAGCTGTTGTTGAAGTGAGTCTTTAGATCTCTGTTGTTGGATGACACACGAATACTCATTCTTCCTTTAATGATGTACACGATTCTCTGTAGGATCTTCAACTACCACCTGCATTTGCGCTTCCTTCTATTGAATTAGTATCTCGGGTGATTGAACTCGCTTATGAGAGAGATTTCACTTACATCCCGTGCGTGATGATGGAAATTATGTCAATAACCGCCGTTTATGTATCCTGCAGCGTCCTGGACAAGAATCGGCGACCCTTGGGTCATGTCGATGTGCCGAAGTTGAAGCAGCAGTGGGAGGCTGGACAGGCGAAACCAGTTGCGTGCTTTCTTTGGATCTTCCATGCTATAACTAACCTTGATCTTCTGTTCTTCTCTTGAAAGGATGATAAAGTTGCAAAATACATGACTAAATTCACGCGTTCGAATGCGTCGAAACCGTATACTTTGATCACACCTTTGACACCGCTCGCTGAATTAGAAGACTTCCTCCGGACAAATCTCTTTGCCTTGATAACGGGTTTTGCGTGTTTTCCCCATGTCTCGTGTTCTCATTTACTTTTAGTAACGGACTACGAACGCAAGTTCGTGCTTGCAGTCGCAACCTCACACGATCTCGAGAATTTTGTTAACCGAAGAGGGATTTAGGTGTGGCTCAACAGGATAGACTTCTTTTGGCTAGCTGCCGGTTCACCCATGATGCTGCAGGGTATCAAATAGTTGTAACATATCTCAACGCGTACGTGCATGTATATATAACGTGTATAATGACAATAGCTGCATATTAGATCGTATATCGATGGAAAGGAGGAGGACGAGTATTCACGAAACCTATGGGCTCGTTGACACGATGTACGCTTACGGCTTCAGGAGTGTATGATCTCTTGTTTTGCCTCGAGGTCTGATCTGGGACGGCTAGGTAGTGAACGCATGTTTAGCGCGCTAGAGGATAGGTACGCTATGTAGCCTGAGCCCTAGCGTGGCTCGGCAGGGTGACTCAGGTCGACTCATGGTCTTTAACGCACCCCATGTTTGTGGGTAGCTCCCCGTCGTTGATTACCGGTTTCGTGCATTTCCCCCGCACAAGCAGTCCAGACGATGGACATTGCCGCCGGGCGCCAATCGAGAACGCTGCCGTCTGTACCTCATACTGTACATGACTGCTAATGTATCTGACAGCATTCCTTTCAACGCCGCCACAAGTTCTTGTACTTCTTTTTTTGCGATCTTCATTTCTGATTTCAACGTCTAGCGGGAAGCGATATGATCCTGCCGAATTCTTATGTCTGACTCGAATATGCGATACATATGAAACAGAAATGTAAAGCGGAACAGATATGCAGGGTTTTTGAGAAGAAGCGGCGACTCGGACTCAAGGCCACAGCTTCCGACTCGCCACACATTCGTGAGGGAGTCTGGCAGCTTAAATAAAGCTTTTATTTTCTCCGAGCTTCTTGCTGTTCTGATCATTTGACAAAGCTTTGAGTCTGTCGTGGAATTCTCCGGCTTGAGAAACTTAATTTTGTTGTTTTATGAAAAAACATATCGGTGGAGGATCGGAAGGGTTGACCGGGTATCTCGCTGAATCAGATTGCTAAAAATGGGCAAAGGATACCCAAAAGGGGAATAGCGACTTCGGGGCCTTCTATTTGAAACAAGGACAAAGCAAAGACTCTGTGGGAGACTTGGCCGCTGATAGTCACGGCCGACTAAAGTCGACCTTCCTTGCATCGATAGACCTTTCCCTCTTACCCTCACTTCTTCTCCCTTTTATCTCTATTGCTGTATTCATTCAGCTCTCTTTCCTCTGTGTTTCTCCTTTTCTCTTTGTTTCTCTCTACAGCAGGGCCGTGTACACATAATCGGTCTCTCGGTTGTACACCCACGGGTCTGACCTATCTATCGACCACTATTGTCGAGATGGAGCTCGGTCCATCTCTGAAAGTATCTACGACGTCGGCGTCGACTCTTTCGTATGCCGACCGCGCAAAGAAGGCGCAAAATATTCGATCTCCTATAGCTAATATGGTTCACGCGGTTTCAGTCTCGATGTCAACGTCAGCATCGTCAGGGTCCTCGTCAAACACTAGCAGCGCTGGCAGCATCGGTGGGAGTAGTGCTGTGCCATCTTCCAGCAGCACTGACTTTGATGCCGCCGATGTGACTGCCCCTACGACTTCAAACTCTTCTGTTATCGTGGAATCCGATGCTGAAGGCTTGACACCGTCGGATGCAGCGTTAAGGAGACAAGAAGGCTTACTAAAGGAAAAGGGGAAGGAGGGTACGGTGCCGAAAGCTGCACCGGTAGCGGTACCGAACGTTTGGGAAGTCAGGAAGGAGCAGATGGCCATGGCGAAGGCGAGGAGAGCAAGAGAGGAGGAATCAGGCAAGCACGCCCAAGCTCCGAATGAGAATGGCAAGTTGCCTATATCTCCGTCTTCTTGTTATTGTTAACGACGTGACTGCTAGTCTCTACTCTCTCTTCCAGTACGATACCCCCACCAACTTCTTCTATAACAACCACAGCAACGATGACTAATGGTCCCTCATCTATTACAATAACACCTTCTTCCTCCACCTCTTCCTCATCTGCGTCTACCGCTGCCCCTTCGACCCCTAATCATCGTTTAGAGGCAGAAAGTCATGGCGAGGACGAGGATGATGATCCGTTTATTGTGAAATATCCGCCAACGAACAGACGAGTGAATGCGTGGAAACGCATTTCGCCTTCTGTATCTGCGCCGCCGGTTTCATCAAGTGCAGCACCTGTACCAACCTTACCGTCATCCCCAAAGGCATTGGCGGGACAAAACGCGCCAGATATGGGCGATCCTGAAACATGGCCAGAAGTTGGGGTCACTTCTTTGCTCAATGGGCAGGACTCCGCGAAAGGGAAAGGAAAGCTGAATGAAGAGCATGATGTTTCAGGGGAACAGAAAGGTGAGTTTGTCCTACTACCCATGTTCTCCAGCCATTTGTCCGTTCCTCTTCCTCTCATTCCTACACATCGTTTCGTTTGCTATTCTACGTTCCCTCCTCAACCATTGAATTCCAATGGTCTCGGTTCCTGATGCCACTTCTCAATGACTCAGATGATAGCATCTATGATGTCTTCTTCTCCATTCTATTTGCTGCTGCGCGTGCGTGTGCTTTACCTCTACGTAACAACGAATTCGTTTCTGGATTATCAACTGAGCACATGGTGTTTACTCGGCTCTCCTTCTATCATTCTCTACCATCTTGCTTTGACTGTGTCTCGCTCACTAAAACATGTCTCGGATAGGCGAAAACGCAACTCAAAATACGCCCAAGTCGGGCAAAATCAAGTCCAAAACGAAATGGGTGCCTATTCCCGCAGAAGAGTTGCAGGCTGCAGTGGATGATGCTACTGCCCTTGTGAAGCGGCAAAGACGAAACCAAACGAACGCAACTGCAAGTCGTCCTGAAGCGAACTCCCAAGCTGGTCACAGTCGAAGTCATTCTCAGCCACAGTCAAGATCCCGCACGCATTCGCGAAATTCATCTCATTCTCACGTGCAGCTACCCAATGGGTTTTCGAACGGGAGCGGCAGTGGAGTCTCCTTCGCAGCTCGAAACAGAGGGCAGATGTCGGGCTCTAGCAGCGCGGTTCAGTCCGCAACTCAGAGCTTGGCACAGAGCAGAGTGCATAGCCGTGCAGGAAGCTCGCAAGGCAGTCCGAGATTCCCGAGAGAGGTGAGACTTCCGCCTGATGTGGAGGAAAAGACGTCCGTAGAGGTTGACTCGCATGCGTTGTCAACGCAGTCAGGTTCAAAAGGTGCTTCAGGGACACTACTAGTCGACGCCAGTGCTGCCCCTTTGCCCCCTGTTTTACCTGTACAGATACAAAACCAACAATACCCACCGTATAACACACATGCAGGTTTACAAAACTACTCCCCTAATGGGCATTATTCGCATCCCAGTTCACCGCCGCCCTCAGTCCCTAATATGCCATTTGCTATGCCCCATCCTAATAATGCTCATACTTCCCCTCCGCCTCCGCCTCCGCTAAATATGGGCATGGGTCCATCTTTTTCCTCTCTTCCCTATCAATCCCCTTATCCCTTATATTCCCCGTCCATGTACGACTACCCTCCACATCCAAGCATGAGCCCGATACAGCCCAATCAAATGTACTGGCCGGGTATGGGTCCGAGTCCTGGAGGAAGTGGTCACCAGACTCCTCTTTATGGCGGTTTACCAGGTGCAGGGGGAGGTCCTTTTGTAATGCCTCAAATGGCAGAATATGCACCTTATGCTCCGGTACATCAGGTTTATGGACAACAACCGCAAAACTTTGGTGAGATGCAGATGGTGCAGGAATATCATCCGATGGCCTCTAGACGAGAGGAGACTGTAGTGATAGTGGAGGAGACGACAGGTGGTTCGGTTGGACAGACACGAAAAGTTGTGTTTGGAGATTTCAATGAAGATGAGGATGAGGGCGGATTGAAGAACGAGTTGTCTTCACCTCCACCTTTTTCGATAGGTCTAGGTCCTGGAGAAGCGGGGCCGTCTAGGCTGGCATCGACGCAGAAATGCTCTGTCGCCAGCTCTGTAAAGAGGCGCCTTCCCAAACGCAAGGCTAGTGGTGTATCGATGTTGAACGATGATGCAGAAGTGGTAGATCTGACTGGCGCCCCCGTGGAATATGAGAATGTGGAGGAGGATATATTCGTTGATGGGAAAGGGAAGGGGAAGATGAAGTTGCAGTTTGGAATATTCGACGAGGGTCGAGAGGACGAACGAGATGGGCGAGATCAGGACAGCAATCAATACCAGAACGACAACATGCCACAACCGTATGGCCTACCACATCCCCACCATTTATCGCATCTTACGCCACCGCATCCCACGTTACCACCTGCGTATGTGCCTGTAGGTGGTGTCCATGTTCCCATTCCCGTTCAAGCGCCTGTGCCACCGATACCGCTTTCACCTTTAACATCCCTCGCACCAATACATGGCTCCGCTTACCCTCACCCTATACCACCCCATCCAGGCTTATCTCATTTGGGGCATTTCAATCCGGGCCCAACAACATCACCAACCTCTTCAGGCCACAACGGTACGGTATATGCAGGAGAACGAGATGGAAGTCCGGATGATCAGAGAACTGGTCGCATGCGGAGCCAGATGGCGCCGGGTGGTGAAGGAAGTGAATGGGAAGTGCGCGATTTCGGATATGGATTTGGCAGGGATGGTAAGAGTGGCAGATTCATGGACGGTGAAAATCTTCAGAGAGGCGATAGGCCTACAAGCCCGAGCCGCATGGGACCGAATATCAATAATGGTGTTCGTCCGAGGCGTGGATCGCATTCGTATAACACTTATCCTGGTTTCGGCGATCGAGGAGAGCGGAGCGAGAGAGGCTTTTCTCCTGGTTATGGTCGAAGAGGAAGAGGGTTCAGTCGTGGATCACGCGGCTTCCGAGGTGGTTTCCGAGGTGGGTATGGATATGGGTATGATAGAGACAAGGAATTCGATTCTAGTCCGAGGGGTGGGTTTGCGCGGGGCGGGAGACATGGCATGAGGGATGTACACCAGCATCAGCCACAAGCTCCATTTATGTTGACACCGCCGCCTCAGTTCCAGCCGCTACCGATGCCGGGTCCTCAGGAGGGTGGATTACAGACGTACATCCCACTTCCGACTGGATTTGAAGGCCAATTTGGGTACGGACAACCACAACCCACCTCACCGGTGCTCTCGCGACATTCTGGGCCCAACACAGTTCCTGGCGTGGGTGCGCCAGTTCCCGCCCCCATCTCCCATATTGCTTTTCCACTAGATCCGACAGCATATTATTTGCTTGGGCAGCTGGAGTATTACCTAAGCCCGCAAAATATGGCACAGGACTTGTTTTTGAGGAAGAAAGTAAGCCAATCTGCAGATTGTTGATGATTCACAAATGCTAACTAGCGCTAACTGTTCATTTCGGTCGTGTGGCACTCTTAATCATATGTTCATTTGTTACTCTCCTATTTTGTTTCTTTCAGATGGACAGCCGCGGTTGGGTTCCTATTCCCCTCATTGCGTCCTTCAAACGTGTCCGTCAGCTGACGATGGACGAGAACTTTGTTCGTGATGTCTTGAGTCTTTCCAAGGTTGTCGAGGTGACTGGTGACATGGTTAGAATGATGGGTTGGGAGCAATTTGTGCTACCGGATGCGGAACCTAGTCGAGTAGATCTGGACAGCGAGCCGTTATCGGCTATTTCCCTTGCTGCTCCGATGATGCAAGGGGAGGATTTGCGGAACACTACCCAGGTGAGCATGAACGGGCACATAGAGCGTCACAATGTGGTCGAGCAAGCTATCATGAAGAACAAGGCAGGGGAAGGTGGAACAAGTCATGAGGCAGAATGCGAGGAAGTAGATGAGGAAGAGGAGGAGGAGGAGGAAGAGGAAGTTGTTTTTGTCATGGGTGGCGAGTCAGGGCTATGGTCGCCTGAGCAAAACTCATGACTGGCTTGAGAAGATCATGCTTGACCAGACTTCTCTCATTCAACGCTTTTGCTGTATCGGACATGACTGAGCTACAGAGCTACGCTTGCTTGGAAACGTATCTGTGATGCTTCCATTCGATTTCTCCGCTTGTTTATCATATTCATTGGCTCGAATGTTGTTCTCTCTTGGATTTCTGCCTGCCGATCTCGTATGTCTTTTCTTTTCCTATTCCACTTTCCTTGAGCGACTGTGTACACCTCCTCCACAGGCTTGTTCACCACCGTTTGCAATAACTCTGTAACAAAGGACATAAATTCTGCCGAGCGCAAATTCATATACGTATGTTGATCGTTCTTGATCCCTTCGATTCTACCATACTCTATCCAGCCCCCCTACCATTGACTCAACCTCACCATATCATTATCATGAGTCGACACGATGTCATAACTATAACGAACCCTGCACTATCTGTCTTTTTTGCCCCTCCTCCCCACCCAGTATTTGCTCATTGCCATCGTATTGCTGATGGCCTCTTGTTCGGTAATATACATCATACTTCGCAATTGCTACACCATTATACATCGAGTACTTACATGTACACCCTGCGTAGACTCGGCCGCTCCTGGGTTACTATGTACGCGGTTACTCTTTGCCGCTGGTCTTGAAAACCTCTGTCGGAGTTACGTGTTTGTGAGTATCCCAAGGTCGGTCTCGTCGGCTTTCAGGGTTTGTGAGTGCACTACCGACATATGTATGTCAGGAAGTGCAGGGAAGTGCAGGAAGTTCCCGACCTAATATTCATTCAGGTCGAATTGCAGATTAATTGCTATTAATACCTAAGCTCGCCAAAGACTCGCAATGTGGAAGCTTGCTTGATATTGAGACGGTTACAGAAGTCATGATACCTACTTAAATTGTCTCAAAGCATTCGAAAAGAGCGTTGAAATTTGGGAGTAGTTATGACAACGGAGGAAATCATTCGCTTCGGGGGTTCGGTTGAAGATTTGACTAGTGTCAAGTGATCCTTGATATCTGGCAGACCCCTGCAGACCCTTTCCCTGCGTTTTCCCCGTCGAAGGAAGCGGCGAGCGCTCGTAAGGGGGGAAGCCAGGAGATAAGTAAGTTACTAAGGTAAACGTTGTAAGCGTCCTGAGACAACCAACAAAAATAACTTTTTGTTTTTTCTAACCGACTGCCACCAGCCGCCCACCTCCGCCGCCGACCCCACATTTGGGACCGTCTAATTTCAGCTTCGCCTGTATTGTTTTGCTCCTGCTCCGGTCCCGGGCCTCGCTAGATGTCTTAAATTATTTAACGCTGTCATCTACAATCCTAAATGTTATTTTTTTCACCCTACACTTGTCGACTACTTACAGCGCCAGGCAGCATTTGAAAAAAAAAATTCAAAAAATCCTATACAACCCCCGTCGATCTTGGGTCGATGCGGGCAGCTCAGCAATACGAGACGTCGGAATGGCCTCCACCTATTTCACCCACTGAGGAGACTGACGAAGAGAAGGAATTGAGGTTAGAGGCGGAGAGGGAGGCGAAGAGAGTGAGCGATGCGATAGACTTGGCAATCAGTGCAGAAAGAGAAGCAAAGAAGAAGTCGGCACCTGGCGCAAAGATATTGTTGTTGGGTGCGTCCTCCTATCCGTCACTTTGCTCAGGAGCGGGAGCATAGTGCTGACAACTGTATTGGGTTACTTACCCCTCTTTTGCTTTGCTTTTTGGCACTTTATACAGGTCAGGCAGAATCTGGAAAGTCAACAATACTAAAGAATTTCCTTCTCCACTTTTCTCCTGCTGCATTTCATGCTGAGGTGCGTGTTGCGTGTTTTTCGCGTGTCGGATCGGCGGGGTTGACATATCTTGCATTTCTTTCCTTCCCGCTACTTCCTACTTCTTTTCTCAGGCTGAATTATGGCGTCCAGCTATTCATCTGAATCTCGTTCGCTCAGTAAACTTCATATTGAACGTGATGGGCACTCGAAATAGTACCGGATCGACATCGCCGGCGACGTTAAATGATGCAGTCAGGCGGCTGTGCTTCAGCCTCACACCTTTAAAGTCTGTAGAGAAATACCTTACGCAGCGGATCTCTGGCTCGTCAGTTCCTAACATCGCTATCAATACGGGGAACTCGGAGGAGGAGCCTTTGTATGCGCATTATAATCCTGCAAAAGCATCAGAAGTCTCCGTGCGATCTGGTGGTGGATGGAAGGGGTTGTTAAGATTTCGAAGACAGTCCGAAGCGTCAATTCAGGCTAATTCCCCTGAAGACGCTCGGAATAGAAGGATTATCAGTGCTTGTGCGGATGATATCATAGCGCTGTGGAAACATCCTGATGTTAGGGAGAAGTTGAGGGAGGAGGATATTCATCTCAAAGATCAACCTGGATTGTATGTATACTCTTGATATTCATCTTCGATTCGCGATGTTGAACTTCTCTGCTTCAGCTTTCTCGAAGATGTCGAGCGAGTAACAAGGGAGGATTATTTACCCACATCAGGTGAGCTAAATCAGCGAACTCTTATTACAGTCATGTAATCCAACTATTGGCAGATGATATATTGCGAGCAAGAGTCACTACGATTGGACCTGAGGAACATCGTATTCCAATGGAAAGCAGTACGTCTTCTCTCAACTCGCTTTAAACGTTCCACCAAGCCTTAGGAAGGAATTCTGGGAGGCGTAGAAAACGGGCACGGAAAGGAGTGGGTTATATATGACGTCGGCGGTGAGAGGAGCCAGCGAGGTGTGTTGACTTGTCCCTGATCGAGAATTGTTTCCGACCAGGGTCGGTCTGACCGTCCTTCTCTCCCTCAGCGACCTGGGCGCAATTCTTTGATGATGGTTCGTCTTCAGTAGTATTTTCAAACATTTCAAAGCCTCACTGTCGTCTTTGCAGTCACAGTCATCATATTCCTTGCTCCTATATCCGGTTGGTGTCGCCTTGGTCGAACTGTCATATCGTATTCACGGTATGAGTTTTACAGCTTTCAATCAAGCTCTCGCTGAAGACCAGACTGTTAATCGGCTTGTACGTGTTTTCATTGCTCAATTGGCAATACTCACCTGCGGTTGCTAACGCTGGGATCACTTGATACGAAGGCGGATTCAATGAAGCTCTGGCGCACAATATGCAGCAACAAACTCTTGGCATCTGTCGACCTCATCCTTTTGCTCAACAAGATTGATATCTTGGACGCGCAATTGAAGGCTGGTGTTCAATTCAGTAAATATGTGACATCTTACAAGGATAAGCCGAATGAGACCGAGGCAGTATCTAAATGTGCGTTCTCTCAAACGAATCAGTGAACTAATTGATTCATATTTCATTGCCCCTTTTAGATTTGTTGGATATGTTCAACAATCTGCATCGGCAGCATTCGCCCAAGAAGCGGAAGATACATCCGCACTTGACTTGTGCTATAGTATGTTTTATCTCATGCTTACTCCCGCGAGCCCCGCTGATGATTCTTTGTGATTCAAGGACACGAAGGCAACAGCGGTTGTCATCACTCACAGTGAGTGTCCTACCCTTTTGCCAGTCTAGATTCTTGTCATCTAACTTGTTCATGCGCAGTCCAAGAACTCATACTAGTGAGAACGCTCTCTCAAACAAATCTTTTATGACCTTAGGCTTGAGAATGATCATCTTATTTATCTGTACTTGTGAGTGTGGCCGTTTTCTCCTTTTGATACACACTGACTCATCGAGTTACTGTGCAGTCATCTATCTGTGATCTACTATGCGCACATTCTATCTTTCGGGTGTGATGCTATTTAAGTACACACCTATCATTCATTCGATTATAAGCATGTAAAAGGACACATTATGTGTAGCCTTTTGTTGGATTTTCTATCGCCGAGCCACCGTCTTTTGGGATGTCTTTGTCACGAACTCTTTACTATTGACCTGTTCGCACGTTCGTTTTCTTAATTGGATTATAAGGGTGTAGGGGAAGGAGGGAAAAGATCTTTTAAACGACATTTGTTCTTCTGCTGGCAGCATGTAGCCTTTTTACTTTGTATTGTATATACGTTTTATAGTTTATGACTTTGGCTTTTTGGCCGTCGAGTACAAGGATACATAAACCCTAAGTTAGTGTTATAACGTAATTGCATCGAGGCTCCGCAGCGGCGCGCAGGCTCCACTGTCCAGAGCGCTAGCGCACGTATATAACCCTCTCCTGACAGCCATCATCCAGTAAAACGCCCTTTTACTTGTACTTCTAACACGCTACCAACATGGTCAAAGCATCTGACATTATCCTCATTCTTGCAAGTCATTCTTGAACAACATTTCGCGTAAAAATCTGACTGCAAGTTTTGCTCAGGTCGCAATCGTTTTCCCTCCCGCTGCAGCAGCTTTCTTGACCGGGTGCAGCTGTGACTTGCTCATCAACATTTGCTTGACCATGTACGTTCCGAAAGCATTTTATTGTTCAATAGAAAACATATATTAAACACCGCTTTACTCGCATCCTTGGTTATCTTCCAGGCCACATACACGCTTTCTGGCTTATCTACAAGAAGATGCAGGCTGATGAACGTTATGGTCATGGAGGATATCAATGTGCGTTGGAAAGATCGATCTTATGCTTTGCCTTTCACTGATGTTTTTGTGCGCGTAGATGTTGGCAATGGCCACTACCAGGCGTATCCCCAGGCCCCGTCTCAGCCTCAGGCACCCTACTATGGTGCTACGAATGCCTAAGGGGGATTGACCTTTTTCAATAACTCAATATCCAATCGTCGGGGGCATGCTGTGAGAAGGACTGGACGGTGCATTGTGATATTTTCTTATTTTTTTCTGTAAATTTCTGTGGACAACGCTTCTGATTGTTGTATTCGTGGGCAATCCTTCTCTTCGATGAATACATGATCAGGTCTAATTGTGACGAAGCATCGACGTGAAGCGTTGAGAAGAGCCGCAATAGGTTGAAGTTGTTATGAGATGGTGTCATGGGTTTTCGGAATCGTGGAACTGAAGTGCCACGCTGCCATCGCTTATCATAAGCCCATGCTATGGTCGCATGAGTGTCACAGAGTTGTTTCTGCTCCATTCTTGCTGTCCGAGGTAGGAATCTGAAAGGATTGTTCAGTAGCTCACGGTAGCCATGCGCACTCCTTTCGATATCAAGAACGATCTCGTAGACTTAAAAAGGAAGGTCATCATTGTGACTGGTGGGAAGTACGTGTTTATGCTTCTCTAGTACTGTTCGTACTAAGAACACGTTTTCAATTACAAGTCGGGGCACAGGTTATGCAACGGTTCAGCATCTCGCTCGCGCTGGCGCAAAAGTGTATCTCGCTGCTCGAGATGAGGCTAAAGCTACGGAAGCGATACGAAAGCTCAAAGAAAGCGGTCTAGAGCCAGGTAATGGTGAGGTCGTCTGGTTGAAGCTGAATTTGTCCGACCCGAGAGAGGCGAAGAAAGCAGGGGAGGAGTTTATCGAGAAAGAGAAGAGGTTGGATGTGTTGAGTGCGTTTGTTTACCTTGAATCAATGTTGAACGTGATTGGGCTAAAGATATATTTATTGGTCGTCTGGGAATAGTCAACAATGCGGCAATGTACGTGAATCTGTGGAAAGGATATTTTCTTAGATCTCATTGTGCTACTGTGCAGCCTGCAAGGATCGTTTGAAAAGACTAACGATGGTGAAGTAACATATTTCATGCCTTCCGCTTGTTTGACTGAATGGATATGTAGGTATCTCCTCCATGGTGGTTGTCAAGTTAGCCTTCCTGGTATCTTTTGTGGCTTGACAGTTGACTTTGTGCTATCACGCGTACTAGTTATATCAGCCCTTTCGTTTTTACTCGAACTTTGCTACCGATCCTCACCGCCACTGCCAATGAACAAGGATCAGATGTGCGTATCGTGAATGTGAGTGATTCGGTACATGTGCAAGCTTTTTTTTTCAATTGTGGTTTCCTTAGCTTGCATCAATAGCGCATAAATTTACTCCATCTGGATTGAAATTTAAAGAGATAGAGGATTTTAATGCGGAATATAAGGGTAGATTTCTGGCTGGGTTTCTTCGATATGGTATGTAGAAGTTTCGAGCTGCTGCTCGCACGGGCCCCAGTTGCTAACGCTTTCTCTCAGCTCGCTCTAAACTTCTTGATATCTTATGGACCAAAGAACTTCAAAGGCGTTTCGACACTTCAACACCTCCGATCCCAATAACAGCTATAGCCATCCACCCCGGTGGGGTTGACACGTTCACGCAGAACTGGCCGTTATCGCGCCTTTGGAAACCTATAGTTGGTATGGTCATCAATGATCCTGAGCACGGGTCGTATACGAGTGTCTTTGCAGCAGCGGCGAAGGTCGTACGTGAAGAGAGGGGGAAGTATAAAGGTGCTTATTTGGATAATAAGCCTGTGGGGGTAATTGAGAAACCGAGTAAGGAGGCGAGGGATAGTGTGCTCGCGGAGGATTTGTGGAAGTTGACGGAAGAGTTTTTGAATGCGAATGGGATTTAGGAAGGAAGTGATACTCGTGCGTTGGAGGATAGTATGTGATATATCTTGCTTTGACCATGGAATATAGATGATATGGCAAGCCACGGTTGGGAATCGTCGCATGAGTGTGTTGAGACCGCTGGCCTCGTTTGTGAATACACTTTCTTCAGTTCTTGAGTTGAGTTTTCAATTGACCCGTGCTGGGTGGGGGTAATTTACTTACAAACCGTCAGGTCACCGGTCAACCTCTCACTGACTAGCTCCCGCTCCAGGGCCCACGACTGACCCACAAAGACCACATTCTGCTTAGCCTTGTTTCGCAATAGATAATGCCATCTCCAAACCTAGCACAGGGTATACGTATTGTCTAAGTATACGTACGTACACAACGCTGCAGCGTGGGAACAATGAATGTTCAGCTGCGTTGACCGGGCACCCGTACCTGATGCACTTCCTCAGAGATTTCATATTGTCTTCGCCATCGTTCACGGATTTGATTCCCTCAGATGCTTAGAAAAATATATGGTGTACAGCAGACTCGAATGAAGGAAACTTTTGCTGGAAGTGGCACGCCGCTCGGGGACCTTTCAACTCTAAAGGTGTGCAATGACATTTAGGTTTTGCTTTTCCATACGATCTAACACGCGTAGATTTGTGGGTACACCGGTGATAGGTGATAGAATTGTGCAATGTACACTATTTAAACCTTTCTGGGTAGACGTTTGTTTCTGTCTGTATCGTCTCTCATCGACTAGCATCTCTCTGGCTTTCGTGCAATGTCTCATCCTGTCTTGTGGCCGAAAACAATCCCATTTTATCCCATAGGCAATACGTCTGCAGTTTGCTTGACTCAGGATCTTCCCCCTGAAGAACCTGCTAATGTCCTGTTGCTGGGCTGCGGAGATCTTCGCAACATCCTCTATACGATTTATTCTAGCAACAAGGCATCTGTTGGTATGCTCTTTCATGTTTACATTGGTGATTCGTTAAGTGCTCTTTGCAGAATCTGCACCACGACAGATGGATTTCACTTGCTGCGATTTCGAGCCAGGCGTCCTTGGTAAGATTAGACCTGGATGTTTGCTACATATTTACTCATCTTCACAGCTAGGAACGTTATACTGCTCACCTTGGTTGTGGATGGTTTCTCGATTGATCTCATTTGGAACATTTTCTTTCATTTCAAACTCGATATCGACTCTTTGTCGCTTCTGGTCTCGCAAAGCAAGCGGCTAGTCGAGGTATCAAAAGATATTGAGACGTGGAACGCTTCGCCATATTCCTTTTTCATACGCATGTGCAGCGAGGACACTTTGGCACGGCTACATCAATACTGGTCGTGTTATACGAAGTTCGTTGATCTTCCTGAATCGAAGATTGAGTCTATTCTCCGCCAGTTCTCCTCAGTTCAAAATAGCGACGTGATTTCGATGAACTTCAGTACCGCGCGCTCAGCGGGGCTGTTCTTTACAAAAGCCCTTCTGGGAGTGAGCACACATTTTCGTCATTACTGGGAGACGGGTATCGTCTATCGCGACCACAGCCGTATCGCTGCTGCTACGAAGCTCAATCCTACCTTTGTCTACTCGGTCACGGGTGAAGGGTGCGCGGTTCATTACGGAATAAATCCTTTACAGTGTTTTCATCTGGGAGAAGCATTCGCCTCTCCGCGAAAAGTGGTTGATGATGAGGAATGTGAACTGGTGGCCATCGCTTTCTCTCAATTTCATCGATGGTGCACAGCTCTCAAAGGGGCGATAATCAAAAAATGTGTCCGTATTCGCATGTTTGCAGGCGATGCTATCGCTTTTTGCGATGCGCTTCATCATTTTCGAATCACTTCTTCTACCGAGTCTAGCTTTTATACTTCTGCTTGGTCGGGAAGTATGTTTAAGCTCGACAGCAGTGAGTACACTAGCTTGTCCGCACCTACTTCCTTCAATGTTGTCGAAACATCAAATATCATCGACCACATCGGATTGCTTAATCTGCTCATTGGTGTTGTCCCTCTCTTACAACACTCTCCTTCCACAACTTTGTACACGGAGGCACTCTTGGTGCACGGTGCAAAGGCAGAAACTGGCTTACTTGAACGGCTCTGCACCGATATCCCAGTAATGGCCGTACTGTTGGGTATATGTCCTGCAGGCTGTATCTCGACTTTCTGCTCACAGTCCAACGTTCATGAAATTCTCATGCAGCGCGTCATTAAGGCCACACAGTATCATGAGCGGATTGCATGGAAGATACCATATCTCGGCAATAGAGAGGCATTTTTGGTGCTGAACAGCTGTTCCCTATATCCTTCATTTCAGCCAGAGACCTTGGCAGAACTTTTATTTGACATCTACTTCAACATGTTCAAATTTATCGAAGATCCGACTCACATGCAACAGGCATTAACGAACACGTTTCACAACGTAGTGGATCGGGAGAGCAGGACAATTATTGGAATTAACAGCGTCGTTCACTATCACCGCGCCACCTTTGTTTCTTTCCTTGGGCTAATCAAGTCTCGTGTCGATGTTGATTGGGATGCTACCATGAAACAGCTGAATGATCTTCTTGTCAGTGATAGAAGGCTTCTGCTAGGATCAAATTTCTATCAAGAACTTTTCTGTCTGCTCCATATACGTGGAATTTATTCTACAGAGATCTTGAAGAATTGGTCTGTTACTCCCCGAAGCATTTTCAGTGACTGGAGTATGGTCCCACCTGTCGTATGCGTTGTTTTGCTTGTTCCGCGGAGGAAGCTCAAGGTCTTTGAGGACCGAGAGCTTGGATCACCCGTATTTCAAGGTGAAATCCTGAGGCATGTTGATGGAGTTCGCAACATCTTCTCTTCCATACAAGTTACCTTTGGGAGTATCCGTACTGAGGGCACTGGTTCTGACGGGAAGATCATCGTGAACGAGGACCCATCAGGATTGGGAGGGCAGTCGCCGCTCATCATGTCGTTCTGGGTTCCGACGTTCAATCTCGTACGGGGAAAGCCCGACTCGGTTGAAGTAGCGCTCAGTGTCCATTCTACACCTGCCGCCGCGGGGGTTTTTATAAAGCATTTTGGGATGTCGCTTCAGGTCTTCAACGCCAAGCTGATGGATAGGAAGCATGTTCACATAGTGAGAACTCGGCCACATCATTCGAATGAACTTGATGTCCTTTTGGCTGTTGCACCTCAACCGCCGCCGCCTCAAACACAGCCAGTGTCGATTCGTAAGAGTTCGTCGAACCAATTGGATATGACGGTCAGGTGGAGTCTGACTCCTGGTCCGGATCGCAAAGCACTGTCAAACTCAACCACTCAGGTGTCCTCAAGACAAGTAGCACCATGTGTCATTTCTATATCATTTGGTACCAATCTAATACAATACGTAGCCTTTCCTTTCCATGTCATTGGGGAGAAGGTCAAACTACGAATTGCGAGAACGTCGGGGTATATCGAGGTATGTTTACTTGTTGCATCCGTGAATTCACCCGTGAACTCGTCACTCATGCTTTTGCAGGTCATAGGTCCAGCCCGATGGCCAGTACCCGCTAGCATGGGCACAAATTTCGCCACGCACGCGTCCGTAATGTTCCTCAGTGAGAGGCATATTCCCTTGCTTTGGAATATCCATCGCCTGGACCTCCAATATCTCCCCGCCATGGATGGTCTTGATAGCAATGAGAGGTCGACTATCGTGAATCCGCATGTATCCCTCGCCTTCTCCGACTATGAATCCGAGCTTCGAAAGAATGGTTCTGTATCTGACACTCTTATGAATGTCAAAGACAATCTCCATGCCCTGTTCCTTCGTGCGCTTGAGCCCAATGCTCGCAGACTAGTTGGCCTGAGGGATCCTTCTGATGGGTTTTATACGATCATTTTCCTGAATGCCATCCGACTCGATGTCTCGTCTCATTCTCTGGTTGCTGATGGTTGTGTCCTCCCACTCACCGAGGCACTAGTCAAACAGTATTTGGGACTGATAGGCAGGTTGACCGCGTATGGACAAATGAGGCAGGTAACGACAACGGAAAGTGAGCTCGTTGCTTGGAAGTATCTTCTGCCTGCTTTCGCTGAGCGGTGCCGCACGGGATGGAGCCACAAGAATACATGTGAATACATTAGATCAGGTGTCCCGCGCGGGAAGTTGCCTACAGATAATCCTATCTGCAGCTGTGGTGAAGGTATCAACCTTGGAAGCATCACTGAAAAGACAGAATGGAGGGAACTTTCAAGATTCATGACCCGTATCGCCATCTCACCTCTATTCGCGATTTCTTACTTGCATTCTGTTGGTAATCACCGACGTTCTCCCAACACAACGACTGGGGACTCGGAGCAGACGAAGGTGTGTGCACTGCCGTCTTGCAAGGAGCCAGGCAGTAAGACTTGCAGTCGCTGTAAGACTGTGACGTACTGCAGTGCCGAATGCCAGCGGGCGCATTGGAAAGTACATAAGCTGCTTTGTAAAGCTTAAGGGCAACTCACCTTTGAATTGTCGCATTACTTTCTTGTTCGATTGATATACTTCAGTCCTGGCTTATGATACTGTACTATGTAAACTATACTAATTGCTTACTCTGCTCCCCCGGTCTCAGGCTCGACATTCGACAATACATACAGATGGTTTGTAAAATGAATAATGGTGTTTCTCCCTGTTGGACTTTTACCACAGACAATGACGAAGTGGAAGATTCTTCAATCAAGTTAACGAAGCAACTGGTATGTGCTATCACCTGCCGCTGCTGGTACTTCGTATTTACTCCGTATCTCCATACGCATAGACTTCTCAAGCTTCTGGACAACGTTTTCGCCTTGATCTTGCTTCGCAAAGTATCACCATCTCCAAAACTAGCACAGCGTATACGTACTGTCCAAAACTAGCACAGAGTATACGTACATACATGCATGCTGCAGCGTGGGAATCATAATTGAAGAATTCCGACTCGTTGATTCTTTGGACCTTTGTTCAGGTAACCTTCAGGTCCATATTGTCTTTATTCTAGTACTGTTGATTCATGCGATGGTCCTTGGAGCTCACCTGCTTCGAAAAACGTCGGCGTACACGAGAATGAAGGTCTGGAAGATTCGGATGCAGGCTAAGTCCTTTCAGCGAACCTGAAAAAGTGTGTAACACGTTCATATTTAAGTTTTGCATGTCTATGCGATCTGACACGCGTAAGAATTTAGGTGAAATGGGCCTGTGTGCACACTATTTAAATATCTGTAGGAGGATGTTTGTTTGCTTTGTCTCCCCTCAACTTGCTTTCCTCCAGCTTCCGCCTGATGTCTCATCCTGTCTTGTGGTCAAAGAGGATATACTTCTATCCCATCGGCAATACATCTGCAGTTTGCTTGACTCAGGATCTTCCTCCTGAGGAACCTGCAAATGTTCTGTTGCTGGGTTGCGGAGATCCTCGCAATATCCTCTACACAGTCTACGCTAGCAACAAGGCATCTGATAGTACGTTCTTTCATGTTTGCATTGATAATTCACTGAATGTTGTGCAGAATCAGCATGCCGACAGATGGATTTTACTTGTTGTGATTTCGAGCCAGGTGTCCTTGGTAAGCCAAGACTTTGGATATTGTCTAGTATATATCGATGTATTGATCGTCACAGCTAGGAACATTATACTGCTTACCTTAGTCGTAGACGGTTGCTCGTCCGACTCAATCTGGAACATTTTCTTTCATTTCAAACTCGATGTCGACTCTTTATCACTTCTGATCTCTCAAAGCAAGCGGCTAGTCGAGATGTCAAAAGATATCGAGACGTGGAATGCTTCGCCATATTCTACTTTTATACGCATGTGCAGCGAGGACACTTTGGCACGGCTACATCAATACTGGTCGCGCTACACCAGTTTTTATAACCTTCCTGATTCAAGGATCAAGTCTATTCTGCGCCATTTTTCCTCAGTGCAGAAAGACAATGACACCTTGAACTTCAGTACAGCACGTTCGGCGGGGTTGTTCTTGGTTAAAGCCGTTGAAAAAGCAAGCCCGCATTTCAATCACTACTGGAAGACGGGCATTGTCTATCGCGACCACAGACGCATCGCTGCTGCTTCGAAGCTCAATCCGACCTTTGTCTACTCGGTCACAGGTGAGGGCTGCGCAGTACATTATGGGACCCATCCTCTACAATGTTTTCATCTCGGAGAAGCGTTTGCCTCTTCACGAAAGCTGGTCGATGTTGAGGAACGTGAACTGGTAGCCATCGCTTGCTCTCAATTTGATCGATGGTGTGCAGCTTTCAAAGGGGCGATATCGACCGGATGTGTCCGTATCCGCTTGTTTGCTGGCGATGCTGTTGCTTTTTGTCATGCACTTCATCGGATTCGAATAACGTCGTCCCCCGAGTCTGGCGTATATACTTCTGCTTGGTCGGGAAGTGTGCTCACGCTCGACAGTAGTGAATACACTACCGATTTGTCAGCACCTACCACTTTCAATGTTGTCGATTCATCAAATATTATCGACCACATCGGATTACTCAATCTGCTCATCAGTGTTGTTCCTCTGTTACAACACTCTGCTTTCACGACTTTGTACACGGAAGCCCTTTTAGTGCACGGCGAAAAAGCCGAAACCGGCTTCCTGGAACGACTCTGCACCGATATTCCAGTAATGGCATTACTGTTGGGTGTTTGTCCTGCAGGATGCGTCTCGACCTTCTGCTCGCAGTCTAATGTTCATGAAATCTTGATGCAGCACTTTATCAAGAGCAAACAGTATCATGAGCGGATTGCATGGAAGATTCCGTATCTCAGCAATGGGGATGCTGTCTCGATTTTGAAGCTGAACACTCATTCCCCGTGCCCTTCATTTCAGCCGCAAACCTTGGCTGCACTTTTATTCAACATCTACTACAATATGTTCAAGTCACTCGAAGATTTGACTCAGGCGCAACAGAGAATGATGGCCATGTTTCGCAACGTGAATCTGGAGAGTGGAAGGGTAGATGTCAAACTTGACAGTTTTGTACACTATCACCGCGCCACATTTGCTTCTTTCCTCGGGCTAGTCAAATCTCGAGTCGATGTTGATTGGAATGCAACCATGGAACAGCTGAATGACCTGCTTGTCAGTGATAGGAGTCTTTTACTTGGGTCGAATTTCTATCAAGAACTTTTCTGTCTGCTTCACATGCGTGGAATTTATTCTACGGATATCTTGCGAATTAACTCTGAAGATACAACAAGCATCGACCGGACTGGCATTTTCAGTGGATGGAGCTTCGTTCCATCTGTCGTCTGCGTTGTTTTACTTGTTCCACGGTCGAATATCAAGGTCCTTGAGGATGCAGAGCCGGATAAAATCGGATCACCTGTGTTCCATGGACAAATTCTAAGCAATTTTTATGGTTTTCACAACATCTTTGGCTCCATACAGATCAATTTTGGTAATGTCCGCGCTGAAGGTAGCGGTTCTGACACAAAAGTCATCATTGATGAAGACCCGTCTGGATTAGGAGGGCGGTCGCCACTCGTTGTATCGTTTTGGGTTCCGGCATTCAATCTTGCACGGGAAAGGCCCAGCTTGATTGAAGTGTCGCTCGGTGTCCATTCTACACCTGGCGCTGCTATGTCTCTCACGAAATATTTTGGGCTGCGGTTACAGGTGTTCACTGCCAACCTAACGGATAGGAAGCATGTTCACATAGTGAGCGCTCGGCCACATTACTCTAATGAACTTGATGTTCTTCGGGCTATCGCACCTCAACCACCGCCGCTCAAAACACAGCCAGTGTCGGTTTCTAAGAATTCATCGAACCAATTGGATATGACGGTCAGGTGGGATCTGACTCCTGGTCCGGATCGCGAAGCGCTGTCGAAACCGACCACTCAGGTGTCCTTTAGACAAGTAGCACCATGCGTCATTTCTGTACTAATTGGCACCAATGCTGCACAACATTCAGTAGTCTTTCCTTTCCCTGTCATTGGGGAGAAGATCAAACTACGAATAGCGAGGAAGTCGGGGTATATCGAGGTATGTCTACTTGCTGCACCCGTGAGTTCATCTGTGAGTTTGTAACTTATGCTTCCGCAGGTTGTAGGCCCAGTCCGATGGCCAGTACCCGCTAGCATGGGCACGAATTTTGCCACGCAAGCATCCACAATGTTCCTCAGTGAGAGGAATATTCCCCTGCTTTGGAATATTCATCGTGTGGACCTCCAGTACCTCCCCCTCATGGATGGTCTTGATAGCAATGAGGTGTCGACTTACGTGAATCCACATGTATCCCTGGCCTTTTCCGACTATGAAGCCGAGCTTCGAAAGAACGGCTCTGAATCTGACGCTCTCATGAACGTCAAAGACAGTCTACATGCCCTATTCAATCGTGCGCTTGAGTCTAATGCTCGCAGAATATTCGGCCTTAGGACCAACTCCGATGGAGTTTATACAATCATTTTCCTGAATGCCATTCGACTCGATGTCGCATCTCATACCCTGGTCGCCGATGGATGTGTCCTTCCACTCACTGACGCGCTGGTCGAGCAGTATATACAAGTATTAGGTCAATTAGCCTCAAATGGACAAATGGTGGAAATAGTTACAACTGAACGTGAAGTCGTTGCTTGGAAGCATCTTCTCCCTGCTTTCACTGAGCGGTGCCGCACGGGATGGAGTCACAAGAAGACGTGCGAATACATCAAAGCAGGTGTTCCGCGCGGGGAAAAATGTTCAGACAATCCAATTTGCAGCTGTGGTGAAGGCATGAATCTTGGAAAGATTACTGAGAAGAAGGAATGGACGAGGATATCAGGATTCATGACGCGTATTGCCATCTCACCTCTATTCGCAATTTCTTACTTGCACGCTGTTGGTAATCGCGGGCCTGCCACAAGTGACTCGGAGATTTCTTCTTTGCATTCTGTTGGTAATCGCGGGCCTGCCACAAGGGAGGAGCAGAGCAAGGTGTGTGCACTGCCGTCTTGCAAGAAGCCAGGTAGTAAGACTTGCGCTCGCTGTAAGACTGTCAAGTACTGCAGTGCCGAATGCCAGCGCGCGCATTGGAAGGTGCATAAAATGTTTTGTAACGCATAATTAGGATGACTTTTTGCTGTACTATGTGGTCTATTTCTTGTCCAATGACATGTCTCAGTTCTAAATTATACACCAGGCGGCCGTTGGTTCAGCAATATTTTTCAATGACAGCAATATGTGCCAAGCCTAAATGCAACGAACTTGCAACGAACAACATCTCGCGTGTGAAGGTGTAGATCCTTTTTTCAATTCATAATCTTTTTTACTCGAATTTCAGTCGGTTCAGGATCTGCACCAAGGCAGTAAATTTTTCAAGCTCAAGCTGACTCGAATATCATCCGAACTTTTCTTCGACGGGGTTCGCGATGTAACTTCTCTTGGCTCAACCCAGCTTCCGCGACTCATACTTAGAGGTTGCTATGTTCTCTTGATCTCGCTGAGATAGACTAGCAGGGCAAAACCATCTTGCTTCTATGATTTGGACAGGCAGGAGATGTAGCGTCGGCGGGGCGCTGCGCTTGGAATATATTCAAAACGTTTATGTGTCAGTACTTGGTTGTGCGACACTGATAGCCAGCAACAGCCTCTTCGCGTAAAATCCTCCTCGTTTCATCCAATGCTTTCCCCAAAAGGTTCAATCCCCATCGACCAACGCTATTCAATGCTTTGGCTTCTGGAAATCCAATACCCCATATTTTGTCCCTAGGGCTCGCCTCGACCATCTGTCGAGTTCCCGTAGCCAACAACTTCTCTTTCAACGCTTTGTTCTGTCTGAATTTGTTCAAATTACCCTCTAATACGATTCTTTGCCTTTCAGCATTCCATTTCTTCTCGTCAAAGTTCCGCACTTTCCGGCCTAGAGATTTTACGCGAGCTAAGTCCTTCTTTGAGGTACCGGGTATGTCTATGATCTGCCGCGCGATGTCCGTGTCGGAGAAGAGGATAGCTTTCTGGAACATCATCCAATGCTCGGCGGATGGGAAGGTGATATCCTCTTCAGGTCCATCGATGTTAATAGGAACTGTGAATGGAGCAGGGTACCATTGTGATGCCCATCCACTGCCAGATTAGCATACAGATAGACATGAGAATGTGTTCATCAATGCTATGTTTCATGCTCACTTGACATGATTGGTGGTGTAGAAAAAGCAGTAATTGTCGGGAGACGCCGAACTTGGATCAGCTTTGGGCATGTCTGTGATATGCAAGAACTGATGATGTGGGTAACAGGTACTGATGAATGAACCCTTGAAGCTGCATTTGCGCCCTGATTTTATAAGTAGAAGGTTCATTGACGTGTGCGGGCGCGATTTGTATGATTAGCTGAATATGATTGCATTCGAGTCAGATATGTCACTGTCATATGTTCAAATCGATCACTGAGGGGCTCATTGAACGGAAACAAATTTAGAGTAATACATACATTCTAGTCACACCGCCAAATGTAAACACATTTCAGTGGGAGATGTCAAGCCAAAGCTATGTCCATACAGTTGGTCAGGGTATTCTCCACATCGCAATTCCAGCTCTATCCTCGTCTATTTCCTTCTTGACTTCCTTACTATCCTTCGTCCGGATGGCAGCAGCAACGAGCAACTGCAATCCTTGCTTCAGCTTCTCTTTCTTCGCCTCCTCATCCAAACCCTTTACCTCTGCACCTTGACTATCATCAACCTCTACCCTTGTCCAATCCACACACAAGTCCATAAATTCAAACAACACTTGAATGATCCCTTCAAATTTCCCTGACGAGCTAACACCCCCTTCAGGCGGCAGCTCGACTTGCCACATATTTTCGAGCGTCATCGCGTCCCACGCTACGAGAGGTGAGCCCACCTTGACGGGAACGACAATCGCCGGACAACCGTTGAATAGGATGTAGTTGATGACACTTTCCCCTGGACGCGCGGACGTTGTCCACAACTTTCGATGGGGCTTTATTCCGACAACAAGAATGACCATACGCCGAGGCGCAGGAGGCGTTGGTAATGGTGTCAGCTGGGGTTCGGGGGAAGGCGTGCGGGAACGACTGAACATGTTTGAGAGAGATGGGATTTTGAGATCTTTTAGATCAGAGAAAGAATGATGGGTATTTGGCTTTTCTTCAGCTTCAGGCGGAGGCGGGGATTTGCATAGTGCGATAACTAAGGCGGACTCTTTGAGAAGGGTTTCTCCTATTTTGTAGTCACCTGCATTCAAAGAGGCCAAGTGAGAAGATATCGAAAAGAGTTGTTACATGTACTCAAACCTTGTAAGAAAGGCCCGTGGCAGAAAACTACATCAGGTTTCATAGATCTTGGAATAATGGGCCGACGGCTGCTTGCGAAGAGGTATGGCGAAAACCAGCCTTTCTGGATAGCAAGATAGTCTTTTACTGCAGAGAATAGATCCGCGTCTTTGTGTAATGAATTAGAAAATGATTCTAGAAAACTTGAAGTTGGATTTCTAGGATAACTGACTTGTGTACACTACTGCGATAAAACCCCAGCGCAGCATCCTCGATTGTATGTTTGAACTTTAGCGTGATCAGAAGAATCTTGACGTGAGTCGTCTCTAATCTTTCTGAGTGAATGGGTAAGGCGTGCTTGATCCCGTGTTCGATGATCAAATCATTCGCTGCTTTAGTCGTGAGGTCAAACCCTGCATGAAGTCCAAGTTCAACGAGAATAGTATCTCCAAACGACGAGACAACCAAGTCGCTAACGGGACCCATGACTGGGCTCGCCACAGCAGCAAAACCGCCCTAGGAGCAAAGCAAAATCAGAAAATGAGATACAGGTTGAATGAAGCAATCACAGCGCCCAAGAATTGTTTGCCGAGTGGCTCGACGATAAAAGAGGAATGAGAATGGATCCGATGGTGGAGTATCGATACCAGAGGCAGTCCAGATTCCAGAGACTGGAGCATAGCACAGGTGGAGCAGCTCATAGCGGCATGCGACTAGTCCTCCGGGTAAAGTCGCAGGGAGTAAAGGTAAATGCTCACCGTAGCAGCAATGACTGTGTGCACAGCCAAGTCACGGAACCGAATGCAAGGAAGAGTTAAGGGTGACTGATCTCCCCACTGAAGACAGAGATCAGATCAGGAATTGACGGTTGGCAACGATATCGTATGTTTGGCCTATTGGCATCACTTACAGGGGACAAGCAGATGACGCTGGTTCCGGCTGCTCGAAGGGATTCGTACGACGACATTACGATGCGCCCTGTCATCGACTAAACAGACATTGTCAGTGACATAGTCTCACACAACCACAAGTCCGAGAAGAGAAAGCTTGCACAGTAGTCGAGCTGGGTAAAATGCAAGCAAAAATTTAGCCACGTACCCCAACAAGTTTCCTGACGATCCAAGGCGCAGCCTTCTCATTCTCTCCGGATTCACCAGAGGTTGGTCCCTGCGCTGTCACGGACGCGGGATCTATGGGACCCAGAGGAGACACAGAGAGATCACTAGACGTTGACATGGACACTGTGGTTTGATAGCTCCTAGATCCGTATTCGTTCCGTACAGCCTAGTAAAGTGAAGAAAAAGAACTTCTATCAGAAATAATCACAGATTCGACAGAGCACTGAGTGAAGGGAGGAAAGAGTGAAGAACTAAGAAAGCAGAGCTTCAATCATTGATTGATATGGGAGAGACAAGTAAACATGTCAACAATTTCATATCGTCGTGAAGTTGAAATTGAAGAAAGCGCGCAAACCACGTGACCTATTCAGCGCTTGCACAGCTTCTGGCAGAACCTCTGAGTACAGTGTGCACTGTTTTGGAGAAAGGTATCAGTATTCATTCAAGGATCGAAGAATTGTATACTCAAATTAGATTCTAGCACCTAGGGCCTCCGGGGAACGTGTACGCTTGAACCTTACAGGGGACAGCAAATTTGAAGCGCTTTAAATTGCTCACACATTCTACTTGCGCTTGCAATAACGGGTCCATTTACATGACAACTATCTGAAAGTTAATGCCAAAATCAAGGATACAGCTCAAAAATGCAACCCTCGGGCTTATCAGTCTGGCCTTCGGAAGGCTATCCAGTGTTCAAACTTCATGAAACTTCGAGATGAAGAGGTCGGGCTAGTCCCGTAATAAAATGGCAGTGAACGAGTGTTGAAACACATAGACATCGTAATAGCAAAGTACGTATGATCTTCAGATCGACGTTCTGTACAATTGGTTCCGGTTTCCGCAACCGCAGATGTTGAAGAGAAGTGCGGCGCTCCTTCTGTTGATCGTTCGAGTGACGTTGCAAAAAACTACGCCGTCGGAATTCGTGGCGCCTCAAGGTCAGCTTGTCCATGTTTTAATCAGACCGGTTATCAGTAGACGATGGTGTGTAGAACTCCACGATACGCACAGGTGAGGCTTGGGATGTATTGACGTTGACATGGTCACTGTGCAGTGCGGTACTATGTAACTAGTATGTACCGCTGCTTCTTTTGCTTGATATCTACAGACAGACTATCCTTAGGTTTGAGTTACGAGTAGGTCTGTACAGCCAAAATCAAGAAGAAATTTCTATCAGAATACTTAGAGAGCGACGAAGGGAGAGAGAAGGGGCTGAGAGGGGGCTACAATCACTGTCTGATTGATATTGGTTCTGAGTAGTACTGAGCGACCACCTCACCATGTCAACAAAGGAACAGTCTCTAAAAGACCATTTGTGACTCCCGCTTTCTCAGTCTGGTATTCCCGATTCCTGAATGTCGAGGAAACAATTCCTTCAATATGTACTGTCAAAGTCAAGAGTTACTCATCTCCGTTTAGATGATTTACGATCGCAATAACTCTGACACAGTGACGGCCGCGACACAGCACTGAAAAAAGCCAATGAATATGCATGCCAAAATTTCGTTCCTAATCGTTGATCTGCGAATATCATTCCAATACATGATCAAGGCACGTTGAGGCCCTACATTAATTATACACTCCCTCTCCTCGGCCCTGTGGGAAGCAACCAAGCCAATCCCCAGCTGGGAACTTGGCGCTCTCCATCAGCTCAACATCTGATATACACCCTGCCTTTGTAGCTTTTAAATATATCTGGAACAGTCAACAGGACATCCACGATGCAAGGACGTTAAAGTTCCCGAGAATAATGGCGAGGGCTCGTTGAGGCCATCAGCATTTTTTACTGGCATGCGACCAGTTTAGTACCTGAGGTAATCAGGAATTAGTCAGAGAGCCGTTCACAAAATAAGATAACATGCCTGTAGTGACTGGGCTTGTAAGGGCCGTTGACGGGAATGTCGAGGTACTTCGATTGAGTATCAGTGAGGACAGTAAGCTTGACTTTGCAGTGCTCAAGATGGGCTCGGGCAACCTCCTCGTCGAGCTCTTTGGGAAGAATGTGGACACCAAGAGGGAACTTTTCAGGGGTGGTCCAGAGAGCAATCTGAGCCAACACCTGGTTGGTGAAAGAGCAGGACATGACGAAGGATGGGTGGCCAGTAGCACAGCTAATGAAAAGTTATGAATGCGTAGTTTTTAAACAACTAAGAAAATAAGACTTGAAGACATACCCCAGGTTCACGAGACGTCCCTCAGCAAGCAGAATAATGTGGCGTCCAGAAGCCATAGTGAAGCGATCAACCTGGGGCTTGACGTTAGAAACAGACTTGGCATTGGCCTTCAACCATGCGACATCGATCTCAATGTCGAAGTGACCGATACTAAAAAGACATGAGATGCGAAACAGACTAAAGAAGGTGTAGAGCTTACTTGCAGACGATAGCATCCTCGGGCATGGCTACAAAGTGCTTGCCAGTGATAATGTCCCTGTTTCCGGTAGTGGTGACAAATATGTTGGAGCGAGGTGCAGCATCCTCCATGGTGACAACTTCGTATCCAGCCATAGCAGCTTGAAGGGCATTGATGGGGTCAATCTCAGTGATCAAGACACGAGCACCATAGCTTCGCAAGGACTCGGCACACTATGAAATACGGTTGAATTGAAGAAGCGCATTTGAAGTGAAGACACACTCACAGCCTTTCCCGACGTCTCCGAAACCGGCAACAACGGCAACCTTTCCAGCAAGCATAACATCGGTAGCACGCTTGATACCGTCAACGAGAGATTCACGGCAACCGTAGAGATTGTCGAACTTGGACTTGGTAACAGAGTCATTCACATTGATAGCGGGAACCTTGAGAGTACCGTCCCTGAAGGCCTTGTACAAGTGATGTACACCAGTGGTGGTCTCCTCAGAAACACCACGGATTCCTGAGCTAAGTCAGTAGAGCGATCTAGTCCATGCTGGGTGTGGGGACTTGCCTTGAAGTAACTCAGGGTACTTATCATGCACGATCTTCGTCAAATCACCACCGTCATCGAGAATCATGTTCAAGGGTTGTCCTCCGGCAAAACCTTTCACAGTCTGCTCGATACACCAGTTGTACTCCTCTTCGGTCTCTCCTTTCCAGGCGAATACAGGCACGCCGGTTGCGGCAATGCTAAGGAAACGAAATCAACATTTCATTCAAAATTTTATTTTGGAGTGAAACGCGACATACGCAGCGGCAGCATGGTCCTGGGTTGAGAATATATTCTATGGTCGATGATTCAGGTAAGTTCTATATGACGAGAGTTGAGAGGTGATAGCTCACGCATGAGGACCAAGTAACTTCCGCGCCGAGGTGAGTCAAAGTCTCGATCAGGATGGCAGTTTGAATTGTCCTGCACCTCATGAGGAAAGCACGATGCAGGATTATTTCATTCACTCACATGTGCAGACATCCAGCGATCCGGGCACCCTTCAAAGGCTGAGAAGGCCCGTACTGTTGCGGTATCAGTATATCGATCAATCAAAACAGTGAGCGATTATAACCTTAGACCTCATATACATGAGACCGGGCATCTCGTTCTGATATAGGCGTATTCGTCAGTTCAAGGCAGGATCAATCAAGGACACCGAATTACTGTACCTCTGAGATTTCAATTTCCTTCCGCCCAAAGGCAGCAAGAGAGATATCTGAAAACGATCGGATCTTTCAATAACTGCGATGATTGCAGGCTAAGACAAAGGACGAACCAGATACTTTGAAGACCATTGTTAATGTTGGTTATCAGAGAAATTTCGAGGAGAGATTGGAGGTCGATGGAAGGTGAAAAAGTATGGATTACTCGGTGTCGTACCAGCTTTTCTTTTAACGCACGCATCACGTGGTCTCATGCGCGTGTTTTAGCACTCACACGCCACCTTCCAGCCAGGTCGTTTCACCTCGGTCCACCTTCCAAGTTTTACTCGGGATAGCTGTTTGCCCAATATTGAGACCAGTCATTGTCGGATACTCCTCACGGTCGGAATTTCTGGAGGTTGACTCATATAGCATTCAACTTCTCATCACATATATGGACTCAAAGAGTACCTCCGATTCTCGTGCTAGAGAAGACTGTCAAATTACTGAGCTCATACAGTACACTTGCGACGCAAAGCTCACTTCAGATGGAAGCCCTTTAGTTCATTGTTTTCCTATATCGCGACTCTTTAGAGAGTAAGTAATATTGGAGTTAGATCGAAAAGCCTTGTTGATGCTTTTTCCAGATGCCGTGGTCGACCAGCGGTGGAAATTACGCGTGTGGTAAAAGTTGATGAAGAGGGACAAGTGGAGATTCCTCCTGATCTAGGGTGAGCATTCAGATATCGCTTGTCTGAAAAAACAGGCTGACCTTGCGGTATCAAAGACAATCACTTCCTACTGGTAAACTCTGGCGCGACGTTGAGCGATATGAGGACACGGTAGGTCTTTTCCCGGTTGTCCGTGAACAGACTTTTGTTGATCCTCGTGGCCGTCACCAGCACCATTGATAGTTTCCCTCCACGCAAGTTTGTCGATCCGTACATAGTATCCGAGGACAATCATTGTATCAGGGAATTGCTCCGGCCCTCGTACCTCCAAAGACACGCGGAAGGTCTATTTACAGACTGGCTTGTAACCCGCCGCTATAGCCGGGTTAGATGCGTGATGCAAGTGTAAACTGGGAATTGACCTACAAAGCGGTCTTCGGTTTTCAAGAAACTAGTCGTACACTGGAAATAGGGACTCAAGGTCTCCCCCGCTTTTCACGCGGTGCTATATCTCAGCCTCGGGTCCGTCCGAGTTTCTAGATTCTCCAGGTCGCTGATTTCACCCCTTGAAGTCTCGTGGAATTTGTGGAATTTTACCAGCCACTGGTTATCCGTAGGTTACCGTTGAATGGGTCAGTCCATTGAACTATGTTTGATGTCCAGGGCCGGCTGATGAGCGCTTGAAAGGAAAGCGTGTTTTGAGGCCTTGCCATTCAGCTAGAATCACGATAGTTTAGCCCCCGTCGTGATCGCGAGAACGAGCCCCTTCCTCAGTCTGGTTTTCTTTCCTCTGCAGGTGTTTGGTGTGTACTGTCTTAAGAACGTGTATGCTTTTCCTGGGCGTCTAATGACCCTGTTCCTCTACCAGTTTCCGCCCTGCCCCGTTATGACCCTGGAGGATTGCATTGCGAGATCTGCACATAAATGATTGCAGGACAGAATGTAACGCTGAACTATGAAAAGCTGAAACCGCTGTCAGCATATTTGCAGATATTTACAATAGATGGGAACTAGAGCGGGATCTTTTATTTTAATGCACCGAACAAGGGCCAATCTGTTTTGATCTCTGGATCATCGCTTATGTGCGTCAGTGAAAAGCGATGTGATCATGTACTGGGACACAGCCCGTTGTGAGTTTTCGTTATTCAAAGAGTTGCCAGGCTTCTTCACGACCTCGTATGGGTTCTTTGATTTCTTGATCCTTCAATACTCAAGATTGACCGCATCTATTGTCCAGGTAGCAGCTTGCGAGTTTAAAGCCTGGTCGTTTTGTCGTCTTGGTCTCTATCTCCTTCTACCCTCTTGTGGTGATTAGCACCGCCTACTCATGTCTAACGACTCTCACCTTTTCGACTGGCTGGAATCTTCTGCTGCTGACGGCACATTAGATCTGCAGGAAGTTAAAGAGGAGAGTCAGACCGACCTCTTGCTATCATCCCCCTCTTCTTCCTTCACCTCTCCGCTAACGACTTCGGTATCTTTACACCTCACCCGCAAAAGGTCAACCAAATCCGCAAGTCCGCGGGTACGACCTTATCCTGAGCGTTCAGAAGACACTATCGGAATGTCTGGTACTTCTGGTTATGGCGACCACTGTGGCCGTCCTCGAAGATCGGTCGAACGTCGATCCTCTGAGGGTGATCAACCATCCTACGGTACTTCTTCATGCTACGGTGCATCAGTAGGTGTCTTTTTTTTTTTTTTACAAATTAGGACAATGTTCTCACAATACACGTTACCCAGAGAGCGCGTCACACGGACAGATCTCCTCCGAGCTCGAGTCTTTCGGGCGCTGTAGGCTCGGATGCGTCTGTAATGCAAACTCGTTATATGTCGCCTCGTCCCAGGAGTGGCACGTATAATCAGGGTATGCATCAGATGAGCTGGACATCAGCGTCTGTCAATGCCGATCCTAGCATGTTGCCTGGAGTACCCGGGGATATTGCTTATCTCTCGTCGAATGCTAGTCACGACGGTAGATTTGAAAACTACAATATCGCTGCGGCGTCGTCGACGTCATTTCCGAACGCATATGACATGATACCAATGAACTCTACGACTTTTCCCTCTCTCATGAACTCCTATACTCCTTCTCCGAATTCATACTCGTTAACGGACCTTCAGCATCGCGTTGCAGAGCTCGAACAGATTGAGCGCCAGGACAAAGAACGAATTCGAAATCTTGAGGCTCAGCTGTCACGATCTGGTTCTGCATCGCAGAGTACTCCAGTCTTTGAAGCGTCATGGAGAGCACGGACGGAAGCTCGAATCCGTCAGTTTTGTTCTCTGAACCGTGCTGGGAATGCTCTTTGCGCTTGGCACGACTCGCGGCGTGAAAGGCGGATGTATCCTCCCAGGATGGCGCCGCCGGGGACTCTCAACTGTGGTTGCACCTTCGAGGAAGCTCTATTTGAGGAGAGTCTCTCACGACATAATGTTGGGAGCTATCTGCCGGGAGAATCCGTGCGAATGGATCCTGCTCTTCGCAATCCCCTCTTAAAACTGTTACAGGAGCGGTATGCTTACCGCGACGGTGACTTTGAACGCGACCCTCATACAGGCTCGTGGCTGCAGGGAGAGGGACCTGCGTACTGGGAACAGCAGATTGCGACTGGCGTCAACCCTAGACGACCAAGAGGCGAGCAGAACCGGTAAGAACGTCATGACTATTACGATGATTCGAATGAATGGACTAGATTCATTCATGTGACGACCTATCTGTATTTTTTCCTCCGTAATCCTGCTGCAGGACATCCATTCAATGATCTAATAAACTATCCGGTTTCCGTAATATTTACCCCCTCCCATTCAATATTCCACCTGTATCCATTCTTTTGTATCCCTTGCACTGCAGCATTAACGCGCACGTATACTAGCATTTCGAATTATTCACCCCTACTGTATTTTTGTTTCGCAAAATAATACATACATACCCCCGGTCGGAAGATTATATCCTTCAAGATGAAAATCTTTTTTTCGCTTGAGACTTGGTTATACTTATAATACATAGTACATTGTTACAGTTGGAACATCTCAACAATCTATTTGGACTTTTAACTACAGCACGTTATCTCTTATTGGGCAGAGTCTTACGAGACTGTCGGAATGAGATTAGAATTAGATTCAAGGTACATACCCTTGTCCGGTGACGCTACCGGACAAAGGTATGATCAACTTCTGTTTCTTAGCCTGAAACAAAGTGTATGCGTGATAGTAATCATGGATAACACCTCCTACCCACCTTCCAATCGACGATAATCGCTTATTGAGGATGATATACAAGAATATCCGGAAGCGACTTGGGTTCATGTGAGATCTACAAGGTAAAAGTGGGTCAATTGGGTGATCAATCCCTTGTGGTGCTGAAGCCTGAAGTATCACAATCAGCTTCTTGAGATGAAGATGGGGGGAGGGAAGGCGGATCACCTTTCACCTCCGGTGGAATTTACGAACTCGTATCATGTCAGGAAGTAGAGAGGTGGCTACCAGATTTAGTCCGTTTGTCATTCCGTCTCTGCATTCAGGAATGCTGGTAGGAACTCGAGGTATGTAATAGATGGCTACCAACAAGTGATCTTTCAAGCAAAAAAGCGAAAGATGTGCTGATCGACTTGAACATCAGATGGATCATCGCTTCAGAGTCTCTGGGGAGAAACGAGTTGTGGAGCCTAGACTTGGTGTTCTGATACTGTGTACGACCTTTTCTGATATTACCAGACTGTAGACGGACAAATGTCAATTCTACCAAGGTGACAGTATGAGAAAAAACATAGGAACTGACTAAGATTATTCGTCAAAATATCAAGTGAGTTGAGTACTATCGAATCTAACCGCGATGCGCCGCAGACCTTTTGCATAGTATGAAATGCTAGCGACAATCACGTCCAGCAAGCACTGGATTCGGTCAACCCGGGATGGCCTCGATGAAATGAATAATACATACTTGTACATACGTATGGCACATCAAAAAGATCCTGTGAGGGCTTGGGATTCCTTTTCGAACCTTCTGTTGTTGTGACTGACTGAATGAATGCCTAGAATTATGAATTGCACGGCTCTGAGTACTACAGCACGTTGGCGACTCACAGACGAGTTTCTTGGAAGTGTTAGCAACCGGTAATGTGGATATTCCCCGGGGCTGGGTGTGAGTCTGTGGAAGCCTGTGGGAGCGAACTGATTTTCAGCTGTGCAGATGTTGGCAGTACTGTAAGAGGCGGGTAAGTGACTTTCAATTTCAAAGCGAGGATTCTTGTCCATAAGCTTAGGTAATCCCGGCGGCTGTGCACGTGATCTCATCTTTTGGCCGGGCGCATTGAAGTTGGCGCTGCTTGTATCTCGATTCTCTATCAAGCTAACGGAAAAGTACCGGTAGCACTGAACGACGCGTATTTCAAGCTATGTTATCGCTGTGCTCTCTATCTCTCTCCCTTCTTACTATACCATACTGCTACGCGCGACTTTCCAAACTAGCGTTATTCTCGGCGGAAAATGCAGTGGTGCCGGACTCACAGACTTTGGGTTCTCCTCAATTTTAACCATCGATATATGCGGTTTCATTCATGCGAATTATGCAGGTTTGACGTCTGATCTTGAAAACGGTTGGTTACGCAAAGACGGTGTGTGCCAATTTCAAGCGTCTGTCCCAGCGTGTATTGCGATAATTTAAATTCACTTTCAATTTACATTTTCAATTCTTTCATAGATAGTCTCACGGAATATTCGCGTCGATCGGATTGTTTTCGAGATGCGGCTAGTATGATACGAATACGATGTAGTGAGCTAGACATGAGCGAACATGAACGCGTGAAAGGTACGATAAACTATATGTGGCTCTAACGCGAAACATCTGATGTTCTGACTTGGCCCCCTCCTTCTCAAAGCCGCTATTTCCATGACGCTCTGCGAGCTAGCGACTGCGAAACATCATTTCCTCCAATGGAATGCACCCCTTTTTCACCTACGGGAACAGTGCGCGATGCTGACCCTGATGCTCAGGGAGAATGTGTAAAGTGAGGTCAACGCATCGTTGCCCTACTCCTCTCAGGGTTTGTATATCAATAAGTTCTGACTCGGTGTCCACCTAGCGCTCTATCTCGAAGCGCGCAATATTGGTCTAGCTATTCTGGGTATCTACGTGAAATTCGTAAAGGATTTTTATTTGGTTTAGGTCTTTAGGGCGCTGGTTAGGCTGACCCTGTGGTGTTTTGTAGCGCAGCTGTGTTTTACGTTTCAGCGTTGGAACGATGTAGGTATGTCAATGTCATTCGACATCTATCAGTCCGGATATTCCGCGAAACCACTGTGTACGCCACTAACTGATCTGAACCACCGAAGACAACGCAAAAGAGTTGTACAGGAACATAACTGTAGATCAAGCGGACTTTCTGCGGCATGTGATACAGAGGGAGAACAAGGCTCGAGACCAACTTGACATTTGGGCAGAAGATCTGTCTGTGAGTGTGTTTTTGTCCTATCAATGTCTTCGAGTGTGTGCAAGCCCTGACACAATGAATCTCACGCAGAACCTTTCTCGGGAAATCGAAACTGCTGTTGGACGAATTGAGAGTCAAGCGCGCGAGGTGGTATGTCGTTGTCTCGCTTTCCGCATGCCATTGATCTTTTTCTAAAGTGATGGTCTTCGCAGGCTTTGAGAGCGTTTTCCGAGACGATCTCGGAGTTCCAGGAGCAAATCGATAGAGATAGAGCCTCTGTTATGAGTCAGGTGGGTGTTACTAGTTACTATCTTGTTGCAGCGTCTAAGTGCGTGGGTAATCAGATCGATTCAGCGTTAAATAGTACATTCAACCGCGTACGTTGTGCTCTGACTCTGTTATTGCTCCGCTCCTTTGCTGAGGTTTCTCACACATCAAAAAAAAAAAAAAAAAAAAAGCACGCGCTCTCGTTACAAGAGTTGCTGCCGGATTTCGAACATAGCCTTCATTCAAGCTTGGTACACGCGTTTGATCGGGTACAAGGGTATCAGGAAAGGGTTTTGGAGGTTACGGTGAAGGGTTTTCTCCACTCAAATGTTGAAGGGGAGAGTGGGCTAGTGAATTATAATTTCGCTAATCAGATTTATCCTATAGGTCACCGCGCGGAATCAATGGTACATGCTGAACAGGGAGTTTTCGTCGATGCAAGAGGTTCTTGACGTCTCTTTTCCTTTTGGTCTGTCAACCCTGCGATCAGGCGATACCAATTGAATGCTCCCTTTTAGATTATCGTCCAACTTGCGAGGTTTGCCCAGGATACGACGACTGAACTGGACGTTTCGAGAAAGTATATTGGCGAGATTCATCAGACGCAGTTGAATGTTTCCGCTCTTGCGGTTCGATTGGTGGATACGGTTACTGAATTGACGATGAGGACGCATGATGAGTTTGAGAGGATTAATAGTTCTGCGCTGGAGTTGAAAGAGAGACTTCGGTTTGGAGAGGAGGGGTGGTATGGTGAAATGTGGTGGAGGGATGGGCTGATGAGCGTTTCTACGTTTTTATTGAGAGGTAAGGGGGTATTTGGAATACGGGTACTGAATGGGCCTGACTGTTTGTGCAGGGAATGCGTCGATGGTAATTTCGTTTGTTCACTCACCTGTTTTCAAGGTAGTGGAAATTGCGTGGACTGTTGCGTTTTGGTGTTTCAGGCGTGGGTTTTCTACTTTTACGGTGAGCAGGACTTGGAAATGTGCTCTTTGAAACTGATTGGTGTGTAGAGTCTTTTACTGCTTTTCTGGTCGTTTAGGAGACGTCCTACGCAACCGCAATGTCAAGTATGGTTGAACGAGGGGACTGGTGAATCGATGCAAGCGCAAGAGCGAAAGCAAGAGATTGGAACGAAGACGTACCCTGGGCTCGGACTCGGAATACGCGGTCAAAGAAATTGTTTGCCTCGGTCTCGAAGGATGTCTCGTATACCTGATAGGTTGTGCAATTCTCTGGTTTATTGAAGACTTTTTCAAGAACAAGGATTCAAGCTACTAGGGACTCCCGATGTATGTACTGAAATGTAATGACGCGACTAAGTCACATCACATGATCAACTGTCACGCGGGTATTACCCGGACCGGATTGGATTGAGGATGATAAAACCTGACGATGATGCCATTGCAAAGGTAACACGTTCTCTATTCGCCATGTCGCACACCCTCCCACCGTTGCCCTACGCCTACGATGGGCTTGAACCGTACATCTCTGCAGAAATAATGACACTGCATCACACGAAACATCACCAGGGCTATGTTACTGCATTGAATGCTGCAGAGGCAGCATATGCAAAGGCGAAGACGACGAAAGAGAGAATAGCATTATCAGGAGCGATCAAGTTTAATGGTGGTGGACATATCAATCATTCGTTATTTTGGAGGAATTTAGCGCCCGCGGGAAGTGGTGGTGGTGGGACTTTGAGGGAAGGTCGGTTGAAGGATGGGATTGTTGATGCGTTTGGGTCTGTTGAGGAGATGAAAGAGAAGTTTGGGACGATTGTTGGTGGGATTCAAGGGTCTGGGTGGGGTTGGGTTGCGGTCAACACGAATACGAAACGGTTGGAGATTGTTACGACGTTTAATCAAGATCCGTTATTGAGCCATGTACCTGTTATTGGTGTTGATATGTGGGAGCATGCGTTTTATTTGCAGTATAAGAATGTTAAAGCTGATGTGAGTTTTTATGGTTATTTCTAATAATTGTATTTGAGTGACTTTTCTTCTCTTCTTAAAGTACTTGAAAGCGATTTGGTCTGTGATCAATTTCGAAGAGGCAGAGAAGAGATTTGTAGAGGCTGTAGGAGGAGGAGCTAAACTTTAAAAAGGTTGAAGCGGTGTCGGGTACTGAGGTTATAACTTATCAGTGTATGTGTGCGCTATGTGATTGATTTCTATATGTATCAATGTACGAGGTACAGCGGGAGATTTAAGCTTTCAACTCCCTCGGTACCTCAATATGAGATTCCACCGGTGTACCACCCAAGGGGTATCATTCCCAAGGAAGCGAGTGTATGTATGGGCTATGTAGATGTAGATGCAGGCGTTGCATCTCCATCGGTGACGGCAACTTTCGCGTTTTTGCCTTTTCCTGGTGGAGGTGGATGGTAAACTTTTTCCTGCGAGAATCAATCAATTAGAGGACGAATGTATATGCCTTTTTTCGACGAGATACCTTTTTCTTCTTCTTCTGACCATCCTTTGCATTTGGATCAGGATAAGCCAACTTCTCAACCTCCTTCCACTCTTCATTCTCCTCAAATGCTTTCCGGATGGGTTCCAACATTTTTGTGATCGCAGCACCAATAGCGGATTTAAGATCTCCAGGATGTAAATTCTCCGTCCTAAACGCCTCCTTCATCTCCTCAAACTCCACAAAATGCATCGCCCCACCAAACTTCTCCGGCCTGTCGATAGAAAAGAGTGTACCAGGAGGTGCGCCAGGCCCCGCAAACGACCTCTCGGGTGTTTGTTGATCAAGAGCCAATTGTGAAACAGGAAACAAAACAGCTTCAGCGAACGAAAGTAACCCGTTCTCTGAAACATTCCCGACTTCGCAAAACGCCGCTTTAATCTTTCGTTTAATAACTTCCGGTGGGTCGAGTACGTCGATTTTTGAATTTGGATCTGAGGATGACATTTTACCACCTGCTAGACCGGGTACCATTGCGTTCATTAGGTGCGCGCGTTTAGTGTAACCTAGTCGTGGGAGGTAGAGTTCTGCGAAAGTGAATATCTTTCTTTGGTCTACGCCTCCGAATTGGAAATCTACACCGAGATATTGTTCGTCTAGAGCTTGAAGACCTGGGTAGAGTAACCCCGAGAGTAAAGGACTCTCAACTTGCTTGACTACCTCCGCTCCTGCTTTTTTAGCATCGTGTTCGGAAACGATAGCGCAGAGTCGGTAGTTATCTAGATTATAATCTCTAGAGAGTTGGTATTCTGATCCTTTTACGAATTTGAGTTTTTCGGTTGGTATACCGAGGGATGTGAAGACTGCTATGAGGACGTGTTTGTAGTAGGATACGCGGTGGGAAACTAGATCGAGGGGTGCTTTGAGGTTGTCGAGGAATGCGTGGACGTCTGCGAGTAAGACTGTTACTTCTACCCCTGCGCGTAAAAAGTCGGCAATTTTGATTAGAGGGACAAAGTATCCGATGTGAGCTGTATGTGTCTCAAGTTAGAATTTGGTATAAATTATTTGTTGAATGGGGGGACGTACGTCTACCAGTAGGTGCTGTACCCCAGTAACATTTCGGTGCTCTCCCTTCAGCAATAATACTTTTGATTAAGTCACCACCAAGCACCTCCTGCAATCTCCGAGTAATCAACTCGTATTTCTCTTCTGCAGTAGTCATCGTCGGGAGGAAAAGTAAAAAGTCAAGTCACTATCAAGATCACTCTGACTCGATTGCCAAAACTATCTCATTACATAAGCATTGTACCCTATCATATACAAGACTTTACAACGAGAGAAGCTGGCACGAATCTAAAGTCCATTGAATCATGAGATTACAGAAACCCAAATGAACGACGGACATACCTCAAAAAAAATCCTCATCAATACATCGATACCACCTCGGATCTCTAGTAGTATTCAACGCCTCCTTAAGTTTCTCAATAATCTCGGGTGACGGAATCTGTCTTTCATCCGAATTATTGTTATTCGCAAGAATAACCGCATGAGCACCGCCTGGAACATGGCCAAGCGCTTCATCGGAAGTAGGAAGCCACACTCTGCCTGAACAACTGTTTCTCCAGAGTTGTCGGGAGGTATGTCGTAATAAGGACAATGTGGAGAGCATGCGAGGGTTGCCAGAACGAGTATCAGGGTAGTATGGATCGACCGTGGAAAGAGGAGATTCTTGAAGAAGTGCTTTGACTTCGGGACTCATCGGGACATCTTTATATTTATCTTCATTGGACTCCTCGTCGTCGTCGTCGTCGTCTGAAGAATCAGGGTCCTCGGGACGATCTTCAAACTTTGCCTTCAACTCCTCTCTCGACATCCCTCGAGTGTACCAAGGATTTAGTTTGACTTCTTCCATAGGAAATATAAAGGCGAACACGAGTAAATCTGGGTCGCCTTTGCGTCTTAAGGCAGGTAGCCAAGGTGGTTTCGTGACGGTAGACATGAAGAAGTGAGATACTCAGATATAACCCCTTTCTTTTACTATGCTTCGATTCAACTTACATAATCCATTCGTCCGTTTCGTATGTACTACTGCTACACCTCCTGTACTCTCAACTCTTCATCCAACTCCCTAATCCTTCCTTCCAAACATCAACCTGACCAAGTTTCTCCTCAATCAACTTCATCTCCTTCTCAAGCCCAGCCTAATGATTAGCTCACGTTGTTCTTCACCTATCTCAACTAGGGGTGTGCCACGATTCCGAAAACCCCCATGACACCATCTCATAACAGCTTCAAACCATTGAGGCTCTTCTCAACACTTCACGTCGACGCTTCGTCAAGATTAGACCTGAGGCCTGATCATGTATTCATTGAAAAGAAGGATTGCCCACGTATACAACGATCAGAAGAGTTGTCCACAGAAATTACAGAAAAAAATAAGAAAATATCACAATGCACCGTCCAGTCCTTCTCACAGCATGCCCCCGACTATTGATTATCGAATTATTGAAAAAGGACAATCCCCCTTAGGCATTCGTAGCACCATAGTAGGGTGCCTGGGCCTGGTAGTGGTCATTGCCAACATCTACGCGCACAAAAACATCAGTGAAAGGCAAAGCATAAGATCGAACTTTCCAACGCACATTGATATCCTCCATGACCATAACGTTCATCAGCCTGCATCTTCTTGTAGATAAGCCAGAAAGCATGTATGTGGCCTGGAAGATAACCAAGACTGCGAGTAAAGCGGTGCTTACTATTTCTGTCTATTAAGGAAAAAAATGCTTTCGAAACGTACATGGTCAAGCAAATGTTGATGAGCAAGTCACAGCTGCATCCGGTCAAAAAAGCTGCAGCAGCGGGAGGGAAAACGATTGCGACCTGAGCAAAACTTGCAGTCAGATTTTTACGCGAAATGTTGTTCAAGGATGACAAGCATGAGGATAATGTCAGATGCTTTGACCATGTTGGTAGTGTGTTAGAAGTACAAGGAAAAGGGCGTTTTATTGATGATGGATGTCAGAAGAGGATTATATACGCTCTGCCGAAACTATGTCATTACATAAGCATTGTACCCTATTGCTTTGGAATAATATACAAGACTGTCAGATACAATGACTGCGAAAGCTGGGACGAATCTAAAGTCCATTGAATCATAAAATTACAAGAAATCCAAATGAGCGACGGACATACCTCAAAAAAAATCCTCATCAATACATCGATACCACCTCGGATCCCTAGTAGTATTCAACGCCTCTTTGAGTTTCTCAATAATCTCGGGGGACGGGATCTCTCTTTCATCCGAGTTGTTGTTGGTAGCAAGAATAACCGCATGAGCACCGCCTGAAACACGCGTTTCATCGGATTTAGGAAGCCACACTCTGCCTGAGCAACTGTTTTTCCAGAGTTGTCGAGCGGTATGTCGTAACAAGGACAATGTGGAGAGCATGCGAGGATTAGAGCGAGTATGGTATGGATCGACCGGGGAAAGAGGAGCTTCTTGAAGAAGTGCTTTGACATAAGGACTCATCGGGACTTCTTTATCTTCATCGGAACACTCCTCCTCCTCCTCGTCTGAAGAATCAGGGGTCTCAGGACGATCTTCAAACTTTTCCTTCAACTCCTCTCTCGACATGCCTCGAGTGTACCAAGGATTAAATTTGACTTCTTCTAGAGGAAATATAAAGGCGAACACGAGTAAATCTGGGTCGCCTTTGCGTCGTATGGCCGGTAGCCGAGCTGGTTTCGTAGATGTTTTAGACATGAAGAAAGGAGGAAGAACGGCGCTTCTACGTATGGCATTATATATGCTACCAGGCTCAACTTACATAATCCAATCCTTGCTCCAAGCCGCACGCTTCCACACATTTTTTGACGGATACTCATCGACTCATCGACTGCTCGAGACTTCTCAGACATCATTGCCTTTGATCGTTGCTCTAATGCCCAGATGACTATGCCGCGGACACACAGAGACAGTGTGAGAGCAGCGCTGAACGTTGAGCAAGGATTGCTGATGTTTTGCTTGTATGTGCAGCTTTGCAAAACCCGCCATGTAAATCATTTAAATAATGAGCCTTGCTGAACCTTGCAATTGCAAGTCAGCTTGAAACTAGTTCTTCAGATACCCATCTTCCTTCGTCTTCGCCGCCCTTTCTTCTGATCGCAGAGCCCTGCCTCAAACAGAGCTATTCCTCCTGGACTAAATTGAAGACGATTCTCTGTAGGACGCACGTCTTTTCAGCCTTGAATAGCAATCCTCGGCCCCGTGCTACTTCATCATCATAACTGATGCCGAACCTTCACCGTGTCGATCTAACAATCCACGCTCTTGCTCGTTCTGTCCAGAATCTGCCACTTCCGAATGGGAACTCGAATCCCCCTGCTCCTCCTCGCAGGTACAAGAGTAGCGATAGTGTCTTACTCGCCAAGCAATTGGCTTTCGGCGTTTTCGCAAACCGCCGGCATTTCGAGAGCCACTTACACGGCTTATACAGCCAAATCTTCTCAGACTTAACACACGACTATTCTAATCTGACACCAGTCATCAACTATAAACTTTACCTGCAGATGGATGGTACGACGGTGGTGGAGGTGCCTGGCAAAGGTCATGCTGACGACCCTCAGAGCCTTAGGGAGGAGGCGGTCAGTGATGTTTTTGAGGACAGCGGAAATGATGACGAGGTAGATGCAGTGCACGATTCTCAGACTTCTTCGTCATATGCAGCATCGGAATCCGATAATGTATCCAGCAAAAGCAGCAAATCCATCCATGGACGATATACTGAAGTGTGTCCGGACTTGGTAGTCCTTCACTCGCGTTGGACCCGCATGTTTCCAGTGCTCTTGACTGCTCGACCGTCACGCCAGCAGCTAATTCCCTATTTCCATCGACATGGCGTTCAGCCAAAACATGTGTGCGCCGCTATTATAGGAGAGTTCAAATCTGGACCCTCTCGTGGATTGGATCTCAACGTGGAGACACTTGCAAAATTCAAAGAATTACAGTCAATGTACGTGTCTCCTGTGTCTAATAAGATGCCACTCTAAAATTCCTTTTTTTGCAGAGGTTTCGACGCAGCTCAACAACAGGTGGCGAAATATATCGCCATCTTTTTCGCTTCTCACCCTCATATTTCAAGAGTGCTGGCATTTGTGGCATGTGGTGTCTGTTGGCAATACGCCTTTGTTACACGAAACGATCTAGCAGAGTACGACCCTTGTGAAAATGAATTTTTACAAGATGACATCAACATGCGAATACTTGACACCTTCGGAGTTATCTTCTCTCGGACTTATGAAGTAGGGACACAGGCGTCCGATCGAAAATTCTCGCGCCTCCGCAGAAACTACCTTCACCCATTGGGGTGTGATGGCTATTTGAAACCTCAATAGTTGGACCTCTCTAGTAGCAAGCATGTCCCACTACTATGGCTCCTGTATGTAAATATTAGATTCTGGTTCCAATACTTTCGATTTGTTCATAATAGAAATGTTGCACTCTTTGTTTAGAGCAAAGGAAAGGTACCATTCAGTTGACTGCGCGGAGTCCGGCACGAACTCCGCCAGTTCCAGCAAAGCGAAGCAAGAGTGGTGAGGCCGCTTTCTCACGCTCTTCGCTTTTCTTTCGTTCTTCATCGGCGGCTGCAGTCTCATCACAGGAGAATGATACAACATTTCCGCTCATTTTCTTTCATCAGTCTCTCTCTCTCTACACACATACAATGCAAGAGTAGCTGTTTTTTTTTCCCCAATTCTGTCTGAGCCTCGACACATGTGGCATTGAAGAACTCAGGTCGCATTTGCTAGCTTTGCACGAGAGAGAGAGAGCATTACACAATCCATTCACTCCCACTTCCCCAAGGTGGAATCCTGCACTACCGAGCTCAAGGTCCAGGCGATCAATGATTTAGCGGTGGTCTTTCATGGTTCACCGCTTCATTCCCGCCTTACCACTATCTTTGCTATTTGGGTGTCCAGAAGAACTCATCGACTCAAAGGGAGACGTGGACGGCCAGCTTGGGATAACAGGTAGTATAGTCGCGACGAGCGTTGAGGTGACGCCAAAGTTATCGTCGTAGCTGGATATAGGTGTCGGTTTAGATGCGTCAAGTGTCCAGATGATGCCAAAGTCATCAGCACGTTCACAGCTGGATCGAAGAGGAACCTGCACAATCTCAAGTGGGGCGATAATGCGAGGGTCATCAACAGGTAGTCGCGGGTGATAGTGATTGCGAGGAGGAGAGACGTGCGGGTGCGCATGTTAAGGCATTCCGTTTTCCTTCCACTGCTTTAATTTTTCCATCACCAACGCTCCATATCGTTCCTACTGCCCCTTATGTTTTCTGCTGCCTCTTTATCCCCCACCACTGCTTCTTTCTACCACCACCGCATTCCTTCATCATCACCGCCTCCCATGTTCGCCACCATTGCCTTCTTTCATTATCACCACCTTCCCCATTTGCCACTGTTGCCTTTGCTGTTTACTACCACTATCCTCATAGCCAAATACCATTGTTATTGCTTTGCCGCTATCCGCTATCCGCTACACTTCTTCCTAGCTAAATATTGTCTGCTTTGCTGTTGCTGTTGCTGTTGCCGCTGGTCTGCGCTTGCAGTCATCCTGTCGGCCTGCTGTTGCTGGCTTTGCTGTTGCTGCTGTCCGCTTTGCCGTTATGGCTATCTGCTTTGCTGTTGCTGCTGTTTGCTTTGCTTTTGCTGCTGGTCTGCGCTTGCAGTCATCCTGTCAGCCTACTGTTGCTTGCTTTGCTGTTGCTTGCTTTGCTGTTGCTGCTGTCTGCTTTGCCGTTACGGCTATCTGCTTTGCTGTTGCTGCTGTTTGCTTCGCTTTTGCTGCTGTCTGCTTTGCTTTTGCTGCCGTCTGCTTTGCTGTTGCTGCTTGTCTGTTGCAGTCAACCTATCTGCCTTGCTGTTGCCGCTTGTCTGTTGTGGTTAACTTGTCTGCTTCGCTGTTGCCGCTTGTCTGTTGCGGTCAATCGGTCTGCCTTGCTTTTGCCGCTTGTCTATAGCAGTCGTATTGGCCCTGCTGTTACTGCTTGTCTGTTGCGGTCATCTTGTATGCTTCGCTGTTGCCGCCGTCTGCTGTTGCAGTTATCTCGTATATGCCATCCATTCTGTCACTACCATTTGCTTGCTGCTGCTACTGCAATTGTAACTGTTTCCGTGCAGTATTCGCCACCACTGCTGTTATATCTTGTTGGTCGTGCCGCGCTGCCATTGTGCCTCAAGTGTCAGTCCCAGTCTCTGATCAGCGCACTGTCTATCATACCTTCGCACTAGGAGTGTTTCACACTTTCATGAGACCCAATTCACGACTCCCATCAACTGTTTCGCAGTGGCAAAATTGACACTGGCGGAGGGAAGCACTCGCTGTGGATGAAGCGATCGGCCTTTAGCTGCTGAAACATCTGAGCAACAGCGTGTTCCCTCGCAAACAATTTGGAAAGAACGGTTGGCGAAGCTTCATCAAATCGTCCAAGGAGATATACCTTCAGCTCAGCACAGGAACTCCTATTCATTCCAGACCCTCATGCACATGGTATCTCTACAGTATCCGATGTGGCTCTTCTGGTAGTCAAGAACAATTTTACTCAGGTCGTCTCCCATCCCGTCTTTGACAAGACCAGATTCTCTGCTGCTCAAGCTTGGCTTTATCTCAAGCTCGATGGCATGCGCCGCCTCGCGACTGGCAGAGTCTCGGACTTTAGAACCCAAGTGTGGTGCCTGTCCGAGTCCCCGAGATAAATTTGTTTGATAACACAAGTCCACTTTCATCTCATTGTCTGAAGACTTGCACCCAGAGGAAGCACCAGCTGACTGCTACCAACGCCCATATGAATCAACCTGCTCGCTACTATTGTTCAACCCTCTTGCTTATACAGGCATCATTCACCACGTCAGTAGTGTGTCGAACGAGCCGATGTAGCGAATTACCATGTGCCTTTACTAGCAAGGAAAGTGCAAAGAGATTAGGAACTTCATTTCGAGACTCAGCGTTGGAGTCAGCATTGCATGGGGCATGGGTGGTTTGAGAGTACTACTAGCACATGAAATGTAAGGGAGATTCAGCGAGACAATGCGAAGGGGCAATGGTTCAGTCTACAGTCTCACTGTGGGCTTCTGCCCGGGTGGATTCTTATAGCCCACAGCTGAATGGCCACCCTTTGCGAACGGTGACTCGGCTTCAAAGGAGGAGTGGAGGAGGGCAGACCTACGGTCGCACCCCGGAGCCTATCAAGGTCGTAGCATTCACATCCACTAGTTTTGGCTTCAAGCTCCTGAGCACGCATTAGTCTCCATTCGCAGAGAGAAGCGGAGGACGTTGCATCAGATAGATGCCTGATTCAATTCATCAGTATCCAAAACAAGGTTATTGTACTCGAGGCTCGTTCTCGCGTCTCAAATTTATGCGTGATTCACCATCCCCACTTTCCTCCAGTTACTGCTTATGCCTTCACTCCATATGGGGCCTGCTTACACCTGACATGTCATTCGAGCTATCTGAAAGTCTTGAGCTGGCCATTCTCTCGGTAGCAGCAAGCGGAAGGTCTTTTCGTTAGTTTCAAAGACGACTAATAGCCTGAGACCACCCTCACCGAAGCCTTTCGGATTCCCAGACGCAAACCCAGACGGTTCAACGCAGGACGGTAAGGAGATCAAGCGAATCATCATAATGGCACAGTGGCAGATCGTATTTGGGCTATTGTCGAACGGTGAACGTTGAACTGTCACCTGCGGTACCGTGGCTTCTCAAACACTACCCATGCACACTTAATCCTGCCTTAGCCTGCCACCAGCACAAGTCGTGTTGACTCACACCCACTACAACCCGTAACTTGCACCATTCATCTCTGAGCTTCGAATATCAGCCTGAGCATACACATTGCTTCGCATCACTCACGTCTCGGATATCGAAGGTTGCGACTTAGGCCACCTCATAGGTCCAGACTTTCCATGGTTTCTCATTCTAGACTCTAGTCCCAATACCGGGTTCACTCGCACAGTCATACTTAGCCATTATGGTTCCATTCTAGTCTGCCTCCAGTAGCAATGAGAATCTCGCCACAAGTGGGAGAGCACCTTCGTCATTCACACTCACTCATATCGCCAGCATGGTGCTGTTGTCATCCACACTCACTCTGGCACTTCGTCATATCTTCGTCAGTGAGACATCCATGATTCAAGTGAAGTGAAGGAACTTGGACACTACTCGAGAACTAAAAGCTCGTGGCCCGATCTACAGTCAGGTTCCCATGCAGGTGGCATTGTGATGTATGACTTGACAATAGCTGCGAGGCAGGTTGGGCTGGCGGTCGTGGATCGCCCGCGGTCGTGTTGGTTGGGAGAGCGGGCGACCCCTTGCGTCCCGCGTCCGCGCATGCTTCGCATGCCCAGCCCAACCTCCCCTTAGCCTGCCCTCACCCAACGGCTTGCGTAGACGAAGCTGGAACTACATAACACATACTCCACATATTCGGATCCACTACGCGTTTTGATTGGCAGAAAATTATGAAAAGATTGTCGCCAACCCATTCAAAGCGTCCGTGTTCTCGAGACACGCTGTACTTAATGGAGGGAAGCAACGACTTTTTCTGCGCAACGCTAGCAACCGCCCTAAAAATCACCGTTATGGGCGGGAATTTTAGCAACATAGATCGACGAAATTGGAATTTTTACCTCAATGTATAGGTACCTCTCAGGCAACCTCCCAACCGTTCTGTAAGTTACATAACGAAAGATAGGCAACGCAACGGGACCTCCCTTATGCGTTACGTTGCTTCCTTACATGTCACTACAGTATGTACTAAGTGAGATACTCAGATATAACCCCTTTCTTTTACTAAAGTACAAGGTGCTTCGATTCAACTTACATAATCCATTCGTCCGTTTCGTATGTACTACTGCTACACCTCCTGTACTCTCAACTCCTCATCCAACTCCCTAATCCTCTCTTTCCAAACATCAACCTGACCAAGTTTCTCCTCAATCGACTTCATCTCCTTCTCAAGCCCAGCCATTAGCTCACGTTGCTCTTCACCTATCTCAACTAGGGGCGTGCCTGCTTCCGAAATACGCGAGAGTGTCCATCGGCCTGAAGAACCTGAGGATGAATCTGTACCGTGTAATGTGAGAAGTTGCGTGTGGTATTTCATCAGGGATGGTCTGGGACATATGTTTAACGATTAATCTCTCAAGTAAGGAACCACTGGAACGAGAGAACCCCTCACCGAAGTGAAATCGTAACAAGTGTTATCCCTAGAGCCTTTGCATGCTCATACATCCTCCCTTCAACATCACTCGAAACAGCACTCGTACACTCTATCAAACACACATAAATCAATAACAAAATTCGGAAGGGGGATAACAGGCTCACCATCTAAAATAGCAAACTTGGGTAACCGATAAAAAACTCTAGCCATCCCCATCCTCTGTTTCTCACCACCACTCAACACATCTCGCCATTCTTTCCTCGTTGACCAACCACCTTCACGTTCGGGGAGGTATCCCAGAAAAACACTTTCGAGAATATCACGGATAGTTCTGCCCTTGCCTTCGCCTTCGCCATCGTGCTCGATGCTCCACCCTTTAGCGAGAAAATCCTCGTAGGAATCAGGATAAATAACTTGATCGAGTAACGTTCCAGTTGGCATATATGATCTTTGAGGAACGACGAGTAACGATTCAGGACGCGTTACGATGCCTTTAACTCTGACATTTTCTGATCCAGGGATATCGATTCTGAGTTTTCCGTCATCGACATCGACATCATCCTCGACCTCACCCTTGGTGGCGGTGGTGGTAGTGGATACAACTCCCTCAAAAGGATCCCATAACCCAGCTAAAACCCTCGCAACAGCCGTCTTACCAACCCCATTACTCCCAGTAATCATCAGATGTTGACCTGATCCATGTTGTAGTGAGAACGTGAGATCACGTACGAGAAGCGGTGGGTCCCGGTCTTCATTAGATGCTGTGGTAGTTCCGGTGGGAACACCAACGTCGACATGTTCAAGAGCAATGACGTCCCCGCTTTCGGCTTGGGCTTTATCGGCAAGTGCGGGTTTGGTAGCGTGTAACCCGGCAATGAGAGTGTATAAGCGTTCTGTTACGCCTGCGAGCTCGAGGATATCTTTGTAGGCGTACATTAGGCGCCCGCCTGCGTCGGCTAGTGAGAGGAGGAGACGGCGGTTGGAGATGTATGTTTCTGTTCGGGAGGCTATAGCTGAGGAGGGATTGGGTTTGAGATGGGATGAGGATGAGGGGCGTCGAGAGCGAGTGAATAAGAGTGGGACGGCAATTAGACAGTATCCTGCTGCTGACCAGAGGTATTTAATTACGTAGTCTTCAGTCCATTCGTATGCTATGCGGATCTGTTGAGGATGTGAGGGATGAAGAGGTGTGTGAGGAGGAAGGAAGGGTTTACCTTGTACACCGAGTTGACATGTCTGATGAGGTTCATATAAGCCCGACTAAGGATTGCTTTCTCGCGTTTACCTCCGTCGTAAAACGCAAGTGAACAACTTTAAGCATCAAGTTCGTTCCAGAGGAAAGAACACTGGTACTCACGCAACTTCCTCACCCTCCCTCCCAAGTCTTCCCATCCCAGCACGATACTCACCCTCAAGCTTCGCCTCAACAGCAGCGAGTCTACCAAAAGCAGGCGTAGCAGCTTTGAGTATCCTCACTGTACCCCAATATGTACCAAACAGTAACAATGTTCCTCGGACACCGAGAGAACGGGATAGTTGACTGGTGAATAGGAGTAGGTCGAGACTTGGTTTCATTAGGTTTCCACTGAAAAACGTGTCGGGGGTTAGGAGGGGCAACGGAAGCTTATAGTGTAAACAGGGGGGGACGTACTATAATACACTGACGCCTTCGGCCCAAGCTTCGACATCTGCAGTGATGTATTGATCTACACCTTCAATTGTAGGCGCGTCGAGACCAAGGCGGTAATACCGCAGGTCAGGATAAGAAGACAGATATAAATCATGGATGTATCGAGTGAGACGTGTACGAAAACGTAGTGATAGCGTCGATTGAAGATGTTTAATCATAATACACCCGTTCCATGAGAGGCATTGCCCAAAAAGGCGGGGGGGAACTCACCATAACATTAGTATATGTACTCGGAACAGCCAAGACAAACCACCATCCTAAACCCCTAAGGAAACCTTTTGGATCCGCACGTACGAGGTCCCTGACTATACGTCCATCGAGTCTTGCTACGACGACGCTGAGTACTGTCCTTGCTACGAGGAAGAACGAGTGTAGGAGGATAACGAGTGTTTCTTTCGATCGCCATGAAGGGATAGCTATACGGAATAACAATGCCTTCAATGCACGTATAAACGAAGGGTCGAGTAAAGCAGATGAACGACGTTGTTTGAGTTGTTGAAAATACGCTTTGTTGATTGAAATAAGTTCTTGAGGTGTTTCTTGTATCGGTATCTTCGATAATCTGTTACGATACGTAACGAGCAATGTTTTTGTCCCATCTGGTTCGGTTGTGTATACTTGCTGAAGAATAGCAGTGAGTTCTGAAGATGTGAGTCGTTTGCCCGCTGTAGCATCTCTCAGTAACTCGAAACATTCTTTAGGTAGCGAATAGAGTCGAGTACGTAGAATTAAGAGGATGAATACGAACAGTGGTATTCGAGACATGAAAGTAAGTTGACAAGGAGTAGTAGTATTACAACAATGTCTAATATACAAACATAACGATAGAATACAATAAAAAACATAAGAATTAAAACCAATCCTCATTCGCCACACCAATTCCTCCATGCTCCGCTCTCATATGACTGTAAATCCCTTCTCCCTTCGGGAATTTCTCCATACAAACCCAGCAGATATGTGTACCACACTGCGTACACGTCACATGATTACACCCCTCCGCACGCTCAATAGGCACTTTACACTCCGGACACTTCTTCACATCGTGTTTCTCTGCCCACTCCCTAAACAACCTCTCTTCCCCATCCCTATCAGGACACTCAAACCCTTCATGATACTCCACATGACATTTCCCACAAATCCTCACAAGACACGAAGGACACTGAAGCACATTTCCTTCCGGTGCACTCCTATAAACCTGCATGCAATCAGGCGAAGGGCAGTAATGGAACTCCTTGGGGTGCGAATGGATATGAGACCGAAACGCAGCCCCGACCACCGCGTCGAATTCCTCCGGCGTAAGAGCCTGTCGAGCCACAGATAGTGGAATAAGCGTATCACACCTCGCTTCATTCCCGAAACAAGTTAGCGGGAAAAACGCATTGTTTTCCACCGCTGCCTGTAGGAACCCTTTCAGGCACCCCTTGCAATACGTATGCCCACACGGCACCAGCGTAATCGGGCTACAATCCTCTTCCGCTGACTCGAAACACACCGGGCAAGTCTTCATCCCTCCTCCTCCTCCCCTCTGCTGCCTCCGATTCGAAGACGTCCTAACCTCCTGCACAGCGTTCAACGCGAGCTGGAAATCATTCTTCGTGCCCATGATAACCAATCTATAATTCCTCAGATCCATGCTCACGTTGTCCTCCCCTATCGCTCTCTTCAACCCAGCAAGCTTCGACCTCATAAACGGTCCCATCATACATCCCGAAAGAGAAAGGAATCTCGGCTCCCTCGCATTGAGCTCCGCATACTTGTCCAAAATCCTCCTCTTAACAGCCGCTCGTGCTTCCGGGTGTCCAAAGAGCCTCAAACGACGACGAGAGACGTCTTCTCGGATCACCACACCCGCATGATTCCTCTCCAATTGCCTCAACCAACCCCTCCCATTCGCAGACCCAAAATAGCCATCCCAAACTACCTCCTTTTGCTCCCCTTCTCCCTTCGAGCCTCTACGAGTAAGCACGACAACTTCCCCACCTCTAATCTTCTCAAACTCGGCTTTCAACTGCCCCAACTCGCGTAAATCCTCTGCACTGAGCTTCGCAGTGACTGTATTTTCACCAACGATAATTCCTAACGTCGTACTCCGCCTCCCATTTGCCCACAATTGTCGCTTGAACTCGAATATATCCGCTTCGATCTTCTTGTACTCCTCCAGCGGGATAGCGTACGAGAGTGTTTGTACGTGTATAGCGACAACACGCGTACGACCTGTACACGTTGGTTTGCGGCGATGCAGAAGTGTGGAAGCAGCTCTAGCTTGAGCTGGCGTAGGGAAATACGCCCATGCCCTGACCCGTCCGTCTCGATAAGGAGGTGGTAAGACATCGAAACTCAGTAAATCAACCCGATTACACGCAAGGATATACTTGAGATTCTTCACGACCCCCTCGACAGACGTATAATTCGGTTTGTTCCACATCATTCCGTCAGGTTTCGCATACCGAACCATATGCTTCTCTTCCGTCTTCAGAGGTAAATTCATGAACCTCACAGTGTACCGATCAACAGCAGGTAGCCCGACGTGCATCACAGCGCTGATATAGGTCTCGCGGTACTGCGCACGGGCGATGTCGAGTGCTTTGTTAGCTCGGTCGGCAGAAGAGTATCCTGCGAAACCGACGATTGAGGGAGCTTCCCATTCGATGCGGACGGCGGTGTCGTGAATCATTGCCGCTCGGCCTGTGGAGACGCTTACTGGGAGCTGCGTTGTGATCACTGTACCCCATTCCGTGGAACCGTTAAGCGCTGTGTTGGCATTACGCGCCTCGATAGTCGATGCAAAACGTACCCGAGCGTCGGTCATACCGCGCGCTCGATGCTCGATTAAGCGTAGCTCTTGAATCGAACCATGTCGTGAAAGGAGAGGGGTAAGATCCGCTTCGTTTACATGTGAGGGGAGCTTGGAGATGTACAGCCATGGACTTTCGAATCCCGTCGTTATGTCTTGAATGGCAAACCCAGCGGAGAATTTAACCTTGATATGGTCATGGAGGGTGTAGGTATAGAAAGTTGATATGGGACTGGGTTGAATGGTTGATATAGAAGGGGTGGGTTTCTATGATCTGTTTGAGTTTCGAGTACTAGCGAAATAGCTGTGGAACTCACCGCTGGTTCGTCGTATTCCAAAGTTTCGTGAATATAATCACACTCATACCCTCGCTCACACCGTCCAAGCAACCATCTCCGGCACGTCTCAGAGTTCCGAGGTCGCGGATGCCTCACCTTCCTCGTATCGTCATTCGACACAGAGATAGTCGAAGACATGGTAGCTCTCGAAAACGTCTAAAACACCGAATGAAGACGACCAACGATTGGCGAAACTGGCTGTGGAACTCACCGCTGGTTCGTCGTATTCCAAATCTCCGTGAATATAAATACACTCATACCCTCGCTCACACCATCCACGCAACCACCTCCAACATGTCTCAGAGTTCCGAGGCCGCGGATGCCTCACCTTCCTCGTGTCGTCTGCAAAAGTAGTCGAAGACATTGTAGCGCTCGGAAACGTCTAAAACACCATTAGTACGACAAACGACTAGCGAAATGGCTGTGGAACTCACCGCTGGTTCGTCGTATTCCAAATCTCCGTGAATATAAATACACTCATACCCTCGCTCACACCATCCACGCAACCACCTCCAACATGTCTCAGAGTTCCGAGGCCGCGGATGCCTCACCTTCCTCGTATCGTCATCCGACACAGAAGTAGTCGAAGACAATGTTGCGCTCGAAAAGGTCTAAAACGCCAAATGAGTATGACGAACGACTACCTCAATATGCTGAAACCCACCGGAGACTCTGACACAACTGTATCCGAATCCAACCAAGCTTTAGGATCCGAGTCGATAGTCCATGAAAAAAGAAAAGGATCCACATCCGGCTCCGAGTCCTTGCCGTTCACTGAGGCTGACTCTAACGCTTGATCGGTCTTCTTTTCAGAAACCAAGCCAGACGTGCTACTTTCCCCTTTCTTCCGCGGAGCCGCTTCTGCACCTTTCATCTTGCCTTTTCCACGAACATCACTTCCAGAAGGGGCCTCGATCATCTTGCGTTTTAAAGGATGTACAATTCCTGGAGGTTCCAATGGCGGAGGATCTGTTTTCTTGCGAGTCGCGGGATGTTCAATCCCCACAAGGGGCAAATAAGCAGAGCCTCCGCCACTGGTACCTCCAGGATGTTCAATGCCGGGAGGTACTAGCGGTAATGCTTTTGTCGGTATACAGGTTGCAAGAAGTTCGAGGCCTGATGGTACCAATGGCGCTACACTTGGGAGTGGTTCCTAAAAGGCGCCGTACATGAGGACATAAGGGATTACAAACAGACAGTGAAGCACACACCTGGCGTGCCTTTCCTTTGCGTCGGCAGCTGGGATTCGACCTTGGCGAGTCCGCTCGAGCTGACGACGACAACGCCGATGGGGGAAGCTTGACGGTTGGTTGCGGAGGTTCCATGACCATGCCGTCGAGGGTAGAAGGGGAAGGTGGTGATAAGTCAACGCTAGGTTGGGGGATCACTGGGGCGGGTAATGAGGTATCCTCTTTTGTTGGGGTTATCTCTATGGGGGTTTCGGTTATGTTTTGGGTAACGCTACATGAGGTTGAATTTGCTTGCTGGAAAACGGAACATGATCAATAGTCGAACAACACGTTGTGCATTTGCTTACGGGTGTGCTGGTAGGGGCCATTCGATACACCACATGAATTCTGCGGCAACCTGGGCCGAGAGGACAACGCCGGGCACGAAACAGCCGACATATTTCGTTGACTATGGCATCAGTGAATACAATCTGTGGAATGAGTTTGTCGCCTGATGGTAGTGTCTTCCCAATAGGAGCGTCCATCGCATGCGCCTAGGTCGGGCATCACCTCATCTGATAAAATACCAGTGATAGAGGAACTCACCTCGACTTCTTCAAGCTCCCGACATATGTGTACTTTGGAACAACTTCTGCCCCATCGGCAGAACCCACTCATAAAGCTGGGACAGATCTCGTTGCTTCGATACCTCGTTATAAGCCTGCTGTTGGTACTTCATAAGTTCCGGTGTTGTAAAATGCACAAGGAGGGTTCACGGACGCTGTTAATCGAAGAGATACCGCTGCTGTTCAACCGGACTTCGGAATTTGACGTGATTTCGCGATCGTCCTCAAAGTACACGGGTATCGGTAGTGTGACAACTTCTGTTCCAGGACTGTCAACACTTGGTGCGCATTCCGAGGGCTCGGTGGCCTGCAGCAAGATATTGGTCGGCTTGAAAACCAGATATTGCAATGGATCGGAGACTGACCGTAGCTGATTCTATTTTCTCCACGACTTGTTCGGTGGCAGGCTCTTCAGCCTTATTCTGATTCTTCGTCTGCGAAAACAGCTTCAGCAAGGAAACTTGCGCCACAAACGCTCCGACAAACGCACCTTGGAAGACTTCATCGTACAACAATTCTCGTTATTCCTTCTCTCGATATTCCTTTTCCTAAAACTCTCCAGAAGATTATTCAACTTTTGAAGGGATTCCGAGTTGACCTCGGACGATTGCGTGGGTGTATGATTGGTGTCAGTGCCTGCGACACCAGGTAAAACAGAATAGTTATACGTTAACAAGGGTGAGCGAATCATGATTACAAGGAAAAGAGGACCCTATGCCACATGCAGAGAAACTGTGTTAGACTCTGAGAGTATACGGTGTTACCGTAGAAGAGAAGGTGAAGATGGTGAGAAAGTAAGGGCAACGGGTTTTCTTCGCGTGTGTCTCATTCTGAGTCCACTCTTCTATCTTATGTAATCATTACTCCTTTTAGTCTGCCCAGGCTGACCGAGGAGTGGCCGAGGTTGATTACAATGCTGCTAGAATTTTATATATTATATCGACTTGCGAGTCCAGTATATACTCAATCTCGACTTGACCTGCGCAACTTTCACTGGACCACGAGCACTGCGGTATATGATATGGGAGGATTCATTCTTGACTTGAACCCCAACTTTTTTCCAGAACCTTCTCCGGAGTCCCGTTGCGCTGAATGATATAACCTGATATTCCAAGTCTGCTCAGAGGACATTGCTCATCCCATGTTCCCATTCCCCAAGCAACGGTAAGTGGGTCCTATTTTCTATCCCCCCTTCTGTACCCAACAATCGCATTACGCTGGGGTTCATCCGAGTCACTGGTTCTTCTGGGCCTCCAACTCTGGCAGCGGAGCGGTCCGCTACAAAAGGTTTGATATTGCTAGAAATAGTCTAGCAGCGGCGTCAATTCGAGTCGCAGTCGGGAGGAATACCAGGGAATACCCTGAAATACCTGGTCTGTATGACCTGCGGGGCTAAGTATGATCAGCTGAGCAAACACTCATGAAGTCAATCCGAAATGTTGAAAGTTTAACCGGTGCGTGCCTTCGTACTCATGAGGCCCTTCTTGGAATCATTTTCTGAGTTCTCTCTAGCATGTCAACTCGCGTCTCGTGAGCTGCAATACAATACACGCCATTGGTTGAATCCTTCTTTTGGCGAATATGTATCAATCTTCCCTTCCATTGTGATTATACGACATTCATGACTCAATTATCAATGGACCAAGGATAGCAAGTCGAACTTTATAGATGCTGTTCTATATCCACACAGTAAGTAGTTATTTCGAGCCTCAATAAACGCTTTGACTCACTGGGTAGAATGCATAAACTAACTTTGCGCCCCAAGCAATATTTTATACCCCGCACTCGCCTGTCAGGGTTAAGGCGTTCTATTGGTATAGTCAGCTGCCGCGATACATTCTTGAGCTTAATCGCCTGTTTATTCAAGATCCGTATCCCCTTGCTATGACATCGAGTGGGGTTGAAATTCACACCAGTGAAAGAACAAAGACCCTGACATTCGTGAATTTTTCGTAGAACCCCAGCAAAATAACAAAAATTCCAAATACAACCAAGGAGAAACATAGACTCGTGACCAGACTAATGTTCATGTGAAACTCGTCAGACTCGATGCTCGACCCTAATTTTCTCATTTGAAGAGGAAGACCCTGTGTCATTGGATGGAGATTCTTGTCGGTTGGGATTATGAGCGTGATTATGATGGACTGCCATGAATTCACGATGAGCTGCGGGAAGTACTGTATGATTCAACAACACAATAACTCCGGAGTCAGGAACATTCAATCAATCAAAGGTGAGCAAGTGCTCATACCTCGCGCATAGTCGGTAAGAAACAGCTCATAAAGTAAAACTCCAAACAGCGTTGCCGGGATATTGGTCAAGGCGCTCAGAGCAGCATAGGTCCCACCGGAAGCTTGACAATCAATTGGAGATAAGCAAACTTGTACAGCACGACAGCGAAAATGGAACTTCGTACCCTGTCGGCCCCAAATAGTGAGCGCTGCGAACCTTCCACCAAGATCACGAGCCGTATTAGCAGCCACTGCAACAGGAATAGCACGTAATCAATATCATAGTGGGTGGCAAATAATTCATCAGTATCAAGGGCGAGGAACTTACGACCAGGAGTAGCATATCCCCACACAGCGACACCACTAAAAATGGGTTCAGTAACCCCACGACTTGGGACCCTGTGCGACTAGCAAAATACACTCACTAAGCCAATCCTATGACGATAGGTACTAACGGAGGAGGAACGAGAATGTTTGTCGGATCGAGGCACCCCCAAATGACCAAGGCGAGGAAAACATCCTGGTTTTTCCAACATGTCAGAATCACCGTGCCTTGAGAGTGATGCGGCGCCACGTACGGTAATGAATTCATTCACAAACACATTACCTAGATTAGCGCCTGGTAACACGTATAGTGCGAAAGCACCAGCGGGACCGTTTGGTGTGAAAAGTGTTGATTCGAGGGCGTTGGCGGCGACTAAGGCGGCTTCGGTTTGGACGATTAAATCGTGGTATTGGACGTAGATGAGAAGGCAAGCGATGTATCCTCCCAGGAGTTGTGCGGCGATATACCTGCGGAGGGTGTTCAGTAGAAAGAACCGAATGCTACCCTGGAAGACTCTTACCGAATAGCCTTGATAGGTGGAAATCCCTTGAAGAGAACAAAGGCAACTGTCACGGCTGGATTGAAATGACCACCTGAGGTCGCGCTGCAGATCACGATTGCGAATATGATCCCACAACTGTATGAAACGCCGATTTGGAGGACCGCTATGATATCGTTTCGTTGGTGAGCGTTGAAAGAATTGCGAAGTACTTACAGCTGAGTCCCTCGACATCCAAGATTTTGCCAGCGATGTACTGAATCGTAGGGCCGATACCTTCATGAAGATGTATATCAGCTTCGACCATCAAACATAGGAGGGTTGGGTTTACCTGCGTAGACGTAGAAGAATACACCCAACTGGAACAGAAGTCAATCAGCGTCGGCGGTCCTAATCAGTTGTCACGTACGGCTTCAGCAAAGCATTCCACGAGCCAATGAAGTGAAGTATGCCTATGCCTCTCCCATGTAGCAAAGAACCGCGGTCGTTGTTGAACGTCTTTCAAATGAACAATCGTCCCGCTAGACATTGTTGAATTGTATGGAAGGGGTAGGTGTTCAAATCAGGGGCCCTAACACCACAAAAAGCAGAGCACATTTAAGAGGCATATGAGCACACAACAACATTCGGATCAAGCCTTGGTTTCTCAGTTGACGGTTTCTAGATTCAAGATGTTGTAACGAGATCTCGAGATGGTCAGGTGCTGAAAGTCCTTGAGGTGTGTTGTAGACAGATTGTGTCACCGGTAGTCCTCGCCTTGATACGCCCATGCTCGAGTTGATGTACATAGTATAATTTCTTCGATTTCGCTAAAGATGAGAAAGCTCGAGCTTGACGCTCGAGAAAGCCTGAACTTGAAGAAACTCTGAAGATGAGTTCAAGAAATCTGACACTTAGAACTGAAGTCTGAAGCCGACTTTGATTCTCCGAAATGATCTCCGATGAGCTCAGGACCGAAGGAGACGGTCTCCTTCAAGCCTGCAGCATAATGGAACGACCGTTCACGCGTAACGATTCATGTTTTTAGCGGTATATCGCGGAGAAAATTCAAGGAACAGCTGACAATTATTACTCTTATCTTGTCTCAAGTGGGTCCAAATCGTGGCAAGCATCACAGGTTCGAATTTCTCCAAGAAATGCAAGAAATGCCCTGGCGAAGGAGGGCGAAGGAGGCAATCACCGTCGGGGCTGGAATTCGTTCGAAAATTGTGCTTGTACAGTGGTACTTGTCCTGGTGATGTGATCCCATTTGACCTCGGCCGCCTTTCCTTCTCTCATGCGAGGACGAGTGACTGCCTCGCACGAGCCAAGGCAAAAAACAAATGTCCAATGACCCCGCCCCGTGTTCCCACTACTACTAGGACTATTTCTTGTTCCATTCCCTCACAAAATACGGGACGCGCCAAGCAATGATAAAGATATTATATGGCATTTGGAGGAAATCTCACACAAGACAGGTGTCACAAGAGCCCCGCGGGACTAGTCACCAAGCTGACCTCGAGGAAATGACTCGAAAATGGAGACTCCCACTTCCCCGCAAAGTTCACACACAACCCCGCATTTTCCAGACATTCTTAACACGAGCGTTCATTCGCTTGATAAGGAGCAATGTCCATGTTGTGTTCCCGTCCAAAGTGAATGATACACACCCAGTTCGAATGTTTGAAAGACATTCGTCGGTTCCAATTTCGCTTCTCCCGTCGAGGAAGATGAGAAATTTGTACTTCCTCTGTCTGACTTAGGGGTTTTGGACTCAAAACCTGGATTGCGTTCGAATGGCCATTGGAGGGAGTCGCGTTTCACGGACTACCAATACGCGATGTGCGTGTCTGCAATGAGACTGCAGCCCGGTGAGGAGACAGATCGTAGTTTCGTGCTTCAAGTCGTGACGAGAGACCGTATCAAGCATTCGCAGTAAGACCTCGTCCGGGAATGGAGTAGAAGACCCAAGTGAAGCTGTCGAATTGCTGGGAAGCCGATACTCTTGACACTTTGAGCGTTATTGCATGCTCATAGCTGACTTTTAGGAGTGAAGCAAAGCGTCCAGACTCCATGCTTCTGTCGACAATACACCAGCCGGCCCCACGACATGATAACACAAACGATACATACACGCTAGTACAGTATTACTTACTTTACATATAGACGTTCCATTTCATCGTGATTTCCGTGCTAGACTATTCCACCTTTTCTTCCTTCAAACCCTTCTTTGCATTCACCTCCTCCTCCTCCTCCAATTCTACTTCAACTTGCGTCTCAGGTACAGGTTCCCCTTCCGAATCCTCTTCGGGTTCGGGTTCGGGTTCAGGGGACAATGCCTCGCCGGGGGACGGAGGGAAATACTGCGGAAGGAGAGATTCGTATACGTCTTTGTCTTTGTCGCTCCATACGACGAATATCACGCGTTCGAGCTGGAGCAGAAGATATCAGAAAGGGCCTGTATATTACGATAGGACCACAAAGTATACCTGAGAAGACGATGAACCCTCTGAATCGAAAAAGTTTCGGACAACGTTCAAAGCAATATGGGTCGCATCTTCTATAGGGTAGCCATAGACCCCCGTTGATATTGAAGGAAAGGCCTGTGGCAGAACAGTTATAGAGAATGCTTCTTACACCAATGAACACAACGACGGATTGCTCACGATATGCCTAAGAGAATTCGTGACTGCGAGATCGAGGCTGGTTTGGTAGCAAGATGCGAGTAGCTTGGCTTTGGCGTCCACAGAAGAAGAAGAATATACGGGGCCGACGGTGTGAATGATATGTTTCCTGCATACATAGATCCCATAACAAATGCGAGTAAGAACTCCGGAAGGATATCCAAAGTTCAAAATGAATATCACGCACGATGGTAGATTATATCCTTTCGTGATTTTAGACATACCAGTCTCACACCCATTCAGCTTCCTGCCTAATCATTCATATAGGTTACTTGGCTAGTTGCTTTCGATGTACATGAGGAGGAGGGAGGGAAATAGCCGTACATTCTTCCAAAAGATTTCGTCCCGCTGCAGCATGGATTGCACCGTCAACTCCTCCACCACCTGCATTATTGCGAGAGATGAGAATTCAAGCAATTAATTGTTAATTGACTGAGCGGGTTGGGGGAGGGGTCAAAGTTCGACAACGTACCCAAAAGCCGCTTGTTCGCTGCATTCACAATAGAATCCACTTCAAGTTTCGTAATGTCTCCTTGACTAAACCGTCCCATAAATCACGACAACATCGACGTATTCAAACGAGGACCCACAATAGCGATACCCGATTAAGGAGCGATACATTGGGTTTGTATTTTTGCGTACTTGAAGAAGGACGTTTGAGAATAGATGATTTGTATAGGTCGCTGAGAGTACGAATGTCCGTGAGCTTGATGATACGACGGGCTGTTGCCATGTTTTCTTGCTCAGAGCCGGAATCAGAATCAGAATCAGAATCAGACATAACAGAGAAATTAGTAGATGATGGAATGAAAGAAAGGATTATTCGAGTTGTGGGCGCTTAGTCTGACGTTTTGGTTCTGCATACGAGATTCGTCCAATTTCTAATGAGTGTTCAATTACTTCGAGAACTACGTAAACGCAGTAGTACGAAGCTCGAACGCGATAAAATCAATATATTAGCGATTGTATTGTCTCGGAATTGTTGCTGTCGCGTTCTACTGAAACTTCTACAATCACGGCTGGATTCGATGCTGCGAAATTCAGTCAAGCTGTGCTCGGGTTCGAATTGTCAGAATGGAATTCGACTCGGTATCGAGTTTCTGAGTAGGGTAAACAAGACGTTAATAATTTGACATGCATTTTACAGACCGCATTGTATCCAATATCTAACCCACCGCTCAGCCTGAAGGGGTTCCAGGGGTTCCAAATTCTTCATTCTTGGGCTGAGCTGCTGAACATTAACCGTACTCAAAGGCGTAAGTCCAGTACTCTCCATCGTACTGGACTCATCCAACAACCCAATCGCCTCGTCACCAGCAGACATCGTTCGGAAGAAATCGACAAGCTTGACCGCAGGCTACGAGATGCACAAAGCAGAGTCGATGAGTAAACGTCAGAACAAGAAGAACACAGAATACTGACGATTTCTTGAGCAATCTTCTCGGATTCCACTTCAGCTCGCTTCTGCACCTCCGCAAACCACTCCTGGAATGACACAAGTCGGAGCGCATCGCCAGAAAGCTCTTTCTCGCGAATGATTGTGCTCCTAATCGCCTCGATAATCGATGTCCACGATACAGGTCTAGGATGGACGACATTGACAGCCAAGGGCGCATGCTTTGCGAAGCCAACTTCGAGAATTGCGTCAGATACGGCATCCATTGGAGTCCAGGAGATCAGCTTCAATATTTCGTCAGCCTCATGCTTGCCTTAAATAAGGCGATCATAAACACGACTTACTCCATGAGCATTCGGTAGCATCCCTAGAGCAACACTAGACTTTACGAGGATAGGGAACCAGTCTGTTATTGCCCAAGCTCCGTTTGGCCATCCACCGCTAATCTGCCCTATCCTGAACGAGGTAGCAAGTATTCCACTATTCGCGAGTATCTATCACAATATGTTCAGTCAAGGGAACATCAAGACCAAGAGGTAATGAACTTACTCGTTCTACGATATATTTACTCTCGCCATAGCCTGCACCAACTGCGTACCGCGCGTCAGTCACTACCTCTTCGGGGTAAGGTCCCTTCGCCTTATCCCACGACTGGGTTGAGCCGATTGAGGAGGTGAACAAGTACCGAATTGAAGCGCCGTGACGACTGGAACGGGCCAAATCAATGAGACTCCGAGAACCTCTTATATTCGACTCGAAAGAAGAGAGCGAGAGATTAAAGTCCAATCTCCATGCATTGTGGATGATCATCGTCATGTTCTCGCGGAGCTGGATGAACCATAAGTCAGTGTCTTGATGAAAAAGAGGATCTCATTGGGTATTACCTCTTCAAGCATACTTTCAGACAAACCCATACTCGACTGAGAGGTATCTCCTTCCAAAAACACCAGCTTCTCGGACGATAACAGGCTCACGTCCAACGCCTTGTCCTCAAATCGCTCTCGGTGTCTATCAAACATGGACATCTTCTTCGAAGGTCGATTGAGTGCATATACACGCGCCACCGAGTCCTTGCGCAACAGCGATTCCAATATCTGCGCCCCAAGATTTCCTGTCGAGCCCGTAAGAAGGACAACGGCCTTCTCTCCCTCATCACCATGGGTAGATTGTGCAATCGGTGTGTCGAGTCCCTGGCTGTACTTCTCAATCATCTTCTCTATCGCAGCTTCGTGGCTATTCTCAGAGCTTTCCCCGTGAAGCAAGCCAACGATGAAGGCCGCGAGAGTCTCGATGGTGGGGTAGCTATAAACCGTGGTTTGATTGATGTGCTTGACGACAGCTTTAACATCAGAGTCGTTGGCTTTGCGCAGAGCACTAGTAATTCGTAGACGCAGCATTGTCGCGGCCAAGCTGACAGAACGAGATATCAGCTACCAAAAGCAGATAATAGTTCGATACCGATAGTACCTGTCGAATCCTTGCTCGAAAATGTCCCCAGATTCAGACGTAAGCACTTTTGACAGAATATCAGATGCCTGAGTCGATAGCCACCCTCGCAGGTCGAAGTCGGACCAACTCTTTGGTGGTACCACCTCTTCTCCGCCTGAGTTTGATTCTATCGTCTCGTACCTAGCTGAACTGATGAGTACCTGCCTTTATTCGAAAATGAGCAAAGCGCACAGTTTGTTGATTTCTTCTTCATAGACCTGCAGAGCCGCTTTCCTCGAAATAGTTCCCTTCGCCACCCGAGGAAGAGGTTTATTTGGAGAGGTGATCAAGATCATCTCCTTGAATATCCTGCTGAAGTTCGGCGCAATCTTATTCGCCTCATCGATGACAGGCCTAACACAACCGTCAATTCAAAGAAATCATCATAGTTCAATCTGTCAACATACCATATCTTGTTCCGGAACTGGGATACCTGGTTGAAATCGCTCACATCCACCTCCTCGCCAGGGTATGGCTCAATGAGTATACCGGCTTGATCACGCTGACGTCCAAACATTATCGCGCCTTTGATCCTGTATACAAATCTTAATAGACAATCGATATTGAAGGCGACATATATACTGATCAAGGGGCTCGATGAGATGATTGACTCCATGGGCGCCGGAACCGTCTTCTCACCGGATGAGTGGATTAATACATCATCGGCACGTCCAACTCTGAAATAGATCACTCATAAGACGAAGCCAGAACGAAATTTATGAAGACCTCACATTTTCCACAGTCCATCTCTTGTAGGGTGAGGCTCAAACACATCCAAAGTGGCGTATCCTCTCATATCCGGTAGATTCTCCACCCCTAGATGGTAACGATCGCTTGCCTATTTGCGCCATGGAATGTGGTCAGGTATCGTTACGAAGATTATCACAAGGGGCAATAGTTACGAGGACTTGACACTCAAAATTTCCATCATCTCGAGGTAGCCAGCGGATCTGAACTCGGTCGGAAAATCGGAGGTATAGCCAGTCTTTATCGCATCGTTCATCGAATCTTACAGCCGTTGGAGCACCAAATTCTGTTCCTCCGTAGCCAGCGCAAAGATTTACGCCTTGAGACACTAGGAAATCACCCGTAGCTGGGGAGAGCGGTCCGCCACCAAAACACTGAGAAATTAAAGATAGAATCAGCTTGGTGCTCGTGATGGACTTGCCGATATCGACTAACCACTGCTTTGAGTGAGATTAAGGTTTTGACGTACTCCGGTGATTGTGCCCAGACATGCAAGAATGTAGGAACGATGACAAGAAAGTCGGTCTGCGTTCGGTCTACGTAGCGAATGATATTTTCCGGTGTTGGTACGACTGGAAGTGCATCTGGCTTCACGACAACAGGTGGGAAGACCACATTAGACAAGGGCGTGTATAAGCCGTAGTTCAGTTGAAGGGACAATCCATAAGCATGAAATGCAGGAAACGCCATGGCATTCTGTCGAGTTGTTGAACTGTTCCTGAACCTAAGAACAGAGTCTGAGATGAAATTTTGTGAATGATCTTAATACTTTCCGACGCGTTAAGTTAGACTTACGACTTTCAGCGTAGTCCTTTATGGAAATGAATGTCCAAGGAATTGCCTTAGGAAGGCCAGTGCTCCCGGATGAGTGCAGATATAAGGCGACTTCAAAGTCGTCCGGCTTTAAAGCTGGAAGGGGGGCGAAGGGGTCTGCCAGCGTCTCCTTTCCAAGCTTGGGGAAGATCTCATTCAGAGAAGGTGCTTCCTCGATGGTGAGGGCGTAGTCCGGATGCGTCAATGACAGTTCAGACTTGACACTTTCAACGAGATCGTTCAATGTACCATGTGTGGTGAGCAACCTGTGTGCAGACGTGGTTCGTAGGAGGTTAACGATAGCCGTTGGAGAGTTACGTGGAGAGATAGGGAAGGGCTATATAGATCATGAGTCGAGTCGTCAAAGGTACGAACAAGACAGGACACTTACTGTGAAGCCGGCTTTCATCAAACCGACATTGAGGGCCTGGTAGACGATGGTATCCACCTGTGCAATTATAGCGATTACTTCGCGCTGGGGTGACGGACTGCGGTCGCCAAGAACCGCCTTGCCAGCGCGATGGCTAGCTCGCACGAATTCCAAGCATGATATCTTGGTGACTTCGTCGGCGCCGTCTTCTGCGTATAGATAAAGAGAGAAATCAGGGTTATTCGTGTAGTGGAAATCTAGGAGCTCTGGGAGAGTGAGTTCAAGAGATGGGAAGGCGGGAGGAGTGTTGGTGGCCATCGAAAGCCTCAATACAGGGCAGCTGCGTTGTTGCAGTACTTGAGCGTCCTCCCATGGCTCTTATACATTCCGGTTCTCCCATGGTGCTTTTATGTCCTGAGTATCCCACCGGTACGACAGTGCGATGGCTTTCATGATGCTCTTGACCACTGTTGTCGGATGACGCGTTGAATTGGTGCAGGAGCAGGGGTTTTCGTCAGCCCATTCCAATAGATATGAGGTGAAAGTTGCCCGAAAGACGTCGAAAGCCCCAGCCTCGGGTTACTGTTCTATCGCAAGAAGTATAAGGAGAAGATTGATTCGAAAGAAGCATCCGGTGGCTCGGTCCTTACAGTCGCGGAGGCAATCTGAGAGGTATCGAAAGTAAATTTATTGCAAATATTGAGTAATCCGCGCATAATGATAAAAGAGACTGCTAGAATGCGAAGACTGTCGGTTCAGAAACAAAGACGAAATTACTGGGCAACAGCACTCACTATCTCACTTCGCGTCCCTTTCCTACTCTCAACTACGAAATCCCGCGTCTCCTCTTTTGCCATGAGTGCTTCTACTCTTCGTTCGCCAAAAGAAATTGTCTATCTCGAGTACGAGGATCCAACACATCTAGAACCTCCTCCGTCCGAAAAATGGACACGATTTGTATGCATTAGTGATACACATTCTCATGACTTCGACGTACCTGCAGGAGATGTCCTTCTACATAGCGGAGATTTGACTAATACAGGGACAGTGGCTGACTTCGAGAAGACTATGAACTGGCTATACAGCCTTCCTCACAAGTTGAAGATGTGAGTGAATTGTTTGGTAGAACTCCGTCAATGTGCAGGGTTCATACGGTTTCACTTAGTGTTATCGCAGGTAACCATGACTTGACATTGCATGAGGGATGGTATGAAAGCAATTGGGAGAGATGGCACTCGAGTAAGGGTTACCAGGTAGTCATTATGATTGTAGAGGTCAAGGAAGCGGTGTCTCAATTTGCTCATTGACAGGAACGCGAACCTATTATCGATATGCTTAAAGGACAGAAGGCCAAAGCAGCAGGAATCATCTACCTCGAAGATGAAGAGTTTGAATTTCAAACTAAGAGCGGAGGAAAGATATGGAGTGTATATGGTTCTCCGGTCTGTGCTTCTCTGTCACCCTCAGTCTGCCTTTATTCACCAATACCTAGTGGTCCCCTGAATTCTGGAACTGGGCTTTCAACTATGAAGAACATGAAGCGGAAGGTATACCATAATATCGGTCTTATCCTCCTGAATTTACTGAGCTGTTACAGCTCTGGTCGGGAAGTATCCCAAAACTGACATCCTGTAAGCAGGAATCCACCCCACTGGAACAGCTCAAGTCTGAATTAGATCCCAGCCTCACTCACGGACCTCCCTGGCACATCCTTGACTTGACCACCGGGCAAGATTACGCGGGTTGCAAGACACTCGCTGCACGCCTTCCTTCTCTACGACCTCGTCTTCATCTCTTTGGACATATCCACGAGGCACATGGCGCTCACATTCACGCGTGGACGGGCACGAACGAATCTCCTCGTGTCCAGAATTCTAGTCCACCTGCAGAGTACGCAGATGCTGCCGACGCTGATCGGACTGTCTTTGTTAACGCTGCAAATTGGCCAGCTGGGCCGAGACGAAAGAAGTTTTCAACAGCAGGCTTTGGAGGCCCTGGTTTTCGGCCTGTCGTTGTGGATTTGCTAGAGTAATAGAAGACAAGTACCCTGGGTAGGGGTAGATATTCAGAAACAGACAATTAGAATACATTAAGGAACATGCACGATATAGATAGAAATGGAATCCATGTTGTTCTTTCACCTATTCGTTCGAAAGAGAAAGAAAATGCGCTGCGTGGATTCGAAGTAGCGGATGTCAGGATCGCAACGTTCAGCCGTCATCGTCATCGTCGTCGTCGTGATCTTGTATTGTCATCATGTCATTAAGACTAACGGAGGTCCTTTCAGGTTTCAGCATGGACACGCAAAGATTCCAGTACTTACCAGTGCACGAAGGGCTGCGTTACACCAGCTACTTCCGCCAACTTGTTGTTAAAATCTGGGCTTAGCACCTCTGAATCCATAAAACTAAAAGTAATCGAATGAATTCGCTCTCCGAACACCCAAGAACGAACGACCTACCGGTGGATCACAAAGAATGAACGGCATTTTAAGAGAGCAATGTCCCTACACAGCACCACCAGATATCGATTGAAAACTCGGGCCTGGATAGAAAACTACTCACTTGTGTGTCTTATCAATACCTTTCGGCGCTACCTTCAGTTCGTCGTCCGACCCGAATATATTTCTCTTTTCGCCGTCTTCGGATGGTCGAGGCTCGCCAAAGAATTTAATGAAAGCAGGCGCAGAGATGACCTCACGGAGCCGAGTTGAGTTGCGAATAATGTTCGACCTGAGACGGTATACATATGAGCTGAATAGTACACACGACGCACAAAGTAGATGGAAAATATTTCACCGTATAGTTGCCAATTCATTCTTCCCGGGGCACCATGTCCCTGCAGCGATGAGGCTCTCCCCGCCGGGTTTGACTGAAATGCCCGCATATCTGTAAGAAAGACCGCAGACAAGACAAAAAAAAACACTTACTCATACTACGAATATCAATGTCATCAAATATATGATTAGCAAATTGAAAGAACCTACATGTGGTCTGTGAAACAACGAGTAGATTCAGTTAGACTTCAATGGGTGATATTATTGCGCATCTTACAGCCTGCAAAGATCCCTTTCCTACCACTTCTAGAAAAACTTGCTGAAAAATTACGCTTGTATGGCGTCTTGTCATTGCTGAAGCGAATCTGCAAGAAATATTTAGACTCAAACCAACTCGGGATAGTACCCTCTGAAGCGAATATCACGATATATACGATGAATGACATCCTTCGGCGGTAGAGGTGGGATCTGAGAGTCAACTTCGATGAGCAGGTCGGTGAAATGCTCTACGAAATCTTTCCATTCTTTCTCTGCTTGGCGGTAAACGAGTTCTGAATAAAGACAGTCATAAACGGCAGTGAATAGCAAGAAAAAATGATTCTACCATTTAGCTTGAACCTTTCGTCAGAGTACTGTCAGCCAGAATCTGGACTGAAGATTTGCATAGAGCGTACCATTCTCTATCGTTGCATTTTGGGTCAGATAGCTTAGTGAGGAAATCCAACGTGTTTTTCGAGACCTGGCCGGGAGGAACTACGAGGACATTAGACAAACGCGCATGGATTAGAGAGAAAACTTACCGCGTCCTGCTTTTGGAGCTTGCACAACTTCCCCTACAATTTCCTGACCTTCTTTGAGCTCAAATTCCTCTTCTTCCTCGTCTTCGTCTTCCTCCACTTTCCTTTTCTTCCTGGTTGATTTGGAGGGTGCCTTCTTCGGGAAGGCACGCGATGCACGCTTCCGTTTCTTAGCGCTAGACTTCATATCCATTTCTTCGTCGTCGTCGAGCGCGTCACTGTCGTATGTCTTCGAAGCCACCTCGTCCGCATCTTCTTCGTACGCGTCTTCACTACCATCATCTTGGTCGTCTTCCGACACATCTGAATTAGCCTGAACTTTCTTTCTGCGTGCAATAGCTGATCTAGGAGCAGAGGCCCGTCCTTGTGCTCGGCTGGATGTCCTCCTGGCTGGTGTGTTGTCGGGTGAGACATCAGAGGTCGCGTTACATGCCTCCTCTGAGTTGCTTGCGGCAGAAGCGCGCTTTGAGCGCGATGTCTTCGTTGTAGATTTTGTAGGCATTGAGTATAGACAAAAACCGTATTTCGAGAGTAGAGAAATAAGCAAGACGAAAGAAATATATTGGTCAAAAGCTACATAACCCAGCAAACCTGGGGCCTTGCCGCCATGAGTCAGCTTGTATCTCGCGCACGTGACTCGTGTACCCTCTCTGGTTTCCTCCGAGTCGTCTCCTTATTTTTCCTAGAATCATGGATGATCTTTGCTGCTTCAGTCAGGCGTCTTTTTAGGATGTCGATGATAGGTCCTCGTTTCTGGCGGTGATGCTGCTTGCTTGACCTCAACGATCACAGCGACTGGTAACGTATGTTTACCTGTTCCCACTGTCTCCGAGTCAACATATGTACCTCCAATCATTCTACATTAAAAAAGCAAGTAGACAAGATCTTCCATGGAACCTGTGTCCGTATGTAGAAACAGATCTTCTGCAGGTACGTCACGGTCGAAATCATGGGAATATGTGTCACTGATGCATACAAATTGTGTTGTCTTCGGACAGGAGTATGCTCTAGATATTTTAGACCTTCGTATACTCGAGATAGAAGATCTCCCTTGGTGAACGAAGAGCATTCAAGGCGACGCACAATTTCACAGTACGGTGTTTCTGGCGATATTGTATTTGTCTTTGTGCCGAAGGTCATCGCGTCTTCAGAACCCTAGATGTCGGTGCATTGTGTAAGTCAACGAGGCTCCGGTTATGCTCAGGAATAGTCAGGAATGCACCGAATCAGACCGAATATATATTCGATACCACTCACGAAACCACACTCGGGAGTCGGATTACTCGAAGACCGGTCGAGCAACCAGACGCGTCCTTCGCCATATCTGGAATCAACCTTCTCCCTGAACTTGTCAGCGAGTAATAACCATAGCCTGTGGGCTTCGACGTTCTTTGTGGCAACTACTTTCACCTCATGTCTCGTCGAATAGGCTGACGAAAGTTCTACTCGTATAACCTGTTGGTTGCACGATCACAGTATGCGTCGTCCGACATCACCGGTCAATTGTATGTTTTTGGGTCGGTTACCAGAGTACTACTAGAGTCGACTCGTGTTACGCTTTCTGCCTCACTGTCCGTGCATCTGTCGGGTTCTCAGGATATAAAAGAGAACCATGGCGGACCTTCAATCATTATAACAATCGCATCTGTTTTGTTCGACAACTAGTTCTTCAGCTCTATCTTCAATCTACATTGAGCTTCTTTTCAATGGCTGCTTACCCTACTCCTGCCTACCCATCCCTTGAGCTCTCTATCCCCGAGGTCTTGGATTTTCACTACAAGAATAACCCTAACTTCCCTCTATATGTATACGCAGAGGACGGCGCCGACGAAGTCACCAAGATATCCTGCTTGGAATTCGTACGAGCTAGTCATCGCGCTGGCAAGGCGGTTCTCGGTGATCGCAGTCTGTCACCTCAGCGTGAAGTAATCGCTATAATCGCGCAGGTGGATACGATCGTCTACCAGGCCCTCAATGTCGGTCTGATGAAAGCCGGCTTCACAGTAAGCGCCACTACCTCGTTTGTACTTTCAGCAGCTCTCCTCATGATCTATGTAGCCCTTCCCTATTTCTCCCCGTAACTCTCCGACGGCTATTATCAATCTGCTGCAAAAGACATCTGCGCACAGGCTACTTACCACACATGGTACTTTACACGATCTCGTAGAAAGCGTCAAGTCTGAATTGTCTTCGACGCATTCGGACTACGTGCTCAGCGTTGAGGAAGTACCTTCTCTCAACGATATCTTCCCCAAGCTTGGAAAGGAGATATCGTCAGACCCATTCGTCCCTCTTCCAGCTTTGAAGCCGGACGACACTGAAATCTGTATATATCTACACTCGTCGGGGAGCACTGGACTTCCTAAAGCGATTCCTTTGACGTTCTATTCTATAAAGGACTATGCCGATCTTTGTATGTCTATTTCACAATGCTTCAGAGAAGCCAGATAATTGACAGGAATTGGTCACAGGCTCGGTTACAACAGTCAGAGCTAGCTCAATAACTCGACAGAGTTCCATGGCACTTCCTGCATTCCATGCTCTAGGAGTGTTTATTCAACTTATTCAGGCCTTATACACGCCCTTGTCTAATGTGGTCTTTCCACCTGTTGTTGTGGAACCAGAGATTCTTCCGGTCATGCCCACACCGGAAAATGTTGTTGCAAACATAGTACGAACGCAGAGCGACGCACTCGTCATCATTCCGACGTTCTTACATGTTTGGTCACAATCACCACAGCACGTCAGTGTATTGAGCTCACTCAAAGCAGTGGTTAGTCGTTATCGACAAGTCCATCACGAGTACTAAGCTGATTCTCTATCTTTGATTTCTCAGTTTTTCAGTGGCGGACCGCTCTCCCCAGCTACCGGTGATTTTCTAGTGTCTCAAGGCGTTAATATTTGCACAGTCTACGGAGCAACGGAATTTGGTGCTCCAACGGTTTTGAGACTCGACACCCCATGCGACAAAGACTGGCTATACATTAAATTCTCAGACCGAGTTCAGATCCGCTGGATACCGCAAGGTGATGGAACGTTTGAATGTCAATTCTTGGTGACTGTTTTCTTGTGATGTTCTTCGTCACTATGACTGACTGTGTTTAATTTAGGCAAGCGACCGTCACCATCTAGGAGTCGAAAACTTACCGGATGTCAGGGGATACACAACTCTGGATGTCTTTGAACCTCACCCTACAAGAGAAGGTTTGTGGAAGATGTAAGTTCTTCGTTGTTATTTGTTTTGGCTTCATCTCTTATTTAAATCGATTACAGTGTCGGACGTGCCGATGATGTATTGATTCACTCGTCCGGTGAGAAGACGGTTCCAGCGCCTATGGAGGCGATCATCTCATCGAGCCCCTTGTCAGTATAGATGTCGCATTCAACTTCGATTGCCTATTAACATTAACATTAACATATAGGATCAGAGGCGCAATCATGTTCGGACGTCAGCGTGACCAAGCTGGTATACTTATCGAACCATCCCCTGGTGAGGAGGTAGACGTGAGCGATTTCCAACAGGTGTCCCAGTTTCGGAACAAGATATGGTATGTTGGTGTATTGAATTATGATCTTGTCTTTGGCTTGACCATTTGAATTAGGCCTGTCATCGAAGAGGCAAACAAGATTGCTCCGAACTTCAGCAGAATTTTCAAGGAGATGATCTTGATCACCTCTCCTGGCAAACCTCTTCCTCGAGTGGCGAAAGGAACACCTTCGAGGAAAGCAGCAATGCAGGTGTATGAAGAAGAAATCAACAAACTGTAATTATTCCTCACCTTGTAACGAAGGCATCCTCTGAAAACTAGATTGTTACATAGGTACGAGACGATAGAGTCTAATTCAGGCGGAGAAGAAGTGGTACCGCCAAAGAGCTGGGCTGCCTCTGACTTGCGAGAGTGGCTATCCACGCAGGCATCTGAAATTTTGTCAACAACACTCACGTCGGAATCCGGAGACATTTTCGAGCAAGGATTCGACAGGTATTAACATTTTCGAGTATGACTTTCACCCTTGTAACTGATTTTATTCGTTCTCTTAGTTTGGCAGCGACAATGTTACGTCTGAGGATCACTAGTGCTCTGCGAAGAGCCAACGACTCCAATGTTCAAGCCGCTGCCAAACACATCAATCAGACCACGGTCTACAGCTACCCAACCATCGAGAGTCTTGCGGCGTTCATTGTTGGCTTGCTTCACGGAGAAAGCTCTGAGAATAGCCACGAGACTGCGATAGAGAAGATGATTGAGAAATACAGCCAGGGACTCGACACACCAATTGCGCAATTTACCCCTGGTGATGAGGGACATAAGGCCGTTGTCCTTCTTACTGGCTCGACTGGAAATCTTGGGGCGCAGATGTTGGAATCGCTGTTGCGCAAGGACTCGGTGGCGCGTGTATACGCACTCAATCGACCTTCGAAGAAGATGTCCATGTTTGATAGGCACCGTGATCGATTCGAGGACAAGGCGTTGGACGTGAGCCTGTTATCTTCCAAAAAGCTTGTGTTCTTGGAGGGCAACACCTCTGAGCCGAGTATGGGTTTGACTGAGAGTGTGATTGAGGAGGTGATTGTTGATTAGGTGTTCTTTGTTGATACAACACTGATATCTGTCCTCATTTTCAGCTCCGCGAGAATCTAACGATGATCATCCACAATGCATGGAGATTAGACTTTAATCTCTCGCTTTCCTCATTCGAGGCGAATATAAGAGGATCCCGGAATCTCATTGATTTGGCTCGTTCCAGCCGTCACGGCTCTTCAATTCGGTACTTGTTTACCTCGTCAATCGGTTCTACTCAGTCGTGGGATAGGACAAAGGGACCTTACCCTGAAGAGGTCGTGACTGATGCGCAGTACGCAGTTGGGGCAGGCTATGGCGAGAGTAAATATGTTGTAGAGCGAGTAAGTTCATTGTTTTTGATTCTTGATAAACCACTGTTCATTTGACTAACCACGATGTAACAGATCCTTGCGAAGAGCGGACTGCACGCAACCTCGTTCAGGATAGGCCAGGTCAGCGGTGGATGGCCAAACGGTGCTTGGGCCACAACGGACTGGTTCCCAATCCTTGTAAAGTCTAGCGTTGCTCTGGGGATGCTCCCCAATGCCCATGGAGTAAGTCAGTTTTATGACCGCTCCGAACGTGAAGTGCGGAGCTAACAAACTGTTTGAAGGTTATCTCATGGATTCCAATGAACGCTGTGTCTGATGCGATTCTCGACGTTGGCGCTGCAGATCATGCACCTTTGACAGTCAATGTCGTCCATCCTAGACCAGTCTCATGGACATCGATTATTGAAGCGATCAGAAGCACGATCATCCGAGAGAAAAAGCTTCCCGGCGATGCTCTCCGACTTGTACCGTTCCAAGAGTGGTTCGCGGAGGTTCAGAGACGAGCTGAAGTTGAATCTGAGAAGGTTGCGCAAAAGATTGTCAGTACATCTAGTTTTCTTGCTCTTTTGTTTACTCATCAAATCTTACTTCGTATAATATAGCCTGCGGTCAAGCTTGTTGATTTCTTCCGCGCGATGTCTGCTGCTGACGAGGCGATTGGGTTTTCGGACGAGTCCAGTACAATAGAGAGTACTGGACTTACGCCTTTGAGTACCGTCAACGTTCAGCGGTTCAGTCCGAGAATGAAGAATTTGGAGCCACTAGACACTCATCACGCTGAGCAGTGGGTTCAATATTGGAATCAATTTGGTCTTTAAACCAATACTAGATTTGTATATGTTACTCATCAATTCAATACCAAGTCAAGCTTATGTCGTTATTCCACCCGAATCACAGCTCGAGCACTGCGTAGCATCCTCTAACACCATACGGGTTCCTGAGAGAACAATCGAGGCCTTCAACTTGAAACTGAACCCTATTTTGCCAGTTGTGTTGAACCGAAGCGTTCCAAGCTAAGTTAAAAGTGAATGAGTTGAGCCGCAGCGTGGGGCAAAAATTCATGCGCCCCTTAACACTGCCCAAGCAGGCCATGCTATCAAGAACGCGGGCAAACAAAGAAAGTTCGAACTCTTCGTTTTTCAACCCCTGATTTCACCCAACCGTTGAGGGTGAGCATCATTGGCCCAGAAGATCCGGATATTACATCAACATGACGCGGCCCGGTGTTTTTTGTTGGGTTAATTACATCTACAACGAAACGCACGAAACTCTTGCTCTTGCTCTTGCCCATGGATGCGTCCGCCGCCGCAAATTACTACCGCAAGCCAACGACAGGAGCAGCCAGACGTACAAGAAGCTGCGGCATGAGGTTCATAGATATTTGTTGTCTTCTCGTGAGCCTTCTCACTTAGGCTCACTGATCAATCTTCCTGTAGATTCCGTCTTCTGTACGTTCATCAGGTCAAATGTTACCCAAATACTAATTTTCCTTCTGTTTGCAAAGTTTTCATGAAAGGCGGTTGGGCTGCTATTGAGTATTCCTGGGCATGCCTGGAAGACCTTCCGTTTCTACTCATACTTTATTGAGTGCAATCTTGCCTTCCCACTGAATTTGCATTTCTTCGAGCTAGTTCTTTCTTAACTTGTATGCTTCCAGTAAGGGCCCAGACTGTGGAAATCTTTCGTCAGGTGCCATCCAACGAAAATTCTTGCTTGGTTGTTGGTTCTAGTTGTATTACTCAATGAAATGACAGGAGCCTCGGTTCTGGTCCAGCTACGAGAACATCTTTGGCGGCGATTTACTACTACGCTTTCCATGTCTGGCTGCTCGATACTCATGGTATAAAGAGCATCATGATAACACTTGCTGCTCCGAGCCTGCACAAACTGCACAGTCTTGCTATGGGTGACACCACTCCTGCCTATCCATCTCTTGAGCTCTCTCTCCCTGAGCTCCTAGATTTCCACTACAAACATAATCCTAGCTTCCCTCTATATGTATACGCAGAGGATGGCGCCGATAAAGTTACCAAGGTATCTTGCTTAGAATTTGTGCGAGCCAGCCATCGCGCTGGCAAGGTAGTTCTCGGCGACCGAAGTCTGTCACCTCAGCGTGAAGTAATTGCCATATTAGCACAGGTGGACACCCTCGTCTACCAGGCCCTCAATGTCGGTTTGATGAAAGCCGGCTTCACCGTAAGTGCCACTGCCTTGTTGTACCTTCAAAAGCTCGACTCACAATGCACATCTAGCCCTTCCCAATTTCTCCGCGTAACTCTCCGACAGCTATTATCAATCTCCTGCGAAAGACGTCTGCACACAGGCTGCTCACCACACATGGTACATTAAACGAACTTGTTGAGAGCATCAAGTCTGAATTATCTTCAATATATCCGGACCACGCGCTCAGCATTGAGGAATCACCTTCTCTCAATGAGGTCTTCCCCAAGCTTGGGAAGGAGACGCTGGCAGACCCCTTCGTCCCTCTTCCAGTTTTGAAGCCGGACAGCTCTGAAGTCGGTATATATATGCACTCTTCTGGGAGCACTGGGCTTCCTAAAGCAATTCCTTGCACATTTATTGCCATGAAGGACTACGCTCAAAGTAGTCAGTCTATTTTACTTTGGATTGTTAAAGAGAAGCAATGCGACTACAGCATTTCGTTTCAGACTCTGTTCAAGTGTTTAGAGATAGCTCAATAACTCGACAGGGTGTCATGGCACTTCCTGCATTTCATGGTTTCGGGATATTCATGCAACTAATTCATAGCTTATACACACCATTGTCTAATGTGGTTTTCCCACCTATGGTCGTAAAGCCAGAGGTACTTCCGGTCATACCCACGCCAGACAATGTTATTCCGTACATTGTACGAACGCAGGCGGATTCACTTTTCATCATTCCGATGTTCTTGCATGTCTGGTCACAATCACTGCAGTATGTCAAAGTATTGAGCTCACTCAAAGCAGTAGTCAGTCAATAGTAGCTGTTGCACCACGAGCACGACAAGCTGATACTCTACTTTACTTATCAGTGCTTTGGCGGCGGACCAATCTCTCCAGCTACGGGTGACTTCCTGTTGTCTCAAGGCGTAAATATTTGTTCTCTCTACGGAGTGACAGAAGCTGGTGTTCCAACCGCTTTGAGACTCGACACTCCATGCGATAAAGACTGGCTATACATTCAATTCTCTGACCGAGTGCAGATCCGCTGGATGTCCCAAGGTAATGGAACATTTGAATGTCAAATCCTGGTAACTATTACTATTTTGTGTGATATCATTCGTAGCACTGACTTTGTCCTGATTAGGGCAAGCGACTATCATCATCTTGCAGTCGAGAACTTACCGGATGTCAGAGGATACGCGACTCTGGATGTTTTTGAACCCCATCCTACTAGGCGAGGTCTTTGGAAAATGTAAGTTTATCATTCGTTCTGGATTCCTCTCATAATCGAAACGATGTCCAGCGTTGGACGTGTGCCGATGATGTATTAATTCATTCATCGGGTGAAAAGACGGTTCCTGCGCCCTTGGAGACAATCATCTCTGCAAGCCCCTTGTCAGTATACATGTCGCTTTTAACATTGATTGTCTATTGACATTTGTAAATAGGATTAAAGGCGCAATCATGTTCGGACGTCAGCGTGACCAAGCTGGTATACTCATCGAGCCATCTCCTGGCGAGGAGGTAGATGCGAGCGACTTCTATGAGGTATCTCAGTTCCGGAACAAGATATGGTATGTTGGTTGATCGAACTATGATCTTGTCTTTCCGTTGACAATTCAAATTAGGCCTGTCATCGAAGAGGCAAACAAGATTGCTCCAAACTTCAGCAGGATCTTCAAGGAGATGATCTTGATCACATCTCCTGGCAAACCTCTTCCTCGAGTGGCGAAAGGAACACTTGCGAGGAAAGCGGCGATCCAGGTGTATGAAGAAGAAATCAACAAACTGTAAGTATTGCTCACCTTCTGACGAAGGCATCCCCTGAAAACTAGATCGCTATATAGGTACGAGACGATAGAGTCTAATTCAGGCGGAGAAGAAGTGGTACCACCAAAGAGCTGGGCCGCCTCTGACTTGCGAGAGTGGCTATCTACACAGGCATCTGAAATCTTGTCAACGACACTTACGTCTGAATCTGGAGACATTTTCGAGCAAGGATTCGACAGGTATTAACATCTTCGAGTATAACTTTCACTATTGTAACTGATTTTGTTCAATTTTCTTAGTTTGGCAGCGACAATGTTACGTCTGAGGATCACTAGTGCTCTGCGAAGAGCCAACGACTCCGATGTTCAAGCCGCCGCCAAACACATCAATCAGACCACGGTCTACAGCTACCCAACCATCGAGAGTCTTGCGGCGTTCATTGTTGGCTTGCTTCACGGGGAAAGCTTTGAGAATAGCCACGAGACTGCAATAGAGAAGATGATCGAGAAATACAGCCAGGGACTCGACACACCAATTGCGCAATTTACCCCTGGTGATGAGGGACATAAGGCCGTTGTCCTTCTTACTGGCTCGACTGGAAATCTTGGGGCGCAGATGTTGGAATCGCTGTTGCGCAAGGACTCGGTGGCACGTGTATACGCACTCAATCGACCTTTGAAGCGGATGTCGATGTTTGATAGACACCGGGAGCGTTTTGAGGACAAGGCGCTGGACGTGGGTCTATTATCGTCGGAGAAGCTGGTGTTTTTGGAATGCGATACCTCTCAGTCGAGTATGGGTTTGACTGAGAGTGTGATTGAGGAGGTGATTGTTGATTAGGTGTTCTTTGTTGATACAACACTGATATCTGTCCTCATTTTTCAGCTCCGCGAGAATCTAACAATGATCATCCACAATGCATGGAGATTGGACTTTAATCTCTCGCTTGCCTCATTCGAGGCGAATATAAGAGGATCCCGGAATCTCATTGATTTAGCTCGTTCCAGCCGTCACAGCTCTTCAATTCGGTACTTGTTTACCTCGTCAATCGGTTCTACTCAGTCGTGGGATAGGACAAAGGGACCTTACCCTGAAGAGGTAGTGACTGATGCGCAGTACGCAGTTGGGGCAGGCTATGGCGAGAGTAAATATGTTGTAGAGCGAGTAAGTTCATCGTTTTTGATTCTTGGTACACTACTGTTCATTTGACTAAGCACCGTGTAACAGATCCTTGCGAAGAGCGGACTGCACGCAACCTCGTTCAGGATAGGCCAGGTCAGCGGCGGATGGCCAAACGGAGCTTGGGCCACAACGGACTGGTTCCCTATCCTCGTAAAGTCTAGTGTTGCTCTGGGGATGCTCCCCAATGCCCATGGAGTAAGTCATGTGTTTATGACCGCTCCGAAAGTGAAGTGCGGAGCTAACGAACTATTTGAAGGTTATCTCATGGACTCCAATGGACGCTGTATCTGATGCGATTCTCGATGTTGGCTTCGCAAAGCATGCGCCCTTGGCTGTCAATGTCGTCCATCCTAGACCTGTATCATGGACATCGATTATCGAGGCGATTAAGAGCACAATCATTCGCGAGAACAAGCTGCCTGACGATGCGCTCCGACTTGTGTCATTCCAGGAGTGGTTTGCGGAGGTTCAGAAGCGAGCTGATGTGGAATCCGAGAAGATTGCTCAAGAAATTGTCAGTATACTGGATTTTCTTGTTCTGACGTTCACTCATCAACTCTGCTTTGACATCTTGTAGCCTGCGGTCAAGCTTGTCGATTTCTTCCGCGCAGTGTCTGCTGCTGACGAGGTGATTGGGTTGTCAGACGATTCCAGTACGATGGAGAGTACTGGACTTACGCCTATGAGTACGGTGAACGTTCAGCGGCTCAGCCCGAGAATGAAGAATTTAGAGCCGCTGGACACCTCTCATGCTGAGCAGTGGGTTAAATATTGGATGCAATTTGGTCTCTAACTCGATTTGTATACCTTATACCTGAATTGAATATCGAGAGCAAATCCGTGGAGACTTTATACAACAACATTCAGGTTTCGCTGCACCCGAGTTCTCACTTTTGGGCTAATGTCGATGATTGGGGCACCGTTGCAAAATTCATTTGTGAGGAATTTGAGAACCGAAGCTTCCTTGAACAAATTATGCTTCTCCTCTATATCAAAAACTGAGACCACTTTGGTCGCTAATTACATGCACTAATCTATTCTGTTCAGGTACTAGATACCCCCAACATCATCAACTCAACACATCCGTCCTGCATTCATCCAACAAGTTTGCTACTAGCTCATAAGGCGGCCCGAAAATTTCGTGACAGTCGGCCAGTTTGCATCCAATATCGAACCCATCTCTGAACATGAGTGTTGTTTAACGATTCCAGATTATTCACTCTCGGGCTGAGCTTCTGGACGTTATGAACACTCAAAGGAGGCATTCCAACGCTCTCCATCATCCTGGAGTCATCCGATAACCCAACCGCCTCGTCATCAGCGGACACCTTGCGGAAGAAATCGACCAGTTTGACCGCAGGCTATAAGATACCAAAAGCAGGTTGATAAGTAAACATAGAAATGAGAGGACTCAATGTACATACAATTTCCTGATTAATCTTCCCGGATTTACATTCGGCTCGCCTCTGAAGCTCCTCAAACCACTCCTGGAACGATACAAGTCGGATAGCATCACTAGGAAGCTTGTTCTCAAAAATGACTGTGCTTCTTATCGCCTCAATCATCGATGTCCATGAAACAGGTCTAGGATGGACGACATTGACTATCAAAGGTGCTTCCTTTGCAACGGCCACATCGAGGATTGCGTCGGACACGGCGTCCATTGTAATCCATGATATGACCTTTCAGAAAATTTGTCATACACTTTCTTTACGGAGCGACAGTTATGCACGACGTACTCCATGAGCATTCGGAAGAATCCCTAGAGCAACACTAGACCTGACGATGATCGGGAACCATTCCTTTGTTGCCCACGCTCCGTTTGCCCATCCACCACAAATTTGGCCTATCCTAAATGAGGTAGCATGCAAACCACACTTCGCAAGTATCTATAGATAGAAACACGGCAGGTCCAGGGAGCGGGAGAAGCAAGAATCTATCAACTTACGCGTTCCATAACATATTTACTCTCGCCATAGCCTGTCCCAACTGCGTACCGTGCGTCAGTTAGAACCTCTTCGGGGTAAGGCCCTTTAGTCTTATCCCACGACTGAGTGGACATGATTGAGGAGGTGAACAAGAACCGGATTGAGGTCCCGTGGCGACTGGAACGAGCCAGTTCAATGAGATTTCGAGACCCTCTTACATTAGCCTCGAATGAAGAGAGCGGGAGATTGAAGTTTGATTTCCATGCGTTTTGTATAATCATAGTCAAATTCTCGCGGAGCTGGATATGAGGATCCGGACACATGTCAATGCTTTATTGCAAAAATGTTAAAAAATTAAATCACCTCTTCAATCACTCTCTCAGACAAACCCATACTCGGCTGAGCCATGTCACCCTCCAAAAAGACAAGCTTCTTGGACGATAAGAGACTCACGTCCAACGCCTTGTCCTCGAACCGCTCCCGGTGCCTATCAAACATTGATGACATTTGCTTCGAGGGCCGATTCAGCGCATATACACGGGCTATAGAATCTTTGCGCAACAGCGATTCCAGCAACTGTGCCCCAAGATTCCCTGTTGAGCCAGTAAGGAGGACAACACTTTTCTTCTCTTCCACATCACCGTAAGTAGAATTGACAATCGGTGTATCGAGTCCCTGGCTATATTTCTCGATCATTTCCTCCATCGCAGACTCATGGCTGTTCTCAGAGCTTTACCCGTGAAGCAACAAACGTCAATAGACAATCAACATTGAAAGCGACATGTATACTGACAAGGGGCTCGAGGAGATAGTTGACTCCATGGGCGCTGGGACCGTCTTTTGACCGGAGGAATGGATAAATACATCATCGGCACGTCCAAAACTGTCATTGATTTTAATATGAGAAGAATCCAACAAATGATCAAGAAAAACTTACTATTTCCAAAGACCTTCTCTTGTAGGATGTGGTTCAAAAACATCCAGAGTTGCGTATCCTCTGACATCCGCTAAATTCTCGACTGCAATATGATGATGATCGCTTGCCTAATCAAACAGTCAATCCTACGAAGGATATCACACAAGACAATAGTTACCAGGAATTGACATTCAAATGTTCCATTACCTTGGGGTACCCAGCGGATCCGCACTCGGTCAGAGAATTGAATATATTGCCAGTCTCTATCGCAAGGAGCGTCGAGTCTCAAAGCCGTTGGAAAACCAACTTCTGTTGTTCCGTAGACGGAACAAATATTCACGCCTTGAGACACAAGGAAATCACCTGTAGCTGGAGAGATTGTTCCGCCGACGAAGATCTGAGAAGTAAAGAGTATCAGCTTTGCGGTCGTGGGTGTAGCTGATTTTGACTTACTACTGCTTTGAGTGAGCTCAATACTTTGACATACTGCGGTGATTGTGACCAAACATGCAAGAACGTCGGAATGATGACGAGTGAATCCGTCTGCGTTCGTACTATGTACGGAACAACATTCTCCAGTGTGGGTATGACTGGAAGTACCTCTGACTTTACGACCACAGGTGGGAAGACCACATTAGACAATGGTGCGTACAAGCTAAGAATTAGTTGACTGAATATTCCTAGAGCATGGAATGCAGGAAGTGCCATAACACCCTGTCGAGTTATTGAGCCGCTGTTCCTGAACACTTGAACAGAGTCTGAAACGAAATGCTGTCAGTCGCATTGCTCCTCTTGAACATTCCAGAATAGACTGACAATTTGCAGCGTTGTTCTTTATGGAAAGAAATGTCCAAGGAATTGCCTTAGGAAGCCCAGTGCTTCCGGAAGAGTGCATATATAAGGCAACTTCAGAGTCGTCTGGCTTCAAAGCTGGAAGAGGGGCGAAGAAGTCCGCCAATGTCTCCTTCCCAAGCTTGGGGAAGAGCTCGTTGAGAGAAGGTGCTTCCTCAATGCTGAGCACATGATCCGGATAAGTTGAAGACAGTTCAAACTTGACGCTTTCGACGAGTTCGTGCAATGTACCATGTGTGGTAAGCAGCCTATGCGCAGATGTCTTTCGCAAGAGACTGATAATAGCCGTCGGAGAGATAAGCGGAGAAACTGGGAAGGGCTAGATTGTGCCAGTGAGTCGAGCTTTCGAAGGTACAAACAAGCAGTGGATCTTACTGAGAAGCCGGCTTTCATCAGACCGACATTGAGGGCCTGGTAGACGATGGTATCCATTTGTGCCATTACAGCGATGACTTCACGCTGAGGTGACGGATTACGGGAACCCAGAACCGCCTTGCCAGCGCGATGACTAGCTCGTACGAACTCTAAGCAAGATATCTTGGTGACTTTGTCAACGCCATCTTCTGCGTATACATATAGAGGGAAATTGGGGTTATACTTGTAGTGAAAATCTAGGAGTTCAGGGAGAGAGAGCTCAAGAGATGGATAGGCGGGAGTAGTGTCACCCATAGCAAGATATGGAGCTGAAGGTCGAGACTGTGCAGTTTGGATTGGGAGCAGCTACTATTAAGGTGAATCTTTCCATGGCGCCTTTATAGTAATACCATGAGTATCGAGCGGCCAGACAGTAGACTCCACTGAGTTCCTTCGTAATAGTAAATTGCTTCCCTGTTTAATGATAGTCTCAGCCTAACTGGACCGGAACCGAGTTGAACGCATGGCTGCTCCTTTCATTGCATGCGCAACTTGAAGCCGCCGCATTACTACAGCAAGAACCATCAACGAACAAGAGCAAGGACTTCGGAGAGGATCTCGTTGGCAGACATATGATGGTGGCACCTGACAAAGTTCAAGATGTCCACATTCCGTATTATTGTACGTTGAAAAACAACTACATAGCTCGGACAGGAAACACACCAAAAAAAGAAATGAGAATTCGAATGAACTACATAAAAGAGCGAATAATGGCAGGCGAATAGTAATCTGACACTCGTATCCTAATTCCGCCCTATGACATTGACTCGGCATTGAAATATTGACTGGCAGTGGTGGAACCTCTGTACTTTGCTCCAAATGAGTTCCAGGCCTGAGGCGGACAGAGTTGAACGACACTATGACTGGAGACCGGACGCTGACAGCGCTACTCGACATCTGGGTCAGTTACTTCAGCTCGAATGCTTACTTAGTATTCAAGTTATCTCGACTTGACATCACTAAATGGCCGCGACTTCAACCGCTGCGAGCCACGACGTTGTTCAGGAAAGAATCTCACGCGAATTAACTTCAAGGAACTTCGTGGCGGTCAAGGGAGGTTCAGAGGTCTCGTCGTCTTCATAATCACTTCTCATCGGCGTCCTTCGAATCGGTCTGCGGATCCGTGAATTTCTTGATTCTGCGAGAACAAAAGAAACGCTTTGGAATCGCTCGACACTCGTCACGTTGAGCGTTCAATTTCGAGAGCGAGTCAAGTGTTATATGAACCGAATCGCAGCTCGACCAGATTGAAACAACTTCCATAGCACTATCTAACAACATTCGGGTTTCCCTGCCTTCTCGTTATTCGGTTTCAGATTCAGAGTCGGATGCAGGAGGCCCCCTACCCGTAGAGACCGACCTCAGCTTGCTATCACGGCGAGAACTGGAGATTTTATCCTCGTCTTCGTCTTCGTCCTCGTCCTCGTCGTCACCATCGCCATCCTCTTCCCTCTCACTATCCGAGGTCTCATCTTCGTCACTTTCGGGCTCACGTGGATGATTTGGGTTGGCGAATAAAAGATCATCATCGTCGCGAGATTCTATTCGAATGCGAGCGGCAAAGTCAGGCAAATATCCAAATTTCGGTATTGGGAAGAAGAACTGACCTTTTTCCTTCCTCGACTCTTCCCAATTGCTCTGTAACTCTTCTATGATTTTATCCTGGGTTGTGCTTACTTCTGCTGCTGTGATGCATTGCTTGTACTTGTTCAAGTAGACTCTGAAATGGAAAGAAATGGTTCAGAATAGAATACGTTAATGAGTAGGTGGCGGCACTCACTCGTTCACTTTCCAAAACGAGCCGCCCCATCCAAACCCAGCCAAGAGTTTCTCAGCATAGGCGTCAAATCCAGTGATATAGAACGCAGCAGCAAGCGCTTCGACACAATTCAATCGCCAAGGTTTTCCATAGTTCGTGGGATTCGTCGCGAGAAGATAAGGTACTGCGTTTAGGTTTAAGAATATTGAACAGCAACTGAACCAGACGAAACTCACGTAGCCTTTCGTGAGGACTTGCAATCTTCCCAAACGGAACGTCGTCCAAGCGCGCCCAGGAACACTCGACGACTGCCAAGCCGCCTTTTAGGATAATTTCGCGATCGGAAGGGGATATGATTTGGGTTCCCTTTGGACTGGGTGAACGTACAGAGGACAAACGAATGGGATTGGGTCAGTGAGCAGGGTAATTCCTAAGTGAGAAGGCTCACGAGACAACGATACCTCTGAACCTCCCTTGACCGACCCGAAGTTCTTTGATGAGTCCAAGTCGCGCGAGTTTCTTTCCTGAACAACGTCGTGGATCGCAGTGGTTGAAGTCCTGTGTAGTACGAAAGTCATGTCAAGTCAAGATCTTTCGAATACTATAAGCTGAATACACTGACCCACATGGCTAGGGGAACTTCAATCTGTACCCCATTGTCTTTAGTTTCTTCTGCTGCTGCAGATGAAAAGAAATAACGGTTTGATGCTGTAGTGGGAGATATCAAAGAAGACTTACACTCAGATCCAGAACCTTGACCATCATTCTCAACAACGTCGATAGCACTGTCCGGTCTCCAGTCATTGACAAATCGTTCACCTCTATTCATCCTACCGCCCCTCGAATAACCTCTAGATCGACCACTCCCACTACCACGTCCAGAGCGTTTTCCTCGCGAAGAAGATTTGTTTGAAGGAGCAAATTCAGAGTTTTTCTTGCCCATCGTGAAGTGTTGAACAATGAAGAGAACGAACAGAATCGCGAGTCTCGATTGCGGGTAAGCTCTGAACAGCGTGAGAACAAATATCCAAATCCGACGATAAATTTCCGTAGCGCGCCTCTGCTCGTACTTTGACCGTGTCTCAATGTTTCCGACACTGGCACGACTCTCAAAAGCTTCACGGCGACCACTAACAACCAAGAGGGGGAACAAAGATTATTACAAAGGTACTCGTGTATCTTGTATTCACAATGTAACACTCAAGAATGAACTTTTTTTTGCGCGCCGTCAGGTACTCGACAGGCTTTCCTCCCTGGTGGACATCGTACCGGTGCACCAGGTGTACACGTCATTCGTGGAAAAGCCAAATACCGTATCCTAGATGAGAAAGTCAGGGTATTTGTCGCACCACCTCTAGAAGAGATTATAAACTCTCCAGTTGAGTTTATCCCCCACTCACTCACCCATCTCGCTCACTGATGAATTTTCAAATTACCATCTGCTATACAATCACTAGCTAAAACCTTACGTCCACACCGCCGTCAAACTCACTAAATCCGAATCGCGAGCTGCGTTTGGTCGGTTCCGCGAGGCGGGTGGGCTCACGCCGGAGCATTACTTCCAGATGCTTAGAGCGAATGCGGTTGATGAGAGTAAGAAGGCGGAGGAGGAGAAGGCTTTGGCTTTGGCTGGAGGTCCAAAGGGTCCTAGTCCGGCTGCTACGAAGTTAAATTCTGCGTTGCAGACGCTTGGGTTGCGGTAGTGTGTCTGTGGATTAAGGTTTGGGTTTTGGTGAAGTGAGGGTTATAGGAGAGGTTGCAGTGGAGGTGCTGTTGGCTTCCCGCTAGTGCGCATACATATGAATATCGCGCGGGAGGGTGAAGTGTAGACTGAAAGGAGCAGAGCCCAGGTCTGTAAATATTTTATTATCACTCTAGTCCTGCGTAGACATGATCTACACGCAATGAATGCAAAGGTGGAATGCTATTCAAATATACTACTGCCCTTGGGTCGTCAGTTTCCTACACGCAGAATCTCCTCCTTGCCACGACCTTCGTATGCAGGACCTGCGCATCCAAACTCGTGAAAAAGTATGAAAGCTAGCGAAGCAGAATGGCAAAGAAAGCCCAAAGCGTAGGTATCATGCGACAGATCCAAGAAAATACCAAGCAAAAAAAAGGACTAGTAATGAGGAAATATAAATCGTCCAAATGCAATGCAACAAGCTTAAAACTGCAAATAAGAAAAACGCAAAACAGAACCAGCTATATTAACATCTGGGTCCACAGCAAAGTTCGAAAGGGATGATGAGGGGTAATTTAGGCTAGGAACAGGGCAATGGAGCCCAATATCAACGCCCCAGTCATTCCAACAACAACATTCTTGCTTCTAGCAACCACACCACCCGCACTGTTGGAAGATGTCGAATTACCACTGCTAGATGATGAAGCGGACGAAGTCCCGCTGGCACTATGACCAGAAGCTGAACCCGTTGCAGATCCCCTTGCAGATCCCGATGCAGATGAGGTTGGTGCTACAGAAGCGAGTTTTGATACTGCAGTCCAAGATGCGGCAGAGTTGGCAGAGCTGTCGTTTGAGTTGTAGGAGATGTAGTTTACGGAGCCGGAGGAGGTTAGTTGGACGATGGCGGAGTCGGAAGCAAAGTAAGTCGCGGATGCGTCCTTTGTGGAGGGGCCAGCCATAGTTTGAGTAGTGTTGGACTTTTGAGGGTTTTTAGTGAAGGTTCACAACGTGTAGTGTCATGATCTACATACCTCGACGTTGATGATATAAGTAGCGGAACCATCGTCTGGGATGTACGCAAACTCTTGTTGGACTTGGTTAGACTCTGACATGAAGATTGAAGCTGTCTGTCCATGCTGAGCAGGGAAGTTTCCATAAGGCTGAGATTCAGGCTGGAAATACGAGACTGTAGTAGAGCCTATGTTAGTTACCTGAAAAGCATCGTTGAACGAATCTTCTTACAGTGGATAACAAAGATATCGGCACTGCCAGCAGCCACACCAGGGACATCTGAAAAAAGAAATCCTCGTCATTCATTCCAAGAAACGCGTCGCGTCAAAACTCATTTAAGAAATGAATGTGATTCTGGGCGAGAGCCATGACAGGCTGGTAATTAGTAGTATCAAAGCCAGGTTTCTGAACATCCGTCCATGAAAGACCACTCGACAGAGCCTGAGTAGTTATATTCTCAAAGCTAAGGAAGAAAAGTTCTTCGTTGGAAATAGCATCTTGATCACAACAAAAGATGAATTTCGGTCAAGACGCAGTGGGTATCGAGGGGGAAACTCATAGAAGACGTTCGTATCGTGGTCAAGAATCGCGACAAAGTTGGAAGGGTCGAAAGAACCGGTGGTGATAGATTGAGTCGACCATGATTTGCCTCCCGCGTCGTAAATGTACACCGTAGAGGGGTTTGCGGAGTCCGCGTTCATGACATAGATGGCATTGTAGAACTAATATGATATGAAATTACTTGACTGGGGTTTGATAGGAGGCGATGAAAGCTCCACTCACTTGAGAGAGGTAGCAGGTAGTATTTGTGCCATCAAATGGTCTACAGAAGAGGTCAAGCAAGCTCTCGAAGCCGAGGAAGAAACTGCTCACGGTCGTCCTGACGCAGTAATATCAGAAGCAGTGCCTAAGAGATGCTATGGTTAGACTAAAAGCTCTTCGTCTAGAAGATTTTCTCGCTCACCGGATGCCCAGGTGTCCTGTGTACCAGCATTGTAGTCTTTGCCATTGAAACCGAAAGCATAGAGGTTCCACGTAGAATCAAAAGCTACACAAGAGCTGCTAGCAAGAGCTGAAGATGCGAGGGAGAGGAAGAAAAGAGAGACGAAGGTAGGAAGGCGAGGCATATTAGTGGAAGAAAGAAAAGCGTTACTGCCACCATCCCACCTGGAAATTAAATACATCCGGTCCCATCAAATTCCCTATTTATAGCAATTCACCATGCAGTATACTGTATTGCAGTTTTATTCCTACAACACAAATGTATCTATCGTATGGTATGTACCCTATTCTAGTCGTCGCAGGGTCGTCGCAAGTCGTTATAAGGTCGTCACAAGAGAAAACATAATGCAACAAGACGAACTGCACAAAAAAGACGTGAAGCTCCAATCGTATATAACAGACAAAGCGAAAGAAGGGAGGAAGCAAGTCATTAGGTGTCGTATACGGGTAGGGGGGATTGAGGTGGGTAGAGAACAAGGTCAAGATAACGATGCAAAAGTCATAATTTATTCCAGCGGAAAACCGGCCAAGCGCAGAGAATAGAAAGAAGAAGAAACGAATTTAAAAATACAACCGCAAAAGGGAAACCAGGAAATACTACTGCGCTCGAGTTTTGATATCATTGGCATGATCTATGTTTTGATTGCATGCCCCGCTGAACTTGATGGTCTCGACGCTACGCTCTCGCTTTGTCCTCTTGGACGTGCGTCTGGCGCCGCCGAGCCAGACCGTTTCTGTAAAGAGATATCATCCTGCGATCCTTTCGCAAAAAAGTCGTCGTCGTCTTCATACGGTGACGACGAAGCATTTATCTGGATAGAGAACATAAGGACAAAGTGCTTCGTCGTCAGGATGAAAGTTCAACCATTTATCCATTGTCCTAGGACCTCCGCCACCCTCGCAGCTTCCTCTTGACTAAATCGACATTCCGTTCCCTTCTCTGCATGTAGCCTCAGCAGCTCACTCAACGATCTCTTTCCTTTTGTCCCCGCGGGACCTCTCGGCGTCCCCTCTACCTCACCATCGGCAGGGAACGCGACAGAATTACGCGGTGTTTGCGCCAAATGAGCAGCCGTTTCATCTGTTTCGCTGTCGTTCATGAGTGAGCGATCCCAATCTTCGTTTTGGGACCCACTACCCTCTGAATTGAGGGAAAGTTGTGACATGGAGAATTCGACGGATTCTGACATTTGGGTTGGAGAAAAGAGTAGTAATTGGGTCGACGCGTGTTTTGAAGGTTTAGTTCAGATACACGGTCCCGCAAGGTGAGACTCGGATGATGACACGATACGATTTGCCACTGGGGAGAATGAGGACAACGGGATATGCTTGGAGTAGAGAAACCGTTCGTGATACGGACTTCCAATCTGCGCAAAAGGGTTGACTATCTGTCTTTCGATAGATTAGAAGCGACAGTGGCTGCTTTGAAGCAATCTAAGAGACCGAGGTCAACGAAAGAAGGTGAATTATATCGGAGAGATATATTGTAGCAAAACTCACGGAAGATAGTTCAAACTCGGACACGAAATGAATTCGAGAGAAATAGAAGGGTAGTAAGAGGAGAAACGGGAAAGAGGAGTGAGGGGAGTCCGCAGAAGGTGGCAATTTTTTGAGAGCCGTGGGCGTGAGACGCTTGTCGATCAACAAAAATAAAAAAGGCGCCCGTCCCCGTATTCTGCTTTGTCCAGTGCCACACAATAAAATTGACAATTGATATTCATTGCCAATAGTATCCTCTTCGGTGTATAGCTCACGGAAGCTTTCTTAAATTCTTCCAGCGAACGATTTCGTTTTAAGCCTGTATAAATTTCGGATACAATTAATATAGCACGAGCTAGTCTACACACTGTAACTACGATAGAACTGCGGTCGGCGAGCGTCGCACTTATTGTCTGAACAGCTGTGAGCAATGAGTGGCCGCTGTGAAGGCACAAATATCCAAGATTCGATACATTGTGGATCCGGAACAATAGAAGGACGTCGGACAAAGACTTCAGCACGTCGATCCACAGCGCGACCAAAGTGAGAGCATTCTCATAGAAAATTCTGTCGCTCGAGGGCCGCTTCAACTACTCTGTGGACATCGTCATCTCTTGTAAAGCTTGCTATGCAGCATTTGAGTATACCGGGGCCTTCCCATACAAGGAGGACAATGTCGTGGAAGACTTTGAATGGAATCAGTACTCACATAGCCCGACTTATGATTATACCACATGTACAGGAATTCCGAGTCACGTCATTGTTGGAGCACTTCAACCTTCGGGACATAAAATTCGACGACAAGGTTGAATACGTGGTCCAGCCGGCATGTACGCTGTTGAAGACGGCGCCTTTGTACGAGCAATCCGATTCCTAGGAGCGAATTGTACGGACATGGAGACTTCTGCAAAGCGATGTGGCGTCACTAGCGCATCTGAGGCGACTGTAGGCTCTGTTGCGATGTAGAATCATTATATGAGCTCAACATTTCGAGTAACTTGCAGACGAAACGAAAAGACAGTAACCTCGATAAGAAATGAAAGTCCTGGATGGAGGAGGAGGACGAGAAATAGATTTGCCGTCGGCAGTCAGAGTCCGGCATAACTTTCGACTGAACCTTCGTGTGCTGCACAGTGCAGGGTCAAAATTTACATCTCCATTTTGCTGCGACCACATTTTTCGGAGGTTATCAAAATGAACTCGAACCTCGTCTATTCTGATTGTCACTCTATGTCTTCACCATGACCTCCACTTTAGATGCTGCGCTACCTAATCCTACCGTTTACCTGAACTATCTACCTCCAGCGACTGCCAATCAGTGGGAAGTGACAAGGAATATCTATCTTGCGACGTTAGGGGTGCGTATACGCGATATTTGGGTTGTTTTTATCGTGCCTGGACTCTTTGGTTTTTTAGTCACTGTTATGGGATATGCTATCTTCCTTGCCGCAGGATTACATCCTATTTCGACGGTTTAATACGAATGTACTGGCGTATTTTCTTGCAAGGTGAGCTAGTAGCTTTGACCGCGAGGAATGTACTTTTCTGATATCAGGATCTCATTAGAACGGCTGCGTTGGGCTATGTGTTGACTTCAGTCATTGCGAAAAGTGTGTACTCAATGCCCCACTTTTACTTCTACTACTCATCCTCGCAGCTGCGCGTTTACCAAATTGCCCCGCAATGGAACTCGGCGTAACATGCTGCTGGGTCATCTCCAACGCCGCCAGCTCTTTCCTTTTCCTCCGACGCGTACATGTTGTCGTGAAACACGCCAAACCACTCTTTCATCTCTTCTCTGCACTTTGGGTAGTGGATGTTGGGATCTCTGTCTTAGTGCCTATAGGCTCGTACTCTGGACCATTGGCGAATTCAGGATATTGCATCAATACGGGTGTGAAGCGATATGTCACGGCGGCCGCGGTATTCCCATTGATATTCGATTCTTTGGTGTTCTTCACGATTTCGTATGTGATTGCTACGAGTCATGGGAATGGGAATGGATCTGGAGAGGAGAGGTTGGGATGGAGAAAGGTTGTGTTGGGGCGGACACTTCCGAAATTGTCTAGAGCTATTTTTCATGGTGGTCAGCAGTATTATCTGTGAGTTTCATCATCACGCTTTTTTGTTCTTCCGTTCTTTGACGCGACCGGTTCCTCGTAGAATAACTGTTGGCATGAATTTGTTAGTTACTGTCCTCATTGCCACGCCTTCAGTCCCACCCATTTATCGCGCGACATTTTCTATCCCCGGACTCGCTCTAACAAGTTCCATGGCTTGTCGGGTCTTCAGGAATTTATACTTCGAGGCACGACACCGGCAAAACGTAACCTCTACAATGGACTCGTTGCATTTTGCTTCGACTACAAGTGGTAGACCTAGTATCACCATTAGGTCTCGACTGAATTTTGGCCGGGAGGATCAATCATCAATGCCGAGTTCGAGTGGGAAGACAGAAAGTGCTCAGACGCGTATTGGCCTGGCATATAAAGATCCTGCGATACATTTTGACTCGGATATGGAGAGTGGGAATGCGGTGCTTGAGGGTATTCCGCTTCATGAAGTTTCGTCGAAAGTGGTGTATGGAGAATGATGGGGTTTAGTCTTTATCTGGCGATGGTTCTAATGCATGTATATATACCATCGAGCATCTTTCTGGCATTATCCAGGTAAAAGGACAGGTCTGGGTGTAAATCCTCCATTACCTCTCACACATCGCGGTTCATTGCATTCAATTGTAACACAAGCTATTTAAATAATACACACCAAAGGAAAACATAGTAGTGACTAGTAGTACAAGTTGACAGACTACTAGCAGGAAACCTTTGCAATTGAGAACATTGATTTCTTCCCTAAGTCATTTCCATCTTATTGATTTGCTTTGTGAACTTGAAAAAATCAATTGTTAGTATCAGTGAAAAGGAAAGTGAATTCATGTTAAAATTCTACACACATTTTCCTGCCAACACTAGAGCTTTCACTCTCTTCCAAAGACTGTTTTTTGGTCTATAGTCCAACATCCATGCAAAGTATTCAATCCTTCTCAAGGTATCTGAATGATCTTCTCCCAAGTATTTCTGTGAATCTGCAACCAGTTGTTTGAACAGCTCTCTGGCCTCCTTCATCTTTCCCGAATCCACATAGGTGTAAGCCAAGTATTGCACTCTATTGAGAGTATCTGGGTGCGCATCTCCCTGAACTCTCTTTGATATATCAACTACTTTCTCCTGCAGCTCCTCAGCCTCCTTCAACTTTCTCAAATTCTTGTAGATCCAAGCCAGAACTGACACTCTTTTGAGTGTATTTGGATGTTCCTCACCCAACACCCTTCTTGACACCTCAACCACATTGTTCTGCAGCTCTAGAGCTTTCAAATTTCTACCAAGTATCTGGTAGGTAATGGCCAAGCTGCTAAGATATGATAGAGTGTCTAGATGCTCCTCTCCATGGACTCTCTTTGATATATCAACTACTTTCTCCTGCATCTCCTCAGCCTCCTGAAACCTGCTCATGTCATAGTAAATGCAAGCCAGAAGACCCATCCCTCTGAAAGTATCTGGATGTTCCTCACTTAACACCCTTCTTGACACCTCAACCACATTGCTCTGCAGCTCCACAGCTTCCGAATTTCTACCCAGTGTATTGTAAGTAATGGCCAGCCTCCCAAGATAGGATAGAGTGTCTGGATGCTCCTCTCCATGGATCCTCTTTGATATCTCAACTACTTGCTCCTCTAGCTCCTCAGCCTCCTTTAACTTGTTGGTTTCCTTGTAGATCCAAGCTAGATTTGACACTCTTGTGAGCGTATCTGGATGTTCCTCACCCAACACCCTTCTTGACACCTCAACCACATTGTTTAGCAGCTTCAGAGCTTCCCAATCTTTACCCAGGTTTTGAAAAGTGATGGCCAAGTTCCTATAATGAAATAGAGTGGCTGGATGCTCCTCTCCCTGAACTCTTCTTGATATCTCAACTGCTTTCTTCTGCAGCTCTTCAGCCTCCTTCAACTTGCCCAGATTATTGTAGATCAAAGCCAGCTCTGTTACTCTTGTGAGTGTGTCTGAATGTTCTTCACCTAACACCCTCTCTGATACCTTAATAAGATCTTCTTGTAGCTTCAGAGCTTCTAGATATTTACCCAGTGTATTGTATACTCTGGCTAGGCTGCTGATACAAGACAGAGTGGATGGATGTTCCTCTCCCTGAACATTCTTCAATGTCTGAAAGAGCTCTTGAAGTAGTGTATGTGCTTCATTCCATCTATGTGTGTGATAATATATGTCACACTGCCTCTGTCTGCATAGAAGGCTTCTGGTATGCTCAATCCCAAGAGCTTTTACATATTGTTCAAAACAAGAATCATATAGAGAAGCTGCCCTATCCCACAATGCACACTTGCTATAAATTTGAGCAAATGCCCATGATGTAGCAGCTGTGCTCTGGGCAAATACACAGAGCTTCTCCAAATGAGACAGCATTGATAGGTAGTATTTGTATTTGTGTACATCTTCTTTGTTAGATGACACAGAGCCTGCAACAATTGCTGTTACTGTCATCTCCATCTTGTTTCTTGTATCAGGTGGCATCCCATGATGTATCCACTGATGGTGTTAAGTCCGTGCGGACTAGAGACGGTAAGAAAGCGAGGACCTCCGAGGAGGTCCGAGAGAAGGAGTTCGAAAGGAACAAGACAAGATAAACCAGGAGCCCCGAATTGCTCCGGCAACAAGACTTCACCCAGTAGGCAGTATTATTTCGATACTGCCCCCCGTGCTGCACCCGGATTGGAAGTCCGAGGAGAGATGAGAGTTCAGACGAGAAATTCAAGATAGTAGTCCGGAGACTAAATTGATTTTAAAACTAAAGTATATACAGTATAAGCGTGAAGTATTTATATGAGTATTCTACCGGAGATACTCGGAGTAATAAAACAATAGTGTGAGAAGAATGAAACTAAAGAACAATAGGAACATGGAACATCGGCGACGTTCGGATGTCCGGAGTAGAAAAGAATAATAAAAGCGAATAGGAAAGCGTGAATTTGTAAAGTGAACCATATGGCAAGATTGAATAGATGTCAGGAAGAAGAAATCAAAGAAGTTCTAGAAACCGGAGGTCTGACCCGGAGTTCCGGCGCATAGCCGTAACAGATGGACCATAGGATGGATGTTGTACAAATTTTTACTGCTTCCAAATTCCACTAAGGAATATGATCTGAGCACTTGAATCATATCATTGAAAGCAATGATATCCCATTCATCTGTATCTGAAGTAAAAAGCTTTAAGAACTGCTGTCCTGCATCATAACATTCACTGTGGGGTAGAGGATTATCCCAGTCTTCATCAATGTATGTGAATGCCCTCTGAAATAGCATGCCCGGAATTCCTTCAAAATGAAGGAAAGAGCAAATTCTTAGAAACTCCTTGCTCTTAGCATCTAGCTTTTGCCAGCTCAAATTCCATGCAGCATAGACAGATAATCCATATCCATGCTGTTTTATGTTCTTTGAGAGCAGCTCAGCTCTATGCTGGGTATAGAGATCCAGATAGCTATTGAAGCAGCCTTGTTGTTGAATGTAACTTCCTGCATGAGCTATGACCAGAGGGAAGAAATGCAGTGCCTTGACAATAGCTAGGGCAATTTGGACAGTTACTTTGTCCCTTCTCTGTCTTGTATGGGAGAGAAGCAGATCTACTGCCTCATTCTCCTGCATATCTGATACCTGCACTCTATTTTCCACCTCCTGCCAGTAATCAGGATTCCTGGTAGTGACAAGCACATTGCCATGAGTGCATTGTGGCACATATTTCCCAATATTCAAATCAGGATCATCAGCATTGTCAAAGACTAGCAACCATTTTTCATGATGGCTATAAAGCCAGTCTAGTGCTGACTGCCAGCTGGGATTAGGGACACCACACTTTCCAGCAATGTCAAGAAGACTAGCTTGGATAAGCTCCTCAGTATTGGATTGGATGAAGAATATCTTTTTGAATCTGATACTGTATTATGAGTTTGTTCTTGTAGATATTGATTCCACACTTACTGGTCAGAGTTTAACATGCTAAACTGCAATGCAATTTGTGTCTTTCCTGATCCACCCAGACCATGCAAGATGGCCCTATTCTGAATCTTCCTCCTGCTCCAGGCTGACTTTCACCAAGGAAGTATGACTTGAGTTGAGTGAGGATATGATTTCTGCCAATGAAGTTTTGATTAGGAGCAGGAAGATTTG